>JBBBVM010000050.1:1366785-2667224 GCA_037355625.1 Petunia x hybrida
ATGAGGCAATATTCCTTGGTTATTCTACTCAAAACAAAGCATACAAGTGTTTAATAAAAGAACACAAACAGTGGAAGAAAGTATGCATGTGGTATTTGATGAATCCGATAAGGTAGTAGATGAAACTGAAGTAGATGATCAAGCGTTGGCCTTACTCGAGAAGATGGTGCAGCTGACTCTGAAGATCCAGAAGAGAAGGAAAAATCATGTGAGGATTCAACTTTACGAGAACAAGGAGTCAATATGACAGGAGGAACATCAGATGAAGTCGATGATTCAACGAGTCAGGAAGAACCCACCCAAAGTGATGCTGAAGGTTCTTCTCGTCATTAATGCGGGGCAAGTCGAGCAAACCATCCAAAAGCACCATCCAAGGCCAAGGAAGAGCACTTCAAGGTCATGCATTGGAACGCCATGGAAGGAGGAGCATTCGGGACACATTTCGAGGCGTTCCAAGAAGCTTCAGGAAGAGGCGGACTGCCTACTTAAGGAGGCGGACCGCCTACCCCCTGTGACAGCAATGCGGGATTTTTTTTTACTAAGTTCGTGTGAAATTCCAACTATAGCCCTGCGTGGCCTTATTTGTTTTAACCCACTTTGGGGGTACTTTAGACCTTTTATTATGACTAAGTGAAGCCTATAAATACTTCACTTAGCCTCATCAAACCTAATTTAGCTATTATGAAGAATGATTGAATGTCAATATTCAAGAGTGGATTCTCTTAGAATGAAAACCTTTTTGAGTTGGTTTGAGTTTACTAGTGGATTCTAGTTGAACCTCAAACCCCCCGATCATTCTACTTGCGAGTCCTTTGTCATCTCGAGGGTAGTTGCATAGTGTAGGTCCTCCTTGACGCCGATACAAGGGTATCTCGGGACGAGTTCCCCGAGGTTACTTTGTAGGGAGTTCGAGTAGTGTCTCACTCTTTTATCTTTATTTCCGCGTTTGGGTTTTACCCCGTATCAGTCATATTCAACCAAGGCCATGGAAGCACCAAAGTTCTCATCCCTTGGAAAATGTGTTATCAGAATTAGACACTGGAATTATGACCAGATCGGCCCTGATGAACTTTTGTGCATTCTTTGCTTTCCTGTCATCTTTGGAACCAAAGAATGTAAAAGAAGCCCTAGAAGATCCCGATTGGATCCTAGCCATGCAGGATGAACTTCATCAGTTTGAAAGAAGCAAAGTGTGGCACCTGGTTCCGAAGCCAAAGGACAGATCAATAATTGGAACAAAGTGGGTGTTCAGAAATAAACTGGATGAGCATGGTATAGTAACAAGAAATAAGGCTAGATTGGTTGTCCAAGGATACAGTCAAGAAGAAGGAATCGACTATGATGAAACCTTTGCACCAGTGGCAAGAATGGAAGCTATTAGAATGTTGATTGCCTTTGCTACATACATGGAATTCACACTGTATCAGATGGATGTGAAGAGTGCCTTCTTGAATGGATATCTGAATGAAGAAGTCTATGTAATTCAGCCACCAGGTTTTGTGAACAGTAAATTTCCTGATCATGTTTACAAACTGGATAAGGCACTCTATAGACTGAAGCAAGCTCCAAGAGCCTGGTATGAGAGACTGTCAGGATTTCTATTAAAGAATGGGTTTACTAGAGAAAAGATTGACAACACACTATTCTTGAAGAAGAAAGGAAAAGATCTATTGGTGGTTCAGGTATATGTTGATGATATCATTTTTGGAGCCACTGATGAGGAGCTATACAAGGGATTTGCTGAATTAATGGGCAGTGAATTTGAAATGAGCATGATGGGAGAACTCAATTTCTTTCTAGGACTGCAGATAAAACAAATGCCAAAAGGAACCATGATTCATCAACAAAAATATGTCAAGGAACTTCTGAAGAAATTTGACATGCAAGGAGCTAAAGAAATGACTACTCCTATTGCTCCTGGAACCAAGCTGGATATGGATGAACTAGGTCCTTCTACAAATGAGACAAAATATAGAGAATTATAGGTTCATTCCTCTATTTCACAGCTAGTCGACCTGATATTGTATACAGTGGGGGACTGTGTGCTAGATTTCAGTCCAAGCCTAAAGAATCACATTTGACAGCTGTGAAGAGGATCTTGAGATACTTGAAAGGAACTCAGGATCTATGTCTATGGTACCCAAGGGGAGGTACTTTTGAACTAATTGGCTTTGTTGATGCAGATTATCAAGGTCACTTGGTGGACAGGAAGAGCACTTCAGGAATGACACACTTTCTTGGTCCTTGCTTGGCTTCTTGGGCAACAAAGAAGCAAAATTCAGTAGCTTTATCTACTGCAGAAGCTGAGTATGTAGCAGTTGCATCATGCTGCTCATAATTGTTGTGGATCAAACAACAGCTGGAGGATTTTGGAATTAAAGGTGGAGCTGTGCCCATTTTCTGTGATAACACAAGTGCAGTGAACATTGCAAAGAACCCAGTCAAACATAAAAGAACAAAGCACATTGATATTAGACACCATTTTCTTAAAGATAATGTAGAAAAAGGTATGATCACTATGAATTCGTGCAGGACTGAAGATCAAATTGCTGACATATTTACCAAAGCATTGAACAAAGTTCAGTTTGAGAGGAACAGGTTGGAGTTAGGGATGACCAAAATACACAGATGACTCAGCGTTTGTTCCCCAATGATTGGCTAGTTAAGTATTCAACATCTTGTTTGTAATTATTGTCATTATTGTCCGGTCTAAATTTTGTACTTTATTAAGTACACTTGTTCAGCTGATTAGCACCAGGTTGGGCTAATGTGTTCCCATGAAAGAACCTACAAGGTACGCAGAAGGAACCAAGGCAAGCATGAGGAACCAAGACAAGCATGAGGAACGATGTCCAGGTACAACTACACAAGCTATTTATGTTAAGTGTCATAACTGAAATTGATTATTAAATTATACGTGTGTCAAGGAAGTCTTCCCACCTTATTGTAACCACCCTTAATTATAGGAACAAATTCTTTTTTGGTTAGACTTCTACTAGACTTTACCGGACCCCACTTCATTAAAAAGACCTTATTTGGGTAAGTCTTGTAACCGTCAAATCAATACTCTTTTCCCGATTTTCAAAACTTCAAAATGCTGCTTTTCACCTGTTAGCCATCATTAGCATTAGTTCCCTAGTAAAACCTCCACACCATTACTCCTTCTCACTTCTAGTTTGACAGAAACTAAATACACACACTTCCAAAACAATCCCTCTCTACCTTGTCTACTTTCTCTCACTAAAAAATCGAAACAAAAAACTCCCTTTATCTAAATTTCAAAACCCTAACCTCAATCACTATATCTCAAGCACAATCTACATCAACATCTTCTACTAAGGCTTCAGAAACGCACAAATCCAAGAAATCTACTCCAAAACCTCCTCCGTCTACTTTCGCAGAAAGAATTGTCAAAGCCAGGGCAAAATTTCTCAAAAAGGGAGAAAAGAAAGGAGTCAAGAAGACGGTTGTCAGATTCTCATCTCCTACGCCGGCAGAACCAGTTTCATCTGAAAAACCGGTTGAGCTAACGCTTGACTCTACTCTATCTGATCCTACTACTTTAGAAGTTGTAAAAAGTCCCGGGAAATTGAGTACTGAAACATTAATGAAAGGACTAGATGAAATCGTAGAAAAGGTAGAGCCCTGTGAAATATCTGATAGGGGGAAGGTAGTTGAGAAGAACCAACAGGTTGTTCAGGAGGAACCTAAGTCTAGTTTGCATGTGCCCTTAGTAATTGAGAATGTGCTGGAGGCTGATGTAGTTGAAAAAGTGATAGAAAGACTGAGAGAAGAGAATTCTGCTGAATCCCAAAAGGATCATGTTAGTGAACCTAGGTTGGGGGATGTTCCTATTGAGGGAGTTCATGATATATCTGTACGTGAAGGTCCAGTTGTTGGAGGATGTGGTTCTGCTGAGGCTGCAAAGGACTTGAGTGAAGAACCTGGTTCTCGCTCAGATCCTATTGTGGCTGAGGATGCAGAACTAAATTGGACTGATTCTGAAGAGGAAAAGGATGAGGAAGCTTTAGAAGGAAATGGGGAAGGTGAGAAAGTTGAGGAAACAAAAAGAAAGAGTGTAAAAAGAAGGTTTGGAGAGGAAGATGAAAAACTGATAAATGAAGGTGAAGAAGAAGAAGTGGTGTTTGTAAGTGAGACTAGAGTGGAGACTGACAAGAGAAGAAGGTTGTTGAAAGGGGGAAAGTCTGTGTCTAAGAGCAGACTGGTGGAGGAATCTAATGAGGACTCTCAGGAGGAGAGGACTGAGAGTGATGATAAAACTGCTGCAAAGCCAGCCCCTTCCTCAAGAAGGGTGGCAACAAGGTCAGCCTTGAAGCAGCAGTTAGCAAAGGTTGATAAGCTGGAAAAAACAGCCAAGAATGTGAAGGCTGGAAAACTGGAGGAAGAGCAGAAGTATGAAAAAAAGAGGATGAAGCCAAGGAAGAAAGTGATGAAGCTGATAGCTATGTGGAACCTAGTGACTCAGAAACAGACAGTGAGCTGGAGAGCAAGAAAAGAAGGAAAGACTCTTAGGAGGTTGACAGAACAACCTTCTTTGCAAAATACCAGGTATTGGCCGGGAGCATCCTGGGTGATGTGAAGGAGCACCACATGAAGCCCTTACTTAGGATGGTAGGGGACCAAGGGTGGTTAGGTCTATTTTCCAACAAAGACAGGATGCTGTATTCTGAAGAAGTCAGAGAGTTCTATACAAATTGCAGGGTTGCTGCCAGGAGGGTGTATTTTGTTGTGAAGAGAGTTGAGATTGAGTTTGGGAAAACTGGGTTGGGAGTGATACTTGATGTACCTGTTGTGGGTTATTGCAGGTATATTAAGTTGAAATGGCAAAAAAGAACGAATGGAGAGACTCCTCTGAGTGTTGTGAAGAAATTTTCAGGGAAACCAAAGCTCAGGAAAGAGAGGAAGGTTAATAAGAAGGAGATGGAGCCAGCTCATCAGCTGCTTTTTGAGTTTGTTCATCGGTTCCTACTGCCAAGGAGAGAGAGGATCAGTGAGGCCAGTGCTCTTGACCTAACCTACATGGACCTGCTGGACAGAGGATTGAAAATTAATCTACCTGGTTTGATAATCAGTCACATCAAAGGATTGCAGACACTGATCAGAAGCCACATTCATTAGTGCATTCCTACATCCTACAGCAGGTTCTTGAGCACTTTGGGGTTCCTTTCATCAAATGTTTGGGCACAATGTGCTGAAAAGTTGTAATTTCTTAAAGAGAAAAGAGCTTCAAAGAAACCAATGCAGGTTAAGCAGGAGCAGTCTGAAGAAAGTGAGGACTATGGACCGGATGAAGCAATTGCAGCAGTAAAAGAAATAGAAATTCATGTTCTGGACGTGAATACAAAGAATGCTGAGCTGCATAAGAAGCTGGAGTTGAAGGATCAAGAAATTGATCGCTTGACAATTGAGTGTCACAAGTATGAGGCCGAGCTGGTGATGGAAAGGGCCAAGAATACGAAGAACCTTAAGGCACTTGTCAATCACTTCAACCTACAGCTCTAAGTCCTACCTTTCTTCCTCTCTCTCCTTGTTGAATATCCTCCCTTATCTCTCCGTGTCCTCCCCTTGATATGTGACTTTAAGACAATCTTATTTTTCAGTTGTGTACTTAAATAGGGCTGTGTGGCTTGTCATGCCCTGGATGAATGGTTTTAAATTTCTCTTGCTTATTTTGGATCTGTTCTATTATATCTGGTTCTGTTTGGGCCCTTACCCTTATTTCTGTGTGTTTATATCTTAGTTGACTTGTTGCCTTGTGCACTAGACTGGAGAGTACTAACTAGTTCATGCAGGTATTTGAATCTTTTCGATGATGCCAAAAGGGGGAAGAAGGAAATGCTGGGGTGTTTGCGACCTAACTCATCTGTTTTAAATTTCTAAAACTGTTATTCTTGTTTTTGTGTTTTTGGAAATTTTATCTGTTCAGGTTCTTTGGAAACATTTGTTTGTCATCATCAAAAGGGGAAATTTGTTGAGAAGAGGTTTTGAAGAATGACAAACAAGAACGACTCAGTGGTTCCGGAGGAGAACCTGGTCCTTGTATAGAAGGGCACGACTAATCGAAAAGATTTGAGGGTTGCAAATCCCTGCGAAACTAGGAGTAGTAGTGCGTGAAGGGCACGACTGATCGAAAAGATTTGAGGGTTGCAAATCCCTGCGGAACTAGGAGTAGTGGTGTGTGAACGAGTATGCATCACTAGTCAGACTAAAAGAGGCGGTGCCCAGGATGTGTCTTCGAAGTATGAATACGAGTTGGACTTAAACAAGGAAAGAGTTACAAGGAATCTTGTCTTACCTTAATTACAAGGTTTCTTTGTGGAACTCAACTAGGGGTTTGATGCCCATATAAATATAAGTAGTTGATGCAGCCGAAATTAATTATTCACAAATAGAGAGTTGAGAGCTTACAAAGGCGATCCGGCAACTTTCAACGTGAGATAACTGAGGAAGACAACTAGTGTAGTTAAGTAGCTTGAGTCTAGATATTTTGTTTAGGTTCATGGTTTGTAAGCTGTCTTGCTTTATGCTATCATTGTTATTACCTATCAGGTTATCGTAGAAGCAATTGTGTTAAGTGATTTTTTGAGAGATTACTTTGTAAAGCTAAAGTTTAGCTTTGTTGAGTGATTAGGGTCTATAGTGTAGCCCCTTGGTTATAGAGTCTTGTAATCAGAAACTTGCTCTTTGTGTTAGTGGATTGAGTTCTAAAATCACAAAATGTGGGTCGTTGTTTTTCTCCCTTGAGCAAGGAATTTTCCATGTAAAAACACCGTGTTCTTTGTGTCTGTTGTTTGTGTGTGTTGTGGTGTTTGTTCTTGACTCAGAAAAATCAAGTCCTTGAAAAGAAAAATCGGTAGACACTATTCAACCCCCCTTTTAGTGTCTTTAGGAGGTTCTTAGTTTATAACAGCGTATCAGCAATGCGATAACGCAACTCATCTAACAATTCTGAACCCACGTAGCCTCGGCTAGAGCATTGGCCACAGATTGATATTCTGCCTCCGCAGACGACCGAGCAACAACAGTTTGTTTCTTGGAAGGCCAGCAGATGGGATTCTTTCCCAAGAAAAGCATATATTCAGAAGTAGAAATACGGTCTTCAGGATCACCAGCCTAGTTAGCATCAGAATACATATATAAATTGCGATCAGAATGCCGAATGATGTGCAACCCATAGGTTGAAGTAGACTTGAGATAGTGAAGAACCCGCTTAACGGCCTTCCAGTGGTTCATACTTGGGGCATATGGCTTGAGCTAGGGATAATAAAGACAACAAAAAATTTTAAGAGAAGAATATTTAGGGGAATGAAAAAATAATTTTTCAAATGGGGAGGCACCATGTAAAACAGGGCTAGGAAGTCTATTTATCAAATAAATAGCATAGTGACAAGAATATGACCATAGTATCTGGCAGTAAGGACGACTCATGTAGGAGTGTTTTGGCTGTTTCAATAATGTGCCGATGTCGGCGTTCAGCCATAGCAACTCTTTGAGGCGTATACAGCGGAGAAACTAAGTGCTCAATGTCATTTTTATTTTGAGTGGTGCCTAAGCCCAGTGTATTCACTCCCTCCATCTGTATAGACGGAAAATACTTTTGTTTTAAAATAATTTTCTACGAAAGAACAAAATTGCTCAAAAATGGATGTGACTTCACTTTTATGTTTAATTGTGTACAACCAAGCATATTTAGTGTACTGATCAACAAAAATACAGTAATATAATTTTTTGTCAATAGATAGTACCGGAGACGGTCCCCATAAATTATTGAACAAAGTTTGAAGAGGAGTATTACTGAATAAAGTAGGTCTTTGAAATGGAAACTGATGTGATTTATTTGAGCAACAAGAATTACATACTTCAAAATTTTCTCTAGTAGAAACAGGTAGGGAAAGCTTATTTAAAATAAAATCTAAAATTTTAATATGAGGATGACCCAGGAGACTGTGCCACAACTTACGCGAGACTTTGGTAGAGGTGAAGTTGACAGAAGGCGGTGCAGGTGGCCACTCATAGAGTCCATTCTTATTCTGACCTTGTACCAGCAATTTCCGGGTGCGAAAATCCTTCACAATAAAATTTGATGGAAAAAATTCAATAGACGTTAGATTATCACGACAAAACTTTGCGACATAAATTAAGTTTTGTTTAATGGAAGGTGCAAAAAGAGTGTCAGAAAGCTTGAATGTAGAGTTAGATGCTTTTATATGAGTTAAACCAGCATGGAAAATAGGAATAGTTTTAAAGTCACCCATGGAAATTGACTCAGTGCCTGAGTATGCTGTAAAGTTGGTGGGATCTGCAGTGACATGATGAGTGGCACCAGAGTTAACAGTCCATGAATTATCACTAGATCAAGTGCTATATGCAAAGCTAGCCTTTGTTTCATAATGATTGTGGGACCTCGAGCGACACACATCTGCAGTGTGTCCCATTTTTTGGCATAACTGACACTTTACAGCCTGTCTAGGTTGTCGTTGCTGATTTCCAGAGTATTGTTGATTTCCCTAGTATTGTTGACGCTGAGAGGTTGGCTGCCATTGTGAGTTTTAATTGCCACGATAATTTCTGTAGGATTGTTTTTGAGAGTTTGTCTTCTATGCAGCGGCAGCTGTGATGACAGTAGTTGCTTTGTCAAGATCTTGATGTTTAAAGAAAAGTTTGTGATTCGTAAGTTTGTGAAATAGTTCCTCAAAGGATAGAGGAGAGTCTTGTGTTCGTATAGCAGTCGAGATTTCACGATACTCCAGGCCCTGTCCACTCAATATCTTAACCGCAACTTCATCATTAGCAACTGGGGAACCTACTACATTGAGGGCATCAACAATAGATCTAATCTCCTGCATGTACTCAGTAACTGTCTTGGAGGATTTTTTAAGATTTTGCAACCGATCTCACAGGCTAAAGATGCGAGTGTGACTTTTATTGGCGTAAGCTGTATGGAGTAGTTCCCAAGCTGTCTTGGCCGAGGAAGCAGTGGCAACAATTGGAGAAATCGTAGGATCAAAAGACGCCATCAATGCCTGTTGGATGAACTGATCTTGACAGAACCAGGTCTCATATTCAGGATTAGAGACAGTGCTATCTTTGTCAGTGATAGTTTGCAGTGGAGCAGATTTTTCACCATCAAGGTGGCCTATGAGCTTGTGACCATTCAGTAGCATCACCAGTTGGGCTTTCCATGTTGCAAAGTTTAGGTAACCTTGTAGTTTGATAGGTAACTGGGCAGCCGGATTGAACTGTACCACATGAGTGGTAGGTGAAACTGCAGCTAGAGTACCACCATTAGTAGGGGCTAGAGCCATGAAGGAATGAATAATAGGGAATGAGAGAGAGGAAAAAAAATTTGGATCTGACTCATGAGAGTTTACATGACACGACCCGGAATCCGGCTAGGCCGTGCGGGCACCCGTCATCCTCCCCTAGACCCGTCGGGCGACTCCATCTATTTGGGTCTGTTTCCTCTAAATTTTCCAAGGTTCAGTTGTTCTATGATAGGGTAAGCTGTTATGTTTCTGGAGGGTTTTCTTGAGCCAGAGAGTTGGTCTTTCCTGGTTTTCTGTTCTTAGTTTAGCTTCAGCTTGAAGTTGTTGCTTATGACTTGTCTATTGTTCCATCTTCCCTTGAATGATTTATATTTCAATCCTGAGAAATTGATTGTGAGTTAGAGTTTTTCTCTAAATATGCTTGCTGTTGTTAGGTGCTAATTGGCTTTAGGTTGAGAAATTCATCTCCACATGGTTTGCGTAAATGAAATTGAATCTTTACTGCCCTGATTTTCTTTCCTTCTAAGTTTCCTTATGTGAAGTCCTTGTTTATAACTCATGGCTTGAGATTTCTTTTATATCTACTAGTTGTTGCTCCTAGCTTAGAACAAGTTCTTAAGTCATTTTTCGTTATTCTGTTAAGATTGCAATTGTGTAGCTACCTGCTTGTTATTTTGATTCGTCAACTGACTTGGTTATGAAATGTGCCAAAAGCATGAAAAAGTTTTAGCAGGGTCATTCTGCTATTCATTGTTTGTGTCAGATTGTTCTCTTAAGCTACTAAAATGCGCATTTTCATTATGTTGCTTCTGTGACTCTGTTTGGCGAAATTCTTAATTGCTTTTATAAAATGTTAGGATAATTTTGTCTTGTTTGTTAATATTTTTCTTAAAGTGCGATTCTAATCTTTATCCCATTCTATCTTTTGCATGAACACTCTTGGGATCGAGTTTGGCTAATACTCAATTGGGATTGGCTTATTGTCTTGGAGTTACATTGGGGTCGAGATTCGGGCTCAAGTTTCCAAGACCTTTAGAAGTTTTAGAAAATTCAAGGCTCCCGCGAGTTGGTCAATTTCTCGGATTCTTCTAAATCTTTATATCTTTCCTATCCTTTAGAAATGTGCATATTATTAGGAATCCTCATTATAATAATTTATTGATGTTGTAGAATAATTATGTATTTATATTTATGAATAAATATTTTATTGATTGAGTTATTATCTACTTTATAGTTATTATCTTTTAATTTTTTGAGTTGTTATTTAATTTATTGCTAATCAGACCATTTAAGCAAATACGTGCAAAACTTCATAATTTTCGAAACCACGATTAATAAGTGACTATAGGAAAATACTTCTATCTTATTGATACGAAGTAGTTTCTTTAAAAAGTCAAAAGTTATAAAGAAGTTTTAATTAACTTCTAAGTGTCCCGAAACGACTTTGCAAAAAGCGACTTGAAATCTAAGTTTCATCTTACGGTGAGATACTCGGATTTTAAAGTTGAAATTAAGCAAGTACCATTTATGCGCTATCTCATCGAGTCGGCAAAGAAATTAGGACGATCAAATCGTTCCTTTTTCAAAAGAAAATACACTTTTATTTTATTTTATTTTATTTTATAAAAGCTTTTAAATAAATTTTAAATCTTTTTAAAACTTGCTAAATTTAATTAGTTGAATTAATTAATGATTCAATTAATTATTTTTAGAAAAGCGCATATACTGATACCTCTAAGCTATACAAAAGAAATTACAGCTGACTACCTAACATACTAGGTTTAGGGTTATCCAGACTAGACATCTAAGAGTACAGAAAAAGACAAATACCTCTTGAAGGAAGAAAAATACAACTGGAATAGTAAATATAAAACTGGTGGCCATCCGGAATAAAAGCTGGCTCACCCTGACAGCTGAAATCGTCTTCGCTCCTTCACAACGTGGCAAACTCAATCCTAGAGAGAACCTGCCGAAATGAAATAGATAGACAAGAACAAACGACAAACAAGGGTGAGTCAAAAGGACTCAATAAGCGGGGCAGACTAGCCACCTCAAAGAATAGGATAGCTAGCCAGGGAGGAGAAACAGATAAACAAAATTCCTCTTATTTAAATTATAAAAAGGCAGAGCTAGATAATAACTAGAAACACGTATAGAATGACAAACTCATCAACAACCAGGAACGTAAGATGATCAAAATATATAGGTATCCCGAACTCATCAACAATCAGATTTACATCATGTTGCGGCGTGCAACCGATCCATATATTCATCCTGTTGCGACGTGCAACCCGATCCATATATTTATACTGTTGCGGCATGCTACCCGATCCATATTTATAACGTTGCAGGATGCAACCCGATCCCCGCAACCCAGAATACGAGCCATAAATATATAGGCAATATAAGCAATGCACGAAGAAGCAGAACAGTAGTTATGTACCACAAGTCTACACAATGGTATGAAATGAAATGAAACGAAATAAAATGAGATGAGATGAAATGAAATGAAATATAATGCAAAGGGTCACAAGTGCAAAATGAATGGAGCGGAATCCTCCTGCTCCAAGGGCGGCATCCTCCTACCCTCAATATGATGCAATGGAGCAGAATCCTCCTGCTCCGAGGGCGGAATCCTCCTACCCTCTATAAGATGCAATGGAGCAGAATATTCCTGCTCCGAGGGCGGAATCCTCCTACCCTCAATATGATGCAATGGAGAGGAATCTTCTTGCTCCGAGGGCGGAATCCTCCTTCCCTCAATATGATGCAATGAAGCGGAATCCTCCTGCTCTTAGGACGGAATCTTCCTACCCTCAATATGATGCAATAATAACCCTTCACCGGCGCGGGACTCTCATCGAATGCCGGGAAGTATATGTCAACTCATAGCCAGAGTACAATGCTCAGATCCTCAATGCAATACCAACAACGGGACATGACATATAATATTCAATGTAAATTCAAAGCTAAGGCGTAATGAGTTCGCCTATCGGCAGCTACACATGTAAGGAATACGTGGTAGAAAATTCACGAGGCCAAGTGCCTTCAAAGAAAGGGATATAAACACTTATCTCGTCCAAAAGTTAGCATTGCTAATCATCAACCGCTTTATCCTTTGGTTTCATTGCCAAACGATCTAGGTAGGAACGTGATACCCTATCCGCATATGCAATACGCAGACCAGGCCTATATACAGGATTTATGGTCACATAAACAAACCCTAAATAAATTACATTTATATATTGCCCATAACTCACTGAGCACGAATATATAATCAATTCCATTATCGGGGTCCATTTGACCCTTTAAACTATTAATTGAGCTTATTAAAATGATGTATAATATTCCAAGTTTTACCGTTAAAACATATTCAAACACACGTAATAAACTCAAATAATATATTAAGATCATTACCTCAATATTTTGGGGTGAAAATACTATTTTTCTCCGGCTCTTTTCTCATTTCCTAGCATTTTTTTGTTTCATTTCTATGTTCTCTGCTCCATTCTCGTTTTCTGCTTCTGCTTGTTTCTGTTCTGCTTGTCCTTACCATAAAAATATGCTAAGGAACCATCCACCGCCACATTTCGTTCTTAGCTTCTTTATTTTCCTTGGTCTTTTCTTTCTTTCTTTTCATTTTCTTTTTCTCTTATTTCTTTTACTTTTCTTTTCGTGACAAAAATTAAAATGGTACCCTATGATATTCAAAATAATTTCAACTTTTGCATACAAGTTATACAAAATATATGTAGCATACTCGCTAAAGCGGATCTCAAATCGGGTTCGCGAAACTCAAGATGCGAATTTAAATAGAAAAAGGTCAAATTATTTAACTTTCGGCATTTTAGCGGAAACTAGCCGAACAACATCGAAATTCACTTTCGAAAGTTTAGAAAAGTCATAAATAATCACACGAACCTAACGGCGCTTTCGAATTTTGAATCGGAGCTCATTCGCCAAAACCGAGCTCGAAAATCTCTTTTTAATATTTATCGACAATAAAAACTGAAACCTTCTTCCGATGCCTACCAACCGAGGTCTGATTTAGCTCAAATTTTACAGATAAGTCTCAATGGACCTTACACATATTTTAAAATTATCGGCACGCCAATCGGAGTCCTATCTTCCGAAACGACTAACCGAGGTCGTTTCATTCTCTTCCACTTAAATTCTCGTTCGTCCTCGAACGAGCCTAAGTCTAAAGAAAAGTTCGTACATATAACAAGATAACTTGCACGACCTTCATAAGCGGTTTCACGGGCATTATCTCCTGATTACATGATAAAAATTATAACACGTGCACCGAACTCTTTGAATAAAACATATCTGGATAATATGATAACACCATTGCCCGGATTATTCCGACTAAGATGATCCTTCTTCGATCACGAGAGGAGAGTTCTACATTTTCGAAACAAAGATACACGAAACTTTGAATGGGTTAACATGATTCAATTGATAATCACCTCTTTGATATACCTTTCGATATAGAATAAGTCGATGGAATTAAGAATTAGCTCACGCTTGATGCAATAGAGGGAACTTTTGAAGTACCTTGCCACTACACATTATAGAAGATTTGATGCAAGCTATATTATTTTTACAAGCACGCTATGCAACGTCTCAGTTGATGTTAAGGTTAGTCCGCAAGGTCCTTGTGGGAATGTAGTTACTCATATCTTAATGTATGTCAAAGGTTCATCTGAACAGGGTCTATCATATAAGGATAAGGATCATGCAAATACTTCTGGATAGTATGATGCAGACCAGGAATGATCTCCAGACTGAACATCTACTTTAGGGTATTGTCTTTGAATTGGAAATATTACGTCTTGCCAAAGTGAAAATAAAAGAGACATGTAGTTGGAACATGAGCTGAGGCAGAATACCAGCAACAAAGTTGATTACATGTGCACTTATAATGCTAAAGTAACTTCTCAAAGAGTTGAGGTGTGAAGGAGATATACCAATGATGGATGGACGATAAACTGCACTAGACCTTTAACTCTAAATTTTCATGAAGTAAAACGACGTCAATCTGAGGATCTAGTTCTAGTTGAATACAGACAGACAGCCAGAAGAAAACTGGAGTCACCATACAGGGTTACTACTGATGGCGTTCTCATGTATAAAGATAGACTTTGTGTTCCTGATGTTGCAGATTTACGTGGATAGATTATGATAGAGGCACATTATTCCAAATACACTGTTCATCCAGGTTTGACTAAGATGTTCCATGGTCTTAAGCAGATTTATTGGTGAGACTGAATGAAGTGTGACATAGCAAAATTTGTGGCTCAGTGTTCTACTTGCCAGCAAGTTAAAGTCGTGTCATCTTTCTTGACTTTATGTTTTCAGCAGATAGGTACGTATATATGATCAGGTTGCCAGCTTATCTCTAGCATTAATAGATTATTAGCGGGTTTAGCAATGATCGAAACTCATTGTAGGTTTCTGTCGTGGCCCTAGGTTGGGTCGTGACAAAAGTGGTATCAACGCCTTAGAGATTTAGTATTACCATTCAGTATTTGGAGGAAGACTCCTCCACATAAATCACAAACTCATGCAGCTATTTGAATGGGAGTAACCATCCTTGCACAGTCTGTTGGACTAAAGAAGATTTAGCTAAAAGCTGAACGTAGGCAGACCTAAGCTACCAACTACCCTTTCGAGTTTCCAAACAGCTGCAACTCTCGAGTTCACAACTCCATACCTTTGCCGTAAACACCACCGCCTGATGGATGGTACTTCTATTACCCTTAGAAGCCTTGTAATAATAATAATATGCTTACCCAGCTATAATAACACGTACTCTAGCTCAACACAGAGAACATCACAAGCGGCTACCAACCGCCTAAGCTCACCAGTGCCGAACTAAAAAGAGATGGAAACGGACTGAGAATAGAAATAATTAGAGTTTTAGGAAGCTCATCTTCTTATTCACTTGGCTACCTAAGCTAGACTACTCACGAGTCAAGCTAGCCAAAGAATCGCAATTGAAGAAATAGATATTAAATGAACTTTATGGAACACCATCCATGCCAATTTGACTTCCTCATAAGAAGGAAACTCTGACAATTTACCAGAAACTGTTTTATAACCCAGATAAGATCATGGGATAACATGACACTACAAACATCTTAAACTGATGGAAGGTACATAGATCAAATATTACTTACTAACTACTTTACACCGGAAGAAACGATAACACTTCCATATGGTGATGAACTAGAATCCCATTATTCAACCAACATGGAATTCCGAGAAGAGAGGTTAACTAATTTGATATAATAATAGAAGGTGGCACAACAAGATGCCAGGCAGACAATAACGACACTCACTGTCAAATCTCTCATATTTAGACCAGATAAATTAATAGGGTCTCACAAATTCCTTGAATAAATCATACTAGAAGCTCACCCCTCTACTGCAATCGATTCCTAATAGAAATAATATCCAAAGAGGCCATGGAAACATGGTAAAATAAACGAAGTCCAAACCGATCAGAAGAATGAAATCTTACTCACATATAATGGAAGAAGAAATACATAGATGTACTACATCAGATACCTCAACATCCTGCCAGACTGTAGTTCTTAGAACTGCATCTGCAGCTGAGTTGAGCCACTACCCTGATAATCACCTTCTAAAGAACCACTGCCACCACGCTCTCAACCTCTATTGGACGGTGGCATTTCTCCGGCTTATTGAGATCTAAATGAAATCGCCTGCGACTGTGCAAGTGCCTGATGACAAGAGAAAGGACGACCGCCTACTTGCCGGAGTAAGGAAGAACTCCACCAAAGATGACAGGCTCGCAACAATGATAATAACTTTTCAGTGAAAATGGAAGCTGGACAGATTGTTGATAGCTACAAAGAGAAAAAAAAAACTAGGTCTGATATTGACGAACTACTGGCGCACTCTAAGAATCGCGTGACACAAGCTGAGATAACTTGGAAGGTGACCTCCCAAAATAATCAGAACTCTTACCTCCAAATGAGGTACCATGGTTGCCCACTAGGGCCACGAGATCTCTTGCTCTCCCGCTCTAACTCTTCCCCTCTAACTTACGGTATGCCTAATATCTTTGAGCAATATCAACAACGACATCAAATAAAGTCCCAACCTCAATTTTTCAAACCATCTAGGATCTCAAAGAAGAAGAAATGTCATCAATAAATCTTTGAATCTCTCGAAAGGCTCATAGACTAAATCTAATGCATATTCAGCCATTCCATAGAATTCAATCTCATATTCTGAAACACCAACAGGCTAACCGACAGGCTACCCTGTCAAATCCACTTAAACTGGCAACACTTTTCATCTCGCTTGCTACTCGAAAGGAACTTTTCCACGAATCTAAAAGAAAAATCGAACCAAGTCAGCTAATAAGAGAGCGGCCCACCAATTCAAGGCTAGACCCCTCAAACTGGAAAGAAGAATCATCAACACCATACCGCTCGATATAATCAAGAGCCTGAAGGATACGCTGACATCATTTTATTTTAAGAAAAATCACGAGGTTTATCTGATGCATTGCTTAAGAATATCAGAAAGTTCAACCGCGTAAAATAATGCAACCTCTTTGGGCACTCGGATCGAACCGTTACCTCGGCTGGCCAACCAGCCAGAACAATTGGTGGCGCAACACATGCTGCTTCTAGAACATAATTTACTGGGGCAACATTAGGGACTGGAACAGGGGCTCACTGAGACCGAACGTCTCCATCTGCGGCAAACTGATAGGCTGCCTAGCGAATAATAGACTCTTGCGGTATCTGCGTCGCCAAAATTCTCGTAAAAGCATCGTAGAGAGCCAAGGGAACTACAAGGCCCTGCTCCTTTGCCCATCGCGAGTTCGTCCAGCTGGGGCCTATGCAACTGGATCGTCAGCACGATCCACAACTCTCGAGGCTTGAGTAACTCTAGCCCCAGGCTAGACTACTTCGTCCTGAACTCCTTCCATTTGCTGATTTGTTGCACGAGGGTTCGCAATTACCACGAAGGAATCAAAGAAAATACTTTTGCATCCTAGACCGATGCACGATCAGAAAAGAAGGAAGTGGAACTTCCTAAATGCCATCATAGCCTCTCGTAGATAAGTACGGACGTCTACGTACCCATCAGCGAGACTCTACTAGACACTGTCTTAGTCTGGATAGATTCTAAATTGGGCTCTGATACTAACTGACACGACCCGGAATTCGGCTAGGCCGTGCGGGCACCCGAAATCCTCCCCTAGACCCATCGGGCGAACCCTTATCAATTAAATTAGGAAAATAAATATAATTCAATTCATAAATAAGAACAAGACTTAAAAAAAACACAGACATACTGATACCTCTAAGCTGTACAAAAGAAATTACAGCTGACTACCCAACATACTAGGTTTAGGGCTATCCAGACTAGACATCTAAGAGTACAGAAAAAGACAAATACCTCCTGAAGGGAGCAAAATACAATTGGAATAGTAGACATAAAACTGGTGGCCATCCAGAATAAAAGCCAGCTCACTCTGACAGCTGAAGTCGTCTTCACTCCTTCATAACATGGCGAACTCAATCCTGGAGTGAACCTGCCGAAACGAAATAGATAGACAAGAACAAACAACAAACAAAGGTGAGACAAAAAGACTCAATCAGTGGGGCAGAATAGGCACCTCAAAAAATAGGATAGCTAGCCAGGGAGAAGAAACAGATAAAAAAAATTTCTCTTATTTAAATTATAAAAAGGCAGAGCCGGATAATAACTAGAAATACGTATGGAATGACAAACTCATCAACAACCAGGAACGTAAGATAATCAAAACATATAGGTATCCCAAATTCATCAACAATCAGAAATACATCCTGTTGCGGCATGCAACCTGATCCATATATTCATCCTGTTGCGGCGTGCAACCCAATCCATATATTTATACCGTTGCGGCGTGCAACCCGATCCATATATTTATAACGTTGCAGCGTGCAACCCGATCTCCGCAACCCAGAATACGAGCCAGAAATATATAGGCAAATAAGCAATGCACGTAGATGCAGAACAGTAGTTATGTACCACAAGTCTACACAATGGTATGAAATGAAATGAAATAAAATGAGATTAAATGAAATATGATGCAAAGGGTCACATGTGCAAAATGAATGGAGCGGAATCCTCCTGCTCCGAGGGCGGAATCCACCTACCCTCAATATGATGCAATGGAGCGCAATCCTCCTGCTCCGAGGGTGGAATCTTCCTACCCTCAATATGATGCAATGGAGCGGAATCCTCCTGCTCCAAGGGCGGAATCCTCCTACCCTCAATATGATGCAATGGAGCGGAATCCTCCTGCTCCGAGGGCGGAATCCTCCTTCCCTCAATATGATGCAATAATAACCCTTCACCGGCGCGGGACTCTCATCGACTGCCGGGAAGTATATGTCAACTCACAGCTAGAGTACAATGCTCAGATCCTCAATGCAATACCAACAATGGGACATACCATATAATATACAATGTAATTCAAAGCTAAGGCGTAATGAGTACGCCTATCGGCAGCTACACACGTAAGGAACACGTGGTAGAAAATCCACGAGGCCAGGTGCCTCCAAAGAAAGGGATATAAACACTTACCTCGTCCAAAAGTTAGCATTGCTAAATATCTACCGCTTTATCCTTTGGTTTTATTGCCAAACAATTCCATTCTATTCAATAAGCAGAAAAATATATCAAATTAGGCTAAAGACTTCATTCCTCACATCTTAGGGCAATCCAGGTAGGAACCTGATACCTATTCGCATACGCAATATGCAGACCAGGCTTATATACAGGGTTTATGGTCACATAAACAAACCCTAAATAAATTACATTTATATATTGCCCTAACTCACTGAGTACGAATATATAATCAATTTCATTATCAGGGTCCATTTTACCCTTTAATCTATTAATTGAGCTTATTAAAACGATGTATAATATTCCAAGTTTTACCGTTAAAACATATTCAAATACACGTAATAAACTCAAATAATATATTAAGATCATTACCTCAATGTTTCAGGGTGAAAATACTATTTTTCTCCGGCTCTTTTCTCATTTTCTGGTATATTTTTGATTCATTTCTACGTTCTCTGCTCCATTCTCGTTTTCTGCTTCTGCTTGTTTCTATTCTGCATGTCCTTAGCATAAAATATGCTAAGGAACCACTCACCGCCACATTTCGTTCTCAGCTTCTTTATTTTCGTTTGTCTTTTCTTTCTTTCTTTTTATTTTCATTTTCTTTTATTTCTTTTACTTTTCTTTTCGCGACAAAAATTAAAATGGTACCCTACGATATTCGAAATAATTCCAACTTTTGCATACAAGTTATACAATATATATGTAGCATACTCGCTAAGGCGGATCTCAAATCGGGTTCCCAAAACTCAAGGTGCGAATTTAAATAGAAAAAGGTCAAATTATTTAACTTTCGGCATTTTAGCGGAAACTAGCCAACAACATCGAAATTCACTTTTCAAAGTTCACAAAAGTCACAAATAATCACACGAACCTAACGGTACTTTCGGATTTCGGATCGGAGCTCATTCGCCAAAACCGAGCTCGAAAATCTCTTTTTAATATTTATCGACAATAAAAACTGAAACCTTCTTCCGATGCCTACCAAACAAGGTCTGATTTAGCTCAAATTTTACAGATAAGTCTCAATGGACCTTACGAATATATTAAAATTATTAGCACGCCAATCGGAGTCCTATCTTCTGAAACGACTAACCGAGGTCGTTTCATTACAAAGGCTCTGTTACCATAAAGAGTTCCACAGAAGAAGCAATTAAACCATGGTATTATTAGCTAAGAGAACTCCTATAAATATATATGTATGTGACTTGATAGAAAAGCTAGGAATAAGATTAGACCAAATCTAAATACTAGTACTAATAGAAGATTAATACTATAACTAAACTAGAAGTCTAGACATAACCAACTACGAAAACTAGAGCTTATCTCAATAATACACTTGTATGATTTGTAATACTGGAAGACTTCTTTATAATGTCATTATTCCTCAGGCATTTCTTAGCTGCTGTAAAAAAGTTATTATATAAAGAAAAATTTCCAAAATATACTAATACTTTTACAATATTTACAAAACATAACAATAGTCTCCCATAATTACTTTATATATCACTTTCTTATTTTCACTCTCCCAATACAAAACCCTAATTTCTTCTCCTCTCGCTGGCGAGCAGATCCGTCCACCTTACTGTTGTTGATGTTGCTCCGCCACCTGTTGTACTCCTTTTTGGCACTGTTGCCGCCGCAGTGCAGCGGCGCTGCTGCACTGCAGCGACAAGCTAGCCCGATTTATGTTTTTCGGTGGGTCTTCCGGAAGGTGCTCCAGGTCTGCTCCCTTTTTTTTTTTTTTTAAATTTTTTCCTTTTTGTACGTGTATAGTATGTATATATTTGTATTTTTCATATAAAATACGTATATCCTTGTATTTTTTGTATACAAATATCTCTTTCACCATTTTTGTATGTGTATGTCTATGTATATGTGTATGTTGTTGTATGTTTGTGTATGTGTATGTATAGGATAATAAAATTATTTGTATACTTTTTTTTATATTTCTTTGTAAGTTTGTGTATATTTTTGTATGTTTTGTTGTTTGATTATATGTAATTTCAACACAATAATTTATATAAAGTTTCATATGTATATATGCGTATTGTATGTTTCGTTTTGCAGATCTAAAAATAAAAGATATAGATCAGGCAACCTACTGCTGCCGGCCGGTGACCGACCGGCACTGACCGTCCACCGGCGCCGCTACTGTGACTGAAGCTGTGGGAAAGGAGATAGTAAATACACTAATTTGTATGGTTTAAATGGATTTTGTATATGCTATGTAAAAAGAGTATTGATTTTTTAATAAAATGGTATAGTGTTGTTATGTTTGTAAATATGGTGTTACGGTTATATATTTTTGTAATTGTCCATTATATAAAACATATAATATGTCATAATATGGAAGGTCAGTTTCAAAGAAAACTTAATGGGTCATTTACATAACTATACAAACTAACATTCCACTTTACACAAAAATAAAAATATTACTAGACTTTCAAAATATATAGCAATATATATTATCAAAAAATAGAAAACATACATACAAAAGGTGCAAACAAAACCCTTGATCCCCTTTCTTGCTCCACACTGCCCCGACCGCCACAAACCCATACCTCCGAGCCGCCCCCTCAGCCTGTCTCTACCGGCTACTGCCTGTCGACGGATTCCGGTCACCAAATTTTTTTTCTTTAATTTTTTTGTTAAATTTTTTATGCTTATGTACCATGTATTTCTCCAATGTACATAAAATAATACAATGTGATATATAGTGACATTCATTTATAAAATTGATGAATGACATTGAATATAATTTGTATGTATACTGTATGTCCATATGTAAAGTGTATGTAAAATGTACCACCGTACATACAATCGAAAAACAGTGAAAATACAATCCTTCCATTTCAAACCACCACCAAAAGCATCATAAGCACCATAAAAATGAGAAGAAGAAGAAGAAGAAGAAGAAGAAGAAGAAGAAGAAGAAGGAGAATGAGGAGAAGTATAAATACAAATAGATAAGAGACACACAAGAGATACAAACACGATACAATTAATAAAATTGATATACAAATCATAAAAAATGCGAGCTACGGATTAAGGAGCAGCTCCTCTATATTGTGGGTGGGTGGGGGGGGGGGGGGTCGGCGCCTGATAGAGGCAGAAACGGGGGCCACCAGAGCTATTTGCGTCGAGTCTTTCGATTGATAGAGGAAGGGAGACAAGTCAAATACCGAAGACTTCGACAGGTGTCGGTAGGCACGCCTCTGATAAGGGCTCGATCCTGAGGACCTGCCAGACCGCTGAGCTCACTTAAGCACTCGATGTCACAAATAGCAATAAGAAGGGGCAGGGTCAACGATCGTCAACTTCACCCTCTGCTGCTATTGGAGAAACTGGATATCGACCTAAGAAAGAGATTGCCATAAAAAAGCTAGTCAGAAAGCAGGTCAGGCAAGTGAGCAATAGTACAAGCAAGCTAAGAAGCGGGTGAGGTTGAAGGGGTCTTGTATATAGTTTGGATACATTGGGCATATAATCGACATACAATTTGCAAACAAGTAAAAAACTTTTGATCGACGTCGTTTGCATACATAGTAGATACGGATGTAGGAGCAACTGAACCGTCATAGAAAACCAAATAACCACACAATGACTCACTGAAGAAAAGCCACCGCCCCGCCGGAGAAACCAAATCACCATGCGATCACTCAACAGAGGAAAAAACCACTGGCCCTCCTGCTTCCTGTCGCCATCGTCAGACAAATAAAATGCCAAAGACATAGATTGTACTAGGTTGAAATATGTACTAGGTTGTTTGGTTCTCATACAAAGTTACTTCTTATGATCTGGGGATTAGATTAAAAATAAAAATGTGCAGAGTAAATACAAACGATGTGCTAACTCTTAGATTTAAAAAAAAATACTAAATATATGAGTAACATCACCAATTTCTAATTTAATCGGTGTATAAGTTATCCTTAGATTAGTTTGTAGGTGTGACAAATAGGGGTATGTATGGGTTGGCATGGTATGATATTGATAAAGTTCAGTATAATATTTGGTATTTGGTATCTTAAAATGCTATACCAATCCCAGATTAAATTACATTATGATGCCGGGCAAACCATGAGACCCTTCACTCGGAGCCAAGCTAGGGAGGTCTAAGGAGTACACCTACACTTGGTGAGGAAGGGACTAGAAGAAGGAAGCGTTTGGAAGCCATTCCGGGTGCTCAAAGTGCAAGGGGAGCAGCCCAGCGAACCAGGCGCCCCGCCTGCACCTTAGGGGCCTCCGCCCAGAGAACACAGGGGCCAGGCGGACCGCCCCAATTCCAGGCGCACCGCCCAGCTCACCCCACTGATCAAATGGAGCAAAATGTGGGCGCACCGCCCGGATCGCTGAAGCCCGAATTTTCTAGCTATGTTAAGACTATTTTGACCCTACGTGGTCCTTTATTCCTAAGCCTAAGTGTGGGCATATTAGACCTTTCATATGGTGTCTAAAATTACCTATAAATAGCTAGTTGTCTTATTATTTTCATTAGCTTACCTTTTGATGAAAACAAACACTTGTGTTGAAGAGTTGAACTCTTATTGAATGAAAAACCTTGATTGGGACTTGTTCTTCCTCTAGCGGATCTAGATGAATTCCAATCTCCCCCGACCATTCTACTTGCGTGCTCATGTTAGCTCGAGGGTAGTTGCCTAGCGTAGGTGTTCTTGACCTCCTCTCGGGGTGTAACGGAACAAGTTCTCCGTTGCTACTTGAGATTTGTGATCGAGATACGTCTCGTTCCTATCTTTTATTTTCCGCGTTTGATTTCCTACATCATTTGGTATCAGAGCAAGGTTCGGGTATCGTTCCTACGAACCCCGACCCTTGATTCTTCGTGCCTAGTATCTTCTTTTAGTTTTCTTGTTGTTGAAGTTATTGGGAAAAAGAAAATTACAAAAAAATTGAAAAAAATTCAAAAATTCAAAAATTGGCATAACTTTTTGGTGTTTGTGATTTGTGATATGGGTGTTATGGATTCTTTATTGTGATTGAATTCCCGTTGCTTGGGTACCAAAATTACTTGGATTGGTGAAGTTTGAAAAATTGAAACCCCAATTTTCCTTAAACCCTATAAACCCTTGTTCTTGAGGAATTTGCTTGATTTTGGGTTGTGTGTTAATGGGGTTTTGGATTTGATTACCGGGGATTGATCTACTTTTGAAAACAAACCAATTGCAACAAATTTGGTGTGAATCGGAGTTGTATAACATTGATTTTGAAGAATCGAAACCCACCTTTTTGACCCTTTTGAAAAATTGAGAAAACCCAACTTGAAACTAGAATCATGATTGTGCCTTGTTTGTTGCTTGGTTGGGTGTGAAAATCATTGGGGTTTGGTGGTTATACCAAAATACAACTTCGGGTACTTCGAATTTGGGAAGAACACGTTGGAATCAACCAAAAAGTTGGGTTGAAATCGAAGAACACGTTGTTGGAAACCCAGGTTGTTCTTCGTCCAGGCGCCCCGCCTAGACCTTGGGCGCTCCGCCTGAACTGTTCTTGCTCCAGGCGCTCCGCCTAGTTCCCAGGCGCCCCGCCTGCCCGACCTCACTGACCAACTTTTCCAGGCGCTCCGCCCCACTTCACTGGGCGCTCCGCCTGAGCCCTGAAACTTGGGAAACAGGTAGTTTCTTCTAGGATTACTTGTTTCTTTGTTGCCTAACCTCTAATTAGTGTTGATCTAAGTAATCTATCTACTTAATTAACACTAATCCTTATTGCATTAGGTGATTCGTGCCATAGTTGGAGAGTAGAAATCCAAAGAAGACTCGTAGTTCTTCTGGTTCTAGTCCTCACTTCAAAGTGCCTAGCTTCCATTGAGTCCTATTAACTCCACTCACCCCGGAGTGTGCTTGACTCGTGAATCATTTGGTTGAGTTGAGGAATTTCTATTCATCTACGTGAAGCTTTGGAACCACAAGTCGAGTGAAATACCCACCGTCACTATACGAGAGAGCCGAGTGATCTCAAGTGAGGGAGTGTGTGAGGTTGTTTTCTAACGTTTGTTACTTGTGTAGGTACAATGTCTTCCGAAGGAGATGATTTTGCAAAGAGTGCCCTTGCTACTATCCTCGCCAAATTGGATAGTATGCACTTGAGGATTGAAAGCCTCGAGCGGGTGAACTCTAGTGCTCTAGTTGAGCAAGGGACTTCTAACGTCCCCTCGGAGAAAGGGACCCCGAGCGTCCAAGTCGAGAAGGGGACCCCGAGTGTCCCGGTTGAAGTCTCAAGTACTCCTAACTTTACTCCGGAACAAGTTAGCCATGTCATTGAATTGCTCAATCAACAACGGGCAAAGGAGGAGCGAGAGAGACTTGATCAAGTGTTGGGCAATACCCAACGAACGGGCATTCCCCGTATCTTGGATAACCCCCCAAGAAACATTCCACTACCGAGACCCATCCAAAATGTGCAACCTCTTGAGCAAGTAGATGAAGCTCAAGAAGGGGAGGAAGCCGATTATGGTGATGATATGTATGGGTTTGATGATCACTTTCAACCAAGGCGAGGTATGAATTGGGGTCGAAATATGGATAGAGGTAGGGGCTGAGGTCGAGGGCCACCTATGGGTTATGTTGGAGGGAATTCAAGGAGGGAGTATGGTGTGAATGAAGATCACTATGGGGGCCAACCGGAGCCTTTTCGTGGAGGTCGTGACAACACCAACATCAATAGTGTGAAGCTTAATCTCCCAACCTTTAAGGGGAATTGTGATCCGGCGGCTTACATTGAATGGGTGCTACATATGGAAAGATTGTTTGACACAAATGAGATGACCGATGAGAAGAAAGGTACCTATGCTATTTCAACCTTCGAATCCTATGCATCTACTTGGTGGGAATCCGTCAAGAGATCAAGGAGGAGAGCGGGGGTTCCCGTGATTGTGGGTTGGAATGACTTGAAGGGTATCATGAGTATCAAGTACATCACTCCTAGATATCGGCAAGAGCAACTCAAGAAACTTTATGAGTTGAAGCAAGGTGTCAAAACGGTGCATGAATAATTTGATGAGTTTGAAAGAACTCGAATTGCCTTAGATATGGACACCGAAGATGAAGAGCAAGCCGTGATCCGTTTTATGAATGGTTTGAGCTATGGCATAGCTTCACAATTGAGATTGCATGCTTTTCTTTCACTCCAAGAAGTTCTTGATGCCGCTATCCAAGCCGAGCAATGGCTTGAGAAAGAGAAGTCCAACCGTTACAAGAGCAACACTTCTACCTCCATGAACAAGTCAAAGGAATAGAAAAATCCTACTCCCAATGCAAAGTTCACAAATGCAAGTGGCCTTAGTGGAGTAAGTGCTAGCAAAGATGTGAAGAAGCCATTTGAGAAGTACACACCCAATGTGGGAGGTAATTCTAAAACCCAATTGAATACTCCTACTTCTTCTTCCATTCAATATCACATATGCAAGGGGTATGGACACTTTGCTAAGGAGTGTCCTACGAAGAGGACCATGGTTCTTGTTGGTGAAAATGTATATGAACAAGAGAGTGAACTGGAGGATGATGAGGGTGTAGAGAGAGATGAGGGAGTAGAGGAGGATGATCTAGATGACACGGTGGAGGACGAGGAGCCTCATACTTTCCTAGTTGTGAGGAGGAGCTTAGGAGCTATGATTGTGGAGGATGGTGAAACCTTGCAAAGGGAAAACCTTTTCCATGCTAGGTGTCGTGTTAAGGGTGTTGTATGCTCTATGATCATTGACTTCGGGAGTTGTGCTAATGTTGTGAGTCAATCTCTTATAACCCAATTGAAGTTGCCTACCGTGAAGCATCCCAAGCCATATCGATTGCAATGGCTTAGCGAATGTGGGGAGCTAAAGGTAGTGAAGCAAGCAATGATCAAGTTCAAAATGGGTAGTTATGTTGATGAACACTTGTTCGACGTTGTGCCCATGCAAGCTTGCCACCTTCTCTTTGGAAGGCCTTGGCAATTTGATCGACAAGCGGTCCATGATGGGCGTGTCAACACTTACACGCTCCAACATGAAGGAAGGAAGTTTGTGTTGAAGCCCCTAACTCCCAAACAAGTGAGTGATGACTACAATAGGATGAAGGAGTTGAGGGAGGTGGAAAAGGCCAAGTCAATCATTGAGACTAGCCCTTTGTCCAAAAGCATGGTGGCAATCCCACCTTCTTCTTCCACCGGTGGCATTTGTGCCATGATGCAACCGGGCGAGATCCTAAAAGGAAATAATGGCACCAAGTTTCTCCTATGCCTAGTGCACAAAGGTATGATCCTAAACTCTAATTGTGATTTTTCTTCTAACCCTTTGCCTAGTGTGTTTGAGAATGTCTTGAAGGATTTTGGGGACATGTTCCCGGATGAGATGCCGGATGGATTGCCTCCTTTGAGGGGCATTGAACATCAAATAGACTTTGTCCCGGGATCTCAAATCCCAAACAAGCCGGCCTATAGGAGCAATCCGGATGACACAAGAGAATTGCAAAGGCAAGTTGATGAATTTCTCACTAAGGGCTTGGTGAGGGAGAGATTGAGTCCTTGTGCCGTACCCGTGATCCTTGTTCCCAAAAAGGACGGCACTTGGAGAATGTGCGTTGATTGTGAGGCCGTGAACAAAATAATGGTAAAGTACCGTCATCCTATTCCCCGACTTGATGATATGTTAGATGAATTGAGTGGTTCATGTGTGTTTAGCAAAATTGACCTTAGGTTCGGCTACCATCAAATCTGGATGAAACCGGGTGATGAATGGAAAACCGCATTCAAGACCAAATTTGGTCTCTATGAATGGTTGGTGATGCCCTTTGGGCTCTCCAATGCACCTAGCACCTTTATGCGGCTAATGAACCATGTTCTAAAGCCATTCATCAACAAGTTTGTGGTCGTCTATTTTGACGATATATTGATCTATAGCAAATCAATAGACGACCATGTTGACCAACTTAGGCAAGTGCTTGAAAAGTTGAGAGCCGAAAAGCTCTATGCTAATTTTAAAAAGTGTGCCTTTGGTGTTGAGAAGGTAGTCTTCCTTGGTTTTGTTGTGGTGCCCAAGGAGTGGAGGTGGATGAGTCTAAGGTAGAGGCCATGCGTGATTGGCCTACTCCTACTACCGTGACTCAAGTGAGGAGCTTTCATGGTCTTGCTAGCTTTTATCGGTGATTTGTGAAAGACTTTAGCTCCATTGCCGCTCCACTCACCGAATTGGTGAAGAAAGACCAACCTTTTGTGTGGGGAGAGCCTCAAGAGAAGGCCTTCCATGAGTTGAAAAGTAGGTTGAGTTCCGCCCCTCTATTGCAATTGCCCGACTTCGGAAAGGCATTTGAGGTTGAATGTGATGCCTCGGGGGTGGGAATTGGTGGTGTTTTAATGCAAGATAGCAAACCCATCGCCTACTTTAGTGAAAAATTGAAAGGGGCCTCCTTGAACTATTCTACATATGACAAGGAGTTGTATGCCCTTGTGAGAGCCCTTGCCCATTGGCAACACTACCTTTGGCCTCGTGAGTTTGTAATCAAGAGTGACCATGAGTCACTCAAGCATTTGAGAGGCCAAGAGAAGCTCAATAAGAGACATACCAAGTGGGTTGAATTCATTGAGTCCTTTCCCTATGTGATCCAATACAAGAAAGGGAAGGACAATGTTGTGGCGGATGCGCTTTCTAGAAAGTTCGCTCTAGCCACCACTCTCATCTCTAAGCTTATGGGTTTTGAAAGCACTAAATTGATGTATGCTCATGACCCGAAGCTCAAGAGCATCCATGAAGCTCTAGAAAAGGGGGAGAGAGTTGAGAAATACCAATGGTTTAATGGATATATCTTTAAGAATGGTAAAGTGTGCATACCCGAGTCCTCATGGAGGGAATTGCTTGTGTAAGAGGCACATTGTGGAGGACTCATGGGTCACTTTGGTAGGGACAAAACCTTGGCCATCCTTCGGGAACAATTCCATTGGCCAAAAATGGGGACCCATGTTGAGAGACTTTGCAACTCTTGTCTTGAATGCAAGGTTGCTAAGTCCAAGTCGAACTCCCATGGTTTGTATACCCCACTCCCCGTACCTACTAGTCCATGGTTGGATATCTTGATGGATTTTGTGATGGGATTACCAAGGACTAGGGGGGGCCACGATAGCATTTATGTTGTTGTGGATAGGTTCTCCAAAATGGCTCATTTCATTCCATGTCGAAAATGTGATGATGCATAACATGTTGCAACCTTGTTTATTGATAATGTCTTGAAATTGCATGGTGTACCTCAAACTATAGTGTGTGATAGGGACACTAAGTTCCTAAGTCATTTTTGGAAGAGTTTATGGGGTGCCCTTGGCACCAAACTCTTATTTTCTACGTCCCACCACCCCCCAAACCGATGGGCAAACCGAAGTGGTGAACCGAACCTTGGGTGCTCTTCTTAGAGCCATGACCCGAGGTAAGGGTGGGACTTGGATAGATAAGCTTCCTCTTATGGAGTTTGCCTACAATCGAACCGTGCATCGGATGATTGGTATGACTCCATTCGAGTGTGTGTATGGTTTTAATCCCTTGATTCCCCTTGATCTAACCCCTTTGCCAAGGGAAATGGTTGTTAATTTTGAAGGTAAAGCTAGAGCCAAGGCTTTGATGGAGCTACATGCTAAGGCGAAGAAGAACTTAGAAGAAGCTTATGCAAAGGTAGCCTCCAAGAAAAACAAGGGACGCAAGAAGGTGGAACTCAAGAAGGGTGACTATGTGTGGGTGCACTTCCGGAAAGAAAGGTTTCCAAACCTTAGAAAAGGGAAGTTAGCACCCCATGGAGATGGCCCATTCCAAGTGCTCTCAAAGATAAACAACAACGCTTATGTGGTCGACTTACCAAGTGAGTATCAAGTGTCTAATACTTTCAATGTTTGTGACTTGGTTCCTATGGATGTAGGTGATGAAGAGGTCGTAGATGATAATGCTTCAATTTCGAGGATGAAACCTTCTCAAGAAGGGGAGGATGATGCCGGGAAAACCACGAGACCCTTCACTCGGAGCCAAGCTAGGGAGGTCCAAGGAGTACACCTAAACTTGGTGAGGAAGGGACTAGAAGAAGGAAGCGTTTGGAAGCCATTCCGGGTGCTCAAAGTGCAAGGGGAGCAGCCCAGCGAACCAGGCGCCCCGCCTGCACCTTAGGCGCCTCCGCCCAGAGAACACAGGGGCCAGGCGGACCGCCCCAATTCCAGGCGCACCGCCCAGCTCACCCTACTGATCAAATGGAGCAAAATGTGGGCGCTCCGCCCCAAACTTGGGCGCACCGCCCGGATCGCTGAAGCCCGAATTTTCTAGCTATGTTAAGACTATTTTGACCCTACGTGGTCCTTTATTCAAAGGCCTAAGTGTGGGCATATTAGACCTTTCATATGGTGTCTAAAAATACCTATAAATAGCTAGTTGTCTTATTATTTTCATTAGCTTACCTTTTGATGAAAACAAACACTTGTGTTGAAGAGTTGAACTCTTATTGAATGAAAAACCTTGATTGGGACTTGTTCTTCCTCTAGCAGATCTAGATGAATTCCAATCCCCCCCGACCATTCTACTTGCGTGCTCACGTTAGCTCGAGGGTAGTTGCCTAGCATAGGTGTTCTTGACCTCCTCTCGGGGTGTAACGGAACAAGTTCTCCGTTGCTACTTGAGATTTGTGATCGAGATACGTCTCGTTCCTATCTTTTATTTTCCGCGTTTGATTTCCTACATCACATTATGTGTGGCTCAGGCTTTTTCTTTTCTATTTTGATTTTATTCGGTATGGTAGCTTTGTAAGTTTTTTTAGATCTTCGATAGAAAATCATTAATCACATTTTCTATGCCAAATAACTTGTTTTATGGAGACTCCTCTCTATTACCTTGTGCTTTCATTTCTCCAAATTCTTACTTCTTACTCGGATGAAAGACATTTGTTCTTCCTTAAAATTAATGATCTAGATTTAATTAAATCAAAGTGTTTAACCATGACTTAGAAAATTTATATTTATCTATATTAGATTGAATATATCTTGCCTAGCCTATAATTTTGGAGCAAATTTCACCCCTAATTTTTGAGTCATTTTATTTTATATTTTATTTAGTGTAGTTTTGATTTTGGGGAATAAAAAGCGAAACTTCGTATTCTGATAGAAAGTACTTTCTTTTTGTATTTCTTATTATTCTTTTTTAACTATTGAGAAGTCCTAGCATTTTTTATTTTATTAAATTACCATATGAAAATATTATTCATTTAGCCTCATAAATCGATGAATCGTAATTAATAACTTCTCATTTATTTTCTTATGACTTTAGAGTTCATCTAATTTTTTTTTTTGGGCTAATTACTAGCGGTTAGTATGCTTTCTACTTTTAATTTCTTGTCACAAATTAAATATCATGCAAATTATGTAGAGTAGAAAAATCCTCCTAGTAAAGTGTAAATAATGAGTATGCAGAATTTTACTCCAGGCTGAAAAGTGAGAAAATATTCTTTGAGACAGTATAAAAAAATATTAGTATGTCTCTAGTATTTTTTTTAATTAATTATATTCGTCTTTCTTTTGTTTTCAAATTTCTAATGAATAAAATGCTACTTTGCCATAGAAGGTTTATTGCACAAAAGTTTTTACTACATGTACCGGCATATCACTGGTTATGTCTTTTTATCCCCGCTTATATGTGGTTTAGCAAATTGGCCTCGGAGGCAGCACTTCAAGTTATAAATTGACAAGTGTTGCTTTTTCAAAAAATATAAAGAGAAAGTGCTGCCTGCGAAGAGATTAAAGGGGCAAGTGTTGTTGAGGCAACACTTCAAGTTATCTGAAAGAATATGGGAAGACATAAAAGGGCAAGTGTTGCCTATGCAAGAGGAGACCAAAGTCAAGTGTTGTCAAGTGCTACCTAAGAGGCAACACTTACGAGAAAGGAAGGGTGTGACAACACTTCAAGTTATCTGGGAGAATATAGAAAGAAATAAAAGGTCAAGTGCTGAAATTTATTCATTAATATTAGCAAAGGCCAATCTTGCAAAACCACTTTAAACGGGTCAATAAGGCAAACCACTGCCTATAGTGTCATAATTTTGTAAATTGCCCTTTATTTCATCGACAAAGTGGAATCTTAAGTTGACAAAATAAGTAGTGGAAAGAGTTAGTTTTTGGAAAAAAAAAAAAGAAGTAACAGCTTTACATGATATGTTGTTAGACTATAGAAGGTGGATACGAAAACACCGGAATGAAAAGAACGAAACCCTTAGATATGGAGGATAAGAGAGAAGAGAGAATCTCACAACAGTTTCTTTATTCTGCATGGCCAAATTTTTCGTTCAACCGAACGTAGCTAGTTAACAGAAAAAATACTCTGGTCAAAGAAAAAATAGAAAAATTTGAGAGCTTAGAGATTTCACAAAATGCCAACCCAAATCGCGTGATTTTACCCTCTATGTATATCTATATGGATATGTCACAAATTTTGTGTGTGTTAACAACCAGATTTCCCCCATATTCAGAATCTTGATTTCTTTTCAAAACCCACAAACTTGACTCAAATATACCAAGCTACAATGCTTCAGAGTCAAAGCAAATACCTATGAATTTTTGAGAAATTTTGAGTTGATTGAAAAAGAATCAACTGAAACAACTTTGGAAGCACTGAATGTCCTATTTCAATGCGACTAATAGTATTGTGATCACAGATGCATCAATTTTAAGGTTATATGGAGTACTAATCCCTATGGATTGCAGTTATCGTGATTTTGTTGATGAAAGCAACAAACAATTTAAGCTTGATTTGTTAAAATATACACTTGATATCAAATATATATTTATATGAATCTACAATTATACATTGTGGTGAAATAAGCCAAGCCAGACCTGCTTTATTACCCGGTATGTATCACACTAAAAGAAAGAATAATATGTGGTCTTACTTTAAAAAATGAATTTATTGTTAAGATAACTAAGGAGGATATGTAGAGAATAACATAAGAAAATCTTAGTGGTTGGAAACCTTCTACTAGCCAAAGATCGTAAATTAGAATTGAAAGATTCAACTAAAGAAGAGGAAGCTTGAAAGAGAGAAGAAAAGTTGGAAGGGAGAACTTTGTGAACTAGAAAGGTTTCTTGATTTTTTCTTGGTTACAAATGAGCAAGACCACCCTATTTATACTGGGCAAGGGATGGTTCTTGATGCATTTTTAGATACATCCATAAGAACATTCTAGCTATCCAAAACTCTAGAATATGTAGAATATATCTAGATATTTCTTATCTTTAGAATATGCAACTAACATACTACACTAGACTATTCTAGCGTATTCTTTCAAGACATTTATCAACGATCTTATACTACACTATTTTAGAACCTCTCTAAAAAATCTGCTTTACTATTTTTCACACTCCTCCTTAAAGTGATTTTTTGGAAGTTACTCCAAGCTCGGTTTTTCTACTCCTTGACACATTTTTTTAGAGCCTCCATCTTTGCATCTATTTAAAGCTTCTGCTCCTTGATTCCTTTGGCTTCTTCAAATGATGACGGTTCTTCCTCATCTATTGGACCTGCAAGAAAGCAAGAATATGTACTGAAAAAATTCTCATCTCTGTAGCGGGTTGGCTTCCTGGTAACTCTTTTTGACTATTGTGAGCTCTGTGAATCATCTCTTTGTTGGTCACGTTGTGGAGTTCCTGGACTCCCCATTTCACTCAGCTCCTCGTCACCTGCATTATCTGGAGAAGCATCTACGATGGGAAAGCTTGAAGCTTCAGGGTTCAGTGTGCAGGAACCCGCTTCTTCTGACACAGCTCCATAATATAAAGAATTCATCAAATATGACATCCCTCGAAAAAAAAGAAGTGATGCGTTTCTGGATCCATGCACTTCCAGCCTTTCTTCCTTTCATCATATCTAACAAAGATGCACTTCTTGGCTTTGACATCCAACTTGCTTCGTTGAGAATCCGGGATATGAACATAACATATGAAGCCAAAAACTCTAAGATTCTTGACACTTGGCTTTTCTCCAAACATCAACTCGTAGGGTGATTTCATGTTGTTTGGAGAAAGTGGCATCCTGTTAATCACATATGCTGCACATTTTATACCTTCAACCCACAAGGCTTTAGGTAAATTTTTGGCATGAAGCCAACTCTTGCAAGTCTCTGTTAAGTGACGAATATTCCGTTCAACCACTCCATTCTGTTGTGGCGTATAAGCACATCTGAGTTCTCTTCTAATTTCATATTGACGACAGAATGAGAGAAATTCGTCAGAAGTGAACTCACCACCATTATTAATTCGCAACCTCTTTATTCTGGAAGCTCGCCTTCAACTGTTTCCTTAAATTTTGTAAACTTGTTGAAAACTTCTGACTTGTGCTTCAAAAAATAAACCCAAGTGAATCTAGTACAATCATCAATAAAAATTAGCATATAAGAATACCCAGAGAATGGAGGAGTTCTTGTTGGCCCCATCAAATTACTGTGAACTAATTCTAGTGGAGCTTTGCACCTTGACAAAGATTTGCCAAATGGAAGCCGGTGTGACTTTCCAAATTGACATCCTTCACAAATATCTCCTCCACCAAAGCTGTTTATGTTGGACAACCCTTTTACTAGATTCAACTTCACCATGGCTTTTAATTTATCCATGCTAATATGTCCGACTCTAGCATGCCATTGGTGTGCGTTATCATTTCTACCCATCTTCTCCACATACGAATTAGAGGCAGATAAAATATATAAATCATTAATTCTCTTACAGGTATGGATGATATCTGCCTTGAGTTCCTTAATATTTCGGAGGAACTTCACATCATATGGGCCAAATAGTATATAGCATCCAGCGTCTACTGTATTTGCAACTGAAAATAAATTCTTCTTCATACCAGGAACATGAAAGACACTGTTGAGTTTTATAGGATCTCCTTGCTTCTCATTCATGACAATATTGCCTTCCTTCTCCACTTGATGGACTGTATTATCTGCCGTTACAATGACATCATGGCCATTGTATTCTCGAAAGGTGGAAAAATGGGATCGATCTCTGGTAAGATGATGCTCACTTCCTGAATCCACGATCTAATCTTTTTCAAAGTTGATAGAAGCCATGACATCTACTGATCGTTTCTCAGCCATGAAGCACTTTCAAGTTCACTTTATCAGCGTACGTCTCCGCATTGAAATAATTGAAAAAAATTAGATGAAAATATATCTAGGTAATATCTTTTTAAATAAAAGTTCAAACGATTAAATCTTACATACTCTTGCTCAACCGATGTCTAATCCAGATGGAAATTTTTTTAGTTAGTATCTTCTCAATAGGAATTCCAATATTGGTGGCAAAAAGGTGCTTCATTCCATAAATATGCCTCTTCACCAATTAGGAACTATTACTACCAAATTACCCAAATTGGCTAATAAAAAGTGTAAGCACTCAAATTTGGACTATACTAAATTCAAGATAGTAGTCCAAATAAATATTGAAGGCTTCCACAAATGGAATGATTATTTAAGTACAAGATATATGGATATAATAAATAGCCCAAAATGCATTGCGCAAGTCCATTTAATAGGGCTAAAAGTGATGAGCCCATTTTATTAGCCCAAGGCCCAAATGGCTTTTAGCCCAACTCAAAGCTCAAGCCCATGCCATACATCGAGTGATGTGGAAAGCCAAGTCACACAAATAAGACAATGATATCGTGCCATATGTCATGAAAAGATGACATTTCAAGCCAAATCAAATGGCCAATAAGATTACGTCAAATGTATCAATCAAATCACACTACAACTACCTCCCTACTACTATAAATAGAGGTCTTCATTAGTTCAAAAGGGTGGAAGAAAGTTGATAATAAGTGATAGGAGAGAGCTCGTGGATCAAAGTCTACAAATTCTCTACAAGTTGTTGGTGTTCAAGCAAGTTCATCCAAGTTTCAAGTTCAAGAAAAAACAAGTTCAAGTTTAAAGTTGAAGAATCCAAATTCGCCATTCGCGACAATCGTACAAGTATTCGTGACGAATAGCACAAATCAAAATTCAAAATGCCGATTCAAGAACAAGCATTCCAAGCCCTTGAAATAAGTTTTAAATCAAGTTCAAATATTATTTATATTTCTTTTGTGAAGAATCAGAGGAGAAATAGAAGTTGTAATATCAACTTTATTGAAATCAAATATTCTTTGTGACAATATTTTTCTTGTCTTGATATTATTCTCACGATCGAAAATTTGTTGTTTATAAATTTTTGCACGCCCAGTGGGAACTCTCTACCTCTCCATCTCTTCATTTCAACTCTCAAAGTTAAAGATTATTGCAATGGCTCCCGAGAAGATGAACACCAAATCCAATCTTGCTAAGGCTGTTCCAAGTTCTCATCCGAGATGGAAGGCATACTTGAAGCCACTGCAGAAAGTTCAAGGTCTGTCACTAGGAAAAAAGAAAGGTTGGTAGGACAACAAGTACCTCAAGTGTCCGCATCAGTTCCTGTCTTTGATTCAAGATCCATCATTGGCGCAAGTTCTTTTTCAAATCAGTTGGAGGAAGGATTTAGTATTGCTGAAGTAGTTGAAAATGCATTAGCTCAACTCAGTCCAACTAAGAATTTCGCCACTCAAAATGACGATGTTGATGATGCCGTGATCACCAGATCTGTTCCTATTACTTCACGTGATTTGCTCTTTTCATTCAACTTACGGAAAAATCCGTGCTTTTCTCAACCACCCACAGTTGTCCAAGCAATTGTGGCAAACACTTCAACTGTTGAAGAACAACTTGCAAGTTTGACAAAGGTTATTGACAGCTTAACAAATTATGTGAAAGATCAAGATAACTGAATAATCAAGCTTACAGATAGACTAGAGAGCATGATGGATAGATATTCAAGTCGCACGCCTGGAAATCTCCCTGAAACACAAGAAAGAGATGACTCATTTGCAAGGCAATTAACATCAGCTAAAGAACTACATGTTTTCTCTGAACGGTTAATTCCAATTGACAAATTGAAGACTTCATTATGGGAACCATCAATGACAAGTATGATGTGACTACCAAGTCTTCTGTTGCTTATGAAAAACCATACACTTCAAGAATTGACAGTTTGAAGATTCCTACTGGTTATCAACCTCCCAAGTTTCAACAGTTTGATGGTAAAAGAAATTCAAAGTAACATGTTGCACACTTTGTTGAGACTTGCAATAATGCTGGAACCTACGGAGATCATCTTGTCAAACAGTTTGTTCATTCACCCAAAGAAAATGTCTTTGGTTGGTATGCAGACCTTGAAGCTGGCTCCATTGATAGTTGGGAACAACTTGAGCATGAATTTGTCAATCGCTTCTACAACACAAGACATACAGTAAGTATGGTTGAACTTACAAGCATGCGTCAATTGAAGGATGAACCCATTATTGATTTAATCAACCGATGGAGAAATGCAAGTCTGAATTGCAAAGATAGGCTTAACGAAGCTTATGGAATTGAAATGTGCATTCAAGGGATGCACTGGGAACTTCGTTATACTCTGCAAGGCATTAAGCCAAAATCGTTTGAAGAATTGGCAACACGTGCACATGACATAGAGTTGAGTATTGCTTCAAGAAAAAATCAAAGTGTGTCTATTCATGATCCTTGCAAAGGGAAAAAGAAACAAGAAGTAAGAAAAGTGAATAAGTTTGTGCAAAAGTCTGAAGGCAAGGAATGAATGAATGTTAACACCTCACCACTGAAGTTCACCATAAAAGCGAGCAAGAGGCAGAGTGTGAAGACAACTTCTTTGGAAGATAAGGCAGGCAGAAAATTATCGTTGAAGAAGATGCATGCTAAAGAGTATCCATTCTTATACTCTGATGTTCCAACAATTTTTGAAGAAGTCCTTTAAATGAAACTCATTTATTTGCTAGAGATGAAGTGGCCTGATGAAGCTGGGAGAACCAATAGAGCAAATTATTGCAAGTACCCTCGTTTAGTTGGTCGCCCCATTGAGAAGTGTTTTGTCTTTAAGGATAAAGTCATGCAGCTAGCTCAAGAAGGAAAAATCTTGCTTGAGAATGAGAAGAAAAGTTCAAATCAAGTCTCTATCACTTTTTGTTCACTTGACCCGGTGGTCATTTATAACTTGGTAAAAGTATACAATGAGGACTTAGCTGTATCACCACAAAAAATGATTAAATTTAGTGACTTTGATCCTATTGATATTAACATATCACTACTCTTTCCTGTGATGAGTAAAGTGACAGTGGAGAAAATATTTCCAAAGAAAATAAAACCTCATGTTGATCAAGATGACGATGAAGATTGGATTCTGGTGACTCGGTGAAGACGCTGCAGAATGACTTCACAAAAGAAATCTGACAAACGACCAACGAGAAGAAAAATTGTGAAGAAGCCCGAAAAGCAAAGGGTTGAGGAGCATATGAAGGAAATAAATGTCCATGCAAATCATTATCAAAATTTGAGAAGTGTTGTCTTGTGACATTGGAAGAATACTTGCCAAGGTTGTTTCGCATGAAGCTCTTTGGTGGTGATATCTAGGCCTCTTGTTGTAATAGTGATGAAAATGGGGAAAAGAAGGGAGACATAGCATCACCATCACCCCAAGTGCATAAAAAACTTATCGAGACTCATTCTGAAGAAGTGAACACTTGTGATGCGAAAATCACCTTCACCAAAAGTTGATATTTTGTTGGGCAAAGAATTTCATAATCGTCCTTTATTCATGGCTGGCTTTGTGCGTAGGCAGAGAGATAAATAGAATTTTGATTGATGGAGGATCTGGAATCAACATCATCCCAATTCGAATGGTCAAAGAACTTGGAATCCCAGTTGATGAACTATCGATAAGTCGTTTGATGATTCAGAGATTCAATCAAGGAGGGCCTTGCTATAGGTGCAGTCAATTTGGAAATCACTATTGGAGATATGCAGTCAAGCACCTGGATACACGTGATTGATGGAAAAACTTCATATAGTATTTTGCTTGGAAGGCGAAGGATACATGAAAACAAAGAGATTCCATTAACCTACCACCAATGCTTACAATACTTTGAAAATGGGGTCGAAAAGAAGATTGTAGCTGATGATAAGCCTTTGCAGAGATAGAAGCACATTGCACTGATGCCAAGTTTTACTTGAAAAATCATGTTTAAAAGAAAGTTAGAATTGACAACGTTGCACCAATCAAAGAGGTTGAGGTTGCAACAAAAAAAAAAGATATACCAAGTGGTAACGCAAAGATTGTTGTTGAGAAAAGTCATGACTCTTCTAGTATGGATGAAGTGTCTAAGTAAATGTCGCATCTTCAAGTAAGAAAGTGACTCATGTTCTTCGATATGTTCTGAAGGCAAGTAAAATTGACAATCACTCTTCTGAATTTCAAGATAACGTGCTAGGGGACTGACTCTTCCTATCAAGTGGATTGATGCAATAAATTGTCTTCAAAATTACTTAATGGGTTTGTCAAAGCATTGCAACATGATTCACTTTCGAACGAATCAATTCCTGTAGAGCGCACAAATGAAGGTTTTGACCCAAATTCCTATAAATTGTTAACAAAAGTGGGATACAATTCGAAGGAGCCATCCAAGTTAGGAAAACTCCCGCCTTAGATATATAATGGTATTAAATCCACTCAAAATATGATGATGGAGAAGGGGTATGCGGTGAAACAATCACCTGATGGATTAGGTTACAAAAAACCCTTGCCAGTTTGCATTTCTATCAAAAGGGAAAGTAGTAACTATATTACTGTTGAAGATGAATCCACAACATCTAACAAGAGGGCTTCTGTATTTGATCGGCTTGCAAGACCAACTCCAAGAACTTAAGTCTTTGATAGGTGGGGGCCCTTAAAGAGTAAATGCAAACTCCAATGGAATAATGAGAGAGTAGAAGTACCCACAGCTGCTAGAGTTTAACATTTTTCCAAAGATGGCTTGAGATTGATTCCTTCTAGAATGAGGCGAGGAACAAGACTTGTGGTTTCATTTGAAAAGGTCCTAAAATCAAAGGCTCATACTATAGTACATACCAAAGAGCGTGATGAAGACGAGGAAAATGTGGGCTCTTCGTATCATATCTCCATACAAGAAAATCAAGATACTTTTACTCTAGTCAAAGACAATAGTAAGGATATATTCATGTGCTTTCATGTATCATCCAAAGATAATGATCCGCAAGAAGATGAGGATGCCGAAGATGCCCCGCTTAAACTTGAAGGAGGGGTGAAAGCAGCTGTGGATACATTCAAGGAAGTTAACCTTGGTGATATTGAAGATCTAAGACCCACATTTGTAAATGAGCTATTGACCATTGAAGAAGAAAGAAAATATATTGAGCTTCTTAAGGAGTTCAAAGATGTATTTGCTTGGAGTTATAAAGAGATGCCGAGTTTGGATCCCAAAGTAGCAGTTCATCATCTTACAGCGAAATGAGGTGCTCGTCCTATTAAGCAAGCCCACCATCGCTTCAGGTCTAATTTAGTTATGTTGATTGAAAATGAAGTTAACAAACTCATAGAACCTGGTTTCATTCGGGAAATTAAATATCCTACATAGATTTCAAGCATTGTCCCAGTAAGGAAGAAGAATGGCCAAATACGAGCTTGTGTTGAGTTTAGAGATCTATAAAACACATGTCCTAAGGATGAATTTCCTCTTCCCATTCCAGTGCTTATGATTGATGCAACCACTTGATACTAAGCAATGTCTTTCATGGATGGTTTATCTGGATATAATCAAATTCGTATGTCACCAAGGGATGAGGAACTCACCATATTTCATACCCCTAAAGGTATTTACTGTTACAAAATAATGTCTTTTGGCTTGAAGAATGTTGGTGCCACCTATCAAAAGGCTATGCAAAATATATTTGATGATAAGCTCCATAAAAATGTGGAATGCTATGTGGATGATCTGGTGGTGAAATCAAGAAAAAGAGAAGATCACTTGCAAGATTTAAGGATGGTTTTTGAACGGCTACGGAGATATCAACTGAGGATGAATCCATTGAAATGTGCCTTTGGAGTAACTTCTGGAAAGTTTCTTAGTTTTATTGTTCGACAGCGAGGGATCGAAATTGATCAAGCCAAAGTTGATGCTATTTTGAAAATGCATGAGCCAAGAGATATATATGAATTAAAAAGCTTGCAACGAAAATTGGCATACCTAAGGAGACTTATTTCAAACCTAGCAGGAAGTTGTCAACCATTCAGCTGCCTCATGAAAAAAGAAGTTGCATTTGAATGGGACCAAGCTTGTAAAAATGCTTTTGAAAGCATAAAATCCTATTTGATGAAATCTCTAGTATTGGAAGCACCTATACCTGGGAAACCATTGATTTGGTATATTTCAGCACAAGAAAGGTCAGTAGCAGCACTTCTGGCTCAGCAAAATGATGAAAGAAAAGAGAATTTTTATTACTTGAGTAGGATGATGACACCAAATGAACTTAAGTACTCACCTATTGAGAAGTTGTGCTTGGCACTTGTATTCTCAATTCAAAAGTTGAAGCATTACTTCCAAGCTCATGTTGTGAGACTTGTATCAAGAGCAAATCCTATCAAGTTTGTTATGTCTGAACCTGTCCGAAGTGATCGTATTGCAAGGTGGTATCTCCAGTTTCAGCAATTTGAAATTGTGTATATCCCTAAAAAAGCCATAAAAGGACAAGTATTGGCAAACTTTCTAGCTGACCATCCTATTCCAGATAATTGGGAGTTATCTGATGAGCTACCCGATGAAGATGCAATGGTTGTCGAAATTCAATCTCCTTGGAAGATGTATTTTGATTGTGCTGCACATCCTGAGGGAGCTGGTGCTAGTGTAGTATTTGTTACTTCTAATGGAAAGGTTTTGCCATATTCATTCACTTCGACACAACGCTGCTCCAACAATGTTGCTGAATATCAAGCATTGATTTTTGGACTTGAGATGGCTGTTGATATGAAACAACTACAATTGAAAGTATTTGGAGATTCCAAATTGGTGGTCAATCGAATTTTGGGTAGCTATGAAGTCAAGAAGATGGAGTTTCTCCCTTATCACAATTATGCTCAAAAGTTGATAAATTGGCTTGGAGATGTGACCATTCTTCACGTGCCGAGGAAGGAAAATAAGAAAGCTGATGCATTAGCAGCTTTGGCTTCTACTTTAACTTTGTCTGATAAATTACAAGTCACTTTTTGCCAAAAATAGGTAGTACCGCCACCAAGTGATTTTGAAGATGAAGAGACCAAAGTTGATCATATTGATGTTGTTTCTGAGATTGAATTTAAAGACTGGAGACAACCAATTATTGATTACCTTTGTTATGGAATTCTTCCAGAAAATCCTCGAAGGAAGACAGAAGACCGGGAAATATCATTCAAGCCACGATAAATACTCGCCAGAGCTTGAACTGCAAGGCACACCTTTCTTCCATTGGCCATCAGAATTTCCATCCTAAAAGTTTCTGGCCAGATGAAATCACCGTCTTTTGAAGAGAGTACAAAAGCGCATAGCCAATAGGACAAAAAGGCAGCTAAATATGTATCATCTCTTTTTTCAGGCTTCACTCCAAATTTAGAAAATATAGCTTCTTCGGTGCTCAACCATTTGGTTGTTTCAGGTATAATCCCAGTAGGATTGTAAGTGTGCTTCAAGCACCTAGTTTTCTGCTCCTTCCTAGGCAGAGCAGGTCCATATCGTGATGCTCTTTTGAACCATAATGTTATCCACTTGCTTAAAGAAACTCGTTGATTGGCTCTTGGGCCTTCCTGAAGTTGCTGAAATGCTGCAGAACGAATGTTTCACAAGATCTGGGAATAAACCTCTGCATTTTGTCATCTACACCAGTTAATTCTCCGACTTCAGGAATCACTTCCTCATAAATGAAACCTCCAACAGGCAAACCTCCGAGAGCATGTAAATCCCAAAGAGAAATTGACATTTCCCCAACTAATGTAAGAAGTGTAATGGTCTTGGGGCACCAAGCTTCACAAAATGCTTGTAAGATATCTGAATTTCGATCATAAGTAAAAAAGAGAGACATAGACAGCATCATAAACTTTCGTCGTAGTCAAAGCTTATTGGTTTCTATCAAGTATATCTTCATTCTATTCCCAATATCCTGGAACATGACGAAATTTACCGTCAATTATCATGGAATCTCCCCAACGTATTTCTCCCTGGACTATATGTCGCCCCAAACTCGGAAGAGTGCTAGCATTATTCTTACCGTACGGGTTGGGTGCCTGAAGAGACCATGTCTTGGAAGATCGATTAGGCTGCGAGATATGTTCCAAAGTCCAATTCTCCATATGAAGTGAATTTCTCAAGGTTGGCCATGGACCAGAATAACGCCCTCCCAATGGAGCATGAACCAGCAATTTGGATAATGGCATTCCATCTTCACTCTCAATAATGAGATATGTGAGTTTTGACGACGGGGAGGTGTAAATCTATAAACTTTACCATCTCTTCAAGCTGCAAAGAATATAGGAAGTCATCAGCGTCAAGTTCGATCATAATTGTGCTTTAAAGTTGGTTTCATTCAAAATTTAGCCAAATCTTAAAGGCGCTTACAAAAAAATATACATTCGAAGACATCCAAAGAATGAGAGTTACCTATCAAAAGGCAGAATGAAGAGGAATAATAATGTTGAGACTGTTTTACGTCCTGATTACGATTACCTGCAAGGAGTTAAGTAAGGTGATGGCATCAAGAGCCTGACCAAAATATTCATCTTTATGTACACTGTTTGCAAGTGTCAAAGTCAAAATGAAAAAAAAAAGTTATTTGAATTGAGATTAGCATCGACAATGGTTATAGAAGTAAAAATAGTCCTTGCTATCGGAAATAAAAGAAACAGGTGTATTATTAGAAGCTTTCACTGGTTGAGTCAACAAAGTAGTTCTTTCCTGAAATATACTTTGTACTAAATATAGCATGGGAAAGGACAAAATTTAGAGAGCATGTTTTCTTATATGGAAAATGAAAGAAAACAAATTTTTTTTCTATACATGAGGACAAAAGTATTCACTGTTTTTCTTCAAAATTCACTTCTACTATGGAAAAACTTTGTACTTTTAACTTGATCTTCTCTATTTCTTGGATGTAACACTTGGTGAATGTGGATTAAAGTGCATGATAGTTCTATTTATAGCCTTTGTGAAAGTGTTGTGGCCATGATATGCTCAACGGGTGGTAACAGATCGCGCAAAAAAATATGGGAGCAGGCATCTACAAAATAAGAGATGATGGCGTTGTGATTATCTATTATCAACGGGAAGTAAGAATGTGTGAGGCGCCTACATGAATTTTGGTTAAATAAAGTAGCCTTGTTCGAGTAAAAAAACGGAAGTCAATTTGAAATTCCAAATCAAGTTCACTCATATGTTGAAACCTCAATAAAATTAAGTCAATTTAAATTCCTTGCACTTAAGGGAAAGGGATCGTGATTTCACTTGGGGCTAAATTGGGCCAAATAAATTTGCAAACCCTCACGTGTTTAGCCTGCGGATGCTAAGGCTAGTTAGAAAAATTAACTATTTTCCTAGTAGCAAGTTAACAAACTAACCTTTTCATTACTTCACTTATGGACTTTAATTCCTCAGACGAATTAGTGGACATTACTAATACTTCAGGACTGATCTTAAAAGTTCATTTTACACCTGGTAAGTCTTGAAGTAGGGGGAATTTGGAAGCACTCAAATTTTATTAAATATAAATCCATAAAATAATTTGGACTATACTAAATTCAAGATAGTAGTCCAAATAAATATTGAAGGCTTGCACAAATGGAATAATTATTTAAATCCAAGATGTATGGATTTAGTAAATAGCCCAAAATACATTGCGCAAGTCCATTTAATCGGGCTAAAAATGATGAGCCCATTTTATTAGCCCAAGGCCCAAATGGCTTTTAGCCCAACTCAAAGCTCAAGCCCATGCCACGCGTCGAGTGATGTGGCAAGCCAAGTCATACAAATAAGCAGGGGTGGGCCTACATAGCGGGGATGGGTGCACCGGCACCCACGGTGCACCGGCACCCACGGTGCACCTACTGGCGTCAAAAAAAAAATGTGTATATATATGTATGTATGACAGAAAACGTGATTATATATTTAAATGTGCACCGAGCAAAACAAAAGCTAATTGGGTTCACTGGTAAAGATGATGTCTAAGGTCTGCTCCAAAGCTAGAGACTTGGGTTCGAATCCTAGCTCCTACAATTTCCTGCCTCCCTACTACTATAAAAAGAGATCTTCATTAGTTCAAAAGGGTGGAAGAAAATTGATAACAAGTGATAGAAGAGAGCTTGCAGATCAAAGTCTACAAATTCTCTACAAAGTGTTGGTGTTCAAGAAAGTTACACCATTTTGCCCCTACTGAGTTAAAATTCTGGGTCCGTAGAGCTCTCAGATCAAAGTCTACAAATTCTCTAAAAAGTGTTGGTGTTCAAGAAAGTTCATCCAAGATTCAAGTTCAAGAACAAACAAGTTCAAGTTTAAATTTGAACAATCCAAATTCTCCGTTCGTGACTGTATTGGGTGAAAATTGTCACCTTCGGTCAACACCTCGAGATGGTAGACCGAAGGGAAAACGAGCTGGTGCTCCAAAAGAAAATAATCGATCTCGTGGTCGAGTCACCGAAGCCAACGTCCAGTAGCGCGACCGAAGACAAGTTAAACTTTGGGCTTCGGTAACAAGCCATCCTACTCGAACAGCAAGGTCAGACGACCGAAGCCTTGTGACAAGGCTTCGGTTACCACCTCGGTTCCAACGGCTTTTCAGCCCACTACCTCATCCCACTAACCTCTCCATGCTGCTGTTCAGATCGTGGGAGATGCATTTGCTGATGGTGGAGAACGTGGGCATGGCCCTTAGGCCTATAAATAGAAGCTCATTTTGTATTATAGGCATCCAGAAATTTATACTGAAACGCTGCCCAAATTTGTAATCATCTTCATATATTGAAATACTGTTATTTCACAGCATTTTACGTCTTTTTATGTGTTATTTCAACTTTGATACGAAGAATTGCTTGTATCCGAATCCAAATTCGATTTGTGTACCTAAAACCGATTTAGGCCCATACAAATTGGCGCTGTCTGTGGGGATATAAGCAGTAACACTTTGTTCCAAAATTCCAAATCTGTTCTTTGTCGAAAATTTGTGATTCAGCGTTATGGCTGATAACAGCAACAGCGGTAACAACGATCGGGTTGACGTTCCGTTGAACCAACAACCCCTCACCCCAATGACAACTGAAGAATTTCAAATATATGTTATCACCATACTAAGGGCTCTCCAAAGTAAGCAGGATGAGCAGGCCAGTATCAACGCCGAGTTCCGCGCTTCATTGGAAGTGAGAAATAGCGCTGCACTAAACAGCGCCCAGCCTTCGGCTCCTGGTGGAGGCATCCCGCCCTTCGTTCCTCCGGGCGCGACAACAGGGGGACCTCACAATGGAGCCACGTCTGGGGGCTCGGGGAATAACCCAACTGCATCGCCACACTTCGGGACGTTTCCCACCGTGGCAGAAACAACGTCCTCGGTCGACGTTGAAAGAATGAGTAGAGAAATCGAGGCGCGCGTAGAAAAGCGCCTCGAAGGCCTGCCGGGGATAAGTAAGGAGGAAGACGATCTTGACATCGAGTAATATAGGGAGCAGCCCTATAAGCCTGAAGCAGCTCCAGCTCCAACTCCCTCGGGCTTTAAACTCACATTCCTTAAAAAGTATGATGGGACGACTGATCCCAAGGAGCACATAAGGGAATACCTGTCCATGGTAAAGAGCAACGACTTAACGTCGACACAGCTAGAGTCGATGTTCTTAAAGAAGTTTGGTCAGTCATTAGAAAAAGGAGCTCTTCGGTGGTATTTGTGCTTACCAGCGGGGTCAATCTCTTCGTTTAAAGAATTATCCAGTGCCTTTGTCAAGGCTCACACCGGGGCGCAAAAGATCCTCCAGAGGAAGGAGGATATATGTGAAGTGAAGCAACGGTCCAGTGAGCCACTTAAAGAGTTCCTCGAGCGGTTCCATGCTGAACACATGGAATTGCCTCGAATGGATGATACCCTGGCCATCATGGCATTTGAAAAGGGTATCAATAGTCGCAATTCAGGCGCTCCAGCTGAATTGCGTAAAGAGTTGCAACAATATCAGGTCCTGACGTGGGAGGATCTGCATAGACGCGCTTACTCCAAAATCAGATTGGAGGAAGCGAAGTTCAAGAACCGAGGTTATCATCAACATAACCGAGGTGACACTTCAAACCGCGCCGAGGCGCCACGAAATAATTCGAAAGGGAGGTACGAACCTTACACTTCAACAAGGCAGTATGTTAGCCAGAGGTTGGGAAACGCCCCCAGTAACTCATACCCAGCCTCTCATATAAGTCAAAGGCTCGGAGGGAAGGTTCAACCCAATATGAACCAAAGAAATCCCTCGAGCTCCGCTTCGGTCCCTAGAAAGGATCTTCCTCGGATCCAAGATTATAACTTCAACATATCGACCTCGGAGCTGGTCGACGTCGTCAAGGGGACAGCCGGGGTAAGGGTTCCCAAAGATATGAGGACCCCAGCAGACAAAAGAGATCACAATCTGCATTGTGAGTTTCATGCAGATTACGGCCACAGAACCGAGGACTGCAAAGCCTTGCGCCTCGAGGTAGCCCACCTACTGAAGAAGGGAGTCTTGGCCGATTTCCTCACTGATAAAGGGAAAGACAACTTTTCCAAGAACTGAGGTGATGGACAACCACCTCGAGCTCCACCCCCTGAAAGAGTGGTGAATGTTATAACCGGGGGGTCAGAAGTGAACGGCGTGAACTTTGCCGCCGCCAAAAAGTTCGCTAAGCTCTCCATCACCATGGAGAAAAGGACTCGGGTTGGAGGCTCGGGCAAAGATATCGTCTTCGACGACGATGACTGTGATGTTCCCCCATCACGACGCACTAGTCATCAGGTTGAGGATGAATGACTCCGACATCAAAAGAGTCTTGATCGACCCCGGTGGCTCAGTTAACATAATTAGCTACGGGACCGTTAAGAAGATGTGGTTGAAGGGTGAAGTTGTTCCCAAGTCAACAGTGTTAGCTGGCTTCAACAACTCCACGGAGAAGACATTGGGTGAGATCACACTCAAAACATTCGTCGAGGGGGTTACCAAAGAAACACTGTTCCAAGTTATGCCCGAGGATCTAGCTTACAACGTGATCCTCGGAAGACCATGGATCCACTCCATGGAGGCTGTCCATTCCACTCTACATCAAGTGATCAAATTCCCCACACCTTGGGGAGTTAGATCAATCAAAGGGGAGCAGCGAGTGGCGAGGGAGTGCTATTCAGTTGCACTAAAAAGTGGAGTCGCCCCGGCTGGGCCAAAACAATAGCAACTACAGGATTCAGGGTCAAGCGGGGAGGACGCCCGAGGAGGAGTCAAAAAGATTCCAGCCTGTGTTCAAGAGCCTCGGAAGCAAAAGGCCGAGGACTCAACTATTGAAGAGTTGGAATCTTTCACTCTATTGAAAGATTTCCCCGATCGGAAAGTGTTTGTCGGCTCGGAGTTGGACCCGGAGTCGAAAAAAGCAATCATAGAAGTTTTGAAGTCCAACCATGATTGTTTTGCCTGGTCACATTCAGACATGACGGGTATCGATCCGGAGATCATGACCCACAAACTGAATGTAGATCCAAAATTTACCCCGGTGAAGCAGAAGAAAAGACCTCACACCGGGGTTAAAAAGAAAGCGATCGAGGACGAGACCGCCAAATTGCAAGAAAATGGCTTCATCAGAGAAGTGAAATATCCCGAGTGGTTGGCCAATGTTGTGGTTGTACCGAAGAAGAATGGCAAGTGGAGAATGTGCGTAGATTACACTGACCTGAACAAAGCTTGCCCCAAAGATTCATACCCACTACCACAAATTGACAGGTTAATAGACTCCACGGCTGGACATAAACTATTAACTTTCCTAGATGCATACTCAGGGTACAACCAAATTCTCATGGACCCGAAGGACGAAGAGAAGACCTCGTTCATCACAGACCGAGGTACCTTCTGTTACAAAGTGATGCCCTTCGGTTTAAAGAACACCGGGGCGACATACCAAAGGCTGGTGTGTCGGATGTTTAAAGAGTAAATCGGGAAGTCTATGGAGGTCTACATAGATGACATGCTCATCAAATCGATCCAAATCAAGGATCATTTGAATCATCTGAGGGAAGCTTTTGCTGTATTGAGACAATATGGTATGAAATTGAACCCTGAGAAGTGCGCCTTCAGCCTAGGATCAGGCAAATTCTTGGGTTTTATTGTCTCCGAACGAGGAATGGAAGCCAACCCAGATAAAATCAGAGCCATTGAAGAAATTCCCGAGGAGCTAACCGGGGTGAAGGAGGTTCAACGCTTAACTGGCCGAGTCGCTGCCTTGAGTCGCTTTATCTCAAGGTCCTCGGAGCGATGCCACAAATTCTTCTCTGTTTTGAGAAAGAACAATCACTTCGAGTGGACACCGGAGTGTAAACAGGCGTTGAAAGATCTGAAGCAATACTTGGCTAACGCACCGTTGCTTGCCAAGCCAAAGGAAGGAGAGACATTGCTGGTATATTTGGCAGTGTCCGAAGTGTCAGTCAGTGCAGTGCTGGTTCGAGAGGAAGATGGCAAACAACAGCCCATCTATTATGTAAGCAAGACGCTCCTCGATGCTGAAACCAGGTACCTACACTTGGAAAAATTAGCACTTGCCTTACTCATTACTGCTCGGAAACTACGGCACTATTTTCAATGCCACCCAATAGCAGTAGTTTCAACTTTCCCCTTGAGAAATATATTGCACAAGCCCGAGTTGTCAGGGAGGTTATCCAAATGGGCGGTTGAGCTAAGTGAGTATGACATCACTTATCAACCTCGAACTGCCATTAAGTCCCAAGTCTTGGCAGACTTCGTGGCTGATTTTAGCATTGGAATTTTACACGAGGCGGAAAAGGAAAACTCCGCGGCAAAAGGATCCCCTTCAGGATTGTGGGTACTACACACCGATGGGGCAACAAATTCAAAAGGTTCGGGGTTAGGCATTGTATTGAGGGCACCCACCGAAGCGGAATATGAAGTAACCAACAACGAAGCGGAATATGAAGCGGCTCTAGCAGGTCTGGAGCTAGCTAATGAAATGGGGGTTGAAAGAATCGAACTAAGGTGTGATTCACAATTGGTGGTCAACCAAATCCTCGGTGATTATACGGCTCGAGAGCCCAGAATGCAGCTATACTTGGATCGAGCGCAAAGGATCTTAACACAATTCCAAGAATAGCAGATTAAGCAAGTACCTCGGGAGGAGAACACCGAGGCTGACGCCTTGGCGAATCTTGGTTCGGCAATCGATGAAGCCCACTCGGGGACTGACTCGGTGGTTCGATTGATGTCAGCACAAATGAGAGAGATGAAATTACAAGTTAATTCCGTGGATAATCGTTGGGATTGGCGAAGCAAATTCATCTCCTACTTCGACTCAGGGGCTGTCCCCCAAGATAGAAAATAAGCAAGGAAGCTGAGGACTCAAGCGGCCTCGTATCACTTGATCGAAGGCAATTTATACAAAAGGTTGTATTGCGGCCCGATGGCCAAATGCTTGGGCCCCGACAAGGCAAGGTACGTGATGGCTGAAGTGCACGAAGGTGAATGCGGCAACCACTCAGGGGGAAAATCTCTAGTGCGTAAATTGTTAAGAGCTGGGTATTATTGGCCCACAATAAGTGCCGATGTGAAAATCTTCGTGCAAAAATGTGATAAATGCTAGCGCCACGGGCCAATGATTCACCAACAGGCCGAACCTCTTCATTCGGTGGTTTCACCGTGGCCCTTCATGAAATGGGGAATGGATGTCGTGGGACCATTGCCCAAAGGAAAAGGTGGTGTTCGTTTCATCTTAGTGTTGACCGATTACTTTACAAAATGGGTGGAAGTGGCAGCCCTCACCGAAGTGAAGCAAAAGCAAGTGATCGACTTCATTAGAAAGAATATCATCTATAGGTTCGGCGTCCCAAGAGAAATCGCTTATGACAACGGCAAACAATTCATGGGGGCAGCCAACACCGATTTCTTCAAATAATGGGGGATCAAAAGAATTGCCTCGACTCCCTATCATCCAAGTGCCAATGGCCAAGCCGAATCTTCAAACAGGATCATAATTGAAAACTTGAAGAAGCGACTCGATGAGAAGAAAGGTCCTTGGCCTGAGGAGTTGCCCGGGGTGTTGTGGGCCATGCGAACAACGGAGAAGAACAGCACCGGTGAAACCCCTTTTTCACTAGCCTATGGCATGGACTCTCTCATCCCTGTAGAAGTGGGCGAACCAAGTCTTCGGTATGCTCACACAGCCGAAGACGCTAATAAAGAGGCGATGCGCATTGAGCTAGACTTGCTCGAAGAGAAGAGGGAATTAGCCTTGGTTCGGCTTGCTGCCCAAAAAAGACAGATCGAGGCTTACCTCAACCGGAAAGCTAAATTTAGGGACTTCAAGATCGGAGATTATGTGTTGAAAACGGTGAACCAATCAACAAAGGAGGACAACGGAGGAAAGCTTATTGCAAATTGGGAAGGACCTTACAAGGTCAAAGCAATCATTGGAAAAGGCTCCTATCAAATCGAGTCTCTTCAAGGAGAACCCGAACCTCTGAATTGGAACATTTCCCATTTGAAGCGATACTACTTTTAGCCGAGGAAGCGAACCGAACCGATTCCAGTGCTCGGATCTTCACCAAGATTCAGAACCGAACACTGGGGGGGAGAGAGAAGGGTTGATAGTGAGGTCGACATCGAGCCTCCCAACTGAAGCTTATCTATCCGACAACCGGGGACTCATGCCCGAGGATTAGATTTAGTACATTGTAATCAGCCCGATAGCGGCGTATGATCAATCTGTTTTTATTGAAAGTTTTTACTTTTTCTACCCGAGATCCGATTCGACTTGGTTTCATGTAAACAGCCTTTTCGGGCTCGTGGACATCAATAAAATGACTGTTTCCATTCATGTAAGGTGACTTTGGTCTCACTCATTTTATCTATATAAATCTTGCACACCGAAGCTGCACAATGCATCGACTCGAGTGCGAGACGTCATCCTAAGTTTGCATCGATTGAATTTAGTCCAAGTCTTGCAAGCATATCAGTTATTTCCAAAAGTGTTCGGTATATATGGAAGATCAACACAAAATTCACAAGGCAATCTTTCATTAAAAGCCAGAAAGCTAAGATTATTTACATCCAAAATATGACCCGAAGGTCCAAAATATATACATGAAAGCCCGAAGGCTAATACCCAAAAAAGGCACGAAGGCCCCAAAACTAAAGGAGAACATCAAAATTCTGCAAAATATGAAGACTACGCCCCATCGGCATCTCCACTGCCCTCTTCGGCGCTATCACCTTCATCATCTGATCCTTCACTCGAAGGGAGTTCATCTACAATCCTCTGAGCCTCAGCAGCTGCTTCCCTCGCTTTAACAATTTCGTCCTCGAGCACGATCTCCCCGGCCTGGACCTGCTCGAGTGCGCTAAGCCTGGTTTTGACAATGGCCCATGTTTCTTCGAACTTTGCTCTTGTTGCCCTAACCTCGACTCGCTCGTTGAGGTAAGCGATCCTGCCTTCGAGCCTGGATACTTTGCCCCGAAGGGCTGGCACTTCATCCACCTGGCTTTGCAGCTCAACAAGTTTAGCATTATACTCCCCAAGCTTGCTGCGATATTTCTCCCCCGCTTCCAGAACCTCGGTCTTTACCCTGAATAGCTCGGCATCGAGGCGGACATTCTCAAGGCTCAACCTCGAGCGCTCAGCAGTAAATTCTCTCGTCGCAGCTTGGACACGAGCTTCGGCAGACTCCTCAGCTATGCGAAGGTCAGCCTCGGCTTTCGCCGAGGCTTCATTAGCGCGTTCTAGCTCATTATTCAAAATCGCAAACCGAGTCTCTAACTCGGCGACCTGCCCTTTGAGGACTTTCTTTTGATCATCCCAAGCAGCGGCAGCTGCTTGGAGCTCTTTAGCTCGGTCACGCTCGAGGTGAACAGCCTGCAGCGCGAGGACCAAACTCTGCGTTCGAAACACGATGTCAGCACTTGCACAATAACGAGATCAACTACAGGAAATGCAGACTCAAACTTACCCAAAGAGCTGAAGCGGCGGAGACGCCCATTAGACTCATAGGGCTGAGGTTCCAAAGATCATGAGCCTCGGCGGGGCCAAGCAAGCCATCAAGGGACATGATATCCTCTTTTGTTGCATCCAGCAAGTTAGCATCAGGATATATCTCCAAGGCCCGAGCCGCAATGTTGGTAGGCTTCGACGAGGCACGAGAAGCCTTAACCGTGCTTTTGATCAGGCCTTCACCTACTTTAGCCTTGCCTTTTCGCTTTGCCGCTTCTTGGTCAGATTCATCTACATGTATGACCTCGGTCGTCTCACCTGCTTCGACCCTCACTTCGGGAACAGGCTCGGAGGCTAGATCTGGCCTCTCTTCGGGAATCAGAGGGGGAAGCTCTTCATCGCTGGGTACGTCGACAAGCCCCCGGCGCTTTGTGGTCGTCGCTTCAGCAGCAGGAGCCACAACCTCTTCTACCCGAAGACCTTTCTCTTTGGTCGCCCGCTTCGAGGTGACCCTCTTCCTTTTAACACCTGGGGAAGGAAGGGAAGCAACTTGTTTAACATATGTGTGTGTAGTGGTAGAAATGCAGGAAAACCGACCCAAGAAAACTTCTTCACCTTGTGAGGTCCCCGGGCTAGTTGAACCTTTAGCTTTGTCCTCGAGGAGCCGCCTCGCCAGGGTCGCCATGTGGGCAACACCCTCAGAGATGTTAAGCACTGTTCTCTCTTTCTTTTTCCTCTTCTCCTTGCCTCTCTCCTCCTCCCCCCCTTCAACATCCATCTCCGCTTCTTCCTCCTCATCGGCTTCTCTCATAGCCTTGCTTGGAAGACCTGCGCGAATATATCAAACCAAAAGAAATTAAAACCCAATAGCCCGAAGCAGTCCTAAAGAACCGAAGTCACCAACAACTCACCATGCCTCTTGCACGCCCATCGGTTCTCTTCCAAACCGGCTAGCACCATCCATTGCCGCTCGGGACGCGTCTTCACCTGCATCGTCTCGGTGACCCACTCGAGCAAATTCCTCGGTGGGTTAACTTGGACCTTTTCAGCTACAAACCAAAGACGAAGAGATAAGCAACAATTATAATAATACCAAACCGAGGAGAGAACGGAAGCGGGCACTTACGTTGGGCATTCCATACTTCGGGAAAGCCAGGTGCAGTTGACAACAACCACGTGGGGATGAGCACGTATCGATCGTTCCAACCTCGATCCCCGTGGTCTTCACTCTTACTCAAAATAGCGTAAGAGCCCCGAGGCAGAAGGGCTACTACCCCGGCCTTGTGAAAATAGGGATAATAGAGTGAGATCAAGTGCTGAAAAGTGAAAGGCAGACTGGCGTTATTGCTCAAGTACTCGAGGGCTTGGACAACCCTCCAAACCCCGGGCCCAAGTTGGGCTAAGCAAAGGTTGTAAGACCTGCAAAATACATCGACGATGGGATGTACTGGCAGGTTAAACCCTATGGTGAAAGGGTAGGTGAAAACCGAAGAATAGCCCTCCACGTGCGTTGACACCGCTGAACCAGGCGCGGGAATCCTAATTTCGACCTCAGGCCCCCATCGACAATCAGCCGAACCGATTCAAGTCGCTCTTCGGTTATGATGCTTGGGGTGATGTGGACGGGAATATTCCTCTTTTTCCCTTTTTGGGCGTCTGATTGAGCGTGAACCTTTAAATCCTTGTCATTATTGAAGCTAGAGGGAATCACCAAACGAGGGTCGATCTCGACCTCGAGAGGAATTTTCCTCTTCGATTTCTTCGAAAGCCCCACCTCGGTTTCACCTCTGGGGTGGCTGGCCCCACTCACCTCAGCGATACCTACCGAGGCGCCCACCTCCTTGGCACTGGTGACGTCATCAAATCCGACTTCACCTCCATCTCCCTCGCGATCGTCATCGCCTATGTCATGTTCTTCGTGGAGACTCATTTCGGCCCTGTCACGGCCAGCCCTCTCCTTTCGCCTCTGAGGAGCGGAGGCAGCAGACGTGGCCTCACCGCCGCCACTCGCCTCAACCACCTGCAATGGTGGCACTGGCACAGACACTATAGCTTCGTCGTTCATGGCCATGGCAGCGAAACGCTCGGCCCTCTCGCCAGAATCGCTTGAGCCATGGCCAGAATTGGTGTCAGAAACAGTAGCAGACATGATAGAAGTCGGAAAGCAAAAACTAAAAGCGGGATGTAAAGGCAGTAAGTAGGTGATGCAATGGTGGCTTTAAAAATTCTCTGTTTCTTTTCTTCTGGTGCGAAATTTCGAATGGGGAAGAAGGACAAAAGTGGTGTATTTATAGTGTCTTGCACACGTGCAAGTGGAAAAACTAATGATGACTGAAACATTGGAGAAAACAAAAAGACGGCGTGACCGTTAAGTGACCTATCAAAAGCCGCCACGTATTGCGGAACGGAAACCCAATAGATGCGCGACTTTTTGAAATTCGTGGATAGGGTTTTGCCACGTCGATCTCCCGCTTAAATTCATTCCACTCCTCGGCGACTTCGACGTCTACCGAGGAGTGGGGGGACTATCTGTATTGGGTGAAAATTGTCGCCTTCGGTCAACACCTCGAGATGGTAGACCGAAGGGAAAACGAGCTGGTGCTCCAAAAGAAAATAATCGATCTCGTGGTCGAGTCACCAAAGCCAACGTCCAGTGGCGCGACCGAAGACAAGTTAAACTTTGGGCTTCGGTAACAAGCCATCCTACTCGAACAGCAAGGTCAGACGACCGAAGCCTTGTGACAAGGCTTCGGTTACCACCTCGGTTCCAATGGCTTTTCAGCCCACTACCTCATCCCACTAATCTCTCCATGCTGATGTTCAGATCGTGGGAGATGCATTTGCTGATGGTGGAGAACGTGGGCATGGCCCTTAGGCCTATAAATAGAAGCTCATTTTGTATTATAGGCATCCAGAAATTTATACTGAAACGCTGCCCAAATTTGTAATCATCTTCATATATTGAAATACTGTTATTTCACAGCATTTTACGTCTTTTTACGTGTTATTTCAACTTTGATACGAAGAATTGCTTGTATCCGAATCCAAATTCGATTTGTGTACCTAAAACCGATTTAGGCCCATACAGTGACAATCGTACAAGTGTTCGTGACGAATAGTACAAATCAAAATTTAAGACGCCGGTTCAAGAACAAGCATTCCAAGCCCTTGAATCAAGTTTCAAATCAAGTTCAAATATTGTTTATATTTCTTTTGTGAAGAATCGGAGGAGAAATAAAGATTGTAACATCACTTTGTTGAAATCAAATATTTTTTGTGACAATATTTTTTTTGTCTTGATATTATTCTCAAGATCGAAAATTTGTTGTTTACAAAGGGACTTATTTTTTATTTACTAGGTTGCCTGTTCGCACAGGTTATGCGGGGTCACCATATTGGTGTGCGAAGGCTGATTCTCTAATTTGTGTCCACATTCTGCTTTACTTTGATGGATCATAGAGTCGCTAACAGAGACATATGAGATATTCTTATCTTCCTCATCTTTCTTGCTTTTAGCCACATCAACATCATCACATCCTTTAACAGGAGCTATTTTTTCAATTGTTGTATCCATTGCTTCAAACTCTATAGAAATGTCTAAACTAAAACTAGGAAGATTATCCATCTTTATATCTATGGGGACATCACCACCTTTATACATACAATCTATATGCTTTGAGATATACATAGTATATGCACGTATTTTTTCGGGCCTTTTTGATCACTTCTATTTGCTTGAAGTCGATCTTTGTCACAAATATCAACAATTGATTTCTTTCGAACTTCTGGAACTGTTAGATCATTTCCATTAGCAGATTCAAAAGCATCAAGGTTTAAATATGCAGTTATGTCATCTCAGTAAAAGCTCCCTTTTATATCTACTTCAAGCGTTTCTTTTTCATATGTAGTTCATCTTGTCCTCTAATAGACTCTTTATACGTGTTAGTCCTAAGCATTTTTTTATCGCCTCTAATACATGCTTCTTCTTCCACAACAGCGTTATCTTGTCCTCAAATAGACTTTATCTTCCAATATGCTAGTTTTAATGGTACGATGATCATTTGCTACTATTTTATGGGCACATTGCCACCATCAACATCGATAAACATAAATGGTCAGTTTAATATAGACTTATAGTGTATATCACTGCATATGTAATGCACATACTAACCAACACTACAAAAAAATGATCAATAATGACCAAGTCAGACACGCTAACATTGAAATGGTCATTCCTATCATTTCCATCAGATCCACGACCACCTTCCATCTCAACTGGAAAATAGCATAGTTTTCTATACAACCACATGCTAAAAAAAAGGGTAAACCGATAAGGCTTTTAAAAAAGGCACCGACCTTATTAGTATCCTTAGCTTCCTACTTCTTTGCCGATAACTCTATTTATCACTAAAAATATTCAAATGTTAAAATCATATAGGAGTAAACATTTAGAAACCTCTGTATTTATTTTATCAACATCCTTCTTCAAGTCCGACTGTCCATCAGACATTCATTTTATTTCAACAATCCAATCAATATGCTCTAAAACCTCATCTGGCTTAGTCGATGCATGCTCCCTAGGCTGTGGTGGAGGTGAACTTTTTTTTGTGTAAATAAATGATTTTATTACCAAATTAAAAATTGTAGATCAATTTCTTTTTTAAAAAAACCACCATAATGGATATACCAACTGCAGGTGCACTACTAATCATCTACTCCACACAGCACGGTAATCAAAGATGTCTAAACAGACAACACTATTCAATCATTGTACAGAAAAGGTTTAAAATACCCATGTACTATCAAAAAATTGTTTAAAACTACCCTCCAATTACTTTTCAGCCATCCATAACCCCATCGCTATACTTTCAGTCAATTCTACTGTTAGTTTGGACAACGAGCCATATGGTCGATACACTTCTAAATCATTATCACATGTTATTACGTCTCCAGACAATATCTCACCCAATGGTTCGATTTCTCCTGCCAGACGTGTAAACTTGCATTTGACCACCCCATTACCAGACATTATAGTGTTTGGAACTATTCGAGGCCTTTACAAAGCCAATAGTTTGTAGTATGTCCAGGAATGGTATATTAGTAACAGTTGTATAGATGTGTAGCTTGAAGAGAACACTGGTGCAGCTAGAAATTTTTCTAAGGGGGGTTCGATTCTAAAGGAGCAAAATGGTGTACTGACAAAAAAATCCCGATGAATGAGCAGACAAAACAACGAATATTTTATTTTAATTCTAGATTTATTTAAGTATTTTGTTATTTGTAGATTCTAACTAACATGTCTTGACGAAAGGGAAGGTCCCAAGCTATCAAGCCAGGCCTGAAGAAGTAAAGTTATATTGTAACCTTATATGTATCATACACTACTAGACATTCGGTGAATTGCGACGGCGGCACTCCGACAGCCCGGTTGTCGATTTAAAATTCTGACGGATTGCCATCAAAATAGACAAATAAAAAATAAAAAATAATTTTGTATTATTTCAGATGGAATTTTGTCGAAAAGTATTTTTTTTTTGTTAAGTACGATAAAATTCGATTAAATTAGTTAAAATTAATAGTTTTTTCTATTTTCATTAGAACTCCTTTGAAAATTTTAACAAAATATTATAATTCGATGAAATACGATTAAAAGTTATTTATTTAAAAGAAATAAAAAATATATTTTCTTCTTTCTCGAAGAAACTTAATTGGGAATTTTAAAAGAATTATTATTATTAAATGTGATGAAATTATTTATTTTAAAAATAGTATATATTTTTTTATTAAATACGATGAAATCAAGGCCTGATGTGGTTGTTGTTTGTCGACAGAGCTTCGTCGGAATTCATTTGAAAAATCTAAAATTAGAGAACACACTCTGGTATTTCATTTTCTCTCACTCTCTATGTCTCCTATCTCATTTGCTCTATATCTCTCTATCTCTCCTATTTCCCCTCTATCTCTCCATCTCTCCTATCTCATTCCTTTACAATTACCCCAAAAAAAAAAAAAAAAGTCTTCTAGACGGCAAAATCACTACAAGACGCTACAATTACAAAAAAAAAAAAAAAAAAAAAAAAAAGACTTTTAACACGGCAGAATCATTATAGGATGGAGATATTATTTAAACACAATTTTTATATTCTTGTCTTTTTCAATAGTCGTTTGAAGTTAATTTAGTTTTTCTTTAATTTAAAAAATTCTAACTCTTAACTTTTTTTTTACAGATTCTTCACGATAGGATTTCTGGGCTAGAATTATTACTGCTGGTGTGGTATTTCATGGTAAGTTTTTTAAAATTTTCTTAATTCCTTTGGTTATTTTGTGTAACTTTTAATTATGATTATTTTGTCTACGTGGTTGTAGGTATGAAATAAGTATTTTTGTGCGTGTGAAAATGAATGGAGATGAAGGTAGTGAAAAAATTTAACGTGGTATTAATTTGTGAAGAATATATGAAAAATAATATAAGTTGTTGGAGTATTACGGAATTTCTTTTTCAAATATTTTCCGACAGATTTCAGTCGAAAAAAAATTTATTGTGAATTTTTTTTATTGTTTTTCGATAAAAAAATTAATTTTTAATAGATTTCGACGGAAGTCTGCCGAAATTAAAAAATATTTTATTATTTTCTGTCTCGACGGATGGCCGTCGCAACGCCGTCAACATCCTTTATCGTGTTTGGAAACCATACTCCGATAGATGTCTATCAGAATAACATCGGTAACTGTGACAACCGGCTGTCAGAACTGTTTTCTAACAAAAAAATAGCGACAGACTATTTCTGTTTGAGATCCTTCAGAATAATGGTTAATTTGACGGACTCCGGCGATCTTGTCCATAAAAAAATATTTAATTCTTAGTAGTGATATTACACATAATAAAGTAACTAAATTTTTCATAAATTACCTAAGTAATGTGTCTTAAGTCAATATCAATTGAGGTTTGGACAATGTGTTATAAATTTGAAGTTACATCTAATGTTTTAATTCCCACACTCTAAACTCCACTGGAACAAAGATTAGAAATTGATAAACTCAGAAATAAAAGAAAGTCAAGTGGGTACTCAAACAATAAAAAAAATTAACTATATCATTAGAATTTCTTTTGTCCAAAAGTGTACAATAGTTTCAGAAAATAAATAGCTCCCAAAAAGTTACCACGCGAGGTTCAATCCTACGCCCTTCAACCTGGATTTGATCAACATTAACCAATGTGCTAGCATTCTTTACACCTACTTTATCTTATCCATTTCACAAATACGATTTACATGAAGGAAAGTGACTTGTGCCCTTGGCTCCACATCCTATTTGAAAAATCAAGATGACACTCTATATATACAACCCTAAAGATCAATATCAAATTAAAAAATGTTTCTTGAGCAAAAGATTGCATTATTTTATATAAAGAGCTAATTAGCTTGTTAACAGTTGAAAAAAGAGTTCATTTTTTCAAGATGTGGAGATTGCAAAAGATAGCCATATACTCAAAGTAAAAATTATGGTCACGTACCTTTTCTCTATTCCTTCCTTTCAATATCTTTTTCTTGTTTAATTAATCTTATTAGTTAGGGAAAGTAGAATAGCGTGGTGTACTTTGTGATTAAATAGTATTATACGTGGTTCATTTGTTTTTTCAGTCGCTTCTCTCACATATGACTAGTTCAGTATAAGTTTTTTTTGGTTTTATTTCTAATAAAAAATAGTCAATGGTCAAAATCCTACCACTAAATTGAAATTAGCGATTTAGAGAAAAAATCATAGTCATAGCAACACGTTATGTAATGGCTATATATACACAAGAACTTCATTATAATAACATTACCAACTTCACCAAAATCAATCTCCCTAACATTTCCACCTCAATTTTCCAACACATTAGATCAATATGGCAAGCACTAACTAACAGTATTTTTGCTACTTGTGGTTGTATAATCTTGCTACTTATTCTATTCCTTATCTTGTGATTGTTAAGTGACACTTCATTGGTTCCAAAAAAAAAAAAAAAAAAAATGCCACAGCTATTATTTGAAGAGTAAAAAAGATATTTTTTGGCCATTTTTTTTCAATATTTTGACTTATAAACTATGTTGCCTTATACTAATACTTTTTATTTATATTCTAAATACGTATTGTATTTTCAAAAACATGAAAAGTCCATTTTTGAATTCATGGTCAAAGTTACCTATTTGACCCTTGCATTCAGAGCTATGACATGTAAAATGAGCTATATTAAATATCTTTTTAATTTGTGAATGTATCCATCAAATTGTTCGGATTTGATGTAAACAAGAGTGTCAATAAATATTTTCAGCCTTGACCATGTCATAAAAAGAAATAAGTGAATGCATGCTGAAGTGAACATAAGACGTAGCCTGCAAATTAGTGTGACGCTGCTTTTTGCCCACAACTAATGACCATGAATAATGTTTACATGCAACTTACACATATATATATATAGAATAATAGACGCGTATTGTTTGGACCGAAAAAAGTGAGTGACGGTTGAGGAGGACGGGAATTTGCACATGTTCAAGGCAATTGAAATCTCTTAAGCAGAAGGAATTTGCAATTAGGCATATAATTTGTTCTATCTAAACTATAACCGTACTACACACTGAGCATGCAAGGCCCTCTTTTAGTTGGCTGATCTAAGGATGCAGTCCATAACATTAGTTAGCAAGATTGAGGAATTTCAATATATCAGAAAGCCTCCTTATAGCTAGTTTGGATATAAGTGCAAAATTATAGACTAACGACCCTCAAATTTTCTAAATCTCAAGACACTTTTAATAAGATGATTTAATCTTTATGTGTTCGATCCTACAGTCGTTTTCTTTTTTCCGACCTCAATCTCTCAAGCATCTGGGACCTCAAGCAAAAAAATCACACAATGCACAACAACCGGTGTAATGAAATGGGGTGAATGCAGTATGATACAATGGGGTTACATGTGTCAAATGAATGGAGCAGAATCCTCCTGCCCTCAATATGATACAAGGAGATGAATCCTCCTTCCCTCAATATGATACAAGGAGCGGAATCCTCCTGCTCCAGAGAGAAATCCTCCTACCCTCAATATGATGCAAGGAGTGGAAACCTCCTGCTTCTAGGCGGAATCCTCCTACCCTCAATATGATTCAAGGAGCGGAATCCTCCTGCTGCTAGGGCAGAATCCTCTTACCCTCAATATAATGCAAGGAGCGGAATCCTCCTACTCCTAGGGCGGAATCCTCCTACCCGCAAGATAATATAAAGTTGAGGCGAAATACTCCTACACTCAGTATATGACATAGCAACCCATAGCCTTAAAATATAATACATACTCTGCTCCTCAGGGGGGAATCCTCCTACCCGCAAGATAATATAAAGCTAAGGCAAAATACACCTACACTCAGTATATGACATAGCAGCCCATAGCCTTAAAATATAATACATATGAATGCGGTATGATGCAATAATAACCTTTCACCGGTGCGGGACTCTCATCGGCTGTCAGAAAGTATATGTTAATCTCAGAACTAGAGTACAATGCTCATATGCTTAATACAATACCAACAACAGGAAATAAAATATAATATACAATGTAAATCCAAAGCTATGGCGTAATAAATACGCCTATCGGCAGCTACACACGTAAGGAACACGTGGTAGAATATCCACAAGGCCAAGGGTCTCCAAAGAAATGGATATAATTACTTACCTTGTTCCACAGTTAGCACTGTTACTCAACAACCGCTTTATCCTTTGGATTCACTCCCAAACGATCCCACTCTTTTTAATAAGCAGAAAAATAAATCAAATAAGGCTAAAGGCTTCATTCCTTACGTCTTAGAACAATCCGATTAGGAACCTGATACCCTATTTGCATACATGATACACATATCAGGCCTATGTAAAGGGTTCCTTACATAACCAAACCCTAAATAAATTATATTTGTGGATTGCTCATAACTCCCTGAGTATGAATATATAATCAATTCCATTATTGGGGTCCAATTAACCTTTTAACCTATCAATTTAACTTGTTAGAACGATGTCTAATATCCCGATTTCTACCGTTAAAATATATTCAAACACACGTAATAAACTGAAATAATGAATTAATATCATTATCTGGAGGTTTCGGGGTAGAAATTCTATTTTTTTCTTCTTCTCGTTTCCCTTTTTCTTTCTCTCTTGACGTTTTCTTCATTCTCTATTTTTTTTTCTTTCTATTTTGATTGATATTACATGGAACTGTAGCTAAGGGATTATCCCATAGCGCACCACCTTTCTCATTTTTTTTCTTTTGAAAATTTCTTATCGTAAAGAAAATTAAAACGGAACCCTACAAAACTCTGAATGATCCCAAATTCCTCAAGTAAGTTATACAAAATATATGTAACATACTTACCAAGGCAGCTCTCAAATCGGATTCACGAACTCATGATGCGAATTAAACGAAAAAAACATCAAATTATTAATTTTCGGAAAAAGATCAAACTATTAATTTTCAAATATTTAGCGAAAGCTATCCGAACGACCTCGAAATTTACTTTTGAAAGTTTACACAGGATAAAAATGACCATACAAACCTAACGACGCTTTCATATTTTAAATCTGAGCTCATTCGCCAAAATCGAGCTCGAAAACCTCTTTTTAAGATTTACCGACAACGAAAACTAATGTCTTCTTCCGATACCTTCCAAACGAAGTCCGATTTAGTTCAAATTTTACAGACATGTCTAATGGACCTTACAAAGATTTTAAAATTATCGACACGTCAATCAGAGTTCTAACTTCCGAAACAACTACCTAAGGTCGTTTCATAAATTGTGGGGTATTTTATTGATCATCAGTTCATCACTGGAAAAAAAGGATTCGAAGAAGAAGTTGTCGAAAATGAATAAGGAGATTAGAGATGCAAGAGGTTCGAAAAGTTTGAAGGTTTTTCACAATAAGTATAAGAGATAAATGTTGAATCGAATCTGAGTATCATAAGAGGTAAAATCATGATTACCTCGATTATCGTTCTCCGCACGCGGAGGGTGAGGGACAGTCCATGTCATGGAAAGTGGAAATACAGGGGCCTTTTCTAATTCAAACAGTTGGTGGCAGAAGTCTTGTCGCCCTTCCAGCCTAAATATTTTTCCACTTCCCCGCTAATTCTCAAGATCCACCTGAAGAGTAAGGCGACTATTTGCTTTAGATAAAATCACACGAGAACGACATGTGGCCTATTGTAATACATAAGGTCTGAAAATTTGGGTTGTTGGATAGCTGGGAGCTGAGAAACCATTTACGATAGGAAAAACTCCGATAACATGATATGCCCGACGTCAACATATTTCTTATCAGAGTAGTCTAAAAACTACAATCTTCCCAAGTACATCAATCAACTTCAATCGGATATGCGATAATTAATAAAGGGGGATTGCAGGAGTTGGTCGTTATCAACATCTACTCACCTTATTATGATTCCAATCATTGCATTTTGCAGAGTAATGATGGATTCTCGTTAATGGGAATGTTATTAGGCCTTCCAATCATGGTATAGACCATTTTTCCCTGAACTTGCACCTCATCTGATTTTTTTAACAAGAAATACACATTCTTGGTAATCTTCTTACTCTTACTCGTCTTACGACTATACTTCAAGCTTTGTTGTGGGAATTTCCTGACAAGAAGATGAGAAGCTCTTACTACTTTGTTTGATTGCATTATCATTTGCATTATCAAGCTTTGTTGGAGATGATGTTTCAAACGAGATTGGGATGACACTATCACAGAGCCAAGCCAACAATGGGTTCAGCCTTGGAAGGCAACGATGTCTGACTTCATGGCACGACAAAAGGAGTGAGCCAGCCAACTTGAGGCTACACTAACTTCAATGGTTTCAAATAGGACGCCAAGGATTCCAGCTCCAGTAATGACAAGTGTAGAAAGGGAAGATCCCACTTATTCGGGAACTGGAGGTAAGGGTGTGCATCGGTATGTTGGTTCGATTTTCATAAAAACCAAAATCAAACCAACTATATCAGTTTTTTCTGTTCGATTTTTGCGGTTTAGTCATTTTTTTTTCTTAATAGTTTTAGTGACATTTCAATTTCTCTTTGCTAGAGTTATGGAGTAAAATTTTGACTAAGCAATTTATGTTTAGTAAAAGTTGAGAAAATTGACGAGCATTTGATATCTTAAATTATCCTTATGGGAATTTTATTTTTCTGCGCAGTACATGATAACTAATATTTTAATCTAACAATAACGTTCATTCAATTAAAAGTTATTAAACACAAAGATCAATATAAAACAGAAGTAATGATATTATAGTTTTATTTGATTTTAAAGATAACCAATAAACTCTATCTTAATAATGAAAAAAAAAATACTTTCTTAGATCTTGACTTGTGAATATGGAAGAATAAGGAGATTGAAACATTTGAATAATTCATGTTCATAAGAAGTAATCATACATGCTAGAATGAATCATTATTTAAAATACATAAATTGGATGCACTATAATAGTTATTAAATATTACATCTCATGAGAAGATAATAACTATATTCTAGACATGTTCCAAAAGAAAACCACATGCAATTTTTTGAAAAATTATAAAAATTAAATATATTAAGATATTGGTTTTGTTCGGTTTCCTTAGTTCAATACCAAAACCAAACAAAATATATTTAATTCTTTTAGTCGGTTTGGCTCGACTTTTTCGATTTGATTTGGTCTTGTGATATGGTTTGAACACCATTAATTGGAGGACATCTTATAGAAGCAGGAGCAGGGGGTTTAGGTAGCGTTGAGGGCTCTAGCTCACGAATCATCGAAGTCACGCTCAAACAGTTCCAGGAGGTATTGCGAAAAGAGATTAGGAAGCAAGGAGATCACATTAACCAGATCTCGGGGTTCCACACATTATTAAGGGGATTGATTCAGCCAAATATTCTCAGCAACCGTGGAAGCCGGGTGCTACATTCTTGGCCATCTCCAAGAAGTTTAAGATGCCAGATCTTGCCAAATATGATTTGGACAAGTGATCTACGAGATCAAAACATAACCTTCCAATAGGTGTCAAGGGCAATGATTTGACCAAAGATGAGATCGAGTTTGCCTTTGGTCAAAAATTCGGTGACACGTTGACGAAAGGTGAATTAACGTGTTACTCTCTTCTCCCTGAAAATTCTAAAGGTTCTTTTATAGAGCTTTCAGATACTTTCATCAATGCTCACTAGGGGCTTAGAAGGTTGAGATATGTATGGAAGACAACTTCAAAATTCAACAACAAGATGATGATCCTTTCCTAGAATTCACATATCAATTCCAACGAGAACGCATGTGGTTACCTAATGTACCAAATAATTTGGTAGCCATAGTTTTCACCAAGGGGCTGAACCAAAATAGTTCTAAAGCTACAAAGAAGTTGCAGGAGAGTTTCAAAGAGTTCTTAACCAAAACTTAGGACGATGTGTATTATCATTATAGTTTAAAACTCCATATTGAGGAAGATGCAATCCGATCAATCGGTATTCTAGAAGACTGGTACAACATCATAATGCATGTGCCTTTGAGGCGGTTAAGTAGTAATCGAAGGGATTTGGGTACTCGATATAATCCCTACCCCAGTCATCTAAGTCGGATTGAAGAGGAGACACGTAGTAGTCTTGCAAAAGCTCTAGTCCGAAGAATGGAACAGGGTCTTCGAAAGCTATAAAGGGAGAAGATCTTCCTCATTTAGCTTATTAAATCTTCAATGCTAGCAACAACGAAATTAGTTTACACCTTAAAAAATATGGGATAAAAGGTTACATGGCCTCGAGTTATAAGATAAATCCTAATAGAAGAGGTCAGGAATCTCCGTGCGAGTTCCACAGAGACAATAGGCATACGACTAAAGATTGCACGGCTTTGAGATGAGATGTATAGCTCATCTTCTTAAAGAAGGGTTGTTGAATGTGTTGCTCACCAATAAGGATAATCAAGAATATTCGAGAAATAAAGGTATATATTAGCAACCACTGACTCTTACTCCAAAGAAGACAGTCAACATGATCACATGAGGATCTGCGATTAGTGTTTTCACATACATAATATTCTCTAAAGTCACTATTGTTGACACCCAATTTTGTCCCTCTTATTTTTAAGGTAATGGTTTTCAAAATTATACCCACGATCGTGCATTTATTTTTCGTCCCATCCATTCTTTCAAATTATCTTCCTATACGAGTCTAGTAATCAGAGCCATTTTTGAAAGCATCATCGCAAACCATAGCCGCTTTTTCAAAGTGTACGCGTCAATTTTTAAAATTCCGCAATTGCTTCTATTTTTCGATAAAATTACCCAAGTCGTTTTAAACCCCAATATTATATTTTCATACGCCCCTAATTATTCTAATATTTTAAAATTAATTCCATAATTTGTCTATAATTTTATACCTATTTTATGCTAGAATTATGCCTAATATACTCTATATATACATAAATACATATGCCTACACACATCAGCTCTATTTTTTTACACGTCACGCCTACGTGGATCGATCTCGATCGTCCACTGGATGATCCAGCGGCCATCACCACACCTTCCTTTTTAAACTACACAAACCCCTCCCCCCAAACCCTACACTCTCCTCATTTCACTCACAAAAGCTCAGCCGCCCCGTCCCCAATTCTCTCTCGTCTTAACCCTAATGGCTCCATTGACAAGGCCATTTCCAGCCAATTTCACCGGCGATGTGACTTGTCCTCCTCGTGGTCCACTGTAAAACCCCTATAAAATTTCCTTCAAACAACGAGGTCAAAGATTCAACTTGTCATCGACGTCGTCAATGTCATCGGAGCTCCGGCAGAAACTTGATAAGAACTGAATGATACGACCTAGTGGAGGAAAAAACCCTCATGTTTATGCGACAAAAAACGGGTCAAAGATGACCCGACTCAAATCCTAAATGGGTGATCCCTAACTTTTTCTTCTGGTTATTCCTATGTGATGTTAAGCTTGAGTTTTCCCCATTCTTTCAATGTTTTAGCATATAATTGATTAGTTAAAGCAAATATTCATGAAAATTTTCTAAGTGTTGCCTGTTTCATTTTTCCAAACATGAAATTGATTTCTTTTCGTATGCCTAACTTTAGTATGATAGTGATTAGCATCTTGAACTGCCTCTGTTAACATGTAAAGTTCAAAACCCCTGACCTCTTGAGTTAATTATGCTCATCTTTGATCTCATATTCTGTCAGGATGCATGATCTACGTAATTATGTTCTTGAATCTGGATGAGTTATTGGTCGAAGGGGAGGGAAAGTACTTGTTAGGAGGTTTGATTTAGCTTAAATTTAGGATTGGCTGACTTATAATAGGAAAGAGTACCAAAGTGGATCGTTTTACTTTGGGAAAATAATATTTTCTTGCCATTCTTGACTTTTACCCGTTTGAATTATAATTCCCACATCTCACCTATATAAACCAGCTCTTGGGCTCACACTATACACCAACAGATACACTGAAATAGGCTTGCATACGAAAAACACACATAGCACTTCTTAGACTTGAAACTCTCCTTCTCTGCTTATTTTCTCTCCTAAAGAGCTCCTGCTCTGCTTGTGTGCTGATCCTGCTTCTCTTTTTTTCTGCATTCCATTGTTTTATACTGCTTAAAGATATTTCTCATCTCTAATTACTTATTGCATCTGTTAATCCACCTATGCTTGTTTGGTTGCCAGTCACACCTCTCTCCTGCATCTATTTCATCCAAACTGCTTATTGCTTATTGGCTCTGCTTTCTTTGGTTCTGGATGTTCTGTTAAGCCTTGGGTTAACCTCTACACATCTATTAGGATGATCCACAAGGATCATACCAGTGTTATTAAAGTGTAGGATCATGCTATGGGTTCTGAAGCTTGAAAGCTATGCCTTTATGTCATTAGAGGCAGTTCATCCTAGCAAACCCTCTATTTATGTTTTCTTCCATCTAGTACCCTCCCTTGTATGTATATTTGTTAGGGTTCCCGTTTTAATTCCTTTAAATTAGGGTGCACAGCTACAATGCTGTGCAAATAGGCCATCCAGGGGCCTTTTCTTACCCTTTTCCTCTCTATCTGTGGCTGCATCATGTTTCAATTTGCGAATGGCTTTGAATGTTACCTGATAATGTCATCTATGTAAAAATGGGTGATTTCAATGGCGAACTTAACTCCTAGTTAACTGAAAATAAATACAGGACAGATTTTACACTTAAAAAATGCATCGAAAGCATGTCTTTTTTTAAGTGAGGGCCATACGTGCTGACACTGCTAATACGTGACTGTTTCAGTAAAACTAGGTCTATCCTCTTTTGCATAAGTAATCCAGGCCCAAAACTATTTTAAAAAATGGCCTTTACGTGTGTGAAATTGATTTTCAGCTACTCAAGGCTCCTATACACTAATCTAATAGTCTATAGGGGTGTATAAAGTCTTTGGGGTCAAATATACAATCTACTATACATATTTTCAGAGATATACCACTAATTATTCATGTATGTGCATGCTTCTATCTATAATTATGTGCGACAGCCTTGTTTGCATTTCTGTGCTTATGTGAAATCCATTTTCAAAAACAGTCTTTTCGTCTATGTATTTTCAAAACTGACCCCTAAACAAAAATAGCCATTAAGGTTAGGGCTTGACAATTAATGACGAGTCACACCGACCCTAAATGTCTAAAATTTTGTTTTAAAAATAATACCCATTTGGTTTTGGTCCAAATCTGAAAAGCATTTGTAAAACTGTCCACTTGCACAAAAATTGTTTTTAAACATTGAAGTTGCATAAGTGAACCAAAATTCTTTATTCCTTTGTATGATTAGCCTTACTTACAATTATGTATTTGTATTAGAGTCCATAAAATGCGATTAGGCTTAAGTAGGACGTATATCAAGCTTATTTGCATATGTGTGGATTAAAATTGCATAGATATATTACCTTCATGAATTAGATACGAATTTAACCTGCAAAGTTAGTATTGCATGATAATATTCACCACTTTATCCCAAAATATAGACTCGGACGGGAACCACTTTTTATGGGACTTGGGGAAGTGCCTAACACCTTCTTCACTGAGTCATTTGGACTTCTTACTCTTTTTGAATCTCTGAAACTTGATAGTGTAACAATGAACTCAACCTTAGACGCTTAGGTGGCTTAATACACCTTAGAAAACTATATTGGGTGGCGACTCTAACTCCTGAACTCAAACGAGTTACCCAGTGAAATCTGAAACCCGACTCGCCTTGAGTTGAGTCTAAAATCGGGTCAACTATGACACATGGTGAAAAAAGAAAGCGGAATCAGGAGGTTCAATCTGAAGACATCATCATGTTCGATGACTACCATGTAGATAGATTGTTATCTCACCACAAAGCCCTATCGATCACTATTCGTATAGTTAATTCAGATGCAAATGATTTTTGTTGGATGCATGTAGCTAATTTAACATAATCCAAGCTGGAGTCATTGAGGAAATACAACTTTCGAATAAAATCATTACGAAGTCCACATTGCTCTCTACGGTTCGATAATTTAAGTGAATCAACCTTCATAGAAATTGTACTATTAATTTATACTTAAGTGGTAATAAAAGAGATACATTTCAAGTGCTAGATGGAGACATGACCTACAACATTATCATGGGGCAGCCATGAATCTATGCGATGGAGGAAATACCTTTGATGTTGCATCAAACGATCAACTTCTCGACCAAGTGGGGAGTTAGAAAAATATGAGGAGAACAATGAGGAGCTCACGATGCTTATTCGCAATGGTGGATAGAATTGAACCTACCAAATTAGATGAATAAAATTGTACCTTAGACAATACCAATTGATTTTATATTTAAGCGGGTCAAAAGAAAGCAGTTTTATCAAGTTATCTTCAATTTTCTTTAAGTAACCTAGATCTAGAAACAAAGCTCAGTAAGTGTTGACTGAGATATGACAATAAAATTATCAAGTAATGAATGCAAATAAGTAAGTAGCAAAGTAAGTGCTGAGAAGATCTTATTGATGATCCCAAAGTGAGTAAGGCAGTGATTCATTTCCCAAGAGCACCGTTACAAAGAGTGTGTACAACTAATGTAATGTAAAGTGTATCCAATAATGAGCTAGAAGTAGAAGTTGTTAAAAGAACAGTTACAAGGATATTTATACTACTTCTTAACCCTATAAGTTCCCTTTACACCTTCAGCCACATGCCCTCTTTAAGATGAGGTTTTGTCTCTTTAGAAATTTTAGACGTTAGTGAAAGTGTACAACTAGATAATCTTCCTCGTACAAGGCCAGCTAGCCTGACTATATTATTCTAGATACTGATTTTATGGAATCTAATATTTCTCTTAATACGTTATATGTATCTTTTGTATCTTGCTATTTGCTGCTGAGAGGGTATATACTGCTAACCATGTGTTTAGATATAGTATTTATAATAATTGTGGCATGATTATGAGTCTAAGTAGGAGATTGTTGGGATACAATAATAACTATGCGGTTTTAGTTAGATTATTCCTTATTGAACAATTGATTATTTATTTATTAAATATAATGAAGTATTATTTATTTAGATCAATCGTGTTATGTGTGTCATATTATTATATAGTAGTTGATTTAGTGTATAAATACAAGCTTATACACAGAAGATTAAATCATCAATTCTTATAAAGAATAAAGTAATATTCACAATCTAAGATGGAAATTAGACAAATCAGTTGGTATGATTGTCGTACAAGATTACATGTAATGTATCTTGATTATGAGAACGGTATAGTTCCCACTTCTTGTGCTAGTGCGCTTTGTGTGCATTGAATGGAACAAGTAGAGATACGAATTTTTATACTGACTATATAAAACAAACTCTTTAGCTCATCGAATGTACTTATACTCTTAATCTTGATATTGCTACTGTTAGTGGTGTATATTATTCATTGTCCTGATTCATCAATAGGTGAGGTTCAAGATATTTGGGTCAAATAATTTCTCATAAGTTGGATAATGATAATATGCATTTGCAAAGTGATAGCTAGTTGAGAAAATCCACTCCTCGGTGTAGAGATTGATGACACTCCTTTATGAAAGCTTCTAAGTTTCTGTGTAAATCAGGCCATTGGATTTTGTATCCTGCACATGGAATAAGTTAAGCGGAAGTATAAAGGATATTTATTTCTCAATATATTAAAATATCAGTAATTTAATAATATTTATTGGTGTCATTAATCTTAACGTGGGAGTTAAATAAGCTTTTGATGGAAGAATTTGAAATTCAATTGAATAGTGCAATTACGAATTTCTAGTGGAAATAATTTGTAACTTAATATGAAAAGGTTAATTCTCGAGAAATATAATTAATTCCATAATTGGAAGACTCATTAATTAATTATGTGGTCCCTGTTGTGGCCCCTGTTGTGGCCGAATCCAATTAGGACTAGGAGAGAGGTTTCTTGGTGGAAACAATATCCTATACAGTTTTGGAAAAAGGGTTTTAACTATCAAAGCTATATAAAGATGATTTTGGCCAAAGGAAAAGACACACGAAAAACATATTGATTTTTCTCTCTCTGATATATTTGTTCCACCTAAATATTATTTGTCCGGCTACTGTTTGGGCACAAGAAAGAAGATCATGGAACTGAAGGACAATTTCATGGCTGATCTTTGTTCATGATTGAAGATTCGTTTCATGGTTGTTGTCACACTTCAAGAGGTATTCTGTTTTATGTTTATGTAAGACTGAATTGTATGCTAGTTCTCTAGATTACATGTGATTTCATGATCCTAGAATTTCTTCTACTTTGTTTATATTCTTTAAGCTGCTACTTCAGTATTCATTAAACATGTTCATTTGACTGAGTCTCGCTCCACGACATCCCTCAAATCACATTTCTTCTAATGCTAAGTGGGTAGTATTATTGCTTATGTGGATAGGGCATATTTTACCAAATACACATAGTCCGCTATTTTTCGGATATTAACTGTTAAAGCCTTGGGAGTGGAATTTATTTTTAGGTAGGAGGATTAAATTAACTTCTCTCGTCAAAGAATTTGGAATACCCAGAGTTCGGCTTCGTGAAAAACCCTGGTTGGTGTCGTTGATTGTAGGTTGTTTTCAAGGTGCACACCTTTCTGCTTTCCCATTACATAGGTTGCCTTTTTCTTTTTCTTTTTTCCTTGCTCTTTATCTTCTTACAATCCATCTTCTTCAAAGGGTACACCATTCTTTTATATATAAAAATTTATCACTTTCTGTCGATCGATAATTATCGCCCGCTATGGCTTCGTGGCAATCCACCGTCGGTTGTTCTTCGACGGGCTCAAGAACTATTGCTCGTTCTTCAAGTAAGAAGACATCGAGTTCAAATGTAGAGGCTACTGTAGAGTCTTCAAGAAAGAGAAAGGGCATTACATGAACTTTCTTCTCAGTAGTTTCTGTCAAATTCTTGACTCAACTTCACAAGCTTTCCGAGCTCTACAAAAACAAACGACGTAATACTACAAAAATATTAAAATAAATAAAAATAATTAAAATTGGGTTGCCTCCCAACTAGTGATTGATTTAACGTCGAGGCACGATGAAGGCAACTTCACCACTTTTGCCTCCACTTTGAACTAATGATTGTCTCCCCAACTTTGCCTCAAGCTTACGACTATGGTATTGGGGTGGTGGTAAAAATACCAAAGAACCAACTAAACAGTATCGCATTTTACACTTTTTTACTCTTAAGTGAGGAATGTCGTTTTGTCTTCACAGTATAGAAAATTTCAAAATATAGGCACCTTGTTCCTCATTCCTACGATTCTTAACATGCTCAAATGGTTTGATTCTCATCTCACCATCCAAACACAATGTAGAAAAGTGATTAGAATAGGGTCCTATGCGCTCTAACTCTAAAATTCCATTAGTTTTGACACTCTCACTTGCACAAATGCTAGAGTCCTCAAATATGATTTTTTCTATTTCCTCACTTGACTCTAATGTAATTTTTTCAACCTTGGCATCATCAACTAATATTGGGTCGAATGGTTAGGATTCTACTTTTTGCTCCTCAAATTGGCTTCTAAGCTCTTCTATCTCAAATCTACTATCCACGACAACTGCTAATTAGGCATTAGATACCTTAACCATCTCACTTAAATTCGCCTCCAAGTCGTGAATAATCAAGCCAAATTTATCGATCTCTTGCCTGAGCACAACCCTTTCTTCTATAAATTTCCTCATCATATTTGTAAGTTCACTTTTAAAATCTCCATATGCTTCTAAAAGGTTGGCTTGCTCTGTTAGAAAATTTTGGCTCACAACCTGCACTTCTTCATTCCTGTCAGACTCACAAATATTGTTAAAAACATCACACACATTGATAGAGGAAGGAGTATGACACTTGGGACAAGAATTCCATAGACCACCACACAATTTGGAACAATTCCAATCAAAGGTTGAAGAAAATTCACGTAAGCAGTGTCGCAGGGTTGAAAGACTTGGACAATTTTTCCACAAGTGAGTTCCTCCACAAAGTAGACAGAGATCATCAAAATTTGAGCAACCATCATTCGACCAATTTTTATTAAAAGATACCATGATAAGAAAAGTAACACAATACTAAACAAAACAAAAATTAAACCTGAATAGAAAATAATAAATCGTTCATAAAGAAAACAATCAATTATTTAGTCCTCGGCAACGGCGCCAAAAACTTGTTGCTCCCAAACGCATACGCTAGTTTACGTGGTCGACAAGTAATAAAGTGATAAGTGAATATCGTTCCCCCGAGGACTATTGTTTAGACTGAATCCTAGCAAATAATTTCCTAAAGTCTATTCAGGGATCTTTTGCGATGATGATTTGTAATTTACTAAGCAAACAATAACTAAAAACAAGTAATTGAAGGCAAGTAATAGAGAGCAAATTATGGATTGTTATCAATAAAAGAGAGATGGTCCAGGGTCAGAGCTACAACCAATCCTGTTGAGTTTTCCAGTTGATTTTACTTCTCGATTTCCTAGATTGCTAACTAACAGGTTAATTATATTCGTAAAAATCAGTCGATTCTTCACGAGTCTATGCAAGCTACACTAACGCCTATATGTCTATGGAATTAAATCACATGCATGCATTACAGAACTATGTATTTAGCTAAGCAAGGCGAATAGGTATATGTCTATCCTACCCGCAAATCGATTCCCTAATGCCCGGGTTCAAAATCAAGCCATATTCTTTCTTATTTGCGTTCACAAGTTCCCTCTGTCGAGTTGAACTTGTAAACCATAGATAGTGTTCAATTATCAGGCCTCAATAACCAAACAATTAGGCTCAAGAAAGAATAAAATAATCTGTAATGGTAAATTAATAGGTAGAAGTCAACTTTCAAACATCAACCTTCATGTATTTGCTCTAACCCTAGAACGGTATATTTAGCTACACATAGTCATAATAACAACACAAGAATTTATGAAGAAAATATGAAAGATTATAATAGATTAAGGAAGGAATTAAACCCTTGGTTCAATGTGTTAAGAACTCACAACTTGCTCTAAAATCTGACCTCCCTCTAAAAAAATGAAATATTCAGCCTTTTATATTGTTTACAAAGTCTTCCCATAAGTTAATCTAAAGCCTAAACTAAGTTGTAAAATTTGGGGTCGCTGAACTAAAAGCCACAGGGCAAGCGTCGCATGGCTCATGGCTTCTGGATGTCGTGCGCTATACCCTAAGTGTCGCATGGCTCATATCTTTCCAAATCTAAAGTTGTGACAGATTACAGCTTCCACCATAACTTTGCCTTCTAATGCCATATCCCACAATTAGCTAAGTTCATCAACTTCTTGCTTGGTTATTTCCATCTTCACTCCGTTTGCACTCGTATTCATCCAAACAATTTCTAAAATCACAAACAGAATAAGTGAGCACAACAATCACAATTATTTCGTGCAATGGGCGAATAACGTATCAAAATGTAAGGAAATATTAAGATAAATAGGAAAAAATTGCCAAACATCAGTGGCGGTAAGGCAAGTTCCAAAGGGAATGAAGGGCTCGAAGGAGCGAGTAGGAAGCGGTCTACTCAGGCAAGAAGAAAGAAAAAATGATGTTGAAGGTTATTCCGCTCCTGCTACCCCTTGAAAGTGGACAAGGGTAGGAGTTACTCGATCTTTCTAACTTCATGATGAGTCTAAAGAGACCTCAACCCAGGTCTTTAATATGTATAGCTAGGAAGAAGTAGCGATCATGGAAATCTCCACTCTGTTCCTTGTTGTTTCCTCTGTTGGGCTCTCGTCTCCGCCTTTTGTTGAGGTTATCCCCCGACGCCTCCAACCGACATTCCGAATGACATTTCTAGTGTCCGTAACGAAACTCGAAATGCTTCTGGAGGTAGAGTCCCCAGGATCCCGGACCGTTCTTTTACCATCCTTCATGTGTTGATATGTATAATAATTCGAAGTACATTTCTGAGCTTTTGAGAAATATCATCGTTCCTTATGAGGGAAACATGATAGAGGGTGTGTGTACTCCTACTTTTATCAGCCAGATAATGGGGAATTTTATCTATGGCAAGAGTCTTTTAGAAATTTTTATTCTTTTCTTTTCTAAATGTTGGTTGGTTTCGACTATAGCTTTTTTGCCTGTTATGTATGTCTGCAGTAGTTGGTCGGGAGAGTGACCGGGCTGGCACCAAAGGTGTTTAAGCTCTTTAGCGTGAAAGGGATGTTGTTTTGGCTACTAATTCACATGTTATGTATGTCTGTCGCAGTACCGGGCTGGCACTGAAGGTCTTCAAGCTCTTTGGCATGAAAGGGGTGTCATGTTGGCAACTAACTCACAACTTTCCACCAACTATTACCAATTAAAGTCTACGATTGCAGTTTTGACGCAAAAGAATGCCGACCTTGTTGGAGGCGGTGGCGCAACTGAAGGAGCATATGAGCGGGAAAGAGACTTTTTTTAAGAATGAGAGGCAGCAACGCTTTAATTCTTTAAATCAAGGTTAAAAAGGCTCATAAGAGACGTTTCAAAAAGAAATAGAGGGCTTTGGAGGCAAAGGTTGCTAAGGTAGAATAGACCGTACATGACTTTTAGGAAGAAAGAGATGGGTTTCAATGTAAGTATAAGATCAAGAAAAGAGGAGTCGAGATAGAATGCAAATAGGTAGTGGTGGACACCCGATTAGGTGTACTTGAGTAGGTTAAGATTGGTCTTTGGATCTTGATGCATACATCAAAGAAGCTACAAACATATCTTCCCCATTGAAGTTGCGGTTTTCCTTTAGAAGATGAATATGACATCTCTACAAATTAGGAAATCTCTGACGCAGACTCAGACGGGGTGGTTGGAGATGAATATGAGAACCTACCTCCAGATCCTTCGAAGGAGACTCCTGCTTCTAGATGCTAGATTATTTCTGCATGTTGGCTTTTTTATGTTTCAGCCTGGTAGGCATTTAGACTATATATTCTAGGAATGTCAAAATATTTAACTTTTGTTTTTTGCATTCTCATTAGCTTGTGCTAGGTATTGTCGGATAAAATTTGATCATTTTTTTTTATTCTGTATGGTTTATGTATAAGAATGATGTCTCGTTCTTATGTAGGTAACGATTGGAAGTCGTTATATACGCTTTTTCAAGAAAGTTTTCTCGGGTGCAGTCTTAGGTTTTTCTCAAAACTTAGGATGTTAGAGGGGTAGCATCTCAAAACTCCTCAGGTGGCATTTTGCTGGGCATTTGTGAAACGACATCTCCGAATGCCATAAGAGAATTTAATCGTAAGTTGGATGAGTTATATTTGAAGCTGCCACAGGGCGTAAAAAATATATTCTATATGAGTGTCACCATTGGGCTTAATATACAGTTTGTAAAGCAACGGTGCCATTATTGGGCAAGTACATTTTATTTTTTATGAGTGCCACTAATGGGCATAATGTACATTTCTAATGAACCTTAAATACGATGCTCGCCCGTTCATTCTAAGGCATAACTTTTAATGCTATGAAACCATTTAAAAGTCTTTTGCATTGGTTCATGTGTATGGTTCCCTCCCAAAAATGATAGGTCTTAAATATTTTCGAGAGTCTAGACGCTTATTTTGGTTGTGTGCATTAATCTATGGCTTCCGATGCCTTTCATCCAATATCTCTCTTAATTGTTCCTGCTTCCCTACATTCCCTTCTGTCCATTTCATGAAACATAGGAAGAATTGGGATGGAAACATTATTGACGACCACGCTATGTTTTTATGTTACACTTGTTTGGATATAGATGGGAACTACTGTTGGTTTCAAGGGATGTTTTACATCTGTAGTCATCATCCGGCTAGCTATGCCAGCCCTTCACGGACTATTCATAACAACACATATTTTAATCATAAAAGAAGGAAATCATGAGTAAGTGAGTTTATAATTTCTCCTTGGGATGTTGGGGCTTATGGTTACCTTGCTTCCTCCTTCCATGCTTGTGATGATCTATTCCTTAGTGACACTGATAAGCATTGTTGCGATATTCGTTGTTCACCTCTAACATCCTTGACTCCCCACGGTGTGGGGAATTTGACAACCTGATAGAGGGTTGAGGGTATCGCCTTCGTTAGGTGAATCCATGGAGTTCCAAGGATGGCATTGTACACCATATCAGCAGCTATTACTTTAAAAAATATTTTAACATATTTATCTATGGTTTTCTCACCAAGTTTTTTCTCATTGGAGTTGTTGAGCTAGTCACCATGACCGATCTAGGGATGACATGGCTTGCGAGTTGCATTTCTTCATCACTCATGCTTGGATAATGTTCACTAAACTTCCTGTATCTACCAAAACTCTTTTGTCATCTGCATCGTGAATGTGTAGCCTCTATCACCAATGGATCATGATGTAGGGTCGTCTGCTCTATTGTATTCGAATCGCTGAAAGTAAGATCTCCCTTTGTAAATTCATGGATTTTATCACCATATGTAATGAAAACATTGGTATCTGCTTGGATTTCATGAAGTTGATCTCGTTGACCTTGATTCCCCCGGAGATAACTTTTACAGTTCTTTTAGGGATGGGGCCCTGGGAGGCTATTGATTAATCTTTTTTTTAAGCGAGTGCTTGCCTTCGTCCCTAAGCTTGTCCTTTAGTAGGTTAGCAACCTCAAAAGGATGGCCTTAAATTCCTCGGTACTATGTCCATAATCACCATGGAAATCAATCGAGCTTCTTGACTCATTTGGTTTGTGTCTGTCTTTATGTTCTTGAGCTATGTAACCCTTTCCCCTAAAAATTTTTTAGAGCCCCACAATTTCGATAGTATCAATGTTAGAATAGTGTGCTGAGATCCTTGGGGCTAAAAGGTCTCTTGTATACGGGGACTTTCTGAATTATTTGTGATTTAGATCCCGTTAGCCTTGTTCCCTATCCAGTTCCCTATCTCGTTGCCCCCTTGGTGATCTATACGGTGATGCTCTCCCCTTTTCTCTTAGTCTAAGTGCCTTACATATTTCGTTCATTTGTATACATCATCCATGTAGAAGGTAGGAATTACAGAGGTTCTATTTTAGCTTCCTACTTTCCTTCGAGATCCTTTCATTCAGATTAATGGTGAAGGTCTGAGCTGCCTAGTTATCCTGAACTTAGGCAATAAAGTTTTTCTCTCTGGAATGTGTCTATGAATTACTTGAGTAACTCATCATCTCTTTTTTGACATCAAATATATCCTCAACTCTATTTTCTACCTTCAGGGCTCCGATATGTGCTTTCACTAAAGTGTCCGCTATTTTTGTGAAAGACCCAATTGAATTTGGGGGTAGAAGTGAATACCAAGTGAGGGCACCCTTGGTAAGCATTTATCCCAAACTTATTCAGCATTACAGACTTGATTTTATCTAGAGTTACGTCATTCCCTTTTACTTTGATGACATAAATGGTAACGTGATCCTGAAGATCGTTATTACCATCATACTTGATCATATCTTGCATTTTGAATTTCTTGGGGATCTGTTTCAGAGTAGCACTCTCTTTATAGGGTTGTTGAGAGTACTTCTCAATATCAAATTTTTTCAAAACTTTTGGGGCCCCAGAATCTCATCAACACGTTCCTCGTAGTCTTTTAACAGCTGCAGGATGGATTCTAGGATTACATCCGTAGATGAACCCCCATCTATATGTCTGATGACTACAGCTCTGAATTCTCCCAATACAGGTCAAAGTCCCTCGGTACTTGAGTTCCTGGGGACTACATGCGGAGTCCTTGTGGCTTCCTCAGCTCTTAGGATCGCATGGCCTTCTTCATTTTGGAGCTTGAGAGCATTCCAAATGTGGTGCTCACCTCCTTGTTTACCACCTATTGTTGCGCCATGAACTTCTACAAGGTCTTTTGCCACAAGTCATATATACTCACCGCTACAGCTTTCTGTCGACTAGAAAGAGTAGGATTTTGTAGTGGTGGTGGTGGAATTGTTTCTCTAGCCACCCATACGTAGAATGGTTTCAACCACTGTCTCATTTTGTGTCATAGGTTTTTCGTTCAGATTTGCAATGAAAAAAACCACAAGAAAACATGAAAGAGCTTAAGATTTGAATCGTAAAGAAAGAAAACAAGATATATCTTGGAACAACAAATCCTGCTTAGGCCATACATGGTGAAATGACCGTAGCTAGTTATTTCAGGAGTTAGGACTCCGATTGGTGTGCTGATAGTCTCAAAAGCTCTATAAGCTCCATTAGGACCTGTCGGTAAATTTGAGCCGATATGAACTGTCATACCCGATTTTGGACTCAACTCGAGGCGAGTCGGGTTTCGGATTTGACTAAGTAATTCATTTGGGTTTAAGTTTTGGATTTGCCACCTAATAAATTACCTAGGCGTATTAGGTCGCCTATTAATTTCTAATTCCATTTAAAGAATTAACTCTGTGTTGGCCTACGTGTCAGAGATTCGGGTAAGAGGTTCAAGTTTACTCGAAATGAATGGGTTAGGCACCTCTCAAGCTTCACAAATGTGGTTATCGACCTGACTAAATAATTGGAATTCTAAGAATTATAAAAGAATAAATAACTAGCTACAAATAGGAGAATAATTAAATAATCATTTATATGCATTTAATGATGAAAATATTTAAATTCGCTAATCAAATTTTCCCAAAGGTACCTCGCAATAAAAATGAAAAGGAATTAGTGAATAATTATATTAATAATAATAGGATTAGTAAATAATAATAATAATAATAATAATAATAATAATAATAATAATAATAATAATAATAATAATAATGAAAAGTAATGTAAGTAAAAAGATTTTTCTTCTAGCGGACTTTTTCCCTCATCTCGCATCCAATTTTACCTCGCACAAAATATAGAGAAAATTAGATTAGTATTAATAAAAATAATAATGATAATAAATAATAATAATAATAATAATAAGGTAAAAATATAATAATAATAATAAGATAAAATAAAAGGGGAAGGGGATTTTGTAAAAGTGTCAGCGCAGGTGTGTATGAATTGGGTGGAGGTTAGGGACGTCGATACGGCTGCGAACACGCCGGCCGGTCGTGTTTCCATGCCAAGTACCGGTCTCATCACTCCATCACCGGCTCGTTTATAATCACGGCTTATACACGTCATCATAGCCTTTTGTTTTAGGGATGAGGGAATGGGACTGTTTACCATTCAAATCAATAAGCCTCAAATAAATAATTATTTTTCTTGGCCTTAATTGACATAAAATCCGTCAATTCATTATGTATCTGTCAATTCCTCGTGTAGGCCTCAAATATATGGTTATTTTCCTTGGCCGTCACTTTTAGGTGTAGTATATCTATCCAATATCAGCAAACATGTTAAAGTAATTCATATAATCGAAACCAGCAAGATTACTCATCTATAATAATAGATATGATATTGTCAGCAAAGGCAAAATCTCAAACAAACAAGACCCAAGTTAAATGGGTCAAATATGACCAACACTGAAAAACGTCAGTGAAAGAAGAAAGAGAGCCCGACGGGATTCTGACAAACAGCACGGCAACAGCGAGGAGACGAAGGGGAGCGACCACCAGCAAGACAGCGTGGCTGCAACCCCATCGTCAATGGTCCACTGTCAATTGCAACCAAGCAGGGATAGAGTGAAACAGCCGTTTGAATCTGCAATAAACAAACTAAGGGAAATACATAGCAATAACTAAGTGGCCATATCGATCGAACTCAAGAACAGGTGAGGTAAAATAATGGTGGTCAAGAAAGGGTGGAGAAGCGATGCCAACACAGTGGCATCATTGCTATTCCAATTCCAATCCCCTGTTCCTTGATCTGCGAACCCCTGTGAATCAAAAGCTCAATAACAAAAGTCAGAACGAAAGTGAAATCAATCGAAAACAGAAAAAATAAATATTTATTGATGGGTATTTCCGATCTGGATTCCCATTTTGTACTACACCCCCTGTTCGATTCATGAGTCTCCTTCTCCATCCATTTCTGTTTGTTTTGGTATGGGTGTGTTTTGGCTATTAGTGGTCTGACATTTCAGGTGGTGATGGCGTGTGGAGAAGTCGGGGAATTGGGGTGGTGTAATGTTTTTATGTTGCCGATGATGCTGATGAAATGAAACGAGGCCGCGTCTGTGTATAGTACTTTTTTTTTTTATTTGGGCGTATGAGTTGGCCCAGTTTTGGTGATGTGTAAAGAGTATAGATATGTGTGTGAGTATGGCGTAATGGTGTTTGCAGAGGTTTTTGGTGGTGATGCTATGTGTATTTTTTGTAATGGCATGTGTGAGTGTTTTTTGAGTTGAATGGATGAGGGAGGAAGGTGACCGAGAGGAGTCTTCTCCATTTTTGTTTTTTCCTCCTCTATTTTTAAAGAAAACCAAAGAAAATGAAAGTTGGGAAATTGGGGAGGGATTATAGGGATTTTGGAATTTAGAGGAGAGATTTAGGGGATTAGGGAGATTAGGAGATTGAGTGAGATTGAGGGATTTTCCTCAATTAGGAGAATAAGATAAGATAATCATGGGGGTTGCTTTGGGGATTTTGAAAAGATTAGGAAAATATTATGGTAAGATTTGGGAAAGAGTATAGAAGTAATTTGAAATTCAAAAAATATATTTGGTTAAGTATTATGTCTAGGTTCAAACGAAATTTGAAGGAAAAAAAGATATATTTTGTATAAGAAAAAGTGTAGAAAAATGTACGGTACAAAACGAAGGAATCTAGACGAACACTTGTCTACATTCAAGACGAAAGAAGGTTTTAAAATAAACGAAAAAAGAAATATTTTGGAATAGAATAATTATATGAATATTTCAGAGAATTTGAACTAAATGATTGGAAGAAAATAGCAATTGATTTCAAACGAAATGGACGTACCTAGACAGACAATTGTCTAGGTTCGTAGGAAAGATTTAACAGAAGGAGAAGGAAAATAAGTAAATAAAAATAAGAAGTGGACATTTTCTTTTAAATTGGCCAATATTCAACTTAAAGGTGTAAATAAAAATATAGATATACGTATTTTATAAAATGCACAAATAATAAGTACATAAACTCAAAATAAAATTATTTAAATATAGATAATCACATATAATTACTAATTTGCGTAAATAATCACAAATTGAAATAAATTTGACATGTAGCTTAAGTAATATAGTTGTATAATATAACCATGAATATTATCAATGTACTAATTGTGCAAATATTCACATTTTGACAAATAGCCTAAATAATGTAAATTTACGTAATATAGCCACACTTAAGTATATAATATATAAATAGAGGATAACGCACGTAAATGCATGATTTCTAATGCAAATTTTGCACAAGTAGTCACATTGTACCTTTAAGTTGAATTATAGCCAATTTTAGAAAAAGGATGGACAAAATTAGGTGTCAACAGCTGCCCCTCTTGCCCGGGGATGATGAAAGAGTCTTCGGGCAAAGATAGTTAATGGAGTAGCCAGTTTTGTCACGACTGGTGGGCAAAATGATTGAAAGGGGAGAATTGGAGTTTTTGGGGTATTTTGGCCGAACCCCGCTCTCTGAGTTGCCTACATATCTCAGGTTTTACGAGAATCAGGCCGTGTGTAGTTCTAGAATGACATTTTGCCTGTGTGAGATGTTTATGACGCACGATTATGGATGTAAAGACTAAACTCATCCAAGTATGAAAATTTTAGGTTCATATGTGCTTTGCCTTTTCGGCGAGATAAATGAAGAATGAAGTAAAGGCACTGGCCAAGGTAAGATAACCTGAACAGATCGAGCGTGGGAGAAGAGGCTTATAATCTTCCTGGTTATGAAAATGTGGCGCGCTACACACCCATAATGAGGAGTTTATAGGTACATAGTTTCTACTTCATCTCGATAAATGATTAATATTTCCCTCGATATTGCCTTGATTGAGCTGGAAAGGATTTGAGGAGCGGGTTTTGTAAACGCGCACGAATCAAGCAGATGGGCACGATTAAGCACGAAGACACTAACGATTGACGCAGATAGGCTTGAATCGACAAAGTAGGTCGTAATTGGAAGGAGATATAAAATGACCTCCTAATTCGCAATGAAAGATTAGGCAGATTGCTTGTGAGGGCATGAAATGATCGGCTTTTGGGCATGTCAGAATTCGACATAATAGGTATTTTACAGGTAGGTCAAAGACGTTGTCGAAGTCGAGATAACATCAATAGACCGAGTGTGGTGAAATAGGCTTGTAAACGTCCTAGTTATGAAGATGTGGTGCACGACACACCCATAAAGAGAAGTTTACATGGGCATAGTTTCCACTACGACTCGATAAACGAATCATCTTGGCTTCAATATTGTCTTGAATGAATTGAGGAACCTTGAGGGGTAGAGCACGGTGAATATGCACGATTCAAACAGATCGGCACGAATAGGAAGGAATACGGAGCTGGTACCCAATTGGCAAGGAAATGTCGGGTAGATCACCGGTGCGAGTACAGAACTGTAGCTTTGAATTCTTTGGAACCTGACAAAATATGTAGCTTGCGGGTGTAGTAAAAGAATTATCTGTAAGATTAGGCCTTTTGAATTGGGTTTTGAGATGATGCTTTGAGGTATGTTTGAGGTTTTGCGGTTGCATAATTCGTAGTGATTTTGGAAACAGGTGTGAGAGTGGGATGCAGGGGTTTGTCGAGGGATAAGAGAGTCACTACAGCAAAATCAAGAGAAAATGCAGATTGAGATAAAAAATAAAGATAAAGTAAACTTCCCTGTTGAGTTGAGCTCTCCTTTGTGTGGTTCGCTTTTAGGTGCTCAGTGCTAGGGAATGTGTGCCTCTCCGCTGGGGGATTTCTATTTGCATAAGTGTTCCACGTCAGGAGGTGATTGCTTTGTCGTGCTGAACTGTTGTTGGATCATCTTGCCAGTGTGACGCCGGATTTTATATCCATTGCTTTTTGTCTTTAAATATGTGCTTGTCACGTCGGGCTGCATACTTCTTTCGTATTGAGTTGTGTATCTTTCCATGCAGGGTTGCCTATCATTCTTTCATTTTGGTTGTGTTGACACCCAATTTTGTTCCTCCTATTTTACAATTTTATCACACAAAACTTTGAAAATGCAATTTTAATATTTTAGACAAAATTGCGTCAATTATCGTACCCTTATCCGTATCACCAACGTCATATCCATATACATACGTATTTCAATGAGATTATATTACATAAATACGTCATTTAAGTCGTTTTCAAAGCACTTGCACGATTTTGTAACTATTTATACAATTTATATACCCGAATATACATTTTACAATTATTTACATTCAATTAATATTACATAAATTCATTTATAATTATTTTAAATCAATTACTATTTCTCTTAAGTCTACAATATTACTCCTTATATTTTTATTAATTTTTTCTCTTATTTATTTGTATTTTTAAGTTAATTATTGACCAAATACACTCCCATATAACCCAAAATAGACAGCATATATACACCTATATATATTTAAGACATATACTACATATACACATCACTCTCTTAGGGACCCACGCGCACACACATCAGCCCACACACGCATACGTGGCATATTTCTAGCCAATAACCCGCCCACATCAGATCCCACTACTATTTCTTCATTTTTTCATCTTTAACCAAACACCCCCCTTTACCAAAATAAACCCTAGGTTCATTTCCCCTCCCCCTCTTTCCCTTTCAGCCGTCACTCCCCTCTCCCCCTTACCCCAAAACGTGACCAAATACACTCCTTCACCCAAATCTCCTAAAAATCCGACATCCCCGCCCCCAGTCACGCCATATCTTTCATCCGCACTGCTCCGTTTCTCTCTCCTCGTCGCGAATTCAAACCGAAAAGGAAGGTAAGAAAATGGAAATTTTTTGACAAAATCGTGAGGAGTTTGATGATAATCAACACAAAATCGGAAAGAATACGTTACAAACAAGGCATAGATCAAGATTTCGGAATCAAAAAAAGCAAAAAATGATGAAATCAAAAATGGGTCAGATTCGACCCAACCCGGTTTGCTGACCCGACCCTAAATCGGGTATCCTCTCTTCTGTTTTTCTTTCTACTCTGCTGCTCCATTTTCTCTGATTTAAATTCGTTGAAAATTACATGCGTATTTGGTGAAAGGATTAAAACTGAAATGAATTAGATAAATTAATGATAATTCGATGTTTTATTACAAGACTAGGCTCGCACCACCATTGTTAAATTATTAACAGTTAGGAGTAAATTTAGTCATAACCTTCGTACTCAAATTATGTCTTGATGATAACTTTGAATGCCTATCCGAAGTATCTGTTTGTTTTAATCATTCGCCTTGTCCTAGCATATGAGACTTTGGTATGAAAAAAAAGAAGCTTTGGTGTAGCTATTGAACATGCATACACTGTTTATGCTCTTTCTTGTACGAATATCTGTTAAAAAAGAAAACTTTCTATGCAATATGTGATTATATGTTTTTGAAGACACATAGAAATTCTAAACCATTTGTTTTGCAAGATTTGAAAAGAAGACCATTATTGTTTGTTTTGGGTATATTTTAAGTGATTTATGTATGAAAATATATACACATCTTATAAAAATCAGATTTTTATTTTTTGTGCTTCCTTTATTCCGAAAATCACTTAATTGGATTTATTTTTGAAAGTATTTGAAAGGTGATATCCCTTTTATTTTGGTAAATTAGAGAGGTGATTGATTCTTGCCTTATCAAAATTATTGCTGACTTTGTTTTTTCTTTTCCCAGTTAGAATTTGAATTTTAGAGAGCCCTAGTCCTACTACTATATAAACAGCCCCAAGCCCCTAACACAGACACGCTATAAATCCTAAGACAAGCAGTAGTAAATTTCTTCTAAAAATATCCTTACTATTTCCTAGTTCTACAAAGATCTTGTTTCTTATCTCTCTCCGACCTGCTCTTTTTTACTGCCCCAATCAAATCCTAAGGTAATATATTTGGGACCGAATGGAAAGTTTTCTAGGTTGATTTGCTCTTGGTTTCCATGATGAACAACTTGATTTGTTCAAGTTTTGCTTGTTTTGTTTGCATATCTGCCTGGCCTACTTTTCGGCCAATACTAACTTTTTTTTTGCAGGTTTATTGGATAGTCTTTAGGACTATACCAGTGTCTTTCATTACAGGTACATCAAGTTATATAAGTAGAAGTCAGAAAACTTGACAATGCTAACGAGTTGGTTGCAGGGAAGGAAAAAGTATAGGGTCCAGAAAGGACCTAACTGGAACCATGTGAATGGTGTATTCAGGACACTATATTTTCAGCTTGTATGCATTTTTAGTTTGTTCCCTTGTTATGTAATTCTCTTTCCCTCTATCTGTATGAATCTAAGATTAAAACATGGAAGAAATTGGTAAGTATTGTGGCTTCATAAGCCCCTTTGAAGTGTAAGAAAATATGGCAATTTAATAATTTTGTTTGGGTTACTCAGGGACCCTATCTCTCCCCTTTTCTCCCTCATTTATGTTTGAAGTTGTGAGTTTATGTGCATCAATCCATAAATCTTGAAACTGGTGTAATTTAAGTCGTATGACGAATGAGGATTGTTCGTATTTAAATCAGGATTTTGTTATGGCAGGCCCGTTTCATATAAAGGGGGGAGGTTTTCGCAATTTTATTTAAAATGTGGCCATTTATGAAAATTGTAACCTATGCTAAGACATTTTTCGTAAAATATATCTTGGTTGTGTCTTTTTTTCTGAAACTGTAGGCTTGAACGATAAGCCTATGATAAAAGAAATTCAAATTCCAAAATTTTTGCTAATCAGGGGCTGTTTATCAAATTTTTGTCAAAAAGGGCCTATTTCTGCAAATTTAAGAGTAACCTTTTTCGCTGCAGGTTCTCTTCTTTTTGAATGGGGGATTTCTTTTTAAAACATATTGATTTTATAACTCTTTTTTTCTTATACATTAATTAATAGCGTATAAGGGAAGTATTGAATCTCGGGGTCGGATTATACATAATTTTAAAATTAAATCCATTTAAATTGATCACTGATAAGAATCAATATGCGGAAAAATAAAAGATAAAAGCGAGACGTAACTCGTACGATAATCTCGAGTAGCAACGGAGAACTAGTTCCGTTACACCCCAAGAAGATGACAAGAACACCTACACTAGGCAACTACCCTCGAGCTAACGTGAGCACGCAAGTAGAATGATCGGGGGGGATTGGAATTCATCTAGATCCGCTAGAGGAAAAACAAGTCCCATCAAAAGGTTTCATTCACTCAATCAAAGAGTTCAACTCTCAACACAATTGTTTGTTTTAATCATCAAAGTTAGCTAATGAAATAAGACAATCTACTAGCTATTTATAGGTGTTGTTAGACACCCTTTGAAAGGTCTAAAATGCCCACACTTAGGCTTAGGAAATAAAGGACCACGTAGGGTCAAAATAGTCATAACATAGCTAGGATTCACGTGCTTCAGCGTTCCGGAGCGCCCAAGATTGGGGCGGAGCGCCCGCAATTCAGCAAAAACTAGGCAGTGGGGTGGCCCGGGCGGTCCGCCTGGAATTGGGGCGGAGCGCCTCAGCTCAGTTGTCTTCAGGTGGAGCGCCCAAACACTGGGCGGAGCGCCTCAGCTCAGTTGTTTTCAGGTAGAGCGCCCAAAATACTGGGTGGAGCGCCCAAAGTGCTGAGTGGTTGTTCTTGTGCGCTAATCACCCGGAATGGTTTCCAATTGCTTCCTTCTTCTAGTCCCTTCCTCACCAAGTGTAGATGTACTCCTTGGATCTCCTTAGCTTGGCTCCGAGTGAAGGGTCTTGTGGGGGTTTGGGTCTTATCATCCTCCCCTTCTTGAGAGGATTTCGTCCTCGAAATTGAAGCATCATTCACGACCTCTCCACCTTCAATCTCGACCTCTTCATCACCTACATCCAAAGGAACCAAGTCACAAACATTGAAAGTATTAGAAACTTGATACTCACTTGGCAAGTCGACCACATAAGCATTGTTGTTTATCTTCGAAAGCACTTGGAATGGGCCATCTCCACGGGGTGCCAACTTCCCTTTTCTAAGGGTTGGAAACCTTTCCTTCCGGAAGTGCACCCACACATAGTCACCCTTCTTGAGTTCCACCTTCTTGCGGCCTTTGTTCTTCTTGGAGGCAACCTTAGCATAAGCTTCCTCCAAATTCTTCTTGGCCTTAGCATGTAGCTCCATCAAAGCCTTGGCTCTAGCGTTACCTTCAAAATCAACAACCTTTTCCCTTGGCAAAGGGGTTAGATCAAGGGGAATCAAGGGGTTAAAACCATACACACATTCAAAAGGAGTCATACCAATCATGCTATGAAATGTACGATTGTAGGCAAACTCCATTAAAGGCAATCTATCAATCCATGTCCCGGCCTTACCTCGGGTCATGGCCCTAAGAAGAGCACCCAAGGTTCGGTTTACCACTTCGGTTTGCCCATCGGTTTGGGGGTGGTGGGACGTAGAAAACAAGAGCTTGGTGCCTAAAGCACCCCATAAACTTCGCCAAAAATGGCTTAGGAACTTAGTGTCCCTATCGCTCACTATGGTTTGAGGCACACCATGTAACTTCAAAACATTTTCAACAAACAAGGAAGCTACATGTTGGGCATCATCACATTTCTTGCACGGAATAAAATGAGCCATCTTTGAAAACCTATCCACAACAACATAAATGCTATCGTGGCCCCCCCTAGTCCTTGGTAATCCCATGACAAAGTCCATTGATATATCCATCCACGGGCTAGTAGGTACGGGGAGAGGGGTATACAATCCATGAGGGTGGGCTTTAGATTTGGCACGCTTGCACTCAAGGCAATTAGTGCAAAACTTTTCCACATGCACCCTCATCTTTGGCCAATGGAATTGTTCTTGAAGAACGGCCAAAGTCTTTCTTATCCCAAAGTGACCCATGAGCCCTCCACAATGTGCCTCTTGCACAAGCAATTCCCTCCATGAGGACTCGGGTATGCACACTTTACCATTCTTGAAGATGTATCCATTCACCCATTGGTATTTCTCAACTCTCTCCCCCTTCTATAGAGCATCATAGACACTCCTTAGCTTTGGATCATGAGCATACATCAACTTAATGCTCTCGAATCCCATGAGCTTAGAGGTGAGAGTAGTGGCAAGGGCGAACTTCCTAGAGAGGGCATCCGCCACAACATTGTCCTTCCCTTTCTTGTATTGGATAACATAGGGAAAGGACTCAATGAATTCAACCCACTTGGCATGTCTCTTATTGAGCTTCTCTTGGCCTCTTAGATGCTTGAGTGACTCATGGTCACTCTTGATCACAAACTCTCTAGGCCACAAGTAATGTTGCCAATGGGCAAGGGCTCTCACAAGGGCATACAACTCCTTGTCATATGTAGAATAGTTCAATGAGGCCCCTTTCAACTTTTCACTAAAGTAGGCGATGGGTTTGCTATCTTGCATTAGAACACCACCAATTCCCACCCCCGAGGCATCACATTCAACCTCAAATGCCTTTCCAAAGTCGGGCAATTGCAATAGAGGGGCGGTACTTAACCTACTTTTCAATTCTTGGAAGGCCTTCTCTTGAGGCTCTCCCCACACAAAGGGTTGGTCTTTCTTCACCAATTCGGTGAGTGGAGCGGCGATGGAGCTAAAATCTTTCACAAAGCGTCTATAGAAACTAGCAAGACCATGAAAGCTCCTCACTTGAGTCACGGTAGTAGGAGTAGGCCAATCACGTATGGCCTCTACCTTAGACTCATCCACCTCCACTCCTTGGGCACTCACAACAAACCCTAGGAAGACAACCTTCTCCACACCAAAGGCACACTTTTTGAAATTAGCATAGAGCTTTTCGGCTCTCAAGGTTTCAAGCACTCGCCTAAGGTGGTCAACATGTTCATCAATTGTCTTACTATAGATCAAGATATCATCAAAATACACAACGACAAACTTGTTGATAAAAGACTTCAAAACATGATTCATGAGTCGCATGAGAGTGCTAGGTGCGTTGGAAAGCCCGAAGGGCATTACCAACCATTCATAGAGACCGAATTTGGTCTTGAATGCGGTTTTTCATTCATCCCCGGGTTTCATCCGGATTTGATGGTAACCGGACCTAAGGTCGATTTTGGAAAAGACACACGACCCACTCAATTCATCCAACATGTCATCAAGCCGTGGAATAGGGTGGCGGTACTTGACCGTTATCTTATTCACGGCTCGGCAATCTACACACATTCTCCAAGTGACGTCCTTCTTTGGGACAAGAATGACCGGTATGGCACAAGGACTCAAACTCTCCCTCACCAAGCCCTTTGAAAGCAAGTCATCAACTTGTTGTTGCAACTCCCTTGTATCCTCGGGATTGCTTCTATAGGCCGGCTTGTTCGGGATTTGAGAGCCCGGAATAAAATCAATTTGATGTTCAATACCCCTCAAGGGAGGTAAGCCATCGGGCATCTCTTCCGGGAACATGTCCCCAAAGTCTTTCAAGACATTTTCAAACACACTAGGCAAAAAGGTAGAAGAAGAATCATAATTAGAGTTAAGAGTCATACCTTTGTGCACTAGGCATAGGAGAAACTTGGTGCCATCATTGCCTTTCAAGAGCTCCCCCGGTTGCATCATGGCACACATGCCACCGGTAGATGAGGTAGGTGGGATTGCCACCATGCTTTTGGACAAAGGACTAGTCTCAATGATAGACTCAGCCTTGGCCACCTCTCTCAACTCCTTCATTTTCTTGTAATCATCACTCACTTGCTTAGGAGTGAGAGGTTTAAGCACAAATCTCTTCCCTTCATGTTTGACCGTGTAAGTGTTGACACGACCATCATGCACCACTTGCCTATCGAATTGCCATGGCCTCCCTAAGAGTAGGTGGCACGCTTGCATGGGCACAACGTCAAACAAATGCTCATCAACATAACTTCCCATTTTGAATCGAATCATCACTTGTTTTACTACCTTAAGCTCCCCACATTCGCTTAGCCATTGTAGCCGGTAAGGTTTAGGATGCTTCATGGTAGTCAACTTCAATTGAGACACAAGTGATTGACTCACTACATTTGCACAACTCCCGGAATCAATTATCATAGAGCAAACAACATCTTTGACCCGGCACCTAGCATGGAATAAATTTTCTCTTTGCAAGGTTTCACTATCTTCAACAATCATAGCCCCTAGGCTCCTTCTAACAACCAAGAAAGTATGAGGATCCTCCTCCTCCACCGTGTCATCAAGCAAATCATCCTCCTCTACTCCCTCATCTCCCTCTACTCCCTCCACTCCCTCATCTTCCGATTCACTCTCTTTCTCATATGCATCGTTACCAACAACAATCATGGTCCTCTTCGTAGGACATTCCCTAGCAAAGTGCCCATATCCCTTGCACTTGTGGCATTGTATTGAAGAAGAGGTAGGAGCATGCAATTGAGTTTTAGAGTTACCTCCCACATTAGGTGTGTTCTTCTCATATGGCTTTTTCACATCCTTGGTAGCATTTGCACCACTTGTTCCACTTGCACTTGGGAACCTTGCATTTGTAGTAGGAGGCTTCCATTCCTTTGGTTTGCTTATTGGAGTAGTAGTGCTACTCTTGTAGTGAAGGGATTTCTCCTCCTTGAGCCATTTCTCGGCCTCAACCGCATCTTCACATAGCTTGTAATGATCATCATACTTGTGGAACTTCAATTGTGAAGCTATGTCTCGGTTCAAGCCCCCTTTGAAACGGATCATGGCCGTCTCATTGTCTTCATCATCTAAGTCAAGGATCATTCGGATTTGCTCAAATTCATTGAAGTATTCACCAACCGATTTAGAACCTTGCTTCAACTCATAAAGACGCCTTTGTTGTCCAACCAGGTATTGATTAGTCAAGTACTTCTCATCCATCACACGGATTAACTCTTCCCAAGTAAGATTAATAGCCATACCCGTCCTCCTTCTATTCCTTTTCACCGACTCCCACCAAGTAGAAGCAAAAGATTCAAAGGAGGATATTGCATACTTGGTCTTCTTCACTTCGGGCATATCATTGGTGTCAAAGATACGCTCCATAGCCAATTTCCAACCAATGTACTCCACCGGATCACTACTTCCTTTGAAAGAAGGAATAGTGAGCTTTACACTATTAAGGTTGTTGTTGTTGTCACGACCCCCTTGGAATGGCTCCGGTTGGCCTCCATGGTGATCATCATAAGCAACATAGTCCCTTCTAGCATTCCTCCCTCCATATCCCAAGGGTGGCCCTCGACCTCGGCCTCTACCCCGATCCACATTTCGACCCCAATTCATACCTTGCCGTTGTTGAAAGTGATCATCATACCCATAAGCCTCTTCAACATACTCGGCTTCCTCCCCTTCTTGAGCTTCAACGGGTTGCTCAAGAGCTTGGACATTGCGGACGGGTCTTGGAAGTGGAATGTCTCTTTGGGGGTTGTCTAAAATACGGGGAATGCCCGTTCGTTGGGTATTGCCCAACACTTGATCCATCCTCTCACGATCCTCCTTTACCCGTTGTTGTTTGAGCAATTCAACAACTTGTTCCGGGGTGAAGGTAGGGCTATTTGAACCTTCTCCGGTTTCAATTTGGACACTCGGGGTCCTTTTCTCGATTTGGACACTCGGGGTCCCATGTTCACCTTGAGTACTCGAGGCTCCTTTTTCAAGAGAATCAATCCTTTGGTTCATGAGGTCCATCTTGGCAAGAAGATTAGCCAAGGCCTCCTTAATGAAATCTTGTCCTTCGCTAGCCATGGTACCTACAAAGAAAAAAAAGAAACAAGAGTTAGTTAAAACACCTCACTCGCTCCCTCACTTGTGTTCACTCGGATCACTCTTTTGGGTGACGGTGGATATTTCACTCGACTTGTAATTCCAAAGCTTCACGTAGATGATTAGCGATTCCCAACTCAACCAAAACTATTCACGAGTCACGCACACTCCGGGGTGAGTGGAGTTATTGGGACTCGATGAACGCTAGGCACTTTGAAGTAAAGGACTTGAATCAAAAAGAAACTACGAGTCTTCTTTGGATTTCTAATCTCCAACTATGGCACGAATCACCTAAAGCAATGAAGGATTAGTGCTAATTAAGTAGAAAGAATACTTAGATCAACACCAATTAGAGGTTAGGCAACAAAGAATCAAGCAATCCTAGAAGAAACTACCCGTTTCCCACTCTTCAGCTTTCAGGCGGAGCGCCCAAGGCAATGGGGCGGAGCGCCTGGAAACTTGTCCAGTGAGGTCCCTCAGGCGGAGCGCCCAGTGGTGAGGCGGAGCGCCTGGACCAAGAAGAGTTCAGGCGGGGCGCCCAAACTTTAGGCGGAGCGCCTGGACGAAGAACACCTGGGTTTTTAGCAACGTGTTCTTCGATTTCAATCCAACTTTTTGGTCGATTCCAACGTGTTCTTCCCAAATTCGAAGTACCCGAAGTTGTATATTGGTATAACCACCAATCCCCAATGATTTTTACACCCAACCAAGCAACAAAAAAGGAACAATCATGATTCAAGTTTCAAGTTGGGGTTTCACAATTTCTTCAAAAGGGGTAAAAGATGGATTTCAATCTTTCAAAAACGATGTTATACAACTCCGATTCACACCAAATTTGTTTCAATTGGTTTGTTATCACAAGTAGATCATTCCCCGGTAATCAAATCCAAAACCCCACAATCACACAATCCCAAATCAACCAAGTTTTCTCAAGAACAAGGGTTTGGTAGGGTTTAAGGAAAATTGGGGTTTCAATTTTTCAATCCAATCCAATCCAAGTAAATTTGGTACCAAAACAACGGGAATTCAACCACGATCACAAATCTATAACACCCAATCCAAGAATCGATCCAACCAAAAAGTTACGCCAATTTTTGTATTTTTCAATTTTTCAATTTTTTTGTGTTTTCTTCTAATAACAACTTCAACAACAAGAAAACTAAACAAACTAACCTAGGCACGAAGAATCAAGGGTCGGGGGTTCGTAGAAACGAGACCCGAGCCTTGCTCTGATACCAAGATGATAAGAATCAATATGCAGAAAAATAAAAGATAAAAGCGAGACGTAACTCGTACGATAATCTCGAGTAGCAACGGAGAACTAGTTCCGTTACACCCCAAGAAGATGACAAGAACACCTACACTAGGCAACTACCCTCGAGCTAACGTGAGCACGCAAGTAGAATGATCGAGGGGGATTGGAATTCATCTAGATCCGCTAGAGGAAAAACAAGTCCGATCAAAAGGTTTCATTCACTCAATCAAAGAGTTCAACTCTCAACACAATTGTTTGTTTTAATCATCAAAGTTAGCTAATGAAATAAGACAATCTACTAGCTATTTATAGGTGTTGTTAGACACCCTTTGAAAGGTCTAAAATGCCCACACTTAGGCTTAGGAAATAAAGGACCACGTAGGGTCAAAATAGTCATAACATAGCTAGGATTCACGTGCTTCAGCGTTCCGGGCGGAGCGCCCGCAATTCAGCAAAAACTAGGCAGTGGGGTGGCCCGGGCGGTCCGCCTGGAATTGGGGCGGAGCGCCTCAGCTCAGTTGTCTTCAGGTGGAGCGCCCAAACACTGGGCGGAGCGCCTCAGCTCAGTTGTTTTCAGGTGGAGCGCCCAAAACACTGGGTGGAGCGCCCAAAGTGCTGAGTGGTTGTTCTTGTGCGCTAATCACCCGGAATGGTTTCCAATTGCTTCCTTCTTCTAGTCCCTTCCTCACCAAGTGTAGATGTACTCCTTGGATCTCCTTAGCTTGGCTCCGGGTGAAGGGTCTTGTGGGGGTTTGGGTCTTATCATCCTCCCCTTCTTGAGAGGATTTCGTCCTCGAAATTGAAGCATCATTCACGACCTCTCCAACTTCAATCTCGACCTCTTCATCACCTACATCCAAAGGAACCAAGTCACAAACATTGAAAGTATTAGAAACTTGATACTCACTTGGCAAGTCGACCACATAAGCATTGTTGTTTATCTTCGAAAGTACTTGGAATGGGCCATCTCCACGGGGTGCCAACTTCCCTTTTCTAAGGGTTGGAAACCTTTCCTTCCGGAAGTGCACCCACACATAGTCACCCTTCTTGAGTTCCACCTTCTTGCGGCCTTTGTTCTTCTTGGAGGCAACCTTAGCATAAGCTTCCTCCAAATTCTTCTTGGCCTTAGCATGTAGCTCCATCAAAGCCTTGGCTCTAGCGTTACCTTCAAAATCAACAACCTTTTCCCTTGGCAAAGGGGTTAGATCAAGGGGAATCAAGGGGTTAAAACCATACACACATTCAAAAGGAGTCATACCAATCATGCTATGCAATGTACGATTGTAGGCAAACTCCATTAAAGGCAATCTATCAATCCATGTCCCGGCCTTACCTTGGGTCATGGCCCTAAGAAGAGCACCCAAGGTTCGGTTTACCACTTCGGTTTGCCCATCGGTTTGGGGGTGGTGGGACGTAGAAAACAAGAGCTTGGTGCCTAAAGCACCCCATAAACTTCGCCAAAAATGGCTTAGGAACTTAGTGTCCCTATCGCTCACTATGGTTTGAGGCACACCATGTAACTTCAAAACATTTTCAACAAACAAGGAAGCTACATGTTGGGCATCATCACATTTCTTGCACGGAATAAAATGAGCCATCTTTGAAAACCTATCCACAACAACATAAATGCTATCGTGGCCCCCCTAGTCCTTGGTAATCCCATGACAAAGTCCATTGATATATCCATCCACGGGCTAGTAGGTACGGGGAGAGGGGTATACAATCCATGAGGGTGGGCTTTAGATTTGGCACGCTTGCACTCAAGGCAATTAGTGCAAAACTTTTCCACATGCACCCTCATCTTTGGCCAATGGAATTGTTCTTGAAGAACGGCCAAAGTCTTTCTTATCCCAAAGTGACCCATGAGCCCTCCACAATGTGCCTCTTGCACAAGCAATTCCCTCCATGAGGACTCGGGTATGCACACTTTACCATTCTTGAAGATGTATCCATTCACCCATTGGTATTTCTCAACTCTCTCCCCCTTCTCTAGAGCATCATAGACACTCCTTAGCTTTGGATCATGAGCATACATCAACTTAATGCTCTCGAATCCCATGAGCTTAGAGGTGAGAGTAGTGGCAAGGGCGAACTTCCTAGAGAGGGCATCCGCCACAACATTGTCCTTCCCTTTCTTGTATTGGATAACATAGGGAAAGGACTCAATGAATTCAACCCACTTGGCATGTCTCTTATTGAGCTTCTCTTGGCCTCTTAGATGCTTGAGTGACTCATGGTCACTCTTGATCACAAACTCTCTAGGCCACAAGTAATGTTGCCAATGGGCAAGGGCTCTCACAAGGGCATACAACTCCTTGTCATATGTAGAATAGTTCAATGAGGCCCCTTTCAACTTTTCACTAAAGTAGGCGATGGGTTTGCTATCTTGCATTAGAACACCACCAATTCCCACCCCCGAGGCATCACATTCAACCTCAAATGCCTTTCCAAAGTCGGGCAATTGCAATAGAGGGGCGGTACTTAACCTACTTTTCAATTCTTGGAAGGCCTTCTCTTGAGGCTCTCCCCACACAAAGGGTTGGTCTTTCTTCACCAATTCGGTGAGTGGAGCGGCGATGGAGCTAAAATCTTTCACAAAGCGTCTATAGAAACTAGCAAGACCATGAAAGCTCCTCACTTGAGTCACGGTAGTAGGAGTAGGCCAATCACGTATGGCCTCTACCTTAGACTCATCCACCTCCACTCCTTGGGCACTCACAACAAACCCTAGGAAGACAACCTTCTCCACACCAAAGGCACACTTTTTGAAATTAGCATAGAGCTTTTCGGCTCTCAAGGTTTCAAGCACTCGCCTAAGGTGGTCAACATGTTCATCAATTGTCTTACTATAGATCAAGATATCATCAAAATACACAACGACAAACTTGTTGATAAAAGACTTCAAAACATGATTCATGAGTCGCATGAAAGTGCTAGGTGCGTTGGAAAGCCCGAAGGGCATTACCAACCATTCATAGAGACCAAATTTGGTCTTGAATGCGGTTTTCCATTCATCCCCGGGTTTCATCCGGATTTGATGGTAACCGGACCTAAGGTCGATTTTGGAAAAGACACACGACCCACTCAATTCATCCAACATGTCATCAAGCCGTGGAATAGGGTGGCGGTACTTGACCGTTATCTTATTCACGGCTCGGCAATCTACACACATTCTCCAAGTGCCGTCCTTCTTTGGGACAAGAATGACCGGTATGGCACAAGGACTCAAACTCTCCCTCACCAAGCCCTTTGAAAGCAAGTCATCAACTTGTTGTTGCAACTCCCTTGTATCCTCGGGATTGCTTCTATAGGCCGGCTTGTTCGGGATTTGAGAGCCCGGAATAAAATCAATTTGATGTTCAATACCCCTCAAGGGAGGTAAGCCATCGGGCATCTCTTCCGGGAACATGTCCCCAAAGTCTTTCAAGACATTTTCAAACACACTAGGCAAAAAGGTAGAAGAAGAATCATAATTAGAGTTAAGAGTCATACCTTTGTGCACTAGGCATAGGAGAAACTTGGTGCCATCATTGCCTTTCAAGAGCTCGCCCGGTTGCATCATGGCACACATGCCACCGGTAGATGAGGTAGGTGGGATTGCCACCATGCTTTTGGACAAAGGACTAGTCTCAATGATAGACTCAGCCTTGGCCACCTCTCTCAACTCCTTCATTTTCTTGTAATCATCACTCACTTGCTTAGGAGTGAGAGGTTTAAGCACAAATCTCTTCCCTTCATGTTTGACCGTGTAAGTGTTGACACGACCATCATGCACCACTTGCCTATCGAATTGCCATGGCCTCCCTAAGAGTAGGTGGCACGCTTGCATGGGCACAACGTCAAACAAATGCTCATCAACATAACTTCCCATTTTGAATCGAATCATCACTTGTTTTACTACCTTAAGCTCCCCACATTCGCTTAGCCATTGTAGCCGGTAAGGTTTAGGATGCTTCATGGTAGTCAACTTCAATTGAGACACAAGTGATTGACTCACTACATTTGCACAACTCCCGGAATCAATTATCATAGAGCAAACAACATCTTTGACCCGGCACCTAGCATGGAATAAATTTTCCCTTTGCAAGGTTTCACTATCTTCAACAATCATAGCTCCTAGGCTCCTTCTAACAACCAAGAAAGTATGAGGATCCTCCTCCTCCACCGTGTCATCAAGCAAATCATCCTCCTCTACTCCCTCATCTCCCTCTACTCCCTCCACTCCCTCATCTTCCGATTCACTCTCTTTCTCATATGCATCGTTACCAACAACAATCATGGTCCTCTTCGTAGGACATTCCCTAGCAAAGTGCCCATATCCCTTGCACTTGTGGCATTGTATTGAAGAAGAGGTAGGAGCATGCAATTGAGTTTTAGAGTTACCTCCCACATTAGGTGTGTTCTTCTCATATGGCTTTTTCACATCCTTGGTAGCATTTGCACCACTTGTTCCACTTGCACTTGGGAACCTTGCATTTGTAGTAGGAGGCTTCCATTCCTTTGGTTTGCTTATTGGAGTAGTAGTGCTACTCTTGTAGTGAAGGGATTTCTCCTCCTTGAGCCATTTCTCGGCCTCAACCGCATCTTCACATAGCTTGTAATGATCATCATACTTGTGGAACTTCAATTGTGAAGCTATGTCTCGGTTCAAGCCCCCTTTGAAACGGATCATGGCCGTCTCATTGTCTTCATCATCTAAGTCAAGGATCATTCGGATTTGCTCAAATTCATTGAAGTATTCACCAACCGATTTAGAACCTTGCTTCAACTCATAAAGACGCCTTTGTTGTCCAACCCGGTATTGATTAGTCAAGTACTTCTCATCCATCACACGGATTAACTCTTCCCAAGTAAGATTAATAGCCATACCCGTCCTCCTTCTATTCCTTTTCACCGACTCCCACCAAGTAGAAGCAAAAGATTCAAAGGAGGATATTTCATACTTGGTCTTCTTCACTTCGGGCATATCATTGGTGTCAAAGATACGCTCCATAGCCAATTTCCAACCAATGTACTCCACCGGATCACTACTTCCTTTGAAAGAAGGAATAGTGAGCTTTACACTATTAAGGTTGTTGTTGTTGTCACGACCCCCTTGGAATGGCTCCGGTTGGCCTCCATGGTGATCATCATAAGCAACATAGTCCCTTCTAGCATTCCTCCCTCCATATCCCAAGGGTGGCCCTCGACCTCGGCCTCTACCCCGATCCACATTTCGACCCCAATTCATACCTTGCCGTTGTTGAAAGTGATCATCATACCCATAAGCCTCTTCAACATACTCGGCTTCCTCCCCTTCTTGAGCTTCAACGGGTTGCTCAAGAGCTTGGACATTGCGGACGGGTCTTGGAAGTGGAATGTCTCTTTGGGGGTTGTCTAAAATACGGGGAATGCCCGTTCGTTGGGTATTGCCCAACACTTGATCCATCCTCTCACGATCCTCCTTTACCCGTTGTTGTTTGAGCAATTCAACAACTTGTTCCGGGGTGAAGGTAGGGCTATTTGAACCTTCTCCGGTTTCAATTTGGACACTCGGGGTCCTTTTCTCGATTTGGACACTCGGGGTCCCATGTTCACCTTGAGTACTCGAGGCTCCTTTTTCAAGAGAATCAATCCTTTGGTTCATGAGGTCCATCTTGGCAAGAAGATTAGCCAAGGCCTCCTTAATGAAATCTTGTCCTTCGCTAGCCATGGTACCTACAAAGAAAAAAAAGAAACAAGAGTTAGTTAAAACACCTCACTCGCTCCCTCACTTGTGTTCACTCGGATCACTCTTTTGGGTGACGGTGGATATTTCACTCGACTTGTAATTCCAAAGCTTCACGTAGATGATTAGCGATTCCCAACTCAACCAAAACTATTCACGAGTCACGCACACTCCGGGGTGAGTGGAGTTATTGGGACTCGATGAACGCTAGGCACTTTGAAGTAAAGGACTTGAATCAAAAAGAAACTACGAGTCTTCTTTGGATTTCTAATCTCCAACTATGGCACGAATCACCTAAAGCAATGAAGGATTAGTGCTAATTAAGTAGAAAGAATACTTAGATCAACACCAATTAGAGGTTAGGCAACAAAGAATCAAGCAATCCTAGAAGAAACTACCCGTTTCCCACTCTTCAGCTTTCAGGCGGAGCGCCCAAGGCAATGGGGCGGAGCGCCTGGAAACTTGTCCAGTGAGGTCCCTCAGGCGGAGCGCCCAGTGGTGAGGCGGAGCGCCTGGACCAAGAAGAGTTCAGGCGGGGCGCCCAAACTTTAGGCGGAGCGCCTGGACGAAGAACACCTGGGTTTTTAGCAACGTGTTCTTCGATTTCAATCCAACTTTTTGGTCGATTCCAACGTGTTCTTCCCAAATTCGAAGTACCCGAAGTTGTATATTGGTATAACCACCAATCCCCAATGATTTTTACACCCAACCAAGCAACAAAAAAGGAACAATCATGATTCAAGTTTCAAGTTGGGGTTTCACAATTTCTTCAAAAGGGGTAAAAGATGGATTTCAATCTTTCAAAAACGATGTTATACAACTCCGATTCACACCAAATTTGTTTCAATTGGTTCGTTATCACAAGTAGATCATTCCCCGGTAATCAAATCCAAAACCCCACAATCACACAATCCCAAATCAACCAAGTTTTCTCAAGAACAAGGGTTTGGTAGGGTTTAAGGAAAATTGGGGTTTCAATTTTTCAATCCAATCCAATCCAAGTAAATTTGGTACCAAAACAACGGGAATTCAACCACGATCACAAATCTATAACACCCAATCCAAGAATCGATCCAACCAAAAAGTTACGCCAATTTTTGTATTTTTCAATTTTTCAATTTTTTTGTGTTTTCTTCTAATAACAACTTCAACAACAAGAAAACTAAACAAACTAACCTAGGCACGAAGAATCAAGGGTTGGGGGTTCGTAGAAACGAGACCCGAGCCTTGCTCTGATACCAAGATGATAAGAATCAATATGCGGAAAAATAAAAGATAAAAGCGAGACGTAACTCGTACGATAATCTCGAGTAGCAACGGAGAACTAGTTCCGTTACACCCCAAGAAGATGACAAGAACACCTACACTAGGCAACTACCCTCGAGCTAACGTGAGCACGCAAGTAGAATGATCGGGGGGGATTGGAATTCATCTAGATCCGCTAGAGGAAAAACAAGTCCCATCAAAAGGTTTCATTCACTCAATCAAAGAGTTCAACTCTCAACACAATTGTTTGTTTTAATCATCAAAGTTAGCTAATGAAATAAGACAATCTACTAGCTATTTATAGGTGTTGTTAGACACCCTTTGAAAGGTCTAAAATGCCCACACTTAGGCTTAGGAAATAAAGGACCACGTAGGGTCAAAATAGTCATAACATAGCTAGGATTCACGTGCTTCAGCGTTCCGGGCGGAGCGCCCGCAATTCAGCAAAAACTAGGCAGTGGGGTGGCCCGGGCGGTCCGCCTGGAATTGGGGCGGAGCGCCTCAGCTCAGTTGTCTTCAGGTGGAGCGCCCAAACACTGGGCGGAGCGCCTCAGCTAAGTTGTTTTCAGGTGGAGCGCCCAAAACACTGGGTGGAGCGCCCAAAGTGCTGAGTGGTTGTTCTTGTGCGCTAATCACCCGGAATGGTTTCCAATTGCTTCCTTCTTCTAGTCCCTTCCTCACCAAGTGTAGATGTACTCCTTGGATCTCCTTAGCTTGGCTCCGAGTGAAGGGTCTTGTGGGGGTTTGGGTCTTATCAATCACTTAACATGTATTGCTTGAATATGACACTAATATATGTATATCTATGTGCGCGTCCTTTTATATGCATCCAAACTTGCTTGGTGTGTTCGTTTTTTAATTCAAAACCTTCCTATCTATATGTATATAATATTTTGAAACGACCCCCAAAACAAAAGTCGCTCGGAATATACGTTTGGCAATTAAATGCCAACACGTCCCTTCCAAAGCGACCACATTCTCGAAATGAGATAAAACCCATTTGTCCCTACGTTTGATTATTTCATTGTGAGAAATAAATATTCCATGCTCTTTCAAATAATTTTCAAAAAAAAAAACTGATTTTCTTCGGATTTGCAGAAAAAGAGCTCGATTCGGAACTATTTTCAGCTTTTTGGAATTAAAAGTGTAAAGCAGAAAGCTAAAATTGCAAGTAGGCATTGGGCCTAGCCTATAAATGCAAAACCAGTCACTGCTAAACTAGTTAGAATGCGGAAGTGACTAACTTTCAATCATTTTGAAGGAATATCTCTTTAATATCTTGTCTTGACTTTTTAGCCTCCCTTCATGATAGTATAGATATTGCTTTTCTTTTAAAATTTTAACCATGTGCCTTTAATTTGTGATATTAGAATTATTATTTTTTAAATATGTATATCCCGAAAAATTCAAATTCGTTTGGGAACCACTTTTAGTGGGACTCGGAAAGTGCCTAATACCTTCTTCCAGAGTCATAAGGGCTTCTTACCTTAGAATCTTTGTTAGTGCGACCTATCCGGAGTTAATTTTAGACACTTAAAAAATTTAGGTGACCTGATACGCCTGTTATACAAATTTATTAGGCGACGACTTCAATTTTGACTCAACCGAGCCACCCAGTCAAACCCAACCTTTGAACTTGATTCGAGTTTCGAAAATGGGGTGCGACAGGTCGCACACCCTTTGTTATGTTCTCATTCCACCAGGTTGTCTACCCTTTGTCATGTAGTTCTCTCAAAGGGCTGTCTACCCTCCAGGCTGTCTTCCTGTGACAATATCAAAATTATCATTGTGTACCCTCTGCGATATCAGTTTCGGCATCGGGCTGTGTACCCTCCGTCGATGCATCGGGCTATTTGCCCTCCGTAAAAATAAAAATGCAAATTGATATCGGGCTGTGTACCCTCAACCGACTCTTCGGGCAGTGTACCCTCAGCTAATTTAAATGCAAATCGATATCGGGCTGTGTACCCTCAACCGACGCCTCGGGTTGTGTGCCCTCAGCTAATGTAAAATGCAAATCGATATCGAGCTGTGTACCCTCAACCGACACTTCGGGCTGTGTACCCTCAACTAATGTAAATGAAAAATCGATATCGGGTTGTGTACCCTCAATCGACGCTTCGAGTTGTGTGCCCTCAGCTAATTTAAAATACAAATCGAGATCGGCCTGTGTACCCTCAACCGACGCTTCGGGTTGTATGCCCTCAGCTAATTTAAAATGCAAATCGATATTGGGCTGTGTACCCTGAACCGACGCTTCGGGTTGTATGACCTCAGCTAATTTAAATGACAAATCGATATCGGGATGTGTACCTTCAAAATCGATGCTTCGGGTTGTGTGCCCTCAGCTAATGAAAATGACAAATCGATATCGAGTTGTGTACCCTCAATCGACGCTTTGGGTTGTGTGCCCTCAGCTAATTTAATATGCAAATCGATATCGGGCTTTTTACCCTCAACTGACGCTTCGGATTGTATGCCATCAACTAATTTAAAATGCAAATCGATATCGGGTTGTGTACCCTCAACCAACGCTTCGGGTTGTATGCCTTCAGCTAATGTAAATGAAAAATTCAACATAGGGCTGTGTATCCTCAGTCGATGCATCAAGAGTGAGTGCAACAAGTAGAATGCTATGGTTATGTTATCCGATCTGCTAAGGAAGCTATCATGTTGCTTTTGTAAGGACTTTTCTTGAAATTTTTGAGGTCCCTCAAAAATTTCTGCCCCACTGTCAAGTTTGCGTCTTTTGGAATTTTTGAGAGGATCCTCAAAAATTCTGCCCCAGTTTATTGTTTATGATAGATCACCGAGAAAAAGTGGTTACATTGCACTGAACACCAATGTATTGGCTAAAATCTGCATTCACCTTTTAGTATGACGATTGGATGTATCTATGACTATGAGTATATGGATATTTGTACACCCAGGCTGAGGTTTGATATTTGAATTTTGCTGGATTTTGAGATTGTCCAAAATTGTATTTGTCTTAAGTTGGGCTTTCGAAGGTGATGGAGCTAACTTTGGTGGATAGGCCTTTGTAGAAAGTATGTTTGTGGTTTGGGAGTTACAGTTTCCTTTTGTTGGTTTTTGTTGTATCACTGTTTTGTTTTGGGTCAATCAGGCTATGAACTTTGTATTTCGGTGCTGGATATCTTGCGGTGTCGGATGTCTTGCGATGTCATGGTATGGAAGGTTTGAGTGTAGATCTTGTTGGATCGATTTTAGGAATGGGTATCCATGGAGTAATTTGTCTGCTGTCATTTGGATTGGGCTAAAGGAACAAAGGCGTGAGGTTTTGTCCTTCTGGTATGTCTTTGATTGTGTTAAGCATGATAGGGATGTAGTTGGAAGTCTTGACGGATGAGGGTTGTTTATTGTGTAAGTTGGGTGCGTGTGAGGTTGTGAGTTTTGTCAGCTTCGGTTGCATAGGCATTGGATTTCTTTGTCGTGACTCTCATGCGAGTATAATGCAGGTTGTACGGTATTGGGATTGTCTGAATACTCTTGGGGGTCGTTTGGTATGATGTATTGCTTAGTTAATACATGTATTAGCAATTTTTTCAATGTTATCCACTGTTTGGTAGGTTTTTTTAAGTTGGGATAACTAATACATGTATTAATTAATACACCAATTCAAGTACTATCTAATACCTAGCTCAGCATGGTATTAGTAATACCATGTTTACTAATACATGGATAAACAATGAAATGACTAAAATACATACCCTCAAACCCTTGTTTTTAATACATGGATAAGAATTCAAGGGTATAATTGGAAATAAAACTTTATGCACTTTTAAACCAAACACAAGTTTAAGTTATACAATGTTTATCTCAGTTTTAATACAATGAACCAAACAAATGACTTAAAACAATCCATGCATTATTAATCCCTGCATTACTAATCCATGCATTACTAATCCATGTATTGTTAATCCACGTATAACTCATTTCTCTACCAAACGACCCCTTGGTGTCATATGTTGATGGTTAAAAGGACTTTGTTGTAGGAGAAAATGTTTTTGGTTCGGCTTGCCATTTAGGCTTTTTCGAATACAGACACTTGACCGATTTCGGTTTTTAAGCGCAAGGCAACCATAACAGAGTGGTGAAATGCACAAAATAGTGTGGGCATGTTAGCAAAGACTTGAAGCAAAAATGACATATGACTTTAATAGAGAGTCTAGACTGCGAGTGACAGATTAGCACTTGAATTTGAAGGTTGTGATAGATCGTATGGATATCACAAGAGATTGCCTAAGTGCTTTATGTAGTAGTCAAGGCAAGGATTTTGGCCAAACGACCGATGCTTGTTTAAGCGGGAGATGAGGAGTTGAATGTCACTGAAAAGTGATAAAGACATTGTGTAAGGAATAGATTGTGTTGTGTCGCAGAAAGGGATGTTGGCTTTTGTCGAATACCAAGACCTTGAGTGCATTTGTAATCGTTCTTTGCAAATTTGTCTGTTATAATGGCTATGTGTCCTTGAAGACATACTTAGTGTCTTTCATACTTGTCAACCAATTACCGCAATGTAGTCCTCGCACCAACTTCCCTTGTTGGATAATATCTTATTGCTGCCGTTGAACTCGATGTAGGTTTGCTACGTATCATGTTCATTCTTAGATTGCTACCTCTTATTGTGGTCGTTGTCATGAGAATTCATATCACCCCAATAAAAGCCTTCGACCAAAAATTGCTCCAGGAAGTCTTCAGGTTTGTCATATAATGATGGCTTTGTCATTGTGTCTTTGCCTCTCCTTCTCGAGTTAAATTGGTTTTCTTGTTTTGATTATTGTGCACAAGTATTTGCTATACCTCTGTCTTTCCAATATTATCTTTCACTAGCCCGTTGAATGCTTGGACGAGTTGGAAAGTGCTTTGGATCACAGTCGTGTATTGTAAGTGATGTGACTATGTAGACAGGTGCAACAAAGATGATCTTTGGATGTATCGTAAGTGGTGTGACTATGTAGACAGGTGCAACAAAAATGATCTTTGGATGTTAGTGTCAAAAGGTCTTAAGGCGAGTCATGTGTGCCTTCGAGTTTGACCAATATTTTTCTTGCTTTGTCAATTTTATCCATGTGTGTAGTGCTTGCTGGAATGATTTGAGGTACTGGGACAATAAGCCCTTCCAACCTCTCAAGCAATTGAGTATGGGATTCGGCTAGTGGAGTATAGCTTATTTTCGGTCTTTGGTTTGCATTAGGGCGAGGCCTAGGAGGGCATGATGGTGTATTTTGGTAGTTGGCTTGAGTGTTTTGCTGGTATAGTGGATGGCTTGGTGCTGGGATGTGGAATATATGTCAAGTGGGTTGAGTGTTGCAAACAGGATATTTAGGTGGTATATGAGGATTGGGATAAAACGGTGGCGCTGTTTGATGATAGTGGTTGAAGATAGGGTCTTGAATGTTTGCGACGAAAGAGACTTCATCTTTCTTCTTTTGAAAAGGCTCGCATTTTCAGACTGGCTAGCCTTATTGGTAGTTTGTAGTGCAGCAGAGGTAATGTAGAGATATAAGAGGACTAATGGGAATTGCTGTAAAGAACTCCTTATTTCGGAAAATCCATGACAAGTGCACTCGCTTAACCATGTACTTTGCCTTGGTATTCAACTCGAGCCAACTTTTTGGTAATAGACTTTTGAATAAATTAGAGATAGTTTGGACGTGCGAAAGATTTTGGATACCAGGATTTGATCATGGAGTAGGGAGAGGAGGTGCCTCAATAGGCGATTTGGGTTTGGAGAAAGAATTCCTTTAGAGACCTAGAGCAACAGACACATTCATGAAATGCACACATATCAAATAAGAAATGCATCCTACAATATGAAGAATCATTTTACGCACGATGATTTTTGAAAAATGCTTTGTGCCACATGCATCATTTCATTTGCTAACAAAATGCGAAGCATAAAGACAATATTGCATTTATTGAACTTTTGTTACGTTGGCTGATATTGAAACATTGTAAGAGAAAGAAAACATTGCTAGAGGGTTAGATCATAGCTAGGTGAACATCTTTTATGTTGATCCTTCCCCAGAAGATTCTTCTTCTTCTTCCTCGGTCGAGTCTTCCTCGGACAAGCCTGCCTCTGATGAGTAACTTTGGAAGATGATATTGTCTGCATCAGTTAAGAGCCGGGATATGTCAAATGGGAAGTTCTTCAACATTTCCCAAGCCTTTCTTCCTTTCTCCTCTATTCCTTTGTTTGCCACAGAGCTCATCCCTTGCCAGCCCATACGCCGATAGACTCTATACGTCTTGTTAGGAGTTCTGCCTTACTGCGCCATTTGCTTTTTTCTTCATTCTTTGCTTCGACCAAACTTTGCTTCTTTGCTATTTTTTTTGTGCCCTTGTCAATTGTCTGCATAACTTTTTGTACTCAGATTTCAACTCATCAGCATTATTTTTCCTTTTCGTTGTTGTAACTTGATTGAATTGCCCTTGATATGTCTTTCCCAAGCCAGTCTGGATAGTCTTCATCAAAGCCAGCGTCAAACCTGTCTCATCCAATAGTCTCGATTCCCATTCGTTGCCTTTCTTTCCAAAGTTCTATTATCTTGTCTTTGAATGGTATCACTCCTCCGAGAATTGCTTTGAAATTTCTGATGTCTGCAATTTGAGGTACAGTCTGCTTTCTCCCTGCTTGTCTAAGTGTCCTTAAAGGAGTGTATGGATAAACTCCTCTAAAGCCCACTAAGATGAAAAATGAGTGTTTGCCAAACATCCATTGAATGTTCTCAGGTGTCAATTGACAAAACATGTGGTGCCAATCGTTGGTGGTTGTTGGTTGGTCCCATTTTCCAAAAACATTGTCCATGCAGGCAGTATGAGTCAACAGGTAGTTTTCTCTTGGCATGGAATGGAAAGCTTGGTCTGTAGGCTACCCATCCTTGCAAATGCTCCATCAGCCAAATTTGTAAAAGCAAATTACAACCTTCAAAGAAACCAGTGCCCTTCTTGCATCTTTCTAAAGCTCGGTACATCTCTGCAACAATCATCGATACCAAAGCATAGTTCTTGTTAGTGTCTTTGAGTAAGACATCAGCAATCGTGACCATGCAAACATCAACTCATCCTTTGTGTTGTAGAAAGACGATAGTCCCTAGAAAGCTGGTGAGAAAAGCAAGGACTCTCCGCTCTTGCCAATCTGCATGGTTAATGCTGAAATAGTCTTCAGATTCTTGAAATGCCTCTCCATACCCAAATTTAATGTAGAGGGAAGTTAGAGAAATTCTTGATTGCCGTATACTGTGCACAACTCAAGCTTAAACCCTACCATTTCAAAGAACTCCTCGGGTGTAATATTCTTAGGCATCAAGACTTCTTCACTTTCAAATGGTAATTGAGTTAACCCACTTATTTCCTCCAGTAATGGTGTTAACTCTATATTCCCAAAGTGAAAGACTGCTCGGTCTGCATCCCAATAATGTACTGCTCCTTCTATCATCCCTTCTATTGCAGTTTGCTCTATTAGTGAAAACATATTACCCATCACCATTTTGACTCGGTCTTGTTGATCTATGCTTAGGTTTTCCCACTAATCTCTGAGCAACTTAGAGGTTTCAACAACCATGTCAAATGTTCTAGTGGCCATGATCTTTTGGAAAAGGTGAAGGATGATAGGAAAAGGGAGAAGAAAAATGACTAAGATTTGCTTCACTTTGAGCAAAATGATCAACGTGCGGCACAAGTTTTTGAAAACAATGCGACAAAGGATACGAGGAGATGTGTCGTTATGAGTTGAGAACCCTTTAGACACTTTAGAAGGAAATTGCTAATGGACTTGTAACATGCCAAGGACGTCAAGTCTTTATATAATGCTTAAAGGATAAATGTGCGTTATGCGTCATCCCGTCTATCAAGCGGTTATTTCTTCTTCAAATTGGGCCTTTAATACCTCTTTGGTTACCATTTAATGCCTTTGAATAGCATTGAATACAGAATGATTCCAATTGTTTATCTGATTCAATTTGGCCTTTTGACGCCTCATCGGTTACTTTCATGCCTTTGAATGGCATTGAATACAGAATAACTCTGATTGTTTAAGCAATCATTTCTGATTCAATTTGGAATTTTGACGCCTCTTGGGTAATCTTTGTGCCTTTGAATGGCATTGAATATAGAGTACCTCTAATTGTTGAAGCAATCATTTCTAATTCAATTCGGGCTTTTGACGCCTCTTGGGTTACCTTCACGCCAATTCTGACTGTTGAAGCAATCATTTCTGATTCAATTCGGGCTTTTGAAGCCTCTTGGGTAACCTTTGTGCCTTTGAATGGCATTGAATACAGAGTAATTCCGACCGTGTAGAAATAAATAATATTTCTGAATCACCTTGGGCTTTTAAAGCCTCTTAGGTAACCTTTGTGCCTTTAAATGACACTAAATGCAGAATAATGTTAATAAACGGTCTACATTTGCATATTTAATCCTTTAAGTAAATACAAATAAATCCTGTCCAACGCTCTTTTGGGGTTAAAAACCCGTTCAGGTTGTTTGAATAAGTTGGCCTATCGGACTTGAGAACAAGTCGACTAATGATATGTCGTGATGCATGATTCCTAATGCCGCCACTAAGGAATGGAGTTAGCTAGATCTGGTTTTACTATCCTCCCAAGCAGGCGGCTCGGGAGCGGGAACATCTCGGATCGAATAGATTCCAAGTCATTCCCCCTACATGAGTTTTTATGTGAGGGAAGAGGTGGTTGTAACCACCGTATTTTCAACGCACGATTTAGAAAGGTTCCAAGGGTGGCGGAAGGTATGCATAATATGCACAAGTTCAAAAATGCACCAGTTTTGAAATAAATGCACAATTCAACCGCGAGAGTGGGAGTAAAACTAATACATGAAACAACAAGTTTGAAATAATAATTTCATATGCAAAGCAAATCAATACACATAATATGCATGATAGGCGTCATATGATGACGCTTTTGGACGAGGTTGGCTAATGGACTTTAACATACCAAGGATGTTAAGCCTTCTTAATTTGATTATAGTATTTAAAATTGAATCATCCCAATTGTTCTCATAACCCAAAATTAACAGAAAATAATGTTAAAATAATTAATTTTATTGTATAAATGTAGAAATAAAATTTTTATTTTAGGTAAATGGAAATAATAATTGATCTTGCTACATTAAAAATAGAAGAAATTAATTTAAAATCTGTAATTTTTTTTTCATAAAAGTAGAAAAATTAATTTCGTTCATAACCCAAAAAATAATTGGTTTTGTTATGAGAACCCACTTTTATGTGAATAAATGGTCTACATTAGACACGTTCAACTTTAAATAAATTCACATATAACATATTTAAATGTCCCTTAGAGTCGAATACCCGTTCGGTTCATTCAAATATGGTGAACTAACGGACTTAGACCTGAGCCGAAGTCAAAATGGTCCTAAATATGACATGATGCATGATTTCAAGACTAAGAGTGGGGTAATTCTAGACACGGTTCCCCAAGGCGGACGAACAAGGAGTGGGACCATTTGAAATTGTTGGTTGTACCACGGACCAACTATATTACAAAACGTCCTTCCTAAAAGGTTTTTTGTGGTGAAGCGACCGTGGGATCCACGTAATCTCCGTGTGTGTGTAAAGTGTCGTTTCCCAGGAGTGGGGAAGTGTGAGTAACATGAACAAATAATAAAATATAATCACCTAATTTCAAGAATAAAACACATAACTAAAAACTAAACCTTAATCCTGCAAAAGAAAAAGAAGAGAAAAGTTAGTATCGAAATAAACAAAAATAAAGCAAGTAAAGAATCCCAATTTAAAGTCTGTTATGATTTGAACCTTGATATCCCCAGCGGAGTCGCCATTCTGTCATACCCGATTTTGGACTCAACTCGAGGCGAGTCGGGTTTCGGATTTGACTGAGTAAATCATTTGGGTTTAAGTGTTGGAGTCGCCACCTAATAAATTTCCTAGGCGTATTAGGTCACCTATTAATTTCTAATTCCATTTTGAAGAATTAACTCCGGGTTGGTCTACGTGTCAGAGATTCGGGTAAGAGGTTCAAGTTAACTCGAGAGGAAGGGGTTAGGCACCTCTCGAGCTCCACAATGTGGTTACCGGCAGGACTAAATAATTGGGATTCGAAGAATTATAAAAGAATAAATATCTAGCTACAAATAGGAGAATAATTAAATAATCATTTATGTGCATATAATGATGAAAATATTTAAATTCGCTAATCAACTTTTCCCAAAGGTACCTCGCAATAAAAATGAAAAGGAGTTAGTGAATAATAATATTAATAATAATAGGATGAGTAAATAATAATAATAATAATAATAATAATAATAATAATAATAATAATCATCATCATTTTAATAATAATGAAAAGTAATGTAAGTAAAAGGATTTTTCTTCTAGCGTACTTTTTCCATCATCTCGCATCCAATTTTACCTCGCACAAAATATAGAGAAAATTAGATTAGTATTAATAAAAATAAAAATGATAATAAATAATAATAACAATAAGGTAAAAATATAATAATAATAATAATAATAATAATAAGATAAAATAAAAGGAGAAAGGCATTTTGTAAAAGTATCGGCTCAGGGCTGTATGAATTGGGTGGAGGTTAGGGACGTCGATACGGCTGCGAACACGCTGGCCGGTTGTGTTGCCATACCAAGTACCGGTCTCATCACTGCATCACCGGCTCGTTTGTAATCACGCCTTATACATGTCATCATAGTCTTTTGTTTTAGGGATGCAGGAATAGGATTGTTTATCCATTCAAATCAATAGGCCTCAAATAAATAATTATTTTCCTTGGCCTTAATTGACATAAAATCCGTCAATTCATTATGTGTCCGTCAATTCCTCGTGTAGGCCTCAAATAAATGGTAATTTTCCTTGGCCGTCACTTTCAGGTGTAGTATATCTGTCCAAAATCAGCAAACAGGTTAAAGTAATTCATATAATCGAAACCAGCAAGATTACTCATCTATAATAATAGATATGATATTGTCCATGTAAACAAATTAAAGTCAGTAAAGACAGTCAACAATCTCAACCAAACAAGAGCCAAGTTAAATGGGTCAAATATGACCAACACTGAAAAACGTCAGTGAAAGAAGAAAGAGAGCCCGACGGGATTCTGACAAACAGCACGGCAACAGCGAGGAGACGAAGGGGAGCGACCACCAGCAAGACAGCGTGGCTGCAACCCCATCGTCAATGGTCCACTGTCAATTGCAACCAAGCAGGGATAGAGTGAAACAGCCGTTTGAATCTGCAATAAACAAACTAAGGGAAATACATAGCAATAACTAAGTGGCCATCTCGATCGAACTCAAGAACAGGTGAGGTAAAATAATGGTGGTCAAGAAAGGGTGGAGAAGCGATGCCAACACAGTGGCATCACTGCTACTCCAACTCCAATCCCCTGTTCCTCGATCTGCGAACCCTTGTGAATCAAACGATCAACAACAAAAATCAGAAAGAAAGTGAAATCAATCGAAGACTGAAAAAACAAAGATTTATTGATGGGTGTTTCCGATCTGGATTCCCATTTTGTACTACTCCCTGTTTAATTCATGAGTCTCCTTCTCCATCTGTTTATCTTTGTTTGGTGTGGGTGTGTGTTGGCTATTGGTGGTCTGACATTTCCGGTGGTGATGGCGTTTGGAGAAGTTGGGGAATTGGGGTGGTGTAATGTTTTTATGCTTCCGATGATGATGATGAAATGAAATGGGGTCGTGTCTGTGTATATTACTCTTTTTTTTTATTTGGGCGTATGATTTTGCCCAGTTTTGGTGATGTGTAAAGAGTATAGATATGTGTGTAAGTATGGCGTAATGGTGTTTGCAGAGGTTTTTGGTGGTGATGCTCTGTGTATTTTTTGTAATGGCGTGTGTGTGTGTTTTTGGAGTTGAATAGATGAGAGAGGAAGGTGACCGAGAGGGGTCTTCTCCATTTTTTTTTTCCTCCTCTGTTTTTAAAGAAAACCATAGAAAATGATTGTTGGGAAATTAGGGAGGGATTATAGGGATTTTGGAATTTATAGGAGATATTTAGGAGATTGAGTGAGATTGAGGGATTTTTGGGGATTTGAGGGATATTCCTCAATTAGGAGAATAAGACAAAATAATTATGGGGGTTGATTTGGAGGATTTTGAAAAGATTAGGAAAAGATTATGGTAAGATTTGGGAAAGATTGTGTAAGTAATTTGAAATTCAAAAAAATATATTTGGTTAATTATTATTTTTAGGTTCAAACGTAATTTGAAGGAAAAAAGATATATTTTGTATAAGAAAAAGTACAGAAAAATTTACGGCACAAAACGAAGGAATCTAGAAGAACGCTTGTCTAGATTCAAGATGGAAGAAGGTTTTAAAATAGACGAAAAAGAAATATTTTGGAATAGAATAATTATATGAATATTCCAGAGAATTTGAACAAAATGATTGGAAAAAATAGCAATTGATTTCCAACGAAATGGACGTACCTAGACAGACAATTGTCTAGGTTCGTAGGAAAGATTTAACAGAAAGAGAATGAAAATAAGTAAATAAAAATAAGAAGTGGACATTTTCTTTTAAATTGGTCAATATTCAACTTAAAGGTGTAAATAAAAATATAGATATACGTATTTTGTAAAATGCACAAATAATTAGTAAATAAACTCAAATAAAATTATTTAAATATAGGTAATCACATATAATTACTAATTTGTGCAAATAAATGCAATTTAAAATAAATTTGACATGTAGCCTAAGTAATATAATTGTATAATATAGCCACGAATATTATAAATGTACCAATTGTGCAAATATTCATATTTTGACAAATAGCCTAAATGATTCAAATTTACGTAATATAGCTACACTTAAGTATATAATATATAAATAGAGGATAACTCACGTAAATGCATGATTTCTAATGCACTTTTTACACAAGTAGTCATATTGTACCTTTAAGCAGAATTATAGCCAATTTTAGAAAAAGGAGGGACAAAATTAGGTGTCAACATGAACCTTGTTAGATAAATTCTCTGTGAAGGTTTCCATTTCGATTATCGGCAAAGCTTAAAAGATATTTTTCAGCTTGATTTAACTAAATGAGCTTTGATTCAAAATCCAAGTGTTAGGTTCATATGGTTATTTGTGACCTGTGAGAAGTTTTGAAAGTAAATTCCAAGGTCATTCGGATAGTTTTTGGTAAAATCCCGAAAGTTAAAAATTTGACCTTTTCCCGTAGGACCCCTATCTTGAGTTCTAGAGATCCGGTATGAGTTCCTTCTTCGCGATCATGTCACATAAATGTTGTATGACATGTGTAAATATGGGGTTATTCCGAGCTTCGTAGGGTCCGATTGGATCAAAAAGGTCATACCAACTGTTGTTGCTGCATTTCCTGGTGCTATTTTAACGCTTTTCCTACAAACCGCAATGGAATTAGAATCATTCTCTTAGGCCGTTTTAATAAAAAGGGCTCTAGTCGACCCATTTCATTCCCTATTCAATCTTAAGCAATTTCAATCGGCTTCAAAAGGAAATTGGAGTACTAAATCACTAGATATTATCATGTATTGATTCTAAGTCATTTAATTTCATTAATTCATGATTTCCAAGCTTGAATCTCTTGAAATTGAATTGGAAAAATTGGGTTAGAACACTAAAAATTATGAAATTGGGGAATTTGATTAAATTAAATTCAATTATGAAAACTAATGATATCATTGGACTTTTGGAACTATGAAGAGTCCAGAAATGTATAATATATGAATTTTTGGCTGAGCCCGACCCAAGGGTAATTTGGTAAGTTTTCCTCTTTCTTCGTTTAAACATTAAATAGTCATTGTGTGTCTACTTATATGTGCGGTTTATCTCCTTTGGCTAGAGGAAGGCAACTTCAAGAGGCGTCGGGTAGGTAGAGAGCTCGCTAAGTAATTAATTCGGCCCTAGCCTAAAGGTAAGTGGTTTCATCCTATTTTTTCTCGACTTTAACCTTTATGGATGATCTACGCACATATCCTTCATGTGTATATCCGCAAAATAGGCATACTTACAACATTGGAGCTTCGTGTATAATTATTTATTGCATTATTAAGTATTGTTCGGTGTTTACTGTGTAAGTAGGAGTATTGTACTCCAGTTGTAGGTGTGACGTATTCTGTTTATCTGGTTTGTATATTAGAATATTCTGTATTTATTGTTGAGTTAAGGATAAGAGAGTTATGTTCACTATAAATGTTAATTGAGGAGCATAAGCCTAAAATTATGAATAGAACGCAAAGGCTTAGATTGGATTATGGATAATGATTAAATAAGAGTTTATTTTTTTGTGATATGGAGCCTTATGATAAGTGCATCATATTGTGCTTGGTATTGAGCCAAGAATAGAAATATCTTGTTGGAAATCTAAACTTGAACTATTGGGCTACAACGCGTGTGTGTTACATTGAGAATAGAAGCTCCATCATAGTTAGGAATATCTATTGTTGATCTGTAAGCCTAGTATTGAATTGAGAAGGGTAGTTTGGGTATGATTATGAACATAAATTGGAAGATAGAGGTATCCTGCTGGGTTGGAAATCTATATAGGGTCGCAAGACTTACTTATTGTTCGAATAGTTTGAATTGTGTGGTATTGCATATCACATCTTTATGGCTGAGCATTGGCATGGGAGCAGGAGTATTTTCGCTCGGACTGTATATTATACCACCAGACTCGATGAGTGTCCCGAGCCGCGGCAGGTTAATATTGCTTTATGTATTTCCTGGTAGTCAACGAGGTTCCCGCACCGATGATGGGTTATTATTGCATATCTCCTGGTAGAATATGAGGGTCCCGCACTAGATATATATGTCCGCCATATGTGACCCCATTGCATTATGTTGTATTCATCACATTTCATTGAACTGGATGTTGATTATTGTGTGATTGTCGCGCTATGTTTTGTGAATGCGATATGTATACCTGGTTGTGGATATGTTTCAAATTATCTTATATGTTTTGGGCTATCTTGTGTCCCTAATTGTTTATATGTTTTAGTTTCTTATAGGCTTCTAGTTAGTATTTTCTTAGCTCTTCTCCCTGACTAGCTAACTTATGCTTCGAGGTGGCTAGTCAACCCACACTTATTGAGTCCTATTGACTCACCCTTGTTTGTTTCTTTTTGTATCTATTCGTTTCGGCAGGTTTTGCTCAAGGATCGAGTTTATTGTTTGATTGAGGGGCGGAGGCAACTCGAGTTGTCAGGGTGATCCACCTCTTGTCCAAAACGGCCACAGATGCTAATTTTATTTTAGTAGCCTAGTTTTGTTCTCTTCGGGAGGTGTATGTATTCTTTTTTACACTTAGATATCTAGTCTGGATAGCCCAAACCTAGTACATTGAGTAGTCAGTTGTAGCTTCTTCTGTACATCTTAGATGTATCAGTATGTTTATGTTCTTTTTAAGTCTTGTTCTTATTTATGAGTTGGTTTTATATTTATTTCTTGATTCAGTTGGTAAGGGTTCTCCCTATGGATCTAGAAGAGGATGTCGGGTATATACACAGCCTAGCCTAGCCTAAAATATGTGTCGTGTCAGATGGGTGCCAAATTATATGTGCTAAAATTTTACTTTAGACAATATTAATTAATTTTATATTTATGTAAAACAATCACTTATATCAAGTTATCTTCCATTTTTTTTAAATAACCTAGATCTAGAAATAGATCTAAGTAAGTATGGATTGAGATATGATATAAAGTAAGCAAGTAATTAATGGAAATAAGTACGTAGAATAATAAGTGTTGAGAAAATATATTGATGATTCCAAAGAGGGTAGGGCAATGATTCATTTGCCAAGAACGCTGTAAAGAGAGTATGTTTTTTTCTAAGAATGTAATGTAAAGTATATTCAATAATGAGCTAGAAATAAAATCTATTACAAGAATAGTTACAAGGGTATTTATACTACTCCTAGACCCTAGAGATTCCATATATATCTTCATCCACGTGCCATATTTAAGATAAGGTTTTGTCTCTTAAGGAATTGTAAACATTAATGACAGTGTAGGACTAGATAATATTCTTCGTACTAGGTCAGTTGGTATGACTACCTTATTCTAGATATTGGTTTTATGGAATCCAATATTTCTTAATGCATTCTCATTATCTATTGCATCTAGTTTCTTGTTGTGTCCAGTGCTACTTGGTCTTCATTAGTTTTGATCTTCGCTTGACTTAGTCTTCGCTTCGCTTCATCCCTTAAATCACCTTTCTTCTAATGCCAAGTGGGCAAATATGTTGCTTACAATGCTGGGTGAAGTTTACCAAATAGAACATGTTGTATCTGAAATGATTCTATCTATAGAATCTTCCGAACGGATATAGTTTCTCTTAATCTTATTTTGCATTTAATTATCTTATACTCTTTGATACTAACAATTTAAGATGATAGACAAAGCTAGTAACATGATTGCAAACAGTAACCCAATGGAACAACAATTGTACTAAGCCTGGTCAAAAAGTTTGACTTTTCTAGCACCGTCTTCATCTACCCGAACCTTATTTCCCATCTTACTTACTTCCTTTTCAGCTATGGACAGTCGCATCTCAAGGGGAATGCAACTATGACCTCACGGGGACTCTCTGTTTTTCTTCCAATACCAACCTATCGTGCCTCAAGCTTAAGTATCGAGGGCACCATACGATATGGATATAAGAGTAGAAAAAATGATGGATTTGACACCACAACAAATTCTCCAACAAGAAATTTAAAACATTTCGCATGCGCATATAGTCACACTTACTATCTTAGGGATTCTACCTACTTCGGATAGTGACTAAGAAGCCCTGCCGTGGGGGACTGACCAACTATGAATAGACCAAAAAAATAAAACATAGTTCTTTAATATTTCTACATCTTGTTATGACGATCATTTCATTATGACAAACTATTCGTTTCGTCTGATACCAGCTAATCATTCACAAGTATTGAAATACAACTCCAAATTTTTTTCATTACTTTGTAATTTCATGAAATAGAGCTTTCATTTATGCTTTCATAAATATGTGACGCCATTCTTCTTTCGCACTTTCACCAGATTTGCATTTCAACTCTTCATCACACTTCAAAAATCTTGTATCAAAAGATGAACAGGATCCAAATTTGCCTGAGTCCTAAACGCCAATAAGCTAAAATAGCACACAGAAATTTTATTCAAAATAATATAATTTATCTAATAGCTTGAAGGCTAAAAATAAAGTATATTAAAAGGACAAAAAAAATTAGTTCGAAGATAAATCCCCTGGAAAAAAGGTTAACACGCGGTTCGGGAGCTTGAGTAAAAGGCGGGATATAAGTTTCAATGCGGGGGCAAGAGAAGAAAGCTTGTAAGGGAGACACGTAGAAGCATCTTCCTGAATCTTTTCATCTCCTTCAACCAAGTCATTAGTGAATCTGACACCTTCTTCAGGACCATCTTGAGAAGGATCAGATCCTAAGTCTTGGTAGGATAGATCCCGGTCAAGGTTAAAACCTTCAGACTTAATTTCTCCCTTTAATTAATAGAGGCAAGCTCTAAAAATTCCTACAACTATAACTCAAACTCATTTAACTTAGCTTCCAATGAGGAGTACTTCTGGATAGCCAAGGTCTTGACATCAATAGCGTGAGAAATTAATTTTGAATCACTTCCTCAAATTTGGATCGCTCAGCAGCTAAGACAGGCTTGTTCTTGTTTTAGTTGTAGTTGTAGTTGTTTATGTCTAAAATTGGTCGCCTAGGTTAAAAAATTAATTAAGAATGAGGTCACAAGAAATACAATAAATACGATGGAAAAGTATATAAACTAAAGAGAGAAAATAAAGAGTAAGAAAAGTAAAGTTGTCTTATTCCTTGAGAATAGCTGGATTCTGTGGCGAATCGACATGTTTTCCAATACAATGTAAGGCTAGTAGTAGATATCTTATCCTAATTAAAGTAACATCAATGGTCATTTGATTTCTTAACCGTGGTCTGATCTGTTCATTTTGGTGCAGGGATTGTAACAGAGAATAGCCGTAGCGATGCCGCGAGGCTCGCCAGAGAACCTCGCCGGCGATCCCTCCTCTTTGACAATTGTCTTGCCGGAATCTTCTTGTTTTCTCTGTTACCCATTTACGTCGGGGATCGATTTCTGGAGCTAATTGTTATTTCTTGCAGCTTTTGGTTTTGATGCTAATACTAGTTTTGCTATGATTTGTTTGACTCGTTTTGTATATTTGGAGATTTCCTTTGTTGTTTTTCTGTTGGTCCTGAACTTTGACACTATGCGTTGTTTCTTAACTGCGGTTGACCATATGTTTCTACAATTACTCACTTGTGAAACCGCTATGTGGTTGAACGAGACACTACTGACTATATTTTTGAGGTTTCGCAGTTTCTGCGGGGACATTATCAGATACTGATTTATCACTTAGATATGATAAAAAAAAAAAAGGCTCATGATGATATTTTAATTTGAGGCTTTCACAAGGAATTGATGGACACATAATGAATTGATGGATTTTATGTCAATTACGGTCAAAAAGAATAATTGTTTATTTGAGGCCTACTGATAAACAATCACATTCCCACGTCCCTAAAACAAAAGGCTATGATGACGTGTATAAACCGTGATTATGGTGATGGAGTGATGAGACCGGTACTTGGCATGGCAACACGACCGGCCGGCGTGTTCGCAGCCGTATCAACGTCCCTAACCTCCACCCAATTCATACACACCTGAGCCGACACTTTTACAAAATTCCTTTCCCCTTTTATTTTATCTTATTATTATTATCATTATATTTTACCTTATTATTATTATTATTATTATTTATTATCATTATTATTTTTATTAATGCTAATCTTATTTTCTCTATATTTTGTGCGAGGTAAAATCGGATGCGAGATGAGGGGAAAAAGACCGCTAGAAGACAAAATCCTTTTACTTACATTATTTTTCATTATTATTATTATTATTATTATTATTATTATTATTATTGTTATCATTATTACTTTCATTATTATTAATATTATTATTTACTAACTCCTTTTTATTTTTTATTGTGAGGTACCTTTGGGAAAAGTCGATTAGAGAATTTAAATATTTTTCATCATTATATGCACATAAAAGATTATTTAATTATTCTCCTATTTGTAGCTAGTTATTTATTCTTTTATAAATTCTTAGAATCTCAATTATTTAGTCCGACCGGTACCCACATTTATGGAGCTTGAGAGGTACCTAACCCCTTCCTCTCGAGTTAACTTGAACATCTTGCCTGAATCTCTGACTCATAGACCAACCTGGAGTTAATTTTTTAAATGGAATTAGAAATTAATAGGTGACCTAATTCGCATAGGAAATTTATTAGGTGGCGACTCCAAAATCTAAACTCAAACGAGTTCACCTAGTCAAATCCGAAACCCGACTCGCCCCGAGTTGAGTCCAAAATCGGGTATGACAGGGCCTTCCCGGAGTTCTCCCATCGAATGAAGTCCCCCGAGAGAGGAATAGAAATCTCTCCCCTCCTGATGCGTACAATTTTTTTTTACATCTTTGTTTTGAACAACTTCCCATATTTTTTTAGCGTGATAGTATAATTTTGGGCCCGTTTTGAGGTGTTTTGACTTGAAATACTTATTTTCTTAGTTGTGATGCTTTTTAATTTTCACCATAAATAATTAATAATGTTAAGATGTACCTCTGTGGGCGTATGCACCTAAAAATTAGATTCAGTCATCCTGAATATTCTAACGTCAAGAACATTTATCAGTAAGCCTGTTTGGGCAATTATGTCCATTATTCACCAATGGTTGGTGGCTTAGGTTGCATCTATAGGAGATAGTTGATTTTGCCACAATGGGACGACTTTAGCCCGTGTGATAACGACCACTTTTGCGTCCGACTTCGAACGTCTCTACTTAGTTACTCGAGTATTTAAGACTTTCTCGCATTATGCGAACAGGCGTCCCCGTCGGCATGCAGGTGCAGTTGTTGAATTAACGAGTTCAACTTACGATAATGCTTGGTGGCTGAGCTAGACGTGGTCTAGCTCTAAGCGAGTAGTGCACCCTACTTTTATCACGAAAATAGAGTGTATTACTTCAAATTGTAATTGGCCTGGGCTATGAATATTTGGATCGTTGATGGATCTTAATATGTAGAAAAACTGACTATATGAATGATAGTTTATTCATAAGAGCGCGAAGTCTGGAATGTTGTGGGTGAGTACCCGTAATATGACATAAGAGCATGAAAATGTTGCAATTTAATAATACTAATGAACTAAAAAAAATGTAAATTCTGAAAAGAAAAGTACTTCCAAATATCCCTACTCCTCCCCCCCTTCCCCCAAAAAAAAAACATCAATCAACCATACCATCCGAATCATGGTTTTGGTTGATTGAGGTTTCAGGGTCTTCGATGACTTCAAAATTGTTTGTTTCGAGTACCTTCTTCCAAGATAGCTGCTCCTAAGATGGCTGCTGTGTAGCACTCTCTTGATGCCTCCTGATCCCCGTTAAGTTCTTTTATCCCCCACTTGCTAGGGTATTTAAGCTTTTGATGCCAAGTAGATTGTACCGCTTTGACTTGATGGATCCATGGCCGTCCTCTGATCACATTGTAAGGTACACCTTCCTTGATTACCTAAAAAGATGAAACATAATCTACTCCTGGGATGTGAACAGTAAGGTTAAATTCTCCAACAGCCTTTTCACAATAATTGTTGAAGCCAGCCAGTGTATAGATACTTTAGGCCATCTTGTCTTCGACTCCCATTGTCTTTAACGTGTTCCACCTGATAAGGTTGACAGCATTGTCAGCGTCAACACGTTTGACGTCCGTATCCTCTATCCTGGGCATTATGACCAGAGCAGAATGGTGATGAGTATAGCAGCTGGTGTTATCCTTGTCATTAAATAGGATCATCTCATCCCAGGCGTGACCTTCGTCGAGCGCTACCCCGATGTGGTTTGGCTTTTTGAGCAACGTCGCACCACCAATTATGACATTGATGGACCTCTTTAGATTTGTTAGCTCTGGCGGTCCATCTTTCCACTTTTGGCGTAAGTCTGCTTTCCCCTGTCGGTGAGCAAATTCTTGAGATAACCCTTATTCAGCAAACCCATAACTTCGATGATTAGTGCTCTGCATCTGGCCGTCTCGTGTCCATGATCCCTGTGGAAATCACAATAAAGATTCTGGTTCCGTCTACCCGGCTCCGCCCTTAAATTGCTAGGCAAGCATCCTGCGACACTCTTCGTGTGATTCCTTACAAACTCTGGCATTGACGCGCAATACCAACTCTTCAAACCTGTTAGACACCCAATCTACGCTGAGTGGCCCCTTGGTTGATGGCGCTGAGGACTTCCTGCTATCTTCTCGCTTTGGGAAATCATCTGTGTAATCTCTCTTGATTCGCGTCCCTTTGTCTCTGGTCTAAGTTTTCTCCATGTATCCCCATTTCTGTCCTTGGTGGATGGCATCTTAGACAATAGGGTGAACTTCCTCGGGGTGGATGATTATCCTGGCTCCAAGCAAAGCTTCTCGGTATATCTCTGATGTAGGGCGTTCCATGTTGTCACAGGATGTTGAGTCAAACTCCACAGCAATTCCCTTATGGCTAGTGAGCCCTTCGAGTTCAGACTTTTGCCAAAGGCTACCACGGTAATATTATCGAGGACTAGAGTAAGCTCCATGTGTTCCCGCTGAAACCTGTCAAGGTAGTCCTTCAGCATTTCGTCGTCACGTTGATGAATCTCGAAGATATCCTCCATATGCTACACCCGCTTGTGGGCACCAGAATGTGCTTTTTTGAATAAGTCCTGCATCTGAGTGAATGACTCGATGGAGCCCATTGGTAATTGAGTGTACCAAGCAAGGGCGCCTTTAGTCAGAGTTGAGTAAAACCTATTCACCAGAGCAGACTGGATCTCTTCTTAAGTGATCTCCTTACTTTTTAATACTGTGTAGTACGCAGCAATATGCTCATCCAGATCAGTTGTTCCATCATACTTCAAGTTATCCGGCAGTCGAAAGTGCTTTGGTATGCGGACCAGTGCAGCGTTTGCTTTGTAAGCACGCTTGTAAAAAGTTTTGCTCATCTATTGTGGTAACTTGGGGGTGGAGCACACGACACATTACTAATTTGGTCGTGGATGGCCTTCAACTCTTTTATGAGTTCCTGGATGACAGGCGCTCCCTTAAGGTCTTGATTATTGATTGCTGATGACCCACCGGGAGTGGCATCCATGTTGATCATGTGGCTAGGAACAGATGCTGGCAAATTGTTCTTGGGCGATGGTACTCGCGGGGATGCTGGCCTCTGAGAAGATCCAGAAAGCATCGCTCCTAGCTTTAATGATATTCCTTCAACTATTATGCTCGAATCCCACTACTGTTGTTCTAACATAGTTTTAAGAAGATTAACAAGGAAGCTTCTGAACTCGGGATTACCTTCCAGTGATTGATCGTCTTCTTTATTGCTGGCAACATGAGTTGGCTCCTGGGAAGGGCCTTTTTGTTGCTCAACGGGATCCTTTGGTTGCACGCTGGGATCAGTGGGATCCTTCACGGATTCATCTACTGCATCTGTAGTGTTCTTCGGAATGCTGCTACATCATAAAAAATGATTGCGCCTTTTCCTTCGTAAAATACCTACAATTGTTTGGGCCCCACGGTGGCCGCCAAACTGTTTATGCCTAAAATCGATCGCCTAGGTTAAACAATCAATTAAAAATGAGGTCACAAGCAATACAGTAAATACAATGGAAAAGTAAATAAACTAAAGAGAGAAAATAATGAGTAAGAAAAGTAAAGTAGTCTTATTCCTTGAGAATAGTCGGATTCTACAGTGAATCGCCTTATTTTCTAATATAATGTAAGACTAGTAGTAGATACCATGTCCTAATTAAGGTAAAATACAAATACTAATAAGGTTATAGGCCTATAACTCAAGGCGGCGGTATATACTAAACCCTAACTAGGAAACTGTAACCCTAAGGTGGCAGGATGTATGTCATTTGTCCTACGCCCGTACCGCCTGAACGGTCGTAACTCGTAGAACGTGCGTGTATCCTTTGCGCCTATTGACTTGTACGATAAGTCTATTCTCACTAATTGGACTCGTATCTTCGTAATACTTTTGCCCACACAGTTGCAGACGCTCGAAATGCTCGGACACTATGCTAGTTCTGGAAATCAAGGCTTTTCTCTATACTTTGAGTTAATCTTTCTCCCTTTATTATTCAACATAGTCCAATGAGAGTTAAGCAAATATATCATTTATATCCCTCATTCTTCTCATGAACTGAGCGATAACTATGTTTTGTTGTGAGAAATAGGGAAATGTTTCATGGCAAGGACGGTTGAGCAAAAATGTGAAGAGACTGAATGGGGTAGACCACTCAGCTGAAAGGAAGTAGCAGCAAGAAAACTCATCAACGTATATGTCTCTTTTTCTGTAAACCATTTGGTCTCTGAAAGACTAATGAAATAATTAATGATGAAATCAGCATGAGAGGAATGCTCCATCAAATTAAGACCTCCTAGAAGGCCAACATTTATATGGTGTTCTTAACCCCCGGGAGTTGATCAAGGGCCAACATCAGAAGGGATTTCTTGTGCGACTGATTGATTCACTTAAGTATCCTAATAAGGAATTGCCTTCTCAAAAGTGATTGTCTTCTTGAATGCTTGCCGAGTTTCTACAGTTTCCTACTCAACGATGGTAGTAGGCAAAACTTCCTCTTCCTATAGAGAATCAATAGATGGCGGTAGAATGCTACTCCACAAGGATATCGTCATTATCATCATCCTCAAGATCCACAATGTCAAAAACAATGGTAAGGTCGCGGCTGGCGGCTGGTGGACTAATACAGGGATTGCTCCTTCTAAGCCTAGGTTCCTTAAACTCCCTTTTCAAACTTCACTTGCTCATATTGGAAGGATCAATGACAAAACGCTTTTCCTTTTTCTTGTTTCTGCCTCAAAACCTAAAGTTTGGCTTGAGCCTTTTCTTGGTTTGAAAGTTTCGTAGTAGCACGAGGGACGTGCAATAGGGTCATGTTCCCCATATGGGTCCTTCATTGTGGATGAACTATGACATGAAAGATAAGGTTATGAGGCATAAAATTAAATGGCCATAGAAGGAAGAAAGCCATGGGGATGACCTACGACATGAAAGATAAGGTTATGAGGCATAAAATATAAACGGTTATAGAAGGGAGAAAGTCATGGGGTCAGTGATGTGGCTTTTTGCTTTACCAAGTGCGATAACTTTGAATTTACGGTTAGAGGTTAATGAAGAGACTAAAACTATTTACACCCAAGGTTTGATATCTCTAACTCCAGGATGGGAGATAGAGAAAGTTGCAATATAAGAAAGTTTATTTGGAATACAACAAGAAGCTATATTCCTAAAATTAAAATAACGAAGAAAGATCTTACATTTAAAGTTCCACCACTTGAGAACAGAATATTCTGATGAGGGTGACGAGTAAAGTATGTCTGTATATATACAGCTCGTACCAATTTCGACAAGTGTCGTCATCAGCATCAGTAATAATGGCTCGGCCGGCTCGAGCAGTGAAGCGATAATTCCCATACGGAGAAACTTGGGAGGCATAAAGATGAATGAGATCTTGGAAGGTAAAAGGCACATCTGCATACACAAAAAGATGTTTCAAACAAAAGACAACCCTCTATACCTGAGGACCAACATTTAAGCAAATATACGTCCCGTACAACTCTTCCACAATTGGTTTCATGGGCAGGCGAAACTTGATTATTAAGGATATATATAGGTAAAAGAATGCGTAGGTTTGTAATAAATGATCTGGAGAGTATGAGGAAGGAAGTTTTTTGACAAGATATTCATCCCACTCGCAATTGGATCTGTCTTGGGAAAGGGGTTTTAACACTAATTACCAATGAAATTTTTGTAAATTTTTCACCTCATGAATAGCGAGGTTTGTCCCCACTTGTGAGATATCACTGGGTTTGTTGTTGTTGTTGTTGTTGTTATTGAATAGCGAGGTTTGTAATCATTTTTTAAGGACAATTTACTAGGTAAATTTGAAGGCCACTCATTTGGGTTTCTTCTCAGTTTGATCATTCACCTTCCTCTTCAGCAACGCCTTAGAAGAGACATAGCCTTTCCCTTTTCTAGCTGCAATCAAAGAAATCGTGGTATCATCAATTTCAGTCTCCTCAAAATCTACTGATGGAGACCTGGTATCATAAAATTCTAACATTTTAGGAGGAGTTAGTGGGGTATTTGGTGAATTGTCACTCTGAGAAGCCATTGGAATAAAGGGTTGGATGAAAAAGTTGTAAAAGATGAAGAAGGATATTAGTAGTGAAAGAGGTTAGAATGTTTTGAAGGATTTTTGCCAAAGAAGTAGAAGAGGTAACGGTTGAATAAAATAAGAGTATTTATAAGAGGTAAAGTCATGATTACGTCAATTATCGCTTCCCTCATACTGATGGTAAGGGATTTTCTAATAGAGGTAAAGTCATTTTCAATTCAACCAGTTGGCGGCAGCAATAACGTCTATATTCCTTCCCAAATATCATTTCCCATCCAGTTTCCAAGACCAATCCAGCTGGAAAGTGCGGGGACTCTCGTCACTATAAGAACATCACGTAGCAGTCGGAAAGATATAGGGCAAAAATTTGGGATATCGAAAAGCCAAGAGCTGTGGAATCATTCAAAACAAGAAAAATATCAAATAACATGATATGCACGACCACATCACATTCCTTATCGGAGTAATCTGATAATAACAATCTTCCTGAGTTTAGCGATCAACGTCAGTCGGATACGCGACAACAAATAAAGGCGGGATTCAAGGGTTGGTCGTGTTGACAGCCAATTTTGTCCCTCTTTTTTTTAAAATCGGTATAATTTAACTTAAGGGTGCAATTTGACTATTTTTGTATAATTTACATTAGAAGGCATGCATTTACGTGTGTTATCCCCTGCTTACATACTTAAATGTGACTATATTACGTAATTTTGTATTATTTAGGCTATTTATCAAAATATGGTCGTTTGTGCAATTTTAGTGTATTTATAGCATTTAAAAATATTTTTGGCTATTTATACTTAATTAGTTTAATTTGTACCAATTTTTTTTATTTGTGCATTTTACTATTTGCTCATCCCATTTTATACAATATATATATATATACATATATTTATTTAGCACCGTTAAGTAAAATATTAGCCGAAGAAATAACCAATTCATTTCTACTTCCTGATTTGTCATATTTGAGTTCGTTTAAATTTAAATATGTGCAAATCTTTCTTTTAAAGCATCTATCTTAAAATCTTTCCTACGAACCTAGCTAGACAAGAGTTTGTCTAGGTACATCCATTCTGTTAGGGATTAGTTGATATTTTCTTTCGATTATTTTTTGAATAAAAACCTAAAATTATTCAATTTTCCTTTTTCTAGACAATCCCTCAAATCTCTCAATTATTTTCATAATTTCTCAATCTCTACCAAATTTCGTTATTCATTCATTCATTTATTTCTTTAGTTATTTATTTTCTATTTATCAAATTACTTTCACTTTGAACCTAAACCGAATCTCTAACCAAATACATTCCATACATTTCAAATTCAATTGCCATTTTTCTATTAATTTTAAATAAAATAAAAAATCTCTCTCAATTAGATCATATCCCAAAATTGGGGCTAATCACCCCTAATCTCCTCCACCAAAATCCCTAATTTTCCTCTCCCATTTTTTTGGGAAATCCCAACATCTCTCTCCAATCTCTGATTACTTAAACACATCACAAAATCAGCAGTAAGCATACACAGGGATAGAGACGCCCCATTTGTCTTTTTTTTTTTCTCGATTTTCCTCTCAAAAATCTCAAAAACAACCCACTGATCAATCACACACACTCCATGTATCCTCACCCCTCATCTTCTTCTTAAAAAAAAAAAAACCAGCCTCACACACACCAGCCCCCTGTCTTCTTCCACACCCCACACGCACACAATCTTTATAAGCAGACACACATCCTTTGTGTCTTTTTTTTCAACAACACGCCAATACATACAATACACTCCATACAACACACACATTATTAACCCACCAATCTATTTCCAGTACACAATACCCGCACACTCACAATACACACTCCACACAACACCCACACACAGTAGCGTCGTCACCCACCTCCATACGCCATCAAGACCAAGAACTCAAAATACGCCAGGGAAATGGATCAAGACCAGTAGGTCGCGAACAGAGACAGGGGAGTGGGGGTTACAGATCCAAAACCAAAAAGGGTGAGATCGAAAAGGGGAAATCAGGTGTAATGTTGGGGGGATACATGATTAGCATAGATAAAAAATCAGTGGCGAAAAGGGGTTTCGTTGTCTGCTTCGGCGACTGGATGGCCCTTGTCGCGGGCAGTTTTGCTGGTTGCTCTTTTTTGTTTCGTCACATTGGTTATCGATTTAAATGGAAGAGAGGTGGTAGCGGCGTCGTCCATGGCTGGTGGTCGCTCCCTCTGCTCTTGGTTCACCGGAATTTGATTTGGGGTTTCTTTCACCATCATCGTCCGGTGATTGTTCGAGCGTCGTTGACTTTACCCTTCGTGTTTTGTTCTGGGTTTTGCTTGTCCTTTCTTGAAACTGGTTTTAATCAGCTTTGGATATGTGATTTTATTTGCTGTACAATTTTATTCGTACATATTTCCCTCAAATTTCTAAGTACTACTGACTATTACTTTTGAGGTTTTCTGCAGCTTCCCTGATGTTGTGGTGTTCGGTCAATGCTATTGTGTATCTGACACGGTGACTAGCTTAAATGGATACTATGCCACGATTTGACTTGGTTTGGTCTCTACTGATTTGAACAAATACTGGTTCAGTTGACTGTCTATGAAAATATTTTTATTTGAGGCTCTGCACTGATTTGAACAGATACTAATAGGCCAATGACATTTGGAGGCCAAAACAGTCCCTCACGATTTTGTCCCTCTTAAAAATAAATAGGCGATGACGATATTTAATATTTTACAAAGTAAGTGATAGTAGAGTGGTGGGATTGGAGGTACTTGGCATGGCAAACCGATCTGGGCTCTGTATTTGCAGCTGTATCAACATCTCTAACCTCTGCTTGATTGCAATACACTTATACTGATCATAAAATTTTACAAAATCTATTTTCCTCTTAATTATTATTATTATTATTATTATTATTATTATTATTATTATTATTATTATTATTACTACTAATATTGGTGGTGTTGTTGTTGTTGTTGTTGTTGTTGTTGTTGTTGTTGTTGTTGTTATTATTTGCTATTATACTAATTCATGTTTTTAATATTTTTGCGAGGTACATCGTGGTGGAATTACAAAAAGACAACCCTTTCGATAAAGGACAAACATATTCAAAATTATTGACATTGCTTAATTTCGTTTTATTAATTGTGTTTCTGATTCTTACTAACTTATTTGTTTATTTTGCAAGGCACATTTGGACAAAGTTTAGCCATTCGAAGAAGATGAATATTTATTTTTATATGCTATTACTTTTATTTAAAGTGTACCCTATAGTTGATTATTTAATATTATTTGCTTTAGAATCCCAATATTTAGTTCGGTCGGTAACCACATTTGGTGGAGCCTGAGAGGTACCTAACCACTTCCTCTCGGGTTAATTTGAACCCTTGCTATTACTTTTATTTAATTTCTGGTGTAGGCTAAATTTTGGAGTTAATTATAAAATTGGCTAGAAACAAAGTCTGTGCCCTAATACGCCTAATTAAAAAATATGTTAGGTGGTGACTCCAAGTCTTTACCCGTGAGCTCCAATAAATCGGGCCCTATTTTGAACTTTAATCGATTCGGAAGAAAATAGGTGTCGACAGGTCATTATCAATATTTACTTACCTATTTATGGTTCTGACTGTAACATTTGCGGAGTAATGTTGGATTTTCATTAATGGAGATATGATTAGGCCTTGTAATCACAATATAAACCTCTTTCTTCTTCATATATACCCCTATATTTTTATGGCCTAAATACAAATTTAAATTGATTACTTTATTGACTTAACTTTTAGGTTAATACGCCTTCAAACATTATCTCAGCATGGAGATTATAATTGATGGACAATAATAGTTTTAGCAGCAAGACAATATTTAATATTGAAAAACAATTTCTATTAGTTCTAAGGGATAATTACACTAAAAGGCAAGCAAAAGACGAAAATTATCAAAAATGATCCATATTTTCGAATCTTACCTGAGCTGTCACCCTTTTCCCGAGATAGGGGTTTCCGCAAGTTTATACAATTTTATACAAATTTATATACATGTATAAATTTGTATAAATGTGTATATGCGAGTGAATAAATCTGTATATTAAGGATGTTTATATGAATTTTTATTTTTTTGCGTATATTTTTGTATTTCTCTCATTGCTACGCATTTATCTATGATATTCATGTATAATTTATTTTTTGGGGGGAGATTTGTGTGTATAAACTTGTCCAAAGCAATGATTTAGACGTAATAAACAATAAAATTCAGTAAAATACAAAAAAAATAACGACACCACTGGCGGGAGAGGGTGTCTGCCGCCGACTTAGTGGCTGGGGAGGAGGAGATTTGGTTGCTAGGGTGTTTTTTATGAAGGAGTGCTAAAATTTATAATTTTAAGGGTGGGTGCTATGCATGAAAAAAAAGTATGGTCTCTTGTTTGTAATTTTGGGTAGTGGACTGCCTATTTTTGAAATTTCCCAATTTCTAATGCTTTACTCAATATGGGTTTAAGTATTTCTCTTAATTTTAAAGAAACTTATTAATATTTAAAAAATCTGAACTCAATAGCTTTTTTAAAATCAATAGTTATTCACTAAAAACTCCAAGTTTTTATCCTGGAGCTCACATGGAGTTAAGTTCAAATTCAGTGTTTTTTTGTTGAACTAACTTGAAATCTCAAGTTTTTATACTGACCTTTGAATTGCAGGATAAAAGCATGGAGTTTTAGCTATAGGTATTTTTTTTTCTTGAAATGTAGTATTAAAATACGAACTTCAGCTCAAACTCAGGATTTTTTTTCTCTTGAAATTCATCACTTCTTGCTACAAATATTAGGGTTTTATGCTTAAGGTTTGAACTCTAGCATAACAACGAGAATTTAACTCATAACTCAACTTTTTTCTGGAATTCAGCATTTTTAACTACAGTATTCAGCATGTTGACATGAGTGGCTACTCTTCAAACACCTTTTGCATTTAAAACTTATGGCTATTCATCCAAAATATTATCAATGCTGGATATTTCTCATTTAGCCTCTAACAAGTGGCTATGGGGTACAAATTTTACAAGTTTTAGCAAGGAAAAACGTTCCTACATCGATCAAAGAAAATAATTCATCTTGGAAGTACTTGCACACAAAAGGCTTAAATCTGGTAATTTCTTGGGTAGCACAATAAAAGCTTACGGGAATTGAGCACTGATTTGGCAGTTGCCGTCATTCTTCAATAGATAAGAATCGATTTTACATCATATTAATTAAAATCTGTTATGATTGTCTATATTACATGAAGTCGATTCTATTTGCTTCTGCTTTGTGCATATTTTCCATCATTTTCTACTTTCTTTTTTCAAACAAAAGTGGAAGAATTTCACATGAAAATGTATTGGATAAAAGCTGACTGGACTTGAAAAGGTGACACGTGTCTACCACGTGGCACGAGCAGACATTTCAACGGACAGACATCCAACAGACAGACATTTATTACGAGCAGACCTAAAGGAGTTATGAAACACTTCAACAGTCAACACGGTCTAAGTGAGCAGTTATTAACATGATCATCTACGATCATTCAATTAATGGTCACTAAGGCAATCATTACAACCCAGCGGTTATGACTCCAACGGATATGTGCCCAGCAGTTACTTATCCATACGGATCCAGGCCCAGTGGTGACGAATCCCAACGGGTGCCTACCAGGCTTATAAAAAGCATTTGCCTTAATCGATTGTAACACAACTTTACCTCCTGTCTACAATATCAATAAGAATACTCTCTCACTCTTGCTCAGATACTTCTTTTGCTCATATTTTACTTATTACTTTACCTCTTTGATCCTCTGAGTGCGACTGGTATCGAAGAGCTCTCCCCGAAGACAAGCGATACGATACGGTTACTTCTCCTTGTTTCCGTTTATGCTTTACTTTTATTAGTTAATACTTGCATCTCGTTCTCGTATTATCACCATTTTAGCTCGTCTTTCAAACTCTTAATCTCAACTATTGATCGTGACTCCGCAAATACAAATTTAATTGTTAATTGGCCTAAAATCGGATCTAGGTTAAACAATTTGGCGACCACAGTGCGAGCCGGTCAATAGTCTACGTAGGTTAATAGTTTATCTTTGATATTATACCTATTTTCGTCAGTCTTTTTGCTCTATAACTAACATGGCAGAAAGCAACTCTCAACGAACTATCGTAGGCGGAGAACAGGTAAATACTCCTTCACTCAGTCCTCTACGAAGAACAGGTAAATACTCCTTCACTCAGTCCTAATTACTCTCCTGATTATTCTCCCGATTACTCGTCCGATGGGCAGCAACAATCTTCCCAAGGACCGGTCAGGCAGCGATATAGGCGTATGCGCTCTTAGAGCACTATCCCACCCAGGAGACGACGCCATAGGAGTCTCTCCCCTGGCCGAGGGAACCTCCAAGAAACACTCTTTGCCTTCATGCAGGAACAGGCAGAAGTAAACCGAGGAATAAACGAGGCACTCACCTCTCTCCGAAGGAGTAACCCTTCAACTGCAAGGGCTGACGCTGCAGCACCTGGTCGTGACGCACCTTCTTCACAAACTTCGAGGCAAGGTGGAGAGCAGAACAATGGTGGTACTGCAGATCCAACGACCCAAATCAATCAGAATCAGAACGGAGGGTCTATGGCGCTTACGGATGTGAGCCTTGTTGTGGAAGTTCTCACCAAACAATTCAAAGAAAGCCAGGAAGCACTTCAAAAGTCTCTCCACGAGAGAATTGATTAGATACCGGGTGCTCCACCCACGCTGAAGAAAGTCGATGTCCAACGATACTCCCAGCGACCCTGGAAGAAGGAGGCAGCCCCAAAAGGGATACCCAAGACGTTCAAAATGCCAAACATTCCAAGATATCGCTGAACATCTGATCCCAACGATCATCTCATGATGTTCAGCAACTTTATCAAAGCTAGAGATCTCACCGACGAAGAGATCGAATCTGTCCAATTGAAGAAGTTCGTAGAAACCCTAGCAGATGGAGCTCTGCGATGGTACTCAATGTTGCCACCCAACTCCATTGGGTCTTTCACAGAAATGGCTGAATTGTTCGTGAAGGCACACACAGGCGCTCAGAAGACGGAGACTCGCGTAAAGGACATCTTTGAGATCAAGCAAAGACCCGACGAGTCTCTCCGCAAGTACGTGGATCGCTTCCAGAGAGAACGTATGATGCTCCCCAAAGTACCAGATAGATAGGTAGCGATCGCATTTACCAACAGCTTGGATATTAGAAGCTCAAAGGCCACGCGTAGACTTTATGAGTCTCTTCGCGAGTTCCCAGCAGCCAGTTGGTCAGACGTCTAAAACCGTTATAATTCCAAGATACGTATTGATGAAGATAAATTGATTGGAACTGGTACTCGAGGAAGAGCTCAGGCACGTAGTGGTGGATCCAGCGGAAAGGCAGAGACCGAAAGAGCAGACGTATGTTATGAACCGTACCCTGATCAGTCACACAGCCATTCCAAAGGACGCAACCGCAACAACAAAGGGTTGTCCTGGAGAGATGATTCAGAATCAAGCCTCCGTGGAGCCCCAAGCCTGCCGAGTTTCAACGTGGAGATGTCTGAAGTAGTGGCAGCACTCAAAGACATGGGAGAGAAGGTCAAGTGGCCGAAAGACATGAAGACCGACCCAAGCAAGCGAAACCAGGACCTGTGGTGCGATTTCCATCGTGACCATGGCCATACCACCGAAGACTGCAAAGCCCTCAGGTATGAAATTGCTCATTTGTTGAAACAGGGATTCTTGAAGGAGTTCCTGACCGAGAAGAGAAAGCAGACTCACGCGAAAGCACAGCAGAACAAACCTGGCCCTCTACGAGCATCCTCTCCAAGGAGGACAATTAATGTTATTTCAGGTGGAATCGAGGTAAACTCCGTTACTTTCACAGCAAAGAAGTATGCAAAAGTCTCCATCACAAACAACAAGCGCCCACGATCTGAAGAAGTAATCATATTTGAGGACTCTGATGCAAACGGCTCGCAATTTCCAGATGCGGATGCGTTAGTCATAACGTTACGCGTGGCGGAGTTCGACGTCAAGAGAGTACTCATTGATGCGGGCAGTTCTGCGAACATTATCCAATCACGGGTTGTTAGAGAGATGCAGCTGTCAGACAAGATCGTACCCATATCTCGAGTTCTCTCCGGCTTCAACAATTCAAGCGAGAAGACTCTCGGAGAGATACCCTGACGACTCTTGCCGAAGGGGTAGCGAAGGAAACAACTTTTCATGTTGTCGATGCGTATCTAGCCTACAACATCATTTTGGGTAGACCTTGGATCCACGACATGCAAGTTGTTCCTTCGACTTATCATCAAGTATTGAAGTTCCCATCCGAATGGGGAGTACGTGAGGTCCGAGGAGAGCAACGCTCTGCCCGAGACTGCTATTCTGTGGCTCTCAAACTGCCTGAAGAGAACAAATAGCAATTACAGCGACCGGGGCCAGACATACCACCTGAAGAGGCTAAGTACGAGGTCCTGGAATTCATCAGGAAGATGGACGAAAGAGAAAACCACATGCCAACCGTAGAAGCTTTGGAACCCGAAGAATTGTTCGCCGACAAGCCGGAGCGGAAGGTGTACTTAGGGACTGAACTGAGCGAACGCCTTCGGGGAGATATCCTCCAGTTCCTCAAGGAGTAGCATACAACATTTGCCTGGTCCCACGCAGATATGACAGGTATTTTTCCTGACATCATTACTCACATGTTGAACATTGATCCGCATCACCGTCCGGTGAAACAAAAAGACACGCCAGCAAGGAGCCTTTCGGAACCAGGTCATCAATGATGAGGTCGATCGAGTGCTGAAAATCGGGTCAGTACGTGAAGTCAAATATCCAGAATGGCTAGCCAACATGGTTGTCGTACCTAAAAAGAACGGAAAATGGCGAGTCTGCATTGACTTCACAGATCTAAACAAAGCCTGCCCGAAGGAATCATATCCTCTTCCCAGGATAGATCAACTGATCGACGCAACAGCCGGACACGAGGTGCTAACCTTCCTCGACGCGTACTCCGGATATAACCAAATATTGATGGATCCTGAAGACCAGGAGAAAACGACGTTCACAACCTATTGAGGTACGTATTGTTATAAAGTTATGCCATTTGGACTGAAAAAAGCAGGTGCAACTTATCTGCGTCTAGTCAATCGAATGTTCCATGACCATATCGGAAAGACTATGGAAGTGTACATCGATGATATGCTGATCAAATCCAAACGAGCAGAAGACCATCTGGCACATCTGAAAGAAGCTTTTCGAATCTTGGATCAGTACAACATGAAGCTGAATCTAGAGAACTGTGCTTTCGGAGTCGGATCGGGGAAGTTTTTGGGATTCATTGTTTCTCAGCGTGGAATTAAAGTCAATCCCGCTCAGATTAAAGCCATTGAGTCAATCCCAGATATACTTTATAACAGGAAAGATGTCATGAAACTGACGGGGAGAGTTGCAGCTCTACGCAGATTCATTTCCCGATCATCTGACCGTTGAAACAAAATAAGGAGTTCGAATGGACCCCCGAATGCCAGCAGCCATTGAAGGATTTGAAAAAGTATCTATCCAATCCACCACTGCTCTCCGCACCTCTGAAGGGTGAGCAGCTGCTAATCTATTTGGCAGTCTCAGAATCGTCGGTAAGCGTCGTTCTAGTTCGGGAAGAAAAAGGTAAACAACTTCCTATCTATTACATTAGCAAAGCTCTAATTGATGTAGAAACACGCTATCAACCTTTAGAAAAATTGGCATTGGCACTAGTAACTGCTGCTCGTAAGTTACGCCCTTATTTTCAAAGTCATTCCACAACTGTGGTTACAACCTTTCCTTTATGAAATGTTCTGCACAAACCTGAATTTTCAGGAAGGTTGGTAAAATGAGCTATAGAATTATCTGAATTTGATATCACCTATCAGCCTAGGGTAGCAATAAAATCACAAGTTCTAGCAGACTTCGTGGCAGACTTCAGCACTAATATATACCCTGAAGCAGAAAGGGAAGCTATTATTTATGCAGGGCAGGCTCCTGGTAGATGGACCCTTCACACAGGCGGCTCCTCGAGCGTCAAAGGGTCCGGGCTTGGATCGGTCCTCGTTGCTCCATCCAGCGAGACGGTAAGGCAGGCTATCAAGTGCCCATTTATTACTAACAATGAGGCCGAATATGAGGCCGTTATTGCAGGATTAGAACTAGCCCGAAGTTATGGTGCAACCATCGTCAAACTAAAAAGCGACTCTCAGCTGGTGGTCAATCAAATAAATGGAGGTTTCATTGCACGAGAATCCAGGATGCAAGTGTACCTCGCCCGAGTAAAAGAGTTCCTAGCACAGTTTGACGAATGGGAAGCAATTCAGATTCCACGGGAAGAGAACCATGAAGCTGATGCTCTTTCAAACATGGGATCAATCGCAGAGATAGGGGCAGCCAGCTCTTCAGCTGTTGTTCAACTTCTCTACACGACCATGGACAGAGAAAAGTTCGAAGTCAACACCATCAACGCTACTTGGGACTTGCGGAATGAGATAACAAATTATCTTATCCATGGAACTCTACCCGCAGATATAAAAGCTGTTCGCAAACTCCGAGTAAAAGCAACTCGATATACAATTCTCAATGGTGAACTCTACCGCAGGATGTTTGCAGGACCTCTCGCAAAATGTCTCGGACCAAATCAAATCAATTATGTGATGAGAGAAGTCCACAAGGGCTGTTGCGAAAATCATTCCGGGGGCAAGGCATTAACCCGGAAGCTGATTCGTGCAGGTTACTATTGGGACAAAATGGAGAAAGATACGAACGAATTTGTCAAGAAATGTGACCAATGCCAGAGGTTCGCCCATCTTCTCTATCAGCCAGCAGAACCACTTCATTCAATAATCTCTCCGTGGCCCTTCATGAAATGAGGGATGGACATCGTTGGTCCTCTTCCTACAGCACCAAGGGGGATGCGCTTCTTATTGATCATCACTGACTACTTCACAAAGTGGGTCGAAGCGGCAGCATATTCAAGGATACGACAAACGGAAGTCGTCGACTGCCTTTGGCATTTTTTGTCGTATGTCGCTTTGGAGCACCTAAAGAAGTAGTCATGGACAACGGCCCGCAATTTATCGGCCAGAAAGTGACTAGGTTCCTCGACGATCTGCACATCAAGAGAATCACTTCCTCTCCATATCATCCTGTTGCTAATGAACAGGCAGAGTCTACCAACAAAATCATCGTTGAATCCCTTAAAAAGTGCCTCGAGCAGGCAAAGGGATGTTGGGTAGAAGAGTTACCTGGAGTACTATGGGCCTATCGCACAACAATAAAAATGAGTACCGGAGAGACTCCTTACTCATTGGTATATGGTGCAGATTCTCTAATCCCAGTTGAGATTGGAGAGCCCAACCTGCGATATGCACATACCACTGAGGAATCAAACTCAGTCAACCTCTCCGAAGAGCTGGACCTCCTCAAAGACCGCAGAGAACTAGCTCTTGTACGAGTAGTCGCTCAAAAAGAACGAATCGAGCAATACTACAATCGGGGACTGCGCGTACGAAGCTTCCAGGTTGGAGACTTCGTACTCAGAAAAGTCTCTCAGAGCACACAAGAGACCAATTCAGGGAAGCTTGGCCCTAACTGGGAAGGCCCCTACAAAGTAATTGCTTCAGTGAGCAAGGGATCTTATCGTTTGGCACGACCAAACGGCTCCACTGTCCCGAACAGTTGGAATGTGGTTCACCTCAAAAGGTATCACTTTTAAGTGGTAAAACGGTTAGTTATCTTACACTTATCTTTTATCTTTACGAAAGTTCTTACTTTTATTATATTTTCTCTCTAAATGATACTAACGACCTAAACAAGGTCAGATCCGTTTAACTCAACTGGTAGAGCTCGAAGTTCTTCAACTTCGCAGCTGTGGGTTCGAAACCCACAAAGGACACACTCCTCGTTTGGTTATATGTGTTCTATATGCAACTCACCGAAAATTCTTTTCATGTTATCACTTTACGTGCTCCAACATAAAAACAAGGGTGGTGGTGAGAGGCCCCTGTAGGCCAGATAAGACCTTCATAAAGGCAAAAGACCTTACCAAAAGGCAAAGTTTTTAAAGTTTTTCAAAAACTTTTATGTGACAAAACTTCCACGAAAAATAAGAGAAGTCGTTCACAAAACCAAACTTTTACGTGACAAAACTTCCACAAAAATAAGAGAAGTCGTTCACAAAACAAAACTTTTACGTGACAAAGACTTCCATGAAAATAAGAGGAGTCGTTCATAAGGCCATCAACTCAACCAGAGCTAATCTACAAAGCCGTGCAACAACTTTCGACTATCAAAACGATAAGCAAGGTTATACGCACAGAGTAATGATTCGGCCAAAACTCTAACGACCACGACTCGGTCAGACTACTCACAACTTACGACCTGTTCCTAACGAAAGGATAAGTTAAGAACATTTGGGCAAACTTTTGGAGACCAGAACTTAATAAATTTCAAACTTCAGAAAATTCCCAATCATAAGGCATGAAAGCCGCAACACATGCAAACAAAAGATCGAAAATTCAGGCTAAATATAGTCATTGAATAGGTCTAAAAAGCATATATACATTATCCTGTAAATTGATAAAATGCCGAAAACGGCTGACAGAAGTTTACAGAGTGATCAAAGGCCAAATGAAACCGGCCATACAAAGGACCAGAAAGTCTTTACTAGACTTCTGTCCACCAACAAACAAGTCCGGCTCTCGCCAGGCAATGAAAAATACATCAATCAAAGATTGAAAAAAGGCATCAACATTTAGTGCTACGACCAGAACTCAACGCACCAGCTCCGTCAGTTCTGCCATGGTCCCCTGAATTTTCGCCGTCATCTTCGTCTTCATCTTCATCTTCGCCTTCAGACTCCTCAGGAGAGAGATTCAATGCTTGTCTTATTCTACGAACATCGCTCTTTGTTGTCTGCAGCATCTCCTCGACATTAACTTGTCTAGCCTGAATCTGCACGAGCAATGTACGCTTGGCCTCAAGAGCAGCAAGCTTGGCTTTGATCTCAGACTGATCGCGCAAGTTTGCCAAGTCCTTGGTTAATGTGGTCTGAGCACTCATTGATTGAGCGACCTGATCCTTGGCAGCCTGGAGATCAGCCCTGGCTCTAACAGATCTTTCATTGGCTCTCTGCAGATCCATCTCAAGGGATGCACGATCTTCAATAGCACTGTTCAAAGAAGCTGAACATTCTTTGAGCAATCTCTCCAAACCCTGGGTAAAGCGTGCGAACCCTTCTTTCTCCTTGAGAAGAAGGTCCTTCTCCCTGGTGAGTGCGTTGATCTGCTCAACCCGTTCATTGTTGACATCAGTCAACCGGTAAACCTCACCACCAAGGAGACCACACTGCTCTATCAAGGTCTTGTTTTCCTTCAGAGCTTCCAGCAACTCTTTCTTTACCTCGAGCACTTGATCGACGTTGTTAAGCCTGGAGCGAAACAAGAGCTCGGCAGCCAGCATACTTGATTGGAAAAAGCAAAATAAGTCGAAGTTACAAGTCCGAGGCTAAAGTTATTCCCAACACAAAAGCGGAAAATACTTACCCGGGCAGAGTCAGCAGCAATCTGGAAGGCTAACTCTTCATCGCTTAGCTCCCTCAGCACCCATTCTTCACGGGGACCGATGAGCGAAGAGACCACCTTAGCCAAGCCGCCTGGCCCAGTTATGAAGTTGACATCAGGGGCAAGTTTCAAAGTATGCTTCCTCTCACAAAACTTGGGTTCCCAAGCCTGCTCAGAGGGATAATTTGGCCCAAACTTGTAACGGACACCCCTGATGTCCTTCAATTCTGTCCGGCCACCAATGACTGACCGCCAAAACGAATCTTGATGATGAAAGGTTAGAATCACCTTCCACTCCAGAATTTGTCGTCTCGCACTCGCGAAGACCAACAGGCGTCGCCCCCTCAGTAGCCATATCCTCCAAGTCCTCGAAACGAAAAACATGAGGACCCCGGCTACCCTCTTGGGGAACTTCTTCCCTAATCTCTTCTTTCACCTCTTCTTTTTCTTCTTCTTCTTCACCCACCTTTCTTTTCCCCTTGTCTACACGAGAAGGACTTGCCTCCACCCCGTCATCAACTCGGGGACTCCTCTGTGGAGTACGGACAGCCTCCTCCTCGGCCCTTCTTCTATCACTACGAAGATGGGGCCTTCACCTAAGAGGAACATCAACTTCGGCCTCAGTGTCCGAAAGATAGATGACCTCCTTGGCTAAACCCTCTCCCCGTGCAGATTCGGGGACTTCAGCAGCAGCATTGGCATTCTCTTCTAAGGGCTCTGGTACACTGGCCCTAGAAGAAGGCTCACCACCAGCCGACGAGGTTTGCCCAGAAGCCACAGAAGTCTTACGAGCAGACTTCTTCCATGCTCCGCCCTCGCCCTGGCTCCTCTTCTTCCTCTTCAGGGAGCCCAGTCCACTGGACAAGAGTTCCTCGCCCCCCTCCCTGCTGCGCAGTGCATCCACCGAAGCTAGTATAGCCTCAGCCTCAGTATCTGGATCAGCAACAGGCTCGGAAGGCCCGTCTTGGGAGGGAGCAGGAAAGAAATCTCCTGAAGTGCCCAAACCTACAAAAAGGTATAACGGTCAGACACGGAGAAGTTTCAAAGAAGAATGATCATGAAAGCAGAAATATTCTCACCATGATTTTTTACAATCAAACTTTTGTGAGCGGCAAAATACGCCCACTCTCTTCTCTCAGGAGGAAACTCCTTCAAAATTAGCTCAACCCACGCCGTCAGCTCTTCAACACAAATGAGCCCGTTGTAGGGTTGCTTGGCCGCTACTCAAAGAAATTGAATGAAGTTAGCAGACAAGAAGAAGAAAGAAGAGCACAAAGAATTTCAAAAAAAACTCAGGGACTCACGTTTCTTATTCCAAACTTCTGGAAGATGAGCCTTGTCGTCAAATGTCAAGGCCGAGGAGCGCACGAACAAATACCGATGCACCCAGCCTCGGTCACCAGTATCCTCAGAACTGCGCACCAAGCCCTTGCTTCCGCGCATCATGGCATTTACATAGCCGTCTTTAACAATTTGTATACTGTACAAAGAAATAAAATGCTCGTAGCCAAAAGATTGATCGGTTCCTGTCGCAAACCACTCTAAAAGAGTAATTATTCTATATATACTGGGGCTTAGTTGCCCCGGGCAGAGAAGGTACTCCCTGCAAAGCTTCTCCAGTACAGGGTGCAGGGGTAACCTACATCCCACTGTGAAAGGGTAGGTGCACATGGCTGTCCACCCAGCCCTATGGGAAGTAATATTCTCCTCCTCGGAGACTGGCAAGAGGGGAACCTCATCGCCCCAGTGGTAGTCCGTCCTCACTCGTGGGATCACCTCCTTCGTGATCCCAGACCTAAACCTATACGCCGGCCAGTTGCGCGTATCTCCCTCTCTATTATTAAAGGACTTAATGTTACAGTCCGCCTCCAGTTCACCCCATTTCTTGGGGATAATTTCTGCAGCAGTAGCCTGAGTAGCACGGGGCCTAGGAGTGGCCGTCGAGGAACTACCAGCAATATCAGTGCTTTGATTTTTCCTAGATCTTGAAGTCATAGTTTTCAGGAAAAATATGAAGTTGTTAAGAAGAATTCAAAAGCTAGTTCAAAGGGTTTTCAAAGAACAGCGGAGAAGAAATAAAGGCAAGTAAAAAGTTTCTCATCAAGCAACCCCTATTTATAGAAGTGAAGATTCAGCCCCACAACTTCCTTCGAGACACGTGGAGGTCATTAGAGAAACTACGATCAGATCTGGCCGTCGAAAGAAAGAATAGGGTTCATCCAAACTTTATAGTATCATCATTATTCTGAAGAGTAGCGGTCACCTCGCGATCAACAGACGACGTGTGTACGTGACTGAAGCGGTTAAAATCATTATTTTTACCCTTGGGGCACGCAATAGTCACTTCATAATGGACTGCAGTTCCGCAGGCGTGCCAGCTGCAGTTACTTTTTTATACGGCGCATTAAATGCGCACGTCATAAGGGCTTGTCACTTAGCTGATAAGGTTCGTACGTCATCAAGCCACATCACACGAAGACAAAAGTTTACAAGAAATTCCCGCCAAATTTCATATCCACTCCTCGAACAGATACTCTGCTCGAGAAGTGCGGGGACTATCTGTATTGGATAAAAGCTGACTGGACTTGAAAAGGTGACATGTGTCTACCACGTGGCATGAGCAGACATTTCAACAGACAGACATTTATCACGAGCAGACCTAAAGGAGTTATGAAATACTTCAATAGTCAACACTGTCTAAGTGAGCAGTTATTAACATGATCATCCACGATCATTCAATTAATGGTCACTAAGGCAATCATTACAACCCAGCGGTTATGACTCCAACGGATATGTGCCCAGCAGTTACTTATCCATACGGATCCACGCCCAGCGGTTACGAATCCCAACGGGTGCCTACCAGGCTTATAAAAAGCATTTGCCTTAATTGATTGTAACACAACTTTACCTCCTGTCTACAATATCAATAAGAATACTCTCTCACTCTTGCTCAGATACTCCTTTTGCTCATATTTTACTTATTACTTTAGTTCTTTGATCCTCTGAGTGCGACTGGTATCGAAGAGCTATCCCCGAAGACAAGCGATACGATACGGTTACTTCTCCATGTTTCCGTTTAAGCTTTACTTTTATTAGTTAATATTTGCATCTCGTTCTCGTATTATCACCATTTTAGCTCGTCTTTCAAACTCTTAATCTCAACTATTGATCGTGACTCCACAAATATAAATTTAATTGTTAATTGACCTAAAATCGGATCTAAGTTAAACATGAAATATTTGTAATTTAGCCATGATAAAGACACTTTAAAATCTGTTATGATTATCTATATTACATAGTCGATTATGTTTGCTTCTGCATTGTGAATATTATCCATCATCTTCTTTTTTCTTTTTTCGATCAAAAGTTGAAGAACTTTACATGGCAATATCTATAATTTAACATGATTAAGACACTTTTTATCAAATAAATCTGAACCTTTGATATTTAAAACGAAGATGAGCCAATTTGTAAGTATCATTACATTTGTACTAGGTTTAGTCAATATCTTTTATATATTTCTGCTTTATTTATAGATAATATGTCATGGTTAAATTTTAAGTCGTTTCAATATCCCTGTATCATTATAGTATCCATTCTCATACGACTACTAATGCTCAAAAAAAAAAAAATATATTAGAGTAATATGTTTGTCTCATACGACTAGTTCAATTTGAAGGTTGTTCGTAAACCCTTAGAAGTCAACGGTCACCCTTGCATGAAGTTGGAATTAAAAACTTGGAAAACTTTGAAGTCTTGCTAACACGTTAATTACTTTATGGAGTATAAATAGATAACCAGTATTGACAACCTTCACCATAATCATAACCCTCATTCATCCACAGCGAGAGATTTCCTTAATTTTCCTCACTTAGTCTTTTTTTTTTTTTTTTTTTTTAAAAAAATTCACTTAAGTACCCCTTCTGATTTAAATTCTAATTGACGTGTTTTACACAACTTCTCATCAAGTGGTTTCATTTTACCCGTGTGACTAGCTCAAACCCAGATATTTCGATTGAAGGTGAAAGAACTACCACTAAATCAACCCCTCTCGTAATAAAAACACTTCACAATACAACAATATTCTTTTTCCAACAATATCAAGAATGAAACCACAAATTAACATCCTAGCTTCTGCGTGCAGAGTACTACTACTACTTTTTCTTCATCTATGTACTATACAAAGTGAAGCTGCTCGGATTCGTTCACATAGTAATGAAAAGACTGATACTTTGACGGCAAATGCACACCTTTTTTTACCATCTTTACAATGGCGTCCTGTCCGGCCACCGTCTCCGAGTGGTGGTACCAACTCTCTTCCTGACAGGAGAAGTCAAATTTCTCAAAGGAATTTTGCAGGTCGTAAAGAGGTTGCTCATCCGCCTCCTAATGAGTACCCACAGCTAAAGTCCCAATCGTCGTGGCTACTAATTGAATAACAAGAATTTGTCACAAGTAACTTTCAGCAACTGAACAATTATATATCGCCATAAAACATTTAATGGCGACTTTTCTAGTTTAAGTGGGCACTATATAGTCTGATTTCTTGTAGTGTTGGTGAGGTCATAATTTTTTAACTATTGACGGTCTGATAATTCTTTGGACTAAATAATCAATGTATTTTAACCTAATATTCATGAAGAATCGAAGTTCATTAATATGATATTGATTCATTCTATGAGGGAATTAAATTTGTAACCTCTCAAATTCACTCTATTTTTCGTTGGTTTGATTTTTACCTGTTATTGAATTCTTTAGCACATTTTCTATGGTATTGAGTTTTTGATCATTTTTTTTTATAATATTTAAATTTTAAGCAAATTCTTAAGCCAGTGCCGGACCCAGAACAAGTGGGTTCAGTTGAAAACATTGTTAACAAAAAATAGTAACAATACCGCTTAACAAGTGGGATTTGGGAAGTTTTTTTTTAGTTTTCTCTATTCCTCTTTCCAAGTGTATAACATTATAACAACATGAATTACTCAAAAAAAAAAAAAAAAAAAAAAATTGTTGTTGCTGCTCTTTGTTTTGTTCAAACATGAGTTTGGCAAAAACAAGCTTAAAACGTAACAAGAATCGGTTTTTTGTAAATTAAAAATGTAACTATAGTATTTTATTTAACGAAAGTATTTTTAAAAAACATGATGAACTTTAACGAAAATATATTTAAAAACCTTTATCTAAGAATTTTAAATTATATTACTAAATAAAAATTTTGATTACAACCATAATACAATGAAATAAAAAATAATAACTTAGAAACCAATACAAACTATAAGAAAAGATAGGTTATAAAGTAAAATACTTAGTTACACAAATAACCAATTAAGCATAAATTAATATACGAGAAGTATAAATTATTTCAATAATTTTAACAAAATTTGAGTAAGATTCACTTTAAATAAAATTTTGATTTTTATATGTGAAATAATGTAGGACTCTTACTGGATTTAAGTTAAAAGTTTAAATATAAACTAAACAAATAAGAAAAGTAAAAGAGAGTTGAGGTATTGGGAAGACATCGTCGCTCACAGGTCACAAATAGAATAGAAATAAATATAATAAAAAAGGTAGAAAGACAATCATGGAGTCTTGAACTCCAAACTTCACCGCCTGGACCATATCAGCACACATTTAGCTTGGTTCAAGTGGTTTCATTTATTCCATATATTTATTTTTTACAGAATTTAACTTATTTGTACTACTAAGATTTTTCAACCAAGTGGGTTTAGTTGACCCCGTTTGAACCAACGTGGGTCTGCCCCTGCTTACACCACATCATCCTACCTCACTTTTTATCTGTTTCATCTCCCACTGATGGCATGGTTCTGTAAGCGACGACGGCAGTTGCAACTTCTATCGCGGAGGCATATTTCTCCAACACCTCCGACGGCATCAGATTTCGTAGTCTTCTAAAACTCTGGCGACTTTCACGGCGCAAACTCATCGTCATTGTTCTCCACAAAAAACCTAATTAAGCCAACACGATAGAGGTGTAGTTGGTGAGAAAAGGGTGAAAAGATGAGAGTGCGAGAACATTGTTGCCTCTGTTTTCCATAGCGAGATGTCACCAGAATTTCAGTTCGTGATAACGCAAAGTCCATTCTTGAGTTCACGATATAACTACTCATGTTACAAAGAAAGATTGAATATAAATTTAAAAGGAAAGGACTTGACAAGAAAATTGAGAAATCGGTAACCTTTGGACAATGAAAGTCAGATAATCAAATCAATCTGAAATTTCTTTAGACTAAATGCACCATTTCTAGTACAGAGTATTTGGCTCAGGTCAATCTGCTAAAGATGCAAAGCTGACGATTCATTTATTTACAAAATATTCATTGTATTTGGCCGACACTACGAATTAATGATGCCGAATTAGCTTTATATATATATATATTTTTTAATATGATTGAAGTGATAACGATTTGGTCATTTATTTGTAAATATATAATTTATTTAAGCTCATTTATAAATACTAACGGGTTGTCCTGATAGATTTTCGCATCTATTTTTATGGACAAATGAAGTGACGACAACTTGGAATTATTTATTTGCAAAATAAATATTTTGCTCATTGTATAAATAAGTACGACTAAACTGTCATTATTTCTAACTATAAGCACTTAGAAGTTATTTTTTGTGGATGTGCGAAGTGAGGCTGATTTGGCCTCATTTCTTTATAAAATTGATATAATATTTGGTTCAATATATACATAAATACAAACAAATTAGCCTTGTTTTCTATTTCATAGGGAGCATTGGAATTTTTGCAATTACGGCTTCTTTAAATGTAAGAGGTGCGATGACATTTTTTGTAGCTACGATTTCATTAAGTGTAAAAGGCGAGATGGTATTTTTTTAATTATAGCTTCATTAAAGTTTGGTAGCATAATTTAGAAAGTGTTCAATTTTTAAATACGGCCTTTAAAGTGTTCAATCTCTCAAGACCATACTCTTTTTTTCCTATTTGTGTAAATCACCCAAACATACAAAGGTTATTTATCAAAAACTTTCACTACGTGTACCCCCTTATCCTTAGGGGACACTTACAAAAATACCCACAAAATCTAAAATAATTACAGTCACTATCCACTACTTTCAAATATTACCCGACCTACCCACTAAATTATTTACCCACTCTACCCACCCAGACTTGTATACCATAGTTTATGCAGTATACCATAAAGGTATATACCTATAAGGCATAACAAAGGTATAAAGTAATAAATGTCCCTCCAGACTTGTATACCATAATTTATGCAGTATACTTTAAAGGTATACACCTATAAGGCATAATAAAGGTATACAATAATAAATGGGTAGGTTAGGTAAATAATTTTAGTTTTATGGGTAGTATAATTTGTAATGGGTATAGCTTGTAAATACTTTAAATTTTATGGGTATAGAGTGTAAAAATCCCTATCCTTAGTTAAGTCTTTTTGTCCACACTTAAAATATTTTTGCACAATGGCCTCCAACTAATTTTGAACGATATGAAAAAAGTCGGTTGCTAAGGATTAAATCCCTTAATCTTAGATGGAGACGGGACCAGAAACATATCAAAACAGAGAGTGTACAGCAACGAAAAAAATGTCAGAAAATGAGAAAAGAGCCCGGTTTAGAACCATTTTGCCCCTGACTAATATAAGTCTCTAATTTAGCACCGCCCCTTTCTCCACCCCCCCCCCCTCTCTCTCTCTCTCTATCTCTCTTCCCTTCCTTTCCCTTGCGAATTAGGGTTCTTCAGCGTAGGGTTCTTCGTCTGAGTTAGTTTCGCTCTCTTAATTTTTTTTTCCTTTGTTGATTTTTATTAATAATCTAATTTATGCTTCCTTGAATTGTTAATTTTTGCTATTAATTGGTAATGTTTGTTTAATATTGTGAATATCATTTTGTAATTTAAATTGGATTCATTATCTCATCTTATATGATATCATGTTTATTAAGTAGTTGATGTAATTTTAGTAAAGTGTTGGCTGTTGCATTTTTTTCCTCTGCTGGTGGGCAATCGTTCATATGATATTACAAGGATAAGTTCTATTGTAAGAAAATTGATGCATGTCAGGCAGTCCTTTGTTTACTATCTAGTAATAGCTTTTTTTTTTTTTTAAAAAAAAAAAATCTTTTTGTTGTGTTGACATTGCATTTTGTTGATTGTACAGGAAAATTTTTGCTTAAGTTTGAGTTCATTATGATGTGACATTGCATTTGTTGATTCTACCTTTTGTTTATTTGTCTGTTTTGTTTTATTTTTTGCATTCATCCTTCCATTAAATTTTGTGCAAGTATGATTATGGTGCTTATGTTCTTAAGTTTGCTGACACCATAATCAATGCCAAAGATGTTTCAAAGATGAAGTTTACGCAGTTGAAAGATTATCATTTAATTGTTCTTCTAATCAGTGGAGCCATGCAAGGTGTAAGTCAAATGATAGATATGAGACTCCTATTGAGAAGATAGACGATGATTACCACATGCATAATATTCTTATTTATGAAAGAGAACTTGGAAAGTCATTCTCTACTGTAAAAAATGAATATGCGTGAGTGATTTGTTACAACGTGATATGTTTTTGTAACGTGAATGCTTATGATTAGTTGATGAGGCTGTAGTTATACATTTTTGTATAGCTCCTTGGTATATAATTTTTCCTGAATCATTTGTAAGTAACAGATGCTACTTCGTTAGGAATTTAAATATTTTGTAATGTGAATGGTTGTAATTGGTAAAGTTTGATTGGTTTAGTCTTGAATGTGCATGTTCCTTTTAGTGTTATGTGCGTCATGGCTTATTTTAATATTATTTTTATATCTTTTAAGCTTATGATGCAAGTTTCTTCCTAGGCAGCAACTCAAGGCAATTAGATTGGGGAATTCGGTGAGGTGTGGAGGTCAACTACTGCCTAGGAAGCATTTCAAGAGAACTGGTTGGTGGAATTTGGTGAATGGTGGGGTCAAGTGCTGCCTAGACAGCATTTCAAGGGTATTTGATCCACGCTCAATCCTACACCTTTAATGGTGAGAGGCGGTCGTCAAAATATAATATCCGATATGAGTCGGGGTCGATTTTCCAAGGGAACTAGCTCGTCAAGTAAGAGAGTCGCAAGTAGAAATTCAAATTTAGTTTAATATTGAGTCCTAGAAATGAGGTTGTTTTTAAGAACACTACAATTAACTACAAGACATACAATTAAGCAAGTAAATTGATTATATATTATGAGACTAGGGGTGCAAATGACTAATAGTGATTTCCAACCAACGGGTGTCTTCCCTTCACTTTCCCAACTACAATATAATTATGGTCGAGTATTCCGATTGTGATCTCTAGAATCCTTCCGGCCTAGAAGAGATCTTTCACAACCCGCTCGTCAAATCCTTAGTTGAATAATCAAAGCGCTACTCAAAGACCCAAGGATAAGGATACCTCTTCCGGGCGTAACTCCTTTTAGATGAGTTAGTCTATATAAATAGCCTATCAACTCAAATCCTTGCCAACTCCACTATTCTACACTAGTTAATCTCTTCCGAGTCTTTAACTAGCAATGTAGACAAGAAATCCCAAATATCATGGATTTTGGGATATTTGGGATTTTGATGTTATTGTACATGGGGAGTTGGATATTTGTTGTTTATGTTATGGTTAGTGAAATGGAACGACACCCATTGATTTTCTATCACCATAGCATATTTACACCCCTAGTTATGAGTTTAGCTACTCATGACTAGGGTTTGAATCAAAGCAATCAAAATATAATGAAATGATGGATTGAAATCAAACATGAGTTTTGAATTGATATATGGAATAAGATTCAAAGATACAAGATTGGAAGCTTACAAAATAATGTTAAGACTCCTTCTTAGCTCTCAAAATCGCCTCAAAACAAGTAGCTAATGTAATATCTAATGTCCTTGTTAAACCCTAGCTTTTACTATTTATACAAGCTGAGAAAACGCAGACACAGCAGCTGAGGCGGAGCGCCTCAAAGAGTAAGCCGAGCGCCTCTTTCTGGGCTTCAAAATGTTGAGCTTCAGGTCCTTGTTGAGGCGCATGCCTCATGATTTAGGCGGAGCACCTCATGCATTCTTGCTCTCTGTATTTTTGCTAGGCGGAGCGCCTCATGAAAACTTGCTCTCTGTATTTTGTTAGGCGGAGCGCCTCACACTTTAGGCGGAGCGCCACAGGAAAACTTGCCCTCTGTGTTTTTGTCAGGCGCTCCGCCTCAAATTCTAGGCGGAGCGCCTCATGCTGTGACTCGATCTTCATACTTTGGCTTCAATTCTTGCTTTTGAACTTCAATCTTCAACCATTGCTTGAGCATACTCATTAAAACCTGAAACTAAGCAATTACGGCATTAAAAAACACTAAACGTTTCTTTTGGATTCAAAAACAAAAGCTTAAAGTAGTCTTTAAGTTGGTAAAATACCAACTTATCAACTCCCCAAACTTAAGTATTTGCTTGTCCTCAAGCAACTCAAAATCAACGGAACCAAAGCAAGTTCTATTTTGAATTTTAAACCAAGGCATGTTCCACGTTTCGAGCTTCTCAAACAATGCATTAATGACTTAGTTGGTAATAACTAGTTACACATACTAAAATGAACAATTGACAACCGACTATGCACTTTACTCTGACTATGGCAAAAAGGAAACTCACGAGCCTTTAGAGTTATCTCAAGGTCCTCGGCTTGCTTCGGTTGTTCATGATCCCCAATATGCATTCAAACCCTTTGCTCAAAAGTTACTTGCTTCCTCACGAAAAAGAATGAAGTCCTTTGCTCACAAAATACCTTTAAACGCAAAAAATCGGACTCCAAAAATTTGAACTCTCACTCTCACAAAGGAATGCTCATTTGTGCTTCTCAAAGATTCAAAGACTTGCTCGTCTTGTACTTCTCCACTAATGTAGGTATACTTGACTCAAAATCAATTAGGACTTGATAGGTTGTAATGTAGGCTTTTGGTTTAAGGTGTGGTAGATTTGGCTAATTAGTGACTAATACCTCCATAGCACTACATCATTTTGTTCTCTTTTGTGCAACATTTTCTTTCTTTCCATTAGGCTCATTCTACCTTTCTTTTGAAGACGGTGCCAATTAATCCCTACTTTATTCAACACTTTTCTTTTCTTCTTCTTTCCCTTTTTTTGTTTTTTGTTTGTTTTTTTTTTTATAAATACTTCCTTTCTGTTTCTCTTTCTTTTGTTTCTCTTTTCTTCTTTCTTTATGTACTTCAATTTGACATTCACCATGGGATTCCAAGATTTTACCATCTCCCCCAAACTTAGGTTTTAGTCTAAGTTGCACGTTTTTCAATGAACACATGGAGGTTAGGGCCAAAAAGAGGGTTGGTGCCTTAGCACACAAGAATTGGCTCGGTTTTCAATTTAGTGACTGCCAAATGAAAGGTTAAGGCTCAGAGGGGCTAACTGGGGTAAATACGTATGGGTAGGCCATTTAGGATAGTAGCGGTCCAAAGAAAGCGTAAAATCATATCTCGAGTCAAGTTTCACCTAAGATTTCGCCTCAAAGTACATTAAGAGCAAGTTCCAAACTTCCAAGTCACACACACAAGCTTATTATTCAAGAGCTCACCACACATGCAAGTAATCTTTCAAGTTCAAGGTCTAAACACACATTGACACTCACTCACAAAGCATATGATGGTTCAAATTTTAAACCACGCCAACAATACAATTGAGTTAACTAGAGAACCTCGTGGTCTACAACTCACGCCATGCCATTCAAAATACACACTAATTTGTCAAAGTTGCCATAAAAGTAATGTAAGAATAGGTAGTACCTCATAATTCATTAATATATTTCAAAAGGTTTTGTGTACAAACTTGGTTCAAAAAGAACCTCCGGAAAGAACCAAGTGAAGAAAACCGGAGGCTTATTTGAAAAAATAAAAAGTCAAACATAATGTAACTACTAGCTATACTAAACAAATGCGTATACATAAAGATGGTCCGAATTTGTACAAGGATATATCATTAAACATAAGACACTATCCAAAATACATATACGAATTCGGACCCCTCCCCCAACTAAAAACTCTAGCATCGTCCCCGCATGCTAAGTAAAACAAAGTAAAGTGCGAAGGGGGGTAGAAGGGGACTCCCTGGTGTGATCAAGCAAGGCCTTTGCCTTTGCCTTCCACATGAGCAAGTGGAGGCTCGACATCAGTCTGCGCACCCTGTGCCTGTCGTCGGATAGCCTCCTCGAGAGACAAATGAGTGGCTAACTCCAACTGTGTATCCTCGGGCATGGTAGTAGGGTTATCCAAGGGTAGATCATCCTTAGTAACATCATCCTCATCACAATCAAACTGCATAGCCTCTGTGGCTGCAATATCCTCTACCAACTCCTCGGCGTCCTTCACCCGAGCTTTCTGAGAAAGCTTACGAGGAGCCTTGGAGCTGGAAGGTCCTGGCAAGTCAATCGTGGTAGGACGGGGAGCCTTCAAAGGTTGAACTCGATGAGCAGTGGAATGGACTGTAGGAGCATCTGTCTGGACTGTAGGAGCAACTGTCTGGACTGTAGGAGTAATAGTAGAACGAGTGCCAGTAGGAGGCTAAGTGGGCCGGGTCCCAGAAGGTGAGGCACGCCTCAATGGTGTATCTGATCCTGTAGGCATATGAGAACCCTGGCCCATCTTCTTCTCCAGAGCAATGTGGGAACGAGTCATCTCTGTCATGACAAGCTTCATGTCGGCTATCTCCCGTTGTTTCCCCTCAAGTGATACAGTATGTAGCTTAAGAGCTACAGTGTTGCGCTCAATAGCCAATGTATGAACCTGCATAGTCTGAAGCAAAGCCGAAAACTGTTCCGGAGTAGCTGCTGGTGGTGAAGGGGGAGGTGGAGGCTGGACTTGTGGCAAGTTGGAGATAAGGGTCCGGATCTCATCCAACTTGGCATCAAAGTCTCGTGCTACTCGAGGCATCTCCTCGGGTGTAAAGCCAGTATAAGTTTCACCAGGTGCTGAGGGGCTGAACTCAGAATGCGGAGGGACTGCCTCCGAAGTAGAAGGTAGATCAGTAGCAGAAAGTGCAGGCTTAGCTGAAGGTGATGGAGGAGTCTCTTTGCTGGCAGACCAGTTGAATGGGGATATCGGGTTTGACTTGTGATCATATGGCCATTCTCTACAACCGTGGTGAGTCAAGAATGCTGTCAATATCTGTGGGAATGATAGGTTGTCCTTTTCTAAGTATGCTGCTTCCACCATCTGCTTGACCATTTCAGCTCCCAAATTTACCTTAATACCGGTCATCAAACATCCTATCATAACTACCCTCCTCAATGTAAGTTTATTGTCTTGACTTGTGGGGCCGCACTCTGGAGATAATGATGTAATGCCATCCTTTGGCCTAAAAGTTCAAGTCAGCTCTGTAAATCTGCACCCCCGGCTTCTTCCAATGCGCATCCTTCTTTCTCCCAATTATCGGTACCAACCAAGCCCTTTGTTCCTCTTCGGTCATTGCCAACTTTGCCATGTGCTGCCTCAGAGAAAAGTTCTTCCCGAGCTTTAGAAATCTCATCCAAGCTCCTGAAGATGCATCAACATATTTTTCCCTGCAATACACTTTCATGTTATTTTTGGGATTCGTAGCTAAGTTCGCATAGAACTCCGCAACCATAGATTCATTTGCTTGGCCCATTGGTGCTCCAAGTGCCTTGTGCCACCCCGTTGCCATGTATTTTTCATAAATGTCGGGGTTCCTCTGTTGCACATCCTTCATCCCTATGACCCGCTCGGGATTCACACGCCGGTTTTGAAATGACTTGTAATATAACCGACAAGCTGCTTTTGTTTTGAACAGTCTTGGCCACTCTTCTGGTAAGATTCGGATGCTTGAGCTTGATGTTGTGCTTCCTCACCATTGCTTGCATTGCCATCCTCCCCCTCCTCATCATTCGACTCAGTCTCTGTTGATACTTGTGGTTGACTTCTTCTTTCTCAGTTCCACCCTTGCTTTTGTTGATAAATTAGCTAAGGGAACATCATTATTTACATCATCATCGGAGTGGGGAGGTGACGCTTGAGGTTTCATTTTTCCAGCTCTTGCCATCGTGCCTGAAACATCCGCATTTCAAAGTTAGAAGTGTATACATGCATTGCACCATGAGACTAAAAGGAAAAAATGAAGCAGTGGTGTGCTACAGGGGGAGGCGGCCGCCCTCAGACAGAGGCGGTCCGCCTCTCAGAATATAGAGACAGTTTCAGGAAGAGGCGGCCGCCCTCAGACAGAGGAGGTCCGCCTCAGGAGATACAGAGGCAGCTTCAGGCAGAGGCGGCCGCCCTCAGGCAGAGGCGGTCCGCCTCAAGCAATTTCCAAGCACTTTCGGAGAAGCATTCGAGCCATTTTTCAAGCAATTTCCAAACCATCAACTCACTTTCCAAATTGTAAGCATGTTCAAACACTCATAACTACTATTTCTACCTTCTCCTAACATGTCAAGCACTAGTTGTAGCAAAGTCAAGAAAAGGAATCGAAGTTCATTAATCCAAACTACTTCGAAAGATTGACAACTATGAGCAATTTAGAGTCATTCAAAGAATCAACAAGCTTAGAACTTCACACGCAATTCCGCTCTCAAGTGCACATTGTAGTCTTTCATGGATTTGTTTCTTCTCCCAACCTAATGAATTGGCAAATTTGAGCTTTCAAAGCATCACAATCGCATTCCCCCTCTATTTCAAAATAATTCAAGCAATCACTTCATAAGATATCCAAGCATTCACAAGACATCACTCACTATCAAGTTAAAAGTATGCTCAAACAACTACAAATACTACCCCCAATTCATGACATCAATTTCAAGCCATAACAATAGCAATTTCAAACCAAAAGTGCAAGGTTGCACGATTTTTGCTTTTCCCAACTAATTGTGTTTGGCATTTTTGAGTTCTTAAAGCATCACAAGGACATTCCCCACATTCCAAACAATTCAACCAACCAATTTGAGCATGTTCAATCCATGGTTGCAAGATTTTAACCAAAACATGAATTTTCAATTCTAGAATGTCAAGTTTATTCACTAATTCAAGTTCAATCGATCACACACTCTCCAAACTTGGTTTATTGTATCATGAACAACTTAGACACTACTCAAGCACCCCAAATTCATAGGAAAATTGTCAAGGGTTCAAGTTCATCCAAATTCCCAATTTCTACATCATAAACCCTAACTTTTCCAATGCACCAACATCAATATATAGCATTTAAGCACAAGTAATAATAAATTTGTCTACTTTTAACTACTCCTAATCCTAAAACATGTTTCTACAAAGTTGAAGAAGTTAAACTAAGGAAAAAAATAAAATCAAAAAAAAAATCAAAAAACTTGTGCACATACCCGAATTTAAGGTGAGTTGGGGATGAAAAGTGATTGTGGATTGATTTGTGTGTGTTGTGGGTGAATGAAAATGATTTTTATGGAATGGGGTTCAATTTTCGGCCAAAGGGTTCCCTTGTTTTGTTAAAATTTTGAAAGAAAAAGAAATGGGTGAGTTTTTGGGTGTTTGTAAAACCCACCCGTCGGATTTAAGCTTTAGTGGGCTGGGGCGGGCGCCTGTTGGGTCAGGCGGGCGCCTAGCCCTGTGTCCCCTTTTTCTTTTCCTTTTTTTTCACATAGACACTTACCTGGGCGGCCCTCCTAGCACTTTAGGAGGTCCGCCTAAACCTGAGTCGAGATTCCCTTGGTCGTTTATCTTCACTTTTCAACTCCCGAGTTCACGAACACTCAAACACCTGCACAACTAACAACTAATTACATTAATATCATGGGTTGCCTCCCAAGAAGGGCCTAATTTAACGTCGCGGCACTACGGTGATGATTTATCTACTTACGACTCATCAAGATAGATGCACGCCACTTCACCAACTTCGGTGTCGCATCCCAAATAGTGTTTCACTCGATGTCCATTGACTCGGAAGGTTCTTCCTCCTTCTTTCGATTGCAAATCAACCGAGCCATAAGGTGTAACACCTACCACCTTAAATGGACCTTTCCACTTGGATTTGAGCTTTCCGGGAAACAATATCAACTGGGTGTTGAACAATAACACTAAATCTCCTTCTTTAAACGTTCGGTTCCAAATTCTTGAATCATGAAGCTTCTTTATTGTTTCTTTGTAAATCGCCGCATTTTTCATAGGCCAAGAACCGGAGTTCATCAAGTTCATGCAAGTTCGACACCCTTGCAGTTGCGGCGTCGCTCCAATCCATGTTCAATTTCTTCAATGCCCACAAGGCTTTGTGCTCAAGCTCAACCGGTAAGTGGCAAGCTTTACCGAATACCAACTTAAATGGGGACATCCCAATTGGAGTCTTGTAGGCGGTTCGGTAAGCCCATAAAGCCTCATCAAGTTTCCTAGCCCAATCGGTTCCATTTGCATTAACCGTTTTGGCTAGAATGTTCTTCACTTCCCGGTTTGAGACCTCAACTTGACCACTCGTTTGAGGGTGGTAGGGCGTTGCAACTTTGTGTTTCCCTCCGTATTTTTGGAGGAGATTTGCAAAAGCTCGGTTGCAAAAGTGGCTTCCACCATCACTAATTATTGCCCTCGGGTCCCGAATCGTGAGAAAATATTTTTTTCAAGAATCCCAACACACTCTTGGCTTCATTATTGGGGAGCGCAACCACTTCCACCCATTTGGACACGTAATTAACCGCCACCAAGATGTATTTGTTTCCATAAGAACTCACGAACGGCCCCATAAAATCGATTCCCCATACATCAAACAATTCAACCTCAACAATGGGATTCATCGGCATCTCGTGCTTCCTTGATATTCCACCCATTCGTTGGCATTGATCACAATTTTTCACCAAAGCGTGGGCATCCTTGTGCAAAGTTGGCCAAAAGAAACCACATTGTAAAACCTTGGTCGCCGTCCTCACTCCACCATGATGTCCTCCGTAAGGAGAAGAATGACACCCTTCCATAATAGCTTCTTGTTCGGACTCGTCCACACATCTCCGAATGATTCCATCAACGCACACCCCAAAGAGATAGGGATCATCCCAATAATAAAATCTTGCATCCTTAGCTAGTTTCTTCTTTTGATAGAACGTGAAGTCTTCGGGATAGACTCCTCCAACTATGAAATTAGCTAGGTCGCCATACCAAGGGATTGGTTCCCAAGACACGGCCAAGATCCTTTCATCCGGAAGTGCATCATTCACTTCCATCTCTTCTTTTGGCTTACCCTCCTCCTCCAAGCGGGACAAGTAGTCCGCCACTTGATTTTCGGTCCCTTTTCGGTCAATAACTTCAATATCGAACTCTTGGAGGAGTAACACCCACCGGATGAGCCTTGCTTTGGAGTTTTTCTTCGCCATCAAGTACCGGATGGCGGAGTGATCGGGTGTGCACAATTGTTTTCGACCCCACCAAATATGATCTGAATTTTTCAAACGCGAACACGATAGCCAAGAGTTCCTTCTCCGTCACCGTATTGAGCTCCGTTCATTGTTTTGCTTGCATAGTAGATTGGATGAAACATCTTGTTCGCCCGTTGACCTAGCACGGCCCCCAAAGCCACGTCACTAGCGACACACATGAGTTCAAACGGAAGCTCCCAATTAGGACTCACAATTACCGGTGCGGTTGTCAACTCTTCTTCACTTCTTCAAAAGCTCCTAAGCACGCTTTGTCAAACACGAACTTGGCATCCTTCTCCAAAAGTTTGCACATAGGATTCACAACTTTGGAGAAGTCTTTGATAAAGAGGCGATAAAAGCCTGCATGCCCCAAGAAGCTTCGGACACCCTTCACGGTCATTGGAGGTGGAAGTTTTGAGATCACCTCAATCTTTGCTTAATCTACTTCGATGCCCTTCTTGGAGACTTTGTGTCCCAACACTATGCCTTCTTGCACTAAGAAATGACATTTCTCCCAATTGAGCACAAGTCTTGTTTCTTCGCATCTCTCGAGCACCCTCTCCAAGTTTGACAAGAAATCATCGAATGAATCTCCAACTACCGAGAAATCATCCATGAAAACCTCAAGAAAATTCTCCACCATGTCGTGGAAAAGAGCTAGCATGCACCTTTGGAATGTGGCGGGGACATTACAAAGACCAAATGGCATTTTGCAGAATGCTAAGGTGCCATAGGGGCAAGTGAAAGTAGTCTTGTCTTGATCCTCTGCCTCAATGGATATTTGGTTATAGCCGGAGTACCCATTCAAGAAACAATAGTAAGCACGACCCGCCAACCGATCAAGCATTTGATCAATGAATGGCAAAGGAAAATGATCCTTCCTTGTAGCGGTGTTGAGCTTTCGATAATCCATAGACACTCTCCATCCGGTCACGGGTCTAGTTGCAATGGACTCACCTTTGTCATTTAGAATCACCGTCATACCCCCCCCCCCCTTCTTGGGCACACATTGCACGGGTGACACCCACTTGCTATCGGACAATGGAACTATCACACCCGCATCTAGCCATTTGATGATTTCTTTCTTCACCACCTCTTGCATAGGAGGATTCAACCTCATTTGGTGTTCTATACTTGGCCGACACCCTTCTTCAAGCAAGATCTTATGAGTGCATACCCCCGAATCAATTCCTCTTATATCCGCCAAGGTCCACCCTATAGCTTTAATCCTCCTCTTCACCACTTCAACAAGTTGAGATTCTTGAGTCTTGGTCAAGTGAGATGAGATGATTATGGGTAGAGTGGAGTTGGGACCAAGGAAAGTGTATCTCAAATGGGATGGTAAGATTTTCAATTTAAGTTTCGGTGGTTCTTTGATGGATGGTTTTGTAGGTGGTGTTTCTCGATTTTCAAGGTCTCGGGATAGCTTTTTCAGTACATAGCGTTTTGATCCAAAGCCTTCCAATGCCTTCACCACCTCCGCTACACTCTCTTCATTTTCCACATCCATGTTCCAAATTACCGCCGCCAACGTGTCTTCTTGACTAGCTAAGACACTCTCCTTTTCCACTAGGGCATCAACCACGACATCGACATAAGAACAAGTCGCATCATTATCCATTGGTTGCTTCAAGGTCTTGGAGTATATTGTTGAGAAGAATAGGCTCCTCTCCCCTCTTGGTTGCTACTCCAATTACCTCTTTCTTGACTCGGCCTCCGTTGCCCTTGTTGTTGGTAGGATTATTGATATGGTTGTTGGTAGGGTTGTTGATAAGGTCTTTGATAACCACCTTGATCATACCCTCTTTGCCCTTGATAATTACCTACATTATGTACTTCCTCCCCATCTTGCACATGGTAGCATTGTTCCGGATAGTATCCTTCTTGCCCATGTTGAAGAAGGGATATATGAACACCTCCGGGAGTCACATAGCCCATTGGGGCCACTTGATGTCCGGCATTTGTGGTGTGGATATTCTCCACCTTGTGCAACTTCTTTTCATTGGATTCCCTATCAGCCTTTGAGTTCTTGTTCATGAGTTCCACCGATGTCAAGATTCTTGCCATTTTCTCATCTTGCGCTTCTAATCTTTCCATCATCTTTGGACTAATCCCAACTTCTCTTCCCGGATTTTTAGCTCTTGATTGCCATTCTTGAGACCTCTTGGTCACTTTGTCTAGGATATCTTTCACCTCTTCATACGTCTTGTCCATGGTGATACCATCACATAAAGTATCCAAGGCGGATTGGTTCATCTTGTTCAACCCTTGATAGAAGCTTTGCAACAACATGTTCCCATTGAAACGATGATTAGGACACCGGAGCAACCCATCTTAGAAAGCCTCCCAAGCCTCGGTCAAAGAATCGGATGCCTCTTGCTCAAACATGTAGATCTTATCCCTCAATGCCGCTTGCTTCCCCTTTGGTGAAAACTTCCCTAGAAATTGTTTTACCAACTCTTGCCAAGTGAAAATGGAGTTTCTCGGCAACTTGTTCAACCAATCTTTAGCTTTTCCGGTGAGAGAGTAAGGGAACACTCTCAACCTCAATGATCCTTCCGATACCCTTGCCGACTTGTAGAGGTTACAAGTTTGCACAAAATTCCTCAAGTGATCATTTGCATCTTCATTCTTAGTACCACCAAAGCAACCATATTGTTCAAGACCTTGAAGAATTACATTTGGGATGCTAAAACTAGCATTGCCATGAATAGGAGGAGGAACTATGGCACTTGCAAAACAATTCATATCAATTTCTTCCTCAATCTCCTCATCATCTTCATAGTCTCTCATCTCTTGTTGATAGTCCCGAGCACCTCTAGCATACTCTTGTTGATAGTCTCGAGCACCTCTAGCATACTTTTGATTCCGGTTGACATTGCGAGCATTAACTCTATTGGCATTTCCCCCTCGGTTGACATTTGCTCTACCTCCACGGTTTACACCTCGAACCCCTTGGTTCACACCTCGGCCGCCTCAGTTTGCATTGTTGCCACCCCGATTAGCATTACCCGCAACATCTTCATTTTCTCCAAGATTTCCTTTTTCATTTGCTTGGACCCCCGCATTTGCTTGGCCAAAAGGGTTGTCATCATGAGGGTTCACATTCTCCACTTGAGGATCATTAGCTTCCTCTTGTATTTCATCTTCGTCCACTTATTCAACATGGAATGGATAGCCCTCTTGGTTGAGTTCTATATGAAACTCTTCATCATATTGTTCTTCATAACCTTGCAGATCCCCATGTTGTTGATTATAATAATGATTGTAATTGGGGTTCCACAAGTGCCGATTCGGATTTCTCCTATAAGACATGTTCACCTACATAAGGTAAAACCAAAAACAAAAGTAAAATGCTAGGACTTGCGAACTAAACAACTTTGATTAACCAATGCAACTCAATATTGAAACCGTAGTTCCCCGGCAACGGCGCCAAAATTTGATCCACACTCAATCCTACACCTTTAATGGTGAGGGGCGGTCGTCAAAATATAATGCCCGATATGAGTCGGGATCGATTTCCCAAGGGAACTAGCTCGTCAAGTAAGAGAGTCGCAAGTAGAAATTCAAATGTAGTTTAATATTGAGTTCTAGAAATGAGGTTGTTTTTAAGAACGCTACAATTAACTACAAGACATACAATTAAGCAAGTAAATTGATTATATATTATGAGACTAGGGGTGCAAAGGATTAATAGTGATTTCCAACCAACGGGTGTCTTCCCTTCACTTTCCCAACTCAAATATAATTATGGTCGAGTATTCCAATGTGATCTCTAGAATCCATCCGGCCTAGAAGAGATCTTTCACAACCCGCTCGTCAAATCCTTAGTTGAATAATCAAAGCGCTACTCAAAGACCCAAGGATAAGGATACCTCTTCCGGGCGTAACTCCTTTTAGATGAGTTAGTCTATATAAATAGCCTATCAACTCAAATCCTTGCCAACTCCACTATTCTACACTAGTTAATCTCTTCCGAGTCTTTAACTAGCAATGTAGACAAGAAATCCCAAATATTATGGATTTTGGGATTTTGATGTTATTGTACATGGGGAGTTGGATAATTGTTGTTTATGTTATGGTTAGTGAAATGGAACGACACCCATTGATTTTCTATCACCATAGCATATTTACACCCCTAGTTATGAGTTTAGCTACTCATGACTAGGGTTTGAATCAAAGCAATCAAAATATAATGAAATGATGGATTGAAATCAAACATGAGTTTTGAATTGATATATGGAATAAGATTCAAAGATACAAGATTGGAAGCTTACAAAATAATGTTAAGACTCCTTCTTAGCTCTCAAAATCGCCTCAAAACAAGTAGCTAATGTCCTTGTTAAACCCTAGCTTTTACTATTTATACAAGCTGACAAAATGCAGTCACAACAGCTGAGGCGGAGCGCCTCTTTCTGGGCTTCAAAATGTTGAGCTTCAGGTCCTTGTTGAGGCGCTCGCCTCATGATTTAGGCGGAGCTCCTCACGCATTCTTGCTCTCAGTATTTTTGCTAGGCGGAGCACCTCAAACTTTAGGCAGAGCGCCTCATGAAAACTTGCTCTCTGTATTTTGTTAGGCGGAGTGCCTCACACTTTAGGTGGAGCGCCTCATGAAAACTTGCCCTCTGTGTTTTTGTCAGGCGCTCCGCCTCAAATTCAAGGCGGAGCGCCTCATGCTGTGACTCGTTCTTCATACTTTGGCTTCAATTCTTGCTTTTGAACTTCAATCTTCAACCAGTGCTTGAGCATACTCATTAAAACCTGAAACTAAGCAATTACGACATTAAACAACACTAAACGTTGCTTTTGGATTCAAAAACAAAAGCTTAAAGTAGTCTTTAAGTTGGTAAAATACCAACTGATCAGTATTGACTTGAAGAATTTGGTGATGATGTAGAGGCCAAGTGCTATCAAGGCAGCAACTTAATGGAATTAGCTTGGAGAATTTGGTGAGTGGGGGAGGCCAAGTGCTGCCTGGGCAGCAACTCAAGGCAATTGCGTGTTAGGATTTGGTAAGGGTTAGCAGGAAACTATCGCCTATTTTCCAACATTTGCATTCAAACACAATGATTGAGGGGTTAAGGGAGAAATGGATGTAAGATATATTGAATCAAAATATAATAAGACAAAAGCAAATAGATTGTTCTTTAAAATGTGCTTTAAAATATCAAACTAACATAATATGTAAAACATAATGACGGGACAAAATAGCTCTAATTTGTTGAAGTCGGTGAAGTGGATCTGTTGACGATATTTGGTCTATCATCGTCGTTTATACGTCATGTAAGCACCATCTCTTTGACTTGTTTGAGAACTTTATGAAAATTGTGATTCAAACTCCAAAATTCTATATCTAATTTTTTTTTATTTCGTCACTCAGACTTGCTACGTCTCTCTTCAAAATAGCGCTCTATATTCCATTGTAAGATAGGTGCAATTCGTTGCCATCTAAATTCTGCACACTGAAATTGAAACACTAGTTTAGACTTTGTTGAATATATTAAAAGATAGAAGCAAATATGCTTTGTTTAGCGCTACGCATATGTGGTGGAGGTTGATTAGCAACAAGTTATAGAGGCTTCTTTATACTATTTTACTTAAAGTGTTGGCCTTCGGCCACAACTTATAGGGATATTCTCCTACAAAGTTATGGCAAATGCACGCAAATATTGCAGCACAACTAAAGTGCTGCCTGTTAGCCTTCACATGTAGAGATTTCTCTACATTCTGCTTTGCCACCTACAGACCTCCAAGTGCTGCCCACACAACAACACTTACAAGGCACAAGTTCATGCGATCAAAAGTGCTGCCTATTAGGCAACACATGTAGAGTTTCTCTACAAGCGATTGTTGCACCACAATACATGTGTTGCCTATAATGAAGTGAGTGAAAACATTTGCTCATGGATCACAGCTTAAAAAGTGTTGTCTGCTTGTGACAATTTATAAAGATTATCTATAATTTATTACAAGTTAATTTTGTACCAAAGCAATGTCGGTGCGACTAGATAAGAGTAATCGCAATTCTATCCGAAAATTCTGCACCAAATACAGATTGAAATTTATATAAGCTTTTTTTTAAAGTAATTGATAATCATTCATGTTCGGTCTTTCAATAAGTAGTCAGCTGCGAGCGTAGTCAGACTTTGTTGGATGTCCAACAGTAGTTTTTGATCGGTATCAGCAAAATTCACAGCTCGCTTGAGCTAATATGTAATTATACGAAATTTAAATAAATACAAATTTAAAACGTAATTATGTGGAATTTAATTTAATAATTCTGTATAATTAATATGATATTGAAGATACCTTTGAATCTTCTTTTTTCTGAAAACTTGGAGTTGGTTAGGATTTGAATCAGTTGCAGAATTGTAAACGAAGGGAAGGGTTAGGTTGGGTCCTCTTATATTTGGTTCAGGGGGGTATTTTCATCTAAATTTTTTTTATTTAAGTTAGGCAAGGTCATTCTTGCAAACCACTTTTTAAACGAGATTAATTAGGCAAACCATTGTTTATGGTGTTATAGTTACGTAAATTGCCCGTTATTTATGGCCCATGAAGCAAAATCAAACCAAAGAGAAAAGAGTGAATTAGAGAAAGGAAAATTTACACTAGGTGTCATCCTAGGAATTTTAGGTTTAAAATATGAAGACATTTTTCATAATTTACTAGGCACAACAATAAACTTTACAAAATATAACCAAAAAATAAAATTATTGTTATTCAAACACTAACTCCTTCGGTCTATTCTCTCTCTCCGTCACCCCCTTCCCCACACCCTTCTTCACTACCGGCACTAGCGGCTACCCTCCATCCCCCCCACCACACCTTTCTACCATCGTCGTCGTCCCTCCCCCAACCCCCGTCGTCGTTGTCATCCCCCTCAAACCCACTAGCTCTTGCTTCCCTTTCCCACGACGGTTGTGCATAGCTGTTGTGATGGTGCTGCGTCGGACCTCATCAGGCGTGTTCTGCGTCCAAGCACTGTGCCTTTTACTTTGTTGTCGTTGCTTCTGATCTAGATGATTTTAGTGCATATGTTGCTTCTTTTTTCGCCGCTGGTGCTTCTTTTTTTTTTTTTTTTTTTTTTGGAGGTTCTCCAGTGGCTATGGTGGATCTATGGTGGTTATGGTGTTGTTTTTCTTGGTGGTGGTTGGAGGTGGAAGGAAATGTATTTTGTCACAGATATACCTACTATATGTCGGGTGTATGTCATTTCTTTCATTTTATATAAAATGGGTTGTACTATAGACGTACAATGAATATACACTTTTCATACCATAATTTTATAAAATGCATGTTAGTATATCATATACAATATATATCCTATGTATGAGCGTACATACATTAGCATACACTAGACAGACAAAATATATATATAAATAACACACAATAATTATATTAATGAATGTACAACGTATATTCATTATGTACCGTGTATCATTATACATACGATGAAATTAAATTATAATATACAAGAAACAAAAATATTTTTTTTAAAAAAAATATCAGATCAGCGGCCGCCAAATCGAAGGCGGCAGCCTGAAGGGAGTAGCTACTATGAGGGGCTGCTGAGGTGGAAGGGTGGTTTAGGGGAGGGATCTCGTATTTTATGTATATTAGTATATTCTATAAATGGTATAGCAATTCCTATTTTTGTATAAAGTGGACGTTAGTTTAATTTGCATACTTGTGTATGTTAGCCTTACTAATTTAATTCCCTCATATGATGAATCATTATTACAAAATTGAAGTTTATGTACAACTTTCATTATTTAACAATTTGTGGATTTGACTAATTAAGCTAGCTAGTACGTGCATTATTGACCAAATCATAAACGCCTCAAAACGGAATGCTTATTTAATTGTGTTTATGTAAAATTATGAACAAGGACACATTAAAATTTATTTTGTGACTAATATTATTTACTCGTAGATAAATAATTAAATATTTTTCAATGAAAGAGCTAGTTTATTTTTTTATTTTCATTTTGTTTAAAGATAAAATGAAAATAAAAATATTTATTAAGGTTTTTAACGATAAGAATTAACTTAAACCAAAAGAGGGAAGTAGAGAAATTTTTTTATTTATATTTCAGAAAGAAATTGGTTAAAATAATTAGAAATAGTATGATAGATAAATATTTTATTTATTAAAATTTTTGCCTTGAAAAATTATAACCAGCTTCAAAAATTTTTAGCTTCTCTCCACAACATAAAAACTGCTTCCGCTTATTTGCAAAGCATTTTTTTGTTATGGCCAAATACATCAAATTTCTTCGAAAGTTTTTTTTTGTTTTAAAAAAAAAAAAAAGAAATTTGACTTTTAGGAAGTTTGGCCACAAACTATTACTAGTTGGGTTTGGCTTTAACTCATAGTTAGACCTTGTTAGCTGAAAGCTCTACGGGCCCAATTGAGTGTTTGAAATTTGAATGATGAAAAAAAAAAAATACTCAACTTCATTATTTGGATGGCACATAGCTAATCTGCAGCTTTCCTTAGAAGAGACTCAGCTCAGAATGTTGCTAGCTGCTTAGTCCCTTGATGTGGATCTATCTAAATAAAAGGATCAATCTCGGCATAATAAGAAATTTCAAACACCCAGTTATTCCCAAATAAGAGATCACCAAGAATCGTGGCAATGTAGACCAAATGGAACTTAAAAAAAAATGTTTTTCTTGTATTTCCGTCCACTAAATTAGCAATGAACATAATCTGTGTTCTGAAGTAAAATTGTCTATTTCCTTATGTATATATACTCTTTAAATATAGTACATCAAATACTTCAAAAATGAAAAATAGTTTCTTTTTTTTGTACATATCAATCCAAATATGCAAATTTTTATCCCATGCCATATCCATTGCGCCCAAGTCTGTAACAGCACTAAATTCATCATAGAGATCTAAATTATCATCCTTGTATTTCTTGTTCATATATTCGATCTGATTGTAGATCTGTGAATATATATATATATATATATATATATATATATATCTTGATTTCTTGCAGAACCCAAGAAGCTCATCGATCCTTCCTTGGCCTAGCATAGAGGATCTAGAGTTCGAATAAGTGTAACTTTCAACGAACGTTTTCTTTTTAAAATTTTTTTTGGGATATTATGTATACATTGTTGGAGCCAACAGGTTCAATCAAACCAACAAAACACATCCTAGATCCACCTCTGCTGCTATTAACCATGTGGGGTTCTTATAGGCATGCCAAACCTTTTGCTTCAGACCCTTTCATGATTCTAAGTCTTCTGCAAGAGTTGATGAACATATCCCAGGGTACATCTCCAACAAGCATCCAATCACCATCTTTGTCTTCATAAGTTGGTACATATTCAGATTCACTGTAGCCTTCTATTTCTGAGTATACACCTGAAATTTATAATTCAACTATAAGTTTTATTTATCACCATGGATGGGTATTTTTACAATGCTACAAAGCCATCAAATGTCTCTTTTATATGTCAAGTTTTATGCTATAAATGGACTTTTGGACTCACCAATGGCCTGCTTGAACATGATTTCCAAAGCCGTGAGTAGCTCTTGATAACTCTTGTACACCCTAAGGTCGATCTTCCTAAGGTAGGGTGCTCCATCCATACTCACTTTCACGTACATCCCGCAGGAAACATCAGACTCTAATTTCTTGGCTTGGACAACATTTTTCCGGTAAGATCTAACTGGTGGCCAACCAACAATTTGTGCTCTGAAATGACCAAGTAATTAAAATAGTTGAGGTCAGCTATATAAATTATTACTAACCATATCATCCCAGTAAAGATTGAATTTTTCAATATATACAAAAAAAAAAAAACAATTAAAAGTACTTATTGGTCTATAAATCTCTAACATGCAAGATAAAATACTGGTACTTGAAAATTCAACAAAACACTTACTTTGGTGCAGGCGATGAACCTTGTCGATCGTGGTTTTCATTATCCATCTGTGATGAAGGTCTTTTGGTGCTAATTTTAGCACCAAGATGAATATTAGTACAAGGAGCTGATAGCTTCTCTAGATCATTTGTACCAGGTAAACCAAGTCTTAGCTCAGTTGCCTTCAGATTGAGATCATTCTCGTAGGCTGCTGCTGCCATTTCAATTCCTCTGTCTTTCTTTCTTTGTTATTCCAAGAAATTACACAGAAAACCTCAAGACTTAAATGAGTGTGTATTGATAATCTTTGTGTTCTCCGGACTCTGGAGAGGGTGACTTTTCCGATGAAGAGTTGTTAACAAGTTGTGAGTGGTGAATGGGAAGGGGGATAATATATAAGTTATTATTACTATTATTATTATTATTATTATTATTATTATTATTATTATTATTAGAAATAGGGTGAGACAATATGTAGGTGACTTATTCCCTATGTGCAAGAATTACATAACAAGGACAATGATTCGTTCACACTCCTTTGTCTACACGCGTTTATTGGAGGGAAAATATATTGTGAATTAGTACATTTTTTGTTCCAATTTATGTGAAATAGTATGATTGATCACGAAGTATATGAAAAGATAAATTTTTGAAATTTAAGTTTTCATATAAATCATACAAATCTATGTGGGTATGAATTATTTAATAAAGTAAAATTATTACGTACCAAATTTAGAAACTAATAAGTTTTCTTAGGACCGACTAAAAAAGAAATATAGTCACACAAATTGAGATAGAGTGAGCAATGTGTAACATGAATTGGAACAGAATAATGTACTCCTTCTGTTTAAAAAATAATATTTATTTATTTTTAATCCGTTTAAAAAAAATATCCTTTTTAAACTTAGAAATAAATTTTTACTTTTACCTTTAATGAGATAATTTGTAGCCATACAAATATTTGTAATTTATTTTAAACCACAAGTTTAAAAAATCCACTTTTTTATTAAACTTTATATAAAGTCAAATACATTTCATCTTTTTAAAACTGATGGGGTATTAAACTTTTCATATATCGACTACTAGTTTGATCGATAAATCTTCCAACGTTGGAGATGCACGTCCATTGCGAGTTTGGAGTTTAAGAGATGAAACAGGGATTCTCATGCACAGTACTGACTGTCGGTCTCATGACCAGCAATATTAGGTCGAATGAACTGAGATGAGGGAACAGAGAAGGGACATCCATATATCAACCAACTGGTATTGAAGACATTGTTCCAAGAATTAACGGCACTGATTGATTCTGAAGGTGTAAATGAATTGATGATCGTAGTATTATGGAGGATTGTGGTTCGTGCCTGTGGGGAAAGGAACAAGCTCTATGTGATAGTGGTCCCGACTATGTCGGTTGATGAGATTTAATTAGGGCCTGGATCATATGGGATTGTGATTATATGCTTTTGATTTTTTCATGATGAACCTAATATGTTAACTTAAAATAATAAATTAATAACTTACTACATTGTATTTCCTAAAAATGTATTTCAGGTTTTACAATTAAATTTGTATTTAGTTGAGTCTAAGACGACCGTTTATATCTCAATTCGACCGGTTGATAGACAATTTACGTTGGTAAGTAGTCGATTTTCAGGGCTTTAATTTGAAGACAAATGTAATCAGATGAACGAAGGCAAATAATGAATTCTCAGTTTGCGATGATCAACTCTAGCTTAGTTTCAGACAAATATTTATCGAAGATGATTTATACGCTAGTTTCGTTCGATGCTGAATAGATGATTCTAACCAGATTCGATGACAAATTTAGATATAATGATTAAAAATGCGATCGATGAAAATGCTCTCAATCAGATTAGCACTACGATCAGAGTACAATAATAACGATTTACTTGATGTGTTTGATATTAATAAGCAGGTTAGATAATGAACTAATTATACGACCAAGGCAATGATAACAGATTAACGAAATCGACAACGATGAATTAATGTATCAAATAATAGAAATAGCATGCAAACAACGAAGTAATCAGTAATAAATAAACGAATAAAGCGATAAAGCTTATTGTATTGAAGAATCGAAAGTTGGTGCTTCGATGAAAAAGATGAATCCTCCTCCAAGTTTGAACCAAACCACGATCAATGCTAAATACAATGGTTGCTTTGATAATGATAATAAAGTAACAATGGTGTAGTGAGCAATATTATAGCTGATAAATATAAAACGTGTTGTTCTGATGAACGTAAGTCTGCAAATCAAGAAATGGAGTTCTATTTATAGGTTGAAATGGTGAAGTTCCCAACCCTAGAAGAACTCCCACTTTCTCACGTCTCTCTTAAATCATGCAACAGCAGTTGCCCATTTTCAACCACTTCCGCCGAATCCGCTATATTTGCTCCGATAAAAATGGGATAAGATCAGCCAAAGTTATCTGCAAGAGCAGCTGTCTTTGAAACTTTCTGATCTCAACATCGCATAATCGATCACACCGTCGAGCGAAGCTGCTTCGTATCGATCTCACCAGATGCGTCTTCAAAATTAGTTACAGCTTTGTCACGTAATCGAACACATTCCCTTCGTGATCGAACAGAAATCGACCAATACAGATAGTCCCCCCACTTATCAAGTTGTATGTCCGTAAAACTTGGCAAGTGGCTTGAAATTTTGAGCGGGAAAATATGTGGAACGTCCGTGTCCCTCAATTTTGAAACGTCAGGCTGTCAATTCAACTTCCCATCACCGCACGTGTCAGAAATCGTGCGGGTGGCAGTTTTCATCGGTTCCCGAGGTAATGATGGCTCTTGCTCTATAAATACCAGTTTCAAAATCATTTTACAAACTTTTACAACTTCCAAAACTATTACAACTTCCCCAACTCTTAAAATTCTCCAGTTTCTTCAAGAAAATTTCTGAGTTTTCCGTTGATTCTCATCAATTTCTGCTCCAAGTCTTTAAATTATCAGTTCAAACCGCTGAATTTGTACTTGACTATGTCTTCATCTTCTCAGAACATAGTTGATGCTGAGGTTTCCGATTCTACCGCCGTTACTGCTACAGCCCCGCCGCAGTCCGGCGTAGTGGCGGAGAAGATTTCCACCGTTGCCGGCTCTTCAGTAGACAAGAAAGGCAAAAAATGAAAGGAGAGGACAGTGAAAGACTTTGGCCCTAAAAAGTCATATTCGGAAATTCTTCTGAAGAAATTTACTTACGAGAACGACTGCAAGGTCAGTGTTCAAAGCGAAGCGGAGAAGAGCAATAAAAAGAACATTCCGATCGACTCAGTATATTGTGCGATCACACCCGAATCGATGTCGCGAGTTCGGGAAGATTGTGGATGGAAAGTCGGTGCAGTAGATGTGACGTGTCCTCCGAGGAAATCGACTTTTGCCACTCACATCGAAGGTCAGTCGGTAGTGTTTACCTACCCTTTTACCATTGGTTTTACCCTCCCAGTCGACAACGTGATCGAGGAGTTTTGTAGGATTTTCAATGTTTGCCTTGGGCAGCTTTCTCCGGCGATATAGAGAACGATAGTAATCATGGATGGATTGCAGAGAAAGCGGAAGTGGATTTAACACTTCGCCATATTCTCAACATCTATTCCCCTCGAGTTTACAAAGGAGGGGTAATTAACTTGGCTAAACGAGGTCATCGAGCCTTGATATCCGACAATGACGATGATCTTTGGGGGTGGGACCAACGCTTTGTCTTTATTCCTACGGAGCAGCTAACTGATCCCGAAAAAGAGTTGCTTCCGTGCGTTTGGAATCAAACTCGTAAGTACTTTGTCCGTTTCTTTTCCCTTTGAACGATCTTATAGTTTGTCTAAAAAAATTTCTTCCTATTTTCAGCCGACAAAGTGTTGTTCGATCAAGTTTCTGACATCGTGCAGTGGCTGATCAGAGTGTTAGATAAGACGACCAATGACCAGAGGGCTTGGAAATCGGTCGCAGCTCTGAAAGCCCTTAAAGCCAAAAATCATGGTAAGTTTTCTCTTTTAAAATTGTGTTGAACTTGTAATTTGATTCGTTCCTTCGCTGATATTTTAAATTTCCATAGGCATCACAGGTGCCGGGGGCGAGCCTAGCGACGAGGAAGTTGAAGCCGAAGGCGGTGAAAAGGTCGATAACGCTCTCCCTCCGAAGAAGAAGAAGAAGAAGAAGTCCTTTCAAGAATTAAGGAGCAAATATTTGCCCAAGATAGTGGAAAAAGGGCAAGGGGGCAGTTCATCAGCTACGCCCCAGACCATTGAGGATGTGGTTGCTGGGACAAGCTTAGTAATTGCAGTGGAGAAAGCCGTCGAAGGAATGACCTCGGTCATTGACATCGAGGAAGAAGTAGCTGGGGACGAATCGGGATCTGACCGATTAGTGAGGCGTCCCAAAAAACCTGTGAAGGAAAGACTCCAAGAGACAGCATCCAACTTAAAGTGGCTGAACAGGGGGATCTTTCGGTTGATGATTATCACCTCTCCCCTGTAGCCGAAGAAGTTAACTCGGGCTCAGGAGGCTTGCCCAGCAGAGAAGCTGCCATCGTTTCTTTAGGTGTTGTGCCTGAAACTCGAGGGGCAATGATTGAAGCCTTTGATCGTGAACTCGAGGAAAGGGATCCAACAAAAGAAAAAATGCCAGCTTTGGATCGGCCGATAGCGACGACGAAGTCCAAATTCGATGAAGAAACGGGGTCATCGTTCTTTGATGCAGATCATGCTGACCCGATCGTACTTCTTCCTCGAGGTGAAGAGGCTGCTGTCTTTACTGCTTTGGGTGAATCTGAGACATTGGGCGAAAGATCGCTAACGATAACCGTTCCGCCCAATGTCGATTTGCTTAGATGCCCAAAGCAGCTTACAGATTACCTGTTTGATGTCGTTGGCCCGATGGAGCAGGCTCGCCTGAATACGCATGAAGACTTGAGCTTACCTTCTCAGATTTCCTTTGGTGCCTTCAGGGTAAAGACTTCACTTTGCGTAAACTTCTTTGTTCTCCTCTTCCTGTTTTGATTTTTAATTGTGACTTGTTTTCAGAACATCATAATGGCGATCGAGACCGCCGATCGGATTCGCCAACTTCAGGATGGGGCCAAAGTTCTAATGAGCAAATCGTTCACCTTACTTCGGCTGGGGAGGAACTGCATCGGAAGGTGAAAGCTGCGGAGGCTAAGTATGTTGAACTTTTGGCCAACTTCGACAAGAACACGAAGGAGCATGCCCTTCATCAATCGGAGTTGGAATCCCAAATTCGAGCTTTGAACGCACAGCTAAGTGAGCATGAAGCCAATTCTGATTTGAAAATAGCCGAACTCAACTCTGCTTTGGAGAGCAAAGATCGGGAGTTGGCTGACATGTTCGAGGAGCTGAATGCCCTTCGTAAAGGCAATGAAGACTTAACGGTTCAGGCTGATAGTCTATCGGAGAGGAACCTATTGCTTCAAAAGGAATCCACCATCTTAAGACGCGAACTCGAGGAAGAGTTTGAGAAAAATAAGGATCTGATCCTTGCTGAATCGAGGCGCGATGTCCTTAGAGAGATGTTGGATAGGGATATTGATGTTCCTACCGAACTGAATGATGTCGTTGCCATTGTGAGGTTGGCTCGCGAGGATCTGGGTCTCCCAGCAAGTTCCTCTGATGAAGGGTCCGATGGGGACGATGAATGAATCGAAGCTGTTAGTGGTTTAGTCGTTTTTTATTTTCTATGTAATGCGGTCGTTTGACCAGTTATATAAATATTTTTTAATGAATGAATTATTTTTTATTCCTCTTATTGCTGAGTTGTTTTCCGAAGATAAATTCAATTTAATCGTTCGGAAGTTTTAATGTTCAAGCGATTGTCGTTGGAAAAGAATATGATTGGGGCCCAATGTTTGGTGCGTAGTAAAGAATGACGTCTCACTTTTACGTAATGCACTCTTCGAACATCTTTAAGTTCGGAATGAAAAATTACTTTGAACACTTAGTGAAAAATTGGAATTGTAAAATTCGCCAATGTTTAGATCGATAACACAAGTCAACAAATATGAAAAGTCGAAAATATGATCCAAGTGTTGTATATTATTGAAATGTTGGCCGCTATCGGGCGTTTAATACATTTTAGGATCGGATGATTCGATCGATTACATGATGTGGCCGTTTGAAGGCACAGAGATTTTTTATCGCTAACGGATCATTTACATATTACATAACTCATCTAAACGAATAGCCCCCGACTTTGAATAAAAGTGTTAGGGTTTGAAGTCTTCGACAGAGTTGGATTTCTAGTTCGATTTGAAGTACGAACGAGTCCCCAGTTCGAGCGAGCGTTGGGATCTTGAACTCTTGTCGGATTCTGGGCGAGTCCCCAGTGTTCTTCAATCGACTTCGTTTCCACCTTCGATTGGGAGTCCCCGATTCCTGGGCAGTCCCCAGTATGCAAATGTGTGACCATTCAACTAACTCCATCCCCCCATTGTTCGGGTGTGAAGAATTTGCAGTCCAACACTGGTCCTCGACTTCAACACCTGAAGCGAAGTCATTGAAAGAAAAACATCGAAAGAACCGTTATAGATGAAGACCACGTTAGAATGTTCGTCGGACTTATCGACCCTGATGGAGCGTTTCGAGCTCATGTGTTCGTGGGTGATGTTTGTCATCATTCGATTCCAACTATGCCTATCATCTAAAAATGTTAGTATCAAAATAATCAATTGAATTGCGCCCGATGGAGGGGAAATGAAAATTATGCAAGTAAAAAATGAAATTCAATTGTACGATACCATAGGTTTTAGAAGTAATATTTCTTCAATTGTATGGAAGTCGACCGGCTTGGAGTCCATTGTTTCAAGTTGATATGAACCTTTTGCGATTACTGCTTTGACCCGATAGGGTCCTTCCCAATTTGCTCCCAGTTTGCCTTCGTTGGGTTCATCCTTCTTCGGTCTTCTGATCCTTAGGACATAGTCAGTCACCTACATTAAAAGATCGATACTTGATTTTTTTGTTGAGGTAATTTTCTGCCCTTTGTTTTTGTGCTTGTATTCGAACGAACACCATATCCTTTTTTTCCTCGACCAGGTCTAAATCTATCAACATAGCTTCTTTGTTCGACTCTTCGGTGGAGTGAGCGCACCGAAGACTGGGTTCCCCCACTTCCACCGAAAATAACGCTTATGCTCCATAGACAAGTGAGAACGGAGTTTCCCCGGTACTGTGTTTCACCATTGTTCGATGGGCCCACAACGCCCCGGGGAGTTCGTTCGGCCAATTGCCCTTTGATTCATCCATCCTTTTCTTTAGATACTCTATTATAGTCTTATTGGAAGACTCAGCTTGTCCGTTAGCACAGTGGTGATAAGGTGTTGATGCAATCCGCTTAATCCCCTACTTTTCGAAAAAGGCTGTAATTCGTCTCCCCACGAACTGCTTGCCGTTGTCGCATGTGATCTCTTTTGGGATCCCAAAACGACCGATGATATTTTGGTGAATGAACTTGATGACTTCCTGTTCACGAATTTTAGCCAAAGCAATTGCTTCTACCCACTGAGAAAAATAATCCGTAAGAATTAAAATAAATTTTACCCCACCGGGCGCTGTTGGAAGCGGCCCGACCAAATCCATTCCCCATTTCATGAACGGCCACGGTGATGTGACCGAATGAAGTGGCTCTGCTTGTTGATGTATGAGGTTGCCAAATCGTTGACACTTGTCACATTTACGAACGAACTCTTTGGCATCATCCGCGATCGTTGGCTAATAGTATCCAGCTCTGATTATCTTTCGAACCAATGACTTGCTACCGGAGTGATTACCGCATTCCCCTACGTAGACTTCTTTTAGTACGTAACTCGTTCCATTTGGGCCCACATATTTCGCTAAAGGGCCACCAAAAATTCGCCTGTAGAGTCGATTGTCTACGAGGCAATATCTGGCCGCTTTAGCTTTAAGTGATCGGGCAGATTTTTTGTCATCGGGAAGAGTGCCTGCCTGCAAATAAGACAAATATTTGTTTCTGCAATCCCAAGTATGATTAACATTGTTTACCTCTTTGATGCTTCGACAAAGTGGGGATTCGAACATATGAACCACCATTTCGTCGAGTTTTCGATCGATAGCTGCTGCAGAACCAAGGTTGGCTAAGGCGTCTGCCTCGATGTTGTCTTCCCTCAGTATCTGAGCTATTTTCCATTCCTAAAAAGAAGTTAGAAGATTTTGCACTTTTTCGAGCAGCTGCTACATCCTCGAATCTCGAACTCAAAAATCGCCTTGGATTTGATTTACCACCAACTGAAAATCGCTTTTGATGTCTAGTCGTTCGACTTTCAAGTCTTTTGCGATCTTTAAACCTGCAGTGAGGGCCTCATATTCGGCCTCGTTGTTAGTCTTTGCATGTAACTTGATCGCATACCTGAGTTTCTCACCGGTAGGTGCTATCAACAGGATTCCTAGGCCAGTCCATTTCACATTTGAAGCTCCATCGGTATACATTACCCAGACTCCGGGATCTGGATCTCTCATCATTAACTCTTCCTTCTTTACTTCCGGGAAGATGTTAGTGCTAAAGTCAGCTATAAAATCAGCTAAAACTTGAGATTTTATGGTGGTGCGAGGCTGGTAAGTGATGTCATATTCACTTAGCTCGACCGCCCACTTCATCAATCGACCAGAAAGATCTGGCCGATGTAAAACATTTCGCAATTGAAAAGTAGTTATAACAGATATTCAATGACATTGGAAATAAGGTCTTAACTTTCGTGCAGCAGTGACTAGTGCAAGTGCTAGTTTTTCTGGATGTGGATACCTTGTTTCTGCGTCTAACAATGTTTTACTAACATAATAGATAGAAAATTGGTTACCTCCATCCTCGCGAACGAGGACAGTGCTTACAACAACATCGAAAACGGCCAAGTAGACGAGCAAAATTTCTCCTTCGATTGGCTTTGATAAGAGTGGAGGGTTGGACAAATACTGCTTCAGTTCTTTGAGAGCCTTTTTGCATTCTGGTGTCCAATCAAAGCTTTTTTTTTCCTCAGCACCGAAAAGAACTTGTGACATCGTTCAGAAGACCTCGAGATGAACCTGTTGAGATAGGCTACTCGACCGGTCAGCTGCTGAACTTCTTTCACCATTGTCAGGTCTTCGGAAATGCTTTCGATCGCCTTGATTTTTTCTGGATTGGCCTCGATTCCTCTTTGAGATACGATGAATCCCAAGAACTTGCTGGATCCGACCCCGAACGCGCATTTCTCCGGGTTCAATCTCATGTTGAAGCGCCTTAATATCATAAAAGTTTCCTCCAAATGACTCAAATGATCCTTCTTTTCTAAAGATTTAACCAACATATCATCGATATACACCTCCATCCTTTTTCCGATTAAATCTTTGAACATGGTAATAACCAAACGTTGATAAGTAGCCCCTGCATTAGGCCGAAGGGCATAACTGTGTAACAATAAGTCCCTGTGTCCGTGATGAACGAAGTTTTTTTCCGATCTACTGGGTCCATCGAAATTTGATTATAACCTGAATAAGCGTCCAAGAAACTAAACATTTCGTGCCCTGCCGTCAAATCAATCAATCTGTCGATGTGAGGCAGTGGGAACGAATCTTTTGGGCAAGCTTTGTTGAGGTCGATATAATCGACGCATACTCTCCATTTGCCATTTTTCTTCGGTACTATGACAATATTTGCAAGCCATTCTGGATACTTAACCTCTTTAATGAACCCATTCGTTAACAATTTTTCTACTTCATCGTTGATAACTTTCCTTCGGATCCTCCATTCGGCCGTTTCTTTTGCTTTACCGGCCGATGCTTTGGATCGACGTTTAATTTGTGTGTGGCGACCCTTAGATCGATCCCCACCATATCCGCGTGGGACCAACCAAAACAATCAGAATTATTCTTGAGAAAGGATATGATTTTTGCTCTTACCTCGGGATCCAATTCTGCTCCCACGTAGACTTTCCGATCAGGCTTATCATCGAATAACATTACTTCTTTCAATTCTTCTATCATAGAGTCTTCGGCTTTTTGTTTGTATGGTTCTCTAACACATGACGGAATCGGTGCAAATTCGTCTTCGACTGCGGACTCCGCTAACTGTGACGGAGCACATGACGGAGTCGCAGTGAAGTCTTCGGCCACGGATTCCGCTAACTGTGATTGCTATTTTCGAAAGCCATCCTTAACAGCTACTGAGTAACATTCTCGAGGAGCCTGTTGCTCACCTCTTATTTCACGAATTCCCCATGGAGTAGGGAATTTTACAACTTGATGTAGAGTCGATGGGACTGCTCCCATGGCGTGGATCCATGGTCGACCCAGTATCACGTTGTACGACATCTTCCCTTTCATTACTTGAAATGATGTCTCACTTTCAACGCCTTCTGCATGTCTTAATTATGATTTCTCCAACAGTCACTTCGCTTGAATTATTGAAGCCCGATAAAACCGTTGAGCGAGGTACGATCTTATCGCTCAACTGCAACTGTTCAACTACTCTTGAATGTATTATGTTAACCGAACTGCCAGCATCAATTTACACCCTCTTTACGTTGGCATCGTCGATTCTCATCGTTACCACTAATGCATCGTGATGGGGATGAATCCTTTCATCGAAGTCGAAATCTCCGAACACAATCTCATCGTTCATATCATCCCGCGTTCGTTTGTCTCGCGTGAACGAGACCTTTGCATACTTCTTTGTAGTGTAAGTCACTCCACAAACGTCATCTCCTCCAGTAATAACGTTCACCATTTTCCTAGGAGCAGGAGGTTTTGGCGGCTCATCGTCCTTTTTCTTATTAAAATTGTTTCGCCCTCTTTCAGTCAATAATTCCACCAAATGCCCCTTCTGTAGCAAGCTGGCCACTTCGTATCTCAATGCCTTACATTCTTCTGTCGTATGGCCGAAGTCATGATGAAATGCAAACCATAGATTTTCGTCCCTTGTGTTTGGATTTGTTTTTATGCGACCTAGAAACTTCACGACTTTATCACCCATCCCCTTCAAGTGATTCACCAAATTCGGTGTCGATATGCAAAAATTATACTCCGTCACTTTCGGAGGCAGTGGTCGATCTTTTGGAATCGAAGATGCATTCGACTGCCCCCTCTTCGGTTGATTCCTCGAGCTACCAGCTTCGTGGTTGTTGCTCCCTATTTGAGGGAAACTGTAGGGCTCCCATCGTTGGTCCCTGTAGTTTCGCCTGTCGTTCTCAACTCTCCATGGTGGTGGTCGATCATACTGATGATTATTTCAGGCTAGCTGCAACTCCTCCTCCTCGGCCCTAATCCTTGGTTCGCACTCACGATATAAATCGTCGAACGTCCATGCATTGATTTCCCTAAGACGATCTTTCAACTTCAAACACACTTCCATCGAATCAGTGCACAAGTTGTTAGCAAAAGTCAAACAAGCCCACCTTTCCTCGAGATTTGGGATGTGAATCTTTTCATCATTAAACCGTTTCACAAACTGTTAGATAGTTTCCCCGGACCGCTGCTTAACGTTCAAGATATCTTCCACCCTCGGTTCTATATTTTTTGCTCCAGTATGTGATCGAATGAACTTAGCCGCCATATCATCGAAATTTAATATTTCGTTTTCAGGTAGCTGCAAATACCACTTCAGCGCTGCCCCTTTCAACGTTTCACAAAACTTCTTCAGACTAACTGAATTGATCTCTTCCGAAGTCAGGTCGTTCGCCTGAACTGCAACCGAAAACATGTCAATATGATCCCTTGGATCTGTAGTTCCATCGTATCTCAAACTTTTGGGTAACTTGAAGGTTTTAGGAATGGGTAGTGGAGCAGCACTTGGCGGAAACGGACGCTTTGAAATTGATTTCTTAGCGACTTCGTCTGTTAACTTTGGAACACCTGGTAGCTTCTCCATAAATGATTTTATCTCATTGAAATTCTTATCCACTGTGTCATTCAGCAGAGTTTGCATCGTAGCCAACATCCTTACTTCTGTCGTAATGGAGGCCGGAGCTCCCATAGCCACGGCGGCCGTACCCGATCCTCCAGATCCGACCCCCGCTGCAAGTCCCCCTGTTACGGCGCCCTGAGGAACCGAAGTCGGAATTATTGTGGGGGGTGTGATCGGGGAAGTGGGCGCTCTGTTTCCGATAAAGCTAGACAGGATCTTCAACTGTTCTTGTACATTTCAAACTGAACGTCATGCCTCCTCAAATACGCCATCAATGCCGCATTCGTATCTCCTGACTCAGTTTCGACCGCGGGATCCCTACCGGGTCGTCGTCCCTGAGGCACGTTCAACTGTGAACCAGTAGGAATGTCATCCTGAATCGGATCCTGCTCGTGATTGGTAGACTCATCGACCGCTTCAACATTGGTCGGAACATGAACCCCATCATTGGGATTGAGCTGTTGTTGACCGTTCAGAGCGGTGGTAACATCGATGTTACGTTCATCTGCCATTTCAAGACAAAAAAAGCAAACGTAAGTAGTATCAAATGATTCAAATTTCAAAATAAATCGATTGCCCAGACCCCACGGTGGGCGCCAAATTGTATTTCCTAAAAATGTATTTCAGGTTTTACAATTAAATTTGTATTTAGTTGAATCTAAGGGCACCGTTTATATCTCAATTCGACCAGTTGATAGACAATTTACGTTGGCAAGTAGTCGGTTTTCAGGGCTTTAATTCGAAGACAAATGTAATCAGATGAACGAAGGCAAATAATGAATCCTCAGTTTACTATGATAAACTCTAGCTTAGTTTCAGACAAATATTTATCGAAGATGATTTATACGCTAGTTTTGTTCGATGCTGAATAGATGATTCTAACCAGATTCGATGAAAAATTTAGATATAATGATAAAAAATTCGATCGATGAAAATGCTCTCAATCAGATTAGCACTACGATCAGAGTACAATAATAACGATTTACTTGATGTTTTTGATATTAATAAGCAAGTTAGATAATGAACTAATTATACGACCAAGGCAATGATAACAGATTAACGAAATCGACAACGATGAATTAATGTATCAAATAATAGAAATAGCGTGCAAACAACGAAGTAATCAGTAATAAATAAACGAATAAAGCGATAAAGCTTATTGTATTGAAGAATCGGAAGTTGGTGCTTCGATGAAAGAGATGAATCCTCCTCCAAGTTTGAACCAAACCACGATCAATGGTAAATACAATGGTTGCTTTGATAATGACAATAAAGTAACAATGGTGTAGTGAGCAATAGTATAGCTGATAAATATAAAAATTGTTGTTCTGATGAACGTAAGTCTGCAAATCAAGAAATAGAGTTCTATTTATAGGTTGAAATGGTGAAGTTCCCAACCCTAGAAGAACTCCCACTTTCTCACCTCTCTTTTAAATCACGCAACAGCAGTTGCCCATTTTCAACCACTTCCGCCGAATCCGCTAGATTTCCTCCGATAAAAATGGGATAAGATCAGCCAAAGTTATCCGCAGGAGCAGCTGTCTTCGAAACTTTCCGATCTCAACATCGCATAATCGATCACACCGTCGAGCAAAGCTGCTTCGTATTGATCTCACCAGATGCGTCTTCGAAATTAGTTACAGCTTTGTCACGTAATCGAACACATTCCCTTCGTGATCGAACAGAAATCGACCAATACATACATATTAGTCAGTTAAATTGAACTGATGGTATCAAATTTTCTATATCAAATATGTGAATTAACTCTATGAAACATTAGGCGTCGTTTATCATCCATGAACGTGTGCATAACTGTCCATTTGTTATTTAACATAATTAATATGGAAAAAAAAAAGTTAAGAATCTCATATGTACAATTGTGGACAAGGCGAAGAGATTTCAAAGTTTAGAGAGAATATTAAATATGATTTTTTATTTTTTGTTTTTAAATTTTGACAAATTAAACAGAAACTCACCTGCAAGTACGAGAGAAGTTAGAAGATTACAAACTCAAATGAATTACTGAGGCTTGAAAATCTTGACCCTACGTGGACCTGTTCTTTATCACTTAGAGGTCTCTCTCTCTCTTTTCGTTTTGGTAGAAACATGACTTGCATTAAGAAAATATAACAGGGGTTACATAATATGTTCGTGCAGAGTTCGGTCGGATCCAAATTAGGAGCATTAAAGTAGTTAATATAAAATATAAGAATGTCATTAAGCGCATTTAAGTTCCCTAAGGAAGCTAGGCTAGTACAATTACTATCCGAGATGGTGGTGACAAAATATGTGCCGAAACTATCTTCCAACAAGAGTTGCTGAACAAAAATAAGAGACACTTCATAGTTGATAGTAGAGTTTGGATTGGACTGACTGGGAGCTCCTTTAGCCAATAGGTATGCAACTCTTTTTTCTTGGCGAAAGTTATGCCTGATTGTTGGCACCTGTAATTCTCAACAATAGAAGTGTAAATGGATGTAGGTTTTTCTAGCTGATTAATAATATTGGTAGAATCAGTTTCCACTTCTAATGGAATAAAATATTGTTCGGCAGCCAAGAGTAATCCATATTTGAGGGCCAAGAGCTCAAAATATATTTTATTGTGGCCTTAGACATTTTTATGAAAGCCTAGGATCCAATATCAATTAAAGTTTCTGAACTTTCCTCCTATCATAGCAGTATTATTAGGAGCTACGAAAGAGCCATCAACATCGAGGGTCTATCGAAAATAGCCTCTCCACTTTGGTGGTGGTAGGGTCTGCGTACACCTCACCTTCCCCAGACCCTACTTGTGGGATAAAACTGGATTTGTTGTTGTTTTTGTACGAAAGAGCCATCAACATTAAGCTTAATAATGTTAGGTTTTGGAGGGAACCATTTTACTTTAATGCTTCTAGTTCTCATTTGTCTAGGCTCTTTTGAAGTAAGGAGTTTATATTCAAGGGTCTTCTGATGAACTTGATCATAGGAAAGCTTATTTTTTAAGTTGTAAATATTGTTCTGGTAATACTTGGAGTTGAGGGTATTTGCCTTTTCTTTCAAAAAATTTAACCAGTCTTGATTTTTAGTAATATCAATATTGATAGAGCATTCAGACCAGATAGATTTGGCGATGGAACAGCCCATGAGGATATGGAATATAGTTTCAGCAGCATCTTTACAAATTGGGCAAGTACTATCAATTATTTAATACCTATGGAGGTATGATCTAGCAGGGAGTCCGTCGTGTTGGTATTGCCACAGGAAGTATTTAATTTTATTGATGGTATCAATTGTCCAAATCCACATAAAGTCTTTATCAATACTGTTGTTTAAGAAATCTAATATGTATTTTGGTCTGCACTTTCGATAATGACCAAAAATAAAAATAGATGAAGTAGAAAAATTCCAAGCCAATAGTATACACTGCCTGTCCTTAAGAAATCTAATCCCCTCACAGTTACCCAAGGTTTGTGGATTAATTTCTCCCAGGATAGAATGAAATTATCCTCATTGTGATAGCGGTAATTCAAATCACAATGAACAACGAACTCAAATAATGGTAGCAAATCACACTCACTCAGAACTTACTTTGTTTTGAAAACAAATGCAAAAAGTAATTAGAGTGAGAGAGAGAGAGAGAGAGAGAGAGAATATGAAATTTTTGGATGAATTAAAATGAGGCAAAATGCCTCTATATTTATAGCCACAAGATTTGGAGTGAAAGACATGGAGGTGTCTTTTCATTTTTGGTGAAATGGTTGTTCATGAAAAGCAGCCTTCAAGGTGATGTCAGATACTTTAATATTAGAATCGTTAATAGTAAAATGACCATAGATTAGGCTTCAAAGAGTGTTTCTATTTGGTTGGCAGCTTTAGTCCCATAAAGAGATATTCCTATCATTTCCTATAACCCAATGAGTACTTTTGTTACAATTTACCCAACCCTTATTGATACTATCACAGATGAAAGAATATGATTAGAAGGAACTCTTTGGACATACTGACTACTTATGACTTGTGCCCAAAGATTATTTGGTTTAGTAAAAAAGCGCCAAGTGAGCCCAGTGAGCATGGTTGCATTTTTAGTTCCGGCTTTGATAATGGAAAGACCCCCCTAAGTTCTTAGGCTTGGTAATGGTATCCTAGGATAATAGGTAGATTTTTTTCTTAGAATCAGTTGTACCCTTTAGGAAATTTCGTTGAATTATGTGATATTGCATGATATGGTTAGGAAGAGCGTTGAGAGTGGATTTAACAAAAGCTGCCCTTCCAGACTGACACGGCCCGGAATCCGGTTAGGCCGTGCGGGCACCCGACATCCTTCCCTAGACCCGTCGGGCGAACCCTTATCAATTAGATTAGGAAAGTAAATATAATTCAATTTATAAATAAAAGCAAGACATAGAAAAAGTACAAACATAATGATACCTCTAAGCTGTAAAAAAGAAATTACAGCTGACTACCCACATACTAGGTTTAGGGCTATCCAGACTAGACATCTAAGAGTACAAAAGAAGACAGATACCTCCTGAAGGGAGAAAATGTAGCTGAAATAATAAACAATAAACTGGTGGCCATCCGAAATTAAAGCTGGCTCACCCTGACAGCTGAAGTCGTCTTCTCTCCTGAACAACGTGGCGAACTCAATCCTTGAGCGAACCTGCCGAAACGAAATAAATAGACAAGAAAAAACAACAAACAAGGGTGAGTCAAAAGGACTCAATAAGTGGGGTAGACTAGCCACCTCAAAGAATAGGATAGCTAGCCAGGGAGGAGAAACAGATAAACAAAATTCCTCTTATTTAAATTATAAAAAGGAAGAGCCAGATAATAACTAGAAACACGTATGGAATGACAAACTCATCAAAAACCAGGAACGTAAGATAACCAAAATATATAGGTATCCCGAACACATCAACAATCAGAAATACATCCTGTTGCAGTGTGCAACCTGATGCATATATTTATCCTGTTGCGGCGTGCAACCCGATCCATATATTTATACCGTTGTGGCGTGCAACCCGATCCATATATTTATAACGTTGCGGCGTGCAACCCGATCCCCGCAACCCAGACTACGAGCCAGAAATATATAGGCAAATAAGCAATGCACATAGAAGCAGAACAGTAGTTATGTACCACAAGTCTACACAATGGTATGAAATGAAATCAAATATGATGCAAAGGTCACATGTGCCCGTATTCCCATCCCGAAGCGAAATACTCCTGCATTCGAGGGGAATCCAATCTGATATCCAACTGGAGCGGAATACTCCTGCTCCTAGGGGCGAAATACTCCTGCACCCGATATAATGTAAAGCTGAGGCAGAATACTCCTGCACTCAATATCTGACATAAAAGCGGAATACTCCTGCTCTTGGGGCGGAATCCTCCTGCCCTCAATATGATACAATGGAGCGGTATCCTTCTGCTCCTGGGGCGGAATACTCCTGCACCCAATATGATATGTACTGTAATGCATATGAATGACATATAATGCATATGAATGCAATGTGATGTAATAATAACCCTTCACCGGCGTGGGACTCTCATCGACAGCCGGAAAGTAGATGCCAACTCACAGCCAAAGTACAATGCTCAGATCCTCAATGCAGTACCAATAACAGGACATAACATATAATATATAATGTAAATCCAAAGCTAAGGTGTAATGAGTACGCCTATCGGCAGTTACACACGTAAGGAACACGTGGTAGAAAATCCATGAGACTAGGTGCCTCCAAAGAATTGGATATAAACACTTACCTTGTTACAAAGTTATTACAGCCACTCAATAACCGCTTTGTCCTTTGGATTTATTACATAAGGCTAAAGGCTTCATTCCCCACATCTTAGGGTAATATGGTTAGGAACCTGATACCCTAGTCACATACGCAATACGCAGGTCAGGCCTATGTACAGGGTTTAAGATCACATAACCAAACCCTAAATAAATTATATTTATATGTTGCCCATAACTCATTGAGTATGAATAAATAATCAGTTCTATTATCGGGGTCCAATTGACCCTTTAAACTATCAATTGAATGTTTCGGAGTGAAAAATCTATCTTTTTCCGGCTCTTTTCGCATTTTCTGGCATTTTTTTCACTGCGTTTTGTCATTTTCTCTGTTTCTTTCTTAATTCCGTTCCGTTCTTTTTTTTGGACGAAAGCTAAGGGATATGAATATCCCTTAGCACAATCGCCATATCACCTTTCCTTTACTTTCCTTTTTTTTTCCTTTTTCCTTTTTTTTCTTTTTTTCCTTTAAAATTTGCTGCTACGGTAAAAATTAAAACGGTACCCTACGATATTCGAAATAATTCCAACTTTTCCATACAAGTTATACAAAATATATGTAACACACTTGCTAAGGCGGATCTCCAATCGGACTCCCGAAACTCAATATACAAATTAAATAGAAAAATATCAAATTATTTAACTTTCGGCATTTTAGCGGAAACTAGTCGAACAACATCGAAATTCACTATCTCCTGATTACATGATAAGAATTACAACACGTGCACCGAATTCTTTGAGTAAAACATATCTGGATAATATGATAACACCATTGCCCGGATTATTCTGACTAAGATGATCCTTCCTCGATCACGAGAGGAGAGTTCTACATTTTCGAAACAAAGATACACGGAACTTTGAATGGGTTAACATGATTAAGCCGATAATCACCTATTCGATATACCTTTCGATATAGAACAGGTCGTTGAAACTAAGAATTAGCTCATGCTTGATACAATAGAGGAGCTTTTGAAGTACCCTGTCACTACACACTATAGAAGATTTGATGCAAGCTGTATTATTTTTTACGAATGCACTATGCAACATCTCAGATAATGTTAGTGTTGTTCTGCAAGTTCCTTGTGGGAACGTAGTTACTCACATCCTAATGTATATCAAAGGTTAATCTAAACAGGGTCTATCATATAAGGATAAGGATCATGCAAATACTACTGGATAATATGATGCAGACCAGGAATGATCTTCAGACTGAACATCTACTTCAGGGTATTGTCTTTGAATTGGAAATATTATGACTTGAAAAAATAAAAATAAATGAGACATGTAGTTGGACCATGAGCTGAGGCAGAATACCAGCAACAAAGTTGATTACATGAACACTTACAACGCTAAAGTAACCTCTCAAGGAGTTGAGGTGTGAAGGAGATATGCCAACAATGGATGGACGATAAGCTGCACTAGACCTTTATCTCTAAATTTTTTTGAAGTAAAACAGTGTCAGTATGAGGATCCAGTTCTAGTTGAATACAGACAGATAGCCAGAAGAAAACCAGAGTCACCATACAGGGTTACTACTGACGGTGTTCTTATGTATAAAGATAGACTTTGTGTTCCTGATGTTGCAGATTTAGTCTATGATAGAGGCACATTATTCCAAATACACTGTTCATCCAGGTTCGACTAAGATGTACCATGATCTCAAGCAGATTTATTGGTGGGACGGAATAAAGTGTGACATAGCAGAATTTGTGGCTCAGTGTTCTAATTGCCAGCAAGTTAAACTCATATCATCTTTCCAGACTTTATGCTTTCAGCAGATAGATACGTATATATGATCCGGTCGCCAACTTATCTCTGTCATTAATAGATTATTAGTAGGTTTAGCAATGATCGACACTCATTGTAGGTTTCTGTCGTGGCCCTAGGTTGGGTCGTGGCAAAAGTGGTATCAACGCCTTAGAGATTTAGTATTACCATGCAGTATTTGGAGGAAGACTCTTCTACTTAAAGCACAACCTCATGCAGCTATTTGAATAGGAATAACCATCCTCGCACAGTCTGCTGGACTAAAGAAGATTTAGCTAAAAGCTGAACGTAGGCAGACCTTAGCTACCAACTACCCTTTCGAGTTGCTAAACAGCTGCAACTCCTGAGTTCACAACTCCATACCTTTGTCGTAAACACCACCGCCTGATGGATGGTACTTCTATTACCCTTAGAAGCCTTGAAAAACAATATTATGCTTACCCGGCTACAATAACACGTACTCTGACTCAACACAGGGAACATCACAAGCGGCTACCAACCACCCAAGCTCACTAGTGCCGGACAAAGAAGAAATGGAAATGGACTGAGGATAGAAATAATTAGAGCTTCAGGAAGCTCATATTCTTATTTGCTTGGCTACTAGAGCTAGACTATTTTCGAGTCAGGCTAACCAAAGAATCGCAATTGAAGAAATAGATATTAAATGAGCTCTATGGAGAAACATCCATATCAATTTAACCTTCAAATAAGAAGGAAACTCTGACAATTTACCAGAAAACCCTTTTATAATCCAGATAAGCTTATGGGATAACATGACTTTACTAGCGTTTTGAACCAAGAGGAGATACGTAGATCGAGTATTACTTACTAACCACTTTACACCGGAAGAAACAATGACACTCTCTGATGGTGATGAACTAGAATTCCATCATCCAACCAATACGCAATTCCGAAAAGAGAGGTAAACTAATTTGATATAATAATAGAAGGTGGCACGACAGGATGCCAGGCAGACAATAGCGACACTCACCATCAAATTTCTCATATTTAGACCAGATAAATTAGTAGGGTCTCACCAATGCCAGGAATAAATCATACTAGAAGCTCGCCCCTCTACCGCATCCGATTCTTAATTAAGACAATATCCAAGGAAACCATCGAAACATGATAAGACACACCATTTCCAGATCGATCGGAAGAATCAAATCTTACTCACATATAAAAGAAGAGGAAATACAGGGATCTACTACATCGGATGCCTCAGCATCCTACCAGACTAGCAGTTCATAGAACTGCCTCTGCAGCTGAGCTGAGCCACTACCCTGATAATCACTTCTAGAAGAACTACTGCCACCACGCTCTCGACCTCTACTGGATGGTGGCATTTCTCTGGCTGATTGAGATCTAAATAAAATCCCCTGCGACTGCACAGATGCCTGATGACGAGAGAAAAGACAACTGCCTACTTTTCGGAGTAAGGAAAAACTCCTCAAAGAATAGCCAGACTCACGACAATGATACCACCTTTTCGCTGAAAAATGGAAGCTGGAAAGATTGTTGATAGCTGTAAAGAAATGACTGACTCGGATCTTGACGAGCTACCGGCGCACTCTAAGAATTACAGAAACAAGCTGAGATAACCTGGAAGGTGACCTCCAAAAATAATCAGAAATCTTACTTCCAAATGAGCTACCATGGTTACCTACTAGGGGCACGAGATCTCTTGCTCTCCTGCTCTAACTCTTCCCCCTCTAACTTATGGTATGCCTAACACCTCTGAGAAATATCAACAATGACATCAAATGAATTCCCAACCTCAATTTCTCGAGCCATCTGGGATCTCAAGGAGAGAGAAAGTTCATTAATAAATCTTTGAATCTCTCGAAAGGCTTATGGACTAGTTCTAATGCATATTCAGCCATTCTATAGAATTCAATCTCATATTCTGAAACACCAACAGGCTAACCGACAGGCTACCCTGTCCAATCCACTCAAACTGGCAATACTTTTCATCTCGCTTGCTACTCGAAAGGAATTTTTTCCCACGAATCTAGAAGAAAAATCGAACCAAGTCAGCTAATAAGAGTGCGGTCCACCAATCTAGGGCTGGACCTTAAAACTGGAAAGAATAATAATCAACACCATACCACTCGATATAATCAAGAGCCTGAAGGATACAAATACCCTGACATTATTTTTAAAAAACAATTCATGAGATTTATCTGATGCATTGCTTAAGTATATCGGAAGGTTCAACCGCGTAAAATAATGCAACCTCTTCGGACACTCGGACCGAGCCATTACTCAGGCTAACTAACCAACCAGAATAACTAGAGGCACAACACATGCTGTCTCCGGAACATAATTCACTCCAGCAATATTAAGAACCGGAAAAGGAGCTCCCTGAGATCGAATGTCTGCACATACAGCAACCTGATATGCTGTCTAGCGAATAATAGGTTTTTGCGGTATCTGCGCCACCAAGATTCTCGTGAAAGCATCGTAGAGAGCCAAGGGAACCACAAGGCCCTGCTTTCTTGCCCATCGCGAGCTCGTAGATCCATAACTAGATCGTCAGCACGATCAAAAACTCTCGGGACTTCGTCAGTGCTAGCCCCAGGCTAGACTGCTTCGTCTTGAACTCATACCGTTTGCTGATTTGTCGCACGAAGGTTCACAATTTCCTCAAAGGAATTAACAAATTAACGAAAATACTTTTGAATCCTAGACCGACGCATGATCAGAAATGAAGGAAGTGGAACTTCCTAAATACCGTCATAGCCTCTCGTAGATAAGTACGGACGTCTACGTACCCATAAGCGAGACTCTACTAGACACTGTCCTAGTCTGGATAGACTCTAAACTGGGCTCTGATACCAACTGACACGACCCAGAATCCGGTTAGGCCGCGCGGGCACCCGACATCCTTCCCTAGACCCGTCGGGAAAACCTTTATCAATTAAATTAGGAAAATAAATGTAATTCAATTTATAAATAAAAGCAAGACTTAGAAAAAGTACAAACATAAAGATACCTCTAAGCTGTAAAAAAGAAATTATAGCTAACTACCTCCTGAAGGGAGGAAAATGCAGCTGAAATAATAAACAATAAACGTGTGGCCATTCGGAATAAAAGCTGGCTCACCCTGGCTCCTGAACAACGTAGCGAACTCAATCCTGGTGCGAACCTGCTGAAACGAAATAAATAGACAAGAACAAACAACAAACAAGGGTGAGTCAAAATGACTCAATAAGTGGGGCAAACTAGTCAGCTCAAAGAATAGGATAGCTAGCCAGGGAGGAGAAACAGATAAACAAAGAAACAGATAAACAAAATTGCTCTTATTTAAATTATAAAAAGGCAGAGCCAAATAATAACTAGAAACACGTATGGAATGACAAACTCATCAACAACCAGGAACATAAGATAACCAAAACATATAGGTATCCCGAACACATCAACAATCAGAAATACATCTTGTTGCGGCGTGTAACCCGATCCATATATTCATCCTGTTGCGGCGTGCAACCCGATCCATATATTTATACCGTTGTGGCGTGCAACCCGATCCATATATTTATGTAACGACCCTCAAATAGTCGTTACGGGATCCGGGACCTCGATTTGCGTGTCGACAGTTCCAAAAGCTCCATTAGGTCATTTATGACCAGTTTGTGAAATCTGAGTCGAAACGGAGTCCGTTTGATAGGTTTTCGAGAAAAGGATTTGTTTATGAAATTCCGGAAAGGAATTTGGGGTTTCGATAGGTCGTTTTGAGTAAACGAACCCCGATGGAAAATCCGAGCGCACCGTTAGGTCCGTCTCGTCATTTATGATATGTAACAACCTTAGAAATTGAAAACGGACCTCGTTTGATAGGACTTTTGATAAAGTCCCCGTTTCGGAAGTTTAAAAGAGTTAAAAGAGGTTTCCGAGCTCGATTTGAGCAAATGAGCTCCGATGAGAGATCCGAAAGTTCCGTTAGGTTCGTAGAGTCATTTGTGACTTGTAGTAACTTTCGGTATTGGATTCCGAGGTCGTTTGGTTAAATTTCGCTATTTTGGCGAAAGTCAAAAATTGAACCTTTGTCGTGGGACCCACTTTTTGAGTTCTGGAGGTCCGAATTGAGTTCTGTCTTGACGAGCATGTCACCCAAGTATTTGATGGCTTTTGTGCAAAATTTGGGATCATTCCGAGCTTCGTAGGGTCCCGTTTTGCCCCTAAAACAGTAGAAAATCTGGTGCGACTTTTCTGTTCTGTTTTGGATCAAACAGCCGGATAAAATCTGATTTTCCGGCCAATCCGTAAGGAATTAGGAAAAACTCAAAACATGAAAGTTGTAGCCCTTTGAGTTGTGGTTCTAATGGCACTGGTTTCAGGTTATTTGCACATTCCTATCAAAAGTTATGATTTTTTCAAAAGAAGTTGTCACAGAGGCAAAAACTGCTATAAAAAGGCCATTTCGGGCCATTTCGGTTCATAACTTATAAAAATCATTTGGTGAGCTCTTGAGGCGATTTTTTGGTATTTCTTGAAGACCCAATCATACTTACACTTAAGGTAAGCCCTTTCAATCCATCTTTATGTTGATTAACACAAGAATCAAAGGGTTGATTCTTGGAAATGGGTTAGAACCCTAGATTCTTAAGAATTGGGGAAAGACATCGAGCAAGGCTCGCATGTGGAATCTAAGTGTACTTTTGGACTCACGGGAGCGTGGGGAGTCCGGAAAAGTACATTTTTTAAATTTAGGGCTCGGCCCTACCTGGGGCATTTTGGTAATTTTTACCTTAGGATGCCTATAGGCTTAAATAGCTATAATTGAGCACTCATATGTGCTATATCTTGTCTTAATAGACCTAGTGGAGAGTCCTTCGCGGACAAGGCGAGCGGGAAAGGAGATTCTTCCCGGCATTTGAGCCCGAATTTCGAGGTAAGTGAGACTTGACCTCTATTGTGCTTGTGGACTCTTCCTTCATGCTAGTATGCTTCATGTACGCATATATATACCTAACAATGGTTAGGATTAATGATGTGAATTACTTGCTATTATTGTTTGTTATAAATAGCGAGATTGTGACTCGACTGAGGTATGTGCCGGTCTAAACGCTACGTCGAGGTAGCTTAAATTTATATCGTAGTAACGCTTGCTACGCCATGCTTAGATAGCAAGAACTTGGGACATGGCCGAGGATGTTGCCGGCATGTCATGATAAATGTCTTGCCGAGGATTTTGCCGGCTTTTGTATGATATTGGTACTTGATTTGTTCACGTGCCGGGTTGGGTAGTGCTGTCTATACGTAACCTTGGGTTGGACGACATGGGAGTAGGGATTGTACCCCCAAACTGTGGTCGGGTTAACCTTCGCCTTACGTTCAGCTAGCATAACCAACCTGGGTTACGGTGACTGTGAAATATTATCGTTATTAATATTTCTGTTATTATTTCTGTTATTGTTATTAATGTCGTGGATATTAATACTGTTAGAGGGACACTTGACAGGGGGTGTGATGTCGCCTATACTATGAGACGTGTCACACTTGACAGGGGGTGTGGTGTGGACACTTGATCTTTGAGATGTGACACACTTGACAGGGGGTGTGGTGTGGTCACTTGATTTATTGAGATACGACGCACTTGACAGGGGGTGTGGTGCGATCGTAGACAGATTTGAGATGAGCCAACGACTACGGGTCGTTGGTCTACTTATTCATGATTGTGATAGTGACTTCGGGTCACGGTATATGGTTGATACTTAGTAGTGGTGTTGCTAGTCCATCGTAGGTCTAGGTTAGTCGGCACGGGAGTAGAGATTGGACCTCCAAACCGCCGCTGAGTTGACCTATGCCTTACGTTGGATGGGCATAATCCTTGAGACTTCTGGTTACTACTTGTGTGTATGGAATGTGTTACATCTATTTTTGATTTCACTACTTTATTGTATGATTACTATAGTATGTTGTTGCTTATGATGCATGTAGCGACTTGTCCCGCAAGGGTACCTTAGCGGGCCAGTCGGTGATCTTACTGGGCTTCGGCTCATAACTTACTCTGCTACGTGCGCAGGTCCTTCATCCAGTCAGCAGCCCGGACGTTAGCGGTTCCCGAGGCTTCTGAGACTTTTGATTGAGGTGAGCCGACCACACAGACCGTGGTGGCATACCGCCGGAGTCACTTAGAGATAGGACTCAGATTTCTTTGATGTATATTCATACTTTATTGAGTCACTCTTAGAATGCTCCAATTCTTTTGTGGATATATTCTTTTGGACTTAACCCTTTTATATTTATATATCCATTTATGATCTTTTCACATTATTGTTCTTTTCCGCTTCTTGTTTCATTGGTTCGCCTAGGCAAATGTTGTTTAGGTGCCATCACGAGCCCTTGGAAATTGGGTCGTGACAATTTATGTCGTTGCGGCGTGCAACCCGATCCATATATTTATAATGTTGCGGCATGCAACCCGATCCCCGCAACCCAGACTACGAGCCAGAAATATATAGGCAAATAAGCAATGCACGTAGAAGCAGGACATTAGTTATGTACCACAAGTCTACACAATGGTATGAAATGAAATGAAATTAAATAAAATGAGATTAAATGAAATATGATGCAAAGGGTCACATGTGCCCGTAATCCCATCCCGAAGCGGAATACTCCTGCATTCGAGGGGAATCCAATCTGATTACCAACTGGAGCGGAATACTCCTGCTCATGGGGCGGAATACTCCTGCACCCGATATAATATAAAGCTGATGCAGAATACTCCTGCAGTCTCTTGAGGCGGAATACTCCTGCACCCGATATAATATAAAGCTGATGCAGAATACTCCTGCACTCAATATCTGACATAAGAGAGGAATACTCCTGCTCTTGGGGCGGAATCCTCCTACCCTCAATATGATACAATAGAGCGGAATCCTTCTGCTCCTGGGGCGGAATACTCCTGCACCCAATATGATATGCAATGTAATGCATATGAATGCAATTTGATGTAATAATAACACTTCACCGGTGCGGAACTCTCATAGACAGCCGGGAAGTAGATGCCAACTCACAGCCAGAGTACAATGCTCAGATCCTCAATGCAATACCAACAACAGGACATAACATATAATATACAACGTAAATCCAAAGCTAAGGCGTAATGAGTACGCCTATTGGCAGCTACACACGTAAGGAACACGTGGTAGAAAATCCACAATACCAGGTGCCTCCAAAGAATTGGATATAAAAACTTACCTTGTTACAAAGTTACTACAGCCACTCAATGAACATTTCGTCCTTTGGATTCTTTACCAAACGATCCCGCTTTGTTCAATAATCAGAAAAATATATCACATAAGGCTAAAAGCTTTATTCCCCACATCTTAGGGTAATCCGGTTAGGAACCTGATACCCTATTCGCATACGCAATACGCAGGCCAGGCATATGTACAAGGTTTAAGGTCACATAACCAAACCCTAAATTAATTACATTTATATGTTGCCCATAACTCACTGAGTACGAATATATAATCAATTCTATTATTGAGGTCCAATTGACCCTTTAAACTATCAGTTGAACTTATTAAAATGATGTCTAATATCCCAATTTTTACCGTCAAAGTATATTCAAACACACGTAATAAACTCAAATAATGCATTAAGATCATTTCGGGGTGAAAATTCTATCTTTTACTGCCTCTTTTCACATTTTCTTGTATTTTTTTTCACTGTGTTATGTCATTTTCTCTATTTCTTTCTTGTTGCGTTCTATTCTTGTTTTTGGATGAAAGCTAAAGGATACCACCGCCATATCACCTTTCCTTTACTTTCCTTTTTTTTTTTTTTTTTTTCTTTTTGTGTTTTTCCTTTTTTTCTTCTTTTTTCCTTTAAAATTCGCTGCTACGGTAAAAATTAAAACGGTACCCTACGATATTCGAAATAATTCCAACTTTTGCATACAAGTTATACAAAATATATGTAACACACTTGCTAAGGCGGATCTCCAATCGGACTCCCGAAACTCAATATACAAATTAAATGGAAAAATGTCAAATTATTTAACTTCGGTATTTTAGCGGAAACTAGCCGAACAACATCGAAATTCACTTTCGAAAGTTCGCAAAAGTCATAAATAATCATACGAACCTAACGGTACTTTCAGATTTCGAATCGGAGCTCATTCGCCAAAACCTAGCTCGAAAATCTCTTTTTAATATTTATTGACAATAAAAGTTGAAACCTTCTTCCGATGCCTACCAAACGAGGTCTGATTTAGCTCAAATTTTACAGATAAGTCTCAATGGACCTTACAAATATTTTAAAATTATCGGCACGCCAATCAGAGTCCTAACTTCCGAAACGACTAACCGAGGTCATTTCACAGCTATATTAAGGAAGTTTGTTTTCCAGCTTGAGAGCTTATGGTGAAGGTTGTCCAGAAGAAATTGGTAATCATTATGTTTTGGATTTTAATTTAAAATTAAAAACCCTAAATACTTGCCAAAGTGATTACCTACTTGAATGTTAAGAATACTACCAAGTCTAGTGGCTAAAGTAGTACTAATATTTATAGAAAAAATAATTTTGCATTTTTCATGATTGACTTTTTCACCAGACATGTTACAAAATAAGTCTAGAGTAGCTTTTATAGATCTTGTTGACTTTTCATTTGCTTTGGCCATAGAGGTAAGGTCATCAGCAAAAAGGAGATTAGATAGATCTGGTCCTCTTGAAGAGAATTTAATAGGATCCCATATTATGATTAATATAAATTGAAAGGAGTTCTAGGTAAAGTATAAAAATATAAGGGGGCATTGGGTCACCTTGTCTAATACCTCTAGATGTATTGAAAAAAAAGGTTTTAGCTCAATTAACTAGGATTAAATTAATAGAGGAAGTAACACAAGATAGAACTAGCTTAGAGATATTGGAAGGGAATTTGAAAAAGGGTTACATTATGCGAATGAAAAACCGCTCAAGCCTGTCAAAAGCTTTTTCTAGGTCTATTTTGATAATCATATCACCTTTCTTACCCTTCATATGGGCAAATTTATTTATTATTTCCTGAATGATTATAGCATTATCTAATGCCTGCCTAATCTTAAGAAAACTTATTTGGCAAAGACTAATAAAATTGTCAAGGTAAGGCTTGATACGGTTTGCATTAATTTTAGTAACAATTTTATAAATTATATTACATAGGCCATAGGTCTAAACTTCCGGAGATTGACTGCACTTTTAATTTTAGGAATCAGACATAGATAAGTAGAATTAAAATCTTGAGGAATAACACAATTTTCAAAAATTTGAGGACAAAAACCTTTAACAAAGTCTCGTACAATGTCCCAATATTTCTAGAAAAGGAAAGGATGAAAACTATCAGGGCCATGAGCCTTGTAAGGTTTAAAAGAAAAACGACTTTGGTAATTTCTTTATCTATGAGTGGTCTATCTAGAGTGGAGAGATCAGTTATGTTGTACCACATGGCATTATCGTTCAAAGATTCACTACAAGAAAATGGATTTTTGTGACGATTTTTAGTGGCGACACAAAAAGTTGCCACTAAAATAACTGTATTAGCAGCGACTCTACAAAGTTGCCACAAATGTTTTAGTAGTAGTGGCGACTCTTCCTCTCGCCACATGAAGTTGTAAATCAGTGGCGACTTTTCTCTCGTCGCCTCCAATAAGTGCAAAATCTTATGTTGAAAAGTAAGATTGAAAAGTAATTGTGGCGACCTTTCGGAAGGTGCTACAAAAGACAATTTGCTGCGACTAAATCGCCACTATTTCTTTTGCTAGAGTGAAAAAAAATAGAATAAAATGATTCCAGCCTATCTCAAAACCCTAATGGATGTAACGCCATTTGAAACCTCTATGTCCATATTCCCTTCTTCTTAAAACCCTTATTGTGAGACGTCAGTACCATTCAAGAGTCTCCATCCCTCTCTCTCTCTCACTATCTCAAGCTTGGCTGCTGAAGGAGATTAAGAGCCGAAAGATGAAAATGAAAAAGGGAAATGCAATTATTTTGTTTTTTGGGACGAATTTAGGTATCCTCTATGTATAAAAAATTGGTTTCGTGATGTTTCTTCTCATTTCCTCTTAGATCCGCAACCTGGAAGGTGTTTTATTTTCGTATTTTCATATTTTGTTTCTCATCCTTCTTCCTTGCTTATGGTTGTTCCAAAATTTAATTTGGATTTAAGAAGTGTTAGGAGGTTTTAATAGCTGAAACTTGATTTTTAATCGTAATTGTGTCAATTTTAATTTGGATTTAAGAAGTGTTAGGAGGTTTTAATAGCTGAAACTTGATTTTTGATCGTAATTGTGTCAATTTCCTTTTCAAATATGGTAGTGTTGGATAAGTGAGCTGAGAAGTCGGATTCATTTCAACATTCTTGAAAACTTATGTTGATGAACTTTATTTATAATGGAGACTTTAATGTTTGATTTGGATTAGCAGATTGAATTTGAATACGATGATGACAGATCTGGTGATGCGTCTATTTGTGAATGCCCACGTTAGTGTGATTTTATGATGCCCAAAACGTATTTGATTTATTGCCTACATGGTGTCTCAAATATATTTCCATTTAGGAGATTTTCAATATGGTTAGAATGTTGCTTTGGTCTTCCATCATATACTATGATGCTCATTCAAAAACACTTTTTATACAACTGCATAAGCCTCATGGTTTTGTCAAGATCAATTGATGTTGTGCAATAAGATCGCCAATTACCATTTATTATCTTAGTATGAGATGGGCCTTGGTTCTCCCTTTTTTAGTTATATGGCGTTTGTGTTCAAGTATATGACATAATTATATATTTCTTGATCATTTGTGCTAATGCGAAAAGACTGCCTAAGGCTTTAGGAATAATTCCCTTGCAGGTATATTCTACTAATCATGAAATTTGGCCATGACGTTTGTCATGACTATTAATACGAATAAGAGTGGATTATTCACATGGTGAAAGTAAAACTCTATAATTATTCTTTATCTGATTCGAAGTCTATTTTAGACTTATTTATTTGTATGTAAAAGCAGTCACACTTTTGTTTGCACTCATTACTGATGCTTCTCCATTTCAAGGTAGGGCTAGCATCGGAAAGACTATGGCCCTAGGGAATTGGGTTATAGCGAGATAATAGTCAATGTTCAATGGCTTTACAAGTATGTGTGAATTGAATGCATTCTTCTATTTCACAAAAATATTGAGTCATATTTAGTAAATGTACTTTTTCTATATGTGTGGATGTGCGAAGGTTAACGATTTTATAGGTATAAAAATGCATACAATCCTTTGCAAAGCAATCTCTTAAGATTGTTAGTTTATTTTTAATTGAATTTGTTATTTTTGGGAAGAGAGGAAAGACATGTAATTAGCAGTTTTATCTTTGAAATATTAACATATCTTTAATATAATAGTTAGTTCAGGGTAGTGCATATTGGAGGGACCAGATTGATGCAACTAACTGATAGTAGTAACAATTAAGTCAGTCATTTGTACTAGATATTATGCTTTTTCTTCAGCTCTATCTTTTCTCCCTCCCTGAACCCTTTACTTCTCTTTTTTAAAAGGTTTAGGACAGCTTTGTTTCCTAAGATTTGGTCTCTTAACTGTCTCTAGATGCTCATGTTGTTGGGTAACCCATAAGATGCACTTCAACATGTAAGAGTCGAACATAATGACATTTCATAAAGAGACGTGAGTCCCTAACTTTAACTTGATTATCATCACAGACAAATCAATTAAGCTAGTGTCAGAATTATCAATGGATGGACGAATTATGTGCAAGTTTGCTCTTGCGGATCTATACCTAAAACTTCAATGGAAGCTCTGTTGGGATTTGGATAGGTGGCTCGATCTCAAAGGTTTTAAACTTTTCTTTTTATTTAATATTATAAGAAAATTTTGTTATCTATTGTGTTGACATTTAATTGGTCATTGATGTCAATAGTGGCCTGAATTGGCAACACAAGTACCTTTAACGCCATTTCAAAGTACTGATTTATAGTATTTGAATGTTGATTACTATCTTTGTTCTGCTACTTTCTAGTTGTGCAATATCCATGGTATAATCAGACAAGTATGTGGTCATTAAATCCTTCTAGAGGCTTTCTTGTGAAGCTATATTTCGATGTTCTAATGTAGGCTTTGTTCTAATGCTATTGAATTTGAAGTTTATGAACTTCATATCCCAATAAAAATTTATGGTACATCTGTGTTAACAGTTGGAAGAGGAGCACCAACAAATGCAAAAGGAAATTGACAAAAGGATCCAAGATCATTAGGCTTCTTTAGCGGCTCAAATGCAAAAGGTATGTTTTTGAATTTTTATTTTCTTTTTCTATTCTTCCAGTATGAAATAAATGGGAACTTATTTAGTTTCTTAGATTCTACCTTTCCCTAAAATATTTTCATGGTTGTGGCTGGCTGCAAGGAGACAAAAATGATATAAACTCTATTTTCACTAAGTTGTTCTAATTAACAACTTTAGGCACTAACTTAGTTTTGTTAATATCCAGAATTGATAATACTGAAACTAAAAACTAAAAACTAAAAACTAAAAACTAAGTGATAGCTGAAAGACTTAGTAATCATTATATACTTTTTACTCTTATTACAGTGTTTATTTATACTCTGAAGATGCTTTTTTCTATTTCTTTTAAAGTTGTTATTCCATATCTTTTTTAGTGCATATCATCTACCATATCACTTTATTGTTTTGATGAATCTTTTATGTTTAAATTTCTCAGCTTATGCATTTGCACCAAACTATTCCGTCTAACTACGATTGGTCAGATTGTCCCTTTGCTTTTTTGAATGAGTTTTGCAATCTTTAACTCAACTTTCACTACCCCATTTATTTGCAACCTCCATTTAATTAATAAACATTTCACTATTATCATGCCATAGAGGGAAATGGCTACTATTTTAATTTGGTTAGAACTGGGTGTTATAGAAGTGTAAACTACATTAAAAGAGACATTAGTTCTGTTTTACCAATTTGGTAAGTTCTAACTTGACGTTAACATACTATCAACCTTAGCCAATCTGTTTCTCTCTTCCTTCACTTAGTCTTTCACCTTTCCTGCTTAATATCAACTTACTGAAGTGAATTTTTCTTGTTTTCGATCTTAGGGGCATGGTTCTTCTACAATGAGGAGGAGGAGGAGGAATTTGAAGATATTTTGTAGCTATTCTTTTTTCTTTTTCATATGTAAATTACAATGACAATGTATTAGTAAGTGTTGTCCATTTTATGTTATGACAACTAAGTAATGAGAAGTTCTTTTTGAGAAAAAATTTGGTATTTATTTTATATTTATTGGACCACTATAATTCTGTTAACAGTAAGATATTTTTTGGCTATTTATTATTATTTTTTTTTTTTTGAAAAAAGCTAACATTAGTGGCGACTATCTCGCCACTGAAAGTCCTCATTATTAGTGGCGACCCCTTTTTCGGTACCTTCAATAGCCAATACAGTTCGCTTTTTGTAGCGACAAAAGTTGCCACAATATACCTACTTTTTGTGGCGACAACAGAAGTCGCCACTATAAAGATTTAGTTTCGGCTTGTAGTGCAGCAATTTAATAGTCGCCACTAAAAGTATTCTGTGGCGACTTTTAAAGCTTCAAAAAGACAAATTTCTTGTAGTGATTTAATATGACTAATGATATGATTTGAGGTGAAAAGGCTTTCACAACAGTTCACCTCATGATTGATCACCTCATGAGGTTCAAAAATCAAGTTACCATTGTCATCTTGAAAATAAGTGATTTTATTCCTCCTTCTGTGATTTAAAGTAGTGAAATGGAAAGATTTTGTGTTGGCATCACCATTATTAAGCCAGTTAACCCTACATTTTAGGCGCCAAAACTTTTCTTCTTTTTTGAGAATGGCATTATAGACCGGGATTAATGTTTTCTCAAGATTCTGGAGAAAGTATTTATTGTATAGTTTATAGAAAATTGAATACGATAACTTCTAGCTAAAAGCTCAAACTTTTGCTTAAAAATGTTACCAAACAGTATTATTCCAAATTTTAATTTCCTCCACAAATAACTTAGTAGCATCATAAAGGGTTCAGTTAGTCCAAGTATGATTTACAATACTTCTAAATTTGGGATAGGAACACCACATTGTCTCAAGTCTAAAAGACTTAGGATTATTTGAAGAAATATTTTTATTAAAGCTAACAAGAAGAGGGTTATGGTAAGAGTAGGTTTTATGAAGGTGGATGATAGATGCATCTCTAAGAAAGGGTGATCCAGTCATTGTTAGAAAGGCATCTATCTAATCTTTCCATAATAAGACCACCCCTTCTCTTCCTTTGATTTGATCAGGCATATCTAGGGTCCTTAAATTCTAGGTCTATTAGGTTACAATAATTTATACATTTCCAGAATTCTGAGGCATTTGTATAGTTTAAAGGTCTTCCCCCCCCCTTCCCCCCCCCCCCCACCCCCTTCCCCCAATTTATCCTCTTGAGATAGAATTTGGTTAAAATCTTCACCTAAAATCTAGGGTCCCTTGTAAGTATCATAAATATTAGCAAGATTATTCCATAGATTTTGTCGAGTATAACAGGAAGTACTAACATATACAATAGAAAGAAGCGAAGGAATATTAAAAGTAGAATGATTTACCTTGGCCATTAAGTCCCATGATATGTGTGTTAGTTAATTATACAGACAGACTCATTCTTCCATAGTAAATAAATTCCACTATATAACCCTCAGAAAGAATTTCAGCAAATCCAGTAAAATTAAACTGCTCCCCCAGGTCATAATGACCATCCATTTTAGTTTTAAGAAGAGATATCATGACATGTTTATGAATTTTTAAAATAGCCCTAAAGTTCCTACAAAATTCAGGATTATTAGCACCTCCAACATACCAAATTATCATATTAATTTGTCTATTCGTATTAGAGTTTAGGCTTGGTTCATTATCCATATTCAAATCTGGGTCAGTCTTGAGAGTAGGGTTCAGGATCACATCATACTTCCCCACCGATTTGTTCGCTGGGGCTCTCATATCTAATGAACATTTATAAAGATTCTGGTGAAAATTTAGGATGAAATTTCTGTCCAATCTTTCTTTGAACAAGAGAATGGTGATTTCCTTTAGATTTGCAAATTCTGTGCGACTCTCTCTCCCTCTTAATACAACTTGCTATACTTTCCCTCTCATGTTTTCTTCTGGTTTTGGTAGATTGGGAAGGTGTCGTGGTGAGGGTGGCAGGGCTGGTCGTGGAGTAATGTGCATTTGCATCAAAGGTATAGGTTGAAAGTTCACATTCTGAAGGTTCATGTATTGGAAGACTCGATTCTAATTTATTGGTGCAAGGATAGCTTGATTTTGGTTCAAGTCCCACGGAATGAAAATATAGTTTTGGGAAGGTAAGTACCGGGAAAGTTCATAAGAGGGTGTTCCAATTAGTGCATACGTTGGAAGAACTATAGCCCCATTTTATTGATGTAGTTTTGCATGGAAAGATGCATCTCCTCGCTCACAACCTGTGCTAGGTAGTGTAGGTTCTAGATAATAACATAAGTTGGTGGGCCGTTCATTTCATTGGCATAGCCACTACCTAGCCCCAACGATTTGCTTCTAGCCATGATTGTGGTATCAGATTCTAGGATAGTGCGAAAATGAAATCAAGGGTTGGCTGAGTAGAGGTTATTGGGGAAATTGGAAGTTGTTCTGGCCGAAGTTTTTGTGGTTCAGATTATTGTTCATCTTGGTTAAGATGTGTTTTTTTAATAATTTCCATACCAATCTCTTGGATTCCTTCCTTGTGGTTTGAAGTTTTATCTTTTCCATTTAGGATTTTATATTCAATGGAATTTGAGATTGGATTAATTGAACAAAGATTTTGCATGGTAGGTTGCGTATAGGAATGGGAAAAATGATCTGACAAAATAAGGTAGTGGGTGTTTCAACTTTTAGAATCCAAACCTGAAAGATGAGTGGAAGAGTTGGGCGGTGCTTGGATATTTGAAGATTCGATAAAAGTGGGGGAGATATTGTTTTTGGTAGTTGTAGGAACATTAATAGCAGTTGGGCTATAAGAAATTTTTTTGGTGTGGAAGTATTAACGTTTGTAAATGATTAAAGTTGACATTCCATAGGGTCAGCACGTAGGTGTTCACCTCATCATTGTTTAGGTTAATTTGCTTAGTTTTTATCGACGGTTGCATTGGAGGTTCAGAAATAATTTTTGAGAGGATATTGTTGTTAATGGTAGCATTTGAATTAAAATACTTTCGATTAACAACTATTAAAGTACTAAATTTATTAGCAGTTTCACTAATATGGAGGTTTAACTTATAGTTATTGTGTGGGCAAAAATACGCCACCTATTATTATGGGATAGGATTCCAGCTGGCGAGACTAGACTTATCCTACAAGCCACCGGGCTCTATGAGCTACAACCGTTCAGTCGGTACGGCGTAGGACGCAAAGCATACATTCCGTCGTCTTAGGGTTTACAGTCTCAATTTAGGATTTCGTATATACCACCGCCTTGAGTTTATAGGCCCACAGCCTTTGTTAGTCTCTGTATTTTACCATAATTAGGACTGGGTAAATCTCTACTATAAATACCTTTCCTTACATTGTATTGTACATCAAGCGATTCACACTGAATCCGGCTATTCTCAAGGAATAATACTAGTTACTTTCTTGTTCATTACTTTTCTCTCTATTTACTTACTTCTTCCATCATTTATGTTGTATTGCTTGTGACCCTCTATAAATTTATTTGTTTAATTTATATGTCAAATTTTAGGCATAAACAGTTTGGCGCCCACCGTGGGACCCACGCAATTGTAGGTATTCTATGATGGAAAAGGCGCAGTCATGTTAGACGACAACGAGAACATCCCAAAGAACACTATCGATGCAGTAGATGAGTCTGCACAGGATACGAACGATCCCAGCATTCAAAGGATCCTGCCAAGGAACCGGTCCATGTGGCCAGCGACGGCGAAGGTAATAAATCACCCGAATGTAATTATGAGTTTAGAGGTTTCCTTGTTAATCTCATCAAAACCCTGTTAGAACGGCCAGAGCAGAACTCGGTCAACATGGTCAAGGGCATGACCCAAAAGTTAGGAGAAATGTTCGCTGGATCGTCCCTAAGGCCAGCATCCCCGCGAGGACTAGCGCCCGTGAAATATTCACCAGCATCTGTTCCTAATCGCAGGCTCAACATGGATACCACCTCTGGAGGCTCAACAACCGTCAATAATTAAGATCTCAAAGGAACACTTGTCATCCAGGACATCCTAAAGGAGATGAAGGCCATCTACGATCGGATCAGTAACGTACCGAGTGCTCCACCTCAGGTTATCACCGTAGATGAGCAGATATTTTATAAGCATGCATACAAAGAAAGCGTTGCACCGATCCATGTACTAAAGCACTTCGTCCTGCCGGATAACCTTAAATATGACGGGACGAAGGATAAGGACAAGCACATTGTTGCATACTATACAGTCGTCAAAAGCAATGACATCTATGAGGAAAAAATCCAATCTGCTCTGGTGAAGAGGTTTGACTCAACCTTGACTAAGGGCGCTCTCGCTTGGTACACTCAACTACCGATGGGTTCCATCGAGTCATCACCCAGATGCAGGATTTTTTTAAGAAAGCAGATCCAGCGACCGTAAGCGGGAGAAGCGCATGGAGGACATCTTCAAGGTTCAACAGCACGACGATGAGTTACTGAAGGATTATCTCGAAAGATTTCAGAAGGAACGTATGGAGCTTCCTCCAGTTCCTGATAATAAAGCTGTAGTGGCTTTTGGCAAAAGTCTAAACTCTAGAGGATCGTTGGCTACTAGGAAATTCCAGTGGAGTCTAACTCAATACCCTGTGTCAACATGGAGTGCCCTGCATCAGAGGTACACTAAAAAACTCCGCCTGGAGTTGGAGCACTCCCAGAACCCTAAAGATGAATGAAATAAACGAGCTGCAAGTCCATCCCAGGAGGGAGAAGGAGATGGAAGAAGAGTAAAAGGGAAGACACAGAGCCAAGAAGGGACGAAAAAATAGGGCAGCACCCGGGGGCCCGCCAGGAGAAATGAATTGAGCCCCACAGTTTTTGAGATTTTGGTTTGCGAGTCAACACCGTGAAACTGGTTGCCAATCACTTTGGAGAATTAGGGACAAAAGTACGGTGGACGCCCACCATAAAAGAAGCAACCAAGAGTAATTAAATGGCGTACTGTGACTTCCATCATAGAAAAAACCATGCCACAGTCGATTGCAAGGCTCTGATGTTAGAAATTAAGCATCTACTGAATGAAGGACACCTCAAGGATGTGATTGAAGAAAGGCAAGCAGTCAAGAGCAACGGACTCTTAGGGTAAGCGGAGCATCAACGTGATCTTCGCAACACCGAGACCAATCACGGCTCAGGATTGAAAAGCCAGGGTCGTTCGTTAGCCCTATTACGTTCAGCCTGGAAGATGAAGGAAAGACACTTCTCATCGTCCCCATAAGGGTGTCTAACCTTCAGATCGAGCGAGCTTTGGTTGACCTAGAGAGTAATGTGAACATTATCCGGTGTGAGGTATTACTGAAGTTAGGTTAGCACCATCAGATGATTATGAGCCCCCGCAGGATAATCGGCTTAAGTGGCCTCCGCAAGGAGCCTGTTGGAGAACTAGCTTTACTGATTCATATCCCAGCCATGACAAGCATAACCTCTTTCCAAGTACTGACCTGTAATCTGTCGTATGATGTCATCATGGGACGACCATGGATACACAGTGTAAAGGGAGTACCCTCAACACTCCACCAAGTCTTCAGATACCCTACCTTACATGAGTTTAGTGACTTACGGAGTGAGCGGACTTTGCCTGGAGACTACCATGTGTTCGACAGTGGACACGACCAAGGGCCAGTAGTCGAGGTAAATATGGTCGATGAGGAATCCTTTTAGTATGAGACTATGGTGCGTAAGGCTAGAATAGAGATCGACGAGTTGAGGGAGCAGTTTTTGGAGATGAGCCATATAATTTCTAAGGCAATAGAGTTATGGTACCAGCTCTCCGATGTATTGGTGAAACAGGAAGGACCCTGGTGGCTTATTACATTATAGCTTGGTGTTGGCCCAAGTAAAGGTGCAACTCTTACAGCTTCCAACAATAACCGAGCCACTCTAGGGGGAGCACCTATTTCTGCATGTCTCAATCTCAGAAGTAGCACGGAATACGGTGCTTGCACGAGAAGAAAAAGGGAGATAGTTTCCCATAAAGTATGCCAGCAAAGGACTTTTGTACATGTTCAGTTTGTTGCGGTCGTGGTCATGGCAACTCTGAAGTTGCGGTCGTATTTTCTCAACCATACAGTCAACGTGGTCTCTTTTGTGCCGTACGGGCCATTTTGTCCAAACCTGGCTCTCAAAAGGGTTGGTAGAATGGGCTGAAGAACTTTGAGAATATGATATTATTTATCAACCACGAACGACCATCAAGTCACAGACTCTCGAAGGCTTCACCTCAGATTTTATGGAGCAATTAGCACAGAAGAGGGAGGAATCAACCCAAAGTGCAGAATCGAGTCCGGGCGCTGGCAAATCCATACGGACGTGGATCTCAAAGGAGAAGAAGCCAACCTTGACTTAATGGTTGAAACACCCACCGGGAAGGTCTTCTACAAGGTTGCGAAAGGTCTAAGCATAGAAGTAGAATATGAAGCCATAATTCAAGCTCTTGACTTAGCCTACATATTGGGGGCTAGGGAGGTCAGCCTCTACAGTAGTTCCCAGTTGGTGGTTAGTCGAGTGAATGAGGTTTTTACCACGGATGATATTTGTGCGCCAGATCGGAAAGGAAAAATTAAAACACTTTTGAAAAACATTCGCAAATGAGGGTTTGTCTATCAAGAGGAAAGCTCAAACGATGACGAAGCGCTCGAGGATTCACATGCTAATTCAGATGATCAGCGGATAGTGATTGAGTTATCCCCCGTGGACCTAATGAACCCTAAAGTTCCAAGCCCAACATCCGCCTCAGAACGGCATCACGCGCTGATTAACTACTTGGACAAGGGAATACTCCCCGAAGACAAGTCAGAAAGCAGGCAGCTGCAGAAGCAAGCAGTTCATTATTATTTGATCAATGCGGATTTATACCATGGGGTGGTCAGCGGCCCACATGTCACATATCAAGGCTCAGCACTTTCCGACGAGGGATCCCTGGCGGATGCCTCCGCTCAACATTGGAAGTACAATCCTTCTCAGTAATTACTTTAATTAAGTCTCTAGTTTCTTTTAATTTTGATCGCAATATTTTCATACTCATCAGTTATGTTATGGGTTTTCACCCATAACAGTTCAGGCCTTGCGCCCCGATTTATCAATAAAACTACTATTTTACTTGGTCACTTTTACAAATTTAGATCCATCTAAGATATAAATATTCATTGCCCCCGGAAGTACCTTGTGCATTTTTTGGCTTTGGATCCCCACTTTTCGCTACAAAAAGTAGGGTAAACTACTTGCTTAGAGCTAGATGACGTCTAGCTCAGCCACCAGGTATTATTCGTAAGTTGAACTGGTCAATTCAATAAATTTGCACCTACATGCCGGTGGGGACGCCCTCCTGCATAGTGCCAGAAAGTCATAAAATACTCGAGTATACAAGCACAAACGTTCTAGTTGGAATGCAAAAATGCCCATCCCTACACAGGCTAAAGACATCCTATTGTGGGTGCAAAACAAGCTGTGACATAATGACGCAAATGAAGCGCCCCTCAGTGTGCACGCCTGTCTTTTAAAGACACTAGCTCATAAAGGCATACAAAACATGCTACTTAACTATACAAGTACGCATATAAATGTTAATGAACATTCGTTTTATTAATAACAAACAGCCTGTAGGCTCATAATATACAATTAAGTCCTTTTGAATAAACCACTTTTCAGTACAAGTATTCTAAAAAAATAAAAAAGGCAAAAGTTTAAACTTATCGAAATTTGCAATGCCGAAAATCCTTCATCTGGATTGTAGCTACAAACCGTTAAACAGTTCGAAGTTCTCTCAGCATCAAGGGATATGTCAACCCGAGCAACATTCGGCGTACAACCACTGCTATAACAAAGGCCCAAATACCTTGATCAAAGCAAGGGTCCTCTGAAGCGTATGAGCATGGACACAGCTTTCCTCCATCTCGTCCATTGAACTTGAAGAGAAACCAGAAGATATGTTTTGACCCCCACAGGTCAAACTAGAGCGCACTGCCCTGCAGATCTTCAAGCACAATTGGGAGCTTACCGAAGATAGGGAGGCTTGAGCTGGGAACCTACCACAAGGGTGGCTTTTCCCCCGGGTATCCCACAGCCAGCGGCCGATGAGGCGTTGCACCAGGTATACGATCGAACCAGCCAAACCAAGAGACAATCTCGAACCACGAGCAGAGTTAAAACTTTGTGACTCGTTGATCTGCTGAAGGCTCGAAGCTATCCTCTTGCCCGCCATAAAATAGAGCCAAGCATCGGATCCTCACCCCAATGCTATTGAAGGAGCTACCTGAACGTCTACAATGTCCCGGAAGAGAAGCCTCACGACAGCAGAGGGGGTTAAGCCTCCTGACCTTACGTGACAAGAGGAATATCACAACATCCACCGTGTTAGAAGAACATCGGACAGTAATCTGTGCACATACCACTATGAAGACATTCTGAATAACATTATCAGAATCCTTATCACACTTTATGACTCGGGGGGCTCTGTTCGTCCATTCATAGATGGAGAAAAAGAGGAAAAAAAACTGCATAGGGTCTTTTTCCTACAGTTTTCTCATGCATCATCCATTCTGAAAAAATGAGTGTTTCTGGGAATATCAGACCAGGATCAAAGGCAAAAAATTTTGAAGATATAAGAATTATGCTTTCATAAAGAAACTTGGAAGAGATGAAGTATTTTTCTGAAGAAGATTTATGATTCCACTATATCACGAAGCCCCTATTTATAGGCTGGAAAAAATAATGATGGAGCATGAAACGGTCAAGCATAGTTATGGCTTGAGATATGAAATGATTTGGCATAACAAAAAGTATTCTTGGAAAGGTACAACGAATCAACATCAACCAATCAGATGAAGGCACGCGGAGTTCTCCCAAGAAATCAGCATCATTCTTGGTCAAAGAGACTGCGAGTTTCAAGGAGTCAGTGAGATATCCTTTCACACCTGTTTTGCACACCGCTTTCACTTCTTGACTGCTTGCGTCAGCACTCAACAAGTGGGAGGACTGACTGTGAAGGAAAAATACGCCACCTATTATTATGGGGATACGAGTCTAGCTGGCGAGACTAGACTTATATTACAAGTCACCAGGCACAGAGGATACACGCCTACTTTACGAGTTACGACCGTTCAGGCGATACGAGTGTAGGACGCATGGCATACATCATGCCGCTTTAGGGTTTATAGTCTCCTAGTTAAGGTTTCGTATATACCACCATCTTGAGTTTATAGGCCCATAACCTTTATTAGTCTTTACATTTTACCATAATTAGGACTGGGTAAATCTCTACTATAAATATCCTCCTTACATTGTATTGTACATCAAGCGATTCACACCGAACCCGGCTATTCTCAAGGAATAATACTACTTACTTTCTTGTTCATTACTTTTCTCTCTATTTACTTACTTTTTCCATCATTTATGCTGTATTGCTTGTGACACTCTATAAATTTAATTGTTTAATCTAGACGTCCAATTTTTGGAATAAACAGTTATAATGCCTCATAAAGATAGGTTTATAAGTAGAGGATTTCAAAACTTACATGGAAGACTTGGTGCAATAAAAGTAGAAGGACCCTGATTGGTTACCTAACCTTTTTAAAAAAGGGTGTCAGCATAGGGTCCTTTACTTTCCTGGCCCTTTTTCTTTCTAGGAAATACAATTGTTCGCCATTCATACTCACCCTCCTTGGATTTGAGTTTTTGTTGGGGTTGGGGTATAGGGTGGCTGGTGGTCATGGTAGTGTTTGGGAGACTAGTATAGGTGCATTATTCTTTTAGATGGCTCAACCTACCACATGCCTTACATGGTAGATTTTCAGCTTCATAAATAACTGGTTGTTTGTGATGTTCAATGTAAACATGAATTTTAACTGGTATATCTAATGGAACTTCAATTCATAAGCGGGTACATCTACCCCTGGTGCAATAGAGGTTCTAAATTCAACTTTTAATAATTTCCCAAGCTTGCCCCGAATTTTCCTCAGGACACCTTCATCGAAGAATTCTACGGGAAGATTTAGGAGACATATCCAATTAGTAATAGATAGTAATTTAACCTTTGTAACTACGAAATTTGGTTCCCAACACCTTGTATACAAGAAGAAACCATTTATGAAGCACATGCACTCTGTTAAGACCTTATGAAGACTTTTATGTCTATAAAATTTAGCAACATAAAGATCTTCACCAAGATCAATGGAAGGAGAATCTTCAGATAATTTCTATAAATTAGTTAACTTTTCATAGAGATATAACATAGTCTTTTTCCATGTAGTTTAATGATCACAGAATTTACCCAAAGAGAATAAATATATTGTCTTTCCTCTGGGGAAAGGAAAATATGGTCAACCAAGTCATTTACCTCAATTAGATGTTGTTGCATGTAAGGTTGGGTAAGTGATTGGTGGAGTATTGAGGATAAGAGAATGGTGGTAGCGCCAGTTTGTTGTAGGAGCTTTTCAAAATAGGTCAGTATGTCTGATTTTTGAGATTGATTTGCATTAATGGACAAAATGTCAGGTGGTCAGGGGGAATCACGGGATTAAAATTCGGGGATGTACATTCAATGGTCATTAGGGAGGAGGAAGGTGGAGTTAATGGGCTAGAAGAGACAAAGGGGTTTAGAGAGAAGGGGGAGCTTCTCGCGCTTAATAGTAGTAACTGATCACTTAGAGCCCGTTTGGGTAAGCTTAAAAGTGGCTTAAAAATACATATATGCTTATAAGCTTATTAGTGGGTGTTTGGTAATTAAAAAAGTCATGAGCTTATAAGTATTTATGTGCTTAAAATAAGCCAAAAGTAAACTTAAAAAATTCTAACTTCTCAAAAATGACTTATAAGCTACTTATAATAAGCTAATTCAAACGGGCTATTAGAGGTCTCGTGGGTGCATGACTCAATTGATATGTTAGACAAATATTTCATCCACATATTACCCACCTTCTTTTGTTTTATGAACTGGATTTGATGAAACAGATACTCTATAACTGATTGCTAGCATTGATGAGTTTCTATGAGCCTTTAGAAAGCTATAAAACACGAGGGTCATATATATAAATCCGCATTTACTCTTTTAATCATCAAACAAAAAGCAGATTCATAATTGATCTATTTAACTTAGTGACATCTAAGTAATTCATTACCATCAATGAATGATATTTCGTTGTGATCACATTAGTAAAGAGCCTGTTTGGTCAAGTTGTCGAAAATTGCGTATTTTTAAAAGTACTCGTTATTTTAAAAAATAAACAGTTTGTATTTTACAAACTCATTTAAAAAATATTTTTCTAACTAAATTGTGTTTGGATATTCCTTTCAAAAAGTTCTTTTGGATGTCAAATTATGAAAAAGAATAGTATTAAAATTCATTATGTGATTTGTATTATTTAACATGTAGAAAAGATACAAAAATATTTTTTATAAAGGGACTTTACATAAATAGTTGTTCTAGTCAGTATCCATAGATTATGCGCAGATTATGCAATAAGATGCATGAAATATGCATAAATTATGAAAAAATAAAATGGTTATTTTTTATTTTGGATGATCTTTCATTGTTCATACAATATCATTTTTCCTTTTATATAAAAGCCTTAATTTAGTTTATCATTTAGTTTAAATGTAAAATATAAGATGAAAATATATATTAATAATATCGATAGAATAAGTTCAATTAAAAGAGGGAAGCGGAGCGCAAAGATTTATTTATATTTGAGGGCTATATTTGTTAAACTGATTAGAAATAGCATGAAAAATAAATATTTTATAAAGATATTTTTATTTTAGAAAATTAATAAATTGTTTCTGCTTTTACTAAATGCTTCTACTTCTGCTTCTGCTTCTACTCCCAACAACAAAAAAATGCTTCTGGTACTTCTTAAAAGCACTTTTTTTTTTACCAAACACCTTAAATTTTTTCAAAAGTATTTTTTTAGCTTTTCAAAAATTGGCCAAACATTTTATAAATGATACCTAAAAGTATCTAATCATGGTTGCTGGTATAGGAACCCACACGACACAAGAGGGAGTGGATTGGATCGTTATCAATTTTATTTTCTTCCTAAATTGTATTGATTCTCACATCATCAATTCTAAAGAAACTGATTTGTGTGTTTCTGCCTAGCTACTGCAGGGAAATAATACTGAATAAGTCAAACATGCACAATATGTTATGTGAGAAATCACACAATTCATGTCCCCATATTATTGACCAAAATCTGAGCTTTGAATCTCCCTCCTCCCTTTGATCCTTCTCCCTTTCAAAGCTTATTCCTTACTTTTCTTCATTAATGGACGTTGATTGTATCAACACTCTTCCACCTGACTCCCATTTAATTCCTCCCGAACCTCCTGATAATCCACAAAAAGTGTGTAATCCATTACAACCTATTAAACCTACCTATCAAGAAAAGTTATTAACGCAACCTACTACAACTACCACCATTACACCTACTTTTTTGCACGATACACTACCCAACCCCTCCATGCAAAATCACCCAATAGTTGAAGATGACGTAGTTGACCACATCTCCTTCACGCATGAAGAAAAAACGAATTTACTCACCCTGGATTAATTCAGTGATCAACAAATTGTTGGAAAAAAGACTACATCACAATTATCTATACGAAAAATTAAAAGCACAATGGAGATTAACAGAAGATTTCCCACTAATTGATCTTGGTGAGGACTTTTATGTTGCAAAATTTTACAAACATAATAGCCTTCACAAAGTTTTAACTGAGGGACCATGGTTTGTTAATGGTTTCTTCCTCTTGATAAGATGTTGGGAACCAAACTTTGTAGCTACTGAAGTTAAATTATTATCCATAGCAATTTGGATACGATTGCCAAATTTACCTACTGAATTTTTCGATGAAGGTCTTCTGAGAAAGATTGGTAGCAGTCTTGGAAAATTTCTTAAGGTCGACTTCAAAACTTCCACTGCATTAAGAGCAAGGTATGCTAGAATATGCATTGAAGTGAAAATGGATGTTCCGGTCAAAGTTTCATATACATTGAGCACTATAAACAAAAAGTGATTTATGAAGGAGAAGATATGTTGTGTAAGGTTGATGGTCGATTGAGTCATCTTCAACTTAATTGTCCCTATGTCCATCAAACGATTCCTATATCTATAAATCCAAGTGATCCTTCTTCTTCAACTCCACAAAAATTCAAGACCAAGGAGGGAGATTTGGAATGGCGCACAGTTAATTTTCCAAAAAAGAAAAAAATTTCAGCCTCAAAATCTGACTTTGCTTTTATTCCCAAAAAAATGCTAGAAAAACAAAAGTTTCACCTATGCAAGCAAATACCCAGTATTCAGGTAAGTCCTCTAAACTTTACACACCTAATGTTAATCCTAAGATTTGTAATTCTACTAGACCTCCTGTTAATGCTAATAATCCTAAAAACATATTTAATATTCTAAATCAAATTGAGAATGATGTTAATGGAATAAATTATAAAGAAATAGCTAACAAACGGGGACCACCAGCCCATGATATGCAAAAATTGAAGAATTCTATGTATGGTCAAAACCAAATGTCTGAACACAAAAACCATGTAAATGATGAGTTGGCAATGAATGTTGCCCCCACTTCTCCCATGCCACCCCAAAAAATATCCATTTTTAACCAAACTGAATCCAAACCACCTGGTGACATTATTTCTCATATTCAAACTCTGCAAAATTCTGATTTTTCTCCTACTACCACACCGCTAAAATTATCCAATGATAATAAACCTAAAGATTCGACTGATATAGTGCATATCCCTCCTCTTTCTTTGAAAAAATTTGATCACTCTCTCACGTTACCTCCCATGCACAATACTACAAATGCACTCGCTTCTCTTCTCACCCCGTCGTCCTATATAGATATACAACATAATAATGAGACCTCCACCTTCCAAAAAGAAGTCAAGGAAAATTCTGAAAAACCTCTTGAAAACTCATCGAACAAAAACTCAAGCTATGAACAACAACAATCTTCCTCCAATCCCACCACCCATACCCGTGAATCCACCTCTGATCTTCATACTTCCACCACCTCAAAATCACATACCACAATTATGGATAGAGTCTACTCTTTGGGGTCACGCGATCACTGTCTCTATGACAGTTTTTGGACATCAAGCACATGTTGTAATCCAAGACCCGTCCTATCTTGCCTTAATAGTGAGCGACGGAATGCATATGAAAATGCTCAACTACATGAACAGTATGTGGCTTCACCTAATGAATGGAGTGAATCAACAGGATTTTTCTCTGATTGATCTTCCTATTTTCCCACCAAGAGTGATACCACCTCATCTCCCAATCTTCACTCCTTGGGATTAAGCTCAGAATTAACACTTGCATGCCCCTTTTTCATGCAAATCAACAAATGATGCATCCTCAAAATGTGATACCTCATCCTCCACCTCCCATGCAAGTGAATGTCCCTCCACCCAGTGCCACCACCATCACCGGAGCACCATCCCAATCCATCAGTACTAGAAGAAAACAGAATGGATGACCCAGAACAAATCATCCTAATAGGGAGGGAGAGGCACACGGAGTTTCTAAACCTAAGAGAAATAGCAATTCATCTTTTCAAAGAAAGATTGGACAGGAAAGTAATTTTTACATGTCACCAGTTTCTTTACAAATGCTCACTCGATTTGAGAGCTCCAGCAAACAAGCTAGTGGCGAAATACGCAGTGCACTACCAAAAATCCCCCCTTTTCCGACTGCAAATTTCAGACCAAAATTCGGTGGTAGAAAGTTTCGGACCGACGCAGTCTCAAACTTTTTGGAATAAAATTAGTTTTTTTTTAATTATTTCGGACCGATTCGGTGGGTAACTATTTAATTTTTTTAAAAAAAATTAGCCGACCGAAAAGGTCTGAATTACGGTGGGTCAAATTAATTAATAGCACATTGAAACAAAAACATAACATTTCTCAGTTCTCTTTCTTGTCTCTTAACTCTCTTCCTTCTCTCTCAATTCTCTCCCAAATCAATCCTAAATCAAATTCAAGGACCACAAATCAACCACGAATCTCTTATTACAGATTGGTACGTTTTCTAATCTTTGTATTACTTCTTATTTTTCCCCAAAACAAGAAAACCCTAACTTTTATTTTTTTCTGTTTTTGTGTCCAACACAACAGTGGATGAGTACTTGTGTTTTTCGTAATGGTTATAACCTTGGATCTAGAGTTATGAAAAGGTCAAAATTAGACAATGTGGTTAAGAATTGTGGGTTAGTGAGTGATGAACATGGAACGGATTGCAAGGTGGATTCTTCTAATCGTGAAAAGTTTAGACGTCTGCTCTCTGTCTCGCAACATTCACCACTCATTTACTTCTTTTTCTTTTTTGATAATTTGATTTGGAAAGAGTAAATATTGTTTTTTGAGGTCATCTCTATAAAGCAAGATGAAGGGTTTTAAAATAGGTGATGATATTGCAGTTTGAGTTGGTGGATTGATGATACTGTCTCATTATAATTATATCAATTAAAATTAGAGTACATGAATTAGTAAATGGAAGCTAATATTAGTATTTAAACTCGGGTTAATTAATTTTATTTAGGAGTACTTCTGAATGTTATAATTAATTAGTGGTTTTTGAATTCTGATGATTTGTGAATCTAATAATAGGAGCTTCGCTTGATTAATTAGTCTAGTACTATTAGGGTGAAGATTAAGAGAAAGTGAAATGGTAATTTTGCATTTACTATAGTAACTAGTCCAGGTTATTTGGAATTGTTATTTGGAGAGAAAAGAATGAAATGTGATAACTTAGTTTGGAATTGTTATTTGGAGTAGAAGAAAAGTTTTAATGCAATTATTTTTTGTTAATTTCTCCTCACTTGAATTAGCAACATTCAGTAGTCATGTTTACTAATTTCTCCTCACTTAGAATTACGTTTTTGCTTTAGCTTATTTGTTCTGTTCAGTAGCCACCCTTAGTTTATTGCACTTTTATAAACGACCCTAACATAACTATGTACTTTCACTTAATGCAACCTATTATTATGTCTTAACAAAATGACCTTAACAAGTTTGTTTTTCAGCTCTGACTCCAATTATATCTTGTAGAATTAGGATATTTAATTACGGAACTAATGAGTCTTTTTTTATGAAAAATAGGTGAAAGGTGAAGTTGGTCCTTTACATTAACCTGGTTCATGTCCTCATATAGATTAACCATTTGATTGTTATAATAATGGAAGGACTGATGGCAGCCTAGGGACTCTAATATTCCAAGGTAACTAAATTAATTTTCTAATCAATTAGTTGTCCAATTTGGTTGAGGCAAAAGTGCACTAAGTAATATTCTTTTCTTAATAGGAAATACTCCATCATCAGTCTATCACTTACCCTTCCTTAAGAGGAAAAAAACTAAGGACAGGAAGGGAAGCAATAGCTAATATAGTTATGTACTCGATCAACACTATAGTACTAATATAAGCACTCTTAATTATCTAATTTATGTTAAATTTGCTGGCAGATTTCTACTTAAAGTTTCCAGCTTGAATAATTATTTGATAATTGTGATCTAACCTAACTTGATTTTTATGGTGTTATAATATATAGTACTTCCGACTTTAGTCAATGAAAAAATGTCTGTCTTAAAATTTCTCAAAATTGCATAAAGTAAGTAAATGAACTAATATCACACTTACATAATAACTTAATAGAATTAATGTACAAAAATTACAATAGCTACACAACTTAATATCTTATTTTTTTAAAATTGATTTGAATGAAATAAATTATTCTAAATATCTCACTTTGTAATTTTTATATAGGTATGGAATATGAAGATCGTAGTTGGATATATAATAGAAATAATCCTGGGCGTCGGGGGATGAGGATTGAATTTGCAAAAGGTGTTGGGGAATTTATTGAAAAGGCAAAAACACTTAATGATTTTATAAGACATGGGTTGATTAAGTGTCCTTGTGTGAAATGCAAGAGCATAAAGACATAAAATTTGGTAGATACTGAAATGCATCTTCATAAGAAGGGTTTTATGTCAAATTATTTTGTTTGGATTCATCATGGAGAGTCTGATGATAGGTGCGGTGATGTTAATTTTAAAAATGCTTATGAAGGAGTGGTCAGTTTGTGGAGAATGATCTTGATAATTATCGAATGAATGATATGGTTAATGATGCTTTTGGGATGTACCCAGAGGAGCCATCCCAACAGGATACATCAAAATCAACTGTTGAGCATGTTCCCAATGATGAGGCGAAGCTCTTCTATAAACAGTTGGAGGAAGCTAGTCGTCCATTGTATGAAGGCTCATTGAACAAGTTGTCAGTTGTTGTTAGATTGTTAAGTATTAAATCTAATTTTAGTATATCTCAAGCAGCCATGGATTCCATCATTGGCCCTATGAATGAACTTAATCTGACTAACATGGAATTACCGACTGATTACTACTACACTAAGAAGTTGGTTTCCACATTAGGGCTTTCTTCGGAGAGAATTCACTGTTAGTGTCAACGGTTGCATGTTGTTTTATAAGGATGATGCAGAATTAGATATATGTAAATTTTGTAAGGAGGCTCGTTACAAGCCAGTTCTAAATGCTAAAAAGAAGCCAATCCCTGTTAAGTCGATGCATTACTTACCCTTTATTCATATTAGGGTAAGGGGTTTCATTCTCGATCAAACCTAGTTCAGGATCATTTCTTAATATAGGGTTCATCACTACATCACACGTAGTGATGAACCCTACATTAAGAAATGATCCTGAACTAGGTTTGATCGAGAATGAAACCCCTTACCCTAATATGAATAAAGGGTAAGTAATGCATCGACTTAACAGGGATTGGCTTCTTTTTAGCATTTAGAACTGGCTTGTAACGCCTCCTTACAAAATTTACATATATCTAATTCTGCATCATCCTTATAAAACAACATGCAACCGTTGATACAACAGTGAGTTCTCTCCGAAGAAAGCCCTAATGTGGAAACCAACTTCTTAGTGCAGTAGTAATCAGTCGGTAATTCCATGTTAGTCAGATTAAGTTCATTCATAGGGCCAATGATGGAATCCATGGCTGCTTGAGATATACTAAAATCAGATTTAATACTTAACAATCTAATATGAATAGACAACTGAATATAATTGTTTGGAACGTTAGAGGGGCTAATAATCCTGATTTTCGTAGACACTTTGAAGTTATTTTAAAAGTCTATAGGTCAGTCTTAGTTGCACTTCTTGAAACTAAAATGGAAGACCATTATGACTTAAGGGTTCGTTTTGATTTCACTGATTATGCCGAGGTTCCAGCAGTGGATCGTTCTTTAGGCATAGTTGTCTTATGGAAAAATGAATTGATCAATGTTTCTGATGTGTACATTAATGGTAATGAAGTCCATGCCATGCATGCTCAAGGTAAATCACGTTTCTTTTTCCTCTCCCTGGCTTTTTTCAACAGTGTATGCTAGTACTAATTATTCTACTCGTAATCTTCTTTGGAATGCTTTAGCTACAATTTATGATTCGTATAAGGGGCCATGGCATGTTAGTGGGCATTTCAATCAGATTCTAAGACAAAATGACAAATCTGGTGGTAGACCTTTTAATTGTAAAAATGCCAATAGTTTTAGAAATTGTATTAATTATGTAAACTTATTGACCTAGGTTTTAAAGGACCAAAATATACTTGGTCTAACCATAGTAAATGTAGTAGTGGCTTAATCTTGGAACGCTTTGGCTTAATCTTGGAACGCTTTGGCTTAATCTTGGAATGCTTTGACAGGTGTTTAACTAATCATGAATGGGTTACCCTATTTAAAGATTCTTCTATTGTCTATCTCCCCAAAACTTATTCCGATCATCACCCAATGTTAATTAGTTTAAATAGGAAAAATAATGTCACTTCTAACAAGCCTTATCGAATTGAATCTATATGGATGTCTCATCCTGATTTTATTAATGTGATTAGGAAAGCTTGGGATAATAGATGTTTTAATGATGCTATCAAAATTTTGGAAGATGGTATTTCTACTTGAAATAAAATTGTCTTTGGCAACATCTTTAAGAATAAAAAAATCATACTTGCTAGATTAAATGATATCCAGTCCTCTCCAAATTACCCTACTAGTATCTTTTTACAAAATCTCGAACAAAAGTTACTTTTAGACCTTAATATTTTACTTAAAAATGAGGAGGAATATTGGCATCTAAAATCTAGAACTTGTCGCACCCTATTTTGGACTCAACTCGAGGCGAGTCTGGTTTCGGATTTGACTGGGTAAACTCGTTTGGAGTTGGAGGTTTTGGAGTCGCCACCTAATATAGTTCTAAGGTGTATTAGGTCACCTATTAATTTCTAATTTAATTTAAAAAATTAACTACGGGTTGGTTTACGAGTCAGAGATTCGGGTAAGTTCGAAATAACCCAGAAGGAAGGGGTTAGGCACCTTCCAGGTTCCACTAAACATGGTTCCCGGCCGATTCTATATTGGGTTTAACATATTGTTTTAAAAGGATAAAATCTAATAAAATAGACAAAAGAGGTATAAGATGCAAAGTAAGTAAAATAGGCATTTTAACAATTTAACATATTTGAATAGCCATAAAATAATAAATAACCAATTAGACATTTGAATAAACGAACCTAGGTTTTATTAGCCTATTCGGATCAGAACTCGGCTTTCCTAAGGGACGATAGTTTCAGAATCCACTATCAATTATAGCTCGGGTAGATTACATCATATCCGAGGGGCTTAATTCACTTTAACCCCCACACCCTCTTTAAGTTTTTAACTAAAGCGCTAGCTAATATTTTAAGCGTCTTAAAGGTCTACTAGCGTCCCACTTAAAGTCCCGGAGGCTATTGAGACAACTAATTTAAGTATCTAGACTCTCTAAGTTTATTAAGTGCCCCAAATCTAGACATCTAGGCATCAAATAATGAACGGTTATGTTAAATAATCAAGGCAAATGGTATCGAACAAGCAATTATCAACAAAGTGCAACAAATAGGCCTCCAATTTAAACTTACGAAAAAGGCGTTAAATTCAAATTAGGCTGGGCTACTGCCAGTAACGTTTCCTGAGATATCATATTTGTTGAAATGATCTAATCTTCAGCACTTATTATGCTTTTAGCCACAAAGCATACTTCTACGTTTTCAGAGTATATCATTTGCAGAAACAGTCATATTTTCAAATATTCTTGCATTTCTAACCTATCTAGAAAATAGTTTAGCTTCCAGCATACTAAAATTGCGCAAATAGCCTAAAATACCATCCATTTTCAGTTTAGACCTATTAAAATATTACTGCAGTTTTCCAGAAAGTGACTTTGCATAAATAATCCCATTTTCAGCCTTTGTGCGATTTTAGCCCTATTGTCTAATTTTCAGCAAAGAAATCTCTATTGTAATTCAATTTTAAAACCTATTATGCATAATATATTATTTTGAACAGCCCAGTTTAGCAACAACTTGCAATTTAAGCACCGAGCACATAAAGGAAAAGACCAAGATTAGATATGGCCCCAGTTTAGCCTTGTTTGTTGCACCTTGCAACCCTCGGAATGTAACACCTGCCCTACATACTAATTTGCACCTTATGGTGTGCATACAAACCAATACTATTCCTAACGAATACATCAAGTAGCACATATTGCAATTTGAACAAAAGCAAGAAAAGGGCAGGGGCCTTGTCCCATGGTTTTTAGCCATTGGAGATCCAAATTGAATCTAAACTAACTCATTCCCCCCATGTAATCACCTGCAGGAAGACTTTAAACAATGGTATAGCTTTTTGGCTATCTTAAAACCTGCATAAAATGTTAGACATGGCCTAAAACATGCCTAGGCACTCTGTATAACAAAAAAACCAACAATAAAGTGCATACTAAATAGTTAACATGTAGAGTTTACATCAAAGTTTCACAGTAGTATACCTTAATAAGACTTAGTGTAGCAGCAAAGGGAGTCAGACAAAACGGGTTCAAGTAAAGTTGGAATTAAACTCGATTTAAAGCAATTCAATAACATCAGGCAAAAACAGAGCACAACACGCAGGTAATAGCTAAGAACAGATAATAAAAAACTGCACTTAGCCTTGGCTTTGAGCCAGCGATCATCAGAATCAGTAAGGGATTAAAGAAGAATAATCACCCTTCTTTGAGCGAAAGGAGAGCTGTGTAAGAGGTGTAGAAGGTCTGTATTTTGTGTATTCCAGAAATCACAAAAGTGATATTCTGTCTAGGTGTAGATGTAAAGCCAAAAGCTGCCCTCTGTGTGTGTCGATCAGTGTATCTATATGTGTGTGATGTAGAGAGTGTGAAGTGTGTGAAAAAGTGTTCCAGACCTGTCTAAGTTGTATTTTCAGTGTTGTAGAGGTGTAAAAGATGGTTCGTGCATGAGAGGCTATTAGAGATACCAGTAAAAAGTGTGTGAAGGGTGTCGACCAGTCCTCTGAACTGCGAACATGCATCCATATTTATAACATTAGAGAGGCCACAAGATCTCAAGTTTCTTCACAAAATCAGGGGAAATCAATAAGGGAAAATCTGCCCCCTTTGGTTACTTACTCAGAATTCACATCTCCTAATATCTATCTAACAACTTTCCAAGTAATGAATATAACATTGAAACCGTGGCACATTCGTTCCAAAAAATGAAGAGCCAATTAATTCAGCAAACAGATTTAAACAAGAGATCAGTTAGTCAATATTCCAGGAGAGGAAAATAATATGTTATGGTCGTTAACCATTAACTGCAGTAAAGGTCATGTACTTGAATCAAGGCAGAAATCAATGAGAAATACAGACACGTTCAGATTCCGAAAAGTTTAAGTAAGGTCGAGAAATCAAGGAATCATGTAGGTGGATATTTCTCATATCAATTTGAAAATAAAACCATAGAAGGTAGGAGATCAAATTAACCAAATCAAAGACATAAAGATAGGCAGATTTTACCCGTTTTGGCATTGAGTTGGGTCGGGTCAAGATTGACCCGATTCAGTTTTGTCCGTATTCAGCATTCTCAAGATTGAGTCGTTAATTACTTGCCTTGTAAATGTATAGACTTTGATAATCTTCACGATTTTGACGAGATTCGCCCAATTCTTTCTTCTTCCTTTCGGTTTCCATAGAAATAGGGAAGAGAGTGATTTGTTCCCTTTTTTCCGTGTGAAAGCGATAAGGGAGAGAGAGAAACGAGCAAACGGCGGAGATGGCGGAGGCGTGGTGGAATCTGGACGGTTTTTATGGGTAAAGGGGAGAGAGGATAAAGGAGGGAGGCGGCTGATTTTGGTGAGGAGAAGTGTGAGAAATGATTTTGGGTTTAGGAAAGGGGTGTGTGTATAGTTGTAAGTGGTGGATTTGATACGAGGCGTTGGATTTTAAGGGATAAACGGCTGGGATTGTGCCACGTCAGAAGAGTATATACATATGTATGATGTATATCAGGTGAGGTGGAAAGAGATCAGCTGTTTTAGGGGGTTGTACCACACGTTACAATGAGTTGTATGCGTGCTTAATGTGTGTGTACTTTGCTTATGATGAGTTGTACGCAGGCTAGAAATGTATTTAGTGAGGTGTAAGCTTATGTGGAGCTTGGGTGGTATACACGTGGATACAATGTGATAACGGAGACTTGGTGTGGTAGAAACATAGGTGTAACTTAGCAATTGGCTAGTATTTAATCAAAATACTTGTAAATTTAAATAATTAGTATAAAAATAGGAAATTTTGTAAATAATTATAAATAAATATAAATAATTATAAATAAATGTAAATAATTATAAATAAATATAGATGACCACAAATAGTACTAATTATATAAATAGCCACAAATAATTATTAAATGATATCGTAATGCGTTAAATTACACAAACAACACACGTAGTTTGAAAAATAATCTAAGTGCATGTAATTACATAAAATGCATGTTGTCCAATGCAGTTTTGTTTGAAAAATTACTATTATAAATTTTAATTAAATATAGCCAAATTGCAAAAGACGGAGGGACAAAATTGGGTGTCAACAGGATTAACTGGCTAAATTTTGGGGATGTTAATACAAAAATTTTTCATGTCACTACCCTTAATAGGTGAAGACATAACACTATTACTCATTTTTAAGATGAAAATTGTGCTATTATTATGACCAAGAGGCAGTCAAGAATCATGTTATAAGTTACTTTAGTGACTTATTCTCGATTAGCCATTACCACAGCCCCCTTCTCCCCATTAGTCATAATACTAATTGGTATAGCAAAACTGATCTTACAAATCTTGATAATCCTCTATCTGATGATGAGATCACAAATGCGATTTTTTCTTTTAAGCCTTATAAAGCCCCTGGGCCAGATGGTTTACATCTTTTATTCTTTGAAAAATTTTGGCACATAATTGGAGGCTCAGTTAAATCCTTCTGTCACCACGTTTTCGCCACTAGTGTTATGCCTCACTAATCTAATACTACCTATTTGTGCCTTATTCCTAAGTTTAAAAATGTTGTACATCTTAAGAAATTTAGACCAACTGGCATTTGCAATGCAAATTATAAAATTATAGCTAAAATTATAGCTAATGGTATTAAGCATTTTCTGAATAGTCTTATTAGTCCCTGTCAAGCTAGTTTTCTTAAAAATAGAAGAGCTTCTGATAATGCTATCATTATTCAAGAGTTTATTAATAAATTCTCTCATATGAAAGGTATTTAGGGTGAAATGTTAATTAAAATCGATTTAGAAAAAGCTTTTGATAGACTAGAATGGTCTTTTATTCGTACAATGCTAGCTTTTTTCAAATTTCCTCCTTAAGTTTAATTTTATCTTGTATTACTTCATCTTCTATGTCAATCTTGGTTAATGGCTCTAAAATCCTATTTTTTAATCCCACTAGAGGTATTAGACAAGGAGATCCTATGTCTCCTTATATTTTTATTTTATGTTTAGAACTTCTCTCAATCTACATTAATCATAAAGTTGATCTTAATTTATGGAACTCTATTAAATTAACCCCAAAAGGTCCAGATTTTTCCCATCTTCTTTTTGCGGATGATCTCACCTTCATGGCTAAAGCTGAGGCAAAAACTGCTCATTCTATTAAATCAACCTTGGTTTTGTTTTACATTTTTTCTGGAGAGAAGGTTAATACCACTAAATCTAAAATTATTTTTTCTAGAAATGTTACTTCTATCTTTGCTGAACAACTTAGATCTATTCTTGCTATGAAAACTAGTAAGTCATTTGGTAAATATTTAGGTTTTCCCATTTTAAACCAAAAGCCTAGATCAAAAGATTATCAATTCCTTCTTGATAATTTTCAATCAAAATTTTCGACTTGGAAAACTAATTTTCTTAATCTAGCTGGTAGAGTCACTCTCATTAAATCCACTCTCAACACAATTCCTAATCATATCATGCAATATCATTTTCTTCCTTCTACGACCCTTAAAACTTTGGACAAACTCCAAAGGAATTTTCTTTGGGGCACTACGGATAATAAAAAGAAACTCTATTTTCTCTCTTGGGACACTGTCTCTAAACCTAAGCTCCTAGGAGGTCTGGCTATTACCAAAACCAAAACCAAGAACATGGCATTGATTACAAGTCTAACTTGGAGGTTCCTCTCACATCCCTCTTCTCTCTGGGCCACGACTCTTTCTAATTAATATGGTAAGAAAACTATTTCAAAATCTCACTCTTTCATTTGGAGTAACATTAATAAAGGATGGGTCTTTTGTAATGACAATTCCCATTGGATTGTTGGTAATGGTTCCTACACTTTTTTTTGGTATCATAGTTGGCTTCCTAATAGAAAAATCATTAGAAGTCTTATTAGTGGTCCTTTCATGCTTAGTGGGTCAAATCTTAAAGTATCCGACTTTTTTACTAATAACAAGTTTGATTTTTCGAAAGTTTCATTCCATTTTCCCACTCATATTAAATGTTTAATCCAAAATTCCTCTATATCTTTAACCAAAGATTTAGACTACCCTATATGAAAACCCAATAGCAATGGCCTTTTCTCCCTTAAGTCCACCTACCCTCTTATCGAAAACTATAGCTCTAGTAATAGGGATTTTGATTGGATTTGGAACATTAATACCTTAAATAAAATTAAATATTTTCTATGGCAATGTCATCACGATCGTCTCCCCATTCGTCAATATCTTTCTAAGATAGGCATCAATATTGACCCAATCTGCACAATTTGTAAGCATGAGGTTGAATCCTTATGCCACGTCTTTATGGAATGTTTTATTGCTAAATTTTTTTGGCATACTTGCTCTTATATCTTAATATTGCAGATTCTTCTAATTGGTTAAACGACTTGAAGAATTCTTCTTATAATATTTCCTCTAAGCATTATAATTGGGTTGAGTTCCTCTCCTTTGCGCTTAGGAATATTTGGCTAAATCGCAATAACAATAATATCAACAATCTTGATAGGAGCCTATCCCATGAAATGATTATCTCTAGGCTCATGGAATTAAAATTGCTTACATCTAAGGAGCCTAGGATAATGCCTAACAAGACTGTTAATATTTTTGACATCCCCCGGCCCCCAAGGAGATTTCATTAAGCTTAACATTGATGGTGCTTATAGAGCCCGCGACTCTATGGCTAGTATTGGAGGTGTTTTTCGAAATAATAATGGAATTTGGGTACTAGGCTTTCATAAAAAAGTATGTAGTTTGAATCCCACACATGTAGAGCTTCTAGCTTTACACTATGGTCTAACCCTAGCATTGGACCCACAATTTCTAAAATTAGAAATAGAAACAGACTCTACTGATGTTATCCAACTTTTAAATAAGCCTAACCCTACTTATTTATCAATTGTTTCTAAATGCTACTATTATACAGTGCCATCAAATTTTGTCCAGCAAGCCTTGTTGGAAGACATTGTGGGCACTACTTTTGCTGCAAAAATATCAGATAGTAGTTTTAATATTTTATCTAAACTATGAAACCTTAATGTGCTGAATGCTATGTCTACTACTAATCCTTGTAATATTCAAATAGCGGAACTTCCTAATAGCCGCTTGAACTCCTTATGTAATCCTCCGTAGTTTTATTATCTATGCAAGTCTTGTTTCTATCAAAAAAAGAAATCACACAATTCAAATGTGTTAAAATCACGACCCACGTCTATAGAAGATTTAATTCATCTCGACAAAAGTTTAAGCAAAATTAAAATTACAACTAGGTAAGCCAACCTTAACAGGTCCATATAAATGAACATTAAAAACTCTCTTTCCCCTTCATGTTCATTATCTAATCATATTGGTGAGAAGAAAGAAAAATGTTCCTAACTTGAATCAAATGAAAATGTTAAAAAGAGAAAACAGAGGAAGCTAAAAGGAAAAGTTTAGTAGATATAAAAGAAGTTCGATATCTCTTAAGTTTTAAATTGTCTCACTTTACATATGGGTCAAACTCCGAAGAGGCATGCAACGTAGAAAGCATCAGAGCCGTTCATACTCAATGAATAACAGCTTATAACAACCTATCATTCTATAATATTCAAAGTGTGCTAGACATTATACGTAAACTCAGAATTATTGATACAGAGATTTTTCATGGAAAAAGATAATCTATATCAGATAGGAATTGTCTTTATATGACTTCAAATTAGAACTTAGGGACAAAAGTGTAATTTTTTTTATTAATATATGAAATAGTAAATACATAAAATAGTTTGTTACAAAATAAAAAATGAACAAGTGTCCATGTAGAAAATATTTTATTCTCTTATAAAAGGATGTACATAGTATATTAAGAATTGTTAAGAAACAAAAAGAAAAAATTATTTTCTTCAAAATATATTCCTTCATGGTATCAGAACAGTAAATTTTTTCTTCAAATCCCATATCCAATTTATAATCTTATATCCAACCTCAAATCTCTAATTCAATCTCTAATTTTCAACGGTATTCCACCAGACTTTAAATTCATTAAGCCCATGAAGTTTTCAAGGGTCTGATCATGAAAATGCAGTGTATGCAAATGAACCTAAGTGATGAGAAATTTGGAATTTGTATTAAGCATGCTTTTGGAGGCAAACAAACCTCTTACTAAAGAATATTTGACTCAGATTGCCCTTTTCATTCAAAATGCTAAGAATGCCTTGTGGGAGGAACCTCAAATGATAATATGGTGAATGTGAACTGAGTTGTATAATTTCTTCCTCGAAATTATCAAATTTTTTTGAATCATTAATTTCTCGTTTATGGATTGTGGAGACTGTTGCCTCTGAACATTTTTTTGAACCTCAAATGATAGTATCTATTTTGCATAACTTGCAACCCGTAACATCACCTTTAATTGTTAATCTTCGTAATTCCTATATAGTCAATTTAACTCATTCGGATGTGTCCTTTGTTCTCCAAATCTTACTTTCATATATGTATTATGTGTTCTTAGTTTCAAGTTTAATTTCTAATTTGTTATGAGCCCTTCAATGAAGAGGCCTCTAGATCTTGGTGAAGAAAAGAAGGGCTCAACATCTTTCACTCAAGTCATTCATCGTCAAACATAGAGAAATTATCAAACCCTAGTACTAGTTAATTTCAAATAGGATTTTAGGAAATAATAAAAATGTTCCTGCATTTTCTTCTTATTTCAATTTTTTTGATGTAAAGAGAGAAGCTATGGAACTACGTCATTTGCCTCTATCTAATACAAAGAAGATCAGTTCTATTTCCAATAAATTTGTTATTACATTTTCATCCTTTTATCCCATTTGTCCTCTTGCTAGAGAGCAAAAGATACTTTTTTTCTTTGACTACAATATCTACTTAGCATATTTTTTAGCTTATTCTCGTTGATATTTGGGGTACTTATAAGACTTCAACTTATGATGGATATAAATAGGTAGAATATATCGACAATCCTTTAAACATAAAAGAAATAAACAACCAAACACAAGAGATACCTTTAATTCACATGCCACAGTAGTGAATAAGACGAGGACGGGTGGATTTAACTTTAGAAATATAAACCTAACCCCTATCATTCTCGATCTTCCTCTTCCTAACTCCACCACTGACTAGCTAACTCTTAAATTCCAATGACAATTGCTACGACGAAGAATACTCATCAACAAACCACCATCTCTAAAGTTATTCCAATCTCTCGTTAGCATCTTTATTTCCAAACCACCATCACCGAATTTATAAATCCACAAAAAATACCTAATATCAATTGTCTATGTCAAAATTTCAACCAAAATCAGCAAAATAACAAACATAACAAAAATTAGCAAAACAATCAAATTTAAACCAAACCCAAATACTAATTTTAATCAAAACTATCAATAGATATTACTTACAATTTTTCAATATTCTAAATATTCTCTAGTTTTATCATTCTCACAGGATACTTCTGTTTTGATTTTTCAAATTATTTTCTACATATTTTCTCTAGCCGAGGGTCTGTCGGAAAAAGACTCTCCATCTTGGTGGGGTTAAGGTCTGCGTACATCTCACCCTCCCCAGACCCCACTAATGGTATAAACTGGATATGTTGTTGTTGTTCTAAATATTCTTAAAATATAATGAACAAACTACACCAGGATCTGTCAAGGAACCATATGAAATACTCAAAAGAAGCAATTTTTGAGTCCAAAACAAACGCAATGTAGAAATAATAGTAGTATTTATCGGTGAGAATAACATGGTTGTCGGGTTTAATGGAACACTTCATGCGGCAGAGAAGTTCTGTGCTGATGCTTTTCCATAGAACATCTTCTAAGCTCACTAAATTCAACCATTTTTTCATGTTCTCTGTGTAAAAAAGTTTGTAGACTGCAATGGATTTGCCAAGACACACACACACACACACACACATACACACATATATATATATATATATATATATATATATATATATATATATATATATATATATATATATATATATATATATATATATATATATATATATATATATATATATTCTCAGCCCCTGTTTGTTTATAGTTTTTGGGGATATTTTTTGGGAGTTTTTGGAAGAAAAATTATTTGTTTATGCTATTTCATCAAAACTTCTCCCAAAAAGTCCCACTGGCGGATGTAGAGAGGAAGGAACGGGTTCGGCAGAACCCAGTAGGTTTTGCGGAGACAGTGTATTTGTATTAAATGGAATTATTGAATATGTAAAAACTCAAGTTGAGAACCCAGTAACTTGCTCTAAAGATCATTATCCTAAAATATAGAACCCATAAGGTTCAAATCCTGGATCTGACTCTGAAAAGTCCCAAAACTCAAAAAGTACTCAAAGGCTGTTTTTGGGCAGTTTTTGGGAAATTTGAAAAACTACTCATAAAACTTCAACTATTTTTTCAAGTAAATTTTATGACCAAACACAACTTCAAGTTCCAAAAATTATTTTTCAACTCAACTCGAAAAACTCAAATTCCCAAGTTTCAACCAAATCTATGTCCAGATGCTAGCTCAGTCCCTAGAGTATAACTTCGACGAGGTAGATTAATGTGCAAAAGAATAAGAGGAAAAAGAAAGAGAAAAAAATTTGAAAACGAAATCGTTCTCTCATGCTCGCATTATGCCACATCACCAAATTGGCTCTAAATGACACATTTGAGATGTTGTTGGAGTGTTTAAATTGAACGGGCATAAGATGAGTGTGTAAATAAAAAGTATGGACAACTTTAAAGAGTTGTCTGTGTTTAGCTATATAAAAACTTCCTTAGTGGAGCCGGTATATTTAAAAACTTACCCGCACGGGTGTTTACACCCGGCCAATAAATAAACAACACATGTCCCTTTATTTGACTACATCTATTAGCACTTAACCATAGTTAACCTCATTTAATTTGCACATGGCATAAATAATAATATAATATTCTTAATAATATTTGGTTGATGCTATTATCTGTTATCTCTTTTAACAGTAAAAGATAATAACAAAGTAAAATTTTAATAACATGTGAAATTCCAGGCATTCTTTTTATTCCTAGATTAACAATGAATTAAATCATCATTAATTTTTTGTAGAACTTGTCTCTATAATATACTATCAGCTGAGTCATAGACGAAATACTATGTATTAGTTTTACTATAGAAAGATAAAATTAAAGATTAAGGAGAAAGGACAGAGAGCTTGAAATTAAGCAAGAATATTAGAGGAAAGAATGAAAATAAGTATAAGAGAAACGGATGGCAACCCTAAGTAGCGTTTCTAGGATTTTAGTTCCACTTTTAATTATTATTTATTTTAAATATAATTTTTAGTAAACCATTATTTGTCTTGAATGATTAACTTAACTAAATTGGGTGTAAATACCCGGTGCGGGTAAGTTTTTACCATTTATTGGTTATCATAGAAAGAATGTTTCAAATTAGTAAATATTTATCTTAATAAAATCTTTGTCTCAAGAAATGTCATATTTCATGAGGCTCATTTTTTTCTTGAAAATTCTGGTATACAGAGTCTCCTATGTTTCCATCTACGTCCGGTCCTCCTCTATCCTCAGCTACACAAATTCATACTACTGATATCCTCCCAGATGCATCCGGGTCGTCTATTCCTTCAGTTCTAATTCACCACCAACTTCTCTATTCCTTCTCCGACATTCTCGGATGATTCTTCTATCTCTCCACAATCTTCTTTTTCCTCTATTCCACCCCTAGAAACCCATCTATTATTCAAACTTCACAAAGATTAACTAGAACTTATATAAGACCTGGTCATCTCAATGATTGCATTTGTTACTTAGTCAAAGTTAGCAAACTAACAAAAAATGCTATCTCACACCAGTTATCCAAATATTGATTCTTTTCTGCATTATCATACTCAAATTAGCATTTACTTACCTCTTTGTCCCAAGATCAAGAACTTACCAGCTACAAGCATGCTACCATGCAACCTGAATGGCAAGCGGAGGTCAAAAGTACCCTTAATGAGAAATATTAGTAGTCACACAAATGTTATACTCTGCCCGTTCCAAAAATCATTGGACAATTTCCATATTATGTCGTTACAAAAATAATTACACTATTGTAAACTTAGAAACAATTTAAAGTCAAACTTACTAGCCTTAATGAAATGATTTATAGTTATACAAATATTTATGCATTATTAGATACTGTTTTCAAAACTTTTCATTTCTTTCTTAAATTCCGATCCAAATCAAACTATGACATACAATATGGAACAGAAGGAATAACCTTTTTTTGGTAATTAAGTCAATTTTATTAACTACCAAAAACATTACATTGCTTAGCTAGGCTACCACAGAAGCTAGTTCACTACAAAAAAACTGTGTAATAGCAGCAGTTAAAAAAACGTTTAGCAGCGGTTCAAATTGTCACAAAAAATTTTACCAACGATTTAAAAAACATACCTAAGTAGCTGTACAAAAACTATTCAGCTCCGGTTTAGGTGAACCGCTGGGAGAACTGCCGGCATCTTTATTACTCCCAGCAGTTGAACAATAAACCGCTGCCAAACAATGCAAAACTGATTGGAGCAGTCCACAACAATCAGACATACTGGACCACCTCGCTATCACAAATTAGGCCAAGCCCGTTTATCTCAGCTTCCCTGTAGCTCGAACATTGCAGGTGCAGGCTATTTTTCTGGCAAGATGGTCATGGTCTTTGATCACTCCTTTAAAAATTCTCTTGTTCCATTCCTTCCATAGGGCTTGGATATATTCAACATACATCATTTTGAGCATTTTTGCTAGACCTGACTTTCTTTTTGTCTTCTGAATAATTCATTCCAGCTGTTGTTATTTAATACCTGAAACTGTAATTATTGTGAAATCCTTTTCCATAATTTCTAAGCATAATCACACCCCCGGATAGATGATCCCTGGAAGTTTGATGATTTTGGCCTACGATAAATGATAAGGTTACATTCAGTCCCCACTTATCTAACCGATCGAACGTGAACACTTAGTGTAACAATTTTATGACCATTATATTTCAAAAGTTTTCTTTTCTTTTTTAAACTCTGTGACACATCAAATTTTAGCACATAAATTAAAACAAATTGAGTAAGTATAATTATAATCATGATTCACGAGCAAAGAAACCAAATATCAAGCTATTTTCAACTTAACCGCAAGAAAATAGTAACTGATAATATTTGGTTTGGTTTTATAAAAAATAATCGAACCTAACCGATACACACACACACACACACACTCTCTCTCTCTCTCTCTCTCTCTCTCTCTCTATATATATATATATATATATATATATATATATATATATATATATATATATATATATATATATCTATACTGACTGTGTGTGTTCTTAAAACCAACAAGAATCTAACAAGCCAACAACTTAATAAAAATAAGGTGATCCATTTGTAGTACACAGGTTTCTCACATCTTTATATTACTTATGATTTAGTATAATCACACTTGTCCGCTAGCTAGTAACTAGTGGATCTTGGTTAAGACTTTACTTGCTTAAAAGTATTGATGAATTGTAATTACATGAAAGGATAATATCATTGCTAACAAAAACTTGGCAGATGGCCTAACTAGCGGTGCATAAATTTTTTTTCTATTATTCCGCTTCTCTTAATGATATGAAAAACATGATATGCAATTTCTAGTGTTTGTTGAATTACTAATATTTTTTTGCTATTACATATGTGAGCGTTTCGAGTGAGTAAAAAAATATTTATGGCGCTCTTTATCATTATTTTTTAAGAATAATTATCTTTATCATTTTGTTACGTTTATTACTATTTTATTTGTAAAATTGATAAACCGAACAAATTTGACAATAATCAAACCAATGAATTTAATTTTACTTGGTTAATTTGGTTTTAAGAATTTAAAAACTAATTAAATTTATTTGGTTATAGTTTTGATCATAATCAATCTAACCGAACCGTAAACACCCTTGCACACGTGAATTAAAGACGAGACATATGTTGAATCAGAAATGTACACACGTGTGATGTAACGCACTCCATTTATGTTGATGGTAAGATGTAGGCCTCACCACACGTGTAATTCTAATTGGACTTTTATTACATCAGTTGAAGGCACTCTTACATTTTGTCTGTGGGTGTAGGTTTTGTTTGGGTCAGTCCATGGCCCATTAGCATGCGCTGATGTAGGGGTGGGCGTTCGGTTCTTCGGTTCGGTTTTTAGAAGTTGGAGTCCGTTACTTCGGTCTTCGGTTCGGTTTGAAGTGTAGAAAAGTCCGTAATTTTTATACTTCGGTTCGGTTCGGTTTTTTAGTTCGGTACTTCGGTTCGGTACTTCGGTGTTTCGGTTTAAACCAAAGTTTATAGCCAAAGAAAAAAAGGCCGAACAAGAAAGGGAAAGGAAATGCAAAGTACATACCTGTTCAAAGTCAAAAAATAAGATTAACAAAAATACATAAAATTACCAAATATAAATGATTGAATACTCGTAAGATCATATCGCGATGACTTAACATAAATGATTTATTCAAACTAAAGGGATGTTCAGCTAATTTATCATTTCCTAATGAATTTTTAGTTCAATTATTTAATTTTTTATATATGTTGCATTTAATCACTAATTAGACATTAAAATACAATAAGTAAAAAAGGGAAATTATACGAATCAATCTAGGAAATATACGTAATATGTAATGGTGGATGTTTTTTGTTAATGGTTTAAAAAAAAAAAAAAAAAAAAAAAAAAACTTCGGGTTTTTCGGAATTTCGGGGCCCGAAGTTCCGGGGAGCCCGAAACCGAAGACCGAACCGAAGACCGAAGTTCAAAATTTTCTAAGACCGAACCCGAACCGAAAAACCGAAAAACCGAACCCGAAGTACCAAATTAGTTCGGTTCGGTTCGGTATTTCGGTTTTTTCGGTTTTGTGCCCACCCCTACGCTGATGTTCCTTATGCAATTATTCCTATGGGGCCTAAATCCTCCAAGCTTACTCCATCACTCTACAAATTCTATGCACGAGTAGTTTTGCCCATGAATTACTTCAATTTAAGGGAAAATGCATATTTTTTCTTTCTACAATTTTTCTTTTTAAAACGAAAGAGACTTGAGGATAGTTTTGACTCAGAAATGGATATGGTCCCGTTCAAACCTCTTCAAATTTGGATGGTTGACTAACTGATATATCAGTTTTTTTTTTTTTAAAAAAAGTTGTTACACTAATTAACTTGTCAAAGAATTTGATTCTCACTTGAATGTTGAATGGAATTTTTACCCAAGAGCATATTTTTTTAGAAGTTATTTACAAAATATAGCAGTATTTTAGTACAATTTTCCAATATAAAGGAAAGGAAAAGTTAACTACAAAACATAGCAAAAACATAACAAAATCTTACATTCTTCCTCCATTTCTCAATTTCACCTTTCCTCCTCCCATTTCCGCCATTTCACTTTTCCTACTCCCATTTCTCCCAATTTTACTTTTTCTCATCCTATTCCCAAATTTCACTTTTCCTCCTCCCATCCTCAACCACCTCGTATCTCGCTGTATCTTACCTACCAACCACCTCGTATCTTGTTGTATCTCAACTACCAACTACCTCGTATCTTGTTGTATCTCAACTACCAACCACCTTGTATCTCGTTGTTTCTCAACTACCAACCACCTCATATCTCGTTGTATTCAACTACCAATCACCTCGTATCTCGTTGTATCTCAACTACCAACCACCTCGTATCTGGTTGTATCTCAACTACCACGCACCTCGTATCTCGCTATATCTTGCCGTATCTCGCTTTATCTGCACTGTCTTGCACCGTATCTAACTATTCTAGACTATATCTAGCTGTTTCTAGATGTTTCAGTTTTTTTTTTAAATCCTATTTTTGTGTTATTTCTCACTGTTTCTAAACTATTTCACCTTTTTTGTTTTGTTTCACATTATTTTTTACATTTTGTTTAAGACTTTTTTACTAGTTGTTTCAAACTGTTTAAGCATTGTATCTCGTTGTATCTGCCTATTTTTTGCTCCGTATCTAACTGTATCTCAATGTATCTGTGCTATTTCAGGATATTTTTGTACCGTTATAGGTTGTTTCAGCGCAGTTATTCAGCGCTGTTTCAGACTGTTTTAGATTGTTTCAAACTATAGTATTCATTGGCCTATGGTATCTATTCAAAATCAATCTACACGCCTCAAAATCAGTATCTTTCATAAGCATAGTAACATTAACAAAGTGTTATTCAGATCGATAGAAACCAGCATACTACAATTATAACAACGGTCGATGAGTTTCCCTTGATACTTTGGACGAGCGGCGAGAAATAGCGGCCATACGCCTTGCAACCTAGAAGCAACTGGTGGAGCAGTATTACAACGCGAGGGCTAAAACACGATCCTTCAATATTGGGGATCTGGTCCTCCATAAAGTCACTCAGAACACCAAGCAGGCCGGTGCAGGTAAGCTCTCCCCGAATTGGGAAGGGTCGTACAAAGTTCGAGGCATAGCTGGGAAAGGGGCGTACGTTCTTGAAGACATGGAAGGAACAGCCAATCCAAATAACTGGAACATCACATGGCTAAAGAAGTACTACTCTTGAAAGGCTCAGTTAAGCCCATATACTCGAGACATGTATTTTCTCCTTTCCTGCTCTCTTCTATTGACATTATATACAATGGGCACACAACCTCGTTCTTTATATTTACATGGCTCCATGCCCTATCAATAAGACTGTTATTCCATTTAGTCATTTTTTACAAATCCGGATCCATCTATGATCCAACTATTCATAGCCCCGACTAGACCTAAGTTGAAGTAATACACTCACTTTTCGCTATAAAAAGTAGGGTACACTACTCGCTTAGAGCTAGACCACGTCTAGCTCAGCCACTAGGCATTATTTGTGAGTTGAACTCGCTAATTCAACAACTACACCTACACGCCGACGGGGATGCCTGTCAGTGTAGTGCCAGAAAGTCTTAAATACTCGAGTAACTAAGCAGAGACGTTCGAAGTCGGACGCAAAAGTGCCTGTTATCACACGGCCTAAAGTCGTCCCATTTTGGGTGCAAATAGCCATCTTCTACGGATGCAACCTAAGTCTCCATCTATCGGCGCACAACAGACGTATTTGTCCAAAGTAGGCTCACTGATAAACGTTCTAAACGAAAGGACATTTAGGATGACTGAAAGCCATCTAATCTTTAGGTGCATGAAACATACTACTTTGTTACACATTATGCAACATGTAATTACACAAGTACGTATAAAATTATTGATGAACGATCGTTTCATTAATAACAAACAGCCCGTAGGCTCATAATATACAATTAGTTCTTCCTGAATATAACATTTATTCATAACAACTATAGAAAAAAAAAGGAAAGACTAAATTCGTAGGTTCTTTCGAATTTGCACAGCCGGATATTCTTCATCTGGATTGTAGCTTGCATCGAAGTCTCTCCCGGCAAAAAGAAGGCAAAATTCCCAACTTGATACCCAAGCAGCAACATCTTTGTGATGCTGCGCCACGAAAATTGGAAAAATCAGCCCAACTAAGGAATCCCTCAGTAGAAAGGCAGAGGCAGCGGAACGGGCACCGAAGACTTCACTTGGATTCACATGGAGTGACTCCAATAAGGAACCCTTGTGAATCTCGGAAACTCCTTATACTCCCTCTTCCCCGAAAGATTGGAAGCTTATGTAAACTCCAAGACTGAGGAACAGGCTAGAGCTATACAGTCACCCTGAACGCCGTTGGTATAGAGAATGCTCTCTGGCGTTAACCGCTCAAAGAAGGAGGATATCCCAGGGACGCACTCCTTGTGCAAATGAAGTTGCTTTCAGGATATGTTCCCATGCAACTAGGAGATGAACGACTATAAGAAGCCCGAATAGGATGACATTCCTCTGCTGCCACGGCCATCTGATAAGAAGAATATCACAATAATCATCACGCATAAAGAAGGATATATCGAAATCAATGTATCTGCCACAACAAGGACATTCTGAAGAACATTATCATCAGAATCCCGATCAATTTCATGACTCGGGGGACTCCATTTGCTTCTTTGCGGATGAAAAAAAGAACAGAAGGTGACTATAGATGAGTTTTCTCCTGCCATTTCCTCATGCATCATCCATTCAGAATGAAGAAGACTCTCTGAGAATATCAAACCAGGATCGAAGGAAAATATTTTTGAAGAAAAAGAAGTTCCTCAATATCATAAGAAATTGTTGAGGAAGTGAAGTACTTCTCTGAAAAAGAGTTTGTGATTTTTCCACTATCATGAAGTCTTTATTTATAGGCGAGAAAGAGATAAGGATGATATGTAAAATGAACAGACATCATTATTGCTGGAGATATGAAATGATTTGGAGCAGTTAATAGCAGTTATCGAAAAGGTGCATGGGATCAGTATCAACCAATCAGAGGGAAGCACGCGAAGTCCTCGAAGAAGTTAGTATCATTCTTGGTCAACGAAAGTCTCGAGGAGTCAGTGAGATATCTTTTCACATCGACGTCGCTTTCACTTCCTAACTGCTTGTGTCAGCAGTCAGACAGTGTGGGGACTGTCTGTGTGGAAACAAATACGCTACCTGCTATTACTGGGACACGAGTCCAGCTGGCGAGACTAGACTTATCTTTCAAGTCACCGGGCACAGAGTATACACGGCTGCTCCTGGAGCAAACGATCATTTAGGTGGCATGGCCATAGGATGTAGGGTATACATCCCATCGCCTAGGATTTTTAGTCTCCTAGTTACGGTTTAGTATGTATCACTGCCTTAATTTATAGGCCCATAGCTTTATTAGTCTTTATATTTTATCTTAGTTAGGATTGGGTATCACTACTATAAATACCCCTCCTTACATTGTATTGCACATCAAGCGAACCTAGCGCCAGTGGTAAAATCTTCAAGATATCACCCTAAAGACACAGGTTCGATTCCCTACAGGATCAAGCGATTCACCACCGAATCTGGCTATTCTTAAGGAATAAGAATTACTTTACCTTTTTCTTACTTATTTTGTCTTGCGTTACTTATTACTGTTTTCATCATATTTACTTACTTTTCTGTCGTAATTACTGTATTGCTTGTGACCCCAACTGATGTTTGGCCTTTTATGCCTATATTTTCTTAATATTTCCTCACGTTTGAGTACTTTATTCACCCATTTTCTAGTTTATAAATGTGATTTTGCACTGATATTGTGTCGTATGTGTGTAGGCCGTTATAAAGTGCAATTGAAGCTTTAAAGAGCATGATCGAGCAAGAAAAGATTGGATTTTGATTAAGGATTAGATCGAGCACACGAAGGCATGACACGAAGCGAGCTGCGGAGCAAGGAAAAGCAAAAAATACCTGGCGCGTTTCTAGGCGCGCCGCTCCCCTAAGGCGCCCAAGCTTCTGGCGCGTTTTTCAGCGCGGGGCGTGGCCATTGCGCGTGGATTTCGACGAATTCATTCTGCCTTCGTGCGCGCGTTCGGGGGCGCGGGGCACCAGCTGCAGCGCCCCTGGAGCGTTTTTGGACTTCCTATTTCGTCTAGGCTTAGGTGTAACTTATTACTAGGCCTTTGTAAACACTATAAATACTCTTTTACTTAGTTTTTTATAGGAGTTCAAACTTTGGAGCAACTTGAGAGCACCATACTTCATTGAACAAGGGTTTAATTCCTATTCTTTCATCTATTAATCTATTACATCATTATTTCATCAATTCATTGCCTTGTGATTATGAGTATGTGTGGCTAAATCTCTCATTCTAGGGTTACAGTATTTCATTAAAGTTGATGTTTGAAGATTGATTCCCATTAATTGAATCCCATAACGGGTTACCTATTCTTTCTTGATTTCACTTGTGTAATTATTAGAGCTCGATAATTATGCATTATCTATAATTTTTAGATTGAACTCGAAAGAGGAAATTTATGAACGCAATAAGAAAAAGTAGGGATAGTTTGTGAACCCGGGCAGCGGGGAAATAAATTGTGAGTAGGATAGACATATACTTGATCGCCTAGTTTAACTAATTTTACAGAATTCGTTAATGCGTGCACAAGATTCAACCCATAGACATATAGGGATTGGAGTAGCCTGGATACACTGAAGAATCGAAAGGTTTTCACGGGTACATTTAATCTGTTCGTTAGTAATCCTGGATTTAAGAAGTGGAATCAATTGGAAAACTCAACTGGATTGTTCGTAACTCTGACCCTGGACCGTCTCCTTAATATTGTTTACAACTAACGTTTGCTCCATTGTTTGATTGAATTTCCATCATTTTAGTTATTGCTCTTAGTTAATAAAAACTCTCACTATTGGAAAAAGATCCCTGAGTAGTGGTTAGAAATTGTTTGTTAAGCGTCAGTCTGAATAGTCCTCGTGGGAACGATACTCTACTTATCATTTTATTACTTATCGACCGCGTATACTTGCCTGTGCGTTGGGAGCAACACCAACCATAATTAACTTTTTAACCTAAACGTATAATTTTAGGCATAAACAGGTAACACTTGCCCTTGACCTCTTCCAACGTTCTCCCAGATAAATTGAAGTGAAGCCTACAGACAAATTGGAGGTTAGTTTGCTAAAACTGTCTTAAACGTGGATAAAGTTTCATATCCAGTCAATTTTGGGACACCGGGTGAATTTTTTTGCTTGAAATAGATCACTTATTCAATCATCCCAAAAGTGACTTAGAGAATGAAAAAGGGAGGTTTACAAAAATGAAAAAGGGAAGTTTACAAAAATCAGACACTTTCTGGATCCAGCCAGATAAAGTCTTATATAAATGGCTCTTTCTAGCGATTGTTAGATCATTCTATTAGCAAAGACCTGACAATCGCCAGCATGGTAGTCGCCAAGCCTTTTCTTATAAAAAGATCTGACGATCGCTCAAAAGTCCACATCGCGCAAAAACTTCAGAGGAAAAGAAGAAATTGAGAAAATAGGAAGCGTTAATCTTGAACTTCTGTGCCCGTTTAACAAGATTCTTAAAACTGATCTTTGTTGTTCATCGAGCATAACTTCTAGTAGAAATGTAAGCATAAGTTAGTTTTTCTTGTGAGAAATTAATTTGAGACATTTTAGGAAGTTAGTGATACGTGCTGCCTATCCGATAGGATTTTTATTGATTTGTGAATAATTGAGCAATACAAAGAACTTTTACCTAAGAGGTAGAACTTATGTCCAATTGAATAGGTTCACCGTCTCTAAGTTATTGAAATGTCTTGAACTCCTCGAAAATAGACAAAACAAATTTATGCTCACAAATTAATTATGCCTGATAGGCAACATATATAATTTTTTCGAAGAACTTTATGCATGTGCTAAAAGTTTTAGACCACTCTTATGAAGGTTCTTACAACTCACTCACTCTTCCATCCATGTTCATCGAAGTAAACTTAGGGTAGTCCAAATTATAGTCCATTGGTTGACTCAAACTATTTCGACACTTTCATTTAGAACCCCTAGAATGGGAAATATTTGTATAGTCAAATTTCGTTATAACAGTCATTCGTTATAAAAATATTGCACTTTAACAGCCTGGTTTTTTCAAGAACCGATTTTTCATATTATATTTTACGACTCTATAACAACATGCCCCCTATAACAGTATTGACATTCATTATAACAATATATTATTTGTTAAAATTACCTTTATATAATAGCCATACTAAAATATTTTGTAATGACATCAAGTTTAACTTACAATAAGCAATTAAAACTTTTGTAGAATATGGAATGATGTTAAGACCTCTTTATTTCTCCGTAATTGGAGAATTGCCAGAATTCCACCTACTAAAAAAACAACCAAAATGTTAAAATTAAAACTTAGAACTTGTTGTGGATGTTGGTAGTGTCGCATCACTTGTAGAAAAAATCTCATCTGACAGCAGCAATCAAGTGATGGATGCTACCATTTATACATAGATTTTCACGCAACCTTTACAATCCTTGAAACTTACATTAATGAAGAGTCTATTGCACAAGTCAATAGAGTGGAAGAACAAGAGACATTTGAGGCAGAATTTAACAACGGAAGTGCTGATGAAGAGTCTCAACCTATTGCTACTAAGGTTGAGATAGAAGAGTAAATTAATCTTTTAGACGGCCTTCAAAAGAAAACTATTAAATACCTTTTTGCTGAAAGTTTGAACAAAAATCTTCACCAATTCAAGCGTTATATTATCATTAAGACACTAAAATTTACCAAACAACCTACAATTGTAGAAACCTTACGTCAAACATGAAAACTTAAATTAAAAAAAAAACTTAAATTATATGTTTCTTATGTTATGTAGAAATCTTACATTAAACTGTCAGCACGTTCTAGCCAGTGAAAAATGCCATCTTTTATATTATTCGGTATTATGCATATTTTATATTAGCAACAACAATAAAAATATATTTAGTGTAATCCTACAAGTGAGTCTGGGGAGGATAGGGTGTATTCGGATAATACCTCTACCTTGAATAAGGTAGAGAAGCTATTTCTGATAGACTCATGGCTCAAGTAAAAGCATTTTAGTAAACAAGTTTGAAAAATACCAAAGTAATGAAGGTAATGGCGTCAAAATATTAAAAATATCCAAAATAAAGGAAACAACAATAGTAATAAAAGTGAAGATGCTAATAGAATAGTAACAATAACTGATAATGAGAGGAAGGAATAGATAGGGTGGTCTAGAAAGCCCTCACTAGAACCCTAATATCCCATATAACTGAGAAAAATCGTTCGCATACCCTCTAACTTTCTACCCTAATTTTTGACCTCTATGATTTTCTGTCTAGGATCATGTCCTCGGTGAGCTAAAAATGTGACATATCCTGCCAAAGAACTCACCAATTCTTCATTGGTCTACCTCTACCTCTTTGTAGACCCAACACCTCCAGACTCTCACACCTACACACGGGGTCGTTTTTGCTCCTCATCCTCTTAAAGTACAAACCATCTCAACTTCGCTTCCTGCATCTTGTCAACTACTTAGGCCACTCCCACCATATCATGTATATCTTTGTACCTTATTTTATCTCTCATAATATGCTCACACATCTATCTAAGCATTCTCATTTTCTGCTATGTTCATCTTCTGATATGTGTATTCTTGACCAGCTAACACTCCACCACATACAACATAGTTGGTCTTATTACTGCATAGGATGATGCTAGCCTTCATTTCAACTACCCTACTCAAATACGATGTGCAATATCATTGACGATCTCTCTATTTCCTTCGATCATAGAGCCCTCCCCCCCCCCCCCCCCCACATATATAAAACTTCGTTTCTTGAGTATTTTGTATTAGCATTTAATTCATATACACCGATAATAGAAATAAATTTTAACACCATAAATATTTGTTGAATATGTTATATGATGTTATTTACTTTATTATTTTATTGTTATTAGGTGAATATTAGTATGCACTTTATAGTATACAAAACTTAAATATGTATTACAAATGTTGTCATATCTTTAATGTCGCATTCTTGAAATCCACCACATATGGTAAAGTTGCTTGATGTTAGCCCCTTAGAAAGGTTGGTTTAAGTGCGGCTTGGTCGTGACAAGGGTTTGAGGTGTTGCTTCTTGTCATAGTTGAGATGCAGGTTGGAAGCAACATTATTGTAAATAGTTTGTGCAAGAGTACGTTTAAAGTGCCTTAAGGGAGGCAAGGCATGAGTGGGTAGACTTGAAAAATGATGGTGGAACGACGGCTTATTAGCCTAGTGTCAAAACTGTGAGAAGAGTGGCACGAGGCAGCTTATAGGTAGTAAGTATGATGAATGGTAGGCAAACGACTTAGCGGACAAAAGGGTGTCATGATTCTAAGGTAAACATTGGCATGACAAGGTGTAGTGCATGGCACTTGACAAAGTCAAGGGCAAATGGGTTGAAGAATGTGGAAAAAATGCAAATGAATGTCAAGCGTAGGCGCAGGCATGGGTGCGCGTGCAGGCAACGCACATCGTACAAGCAGATGATTGCGTGTGAAGATGCGCACACAAAACGTGCGGGACATAGGAAAAACGTGGTCTAGTGGCCTTGTCAAGTGTCTTACAAGCCCCTAAATCTTTGTAAATTCCATGGGTAGATCCCCTTTTATATATAAGTGTTTGTTAGGCTCATTTTTATACTTAGACAGCTAAATAGTGAGTTTTCTTAGGGAAGAAAAAGGAACCTGCCCTGGTGGCTTTGTATTAGGTTCTTTTGTATTTTTGTGAATAAATATAAAGGTTGGGAAAGGGTTCATGTATATGCTTGTCTCTTTTATTTGTTGCCTTATGTTTAAAATTGTGTGTGAACCTTGATTTAAAACTTCAATCATCTGCCAAACGAAATCACTAAAACATTGCTGCCTACAAAATCCTTCTAAGCATTGATAACCCTAAATTATTCTAAGTGTTGGAGTAGGTTGAGCTTTTCTTGGTGCTTGGCTGCCGCACAATGCAAAGCTCAGCGAGGTTACGTGCTGAAAAATACCGCCGTGACAATTGGTATTAGAGTATGGGGTTGTTGGTTCCTAGCTTAAAACAACGACTAGTGGTGGTAGCAACGCAGATCTAAAGGATCGTTGGCAAAAATCGAGGCGCTTGTTGGTGTGACTGGAGATGGGGCGGATTTGTTTGATGTGATGACCCAGCTCTCGCGTCTTAAGTCTCATTGTGAATGACTTGAGGTAGAGAACCATGCATTTTCAAAACTTGTGCTGCGGCAGAAATGGAAAGATTGACAAAGGAAAATGAAAATCTGAGTTTGGAAATCATTGTGCTTTGTAGGGCTGTCGAGACTAACTCCTAACGAAGTGATGATGGGCTTAAGGTAAAGATTCCTGAACCTAAGCCATTAAAGGAAAATGAAGTGCCATGGAACTTGGGAATTTTTTGTGTGACAGGGAGCAATATTTCGAGACTACTCCTGTGAAAGATGAAGAGAAAGTGTCCATAACAATGAGGTAATTGTCGGGTGATGTAAAGCTATGGTGGCGTACTCGTGTTTCTAGTGACGTGAGTATAGGAATGCCAAAAATTGAGTCGTGGGAATGGCTTAAAAAGAAATTGAAGGATCAGTTCTTGCCTAACAATTATTCTTAGATTGCTATGAACAAACTGAAATGGTTAAGGCAAACTAGTTTAGTAGGGATTATGTCAAAAAAAAAATCCTTCTTTAATTTGGAGTATAAGTAACATGTCAGAGGAAGACAAGTTACACAACTTTATGTTTGGGCTGCAAGGTTGGGCTCAAGTAGAATTAAGGAGGTAGAATGTTAAGGACCTCTCTAATGCCATTGCGGCTGCTGATACGTTGGGTGACTTTAGGCGTTAAGATACTGAAATTTCTTCTCCTAAATCTACAAATGGCATGTACAATGGCAAGGAGTGGAAGCACGCTGAAAAGAGCAACGTTGCAGGTGATGGAAATGGGGAAGTGAAAGTTGTGGTTAACTCTTCTATTTCTAAGGAACAGGGAAATAAATCACGTGGATATTTCATTTGTGACGGATTTCATAAGGCAATTGGTTGTCCTAAAAAGGCACAACTTAATGCTTACTTCAAGAGATGATGATCGAAATGAGGAAAATAAGAAGAGCCTATAACTACTGCATACATTAATCTGTTGCAATTGTTGAATGTTGTTGAATTGATTCGACGAGGGCGTGAATTGAAGTGGTGGGGGTGGTATTTTAGTCCCTTAGACAGGTTAGTTTATATGTGGCTTGGCCGTGGCAAGGGTTTTTTTGGTGTTGCACCTTGTTATAGGTAAACTGCGGGTTGGAAGCAATATATTTGCAAAGAGTTTGTGCAAGAGCATGTTGAAAGTCCCTTGTGAGAGGCAAGGCTCGAGCCGTCGGACTTATGAAACGATGGTGGAACGACGACTTGTCAGCCAGGACTGTGCCAAGAGTGCCACGAGGGAGCTTGTGGGTGGCAAGTATGCCGAGCGGTGGACAAACGACTTATCGAAAAAAAGGGTGTATTGACTTGGTGTCATGATGCCAAGGCAAGAATTGTCATGCCAAGGTGTGGCGCATATAACTTGACCTAGGCATGTGCGCATTGGATGAACGATATTGGCAGAGTGCACAAAAAAATGTCAAGCATTGGCGCAAGCATGGTCAAACGCGGAGGCAGCGTACAACGCAACAAGCAGAAGGTTGACGTGAAGCTGCGCGTGGAAAATATGGGCGATATATGGGCAAGACGTGACCTAGTGGCCTAGCCAAGTGTCTTACACGCCCCTATCCTTTTTTATCTCTTGGGCAGATCCCCTTTTATATATAAGTATTTGTTAGGCTCACATTTATACTTAGACAGGAAAATAGTAAGTTTTTCGTAGGGAAGAAAAATGAACCCGCCTTAGTGGGTTAGTATTGGGTTCCTTCATATTTTTGTGAATACATATAAAAGTTGGGAAAGGGTTCTTGTATATGCTTGTCTTTTATTTGTTGTCTTACATTCAAAATTGTGTGAATCTTTAGTTAAAACTTCAATCATCTGTCCAAATAAAAACACTAAAACATTGCTGCCTACAAAATCCTTCTTTAAGTGTTGATGACGCTAAATTATACTAATAAGTATTGGAGCAGGCTGAGCCTTGCTTGGTGTTTAGCTGTCGCACGAGGTAGACCTCGGCGGTGTTTACGTCCTGAAAAATTTCCTCGTGACACTTGCCACCTTGGAGATTTCACAAGATCAAACGGAAAGCGGAACTTGGTCCGAAGAAATTAAGATATACTGAAACATTTGGCCTAATTATTTTCATTCTTGTTTTTCAATTGCCATTAATTAAACCACCATTCAACAACTATGTCTACCAGTATAGAATCAACAAATGATTTCCAGCAAAAAAGATTGTCCATAATTATCTTTCTTGACTCCTTAAACTACATAGGCAGATTTATGTAATACTCTATTAAATAGAGGGTACACTAGTCATTTCATTCAAAAAAAATTAAAAAAATAAATAAAGTAAAAGCCAAAGTCAAAAAGGCAGAGTCCAAAAACAAAAGGGATCAGGGAAACCCATTTTAAGCTTCTGCCGAACACCTAGGCAAACAGAAACAAAAACAAAGCAAAAGTTTGGGAAAGAAAATTCAAAGAAGCAAGAAAAGGAAGGAGAAACTCAAGGTAATTGTATATATCACTTCTTTATGAGAGGCATCCTTATGAATTCAGATGAAATTTTTATGGTTAGATTAAAATATTAAGTTTGGAAAAAATTTGTACTCAGAGATTTTGATTTACCTTTGGCAGAGAAGGCTAAAGGAAATCTAAGGTTATCACTAAGAGTAATTTCTTTACTCCACGCTCAGCCTATTAACGTTATTAATTGTAGTTAGCTAATTGTTAAACAAATTAGAGAAGGGAAACCTAGGAAATATTTTAATACACTAGCACAAATAGGGACTTTATTAATGAGTATTCGATGTTAGTTATGAATTATCTTAAATAAAAAAATTAAGACGAGATCGATATAATGTGATTATAGATTGACTGGACGAGGTGTTGGATTTCTCGTGGAAGATACGCTTAAGCTACGCGCGTTTGTACTGTGAGTGATGACCTTACCACAATTTGTGTTTCCATAACCTGCATGGTTTCTACTTGATTTTGAAGTAAATGTATTACCGAATGTTTAAACCGCATGTGGGACAAGTCTTGTTACAAGATATGTACCGAAATAATTATTGAAATTATTTTACTGTTACAAGACTTTATTTTTACCGCTACTTGACATGTTTTACCGCTATGTGAAATATTGAATTGTTACTCGAAATGCCCTGTACTTGGTATAGGGAATATATATATTTTTGGGATGAGCCTTGACAGACCCCGTAGCTAACGACGGGTTAGACCTGGTGCACCTTGTATACTCCGGATTACTGTTACAGTCCTTGCTAGTGGGAAGGTAGAACTAGCTTACCGTTACTGATTTCCTCAGAGAGGAATTTATACTGATTACATGGTTTGTTCTTGGAAATCTCCCTAACCTATATACTTGATATAATATAGTAATTACTGAATTTACTACTGATTTTATATTGATTACTGTTTACAAGAAGTACTTGAAAAGACTGATTTCTGTTTGTTATTCTGAAAGTGACAATTTAATTATATGTATAGTTCTGCATAAGATATACTGGCATGTTTTGACTTGTCCCCAGTTAAAACGGTTGCGGTTAAGCGTTATTACTCACTGAGTTGCGACTCACTCCTCGCTATATTTTTTCTTCCAGATACAGCAGGTGTCGAAGCCGAGGATCTCTGTTCTTAGAGCGTATGAGTTGACAATCCTAGTGAGCCCCGCATTAGTTCGCGTGGGCAAGAAGCTTCATTTATTTATTATTTCATTCCTTGAAACTCTTAGAGTCGCTCCATTAGTCCGTCGTCTAAATTTTCAGTTAGTCATTTGTTAGTCAGTTGTCTTATCTTTGAGTTGGTTATTCAGTTAATAAGTTGGTTTTGCGAGTATTTTAGGCCTTTATGAACTTAGTACTTCTTATCAGACGTTTCTGGTTTATTGGGAGTTAGATGAAACACTTGGCTTTGTTAATGCTCTAAAGACATATTTTTTGAGTAATTATTATTATTACTGGTGTGTTTTGGTATTCTGGTTGAGCAGGTACATTTTTGGATAGGCCTAAAACAGGGGAAACTCTACCCGATTTTCTGTAGAATTTTGATAAGGCTTGTTTAGGGACTTTGTTCCTAAGGGCCGGTCACGGCCCCAAAACTGGGTCGTGACAAAGTTGGTATCAGAGCCCTAGATTATTCCTATGACTAATGGAGCACACGTCGGTAGTAGAATCTCTATTATCGTTATGTAGCCGGCCATTCCCATAATCGATATTCTGCGAGGGCGTGATAGAATGTTTCGTGTCTTTCTTTCTTTCTTGTTCCTTCCGTACGCGTGAAATGACTACTGCTAAATAGATGTATCTAACGTTAGTCATTCTATTACTCAGATGGCTGGTAAGACAAGATCTAAAAAGGCGGCCCGAGCTGCTCCGAATTCCTCCACTGCTGGGCCGTCATCTACCTCAGCTAGCAAAGGAGGTAATACTCTGGGACGAGGCCAAGCTGCTACCACGAGGGCTGGTGCTACTACAAGAGCTACATGAGAGCCTGCTCCAGAAATTGAGGATAATCCACCTCCACCGACATATGAGAATGCTACTATTGAGGCACTTAATGCTATGCAAAGGTCCATTGAACTCTTGAATGCCAGAATGGATAGACACGAAAGGGCTAGACAACAGAATGTTGCTCCAATGCAACCTTTGGTACCTACACAGGCACATGCTCAAGCTCAAACACAGACTCAAGCTCAGGCTCAGACTCAGCCACAGACTCCAGCTCAGAGACAGACTCATATTTTTGGTAACAAAGAAGTGTCCTTACCAGAGTTATTGCAACTGAAACCACCAAGGTTCACGGGTTCTGACACTACAGAGGATCCTTAGAGTTTCTTGGATGGTACACTTAAGATGTTGCGTGCTCTTGGATGTTCTAGTGAGATATCCATGGAACTTGCATCATACAAGTTGGAGGATACAGCTATACTTGGTATGAAACTGTACTTTAAGAAAGGCCCGCAGAAGCAGCACGATTGACATGGGATGATTTTACTAAGTTGTTCATGGATCGCTTTCTCCCTGAAAGTCTGAGGAAGGAATAAGCTTGGCAGTTTGAGAGATTAGTTCAGACTCCAGATATGGATATATCGACATATAACACTAAGTTTACTAAGCTGGCTAGATATGCACCTAACTTAGTGCCTAATGAAACATCTCGGGTTCAGAGGTTTGTTGATGGGTTGGTTGATCGTTTATTCAATGCAGTTGCTCCGTAGATGAAGAATCTGAATTACTGTGATGCACTCGACCTTGCCAGAAAGATTGAAAACAAGGGTCGTGAATCACGGGCAGCTAAAGATTCATATAAGAAGGCTAAGACTGGGGGATCTTTCACTGAAGGAGTTAGCACAGACCGTAGAGCAGGGAATCAGGTACAGCAATAGGGTTTTCAGACGGGGACAAACTTGGTTTCCCAGCCATCCGTTAGAGCACCTCCCCACAAAGATAATGCTAAGGGACTACCATTATCATCTGGACATCATAGCTCTGGACAGATATATGCTACTGATTCAGTATGTCAGACTTGTGGTAGATTACATTGGGGTCCGTGTCGTGTTCTGACTGGAGGGTGCTTCCGGTGTGGCAAGTTGGGATATCACATACAGGATTGCCCTCATCCTCAGAGAGAGTTTAGCCAGGCTTCTGTGCTGGCAGCGGCATCTACGCAGACTGCTCGTAATAATACGGGTACTGCTGGTAGAGGTAACAGAGGCAGAGGTACCGGAGATCGTGCCATGGGTAATCGAGGACAGGGGACTGCTGGTAGAGGCCAGTCGAGAGTTTTTGCACTTATTAGGCAAGATGCTCAGGCCTCAAATATTGTGGTTACATGTATTCTTTCTGTTTGCTCACTTAATGCACTTGCATTGTTTAATCTAGGATCTACCCACTCCTATGTGTCCTCATTCTTTGCTTTGAGGTTTGATAGACAACCAGAAATATTGAATGATCCTTTTCTAGTTGCTAATCCTGTGGGGGGACTCTTTACTTGTTGAATATGGGTATCGTGCTTGTGAGATACGAGTTGATGGTAAGGATACCTTAGCTAATCTAATTGTACTTGATATGGTTGATTTTGACATACTAATGGGTATGGATTGGCTATCTTATTGCCACGCTACCCTCGATTGTCATGCGAAGGTAGTTAAGTTCGAGATGCCTAATGAACCCAGTTTTATTCTGAAAGGGGATCAAATTCCAGATATGTATAATGTCATATCATTTGTAAAAGCACAGCAATAATTGAAGAAAGGTTGCTGGGCATTCTTAGCTATGGTGAGAGACACAAAAGATGTGACTCCTAGCTTGGAAATGGTTCTAGTAGTGCAAGAGTTCACCGATGTATTTCCTGAGGATTTACCGTGACTACTTCCAGTGCGAGATATAGATTTTAGCATTGATGTGGCACCTGACACGCAACCCATATCGATTCCTCCATATCGTATGGCACCAGCGGAGTTGAGGGAGCTAAAGGAACAATTGCAGGAGTTATTGAACAAGGGATTTATCAGACCAAGTGTATCTCTCTTGGGTGCACCAGTGCTATTTGTGAAGAAGAAAGATGGGTCCCTAAGAATATGCATTGACTATAGACAACTGAACAAGGTAACAGTACGTAATAAATACCCTTTGCCTCGTATTGATGATCTGTTTGATCAGTTGCAGGGAGCTGCCCATTTCTCAAAGATTGATCTTCGATCTGGTTATCATCAACTCGATACGGGCATTATGAATTCCTTGTGGTACCTTTTGGGTTGACTAATGCTCCAGCTGCATTCATGGATTTAATGAATAGGGTGTTCAAGCCGTTTCTGGGCAGATTTGTCATTGTATTTATTGACGATATCTTGGTGTATTCTCGCAGTCAAGAAGAACACGAGGCTCATCTGAGAGTTGTACTACAAACATTGCAAGAACATAAGCTTTATACGAAGTTCTCTAAGTGTGAATTTTGGCTAGACTCCGTAGCATTCCTTGGGCATGTGGTATCCAAGGATGGAATACTGGTAGATCCTAGAAAGACGGAAGCAGTGCAGAAATGGCCCCGACCAACCACTCCTACAGAGATTCGCAGCTTTTTGGGTTTAGCAGGTTACTATAGGCGTTTTGTGCAGGATTTTTCCAGAATAGCAGCACCATTGACTAAGCTAACACAAAAAAATGCAAAGTTTCAATGGACAGATGAATGTGAGCAGAGTTTTCAGAAGCTCAAGACATGTTTGACCACTGCACCAATTCTAGCTTTACCATCCGGTTCGGGAGGATTCACAGTATTTTGTGATGCTTCGAGAGTGGGATTCGGGTGTGTTCTCATGCAAAATGGTCATGTGATAGCTTATGCTTCGCGATAATTGAAGAAGAATGAATAGAACTATCCCACTCATGATCTGGAGATGGCTGCAGTGGTATTTGCATTGAAAATTTGGAGGCACTACTTGTATGGAGAAACATGTGAAGTTTATACTGATCACAAGAGCCTAAAGTATATTTTTAAGTAGAGAGATCTAAACATTCGGCAGCGTCGCTGGATGGAACTTCCCAAGGACTATGATTGCACTATTCTATATCATCCAGGGAAGGCCAATGTTGTAGCTGATGCATTAAGCAGAAAGTCCATGGGTAGTTTGGCACATATAGCTCCTGCAAAGAGACAGTTGGCCAAGGATATTCATAGGCTCGAAGGTACAAGTATCAGGTTCAGCGTGACTAATTCTAAGGTGTTATTGGCTTATGTTCCAGCCAAGTCTTCATTGGTAGAACGTGTTAAAGCCATTCAGTACGAGGATGAACGTTTGTGCAGATATCGAGATGAAGTCCAAGCTGGTAAAAGCAAGAATATGATTGTTGATGATAATGGAGTTCTCCGACTAGGTAACCGGTTATGTGTACCAGAAATTGATGGGCTAAGACGAGTTATTCTCGAGGAAGCTCACCACTCTAGATACACTATACATCCTGGATCCACTAAGATGTATTGTGACCTGAAGTAGTTGTATTGGTGGGAAGGTATGAAGAAAGATATTGCTAACTTTGTTGCTAGTTGCTTGACTTGTCAACAGGTTAAGGCTGAGTACCAGTGGTCCGCAGGACTACTACAACGGCTTGAGATCCGGAGTGGAAGTGGGAAAGAGTTACCATGGATTTTTTGACTGGGCTACCTCGTACACTTAAAGGTTATGATTCAATACGGGTGATTATTGATTGGCTTACAAAGTCAGCACACTTTTTATCGGTTAAAACTACTTACAGTGGTGCGAGATATGCACAGTTGTACATGAATGAAATTGTCCGACTCTATGGAGTTCCACTGTCCATTATCTCTGACAGAGGATCACAATTCACTTATCATTTTTTGAGGTCCTTTCAAAGAGAATTGGGTACTAGAGTAGACCTTAGCACCGCATTCCATCCTCAGACTGACGGTCAGTCTAAACGTACTATACAGATATTGGAGGACATGTTGAGAGCTTGCATTATTGATTTTGGAGGTAGTTGGGATGCTTACTTGCCTTTAACTGAGTTTGCTTATAATAACAGCTATCAGACAAGCATTCAGATGGCTCCTTACGAGGCTTTATATGGCAGGCGTTGTCGTTCTCCAATTGGATGGTTTGAAGTCGGTGAAGTTAGGGTATTAAGACCAGACCTGATACAAGAATCTATTGATAAGGTCCAGTTGATTAGGCAGAGATTTCTCACAGCTCAAAGCAGGCAAAAGTCTTATGCAGATAAAAGAAAAAGGGACTTGGAGTTTGCAGCTGGTGATCATGTGTTCTTACGAGTTTCCCCGATGAAAGGCGTGACACGATTTGGGAAAAGAGGGAAGTTGAGCCCGCGATTCATAGGACCCTATGAGATACTTGAACGAGTTGGAGCTGTTGCTTACAGTTTGGCTCTTCCTCCCGAGTTATCTTTTATTCATCCTGTGTTTCACATATCTATGTTACGGAAATATGTACTAGATGTTTCTCATGTGCTTGAGGCACCGACTATACAGCTTAATGAGAAATTATCTTATGAAGAGGAACCAATAACCATAGTTGAGAGTCAAATAAGGAAGTTACGGAGAAAAAAAATTGTGTTCGTGAAAGTTTTATGGAAAAACCATACTGCTAGGGAAGCCACTTGGGAAATGGAAGATGATATGCGAGCCAAGTATCCTCACTTATTTCACCCTACAGGTATGCTCTTAGTTTAAATTCGGAGACCGAATTTCTTAAGAGGGAGAGATTGTAATACTCTATTAAATAGAGGGTACACTAGTCATTTCATTCAAAAAAATTAAAAAAATAAATAAAGTAAAAGCCAAAGTCAAAAAGGCAGAGTCAAAAAACAAAAGGGATCAAGGAAACCCATTTTAAGCTTCTGCCGAACACCTAGGCAAACAGAAACAAAAACAAAGCAAAAGTTTGGGAAAGAAAATTCAAAGAAGCAAGAAAAGGAAGGAGAAACTCAAGGTAATTGTATATATCACTTCTTTATGAGAGGCATCCTTATGAATTTAGATGAAATTTTTATGGTTAGATTAAAATATTAAGTTTGGAAAAAATTTGTACTCAGAGATTTTGATTTACCTTTGGCAGAGAAGGCTAAAGGAAATCTAAGGTTATCACTAAGAGTAATTTCTTTACTCCACGCTCAGCCTATTAACGTTATTAATTGTAGTTAGCTAATTGTTAAACAAATTAGAGAAGGGAAACCTAGGAAATATTTTAATACACTAGCACAAATAGGGACTTTATTAATGAGTATTCGATGTTAGTTATGAATTATCTTAAACAAAAAAATTAAGACGAGATCGATATAATGTGATTATAGATTGACTGGACGAGGTGTTGGATTGCTCGTGGAAGATACGCTTAAGCTACGCGCGTTTGTACTGTGAGTGATGACCTTACCACAATTTGTGTTTCCATAACCTGCATGGTTTCTACTTGATTTTGAAGTAAATGTATTACCGAATGTTTAAAACCGCATGTGGGACAAGTCTTTTTACAAGATATGTACCGAAATAATTATTGAAATTATTTTACTGTTACAAGACTTTATTTTTACCGCTACTTGACATGTTTTACCGCTATGTGAAATATTGAATTGTTACTCGAAATGCCCTGTACTTGGTATAGGGAATATATATATTTTTGGGATGAGCCTTGACAGACCCCGTAGCTAACGACGGGTTAGACCTGGTGCACCTTGTATACTCCGGATTACTGTTACAGTCCTTGCTAGTGGGAAGGTAGAACTAGCTTACCGTTACTGATTTCCTCAGAGAGGAATTTATACTGATTACATGGTTTGTTCTTGGAAATCTCCCTAACCTATATACTTGATATAATATAGTAATTACTGAATTTACTACTGATTTTATATTGATTACTGTTTACAAGAAGTACTTGAAAAGACTGATTTCTGTTTGTTATTCTGAAAGTGACAATTAAATTATATGTATAGTTCTGCATAAGATATACTGGCATGTTTTGACTTGTCCCCAGTTAAAACGGTTGCGGTTAATCGTTATTACTCACTGAGTTGCGACTCACTCCTCGCTATATTTTTTCTTCCAGATACAGCAGGTGTCGAAGCCGAGGATCTCTGTTCTTAGAGCGTATGAGTTGACAATCCTAGTGAGCCCCGCATTAGTTCGCGTGGGCAAGAAGCTTCATTTATTTATTATTTCATTCCTTGAAACTCTTAGAGTCGCTCCATTAGTCCGTCGTCTAAATTTTCAGTTAGTCATTTGTTAGTCAGTTGTCTTATCTTTGAGTTGGTTATTCAGTTAATAAGTTGGTTTTGCGAGTATTTTAGGCCTTTATGAACTTAGTACTTCTTATCAGACGTTTCTGGTTTATTGGGAGTTAGATGAAGCACTTGGCTTTGTTAATGCTCTAAAGACATAGTTTTTGAGTAATTATTATTATTACTGGTGTGTTTTGGTATTCTGGTTGAGCAGGTACATTTTTGAATAGGCCTAAAACAGGGGAAACTCTACCCGATTTTCTGTAGAATTTTGATAAGGCTTGTTTAGGGACTTTGTTCCTAAGCGCCGTTCACAGCCCCAAAACTGGGTCGTGACAATTTATAAACACAATCAATATAGGAATTAACTCTACGACTCATTTAATGAATTTCATGCATGTGCTTCAATTAAATAATGATAAGAAATTTGAAATAAGGTCAAAGTTCCAATCCAGAAAAAAGAGAATCGACCTTAGCTTCCAATACTCAGGATCCTCATCAATATAGCCAAATTGGGTGACTAACATATTATTTATTTGATACAATCACAGTCATATCAGCCATCTAGTGATCCTCGTCTGTATGAACATTGCTAGAATTGATATATACACACAGGGCAGACATACGCGTTTTTTAGTAGGCCATATAATAATCCTATTATAAGAGAGTATGAGACTAATCATATTCCTCAACCGTTGCGGACTTGCATGCCATCAACATTGTATTGAATGACTCTAATTTTAAACCTCTAGCTTAAAGTGAAGAAATTTTAACACACCTCTAGGTGGTAAGAGCACAACTACGTATAAATTGTGGCGATATAGTGATCCATTTAGTTGGGGATGGAGCTAGGTTGGAGTGTAAGGCTAAGTGGGATGCCCTGGAACGACGCACATGGAATAGGGTTTGACTCTAAGGTGACAACACTCCAACAAGTTCACATGCAGACTATGAAATGAATCTGTGCACATGCTTTTATCCCTACACTTTGGGTCCCTAACTATATTCCATTCCTAGTTCGTTCTCACGTCCTTTTATTTCTCCCTCTTTACCCTCCCTTCAGACCCAGCTTAGGTATCTTATTTTTGCTTAGGTACTTTTAAGGTCAAAAGTGAGCATATGCATTGGCTTTTCTTAAGTTATAAAATATTACTATGATACGGACGTGCCAGCTACAAGAAAGTGAGTTCTCTTGCACGGGCTTTAATATAAGGATTCAAATGATATATACTTCATTCATCTCGTTTTATTTGTCCTTATCACCATAAATATTCTATCTCAAATTATTTTTAAAATAAAATTAATTATTTTTTTCTTAGTAGCAATTATTCTTGAAGACCACAATTATTTTGATTATGATTTAATATTATGACTATTCAAATATCAAATGATGATATAAATAAAGATAAAATAATCAATAACTACTCACTAATGAGTTTTAAGGAACGCATAAAAAAGAAACAATATAAATAAAACGTGGTGGAGGGAGTACACATCAGTATATATTACTGTAAGTTAAGTTAGCTGACATCTATATTTAAATGAGGTTTTAAAATAGAGAGCATATTTTTACCTTATAAGTGATCGAAACAAAACTTATAAGTGATTTGGTTGTATAAACATATATTCTATTGTAGGTACATAGAACTTCATCCTACAAAGTAATTGCATATATTCTGGCGTCAGAATGTATTTTCCTCCAATTCTTCTGATGCGAAGAAATTTATGATTCCAATAACGAAGTTTATTTGTTAATATTGGAACAAACGGAAAAAGAAAAAAACAATTGATCTTTTCCGATACACTTGTTATATACAACTCCTAACAAGAGAGGGCATATCTGGAGAACAGTTCTTCTAGTTGGATTGAACTCAATGTTTCTACTCGATTTTTATAAGTATATGCAACAAATTAAAATGTATACATATAAAAAGATCATAATCTTTCTAAACAAAATTAAGTCTAATTCTTGAATTTGCCTCTCTCTGAAAATAATGAAAATCTGCCATCTAGCATACCGTGATCAGATGAAACGTGATGGTACTAATTTCACCTCTTTTAGCTTTATGATTTGAATTAGGAGAGGAAACAAAAATATGAGGATTAACTATTAAGAAAGACCCTTAATAATATTAAGAACTGTCCAGGTAGCTCCTCCACGATATGATACGGACAAATGTTAAACTGTGACTTTACATGCATTATAAGAAGTTGTAGGAATGGTGTGTTGCTAACAATCAATCTTGATAGAAGTGTGAAAGAGACAGCATTGTCTTTTAAGAGATAAAGAGAGTGAGTCATTCATAACAATTACTTCCTCCGATCCAAGCATTATTAATCCTTTTGATAACTGGAATTTATTTTACAATACTTTAGTTTTTTTAGAAAAGCAAAAAGTTATTTAAACAGGTGCTTACCTCTTATGTTTTAATTACTACTCCAAGATAGGCTAGAATTATTCGTTTATGTGGATAATCAAAAGTTAGAAATTAGAATATCAGTCCCACCCTCCGTTCCACTTTCATTGGCACAAAATTCAGAGATTTAAGAAGTTTTTATTTGATAGTAGTTTTCTTATCTGTTTCGCCTAAACATTTTGAATTGTTAATTATTAGTATTATAACTTATGGAGTAGTACTTTTTATGTGGTTTAAAAATATAAATTTTATTTAAAAAGCAAAATTTTTTATACAATTAAGATATTTGAGTTTCAAAATTTGAATTATACCAAATAAAGCGAAACAAATGGAGCAATGTTTATGGATGAATAGAAGGCAATTCATGAGAAGGATTAAGGAATTGCAATGCATGAGCGGACGTCTCAAGTCCATGATAAGATCGATTTATAACCCAACAATATTAGAAATCCAGCTCAGAAGCATATATAGCCAAGTGTCAAGGCATCACTTCTCAAAGTGAGTAAAGACAAAAGCAACCCATTCCCCACCACCTTTGCCCTATTAATACTCCCTTTTTAGACCAAACACACCCTTTACATTTCATTCTTTTTTTTTTTTTTTTGGTAAGTATGACATAACATTAAATAAAATTAAGTTGGGTTACATAAAGAGACCATACTTCTAGTAAGAGCTCCCGTATGGTCTGAATTACTAGCATAATTAAAACCAGATGTGGATGTTAATCCATAAGCACAACCTAACTTTGCTAAGTGATTAAAACTAGCTTCCGATATAGTAGTAGCAAAAGATTTTCCCCATAGGTCCTCCATGTAAGCATGATGCACAAAATTTGGAGGTATAGCATAATGATAATGAGTAACTTCATTGGACTGTCCAAGAGCTCCCTTGGCAAGAAGATGAGCCACTTTGTTGCCCTGCCGAAGATTATGCTGGATCGTTGGCATTTTCAGCTGGAGCATCATTAACCTGCATTTTTGAATAATAGGTTCATAAGATGGGTGAGAATGTTGTAACAAGTTAATCACATCTGTGGAGTCAGTTTCTACCACTATAGGGACAAGGTTTTGATCAGTAATCAGAGTAAGACCATAGCATAGGGCTACAATTTCCACATGGGTAGCATTCAGGGCAGTGACTTTCCTGTGAAAACCTAACACCCAATGGCCTTTCCAATCTCTAATAATCCCCCCAATGCTGGCAGTTTTGGTAATGTGATTAAAGGCCTCGTCTATATTAAGTTTAAAAGTATTCACTTCTGGTGGTTTCCATCCTATAAGAATTCTCCTTACTTCATTTTGTCTGATATCTTTCGAAGTTAGGAAAAGAAATTCCATCAATCTAGAATTAACCATTTGGTGGGAGAGATGCTTTGATTGATTATTAATACTATTAAAATTCCAATTTAACCAAAGATTCCATAATGTAAAGGGAAAATAGTCTATCCAGTTAGTGTATTTAGTAACTGTACTAAAAGAGAGCTGTCTCAAAGTATCCAACCAAGTAGCAGATTCATTGATAGTAAAATTGTAAGGGGTAGTAGTCCAAAAGGATTGAGCAATGGGACACTGGATAAAAATGTGGAACATGGTTTCACTTACGTTTTTACAAATAGGACAGTTACCATCAATATTCATACCAATCTTGTTAAGATAAAAACGGGTAGGAAGAAGGTTGTGATAACACTGCTACAGGAAGAATTTAATTTTATTGATAGTTTTCAGGTTCCATATCCAGTTGAAATCTTTGTTAATGTTAGGAACCTTGTCTATCAAGTTGTAAGTCGAACTTAATTTAAATAAACCATTACCAGTGGCATTCCAAATCGGATAATCTTTACTATCCCTAATAGAGGAAGATAGGGTCATCTGAATTTGGAGTTTTACTTCAGGAGGAATCTCAAAGGACAATCTTAAGTGAGGCCAATTATTATCTTGGATAAGAGAGGCAACAGATGCAACTGACTCATGATAAGTAAGGGGACCGATAAACTGACTTCTTAGAATTTTGTTATTAGGAAGCCAATTATGGTACCAGAGGGAAGTGTGACAACCATTACCAATTATCCAGAAAGTATTTGCGTTGCAGAAATCCAGACTCCTAGAAATGTTCTTCCAAATGAAAGATGGGGATTTTAAGCTGTTGTCTAAATATCTATTTCGAAGAGTGGTTGCCCAAAGGGACGAATGGTTTGTAAGAAATCTCCAAGTTAAGGAAGAAATAATAGCATGATTTTTAGTTTTAGCTCGAACAATAGAAAGGCCTCCCTGGTCTATTGGTTTAGCCACCATTTTCCATGATAGGAGGTGGAGTCTTCTATTGTGCCTAGTAGATCCCCATAGGAAGTCTCTCTGAATTTTATTAACCTGATAAAGAGTCTTTGCAGGTAACATATGGTACTGCATAATGTGATTAGGAATGGTATTAAGAGTTGACTTTATGAGGGTAGTCCTACCAGCCAGATTAAGAAAGTTCAGCTTCCAATTTGCAAGTTTCGATTGTAAATTATCTATGAGAAATTGATAATCCCTATGCCTAGGAGAGCGATTGAGAATTGGGAAACCCAGATATTTTCCAAAAGATTTCTTAATGTTAATATTAAGAAGGGATCCTAGATGATTTGCTAGGGAAGGGCTTGTATTATTAGAAAATAGAATTCTAGATTTTGCGTTGTTGACTTTCTCTCCTGAGAGATCGCAAAATAACTCCAATGTTGATTTAATAGTCAGGACGGTTTTCTCATTTGCTTTGGCCATAAAGGTGAGATCATCCGCAAAGAGAAGATGGGATATTTCTAAGCCTTTAGGGGATAATTTAATAGGATTCCAAAGGGCCAGGTCAACATTGTGATTTATATAAATAGAAAGAAGCTCTAGGCATAAGATAAAGATATACGGAGACATAGGATCACCCTGCCTTATACCTCTAGAGGGAGTGAAAAAAGGGGTTTTCTCACCATTAACTAAAATTGAGATAGAGGAAGTAGCGATACAAGATAAAATTAGTCTAGTAATATTCGGGGGAAATTTAAAAAAGAGAAGCATTTTACGAATAAAAGACCACTCAATTCTATCAAACGCCTTCTCCAAGTCTATTTTAATGAGCATCTCCCCTTTGGAGCCTTTCATTTTAGAAAATTTACTAACAATTTCCTGAATGATAATAGCATTATCAGAGGCCCTTCTATTTCTAAGAAAGCTAGTTTGACAGGGACTGATAAGGGTATCTAAGAAAGGTTTTATTCTATTAGCTATTATCTTGGTAATGATTTTATAGATTGTGTTACAAAGACCAATGGGACGAAAATTTTGTAAGTGAACTGCATTCTTGAATTTTGGGATTAAACATAGGTAGGTTGTATTGGCAAAATCCGGAATGCTAGAAGATGAGAAAACTTGATGACAAAAAGAGTTAACAGGTTCCTCAAGGATGTTCCAATATTTCTGAAAAAGGAAAGGATGAAGACCATCCGGTCCAGGGGCTTTAAAAGGTTTAAATGAGAAAACAGCTTGCTTGATTTCAAAGTTTCTAAGAGGTTTATCAAGACTAGAGAGATCAGTCCTCGAGTACCAGCTATTATTCTGAGATACTGGGGCACAAGGACTGGACTCATTATTCGTGGGATAGACAGTGCTGTAGTATCCTAAAACATGTCTTAAAATAGCTTGTTGATCAAAGATAAGATTACCATCTCCATCCTGAAAGTGAGTAATAGAATTCCTTCTTCTCCTATTTAAGGTAGAGACTTGGAAAAATTTTGTATTGGCATCACCTGAGTTTAACCAGTTTATTCTAGACTTTAGTCTCCAAAATTCCTCCTCATTTCTCAGAATAATATTGAGCTCATTTATTAAGTTGGTTTCAAGGATCCCCAGGAATGTGCTAGTAGGATGATTAACAGAAGATTGAATCCCATTAAGTCTAGCAAGAATTCTCCTTTTATTTTTAAAAATATTGCCAAAGACATCTTTATTCCAGGATAGAAGCTGTTCTTCAAAGAGTTTAGAGGCTTCTTGAAAACTTCTGTCCTTCCAGGCCATTCTAGTTATCTCTTTGAAATCGGGATGAGACATCCACATAGTTTCTAACCTAAAAGGCTTATTGGTACTCGCAGGACATCTTTTATTAAGGCTAATAAGGATAGGATGATGGTCAGAGTAAGTCTTAGGCAGATGAATTATGGAGGCATTAGGAAAACTAATGACCCATTCATTGTTAGCTAAGCATCTATCCTACCTTTCCAAAATGAGACTAGAGGTAGTTTTACTATGATTTGACCAGGTGAACCTTGGCCCCTTAAACCCTAAGTCAATTAATTTACAATAATTAATACAATTCCAAAAAGTATTAGCATTCTTATGGTTTATAGGATTACCACCATACTTATCAGATTGTTTTAGGATTTGATTAAAGTCCCCACTCACTAGCCATGGGCCCTTATAATTATCATATATGGTAGCTAGGGTTTTCCAAAGTAGGTTACGGTTAGAACTATTAGTACTAGCATAAACAGTAGAAAAAAGCCAAGGGAAATTTCGGGCAGAGCTGTGTACCTTTATCATTGCATGCACTTCATTACCATTTATATGAACATCAGTAAAGGAAACCAAATCACTTTTTCAGAGTAAAACAATACTACCAGAACGACCCACACTTGGGACCTCAGCATAATCAGTAAAATCAAAACGAACCCTAAGATCATGGTGGTCCTCCATTTTAGTCTCAAGCAGTGCCACCACTGCTGGCCTATAAACTTCTAAAATAATATCAATGTGTCTCCTGAATTCTGGATTATTCGCACCCCTTACATTCCAAACAATAAGATTAAGTTGTCTATTCATGCTTAAAGTAGGGTTTTCCAGTATCATACCATCATCTTCTGAACTAACCCGTAGGGTTGGGTCTAGTATCACAGCATATTTTCCCACTAGCCTGTTGGCTGGAGCCCTCACATCCAAGGAGCATTTGAAAAGTGAATGATGAGTCGTGAAAATTACCTTCTTGTCTTGTCTTTCTTTGAATAGAAATATTGCTATTTCTTTTAGGTTTAGAAATTCCGTGCGACTCTCCCTCCCTCTTAATGCGATTTGTTGCTCTAGTGGTTCCCTCCTGTCTACGTCCTCTTGTGCGAGTTGATTGTGATGGTGCTCCGGAGAGGGAGGGGGAGCTGGTGGAGGTGGGATATCCATTGGTACTGGTGGAACTTGTTGTGGTATCCCATTCTGAGCCATTGGTGGAAAATGATTTCCCAAATTGTTCACTAGTTGCTGTATTTGTAACGGCTGGTTGTGTGCCAAGTCCCATGCTGTGTATATTGGCATTTGAGGTGGCACCACACGAGGAGGAAAAAAGGGAGGTCGTCCAGAGCAAAATCCATTTGATTCATTCCATTCATAAGATGTGGCCACGTTGCATTCATATAATTCTGCATCGACATGTGCATCCCTTCGCTTACAACTAGAGCAAGATACATCGGGTCTTGAATGACCACATGAGCCTGTTGACCAAAGATCACAATTGGAATTGATAGAGCTTGTCCCCACAGAGTTGATTCTAGCCATGACTGAGGTACTCGATTTTGTGAAGGTGGAACTGTAAATATTAGTGGTTGTGTCATCGTCGGAGGAGGAGGAGGAGGAGGGAAAGTTTGGAAATTTGGATTCATTTTTCGTAGTGTTTTCCTTCGATGTTTCGCCAGTAGGCTTTGAATTTTGAATCGTTCCACTGCTCGTGTAACTGAGCTTTGGTTTGTCATTTGAAGTATTTTGAGTTATAAACTCAGAAGGTGTCGTGGGGATATTATGGGATTTAGGGTTATGATGATGATTTTGGTAAAGAGAGAGTGGCGTGTTTGAATGGATTTGCATGGGAATAGCCGAGGCAGTAGTGTCAATGTCAGTAGCTTTACTTGTTGCAAGAGATTGTTCTTGCATGGCAATATCCATGTAGTTATTAGGGTTTGGGCGTGGGGACTTGATGACTGGGAGGGGGGTGCTAGGAGTAGTATAGTTAGGTAGTTTACTTTTGTCTTTTAGTGTTTGTTTGTTATTCTCAGGTGGGTCCATTTTTGATTTACTAGTGTTTGGATGAGACTTAATATTTTTGAACGGAGTTTGACCAATAATAGATTGTAACGACACATTTTTGTTCAATTCTCGTGGGGACAGCTGAGTGTTAATTTCCACTCCCTCATTTGATAGTTTTTGAGTAGAAGATATTAGAGGATTAAAACTATTAGAATTAATAGGAGAGTAATTAGTACTTCCATTTTTTTGATAAATTTTTTATTAGAGACTACTAAGTTAGAAAACTTACCTGTGAGATCCGACTTGGCTTGCTTCGAGGATGAAATTTGTTCAGTCTTTCTTGAATGAATGACATAAGGGTTTAAATTATAATGAACACCTTTCTTTCTTCTTTTTTTTTTGGGAAGGTTACTGTTTGCCATTCTTCTTCTCCTTCTTTTGTTTTCATTTTAAGTTGAGGTAAAGGAGGAGGATTATCAGTAGAGGTTTTAGCCTCCCTTTCATTATATCCATTAGCACAGGTTTCCTGAAGATGACTTAATCGACCACATACCTTACACAGGATGTTTTCTCCTTCATAAACGATTCTTTGTTTATGATTTTCAAGAAATATGTGACTCCTTACAGGGATATCGACAAGGACTTCAATACAAATGCGCGCATATCTGGCCCTTATTGCTGTGGATGTCTTAAAATCAACCTTAAGTAATTTGCCCAAGGATGAGCCAATTTTTCTCAGAATACCTTCATCGAAATATTCTGTAGGTAAGTTTGGCAGACGTATCCATATAGCTGTTGACAATAACTTAGCTTCAGTAGCCACAAAATTTGGCTCCCAGCATCGAATTGACAAGAAGAATCCATTTACAAACCAGGGACCATCAGTAAGAACTTTATGCAGACTGTCATATTTATTAAATTTTGCCACATAAAAATCTTCCCCTAGATCAATTAGGGGAAATTCTTCCGAAAGTTGCCACATTGATTTCAACTTCTCATATAAGTATTGATGATGTAATCGTTTTCCCAGTAGTTTAATAATAACTGAATTTAACCATGGGGCATAAATGCGCTGTTTGTCATCCTGTGACAAGGAGATGTGATCAAGTAAGCTATCCTCCATACTATCTGTGTTCTGCATGGAAGGATTTGACAAGGGATTATACAAAATAGGAGTAGTCTTGGAACTTGGTGAAGTAATGGAAGTTAAAACTTTTTCGATATAGGTTGGCTTGTCAGCCTCTACAAGATTTTGAGTAGAAGAGTTTAATCGAATGTCAGGCGGTTTTGGCTCTATAGCATGAATTCCTGTAGGGGAATCATTAATATCTAGGTCCATGTACAAAGAAGGGTAATGAAGCTAGTGGAGCTAAAGAAGAGAGAGGGAGTTTTAGAGAGGAGGAGGAGAACTAGCTTTAGCATGCACATCAATTTACTGACTCCGTCCTTTACATTTCATTCAATTAGATGTCCATGTCCCCTTTCATTTTTATATATCACACTCTGCTTATTTTTAGTGCGTTGTGAAAAATATTATAGTACACTTTTATATAGTTGAAAATTCTTTTGAATTTATATTTTTCACTTATCCTTGGTAAGTTATTTTTATGGTAAAAGATCAAATTTTAAGAGTATTTGTTATATATATAAAAAAAAAATTAAAAAACACTCGGACAATCAAACATCGCTACATAAAATAAGAGGGGGAATAACAACTTAAACAGTGCTACTGCCAAGTCGAAACGACTTATTTTCTTCTCTCCACCTATTTAACTTTCACGTCTTTGAACCAGAACTATCAAAAACAAGATGGCTGCAAAAGTGCTAGGGGAAGAAGAAAAGCCTATGTTGGATTTTGAGGAGACAGAGCTAAGGCTAGGTTTGCCTGGTGGAGGAGGAAGAGTAAAAGCTGATCATGATACAAATAGTATCAATATGGCTGAGAATAAGATTAATATTAATGGGAAAAGAGATTTTAGTGAAACAGTAGATTTGAAGCTCAACCTTTCTTCAAAGCAGATGGAGTTGAATCCTACTGATAATAACATCAAGACTACTAATAACGTGAACAAGAATTCAGTCAAGCCGCCAGCTGCCAAGTACGTGTCTTTTATCTTCTTCTACTTAGTTCTATACATAGCATCCTTGTACTTCATTATTAATCTTCACGTGGTAACTAGTTCATAGCAAATCCAGAATCTAGAGTTCGTGAGTTCTAAACGAAATATGTTATTTTACTACTAGTAAATATGTCTACAGTTTAAATCTTTTTCATAGAAGCGGATCCATAATTTATAAGGTTCAATCTATAAGGTTCATACAATTGAACTTGTTATCCTTCTGAAAGTCATTTTCATAATCATTGACATATTAGTTATTTTTCACCTCTACACACACGTATATAGACCTATATTGGCAGTGGCGGATGCAAAGAGTGAGGCCCGCGGAATTCAGTAGGTTGACCGGACAGTGTATTTGTGTTAAAAAACTACTCCCTCTGTCCCAATTTATGTGTCACACTTTCCTTTTTGGTCTGTCCCAAAAAGAATGTCACATTTCTTTATTTGTCAACTATTTAATGCTATCTCTATTTTACCCCTATTAGGCCCTACTTACTTTAAAAGCCACCAACAACTTTTTTATTACTCCAATCTTCTCTCTCTTACTTTTTCAATGGCAAATTTGAACATTTTCAAAGTCAACTTCTATTTCTTAAACTCCGTGCCAAGTCAAACACCGCCACATAAATTGGGACGGAGAGAGTACTAAATATACTCCCTCCGTTCCAAAATGGTTGTCACAGTTCGAATTTCGAGAGTCAAACGAGTTTAACTTTGACCGTAATATTTTTATGTGTCTTTTAAATATTTTAAATTATTAATTATTGTGACTTATAATACTTTTTATGTAGAATCTAAATATATAAACATCGTTACAGAAAACTTAAAGATTATATGTTTAAATTTACGGTCAAAATGAACTCGTTTGACTCTCGAAATCCGAACTATGACAACCATTTTGGAACAGAAGGAGTATATAAAAATCAAGTTGAGAACCCAATAACTGACAGTGGAGATCATTATTCAAAAATTAAAATCTATAAAGTTTAAATCCTAAATCCGCCTCTGTTAATATTGGTTACATTCAAGGCTTATTATATTTAGAGCATCCTTTTAATTATAAGAGGCTTATCATAAAATCGGCTGATAAAGTACCTTCATCTTCTATTGGTAGATTGGGCGTCCAAGTTCATAAGCGGAGAAAGGAAAAAAAAAAATGGAAAGGAAAAAAAAATGAAGAATTCTTTCTATGTGGTTTTCTAAAATTTATTTAACTTATAAGTCAAAACAAAGAAAATATATTGAGTCATGTGGTACTTTTGGAAAAGTAAAATTTTAAAGCAGAAGAGATAAGCAAATATAGTTAGACATCTCTATAACATGGCTACATTATTATAGTAACCTAATTTCTCTACAACCATTTTTCGTGTACGTTCTTTATAACAACACAATAGCAACTAAAAAATGTCTCCATAAACGACACCATTACATTTACATAGAGATATGTACCAGAAACTGGTGGAGTTAAACTTTTTGAAATTATAAATGCAAATCAGGGCACAGGTTGTGGGTTGGCCACCAGTCCGGTCCTTCAGAAAGAATATTCTAGCTGCTTCCCAAAATAATAGTGGTGCAGAAAACCAAGAGAGTGAGAATAAGCAGGCTACAGTTGTAAATGGTGGTGCTGCTGCCTTTGTCAAGGTTAGCATGGATGGCGCACCTTACCTTCGAAAAGTTGATTTAAACATGTACAAGAGCTATCAACAACTGTCTGATGCCTTAGCCAAAATGTTCAGTTCCTTCACTATTGGTATGCCATACTACTTTACTAGTATATTTTTGGAAAATTAAGTTTTATTCTTTTGACAGTACAAAATTCTTGTAGATCATCAGTTCTAATATTTGTGTTTGTATGTTGTACTGATTGAAAGGAAATTGTGAAGTCCAAGGAATGAAAGATTTCATGAATAAGAGCAAGCTTATGGACCTGTTGAATAGTTCTGATTATGTTCCTACCTATGAAGACAAGGATGGTGATTGGATGCTTGTCGGCGATGTCCCTTGGGAGTAAGATTTAAATTTTACGCCCAACCATTCCTAAGATATTTAGTACAGTAATATTTAACTTATATATATCGACTACGATAAAAATTTATACTGTTATTACGTGTAATTTATAACAACAGATTATTTGTTTCCCGTATCATTTACTATATATTAATGACGATATACAATTTAATAAAAAAAAAACTTTAGAGACTTATTACAAAATAAACTATAAATATTTTATGGCTATAAATCATCTGATAAGGCAACAAGAAGTTAAAAGTTTAATTGCACTAAGATAAAACAATGTCAATATTTTAAGACTTGAATCAGCCAGTTAATACCTACTTAATGAACGGAAAACCTTCGCCTTTTCATTTTAGTAATAATAACACCGTTAATGCGTGAACAGGATGTTTGTTGAATCTTGCAAGCGCTTGAGCATCATGAGAGGAACTGAAGCAATAGGACTAGGTAAAGAAGAGTTGCAGCAGTATTAATCTGTATGAATTAGTTATGCTGTAAATTTGTTTTTCCTATAGTTGTTTACTTAGTATTTTCGCAAATACTGAATAACTATTTGAACTTCAGCACCTAGAGGTATGGAGAAATGCAAGAACAGAAGCTGAAGTTGTCTGTACATATTCGAGAAGGTGAACCGAGGAAGGCGCTGTGTTTGTACTACTACTATTGTGATAGTGATTGTATGAAGTAATGAGCGTAGCTGATTTTTGTATTTGATGTAGGCCTAAAACCTTAGAAATTTGTGCTCTATCTTGTTAAATCTACCCCTACATATTGTTTAATTATTAAACCTAGTATAAGTTGTTGCTAAAAGCCAGTGTACTTGTCCTTTCAACTGTATGATTCTTTTGCTAATAGGGGGGCATTTATTCCATAACGTAGAGAAAGCAAATTCATGTGAAATGTCATCAATCTATCCTAGCATTTCTGTATTAACCAATGTCCCTATTAAATTACAAAAAATAAAAAATAATCGATTTACAAATGTTACAAAGGACATCTGGGGCCATTTATCAACGATGATAGCATTGTTAGAGAATGCACTTGTCCACATCGATTGTGCAAACATATGCAAAGGAGTTCATAATATCTTGGGTCACTCCATATATTGTATTAATGTTTTGGGTTAGATGCTCAAATTCTATCACATGGTATCAGTTGAGGCGGATCCATGCTGAGCAAGTGGGGTTAGTTAAACTCACTTCCTCGATTAATTATAAGATGTATATAAATATATTTTGTTTGCCTTCAAGAAATGGACCTATAAAATTTAAATTTGAACCCATTTAAGAATGAGTTTTTTACACAAATATATAAATTTTCACCCATAATAACAAAAAAATAGCAATATTTCTTTAATTACAATGCATAACATTATTTTTCTAACACATTTAACAATAATCTAACAAATTTCACTTTCACTTTCACTTCTCATTTTTCCCAAATTAAAAATTCTCTCACTTACTCTCTCTTTCTCCCACCACCCCACACCCACCACCCCAACGCCATAACCCCCACGAGTTTGTAATAAAAATGGCTACGAGAATCCATGATAACTGCTTCCTAACTACTACTCTACTTTCTTTTTACAGGGATTTACTGTCCCAAACTATAGACAAAGCCAGTCGCTGGCAAAAGTACTAAATTTCAGGCTAGTAATTAAAAAACGTACATAATGTATCGCTATTTGGTTTTCTATAATTATTCTTTTAGGGTGTCTCACAGAGTATTTTCTTTAAGTTTTGTTAATGAAGACGGGAAGTAATGGAGTAATAATAAGCTGTACGCAGAGAAGCAGTAAAGTTGCAAGGCCAGTAATAGAGTAATAATAAGTTGTACGCAGAGAAGTAGTTGAGTTACGTAGTCTTGCTTTTGAGTTGGTAACCAGATTTTCGGCCATTAAACAGATGCCATCTTATTAAAAAACGAAAATACAATTGCATTATTAGTCCATTTAAAAATAACGATACATTTTAAATTTGATTATAATTTAACATTAGACTGCTACTTTATTTTTAATGAGTAATTTATAACAATACCAATATATGTGACTTATTTAATTAGATACAGTGCTGAAACAACATGAAATAGTGCAGAAATAGTTTGATACAGTGCAGAAATAGTTTAATACAGTGCAAAAATAGTTGAAACGATGCAGAAACAGTTAGATACAGTGCTGCAGAAATAGTTGGAACGATGCAGAAACAGTTAGAAACAATTGAAACGGTGCAGAAAGAATTAGATACGGTGCTGTAGAAACAGTTGAAACGGTACAAAAACAGTTAGATACGGTGCTGCAGAAACAGTTGAAACGGTGCAGAAACAGTTAGATACGGTGCAGAAATAGTTGATACGGTGCAGAAATAGTGAGATTCAACGAGATACATTGAGGATGGATGAGGAAAAGTGAAATTGGAGAAAATGAGAGGAGTAAAAGTGAAATTGGGGGAAAATGGTGCGAGGAAAAGTAAAATATGGGGAAATGGGAGGAGCAAAAGTGATAGTGGGGAAATAGAAGGAAGAATGTAAGGGTTTGGTATGTTATGGAAAAATATTGCTATGTTTTTGCTATGCTTGTAATTATCTTGTGTTTTTCTCTATATAGGGTAATTTTACTAAAATGTTGCTATGCTTGGTAATTAAGCTCTAAAACTTGTACTTTTATGTAAAAAAACTCTTTAAGAATAATAGATGCATAGCTTAGTTGCAAAGTGGGTTCAAAATAAGCAAGGGGTCCTGGGCTCAAAACTTTGTAGCAGCATGTACATTCTTTTTATTTTTCTGAACCTACTTGGTGAAAATTTTGAGTCTGCCCCTAAGAATCAGAGCCAAAGTGATGAAGTCACTACTAAAAAAATACCGTTTTTCGAGGGACGATTTCGACGAAATTCGTTGAAAAATACATCATTATTCCATACAAATTTTCCTCAGTATGCATACATCAGAATATTCTAGTCGTTGTGCACCTTATCGAATGACGGCTATCAGTAGTATGGAGGGACATCCCTCGATGATCCCTCGGTAAAGAATTTCTATGGATGATGGAAAATTAAATTCTCATTAAAAAAAACTAAATATTTGATATTTTCCGAGGGACATTCCTCACAAAGATTTTAAATAATTATTTTTTAAATTGACTTCTCGGGGGACATCCCTCGATGATGCAATAAATAATTATTTTTAAATTTGTCTATTGAGGGACACCCCTCGGTAAATAAAATAATATTATTTTTAAAAAAAAATTCTATAAATGGCTATAATACTCTCAATGTGAGGTGCTTCTCTTATATCTACAACATCTCAATATAATCGAATAAATCTACACACCATATAAATCAGTGGGCCGGTGGATCCATGAATTGAAATAAGAATTGTATCTTGATCACTGATAATTGCATACCAGACATTTATATTAAATTTGGGTTGGAACACAACAGCTGCAACAAAATAAGAATTTAATGAGTTGTAACTTTGAAATATCAACAATAAGAATTCAAGAATACTAGGATTAACTTACCTGCAAAAACTATGATCACATAAAAACAACATTGGTTTAGTCAGCATGTTTAAGGTGTAAAAATTAAGAAGATATTACTATATCAGTCAATCATTTAAAAATATGAAAAATATGATCACATGAAAGATCCTAAGTTTTTATGACCTTTAGCTTCTTCCATATACACATGCTACACATGTATTTCAAAATGCACATAAATACTATGTATATAACAATACCCACATACATTTATTTAATAATATTGATTTAAAAAAAAGCAAATACATATAAATCTAAGAAAAAAAGAAAACAAAAAAAAACACGTACCTTATGTCGGTGACGGTTGCCGGTATACGTTATCGGTGAACGGGTATTATTTACTTGAGCCGGTGACTGAAATTTTTAAAAAAAATTGAGTTTCAAAGAAAACGGGTCTGATTTACACCCAAAAAAAAAAATACAAGGTAGCTTTATTACACAAAAACATACTAAGATCTTCAAGATGAGGCCAAATTGAAGAAAAAGAAACGAATTGTTAATTAGAAGAAAGAGAAACATGTGTGAGCAGGAGAGAAAGGGAGGAGTGAGAGGAGAGTGAGAGAGGGAGTGAGCAGATCTTGTTTTGTAATACTTTTTTTAGTTATCGAGGGAACTCTCTTAGTATATTTATTACCTTTTTATCAATTTTTCCCTAAATTGTACCGAGAGGAGTCCTTCAGTAGATTTATAACATTTTTATCAATTGTTTTTTACTAAATTGTATCGAGGGGAATCCCTCGATAGCTTTATTACCATTTTATCATATTTTTCTGAAAATTGTATCAAGGGGAGTCCCTCGGTAGCCATAATTATTTTTTTATTTTCTTTTTTCATTAATTCCACCGAGGAAATTCCCTCGATAGACATTATTAGTTTTTCATTTTATTCATAAAAAGTACCGAGGGAAGTCCCTCGAATGCTTTACAACATTTTTATAATTTTTTATTTTGAAAATGGTACCAAGGGAGTCTTTCGGTAGCTATAATTATATTTTTCATTTTCTGTTTTCCTTAAATTCACCGAGGGATATCCTTCGGTAGCCATGAATTAAATATTCATTTTTTCTTAAATTCACCGACGACTTGCCCTCGAAATTCGTCCATCGGAATTCAAGGCGGGGCGTTTCTAGTAGTGAGTATTATATTTATTTTATGTAAGTCCAAGTTCTAGAAGAGGTGGGATACTGGCCAAAATTCAGCTATTAAGTGAGCCAAGTTACACTATAACCACCAAAATAAAGATAACGTAGAGCCAAGTTTTGGTAGCAAGTCTGTATCAATACAGACGAGCCTATAATGAAGGGCCATTTAAGAAATTTCCCACTAAGCTCAATTTATTTACTCGCATATACCGATAACTATTTCCCTTATATCGAAGTATTTTTAAGTATTGCACTTTAAAACAAGAAAATTATAAACGAAGGGCCATATTTTTTTAATGACATAGCAGAGCCCCTATTTTTGAAATTTGGACTTTCCCTCAAAATAAAAAGCACTAGCTGCCACTTCCCCTGCCCCACCGGCAGCCACCCTCCTGTTGGCGGCGCCGGAAAACTTCAAATCATCAAATTCTCACTGAATTTTTATTTCTTCACAATGGAGATATTATTGTCGATTTTGTTTAGATAATTATTTTTGATAATTTTATGTACACAAATCTACCACTAAATTATACATGTATACACATAGAGAATTGTTTATACAATGAAAAAAATACAAAAATATACACTGAGAAGTCAAACATCATACACACATCCACCATAATATACAAAGTTAAAGTTTTATACACTTTTATTCATTTTTATACACAAACTTATGTACGTTTATACTACTGTATACAAGCTTATACATTGTGTACACACTGTATAATCTTGAATAATATAAGTATATAAAACGTACAATAGTGTTCTTCAACGATTCTTAGCATATTCACATCACAATGCAAACACCAGGTTTATATAAAATTTTAAAGGAAACCATCAGATATGTATAGTTTTTCAAGAAAAAGACTAGATCTATCCAAATCTTTAAAAAAAATTAAATTTATACATAAAATATATATTTTTAACATAATAGTTATGGATACAAAACAATAAATGAATAAATTGAGAAGAAGAGAGCTATACTGGAGTTTTTGTAAGAAAAAAAGAAAAAGAAGAAGAAACGCAACACGATGTCGGCGTCAGTGATGTAGCGGCAGAAGACCAGCGGTGAAGCAGCTATGATGAGGAGTCGGGAAGAGGAGATGTGCTTTTTGGGTTGCTAGGATATTCTTTATTGGAGAAAGGAAATGGGTGCTACTAGGATTTTTTTTTTTTTTTTTTTTGGAAGAGGGGAACTATTGGGCTGATATGATTGTAAGTTTTGTAAGCAAAATTGGGCTACTCGGATAAGCATTGAAAATAAGGACCCATATTGATAATTTTTATGTGTTGCTTATCTCTTAATGTAAAAATTCCTATATCAAATGTCCAATGCTTAATTACCTGATATACCCACAAAAATTTTCACGGGGTGCCCTCCATAAGGAATATAATGGTTTTGCAAGGTTGCCCCCGTTTAACAATATTAAAGCAAAATACCTTTATGTTGGCGTGGGCCAAGGTTTCAAGGCATAAATTTGCAAGTGTTGGCTTTTAGGCAAGAGATCAAGGACAAATCTAGTCTTGCCAACTCTTCAAGTTATACGGGAAGAATGTAGAGAACGAGTGGAAGGGACAAGTGTTGCTTTTTGCCAACACTTACGACCAAGTGCTGGAAAGTGTTGGCAAATAAAGAGCGGTCAAAGGACAATTTTTGGTAATGTGCCAAGAGATTGACAGGGGTATCTCCGTTCAAAATTTTTTATTAAATTTAGCAGGGATATTTTTGTAAAACATTGTTAAGCTCAGACAAAAAGGAAAACCATTGCTTATGGTGTAATATTTCTGCAAAATGCAGAGGCCCAAAGTACCACTTAACTAAGCTAAGGAGTAGACATTTTTTTTCCTTTTACTTGGGGAGAGATACAAAAATAACCATAAAAATTCAAAATAATTACACACCTCTATCCATAATTTTACAAATTACCAGACCTATCTATAAATTATTTACTAGAGTACCCATCTTTTATCCAAGTCGTTTCCCACCGCCAAAATCAGACATAAACCCTAATCCATACCCTTCAAACATGACAGAGACCTATTTACTCTTTCCATTTTTTCATCTTCATTTCTTCGTTCTCTCACACACACATATCTTATTCTAGAATTTTTATCTATTTTTGCATCTCCACATGCGCGCACGCGCGTACACACACACACACTCCTTTCCCCCAAAATTAATGTAATAATGGATGGATATTATAATTTAATTGGATTCTTTATTACTGCAGTATTCAAATACCCATGAGTCTTCCCTTGGCATAGAAAAAAGCTTAATTTTTTCTATTAAAAATATTGCAAGGAGTTGTTGTTGACACACTCAAAGGAAGTTCTCTGTTAAATTCTTCTTCCTTAATTATAATAATTTTCTTCATTTTGTCCATTCTTAGCTTCCTTGGTGAAAATTACCTCTCTTGAAGACATAGATGTGGTATCAGTAATTGTTCACTTAATTTTTTTAGTATTTCTTTCATAAAGGACAAATATACCCCTTTTCTTCTTGGATGCACTGGACTACCCCGCTGATAGAGTTCCACTTGGTCTTTTACCTAAGTGATTTTTCCTTTTTAATGCCTCGTCTCTTTTGCGGTGTATTTTTATACAATTTTCATAAAAGTATACCATAAAGACATACAAATGAATAAGATAATATACCATAAAGGTATATAGTGTAAATGTACTTGAATCCCACCAAATTATGCATGTATGATTTTGGATAAAAGTATACCATAAAAATATATAATGCAAAAGAGAGTATACTGTGAAGGTATATCGTAAAATTGTTACCCACTTGATCTAATTTATGCGTATATAGTTTTGGAAAGAAGTATACTATAAACGTATATAGTGTAAATATATCCACATCCACCTAATATATGTATGTACAATTTTGGATAGAACTATATATACCATGAAAAATATAGTTTACCACAAAGGTATATAGAGGAACTGTAACCCCACCTCACCAAATTTTATGCATGTACAATTTTAGATAGAGATATTCCATAACAGTATACATTAAAAAATATAGTATACCATAAAGGTATGAGAAGAACAGTAACCCCACCCTACAAAAATTTATGCATGTGCAGTTTTGGATAGAGATATACCATGATGGTATCCAATGAAAAAGAAAGTATACCATAAAAGTATACAGTGAAACTCTAACCCCTACCTCACCAAATTTTATACACGTACAATGTTAGATATAAGTATACCATGAAAGTATACAATGAAAAAGAGAGTATACCATAAAGGTAAACAATGTAAATATATCCCACCCTATTTAACATACTCATGTACAGTTTTGGATAGAAGTATACCATACAGGTATACATTGAAAAAGGAGTATGCCATAAAGGTATACAGTGTAAATGTACCTCTGCTACACCTAATTTATGCATATATAGTTTGGGTAAAAGTATACCATGAAGGTATATAGTGGAAAAGAGTATACCATAAAGGTATTCAGTGAAGCTGTAATCTCACCCACCTTATTTTATGCACGTACAGTTTTGAATACAAGTATACAATTAAGGTATACACTGAAAAAGAGAGTATACCATAAAGGTATACAGTTTAACCGTAACTTAATCACACCTAATTTATGCATGTAAAATTTTGGATAGAAGTATACCATAAAAGTATACATTAGAATAAAGAGTATATCGTAAAAGTATACGATAAAATCATTACTGAACTTTTACTTTAACCATGAAAGCTTATTAGAAGTGAAAATTTCAAAAAATAAGCATGCTGGTGATTAAATGTATGTATTTTTTGGTGTTAAATCGATAATATTTTAGATGGGTTATAATTATATTAAAAGTGTAATTATATATTTTTATGTGTTAAAATATATTTTAGATGATAATTGTAACAAAAGTGTATTAGGAGATGAAACAATCTTGAGACCAAACAAAAGATAGTAGTTGACACTCTTCGATTCAAACGCAAAAGATATACCACAAGAATATACGCTATACCAAAAAGGTAAACTGTATTTAAAACAACAAAATTCGAAACATTCATTTGTTCAATAGCAGTTCACACTTCAATTCAAACACAAAAACGTGTATACCAAAAGAGTATATATAATATATCAAAAAGGTATACTATATTTAAAACATCAGAGGATAAAACACCAATTTATTCAATAGAGCTCAGACTTCGATCTAAATAATAAAATATATATACAAAAAATATACATATACCAGAAAGATATACTACAACTGGTTTCACCACTTCCTTTCCTTTCCCTCCTCTGTTTCTCCTTTGTCTCAGATACTTTCTTTTCAGCTCCGTTAAAAACATGGTCATGTGTGCCACTTCCATAGCCATCTTCAGCCACTAATAATCTTGTTTTCATTTATTTTTTCTAGTTAAACACGACTTGATAAATACTAGTCAAAGCTTATTTGCAATTTCATTTTTTATATTTTTCTGTAGTCTCCTGAACAATACGATCGAAGTTGCATAATCACTTCCAATAAGTTCAAAACATATTAAAGGAATAATTCTTTTTAAAAAAAGTTAGACTAATTATTAAACCTGTAACAGTCAACAACTTCACTTACATCATTTTTAGATGTAAGGCTCTGCAAAAAGGATACAACTGCACGAAGAGTCATCTTTTTATAAACACTACTGTAGAATTCAAAAATCTCCAAAAATAATCCTCACCAAAAACAAAAGAAATAAAAAAGTCATTTTCTTATGCTAAAAAGTTTTGTTTCTTCTCTTGGAGCCAAAATCAACCAGGAAACAAAGCTTAAAAACATTACATCTTTCGCTTGTCAATCCCTATTACAGGTAAATGAATCATAAATCTTATGTTTTTGCTTTTGATGGGATTTAAATTATGTAGCCGATCTATATTCTTTGCTATTTATATAAGAAAAAGATGAAGATTCTCCATTGTTGATAAATAAAGATGAAGAAATGCCGGCTAAACCATTTCCTTTGTGAAGAAGGGAAATTGGGTCTTCATATTTCAAGGGATGGGGGAAATGGGTATTGTGGGTAAATAAAATGGCTAAGATGGGTAGGTAATTTAAAATGGGTAGGGATATTTAATATTTTTGGATGAGATGGGTATGTAATGTAAAAATCTTTACTTAACCAGCTGTTATCCTTTAAACCCTTCTTTTCTTTTCTTTCTTTTCGCTACATTTACGTTTTTCTATATTTTTGATATAATAGAAATAACATAGTATACCTTTTAAAAAAAATTCTATACGTAAATGATAGAAATTAATTGACATACTATATTAACTGAAGAAACTGATTGATATAGGGTACATTGTACATATTATTAAATTATATAAGTGATAAAAAGTAAAAGATATAGTATAACTTTTTTTTCTTTTATATTTCTTATTTTTAGCATAAAAAATGATATACCAAAAGTTAATTGATACAATATACTTTTTTACATTTTATTTGTTATTTTTCTTTTTCTTTTTGGTATACAAATGACAAAAAATTAGTAAAAGATATAGTGTAAATTTTTCTTTCTTTTTCTTCCCTTTTTAGTAAGAATTTCATATTTGTTAAATGACATAACTGATATTATATAACTTTTCTTACCCTTTGTAATATCTATTATTAAAAATAATTGAGAATAGTATACCAAGAAAGATATTATATAATATAAAATTATTTGAACACGCAAAATTAGAACCCATGTTGATTGAAACATTAATGTTGATAAGGAATGTATTTGTACATCAGTGGGTATGTTGTATACTACAAATGTATACAGTAGAAAAGTTATAAAATAGTACCAATAAAGTATATTGTATACTACAAATTAAAGGTATATAGAGGAAAAATTTATTTGTGTAGTATGTCAATAATGCAACTCTTTGTAGCATAGGGATATAGGGATTGTAGCCACTACAGTTCAGACTGAACAAATTAAAGAGGTGAGTGTAGCAGGTAACAAGCAAGGGGGAAAGCAAACTCAGCAACCAGGGATGCAGAGTGGGTTCATCCAGCAAAGAAGAACTGGGGGAGAGGAAATAATATCCAGCAGGCATATGTAAAGGTCACAAATGCATACCAGACTTTAGCAACTGAGGGGAAAACAAGTAGGGAGGATGCAGGAGGAGGAGCACACATGCAGAATAACAGAATTGGGAACACAATAAGAAGGCCAGATGGAATTGTGGGTGGTCAGCTTGAGCCACCATCAGATTATGGTTAAGATTCTTTGCTGGAATGTAAAAGGCCTGAATGGCCTCAATAAGAAAAAAAAGGTTAACCTCTTTTGCAGGCAACAAGAAGTAGGATTAATAGGGTTAGTTGAGACAAAAATAAAGCAACATAATATAGAGAAGATTGTTAGCAATAGATTTAGTGGCTGGGAATTTGTGTCTAATCTCCAATTTCATTATAGCGGGAGAGTGATAGTAGTGTGGAGGCCAGACTGGTATCAGGTGGAGTATTTGAATGGATCAGCGCAAGCCATAACCTGTAAAGTGAAGACTCATGCTATGCAGCTGGAGTTTGTGAGCACATTTGTATATGCCTTCAACATAAAAGAGGAGAGGAAATCACTATGGACATACTTAGAAGGGGTGCAGCAAACTATAAACAGGCCTTGGGTGGTGCTAGGGGATTTTAACACCTTCCTACACACTGAAGATAAGCTAGGGGAAACCAGGTGACACTGACTGACATAGTGGATATGAACATGTGTATTACAAATTGCAGCTTGGTTGAACTTGCAAATTCTGGAAACAGATATACATGGAATGATAGACAAGGGAATGAAAGGATTTTCTCTAAACTTGATTGGGTGTTTGTAAATGGGGAGTGGATAGACAATATGCCAGCGTGTGTGATAAAATACTGTTCAGAGGGGGTGAGTGATCATTGCCCAGTGTTAGTGTCTCAAATTAATTCAACAAATAGAGTCAAGAGATCCTTTCAGTTTTGCAACATGTGGGCACACAATCCAGAGTTCATCAGTGTTGTCAAAAAAGGGTGGGAAATGCAGATACCAGGTTGCAAGCTATTCCAAATTGTCATGAAATTGAAGAGACTGAAGAAGGAACTAAAGAAGCTTCAGACCAGAACCTATGGGGGATTGATGAAAGAAGTGGATGATGAGAGAACTGAACTGATGAGACTACAACACTGTCTGCAGCAGAATCTAATGGATGAAAACTTGCAGCATGAAGAGAGAACACAATATGCCAAATTTAAGAGGATCTCATACCTAGCTGAAATGCAACTACAACAGCAGAGCAAAGTGAACACAATCTTTGTGGGACCTAGGGTCGATGCCGACAAAGCCAGGACTATCATGGTCTGATAAGCCTATCGAGAAGTGACCAAAAAGCCCCGTATCAATACAATAGAATTCGATGATAATGACAGAGAGCAGGCCATCAACCTACACCACGATGCCCTGATCATTTCCCTCTGGGTATGTGACGCTGACGTCAAACGTGTGCTGGTAGATCCAGGCAGTGCAGCAAAAATATTATTCACTAGGAGGTCGTCAGTCAGTTGGAAGTCCAACACCAGATAATCCTCAGCCCGTATATGATAACCAGCTTCAACAGCTCCAACGAGAGATCCATGGGTGAGGTGCTCCTACTAGTCCTCATTCCTAGGGTAACAAAGGTAACATCTTTTCGGGTGATGACATGCGACCTCTAATATAACATTATCTTGTGAAGGCCCTGGATTCAAAAAGTACGTGCAGCGTCGTCTGCACTTTATCAAGTCCTCAAGTACCTTATCCCATGCAGAGCGAGAGAGATTCGAAGGGAGCAGAAGCTATCCAGAAGCTGCTACGTGGTCGCTATCATATGCCCAATAAAGAAGAAGGTAAAGAATCAACAAACGATGTTGGTTAAACCGCTCGGGCCGTGGCTAGTCACCAACATACAATTTTTAGTCCGAGGGATGTGAGGGTACGGGAGCCCGAGAGCCAGCCATCATACCCCAAGACTTCGACGATGAGGAGAAGACCGCGAAAGCTACCGTTGACAACCTCGATCTAATAATCCTCAATGAGAGGTCCCCGTATAGGAAATTGTACGTGGGGGCCAAACTCTCAGCCGAAGCCAAGAAAGAGTTCACCAAGTTCCTATGTGCTCGGTCATGCACTTTGCCTGCACATATAATGACATGCACGAATTTCAACTAGCGTTATAACGCACAATCTCAATGTCGACCCGAACTTCAAGCTAGCTAAGTAGAAGAAGGGGTCGATCAACTGAGAAAGGGGTATGGCAGTCTATGAAGACGTGGAGAAATTGTTGAACAATGGATCCTTTCACAAGGTCCAATACCCGATTAATTGTCAAACATTGAGGTCGTCTCGAAGAAGAATGGTAAATTGAGAATATGCATCGACTTCGCGGACCTGAATAAAGCATGCTCCAAGGACTCTTTTCCAATGCCCAACATCAATTCAAATGCAGGCCAAGAAGCTCTCATTTTCCTAGACGTGTATTCGGGGTACAATAAGATCTTTATGAACCGAATGATGAAGAGAAAAGATCTTTCATCACAGACAGAGGGACTTACTGTTACCGAGTTATGCCTTTTGGTCTGAAGAATGCGGGAGCACCTTACCAGAGATTGGTAAACCTGATGTTCAAAGATCAGATCAGAAAAGCTATAGAGGTTCATGTTAACAACATGTTGGTCAAGTCGGAGTTTTCCAAGGATCACATCAGATATTTGGAAATGGCGTTCGACATCATGGACAAATATGGTATGAAGCTCAACCGCGAAAAGCGTACTTTTGGAAATTATCAAGGATGTTTCTCGGGTTTATTGTCTCAACAGAGGGATAGAAGCAAACCCTTCCAAGATCGAAGCAATCGAGGCCTCATTAAAAGTGTTGAAGAGTGAGTGGAAGTGAAAAGGCTCAATTGTCGGATAGTCGCTCTCAGTCGGTTCATATCTCGATCTTCATAAATATGTTATTAGTTCTTCGATATCTTAAAGAAGAATAAAAGTTTTGAGTGGACAGAGCAGTGAAGCATTATTTTTTTAATCCCTCGTTGTTGACCAAGCCACGTCAGGGATAACCATTCGTGTTTTATCTGGCAGTGTTTGAAGTCAATGTTAGTGCACTACTTGTACGAGAAGAAAAAGAGTGCAATCTCTCATATACTATGTTAGCAAATGTCTCCTGGACGCTGAAACACACTATGAGCAATTGGAAAAGCTTGCACTCGCCCTGGTAATGGCAGCAAGGAAGCTATGAGCGTACTTTCAAAGTCACAGGGTCAATGTGGTTTCCTCCTTCCCATTATGGACTATTTTGCATAAACCTGAACTCTTGGGCAGGTATGGAAAATGGCCTGTAGAGCTAGGGGAATACGATATCATCTATCAGCCACGTACGTCCATCAAGTCACAAGTCCTTGCAGACTTTGTTGTTGACTTTAGTGCTGATAAGATTCTGAATGTTGAGGTTAAGTACAAGATGATGGAAGGTGTTACCCCCAGAGAATGGGTGATCCACGCCGATAAAGCTTCAAACATCAAGGGAGCCAGTCTCGATTTCGTGATAAAATCCCCTACCAAAAAGATCTTTTGGAAGGCCGTCAGCTGTCCTCCAATCACAAATAATGAAGCAGAAATTGAAGTCATATTCAAGCACTTGAATTGGCTTACATATTTGGGCCAGGGAGATCAGTCACTTTAGCGACTCTCAGTTGGTTGTCAACTAAATAAACTGAGCCTTCACCGCCAAAAATGCTCGCATGCAAGAGTACCTGGCTAAAGTGGAGAAGCATTTGAAAATTTTTCAAAAGTAAAAGGTCGATCAAGTACCAAGAGAAGAAAACACATAGGCTGGTGCCCTAGCCAGTCTAACGGCCGCTGCAAATATGAATGCAGACAGCCTCAGAAACCATAATTGAGTTAACTTATGTAGATGTCAAGCGCCACATTGTTAATGTCACAGGAGTCGTCTGGGATTGGTGACGCCCAACCATCGAATACCTAGACAAAGGGACACTCCCCGATGATAGAAAGGAAAGTAAGAGGTTGAGAGTGCAAGCGGCCTGGTATTGCTTAATCAATGGAGAACTGTACCGATGTATGTTTAGTGGTCTTTTGGCTAAATGCTTAGGGCCATCACAAGTTGATTATGTGCTAAGGAAAATCTATGAAGGTTAGTGCGGAAATCACTCTGGCGGAAGATCCTTGGCTTAGAAGATAATCAAGACGGGCTATTTCTGGCCCCAAATGGAGGACGACACAAGCAAGTTTGTCAAAGCATGCGACAACTGTCAAGCGATCTGATTTTCATTCTAGCTACCACAAACATCATTATGATTCTTGGCCGGAGAATAACCTCAACAAAAAGACGAGACTAGGGCCCAACAGTGGAAAAAACTGAAGACGGATCAGATGCCATCGCTATTGGTACCTCTTCCTTGTTGTCACATAGATGACTCGGGTAAGGATCTTGTTAGGCTTATAATAGAGTTGAGAGGAAAAGGAACTCCCACCCTTGGCCCTCACCGTCATTTTTTCTTTTCTTCTTGCCCGATAGGATCAGTTCCACTGACTCATATGCGGCACTCACGCCCTTTGGCGCTTCCTTCATAACTTTTCCATCCTTTTTTCCTTATCTTGCTACCCTGTCCTCACAGAGGGCATGAGCAGTACCGAATTTGTAGCCAAGGAACATAAAAGGGGAAGGGATAAGAGAAGAACCCAAGAAAATAAGACAATCTTGAGAAAATGATCACTTATGATTTTCGTTCCAGACGGTGGGGAACCCCTCCTCTAATCAAAGCAACTGCCTCGTAGGCATCTGGACATATCGTTAGTACCACCCTCTATCATCGTCATTATTGGTGCATGAAATAACTCCCAGGGATCTTCGAGAAGCTATGTTAATCATTCCTGCCCCAGAAATGCTTGGGTGCATACAAATGAAGGAGATGATGAAAAGTAAAGGGCAGACCAGCTATAGCTATGAACCACACAATCGACTGGAAAACCAGAATGAATGGTAAAGGGGGTGGCTCAATAACATCGGAGGTCTAAAACCAAAAGTTGACATTTTTCAATAACATGCATGTATATTTTACTTTAAAGTTAACTTTTAAATTCTATTGAGATGAAAAATTTTTAAAGTAACTTTTCTTAATTAATTGCTTCAAATATCTTCTCAATGAATAAATCGGCATACTTGATCCAGTCAATCGATTATTCTGTCCCGTCATTAATATGCGATAAATCTTTTTTCCTACGCTTTTATGTTTTCTCCTTATTTTAAAAAATATTATATTTTTTATAGTAGAACTTTGTCCTATATTTTAAAATTTTAAATTAAACACATATCTGTCTATAAGATTTTTTACAATTATAACCACTGTAGCATATTGAGATAAATGACTAATATTTCATTCACTTAAAAAAAACTAAAATCAATATAAATAAATATAACTAATAAAATTTTTTTGGGTACCTTTGACTCATTGGGGGCCTAAAACTTAAGCTTTACTGGCCTTACCCTTGAGCCACCCATGGTACGAACGTCATAGACACATGAAACTTCGTGTTATACTCAATGATAGAGTTGATAAACCAAAAGCTCCTTTTCATTGTTTAACTATATGTGGATATAGCTATTTGTGGCTAGATCATGAAATGGAGTAAGATTTTAGAATTGTACAAAATTACAACATTTGTTGCATAGAACAATTCGACGAGAAAGCTGTTATAATCTATGCACCTCCTAAAGACACTAGAAGGGGAGGGGGGTTGAATAGTGTCTATCGATTTTTCGTTTCAAGAACCTGGTTCTCCTTAATGTAGAATTTAGTTCTTGCCTTCTCAATTCTGATGTTTCGATCACTACAACACACCACAAACACACACACAGAAACACCAGGATTTTACGTGGAAAACTCCTTGCTCAAGGGAGAAAAACCATGACCCACATTTTGGGATTTGAGAATTGAATCCACTAACACAATGAGCAAGTTTCTGATTACAAACTCTGTAACCAAGGGGCTACACTCTAGACCCTAATCACTACTCAAAGCTAAACTCTAGCTTTTCAAGTAATTCTGCACAAGTTCACCTAATACATACGCTTCTATAATAAGCCAATAGGTAAACACAACGAAAGCTCAAACTCAGACAACTTACAACTCAATGAACCTAGACAGAATATCTAGACTCAAACAACTCAAACACACTAGTTGTCTTCTTCAGTTTACTCACGTAGAAAGATGCTAGATCGCCTTTGTATGCTCTCAACTTTCTGTATGTGAATAACTAAGTTACAGATGTATCAACTACTTGAATTTATAAGGGCCTTGTAACCCTAGTTGAGTCCTACAAGGGATCCTTGTAATTATGGTAAGACAGGATTCCCAGTGACTCTTTTCCTTGTTGAAGTCCAACTCCTTTTCACACTTCGAAGACACAGCCTGGGCACCGCCTCTTTTAGTCTGACTAGGATGCATATTCATTCACGCGCCACTATTCCTAGTCCCCCAGGGATTTGCAACCCGCAACTCTTTTCGATCGATCGTGCCCTTCATTACAAGGACTAGGTTCTTCGTGAAGACCTTCGAGTCCTTTACATTTGTCATTCTTCAAAATCAGCACTCAACAAATTCCCCCTTTTTGATGATGACAAACACCCAAGAACCTGAATAAACAAAATCCCAAAAGCACAGAGACAAAAATAACAAGTTCAAGAAAAATTAAACAGATGCATTAGGTCACAAACACCCCAACATTTCCTTCTTCCCCCTTTTGGCATCACCGAAAAGATTCAAATACCTGCATGAACCTGTCAGTACTATCCAGTCTAATGCACAAGGCAACAAGTCAGTAACAAGAACACACAGAAGCAGAAGTAAGGGCCCAATCAAGAACCAAATACTTAAAAAGGAACAAGTCATAAACATAAGAGGAATTAAAACCATTATCCAGGGTGTGATATCAACACAACCCTATCAATTAGTACACAACTGAAAAATAAATTGTTTCAAACAACCAACACATGTGCAGGGGAGAATTGGAAGGGATTGACATCATGCAGAAAGAGGGATAGGAGGATAGGACAGGAGGACTCAAAGATGAAGGTTGAAGTGTTTGACAAGTGCCTCAAGTTGCTTCGTATTCTTGGCCCTTTTCATCACTAGCTCGGCCTCATACTTGTGGCAGTCTATCTTCAAACGATCAATTTCTTGATCGTTCAACTTTAGTTATCTGTGGAGCTCTGCATTTTCTGTATTCACCTCAAGGACATGAGTCTTCAGCTCCTTCACAGCATCAATGGCCTCCTCAGGTCCATAGTCCTCATTTTCCTCAGCTAGCTCTTGCTTGGCCTGCATGGGTTTTTAGAAGCTCTGCTCTCCTTGAAGAAGTCACAATTTTTAAGAACATTATGCCCAAACATCTGATGAATGGTCAGCTTCTTCCCAGCTTCCAGGGGAACCACAAAATGTTCAAGTACTTGCTGGAGAATATGGGAATGCACAAGAGAATGTGGCTTCTGATCTGTATCTGCAATCCTTTTGATATGTCTAATTATCAGCCCAAGTAAATTAATTTTTACCCCTCTTTCCAGCAAGTCCATATATGTCAGGTCCAAAGCACTAGCTTCACTGTTCCTCTCTCCTCTAGGCAGAAGGAACATGTGCACAAACTCAAACAGCAACTGGTGTGCAGGTTCCATCTCCTTCTTATCTACCTTCCTCTCCTTCCTTAGCTTGGGTTTTCCTGAAAATTTCTTGACAACATCCAGTAGAGTCACACCATCAGTCCTCTTGGGCCACTTCAATTTTATATACCTGCAATAACCTTCAGCAGGTATGTCAAGAATCACCCCAAGCCCAGGCCTCCCAAACTCTATCTCAACTCCCTTCACAGTGGTGAACACTCTCCTGGCAGTAACTCTGCAGTTGGTATAGAACTCCCTAATTTCATCAACAAACAACCTTCTTTCTTTGTTGGCAAACAAACCAAGCCATCCTTGGTTACCAATAATCCTTAACAATGGTTTCATGTGAAATTCCTTCTCATCATGCAAGATGCTGCCAGGCAACACCTGATGCTTTGAAAAAAAAAACCACCCTCTCTACCTCTTCTTCACTGCCTCTCCTTCTCTTCCTGTTCTCAACTTCACTATTTTTTTCAGAATCACTTGGCTCAGCATAACTACCAGCCTCATCACTCTCTTCTTGTATCTCCTTAGTTCTCTTTTCTTCCACTTTTTTCTTTTCCTCTCTACCTCTCACATGTGAAATTGTTCTCTCCAACTTCCTACCTTCTCCAGCTGCTGCTTCAAAGCAGACCTAGTGCCAACTCTCACGACAGTAGGTTCAGCAATAGGCTTATCTCCACTATCTTCACTCAATTCATCAACCAACTTATTCTTTGTCACTAACTTTCCCCCTTTCACCAGTTTTCTCCTTTTTTCTCGCTCTACTATGTTTTTCTTAACAAATACTACCTCTTCTTCTTCTTCCTCATCCTCCAGTTTCTCATCCTCCCCTCCAAATTTCCTTTTTCTCTTTGATTCTTCTGATTCTTCGGCATTCCTTCACTTTCAGCTCTTTCTGTCACAACCTCTTCGTTTTTCTCTTCTTCTGAGTCTGTCCAATCTAGTTCTGCATCATCAGCCTCAGTAGGATCTGGACAATAGACAGGCTTTTGTCCCAAATCCTATGAGGCTTCAGCAAGAACAGATGCTCCTTCATTTTCCTCCATACCCACAACATTTATGCTTGGTTCATTTATCCTTTCATTTAGGGACTCAACAAGATCATGTTCCCTTAATTGTTCTATCACTCTCTCTGCTACATCCAACCCCACATCAGTCTTTTCTACTAAGGGCACATGCAAGTGTTCCCTAAGTTCTTCCTGTCCACACTTTTGCTCTGTTTCACCTGGATTCCCCCTATCTGTTCTGTCATCATGCTCTACTACTCCTATAATTTTATCTAGTCCTGTTACTAAGGTTTCAGTCTTCGTCGTACCAGGGCTTTTTATTTTTTCTAAACCAACATGAGTAGATGTAATAGGATCAGGGATTACCTCAGAAGGTGATTCCGATGAACTTGGTGCAATGGGCGTAGTAGGCACGGCTCTTGACCTCATCCTCTTGACCAATTTCTTGTCGCCCTTTTGGAGAAATTTTGTTCTTGCCTTAGCGATTCTTTGTGCGAGAGTGGATGGGGGTGGTTTTGCGGATGATTTCTTGGCAGCCTTTGTGGGTGAAATGGATGAAGATTGTACTTGAGATATGATGAAGGTTTTAAATGGATTTCAGACTGAGATTTCAAGAATTTTTTCAGTTTTAGGTTTAGGGAGAGAATTTTGATTTGGAAGAGGAGAAGTAGTTGGGTGAGTGAGTTCTGTGTGTACTGATGAAGGGGAAGGGTTTTCGTGATTAGACAGCGTCTAGAGAAGACAAAGAAATAATGAGATAAAGTAAAGAAGCAGCTTTTTGAAATTTTGAAAACCGGGAAGAGTTATGGATTTGACGGTTATGGACTCATTTGATATAGCCTTTTCAAGTAGTGGGGTCCAAACAAGTCAAATAGAATTCTATCCCAAAAAGGAATGTGTTCCTATAATTTAGGACCGTTACAGGAACATGGAGGATCTCCCTTGACATACGTATAATTGACAATTTAATTTCAGTTATGACTTCTATCATGCATGGTAGTGTGACTGTACCTAGACATGATTCCTCATGCTTCAGTCGGTTCCTTCTCAGTACATAGTAGGTTCTTCATGGGATCACATTATTCTCACCTGGTGCTCAAAGACTGAACAAGTATATTTAATAAAGTACAAGGTTAGACTGAACAGTAATAACAAAATTTTAAACAGGGATAATTAAATACTTAACTAACCAATCATAGAGGGATCACCTGCTGGGTCATCCGTGTATTTTGGTCATCCCTAATTCCAACATGTTCCTCTCAAACTGTACCTTGTTCAATGCTTTGGTAAATATATCAACAATTTGATCTTCAGTCCTGCACGAATTCATAGTAATCAGACCCTTTTCTATATTACCTCTAAGGAAATGGTGTCTAATATCAATGTGCTTGGTTCTTTTCTGTTGGACTGGGTTCTTGGCAATATTCATTGCACTAGTGTTATCACAGAAAATTGGCACTGCTCCACACTTGATACCAAAGTCCTCCAATTGTTGTTTGATCCATAGCAGTTGTGAGCAACATGATGCAGCTGCTACATACTCAGCTTCAGCAGTAGATAGGGCAACTGAGTTTTGCTTCTTTATAGCCCAAGAGACCAAACAAGGACCAAGAAAGTGTGCCATTCTTGAAGTGCTTTTCCTATCCACCAAATGACATGCATAATCTGCATCAGCAAAACCAATTAGTTCAAAAGTACCTCCCCTTGGGTACCAAAGACAAAGGTCCTGAGTTCCTTTCAAGTATCTCAGGATCCTCTTCACAGCTGTCAAATGTGACTCCTTAGGCTTGGACTGAAATCTAACACACAGTCCCACACTGTATACTATGTCAGGTCAGCTGGCTGTGAGATAGAGGAGTGAACCTATGATTCCTCTATATTTTGTCTCGTTTGTTGAGGGACCTAGTTCATCCATATCCAGCTTTGTTCCAGGTGCAATGGGAGTAGTCATTTCTTTTGCTCCTTCCATGTCAAATTTCTTCAGTAGTTCCTTGACATATTTTTGCTAATGAATCATAGTCCCTTCAGGCATTTGCTTTATCTGCAACCCAAGGAAGAAATTTAGCTCTCCCATCATGCTCATTTTGAATTCACTTCCTATCAGATCAGCAAATTCTTTGCATAGCTCTTCATCAGTGGCTCCAAAAATGATATCATCAACATACACTTGAACCACCAATAGATCTTTTCCTTTCTTCTTGAGGAATAGCGTGTTGTCAATCTTTCCTCTCGAAAAACCATTCTTCAGCAAGAATCTTGAGAGTCTTTCATACCAGGCTCTAGGGGCTTGCTTCAATCCATAGAGAGCCTTGTCCAGTTTGTAAATGATCAGAAAATTCATTGTTCACAAAACCTGGTGGCTGTATCACATAGACTTCTTCATTCAGATAGCCATTTAGAAAGGCGCTCTTTACATCCATCTGTTATAGCGTGAAATCCATGTATGTAGCAAAAGCAATCAGCATTCTGATGGCCTCCATCCTTGCAACTGGTGCAAAGGTTTCATCATAGTCTATTCCTTCTTCCTGACTGTAATCTTGAACTACTAACCTCGTTTTGTTTCTTGTCGCTATACCATGCTCATCCAGTTTGTTCCTGGATACCCATTTTGTTCCAATTATTGATATGTCCTTTGGTTTAGGAACTAGGTGCCACACTTTGCTTCTTTCGAATTGATGAAGTTCCTCCTGCATGGCTAGAATCCAATCTGGGTCTTCTAGGTCTTCTTTTACATTCTTTGGTTCCAGAGATGAGAGGAAAGCAAAGAAAGCACAGAAGTTCTTCAAGGCTGACCTGGTCATGATTCCTGTATCCAGTTCAGATAGGACATTCTCCAAAGGGTGAGAGCTTTGATGTTTCCATGGTCTGAGTTGAATATGACTGGAAGAGCATGCAACATTGTCTTGGAGGGGTTCTTCCTGACTTGCTGGATCATCAGCTTCATCAGAATTTACCCCTGTCAAGTTGACTCCTTGTTCTAGTGTGCTTGGATTTTCACCTGATGTCTCATTTTCTTCTGAGTCTTCCAGTTCATCAACACCTTCTTCCCTACTTAGGCCAATCACTTGATCATCTGCCTCGGTTTCCCCCAATGCCTTATCTGATTCATCAAATACAACATGCATACTTTATTCCACTGTTTGTGTTCTTTTGTTAAACACCTTGTATGCTTTGCTATTAGTGGAGTAACCAAGAAATATTGCTTCATCACTCCTAGCATCGAACTTCCCCAAAGGTTCCTTGCCATTGTTGTGAACAAAACATTTACAACCAAAGGGTCTCAGGTGAGTAATATTTAGTTTTCTTCCTCTGAGTAGCTCATATGGGGTCTTGTCAAGAATTGCTCTGATGGAACATCTGTTCAGCAAGTAGCATGCAGTGTTTATTGCTTCAGCCCAGAAGTTTCTTGCAAGCCCACTTGACAGTAGCATAGTCCTTGCCACATCCTCTAGGGACCTGTTCTTCCTTTCAACCACACAATTTTGTTGGGGAGTTCTTGGTGCAGAGAAGTTATGATCTATGTTGTTCTTTGCACAGTACTTAGAAAATTTTGAGTTTTCAAACTCAGTTCCATGATCAGATCTGATGCTAATGAGCTCTAGACTTAATCTTTTCTGCGCTACACCAGCCCAGTCTTTAAAGCTATCAAAAGCTTCATCTTTAGATGCCAAGAATAAGGTCCATGTGTACCTAGCGTAGTCATCAACGATTACGAACACGAATCTCTTTCCTCCTCTACTCCTGACTCTCATAGGTCCACACAGATCCAATATGCAATAGTTCCAGTGGCTTTGATGTACTTACCACATTTTTGGATTTAAAGGATGATTTCACATGCTTTCCCCTTACACACGCATCACACATTTTTATATTTTCAAATCTCTTGCTTGGCAATCCACGAACCAGCTCCTTCGATACAAGCTTGTTCAGTTGTGAGATACTTGCATGACCCATTCTTTTGTGTCACAACTGAGAGTCACTTTCTTGCACATTCATGCATGTTAGATTATTTTCAGGTAGTAACTTCAGCGATGCTTTGTATACATTGTTCACCCTCTTTCCTTCCATAACAATTTCTCCACTCTGTAGGTTCTTCACAATACATCCTACAGACGAGAAGCTCACTTTGTTACCTCTATCACGTAGCTGGGAGATGCTCAGCAGATTGTGTCTGAGACCATCAACACAGTAAACATTTTCAATTGCATGATCCAGAGTTCTCCTAATCTTTCCAATTCCCACGATTTGACCGCTTTTTCCTCCTCCGAAGGCCACACTGCCTCCTTGAAATGCTGCGAGTGAAAGAAAAATTCAGCTTGGGTTGTTCTCCCTTACTCCAGCCTGTAAAACAAATTAGAGGTTAGCCTTAGGAACCCAGACAAGCTTGGGTCCCTTCTTATGAGAGAATGGATAAATCAGATCTTGTCTAGCCCATTTAGGTAGAACACTTCTTTTATTCTTGGCTTTTGCCTTGCTGACATTCATGCACTTTTGTTTAACATGTCCGGTCTCGCCACAAAAGGTACACAACATGTTGCAATAAAACCCCACATACTTGCTCTTGGGGTTATATGGAGGCAATGATTTCTTGAATTCTAACCCTTGTTTTCCTTTGTTTTGATTTTCAAGAACCCAGTTTATTGCCTCCAATGATTTATTCCATTTAGTCATTCTAGTAAGCTCAAAGTTTGATTTTTCGACCTTTTGATTTAAAATCCTGTTCTTTTTTCAGTTTCCTGATACAGAATCTGATTGGCTCTTTTCAGTTCATTTTCTAGAAAGATTTGAACTTCACTTATTACTTGTTTGTCATTTACACTCTCTCTTAACTGGTTGCATTCCAATTCTAGTTCAGTGATCTTAGAGTTTGACACAAGAGTCTGCCCTTTTAAGATGTCATTGACTTCTTCGAGTTTAATGTTCTGTTCTAGGAGGCTCTTGTGCTTGGTTCTAAGGTCACTTATCTCTTCAATTAATTTATCCTTTTCAAGTTTTTCCTTTTCATAACCCTCAATCAAAGTGGAAGTGATTAGAATCAGGTTTTCAGAAGAGTATGTATGTAAATTTTCCTTAAGATCAGATAGACATACCTCTGCTGAACGAGCAGCTTTAGCTCCATCAGTTTCCATGAGAGCAGAGTCCTTCTTTTGGTTGTCATCTGTGTATGATTCCTTTAGTCTTTCCCAGATTTCCTTGGCAGACTTACATTCAAGTATCTTTGCAAGCATATCATAGGTAAGTCCTCTCCTCAGGTACCATTCAGCCTTGGAATTTGCCTGTAACCAGTCTAGGTCTTGAGGATCTAGTTCTTCTACCTTCTTTGGCACCAAGACTCCATTTGCTGCTCTCTTTACAGGAACATGAGGTCCTCTCTTCACGATCAGCCACAGACTATAGTCTGTTGCTTGCAAGAAAGTCTTCATCTGTTTCTTTTAGTTCTTGTAGTGAGTCCCGTTAAACACAGGTGGCCTTAATGGTTCTCTCCCTCGTCTAAACTCTCTAGGGTCTTCTTCATCAGAACTGATGTCAATCATACCCATTAGTGCTAGTGGCGAATCATCTTCAGATTCCTTTTCATGATCGAATTCACTATCAGTTGGTCCCCATGTAGCATAGAAAGCTTCCTTCTTCTTTCTCCTTTCTGCTCTGAAGTTTGGGAGCCGTCTTGATTTCTTCTTATCTTTGTCAATTTCCTTTGACGTCTCCTTCTCCTTATCCTTAGATGCTCTATTTTTCATCCACTCTATTTCCCACATACGACAATCCACGAAGGCATGTTCCTTTTTGAAGCACTTAAAGCATCCTGAATAATCAGGACTGTCAACTATGTTCATCCTGCCAGAATTCTCCTTGCCACTTCTTTTGAATCCTTTGAACCTTCCCAAGTTAAGCTTCTGTCTTAGAGCACTTACCATTGCTGCTTCAACTGATTGAAGATCAACATATTAATCGGTTTCATCAGTTGCTTCAAGTGCAAGGGTCTTGTCCTTCTTTAGAGCTGGTTTAGCTTTTGAGTCCTTCATCATCTCATGAGTTTTCAAGCTACCAACCAGTTCTTCAAGTTTAATGGATCTGAGAGGTTTGGATTCAATAATGGCGGTCATCTTAGGTTCCCATGCTTCAGGAAGCATATTCAGAATTTTATCAATCATCTCTATTTCGGGCAATTCCATATCCAGTGATCTCATCTCATTAGTAATGATGGTCAACCTGGTCATCATATCCTGAATTGATTCCTTCTCACCCATAGAGAACAATTAAAATTGTCTCTTCAGCATTCTTCTCTTTGAGTCCTTTACTTCTGTGGTTCCTTAATGTGCAACCTGCAAAGCATCCCAGATTTCCTTAGCCGTCTTATAAGATGATACTCTATTGAACTCCTCAGGACCAAGATCACAAATGACCAGACGTTTGGCTTTGTGATTCTTTTCATTCATCTTATAATCCGTCTTATTGAACTCTTCTTTCAGTTTAGGTTCTTGCTTGGCAGTGGCTCCTTCACCAAATATTTTAGTGGGGATCAGGTTTCCTTCAGATACTATCAGCCAGAGTTGATAGTCTTCAGCACATATGTAATTTTCCATCATGTTCTTCCACCATCCATAGTATTGCCCATTAAACTGTGGGGGCCTCTGAACTGACTGTCCTTCAGTGATAGTAGGTGGTGCACTCATGATTCTGATCCTTCTCAAGGTGTTACCCTCACTCGAGAAGACCCGCTCTGATACCACTTGTTATAATCCATGCACCTCCTAAAGAAACTAGAAGGGGGGGAGGGTTGAATAGTGTCTACCGATTTTTCGTTTCGAGAACCTGGTTCTCCTGAATGTAGAACCTAGTTCTTGCCTTCTCAATTCTGCTGTTTCGATCACTACAACACACCACAAACACACACACAGAAACACCAGGATTTTACATGGAAAACTCCTCGCTCAAGGGAGAAAAACCACGACCCACACTCTGGGATTTGAGAACTGAATCCACTAACACAATGAGCAAGTTTCTGATTACAAAATCTGTAACCAAGGGGCTACACTCTAGACCCTAATCACTACTCAAAGCTAAACTCTAGCTTTTCAAGTAATTCTGCACAAGTTCACCTAATACATACGCTTCTATAATAAGCCAATACGTAAACACAACGAAAGTTCAAACTCAGACAACTTACAACTCAATGAACCTAGACAGAATATCTAGACTCAAACAACTCAAACACACTAGTTGTCTTCTTTAGTTTACTCACGTAGAAAGATGCTAGATCGCCTTTGTATGCTCTCAACTTTCTGTATGTGAATAACTAAGTTACGGATGTATCAACTACTTGTATTTATACGGGCCTTGTAACCCTAGTTGAGTCCTACAAGGGATCATTGTAATTATGGTAAGACAGGATTCCCAGTGACTCTTTTCCTTGTTGAAGTCCAACTCCTTTTCACACTTCGAAGAAACAGCCTGGGCACCGCCTCTTTTAGTCTGACTAGGATGCATATTCATTCACGCGCCACTATTCCTAGTTCCGCAGGGATTTGCAATCCGCAACTCTTTTCGATCGATCGTGTCCTTCATTACAAGGACTAGGTTCTTCGTGAAGACCTCTGAGTCCTTTACGTTTGTCATTCTTCAAAACCAGCACTCAACAAAAATAATTTCAAGTATAAACATAGAATGCTGCATATCCATGGGATAGCTGCCATCTTTTTTAAAACATCAAGTGAGATACAATCATTCTCACAGCCACGCCCAAAAAGAACAACAATCCATTTTTGAAGCTCAGGTCCACAGGGCAACCTTGCTACAAAACTTTTTAGTACCTATCTGCATCTGTATAGTATGTCCGATGAGTATCCACACTAATATCTAATTATATTTTATTCTACATGAAAAAAAGGGAAAATGGCCACTTAAAAGAGGTAATAAATCAAACACCAACAAAAGATTATTTTGTAAGAAACAAACAAAAAAGGTCAGATACATGTAGACAAGCAACTACTAGCAGTTACAAAGTCCTTTTTTCTAATTGTTTTACTATTTAATTCCAGCACAAGGCCATGATAACAGAACACAGATTGTTTCCTTAGGCTCATCATATGTCTGGAATTGTAAGGAACTCATTTCAAAGTAAAACCAGCAGACAACAAAAGAAGGTGACAATGAAATCATGAAGCCAATGAAACCTTCAAATATAAACCTAAAGGTACTTTATTCTGAGTATATAATGAACAACCATCTAGCTTGACATTAATAACTTAATGTGAGAAAGAATAACCACAACAAATGTGTCGTAATACCAAACTAGTTACATTTGGCTGTTTGAATCAATTATAAATATTTGCTCTATTTGCAGCTTGTTTCCTAGAAGTACGAGTTCCCTACTGCTCAACAATTTATCTTTAATGATATACGAGATTCCTAAAGCTAGGAACTCTCCAATTCTCACAATTACCTTTTTTAATGAAAGTAACAGATATTTATGAATAGAAAAGGCTCAAAAACACCACTATACAAGGAGTGTACCAAAAATTAAAAGTAGAATAAGATAACCTCCAAAGAAACTAAAAGGCGCTTGCAAAACCAGGACATAATATAGTTGTATCAATACCTAAACATTAATTTGAACTAGTTGGTAAAACCTATGCGGATACTTTTCTTTTATTGTGTTCTATTCCCCACTAAGTGCACATGGATTCCGAGAGATCCCGTTTTGATTACGTGAAAGAATCCTAACATAGTCAACTCTCAAGAAGCAAGCAAAACGTCATCGCCCAGTGAAAACATGTCAATCATATTGTGGAGTGATGTTTGGCCTCAAACGCCTATTTTTCCTTAATATTTTTTTTTTTTTGCATTTTTGTGACTTTATTCGTTCTTTTTATGTATAAATTGTGGTTTGCACGTACTTATTATATTATATAGTTGTAGAAAATATTTAATTGCAAACGAGGCAAAACGGCAATTAACCGAACAAGTTGAAACGGTGTGGCTATTTGCTATATAAGTGACTAATGTTGAGGCTGAAGTATGTTAAAAGGTGGCTGGTGGTTGAAGCTAATCTTCAAGGATGGCTATCTATTACAATTGACGAAGCAAAGTACTTAGCGTTCTTTAAAGCACCGCTTACGCAATAGCTTTCAGCTACTGTTTTGGCAATGCGGGCATGCATGCGACGCTGCCTACAAAGTTTCCAAGTTCCGAATTTTAACTTCTCCAATTTAATTTAAGACTTAAAATTTATTATTTCACTATTTTGTAAACATTATAAATACATTATTAGTAGGTCTTTTTAGAGGTAGGACGTGGAGGAGAGTGGAGAAGCTCTAGATGTCTTCTAAACAAGTTCTTTCTTTCTTTCTCTTATTCTTCTCCTTAACTCTATAGTTTGTTCGTTCTAGAGTTAGGGCAATTACATGAAGGTTGATGTTTGAAAGTTGATTTCTATCTATTGATTTACCATTACGGATTATTTATTTTTTCTTGAGCCTAATTGTTTCGTTATTGAGGCCTGATAATTGAACACTATCTGCGGTTTATAGATTGAACTCCACAGAGGGAATTTATGAACACACATAAGAAAAAATAGGGCTTGATTGTGAACCTGGGCATCAAGGAATCGATTTGCGGGTAGGATAGACATATACCTATTCGCCTGGCTTAGCTAAATACATAGTTCTTTAATGCATGGAGGTGATTTAATTCCATAGAAATATAGGCGTTAGAGTAGCTTGCATAGACTCGTGAAGAATCAACGGGTTTTCACGAATATAATTAACCTGTTAGTTAGCAATCTAGGAAATCAAGAAGCAGAACCAACTAGAAAACTCAACTGGATTGTTTGTAGCTCTGACTCTGGACCGTTTCTCTTTTATTGATAACAGCCCATAATTTGCTTTAGATTACTTGACTTCAATTTACTTGCTTTTAATTATTATTTGCTTAGTTAGTAAATTACAAACCATCATAAAAAAAGATCCCTGAATAGTTTTTAGGAAATTGTTTGCTAGGATACAATCATTAACATTAGTCCTCGTGGGAACGATACTCAACTTATCACTTTATTACTTGTCGACCACGTATACTTGCGTGTGCGTTTGGGAGCAACAAGTTTTTGGCGCCCTTGTCGGGGACTAAATAATTGACTGTTTGCTTTTTGGACGATTTATTATTTTCTATTCAGGTTTAACTTTTTTTTTTTGTTTTGTCTAGTTTATTATTGTGTTATTTGTTAACATGACATATTTTAATGAAAACTGGTCGAATGATAATTGCTCAAAGTTTGATGATCTTTGTTACTGTGTGGAGGAACTCACTTGTGGGAAAATTTTCCAAGTCTTTCAATTTTACGGGACTGGTTATGTGAATTTTCTACAACCTTTGACTGGAACTTTTGTAAATTATGTGGTGATTAGTGGAATTCTTGTCCTAAGTGTCATACTCTTTCCCCAATCAATAGGTGTGATGATTCTAATAGTGTTTGTGAGTTTGACAGGAGTGATAAAGTGCAGGTTGTTATAGCGAAACTTGGATAATGGAGCACACCAAACTCTTTGAAGTATATGAGGATTTCTCTAAGGAAATAACAAATATGACGAGGCAATTTATGGAAGAAAGAGTGGAGCTCACACAAGAAATTGATCAGCTTGGTTTAGCTATTCACGACTTGGATGCAAATTTGAGTGATATGGTTGAGGTGTCTAATGCCCAATTATCAATTGTAGTGAATAGTAGATTTGAGATAGAAGAGCTTAGGAACCAATTCGAGGAGCAAAAAGTGGAATTTCTACCGTTCGATCCAATATTAGTTGAGGAAATCACATGAGCGTCAAGTGAGGAAAAAGAAAATATCATGTTTGAGGACTCTAGTATTTGTGCAAGTGAGGGTGTCAAAAGTAATGCAATTTTAGAATTAAAGCGCATTGGACCTCATTCCAATCATTTTTCAATATTATGTTTGGATGGTGACATGAAAATTGAGCCACCCGAGCCTATGAAGAAACCAAAGGAGGAGGAACAAGGTGCCTATATTTTAAAGTTTGTGATACCAAGGAGACAAAATGACATCCCTCATTTAAAGACCAAGAAGTGCAAAATGCGATATTGGTTACTTGGTCCTTTTATATTTTTGCCACCACCCCAATACCATAGTCGTAAGCTTGAGGCAAAGTTAGGGATTCAATTCATAAGTTCAAGGTGTAGGAAAAAGTGATGAAGTTGTCTTCGTCGTGCCGCGACGTTAAATCAAGCGCTTCTTGGGAGGCAACCCAATTTGCTTGCTTTACTTTTTTTTTATTTTTTTAATCATTATTTTTATGGTTGTATATTACTTTGGGTGATTCTTTGGATTGCAGGTTCATGTAATGTCGAGTTTAAGTGTGGGATGTCCTCACCCCTGCCTAATATTGATGACCTGTTGGGGGGAATTCTGAGTATCTCATTCTATACGGAAGCTTGAAGGATGCTAGCACCAAGGGCTAGAGCTTTCAGGGAGTTTTCTTACCCACTTGCAATATTAATTCATTTACTTATTCGCACTGAGAACAGCGCTTGATTCTAAGTGTGGGGTGGAGGAACTTCCGTTCTTTTTGAGGTTATGGATGATTGCACCATTAGGAATTTCTTTTTAGAAAATTTATTTTTGTCACTTGATTTTATTTTTATTTGTTTCTTGCTTTAATATATAAAAAAATGGAGAAAAAATTAGAAAACTAATGAAAAATTCCAAAAATATTCTATTTTTTTAGTTTTAGATTAGTGGTACATTCATCCGCCCCGTGGTTTTTCTTATGACCTTGGTTCTTTTCCATGGGTAGACCTTTGAACCGGGTAATTTTTTATTTTGAGGAGTAGTATAGTATTAGTTATTATAGTATCTTTAGGAAAAAATGGTAGAGTACTAGGTGCCTTTGGTTTGTTTGATACCAGTGAATTTAGACTTGAGCATTTGCTATTTGTGAATCCCTTTTGGTTTTAAAATTGTGATGCATGCCTAGAAAAAATATTGAATGACCCTCTTGAGACGCTTAGGATCAACTACTTGACTCTTTTGTGAACTATTGTGTCTTAGTGCTTAAATTTCCAAAGTTGCACCTTGTTTGCTTGAACCTAGAGTTGGAATGAAACCGTCTTTAGTAAAATATGTGTCATGTGTGATGTGAGACATCTTTTCTTATGTTCCGTGCTACATATTGATGTCTAGAACTTGCCCCGTGTGTGTTCAAAGTGAAATCCTAGGTTTGCTCTAGTCGGGAGATGATACATGCGTTTCTTTGATAAGCCCTTTTTAGCCTTGATTAGCCTACCCTTTAATATTATCCTTATTAAGCTCTTTTGAGCCTATTGACTTTTTTATTGGCACCCACATTTCAAGTCTTATCCCTTTTGTTCGTAATTGTCTTCTTTTTGAGCACGTACTCCTTAGAGCACTTTAATTGAAAAATACTTTTGTTTGTGGAGTTGTGGTTGAAGAAATTGGATGGCTTTTGAGTGGAACCAATAAAAGAAAAATATGGTGTATTTTGAAAAAAAATCATTGGCAAGGTTGCAAAAAATATTGAAAAGAAAAAAAAAATGAAAAAGGGAAAGTAAAGAAAACAAAAGAAAGAAAAAATCTCAATCTTGCTAGTGTTGTGCAAAAAGTAAAGTTGCAAATTGCTTAAAATTGAAGGGGAAATCTTTGTGTGATGTTTGGGTGGTTGCTTGGTTGGTTTTGAGAAGAAGTGTGAAAAAAAAAATTAAAGTGGTGTATTAAAGTGCTTAGGGAGGTAGTCACTATTTTATCCATATTTATCCTACATTACAACCCTTAAAGTCCTAGTTAATCCCGATTGGAGTGAGCTTACATTAGTGGAGTCCTACACTACGGGCAAGCCTATGGTACGTTGTATGTGACACGTGAACTTCTTTTTGAGAGCGAGTGAATTCTTCCTATATTATGTCCCTCATTTATTCTTGAAATATATTCTTTGTGTGATATTTGGGACGCTCTCTTGATTACTTTTGGTGAGGGCACATGGTTTGCGCGAGATAGGTGAAGTTATTGACTTCTTGGTTGAGTGAATGGGTATGACTTTGTGGAAGCTTGGTTTCATTGAGTCGGTTTTTGAGATTGAGATGTCTTGAGTTGGTTGTTTTAGTGTTTTAAAATGTGGTGAATTTTTGGCATGTTGTGGGTCACTTGGTATGCATTTTATGCACTTGTCTAATGGTCGGTATCAACCATAACCATAGGTAGACCTGTTCTATTGGATGTCGTTATCGAGGTGAAATTTGGAAGTTAGTTGTTGCTAATTGCTCGAGGACGAGCAAAGTCTAAGTGTGGGGTGGTGATGTTTGGTGTCAAACGCCTATTTTTCCTTAATATTTCCTTTCATTTTTGTGACTTTATTCGTTCCTTTTATGTATAAATTGTGGTTTGCACGTACTTATTATTTTATATGGTTGTAGAAAATATTTAACTGCAAACGAGGAAAAAACGGCAATTAATGAACAAGTTGAAACGGTGTGGCTATTTGCTATATAAGTGACTAGTGTTGAGGCTGAAGTATGTTAAAAGGTGGCTGGTGGTTGAAGCTAATCTTCAAGGATGGTTATCTATTACAATTGATGAAGCAAAGTACTTAGCGTTCTTTAAAGCACCTCTTACGCAATAGCTTTCAGCTACTGCTTTGGAAATGTGGGCATGCATGCGACGCTGGCTACAAAGTTTCCAAGTTCTGAATTTTAACTTCTCCAATTTAATTTAGGACTTAAAATTTATTATTTCACTATTTTGTAAACACTATAAATGCATTATTAGTAGGTCTTTTTAGAGGTGGGACGTGGAGGAGAGTGGAGAAGCCCTAGATGTCTTCTAAACAAGTTCTTTCTCTCTTTCTCTTATTCTTCTCCTTAACTCTATAGTTTGTTCGTTCTAGAGTTAGGGTAATTACATGAAGGTTGATGTTTGAAAGTTGATTTCTATCTATTGATTTACCATTACAGATTGTTTATTCTTTCTTGAGCCTAATTGTTTCGTTATTGAGGCCTGATAATTGAACACTATCTACGATTTATAGATTGAACTCCACAGAGGGAATTTATGAACGCACATAAGAAAGAATAGGGCTTTATTGTGAACCTGGGCATCAGGGAATCGATTTGCGGGTAGGATAGACATATACCTATTCGCCTAGCTTAGCTAAATACAGAGTTCTTTAATGCATGCATGTGATTTAATTCAATAGAAATATAGGCGTTAGAGTAGCTTGCATAGACTCGTGAAGAATCGACAGGTTTTCACGAATATAATTAACCTGTTAGTTAGCAATCTAGGAAATCAAGAAGTACAACCAATTGGAAAACTCAACTGGATTGTTTGTAGCTCTGACTCTGGACCGTTTCTCTTTTATTGATAACAACCCATAATTTGCTTTAGATTACTTGACTTCAATTTACTTGCTTTTAATTATTATTTGCTTAGTTAGTAAATTACAAACCATCATAAAAAAGATCCCTGAATAGTTTTTAGGAAATTGTTTGCTAGGATACAATCATTAACATTAGTCCTCGTGGGAACGATATTCAATTTATCACTTTATTACTTGTCGACCACGTATACTTGCGTGTGCGTTTGGAAGCAACATGGAGCAGACATGTACTTCTCGAGGTAAAGTTCTTACTGCGTTCAATGACATACTTTACTAGTAGAGTAGAAGAAATCACCGGGTTGATATCCCCTCCACTTAGCTTTTGTCCAATTTTTCTCAATAGGGTGTTAGATGGTTTCCATTTGTAGAGTAGAAAATTTGATGGTGTTGATTTATTTGATCCTACCCAAGGATTAACTTTAGTTTACTTGGGGTTATTTCCTCAACCACGGCTTGACACCTTCCCCTTGTCATTTCATCACGACCTCCAACCAAAAACAAAGACTCACATAGCAAAAAAACAGGTTAACTGATGAAAACAAACTAATACAGAATGGATTTATACACCAATCCCTGAAATGGTGGAACCTAATCTAAGAAATTCTATAGTAACTTGCCTAATTACTATGTCAAATTGCTAATTCGTTTTGTTTTTGGTGGATTTCATTGTCTTTGCTTAGCAGAAGTTACAGCAAACAATAAGTACCACTTGCCCCGTCTGATCAATCTATATCATATGTAGAAAGATAATAATTTACAATTTACAAATTTATTTCCACGTTAAAAAGAGGTGAAGTATTGGTTGTATCATGTATGTCGTTTTATTTTTACAACCTTGCTGGAACAATTAAATTCCTAAAAGGAAATTATGAGGTATAAAAAACATTTCTTGCGGAAGAAAAAGGGCCAGGTCGTGGCTGATATGTTTTCCAACGATGGCAAATAAACCCAAGTCTTAAACTAGAGTTTATCCTTGGGTAGGGTAAAATAAATAAACACCATCGAGTTTTCTATTATACAAATGGAAATCATCTAACAACTTACTGAGAAAAACCAGAAAAAAGCTAACTCGAGGGGATCTAAACCCAAAATCACTAGACACGCAACATACATGCACAAGACATGGAGGGAACTACCAATCCACTCTCAATTCGGCAAGCATGCAAAAAATTTGAAGCATAAGTCGCATCTAAGTTCTAATTACCCATTGCTAAAATAACATCAGCACATATAACAGAAAAATGACATCAGACCCATGCCGAAGAAAAAGAAGACGAAAGATCAAATAATTAAATACAAAAGTTACCATCATTCTAAGGCTGTTGAGAGTCTCCCTCCAAGCTCGTGGAGAAGACTGCCTTTTTGAGAAAGAAATCCACTCTTTGACCAGCTCTTTCAACACTGCAGCACTTGCTTCTATGTTAATCTATGTAAATCATGCCCTACTTCTTATAATAGTCGGCGTTCTTGGTCAAAACCCAATTGACTAGCATAGTTGCCTCTTTAGATAGTTCTAGAATGCCTGTAAAAGAGTTGAGGATAAACCTCGTAAACCAGCCACTCTATAATCTAAAACATTATTTTATGAACACTTGTGCCACACGTGTATCCCTATCGATTAGTACTAGATTTTTAAGATGATATTAATGATACTAAACCATGTTTGTTGCGATTTACACAAAAATGATTGAAATTCTGCTCAAAAAGTGTTCTATCGTGTTTCCATTGATCTTAAGGTGAATTTACAAAGAAAGTTTTAAAACAAAAGAACTGGATGTTCTTTAACAGAGAATAAACAAAAGTAAGAACATGGCATGTTTTCAATGAATTAAGCGATTTAAGTATATGGAACACCTAATATTACTTTTTAATATGCTCTAGATATGTTACCTTGTTAAAATACTAATCCATTTATAAAATATATTTGGCTCGAGCGAAAGAGATTATCACAGCTTAGCAATCATAAAACTGCTGAAACAAAAGTTAAAAATTCTGGACAAGCATGTTGAAAACAAAAGTTAGAATTCTGGACACACCCGAGAAAATATAATTCAAACGCTTGTAGGGTAGAAACTTTTTTTTCAAGGAAAAAAGAGAGAGAGAGAGAGAGAGAGAGAGAGGGGGGGGGGGGGGGGGGGAGGGAAAAGCCAATAAGTGGTTGTCCTTTAAAGCTCGCTCGTCTAGAACTTCTTTTAGCAGCTGCTCCATCGGTGATTTTGCGGGAGTTATGGAAGAGAAGAAATACAGAAAGGCATGAAGGGAAGGTTTCATATTTAGGTCTTGATTTTAATGTTACCTCAACTCTTCATCAGCTTCTCGTCTTATCTTTTCCGAGTATGAAAGGGACCCCAACATTGTGGCCAGCGATGGTAGATAGGTTGCAAGCACACGTCTCTCTGTTAAAACACACACGGATGATATGGATTTCTTCCTCTAACGGACGGTACAAATGTAATACTGATGGTGCATATAGAGGTAATCCAGGTTTTGGTTCCTATGGTTTTACTAATAGAAATTCAGGTGGTTTAGTTAGGGTAGAAGCTAAAGGATCGGGAGAGTGCACTAATGTAGTTGCTGAGTCAAAGGCAATCTCAGAAGCTTTAAAGTGTTGTCATGCACATGGATTATTTTCAATGGTGGTGCAAACTGATTCATTGTTACTCCCTCTGTTCCAAAATGATTGTCACATGTCGGATTTCGAGAGTCAAACGAGTTCATTTTGACCGTGAATTTAAACATATAATCTCTAAGTTTTTTGTAACGATGTTTATATATTTAGAAACTGCATAAAAAGTACTATAAGTCACAATAATTAATAATTCAAAATATTTAAAAGACATATAAAAATATTACGGTCAAAGCTAAACTCGTTTGACTCTCGAAATCCGAATTGTGACAATCATTTTGGAACGGAGGGAGTATTTGTTTAGGCCTAAAATTGGCCTCCGAAGTTAAATAATTAAATTTATAGTGTGGTAATAAGTAATATGGAAAACTACGAGGAAAAGTAAGTAAAAGATGAGAAAATAAATAATTTGAAAAGAACAGTAAGTAGATATATTCCTTGAGAATAGTAGGATTCGGTATGGATCGCTTGCTTGTACAATAAAATGTAAGGAAAGGTATTTATAGCTATGATTTATTCAGTCCTAATTATGGTAAAATACAAAGACTAATAAGACCGTGTGCCTGTTTACTCAAGACGGTGGTATATACTAACCCTAACTAGGAGACTGTAAATGTTAAGGCAACGGGATGTATGCCTTACATCTCAAGGCCCGTGCCTGCTGAGAGGCCGTAGCTTGAAAGCGGACGTGTATCACTGTGCCTGGTGACTAATAGATTAAATTTAATCTTCGCCAGCTGGATTCATGCCCTCGTAATCATAGGTAGCGTATTTTAGCCCGCACAGTCAGTCGCCTTACTTGCTTAGTACTGATGTCAGCACTCAGAAAGAGAAAGAAGTATGAAAAAGAGAAGTGTTAAAGGATATCTCAATGACTCCTTGATACTCGTAGTCTCTTTGACCGAGATAGATGCCTACCTTCTTTTGGAACCCCACGCGTCTTCATTTTATTGGATGATGTCGATTCCAGGCACATTTTCGATAATTGTTTTTTACTGTGCTGAATCATTTCATATCTCCAAACCATAATTATACTGGCTGTACTGCTCCATATTTATCTTATTCCGCCAATAAAAGTGGCTTCATAGCATATGCAAATGACAAACTTCTTCAGAAAATATACTTTCCTTTATAAAACTTTCTCATGAAAGAATAACTTCTTTTCTTCAAAATGTTTGCCTTTGATCCTAGTTTGATATTCCCAGAACTACTTATTTATTCAGAATGGATGGTCTTTTAGGAAACTGAGAGCATAGAAACCTACATAGTTATCCTTCTATGTTCTTCCATCCATGTCAGAATAAACGTAGTCCCTGATTCATGAAGTGTAATCGGGATCCTAGTGACGTTCTCCGAAATGTCTTCTTTATGGCATGTGCATTGATTACAGTGCACTCATTTTCTAACACAATGGTTGATGTGATATTCCTCTTATCATGCTGGGTTAGGACGTTTATCCCTTTCAGCTATCATGAAGCTTCTCCTCTAGGATGCCTTCGGCATACTGGTGGCTTTTTCTCCAATGCCTGGGTCCGTTCCTTTGTTGGCAATGGGATTCAGCCTTACACAATCAGCAAATTAAGGAGTCTTCAAGCTCTAAGTCTGTTTTTGGCTCAGGATTGTCAACTTGTTTGGCTAGTTCAGCTGGATTGCTATGGTGATGCTTCGAACTCCTCTCTGGCATAGGTTCCCAGCTTAAGCCCGCTCATCTTCAATGAGCTCCTAATTGTGTGTGAAGATTGCCGGGTTTGTGCACTCCCATTTCACCAGTAGAGGTTGAAGTGAATCTTCGAACTCTATCATCATGATGAGAGAAGGGGTTGCCTGTGCTCAGATGCTTCTGAAGTCCTTTGTCCTGGATGAAATGCAGTAATTGATGCAAGTGCATTGGTGGTATTAGTGGTCGCATACGGAAAAATGCTCGGGCCGACATATCTCTTGATGGGAGTTTCAGTTGTTGTCGAGGTGTTTGAAAATTTTGTCTTCCCGATGTCGCGGAGTTCTCTGTGATGCTCGCTGAATAGGAGCTACAATCCAGTGAAGGATCTCGGTCGTGCTAAATCCTGAGGAACTTACAGTTTTAGCCTTTTGAGACCTTTTAGTTTCTTAATAACACTTGTAATGAACAGTATTGTATTCGAAAGAATTTGATTGTATATTGTAATCCTACATGTCTTTGATATTAATAAAAAGGACGTTCATTCGTACTTTGTAGGTACTTGCGTAGTTACTTGTAGTGTAGTCAAGCAGTATTATTTTGGTGCCTTTTTGGATGTTTGTCTTTTAAAGATGGGTGTGCACTTATTGTACGCTGTTTTATGCATCAGCAGGTGATAGCTTGGATTGCGTCTGCAATAGACGACTTAAATTAGGGCTAGGCACACACCCGCAAAGGGACGTCATTAGCCCGTTGTATCTAACGGGGCATTTTGCGTTCAAGCTAGAACGGTTATACTTGTCCACTTGAGTGCTTAAGTCATAAATGGCATGATCTGGGCGGGAATCCTCACAGTCATATTGGTGCAAGTGTTGAATTGATTATTCCAACGTATGATAATGCTTGGTGGCTTAACTAGAAGTGGTCTAGCTTTAAGCGAGTAGTTTACTCTACCTTTGTTATGAAAAATGAGTGTAATAATTCAACTTAAGTTGTGTTGGGGCTATGAATAGTTGGATCGTAGATGGATCTGATAGTAAAACTGACTAAGTATGATAGTAGTTTTATTGATAAAGGGGGCGTTGGGTCAAGCTGTTCTGAGTGAAAACCCGTAATATAACTAATAAGCAATAGAAAGCAATAATTAAAATTTGAGAAAAACTAAAGCTATGAAACTTAATTTAAAGTAAATAGCTGAAAAGAGTTGTACTTATATATATCCCACTCCTCCCCTCCCCCAAACTTTCAATCAACCAAATGGTCAGAGTAGTCGTCTTGGTTGATTGAAGTTTTGGGATCTTTGTTAGCTTTAATGGGGAACGCTTCTGACGATGTGCTACGTGCGGACGCTCCAAGGATGGCTGTTGTATAACATTTCCTTGCCACTTCATGATAGCTTTTGAACTCTTTTACCCCCCATTCAATAAGGTACTTGAGCCTTTGGTGCACGGTAGAAGGTACCCTTTTCACTTGGTAGATCTATGGTCGTCCCATGATAGTGCTGTAAGGGACTCCTCCCTTGATTAGTTGGAAGGATCTGACGTGGTCTGCTCCAGGTGTGCACACTGCAAGATTTACTTCTCCAACAGATTTACTGCTCCAGGTGCTCGGGGTTACTTGGTCTTGAATTCATATTGCCCATATGATCTCCAACGTAATAAGTTTACGGCGCTGCCAGTGTCAACCAGAATATGTTTGACATCTGTGTGATCTATTATCAATGTTATGACCAGGGTGTCGCGGTGAGGGGTGTCACGAGGAATGCTTTCCTCGTCACTGAATAGGATCATCTCTCATCTCGGGTGTTGAAAAGACCTTAGGTAGTCATTTCAGGAGTTAGGACTCCAATTGGCGTGTCGATAGTTTTAAAATATTTGTATAGTCTATTAGGACATGTCTGTAAAATTTAAACTAAATCAGACCTCGTTTGGTAGGTATCGGAAGAAGGTTTCAGTTTTCGTGGGCGATAAATCTTAAAAAGAGGTTTTCGAGCTCGATTTTGGCGAATGAGCTCTGATTCAAAATTCAAAAGCGTCGTTAGGTTTGTATGATTATTTTTGACCTGTATGAACTTTTGAGAGTGAATTCCGAGGTAGTTCGGATTGTTTCCGCTAAACTGCCGAAAGTTAAAGAATTTGAACTTTTCCATTTAATTCGTATCTTGAGCTTCGGAAATTCGATTCGAGATCCGTCCTAGCGAGTACGTCACATAAATTTTGTGTAACTTGCTTGTAGAATTTGGGATTATTCTAAGTTTCATAGGATTGCTTTTTAATTTTTTTCACGATATCAAGCTTTCAAAGAAAAGAAAATATAATAGAAAAGTAAAGAAAGAATGAGGAAAAAAGAAAAGTAACTAAGGGGAGGCGGTGACTTACATTAAAGGAACAGAAACCAGAAACGAGAAATGAAACAGAGAATGTAGACAAAAGAAAAAAATCAGAAAAGGGAGAAAGGAAAGGAAAAGGAGAAGGAAAAAATAGAATTTTCATCCCGAAACATCCAGATAATGGTGTTAATTCATAATTTCAGTTTATTACGTGTGTTTAAATATATTTTAATGATAGAAATTGGGATATTAGACATCGTTCTAATTAGTTAAATTGATAGTTTAAAGGGTTAATCTGACCCTGATAATGAAATTGATTATATATTCGAACTCGGGGAGTTATGGACAACCCATAAATATAATTTATTAAGAGTTTGGTTATGTGATTTTGAACCATGTACGTAGGCCTGGACTGCGTATTGCCTATGCAAATCGGGTGTCGGATTCCTGACCGGATTGTTCTAAGATGTAAGGAATGAAGCCTTTAGCCTTATTTGATATATTTTTTCTGCTTATTGAATATAGCGGGATCGTTTGGCAGTAAATCCAAAAGACAAAGCGGTTGTTGAGTAGCAGTGCTAACTTTTGAACGAGATAAGTGATATTATCTATTTCTTTGGTGGCCTTTGCCTTGTGGATATTCTACCACGTGTTCTTTACGTGTGTAGCTGTCGATAGGCGTACTTATTACGCCTTAACTTTGGATTTACATTGTATATTATATGTTATGCCTTGTTGTTGGTTTTGCATTGAGCATAGAAGCATTTTTACTTTGGTTTTGAGCTTGACCTATACTTTCCGGTAGTCGATGAGAATCCCGCGCCGATAAAGGGTTATTATTGCATATACTTCCCGACAGTCGATGAGAGTCCCACGCTGGTGAAGGGTTATTATTCCATCATACCACATTCATATGTATTATATTTTCTGCTTATGGGCCCCTATGTCATATTGAGGCAGAAGGATTCCGCCCTAAGAGCAGGAGGATTCCGCTCCTTGCATCATATTGAGGGCAGGAGGATTCCGCTCTTTGCATCATATTGAGGGTAGGAGGATTCTGACCCGGAGTAAGAGGATTCTGCTCCATTCATTTAGCACATGTGATCCCATTGCATCATACTGCATTCATTTTATTTTATTACACCGGTTATTATGCATTGTGTGGCTATAGTGCGATGTGTCACGACCCAATTTCTAAGGGCTCGTGATGGCACCTAAACAACATTTGCCTAGGCGAACCAATGAAACAAGATGCGGAAAAGAACAATAATGTGAAAAGATCATAAATGGATATATAAATATAAAAGGGTGAAGTCCAAAAGAATATATCCACAAAAGAATTGGAGCATTCTAAGAGTGACTCAATAAAGTATGAATATACATCAAAGAAATCTGAGTCCTATCTCTAAGTGACTCCGGCGGTATGCCACCACGGTCTGTGTGGTCGGCTCACCTCAATCAAAAGTCTCAGAAGCCTCGGGAACCGCTAACGTCCGGGCTGCTGACTGGATGAAGGACCTGCGCACGTAGCAGAGTAAGTTATGAGCCGAAGCCCAGTAAGATCACCGACAGGCCCGCTAAGGTACCCTTGCGGGACAAGTCGCTACATGCATCATAAGCAACAACATACTATAGTAATCATACAATAAAGTAGTGAAATCACAAATAGATGTAACACATTCCATGCACACAAGTAGTAACCAGAAGTCTCAAGGATTATGCCCATCCAACGTAAGGCATAGGTCAACTCAGCGGCGGTTTGGAGGTCCAATCTCTACTCCCGTGCCGACTAACCTAGACCTACGATGGACTAGCAACACCACTACTAAGTATCAACCATATACCGTGACCCGAAGTCACTATCACAATCATGAATAAGTAGACCAACGACCCGTAGTCGTTGGCTCATCTCAAATCTGTCTACGATCGCACCACACCCCCTGTCAAGTGCGTCGTATCTCAATAAATCAAGTGACCACACCACACCCCCTGTCAAGTGTGTCACATCTCAAAGATCAAGTGTCCACACCACACCCCCTGTCAAGTGTGACACATCTCATAGTATAGGCGACACCACACCCCCTGTCAAGTGTCCCTCTAACAGTATTAATATCCACGACATTAATAACAATAACAGAAATAATAACAGAAATATTAATAACGATAATATTTCACAGTCACCGTAACCCAGGTTGGTTATGCTAGCTGAACGTAAGGCGAAGGTTAACCCGACCACAGTTTGGGGGTACAATCCCTACTCCCATGTCGTCCAACCCAAGGTTACGTATAGACAGCACTACCCAACCCGGCACGTGAACAAATCAAGTACCAATATCATACAAAAGCCGGCAAAATCCTCGGCAAGACATTTATCATGACATACCGGCAACATCCTCGGCCATGTCCCAAGTTCTTGCTATCTAAGCATGGCGTAGCAAGCGTTACTACGATATAAATTTAAGCTACCTCGACGTATCGTTTAGACCGGCACATACCTCGGTCGAGTCACAATCTCGCTATTTATAACAAACAATAATAGCAAGTAATTCACATCATTAATCCTAACCATTGTTAGGTATATATATGCGTACATGAAGCATACTAGCATGAAGGAAGAGTCCACAAGCACAATAGAGGTCAAGTCTCACTCACCTCGAAATTCGGGCTCAAATGCCGGGAAGAATCTCCTTTCCCGCTCGCCTTGTCCGCGAAGGACTCTCAACTAGGTCTATTAAGACAAGATATAGCACATATGAGTGCTCAATTATAGCTATTTAAGCCTATAGGCATCCTAGGGTAAAAATTACCAAAATGCCCCCGGGTAGGGCCGAGCCCTAAATTTACAAAATGTACTTTTCCGGACTCCCCACGCTCCCGTGAGTCCAAAAGTACACTTAGATTCCACATGCGAGCCTTGCTCGATGTCTTTCCCCAATTCTTAAGAATCTAGGGTTCTAACCCATTTCCAAAAATCAACCCTTTGATTCTTGTGTTAATCAACATAAAGATGGATTGAAAGGGCTTACCTTAAGTGTAAGTATGATTGGGTCTTAAAGAAATACCCAAAAATCGCCTCAAGAGCTCACCAAATGATTTTTATAAGTTATGAACTGAAATGGCCCGAAATGGCCTTTTTATAGCAGTTTTTGCCTCTGTGACAGCTTCTTTTGAAAAACTCATAGCTTTTTATAGGAATGTCCAAATGACCTGAAACCGGTGCCATTATAACCACAACTCAAGGGGCTACAACTTTCATGTTTTGAGTTTTTCCTAATTCCTTACGGATTGGCCGGAAAATCAGATTTTATCCGGCTGTTTGCGCCAAAACAGAACAGAAAAGTCCCACCAGATTTTCTACTATTTTAGGGGCAAAACGGGACCCTACGAAGCTCGGAATGATCCCAAATTTTGCACACAAGCCATAAAATACATGGGTGACATGCTCATCAAGAAGGAACTCAATTCGGACCTCCAGAACTCAAAAAGTGGGTCCCACGGCAAAGGTTCAATTTTCGACTTTCGCCAAAATAGCGAAATTTAACCAAACGACCTCGGAATCCAATTCCGAAAGTTGCTACAAGTCACAAATGACTACACGAACCTAACGGAACTTTTGGATCTCTCATCGGAGCTCATTTGCTCAAATCGAGCTCGGAAACCTCTTTTAACTCTTTTAAACTTCCGAAACGGGGACTTTATCAAAAGTCCTATCAAACGAGGTCCGTTTTCAACTTTGAAGGTTGCTACATATCATAAATGACGAGACGGACCTAACGGTGCGCTCGGATTTTCCATCGGGGTTCGTTTACTCAAGACGACCTATCGAAACCCCAAATTCCTTTCCGGAATTTCATAAACGGATCCTTTTCTCGAAAACCTATCAAACGGACTTCGTTTCGACTCAGATTTCACAGACGGGTCATAAATGACCTAACGGAGCTTTTGGGACTGTCGACATGCAAATCGAGGTCCTGGATCCCGTAACGACTATTTTAGGGTCGTTACATTCTCCCCCACTTAGACTCTCGGCCGTCCTCGAACGAGCCTAAGTCTAAGGTAGGATCCACACACTAGCCACGGAGCTGGCACGGATTTCGAGGACCCCTCGGTACCACCCTAAATCAGTAAAACTTAAAAATGCAAATTCAGGCTTAGAAAATACAAGGATTTCATACCTGAATCATCGAACAAGCGTGGATGCCTCTCACGCATCTCGGACTCAAGCTCCCAAGTGGCCTCGGCAATGGAGTGATGCCCCCACTGAACTCTCACAAGCGGGATCACCTTCGATCTCATCTTACGGACCTCTCTAGCCACAATAGCAATAGGTTCCTCCGAATAAGCTAAGTCGCCATCTACCTCCACGGAAGCCATATCGATCACATGAGACAGATCGTGAACATACTTCCGGAGCATGGACACATGGAACACCGGATGAACAGACAGAGAGGGAGGCAAAGCCAGTCTATAAGCAACGGCGCCAACGCGCTCCAATATCTCAAAAGGCCCAATGAACCTAGGACTGAGCTTGCCTTTCTTCCCAAATCTCATAACACCCTTCATGGGCGACACTCTGAGGAATACCCGGTCCCCAACCATGAACTCAAGATCTCTCCGCCTCCGATCTGCATACGATATCTGCCGGCTCTGAGCCGGGTGGAGTCGATCCTGAGTAACCCGGACCTTATCTAAGGTCTGCTGCACCAAATCAGGCCCCAACACTTGGACCTCAACAGACTCGAACCAACCGATAGGCGAGCGACATCTCCGACCATACAATACCTCAAACGGAGCCATCTGGATAGAAGCCTGATAGCTATTATTATACGCAAACTCTGCTAGCGGCAAATGGCTATCCCAATGGCCTCCAAAATCAATAGCACACGCCCTCAACATATCCTCAAGGATCTGAATGGTCCGCTCAGACTGGCCATCAGTCTGAGGTGAAATGCAGTGCTGAGATCGACCCGAGTACCCAGCTCTCTCTGAAAAGATCTCCAAAACTGACCTGTGAACTGAGCACCTCAGTCAGAAATGATAGAAACAGGAGCACCATGCAATCTCACAATCTGCTCAATGAAGATACGAGCCAGACGCTCCGAGGTATAAGTAGTCCTCACTGGAATGAAGTGAGCCGACTTCGTCAGTTGATCAACTACTACCCACACCGAATCATGCTTACCCACGGTCAGCGGCAAACCAACTACGAAATCCATAGTGATCTGCTCCCACTTCCACTCGGGAATGGGCATAGACTGGGTCACCCCGGCTGGCCTCCGGTGCTCATACTTCACCTGATGGCAATTCAAACACCGAGATACATAATCAGCAACATCCCTCTTCATCCCTTTCCACCAATACAGCTCTCGAAGATCATGATACATCTTCGCAGTACCCGGATGAATGGAATATCTCGAACTGTGAGCCTCTGCCAAAATCATCTGCCTCAGCTCCACAATGGCTAGAACACATACCCGGCCGTTAAGTCGCAAAGCACCATCATCACCAATCACGAACGAGGACACTCCCCCACTCAGGACCCTGTCCCGGAGATCTCTCAGATAAGGATCCTCGAACTGCCTTTCCCGAATCTGGGAAGCTAAAGACGACTGAGACCCCACATATGCAAGCACCCGGCCTGGAACAGAATCATCAAACCGAACCTCACTAATGGACAAAGCCTGCAACTCACGGGCCAACGGCCTCATATCAGCATCAAGATAGGCGAGGCTACCCATGGACTTCCTACTCAAGGCATCGGCTGCAACATTAGCCTTTCCGGGATGATACCGGATAGAAAGATCATAATCCTTCAGCAGCTCTAACCAGCGGCGCTGTCTCCCGTTCAAGTCCTTCTGAGTGAACAAGTACTGGAGACTCTTATGATCGGTGAATATCTCACATGGCTCGCCATAAAGATAGTGCCTCCACAACTTCAGTGCAAACACGACAGCTAACAGCTCCAAATCATGGACAGGATAATTCTTCTCATGGACCTTCAGCTGTCTCGAGGCATAAGCTATCACCTTACCCTCCTGCATCAGAATGCTACCTAGGCCAACACCCGAAGCATCACAATATACGGTGAATCCCCCGGATCCACTAGGCAAGGCCAACACTGGCGCTGAAGTCAACAGAGTCTTAAGCTTCTGAAAGCTAGACTCACAGGCATCGGACCACAGGAAAGGAACATTCTTCTGGGTCAACTTCGTCAGAGGTGCTGAAATGGAAGAAAACCCCTCGACGAACCGCCGATAATAACCTGCCAAGCCTAAGAAACTCCGAATCTCTGTAGGAGAAGTAGGCCTAGGCCAACTCCGGACGACCTCTATCTTCTTCGGATCAATACACACCCCATCCTTGGTCACCACGTGACCTAGGAAAGATACAGAACTGAGCCAAAATTCACATTTGGAGAATTTGGCATACAACTGCTGATCCCTCAGAGTCCGAAGAACAACACTCAAATGCTGCTCATGCTCCTCCCTGCTCCTCGAATAAACCAAGATATCATCGATAAACACAATGACGAAGGAGTCAAGGTAGGCCTTGAACACTCGGTTCATCAGATCCATGAAAGCAGCTGGGGCATTCGTAAGCCCGAAAGACATCACCAGAAACTCATAGTGGCCATATCGGGTACGAAAAGCAGTCTTGGAAACGTCCTCGGACCGAATCCTCAACTGATGATACCCCGACCACAAATCAATCTTCGAGAAGAAGGTAGCACCCTGAAGCTGATCAAACAAATCATCAATACGCGGCAAAGGATACCTATTCTTGATAGTAACCTTATTCAGCTGCCGGTAATCAATACACATCCGCATAAAGCCATCCTTCTTCTTCACAAATAATACCGGGGCACCCCATGGAGACACACTGGGCCTAATGAAGCCCTTATCGAGCAAATCCTGAATCTGCTCCTTCAGCTCCCTCAACTCAACAGGAGCCATACGATACGGGGGAATAGATTTAGGCTGAGTGCCTGGCAATAGATCAATGCAAAAATCTATCTCCCGCATAGGCGGCAAACCCGGCAAATCATCAGGAAACACATCCGGATACTCACAAACAACCGGAACTCTATCAAGGGATAACTCCTCTGCCTGGACATCCCGAACTGAAGCAATATATCCCTCGCACCCACTAGATATCATCCTCTGCGCCTCCAAGAAAGAAATGATCCTACTCTTCGGAGAAGGCCTGGAACCACTCCATACAACCCGAGACTCACCCTCTGCCCCGATCGTCACGGACTTGGCATGGCAATCCAAAGTCGCATGACAGGAAGCCAGCCAATCCATGCCCATAATGACATCGAAATCAGACATATCGAGCAGCATCAGGTCCACTAAGGACTCTACACCACAGATGGAGATCATACACTGCCGATAACCCCTATCTACACATATAGAAGACCCGACAGGGGTGGCAACCATAAAGGGATTATCTAAGAAGACCAGATCCCTGCCCAAGCAAGGGGCAAATCCCGGCGACACATACGAATAAGTAGACCCCGGATCAATAAGAGCATAAGCATCGCGGCCACAGACAGAAATAATACCTGTGATGACATCATTGGATGCCTCAGCATCCTGACGAGTCATAGCATAGACCTGCGCCGAGCCTCCTGAACCCGGAGCTCTCTGAGACTGCTGTCTAGGAGGAATCTGAGAAACGGGCCTGGCGGCCCGAGGACCAGATGGTACCATAGCTGCGGATCCCTGGCGACCTGATGAAACATAAGGGCAACTCCTGACATAGTGCTCTGGAGACCCACACTCAAAACATCCATCACCTCTACCTCCTCTACCGCCTCTACCACCTCTGCCATGACCACCTCCAGACGAACACCTCCCATGATGCCTCTGATGGCACCTCCCGCACTGCGGCGGACCAGACTGTGAAGAGCCACCCCGCCTCTGGGATGACTGAGGCCTCGGGGTCTCTGAAGAAAAATCCTGGGCAGGCAAAGCAGCAGCCTGGGGCCTAGACTGAGAACGGCCCTGATGACCCTGACCCCTCTGAGCGGATCCACTATACCCACCAGACTGACGCGATCTCTTGGCCGCCCTCTCCGCATCAGCCCTGGCGAAGATATCCTCCATCCGCCGCGCCACATCAACTATCTCAAAATATGACTTGTTGCCCATATCAGGGGCAACAGCTACCTGCAAGCGGGGATGAAGACCCTCAACAAATCGGAGGACCTTGTCCCTCTCCTGAGCCACCATAGCCGGCGCAAACTGAGACAACCACAAGAACCTGGTGTCATACTCTGAAACAGACAGGTTTCCCTGCCTCAACCCCTCAAACTCGCGCCTCTGAGCATCGTGCTGACTCTGGGGCACGAACCTGCTCATGAACATAGACACGAACTCAGCCCAAGACAAAGAAGGGAGGTCACTAGACCTCTGCCGCATCATGGAGACCCACCATGTCTCCACATCTCCCGATAATCTGAAAGAAGCACACTGCACCCCTAAGGTGTCTCTAGTACCAAGAACTGTCAAAATCTTCTCACACTTCTGAATGTACCTCTGGGCAGTACATGTAGCTGAGGTACCGTCGAACTCTGGAGGCTGAAGCTTCATGAATGACTCTATCCTCTTGGCAACCTCATCAGTGCCCATAGGAGGAGTAGAAATAACAGGACCTGCCTGAGGAGCAGAAGCAGAAGGCTGGGCAATATGATCAGGAGCAGCCTCAGAAGTAGGCGTGCTCATAACAGGTGTGGTCGGCTGAGGAGCCGAAACAGGAGCTGCAACATCATCTCTGACAGGGACCTGATGGCTAGACAAGGCCATCAGTCTCATATACTCCTCTGAAGAGATCACAACGGTGCCTGGCACAACAGCAGGCACAGGGGGAATAGATGCTGACAGAGTCGCTGCGGACACCGCAGGGATAGCTGTGTCCTGCCTAGTGGCTGACGGGCGACCTGCCCGAGTCTTCTTAGCAGCTGGCGGCTGCGTAGGTGCTGATGGCTCTCCCGCAGACGCGGGTGTAGAAGATGCAGCCCTCCTGGCTGAGGATGCTCGCGTCCTCGCCATCTCAATCAATACATGAAAAAGGGTCAGCACCTATATAAGCTACTCAGCACGAATAGAGATGAAAGGAAGGGAAAACATTTCCTAACATACCCTTGTAGCCTCCCACTCATAAGTATGGTCGACAACATACCCATAAGCAAGACTCTACTCAGACACTGCTCCAAGACTCCTAGGACTCGAATTAGAACCTAGGGCTCTGATACCAAACTGTCACGACCCAATTTCCAAGGGCTCGTGATGGCACCTAAACAACATTTGCCTAGGCGAACCAATGAAACAAGATGCGGAAAAGAACAATAATGTGAAAAGATCATAAATGGATATATAAATATAAAAGGGTGAAGTCCAAAAGAATATATCCACAAAAGAATTGGAGCATTCTAAGAGTGACTCAATAAAGTATGAATATACATCAAAGAAATCTGAGTCCTATCTCTAAGTGACTCCGGCGGTATGCCACCACGGTCTTTGTGGTCGGCTCACCTCAATCAAAAGTCTCAGAAGCCTCGGGAACCGCTAACGTCCGGGCTGCTGACTGGATGAAGGACCTGCGCACGTAGCAGAGTAAGTTATGAGCCGAAGCCCAGTAAGATCACCGACAGGCCCGCTAAGGTACCCTTGCGGGACAAGTCGCTACATGCATCATAAGCAACAACATACTATAGTAATCATACAATAAAGTAGTGAAATCACAAATAGATGTAACACATTCCATACACACAAGTAGTAACCAGAAGTCTCAAGGATTATGCCCATCCAACGTAAGGCATAGGTCAACTCAGCGGCGGTTTGGAGGTCCAATCTCTACTCCCGTGCCGACTAACCTAGACCTACGATGGACTAGCAACACCACTACTAAGTATCAACCATATACCGTGACCCGAAGTCACTATCACAATCATGAATAAGTAGACCAACGACCCGTAGTCATTGGCTCATCTCAAATCTGTCTACGATCGCACCACACCCCCTGTCAAGTACGTCGTATCTCAATAAATCAAGTGACCACACCACACCCCCTGTCAAGTGTGTCACATCTCAAAGATCAAGTGTCCACACCACACCCCCTGTCAAGTGTGACACATCTCATAGTATAGGCGACACCACACCCCCTGTCAAGTGTCCCTCTAACAGTATTAATATCCACGACATTAATAACAATAACAGAAATATTAATAACGATAATATTTCACAGTCGCCGTAACCCAGGTTGGTTATGCTAGCTGAACGTAAGGCGAAGGTTAACCCGACCATAGTTTGGGGGTACAATCCCTACTCCCATGTCGTCCAACCCAAGGTTACGTATAGACAGCACTACCCAACCCGGCACGTGAACAAATCAAGTACCAATATCATACAAAAGCCGGCAAAATCCTCGGCAAGACATTTATCATGACACACCGGCAACATCCTCGGCCATGTCCCAAGTTCTTGCTATCTAAGCATGGAGTAGCAAGCGTTACTACGATATAAATTTAAGCTACCTCGACGTAGCGTTTAGACCGGCACATACCTCGGTCGAGTCACAATCTCGCTATTTATAACAAACAATAATAGCAAGTAATTCACATCATTAATCCTAACCATTGTTAGGTATATATATGCGTACATGAAGCATACTAGCATGAAGGAAGAGTCCACAAGCACAATAGAGGTCAAGTCTCACTTACCTCGAAATTCGGGCTCAAATGCCGGGAAGAATCTCCTTTCCCGCTCGCCTTGTCCGCGAAGGACTCTCCACTAGGTCTATTAAGACAAGATATAGCACATATGAGTGCTCAATTATAGCTATTTAAGCCTATAGGCATCCTAGGGTAAAAATTACCAAAATGCCCCGGGTAGGGCCGAGCCCTAAATTTACAAAATGTACTTTTCCGGACTCCCCACGCTCCCGTGAGTCCAAAAGTACACTTAGATTCCACATGCGAGCCTTGCTCGATGTCTTTCCCCAATTCTTAAGAATCTAGGGTTCTAACCCATTTCCAAGAATCAACCATTTGATTCTTGTGTTAATCAACATAAAGATGGATTGAAAGGGCTTACCTTAATTGTAAGTATGATTGGGTCTTCAAGAAATACCCAAAAATCACCTCAAGAGCTCACCAAATGATTTTTATAAGTTATGAACCGAAATGGCCCGAAATGGCCTTTTTATAGCAGTTTTTGCCTCTGTGACAGCTTCTTTTGAAAAAATCATAACTTTTGATAGGAATGTCCAAATGACCTGAAACCGGTGCCATTAGAACCACAACTCAACGGGCTACAACTTTCATGTTTTGAGTTTTTCCTAATTCCTTACGGATTTGCCGGAAAATCAGCTTTTATCCGGCTGTTTGCGCCAAAACAGAACATAAAAGTCGCACCAGATTTTCTACTGTTTTAGGGGAAAAACGGGACCCTACGAAGCTCGGAATGATCCCAAATTTTGCACACAAGCCATAAAATACTTGGGTGACATGCTCGTCAAGACGGAACTCAATTCGGACCCCCAGAACTCAAAAAGTGGGTCCCACGGCAAAGGTTCAATTTTTGACTTTCGCCAAAATAGCGAAATTTAACCAAACGACCTCGGAATCCACTTCCAAAAGTTGCTACAAGTCACAAATGACTATACGAACGTAACGGAACTTTCGGATCTCTCATCGGAGCTCATTTGCTCAAATCGAGCTCGGAAACCTCTTTTAACTCTTTTAAACTTCCGAAACGGGGACTTTATCAAAAGTCCTGTCAAACGAGGTCCGTTTTCAACTTTGAAGGTTGCTACATATCATAAATGACGAGACGGACCTAACGGTGCGCTCGGATTTTCCATCGGGGTTCGTTTATTCAAAACGACCTATCGAAACCCCAAATTCCTTTCTGAAATTTCATAAACGGATCCTTTTCTCGAAAACCTATCAAACGGACTCCGTTTCGACTCAAATTTCATAGACGGGTCATAAATGACCTAACGGAGCTTTTGGGACTGTCGACATGCAAATCGAGTTCCCGGATCCCGTAACGACTATTTGAGGGTCGTTACATGATGTTTTGTGTATGTGTCATGTATTTCTGATTGTTGATATGTTCGAGATACCTATATGTTTTTTCTTTCTTATGTCCCTGGTTGTTTATGAGTTTATAGTTCCATACGTATTTCCAGTTATTTTCTGGCTCTGCCTTTCTATAGTTGAAATATGGTGAATTCGGTTTATCTGCTTTTCTTCTCCCTGGCTAGCATATCTGCTTCTTCGAGGTGGCTAGCCAGCCCCCAGTTACTGAGTCCTTTCGACTCACCCTCTGTTTGTTTCTTATCTATTTATTTCGTTTCGGCAGGTTCGCTCCAGGATTGAGTTTGCCACGTTGTTGAGGAGCGAAGACGACTTCAGCTATCAGGGTGAGCCAACTTTTATTCAGGATGCCCACCAATTTTATGTTTATTATCTCAGTTGTATTTTTCTCCCTTCAAGAGATGTTTTTGCTTCATTTGTATTCTTATATGTCTGTCTGGATAGCCCTAAACCTAGTGTGTTGGGTAGTCAGCTGTAATATTTTTGTACAGCTTAGAGGTATCAGTATATCTGTGCTTTCCTAAGTCTTGTTCTTATTTGTATGATGGATTTATATTTATTTTCCTGATTCAGTTGGTAAGAGTTCGCCCGATGGGTATAGGGGAGGATGTCGGGTGCCCGCACGGCCAAGCCAGAAATTTGGGCCGTGTCAGGCGTGGCCTCCATCGGGCTCTGCCTTGCTCTAATTCGGACAACCAAGTAACATCGGGACGCTAATTATTATATTGATAGACCTTTTCGGTTCTGGCAGATCAGGGGGCCCTGTGAACTCCTGTTTTTGGCATATGTCTATTTTCCTCTCTCTCTGTTAACAGGTCCTTCAAGTAGCCTTTGTTGAGTAAACCCATCACCTCTAGAATCAAGGCCGTGCTGCCTGCGGTCTCGTGTCCATGATCTCTATGGAAATCGCAAAAAAGATTTGAGTTGCTTTTGTCGAGTTCTGCCCTCATGTTGCTATGCCAATGTATAGAGGTATTGTTTAGGTGACCTTTTACGAAATCCACGGCGTTGGCGCACAGTCCAAGTTTCTAAAACCTGTTAGGTGTTCTATCGATGCTTAATGATCCCTTGTGAGGGTATGGTGGTGCCTTTTTGGCATCCTCTCGCTTCTCAAAGAGCTTCGGGGCATCAGCTCTGTAGTCTCTCCTGCTTCGCTTTCCTCTGTCTCCTGCTCGAGGTTCTTTGTTGTGCTCCTATTTTTCACTCTGTCGATTGATATCCTCAATGACTGACCAGGTGTTGTCATTTAATATCAGGGCTGCTTCGGCTCCAGACGGAGTTTCTTATTGTATCGCTGGTGCAGGACATTCCATGTTGTCATTGGGTGTTGTGTAAGACTCAGCTCTTGGGTAACTAACGAACATTTAGAGTTCAAGCTCTTGCAAATGGCTACCACGCCAATATTATTAGGAACTGGAGGAAGCTCCATGCGTTCCCTCTAAGACTCTCTAGGTAATCCTTCAGCAGTTCATCATTACGCTGTCGGATCTCAAAGATATCCTCCATATGTTTCTCTCGCTTGCAGGCTCCAGAGTGTGCCTTCTTGAAGAGATCAGATGCGTCAAGGTTGATCTGAATCTCTTCACTAGGGCAGATTGGGTTTCTTCCTCCGTGATCTCATTGCTCTTGACAGCCGTTTAATAGGCAGTGAGGTGCTCATCAGTGGTTCCATCGTACTTCAAGTTATCTGGTAGATAGAAGTGATGTAGACCCGTGCAGCACTTGCTTTATACGCGTGCTTAAAGAACTTCTACTCGTCTATGACGGTAATATGGGGTGGAGCACCCGACACGTTACCAATCTGATTGTAGATGATATTTAGTTCCTTCAGGATATCCTGGATGACAGGTGTTCTTTCAAAACTTTGATTGTTAGCTGCTGTAGAACTTTCGAGGGAAGTCTCCATGTTGAGCCTGCAGTTCTACTAACAGAGGCTGGTGATTCATTTATGGGTGTAGGTCCTCGTGGAGACGCTGGTCTCTGGAACGAACCAGCGAAGATCGCTCCCAGCTTCTTGGCCATATTTTCGACTAGGTTGGCCATGTTTTATTTCGCTCGCTCCATCTGTGTTTGGAAAAGATTAGTGAGGAAATCCTTGAGTTTGGGATTACTCCTGTACGGTCGTTCATCCTCAATATCACTGCCTACAGATATCAGGTCCCTAGGAGTTTCCTTTGACTACCCATTGAGATTGCTGGGATATTTTGTGGACGCGTCAACCACGTTGGTGGTGTTCTTTGGAATATCATCACTGCCACTTGACATGATTGTTTTTTTTCTTTCGCAAAAAAAAACCTACATCTGCATAGGCCCCACGGTAGGTGCCAAACTGTTTATGCCTGAAATTTTCATCCTAGGTTAAACAATTATATTTGTAGCATAGTTACAAGCAATACGGCAAAATACAAGGAAAAGTAAATAAAAACTAAGAAAATAAATAATTGAGCGGAAAAGTAAGTAGTTGTATTCCTTGAGAATAGTCAGATTTAGTGTGAATCGCTTGCTTGTACAATACAACATAAAGAGAGGTATTTATAGCTATGATTTACACAGTCCTACTTATGGTAAAATACAAAGACTAATAAGGTCGTGGGCCTGTTTAGTCAATGCGGTGCTATATACTAATCCTAACTAGGAGACTGTAAATACTAAGGTGGCGGGATGTATGCCTTACGTCACAGAGCCCGCGCCTGCTGAGAAGCTGTAGCTTGGGAGTAGAGGTGTATACTCTGCGCCCGGTGACTTATAGATTAAATCTAGTCTTCGCCAGCTGGACTCGTATCCTCGTAATCATAGGTGACAAATTTTTACCCACACATTATTGAAGAATGTTATTAATGGAAGTTTTGAATGTGCTGTAGAATATTGCAAGGATTGTTGATGATATTCATTCTTTAAAAGGTGTGCAATTTAAATTTGAGCACACATTTACGGAGGGAAATCAATTGGCGGATTATCTTGCTAAATATGGAGTGGAATGATAATGACTTATGTTATGAGAGTCTTCATGAGTTAGCAACCAAGGGAAAGAAAATCCTAAATTTTGATAAAGCTCAATGCCCATCCTATCATTCAAGAATTTGGAAAATATGATGAGAGCGAAGATGGAGGGGACTCACTGTTTTGATTCTAATGTTGTTTTTTTTTTTTTTGCAGGTTTCATTGTCATACAATAGCTAAACATAAAAGATATATCCTTTCGTGTGGTTGTAGTATCTTAATCTTATGGTGGAAAATATGTTAGAGATCGATGTTTGTTGTGTTGCCATGTTTATGAAACTATGCTAGTGGTGTGGGTAGGCATGGAATTTAGAGATATGATGTTGTTTATTGAAGCTCCAAAGAGGATAGCAGCGTCACATCCAAGCAATGGATTAAAAGGAGTAGCATGTTCCAAGGCGATTAGCCAGGCGTTGCCTAGCAGATCGCGCCTGGAAGTTCTGGGATGAGGGAGCAAAGGCATTTAGGGAGACGTCGTTTCTGCTGTAGCCTTGCCAAAACAGTGGCAGCTGAAGTTGAGCAGGAGTTTTACAGGCGACGCTCCCATGAAATCATTCAACCGCGGCAGGCATTTTCAAGGGGGTCGCTCGCTGAACAACTTTGGCGCAATTTTTTACTCAACTACTTCTATGGCTAATTTTTATCCATGGTTAGTTCTTGGTGCTTCAAGCTAGAATTTTGGACATGTAATGCAACAAAGAAGTTCACTGATGGTTGTTTGGCTTCAAGCTAGATTGCAGTTTGTACAAAAATTGCATGACATTGCACATGTTTGTCTAAAGTTACCACCGAAGGAGGAGAACTTGCGGCAATTTTGCCCAGCTTTTAATTGTCTTTGCTATACATGTTTGAGTTTCGGGACAAATTACAAGAGCAAAGAACTCAATTGCACAATATGTAATATTTAGTTTATACTTTTATACTCTAACATTGTGTATTTCCAAGAAGTGCTATCTTTATTTGTTGTATTCCTTTTTAATTGGGGTATTAGCACTATATGCGCATTCCATTACGAGGGATATAATAAAGACGAATAGTATGTCAAATACGCTAGATATACATAGTTTTAGTATGTACTTTAGTATTTCTTGAGAGACTTTATTTTTTGTTTGATATTAATAAAATTAGTCACTGACCCATGAGCTTAGTGACCTTTGCTTAAAAGAAAAATAAGCGGCAACAAAGTAGCATCAACAAGAGGTAGTGTCATCTGGATGATCTAGAGCCGATTCTTGTACTTATTGCTCCAAAATTTGATTTTCTCGCTAAAAACGAGATTATAAGCTTTGTATAGTATTTATAAAGTGCTAGGATAAGTTAAGCCAAATCCTTAGCTAAATGGGAAAACTTGTGCTCGCCAGGCCTGAGGCATTTGGAAGCCCCTTTCTCAAAACTGCCTCCACTCTTCAGAGCTATTTCGGATGCTCTGTCTTCAAAATAGCTTCTAATCTTCAAGGCTATCTAGGGTGCTTTGCTTTCAAACCAGCTTCCAACATATCAGTTTGGTTCTAGCCTTACTTTTCAAAGTATTTGGCTCTATTTTATTGTTCTTGCTTCGATTCCACCCAAACAATTCTTAAAATCACAGACACAATAAGTAAGTACAAGAATCACAATTATCACATATAATGAATGAATAAAGTGCCAACATACGAGACCGGAATTCTTTTACGTCAAAGCTGCAAAGGCAGACTTAAACTGGTTACGATCAACAGGAAGTTTGGAATTAGAAGCCAGAACGACATCTCTTTCACGCCAAAGAGCTTAAAGGCCTTCGGTGAAACCCGGTCAAGCTTCTGAGAAATCGCAACAGATATGCACAACTGGAAAAAGGAGCTATAATAAGAAAGAATAGAAAAATAGAGAGAAAAAAGAAAAAAGTTCTCTTACCATAATTCAATTCCCATTATTTGGATGTTTAGAGTAGGTGTTTACATATCCTCAACCAGCTCCCTTATAGAGAAGGATAATGTTGCTCAAACGCTCAGAATAAACCCCGGATTACCATACAGGTCTACACTGATGGGGATAATAAACATAACCGAGCGAGTTATAATTTTGGGTAATCCACCTCCAAAAGCGATCTAAGTTTCATTTTGGACACTACAGACATCATTTTGAGTCTTGGCCAGAGGAATAGCCTCAAAAGAAGGACGAGATGAGGGCCCAACAAAGAAAACAATTGATGACAGAGCAGAAGCCATCGCTACTGGTACCTCTTCCTTGCTGTCACATTGATTATTTGGGTAAGGATCTCGTTAGGCTCATGATAGAGTTGAGAGAACCGAGAAACTCCCACCATTGTCCTCTTCCAAGGGGTAGCAGGATGAGATTGTCCTTCACTGTCTTTTTTTCTTTGGGATTGTCCTTCGCCGTCTTTTTTTCTTTTCTTCTTGCCCGATAGGATCAGTTCCACTCGCTCATCTGCGGCCCTCATGCCATTTGGCACTTCTTCCATCATTTCTTGTATCCCTTTCTTTTTTTATCTTGCTTCTGTTGTTGGCCTGTCCTCACATAGAAAATAAGGGAAGTTGTAGACAAGGAACAACAAAAAGGGAAGAGATAAAAGAAGAAACCAAGAAAATATGACAATCTTGAGAAGAGGAACACTTATGATTTTCGTTCCAGACAGTAACCCCTCCTCTGATCGAAGAACCCACATCATAGGCATCTAGACATACCTCCTATACCACCCTATATCATCATCATTATTGGTGCATGAAATAAATCACAGGGATCTTTAAGAAGCCATGTTAACCATTCACGCCCCCGAAAATGCTTGGATGAGTACAAATGAAGAAGATGATGAGGAGTAAAGGGTAGAACAGTTATAGCTACGAACTGACCAGTTATAGCTAACGAAATGACTAAAGCAACCACCAATCTCCAAAATTAGGGGTTAATTTGGCCAAGACAAACCTGATAATATTTACAAAATTCTTCTACCATACTATCGACTGGCAAATCAAAACAAATGGTAAAGAGGTATGTGAAAATATAGGATTTTCCTAGAAAGAAATCTGAAATGCGAACCCCCCGATGCATAGATGAAATAATTACGTGAGGCCCCCAACCACAATTTTATTTTGCCTTCGGGGTATGGCACAACAGAATCCTTGATGGAACTCAACCAATGCCAGTCCCTCGACCAGCCGTTACTTTCTCTGTAGTTTCTGTCAAATTCTATTCATTCTTGAATTTAATTCCTTTTGGGATGACGTAAAATCAGCAAAAGATGTCACCTCAGCTGGAGTAATGAGGCAAAGGTCGAGTAGATATAACCCAATCACCATTTTGCCCTTCCTCTTCCAAGAAGACTCCATAGTAGCTTCACTTACCGACCTCTTACTCAAAGAGCAAGCAATAGGTTTAGAGCTCATGATGAACTATTGGATCCAAAACCAGCAGCGCATGGTTGAGAAGGCATATCAGGTGACAGTTTTTGACAAACAGAGAGCGACAATTGTTGATTTATAAAAAGAAGGTAATACCTTTTGAAGAAGAGAATAAGATGGGGTGAGAGAGCAGAAAGAGTAAGCAAGTTGAAAAAGTCAATCTATGATAAGGAAAAACATAAAGGCAGTTACCTTGAAACAAGCTACAAAAGACGGTACCAACCGGAGTCGAACACATGGAATTGATAGAAAGTTGTATTGACAAATTGGGGTTTTCAAAATCCTTAGATAGGAGGAGACCATGTCTACCTCCCGCCTAACAATCACTTCCACTCCTCAGGCATAAACAGTTAATACCTACCGAGTAGGGGGGACTAACTATATTGGGTAAAGTATCATACTGGCCACGTAAGTAATGAAACTGTCCACTTTGCGTTAGAAGAGAAAGGTAGTTTGAACGATGACGTAGAACAAGATTCAGTCAAAGCAAGGTCGAAAGGAATGAGACTAAAGTAATACTGGACACAACATAAAAGCAAACATAATAGATATTGGGAGCACAACAAGAGAGACATTAGATCCTAAAAAAATTGACATCTAGAATAAGACTGACATACCACCTGACATATTTTGAGAAAAATTATCTAGTCATCCACTTCACTTATGTCCTCCTAAAGAAACAAAACTTTATCTTGCAGGGTGCTCATGGAAGAAGGGCACTCTAGAATTAAAGAGTACTAAAAATACTTATGTAACTATTCTAAAAACTGATCTAACTTCTAGCTTATTTACTCAATAAATTTTCCATTACATTCTTGGCTAAGGAATACTCTCTGTAACGACACTTTTGCAAAAGTCACTGCTTTACATTCTTTGGGATCATCAAAAAGATTCTTTCTTACTTTTACTTATTTCCATTTTTTACTTGCTTACTCTATTGCCATATCTCAATTAACTTATACTTAGGTCCATTACTAAATCTAGACTATCTAAGAAAAAATAAAAGATAACTTGATATAACTTCTTGCTTTTGACCCACATAAACATAAAATCAATTGATATTGTCTAAAGTACAATTTAGCACATACAACAACAATTATATGCCCGAAGAGTGGGGCGACTATTTGTATAGGGTAACATTCATACTAGCCATAAAAGCTACGTGATCGGCCATATCACAAGATAGTTTTTATGGTGCAATAGTTCGAGAAATATTATTTGGTCGTACACTGAAACTAACGTCTATAATTCCTAAAGAGAAAAAACCTTATCTTAGAAGAACCATATGTCAGATTATGTTTAGAGAACCTCCAGGGTTAGAAATTAATAAAAAATACTCCTTGTATCAATCATTTATTCATGCATGTCTCATTGATTACTCACAATTAGAAAACAACAGCTTTGTTAAAGGATAACAAGAATTACTTTGGCTCTCTTGGATCTTTACTCAATAAGAATATCTTCATGCATTCATTATCTGCTTGTTTCATTCGATTTAACTCATGGCTACAACTTGACTATACGACCTTAGCTTTAATCTTAGATCCAATAGGGTATATAACAAGTAGACTTCATATAATACATTGCTTTTGACCCACATGAATATAAATTAGTTGTTACTGTCTAAATCTGATTTTAGCACATACATAGAGAAAGCAGATAGAAATGTACCCACGCTCAAATAGTAAGTCTGAGAAATCCTATAGATGATTTGGATGATGAAGTAATTAGGATAGGAAACAGGAGGGGCAAAAGGTTATGGTGGAACATGATAATCTTAGTACGAAGCATAAAGATGATGATGCCAACTTTCAAGGGACAAGACACTCAGATTTGTACCTTGATTGGGAGAGAAAAATAAAAGATATCTTTGATCGTCATAACTACTCAGAAGGTAAGAAAATTAAGCTTGCAGTTGTTGAACTATTTTATTATGTTATTATTCGGTGGAAAAAGCTTTCTAGAGATAAAGAGCGAGATAAAGAACTTCCAATATCTACATGGTCCAAGATGAAGAGAGTTACGAGGAAAAGGTTTGTGCCATCCTACTTTCAAAGGGATTTGAACCATCATCCTCAAACATTGAAGAAAGGATCTATTCTTTTTGATGAATATTAGATATGAATATGATCCGAGTTAATTGTAATAAAAATAAGGAGGATATAGATATGACTATGATCTGAGCTAATTGTAATGAAAATAAAGAGGCTACTATGGTCAGGTTTCTTAATGGCCTAAATAGGGAGATTGTAGCTGTTGTAGAAACAAAACAATATATAACCTTGGATGAGATAGTTTATTTAGCGATAAAAGAAGAGTGGCACAACAAAAGGAAGAGACAAGATAGCACTTGGAAGAGTCTCCCAACACCTGCCCAAAAGAAGACATGGTCGAGCAAAGAGGAGAAAAACATGCTTAAGCCTCATCATCATAAAGACAAAGGAAAAAATAGAGCCAAAGATGGTGGTAGAGTTCATAATCCTAAATCTTTTCTTCCTACTATTTCTATTATATGTTTTAAATGTTAGGGAAGAGGGTCAAAGGCGTACGAATACCCAAATGAGACCCAAATGAGAGAACTATTCTAATTAGGGATAGTGGGGGATTTGAGAATGAAAAAGTGAAAATGATTAGAAGTAGAAGAGGATGTTAATGGTGATGATGTAGAAGAGGAAAACTTGGATAATGAGACCACGAATTGGGCGGTTAGGAGAATCATGAACATTAATTTCAAAATTTCTCATGAGGAGCAACGAAAAATTATTTGTCATACGAGAAGTGGAATAAAGAAAAGATTCTGCTATTTGCTTATTGACTGTGGGAGTTGTGCTAATGTTGTAAGAAATTATTTGGTGGAAAGATAAAGGTTAGAGTAGATAATACAACGTAATACTTATAGATTTCAACGTTGAATGATAGTGTTAAGCTTAGGGTTAATTAGACAATGCATGATGTCATTTAATAGGGGAAAGTATGTCGATGAATTTCTCTATGACGTGACACCTATGGCAAGCTTGTCATATTTTGATTGGACATTCTTAGATTTGATAGAAATATTGTTCTTGATGGGAGAATGAATAAATATTCTTTGGATCTTAATGGAAAGAAATTTATTCTTGCACAACTAACTCCTTGCTAAGTTTATGAAGATCAAAAGAAATTGAGGTAAACAATGGAGAATAAAGGGGAGGAGCAAAAAAGTGAGCTTGATAAAAATAAAAATAGAAGAAGAAAAAGAAAGAGGCATGAGATGAAAGTAGGCAGCAACAAAAGAGACAAAAAATATGGAGAAGAGTGATAAAAATATTATATTTGAAAAAAAAAGGCTATGGCGAGAGTCAAGAGGCTAAGCTTGAAAATATAGTAAGTCTTGTAAAAATTTAGTGTTTAAGTACAAAAAAAAGGACTGACCATTATATTACTTACCTAAAGGGAAATTTTATTTAATGATGTATTACTCACTTATTTTTTGCATGGTAATATTTCTAATCATTTGTCCGATTTTGATGATGTTTTTCAAAGGATGTGCCTTAAGATCTACCACCTATAAGAGGAATTTAGCATCAAATTCATTCTGTGCCTAGATCTCAACTTCCAAATATGCTAGGAGTAATCTCGAAGAGACTAAGAAGCTATTTGAAAAATAATTTCTTAGAGAAAGTATGAGTCTGTGTTCTGTTCTAGCTCTGTTGGTTCCTAAAAAGGATGAAACTTAGAGGATGAACACACAATATTGAGCCATCAATAAGATAACGGTAAAGTATCTAGATCATATTCCTTGTCATGGCGATATGTTAGATCAATTACATGACTCTAAAATCTTCTGTAAAATTAAAAAGTGGTTACCATCAAAGGGAATGAATTTAGATGATCAATGAAAAGCTACTTTTAAAACTAAGTATGTCCTATATGAGTTGCTAGTGATTTCTTTACTCTTTTGGCTTAACTAATGCACCTAGTACATTCATGCTTAATTTTATCTTTAAATGTTTTATGGGAAATTTTTTGTACTATACTTTGATAATACTATGATTTTCTCTAAGACGGTTAGAAGAGCATGTTAAACACTTAAAATAAGTCTTTAATAAGTTTAGGACTAGTGGTTATATGAAAATCTGAAATTCCATCCCTTTGTGTTGATAAAGTATTTTACTTAGGATTTGTGGTTAGTTATAGAGGTGTTGAGGCTGGTCAAGATAAAAATAAAGCAATTAAAGAATAGCTTACATCTAAGAGCATAACTAAAATTATGAGCTTTCATGGACTTGCTAGATTCGTAGGAGACTTGTACGGGACTTAGCAAAACTGTGGTGCCTTCAATTAAGATTATTAAGAATTATAGACCATTTTCTTGAGGAGGTAAACTTAGGGATGTTAATTTGCTGGAAGATAAGTTGTGTTATGCTCCTTTATTGCAATTACCCGATCTTAATAAGTCTTTTGAAATTGAATATAATGCATCTGGTAGATGCATAAGAGTTTTTCTTATATAATATTTTAAACTCATTACTTTCTATAGTGTTATCACGCCCAACTACGCCCTATAAAAGGGACTAAGCGGTCGCAACAAATATAGCTCGGTACTTAAAGTCCCGAGGTCGAATCCCACAGGGAACACTCGAAATTTAATTGTTGTTCTAACTAATTTATCTAGCCAATTAACTCCCAAGATTTGTATTTGAATGGTGGTTTCAATGAAACAACTAATTAACACTAAAGTAAATAGCAAGATATTAAGGAATACTTAATCAAGGATTTAAAAGCCTAGGATTGATTTACCTAACTCCTACCTATGTGTTAGAATAATTCTTTTAACAAATTCAACTTGGTTTTCTTCTTATTGAACACTTGCTCCAATTATACAACTACTCACTTTCATGTAATAGTAGTAACTTTCACTAACCAATTTTCCAATTAAATAATGAAGATAACTAGGACTACAAGTTTAGTTCACAATCAGGATCAATGGTCACAAATCACCTTATGACAACCTAAGTAATACCTTGGTTATAGGTTGAAATATTGCTAAGTGTTTAACCCAAACCTATGAATCTATCCCTAGACACACAAGAATAATGGTAACAATCAATTGGGAGCTCTTCCAATTAATAGCAATCAAAACATAAACACTTAGATAGGAAGGATTCACATGTTTTGAATATTGAAATAAATATTCATAACACATAAGTATTGGAGTGGTTCAATCAACCCTAGAATGGGTAAGTTAGCCACTCATATTCATGATAGTCATATCAAAATAATTCATGAATGAATAAATTATAAAAAGCAAGAAAGAATTTAGGAAAAACTCGTGTTCTTGAAGTCTCCAAAGCTCTAGCCTCCTTTTTGCCTCTTTCCCAATGTATAATTCATAATGGAGGCAAAAGAAGCTTTTGTACCCTGTAGAAAACTGAGCAAAAGTACTAAAATACCCTTATTTTTTCGCCCATCAGCCTTGTACGGGTGCCACGCGGACTAAATTTCTGCAGGCAATTCAGCTTGCATGGTGCTCGCGTATTTGGCCTAAATACGCTGAAATTTTTTCTCCATTTCTCAGCAAAGACTCTATTTCTTCCCATGTCACTTGCGTGGCATACGGATCACTTGAACTCTTCAACATCTTCACTCTTAGCTTCGAAACTAGCACTTTCTTGCTCAATTCACCATGTTCAAATCCTACAACACCAAACAACTCAATTAATATCAACTCTTGAGAATTTTACATATAAACTCTTAGGTGTACTATCATAACATGGTAAAACTACCTTGAAAATATAGGTAAAATAGCCAAATATCATAGTGAAAATTTGAATAGAGCTAGTTTGAATTATTCAACTTATGATAAGGAATTGTATATTATGGTTAGAGCTTTAGCTACTACGCAACACTATTTATGACCTAAAGAATTTGTAATCAAAATTGATCATGAATCTTTGAGGTACTCAAAGAGTCAAGTTAAGCTTAGTAGAAAGCATGTTAAGTAGGTTGAAGTCGTGATACTTTTCCTTATGTGGTGTTTTTTCAAGCAAGGGAAAGACAGCATGGTTGTAGATGCGCTTTCGAGAAGGTATGATGGTGTTTCTACTCTTACCTCTATATTGATGTATTATAATCAAATTAAAGATTATATGTTAGTGATGTTGATGTCGGTGCCTCATTTTTAGAATATTTGGACGGATTTTTTGCAAGGTCTAATTTGCAAAATGCATTTCTCTTTAAAGAAAATAAGTTGTGTGTACCTAATTGCTCTTTATGTGAATTATTTGGGAGAGAAGCACATTATAGGGGGCATATGGTTTACTTTGGAGTGCCAAAAACGTTAGATGTGCTTGCTGAAATTTTATTTTGGCTTGGCATCAAAATAGATGGTTGAAAAAGTGTGCGGATTGAATGTAAACAAACTAAGTCTAAAGTGTTACCACATGGATTGTACACGTATTTACCTTTTTCATCTTCACTTTAGGTTGATACCTCTATAGATTTTGTATTATATTTACATAAAACAAGTTATGGTAAGAATAGTATTCTTTTTGTGGTAGATAATATTCTAAAAATGGCTCATTTCATTCCATGCTTGAAAATTAATGATGCTTCCCATGTTACTGCTTTATTTGTGAAAGAAGTTGTTAAGTTGCATATATACCTAAGATTATTGTTGGCGATAGGCATGTTAACTTCTTGAGCAACTTTTGGCATGTTCTTTTAGGGGACGTTGGGTATCATATTTCAATTTTCTACATCTTGTCATTCCAAACCAATCAAGAAAAACAAGGAGTTAGTAAAATATTGGGGAACATTTAAAGAGCATTTATAAAGGGTAAATTAGCCTCTTGAGAAAATCACTCACCTATGATTTTAGGCCAAATACATAAAGAGCCCTTGAATTTGCCCAGACATTTCACTTAAACATCTAAACTGAACTTAATACCATTCAAACACTTAAACTCAATTCAAAGCGTCACATATACACAACTTGCTGAAACAGTCGAGATAATACTATGCATGTGAACCACTCGCCAGTGACATGGCAATTCATCCAATAGAAAAAAAGACATGTGTCTATTGGTTCAAAATAATCCAACAAATAAAAGAAAAGTAAAACATTTGGCCCCTCATATATAAAAACAAACTTTTATAGTTATTTACATACACATATTCTCTGTCTTCTCCATGAAGCTCATCCTACTCTCTTCCCACCATTAAAATCAGACACTAAATGGTGATATGGGTGAGGTCGTTAATGGAACTGTGCTAATGGAGTTTTTGGTTGTGGTGTTTTGAGTGATTTATTGGATTTCCTCTTTGGTAATGGATGAAAATAAATATGCTAAATGTTGTATAGTTTCCTTTCTTTCTTTTTTTTTGTACTAAAGAACATAAATCTATAAAATTATGTCCAAAAGGAGCAGTGGTTTAGGCGCAAATAAAAAAAAATGAGCAAAGAATCTATTAAACTTTGATTATATTTTTTTCTATTGCTGAAGAAATTTGTGTTGCAGTTATGGAGTTAAATTTTACATTGGTTTGGCGTTTGTATATGTTGAGCAGCGTTCATGGAGAGTAGGCATCTTAAGGGTGAGAAAGAATTTGAAGGAAAGGAGAAAGCTGTGATGTCCATGTCACGCTTTTTTTTAAAAAAATATCACGCTCCTAAGTAATGTCATCAAGTTGTGTCTATGTGACACACTTTCAGTAGAATTTAAGTGTTCAAATGGGAACGTTTAGGTGTCTAAGTGAAATATCTGGACAAATTCGAGAGGCTCCTTATGTATTTGGCCATGCTTTAATTTACTTACTATAGAATAATTCATCTTCCACATATATGTGTCCTTTCGAAAATGTATATGGATCAATCCCCTTACTCCTCTTGATCTTTTAGTTTTACCTATTAATAAAATCTTTAGTCTTGATAATAAAAAGAAGGTAATATGATGAAAATGATCCATGAGCAAACTCAGCTTGCAATTGAAAGGAAAAATGGGCAAACTACTTAAAGGAGGAACAACGAGTCGAAAGCAAGTTCGAGCTTGGCGACATAGTTTGAGTCCATATGAGGAAAGAAAGATTTTCATCTAAAAAAGAATAGATATGAACCCAAGGAGATATGGACCATTTAAACTACTTGAAAAAATTGTGGATAGTGCTTAAAAGTTTGATCTTCTATGTGAATACCAAGATAGTGTGCCTTTTAATGTTACTATTTATCCTAATTTGATGTCGATTTTTATTCTTCCTTGCAAGAAGAGTGATATGATAGCATCAAATACAAGTATGAAGCGTTAAAAGCACTAAGAAAGTCATTAATAAGATTATAAGCTAAGGAATTGCAAGCAAGGTTGATGTACTTTAGTTATAGATAAAGAAATTATTAATTATGAAAAATAAGCTAACAAAAGTAGAAGAATGGTGTAAGTGTATAATTATTTTATGGTGCAAGTCCAAATCCAAGAGAATATATAATTTGACTAAAAAGTCAGCAACTAAGTGGGCCAAACTGCACAATAAATTACTAGTTTTTTTTTTTGTCCAAATGGAGGTAAAGTAGAGGCGAAGTTAGGTAAATTTCAATATGACACCAAAAGTAGTAGTTTATCTTTTTGACTCTTTTAACAGTGGTTTTTCAAGAATGATCTCTGCTAAGCTTAATGTATAAATTTTAAACGAAAATACCCCTAGAAAATATTATAATGACTACTGCGTCCCGCTCTCCCTTTGTCATAAGGGCGGCACTTGACTTTGACCCCCTCTTGCTTAGACAACAGTTGTCATTTAATCTCTTCCTACATCCTCTCAGATAACTTGAAGTGTTGACTGGGCAGCATTCGCCCCTTCAGTCTCTTACCATATACTCGTTGACAGCACTTGCCATTTGATATTTTTCGTAGAGACAGTACCAGAACTTAAAGTGTTGCCTCCAGATGAAATGGAGATAATTTTGCTAAAACATTCTTATATTGGGACAAAAGGGCAGCAACATGTGTTTGTGAAGCCACGTGGTGAAATTCTTTGGGAAAATATTGGTCGACAAATCAATAATGAATATAGTTTTTTGCATAAAATAGAAATTTTCGGCGCACATGTTACAATTTTAACTTTCACAAAAAAAGTCTAACAAAAATAGGTAAGGAAAGTTATAGACGATTTCCAGAGATAAGCTCCTAGATTGCCAAGTCTTCGCTAATAAAAAGATCTGACAATCGTTACGAACTTTTTAGCTATTTTTGCAATATTTTCCATATATTGGGTCAAGTCACAGTATGGGGTAATAAGGCATCCTGTTTATGTAAGTCTCTCATAATGAAGAGCTAAAAATCAAAAAATTGACCACATGCCATCCATAAGGAGTGGTTTTGTAAAATTATCTGCGCTAAGGAATGTTTTAGTAAAATTCTTTTATTTAGTCCAGAGCCAAGACTTCACGGCAAAAAATTTGTAAGTCCTGACAATTGGCTATACTTCAAGGAAAAGTGCTGTTTTGCCAATATTCAAGTTATATAGCGAGAATGCAGGGAAGACTGGAAGGGGGCAAGTCTTGGCAATTGCCAAGACTTGCGACGAAGCGCGGCAAGTGTTGCCTTTTGCCAACACTTGCCGTTCAAGTGTTGGCAAATCGAGTAGGGGTCAAAAGCAAGTCTTTCATTTTGCCAAGACTTACGGCCAAGTGCGGCAAGTATTGCCTTTATCCAATACTTGAAGGGATAAGTGTTGAAAAGCAGAGAAATATAAAGGCAAGTCTTGGCCCCGACCTAAAAACTTAGGTTTTTCCGTCTAGATTTTTTTTACTAAACCTTAACGGGTGCATTTTTGCAAACCATCTATTAGCGCGGGCAAAAAGAAACCATTGCTTTCGTGTCATATTTTTACAAATCAGCCGCTAAAAATAAGCTCTAATATGAAGGAAAAGGGTGTCCAAATCATCATATGTTTGCTGGTCGACAAGTCAAAGTTAGTTAAATGGAAGCCTCTACAAGTTGTCCTAGTTAGTTAGAGATATATTTTTATATTTTTTGATGGGTTTAATTCCTTGCTTAATACTTATGTTAGCTAATTAGAGTAGTATAAGCTTTATCCATTGCCTCCTTATATTATAAATAGGGAATCTTTCATTATTTTTTTGGAGCTAGATATTATTATCGATATAATTATGAGATTTTTTCTTTCTCTTTGAGTGTGATTTTTTTTGAATTGATTCTTCAACCTTCAAAATTCAACTGAAGATTGTAAGAACTAAATCCTTCATAACTCTTAGATTACTTTTAAGCATTCCAAAAGGCAGTAAATTTACTATTGTTCTTGGAAATCTAATATTAAAATTACTTATTGAAGGTTATCTAATCCGAAACGTATAAAATATATTAACATTATATTTATTTATATAAAATACTTTTACTTATATTATAAGTTTATCTTTAGCTATTATAGCAAGTTGTCAGTCTTATTTTTATATTTAAATATCTATGCAATTATTTGTAAAATGTAATTTTAAAACGTCCTTCATATGGATTAAACTCTATTATGAAAGGTATAATAGATATATATAAGCACACACTTGCAAGAGACTTTATTTTATTTGCAAAGTTTACATGGCATAAACATTCAAGAGAGGAATAAATACATTTTTCTTTGAATTATTGTGTATGAATTTAAACAAAATTTATTCCACATTTTCTATTCATAAAATTTGATGTAATCGTTGAACATCGGACGTGCCTATTTTCGGGGATACGGATAATGAATTACATTATCTTTCTAAATTAATTGTTTCCTAAATATTGTTCAGTATCAATATCTCTAAGAGCTCGTTTGGGTAAGTTTATTATAAGTAGCTTATAAACCATAAGTTGTTTATAAGCTTCTTCTGAGAAATTAGGATTTTCTAACTTCTTACTTTTGGCTTATTTTAAGCACTTAAGTGTTTAAAGGCTCATGACATTTTCAGTTACCAAACACTCATTTATGTACTTTTAAGCCACTTTTAAGCGGCGAATTTGAAAAAAATATGACACCATAAGCAATGGTTTGCCTTTTTGCCCGCGCTAACAGATGTTTTGCAAAATACCCCCGTTAAGGTTTAATGAAAAAAATTCGGACGGAAACACCCCTGTCAAGTCTTTAGGTCAGGGGGAAGACTTGCCTTTTATATTTCTCTGCTTTTCAACACATATCCCTTAAAGTGTTGGCAAAAGGCAATACTTGTCGTACTTGGTCGTAAGTCTTGGCCTAAAGAAGGCTAAGACTTGTCTTTGACCTTTTTCTATTTACCAATACTTACCCTTAAAGTGTTGGCAAAAGGCAACACTTGCCGCACTTGGTCGTAAGTCTTGGCAATTTCCAAAACTTACCACTTCCAGTCTTTTCCTGCAATCTTGCCATATAAGTTGAAGTATTGGCAAAACAGTACTTGCCTTTGAAGTTTTGGCGATTCAAGATTGTTGCCTTGAAGTCTTGGCTTCGGGCGAAAAGGGTATTTTGCTAAAATATTTCTTAGCGCAGACATTTTTACAAAATCACTCCTTATGAAGGGCACGCGGTGAAATTTTTTACTTTTAAGCTTATCCAAATGAGCTCTAGTTTATCCCATAGATATTGTAAAATTTTTGTCAGGGAGCCACTTTTCCCTGCAATTTAGTTTTTAGCTACTTTTTAACATTATTTAATTTTTAGCCACTTTTTGAAACTTCAATCTTTGTGGGCTGAACTTCATACCTCAGCCCACAAGGATTGAAGTTTCAAAAAGTGACTAAAAATTAAATGACGAGACAAAAAGTAGCTATTCTGCACTTCCCCTAGATATTACTAGTACATAACTAACACACGTATTTGTTCATTTATCACAATAAAAAACTTAAAAAAAAATTCCCCAAACAATCTCCCCAATATTAGCAAAAAATTTCGCGTAAACCTCCTTCTCTATTAACATATTTCTCTAATTATTGACAAGATAATAAGAAATGTATACCAAGAAATGTATAATCACATATATGTAATGTTTCAAATACTACTTGATAAAATATATACTAAATATGTCAAATATATAGGTACATTATTTTTATTACTTAAAGAGAACTTTAGGTAAATAGCGGCTCTAGTCAGTATGCAGAAGATATGCTCATATTATTTGCACAGTTGTGTGGGCAAAAATACATCACCTACTATTATGGGGATAAAAGTTCAGCTGGCGAGATTAGACTTAGCCTATAAGTCACCGAGCACATAGATTACACTCCTGCTCCCTCAGCCATGGCTGCTAAGCCAGTACGGGCGTAGGATGCAAGGTATATATCCCGCCACCTTAGGGTTTACAATCTCCTAGATAGCATTTTGTATATGCCACCACCTTGAGTTTAGGCCCATGAGCCTTGTTAGTCTTTGTATTTTACCATAATTAGGATTGGGTAAATCGTAGCTATAAATACCCCCTCCTAACATTGTATTGTACATCAAGAGATTCACACCGAATCCGGCTATTCTCAAGGAATAAGATTACTACTTTCTTGCTTATTACTTTTTTCGAAATATTTATTTACTTTTCCTGCGTATTCACTGTATTGCTTGTGACCCTCTAATAAATTCAATTGTTCTACCTAAACGGCCAAATTCACGCCTAAATAGTTTAGCGCCCACTGTGTGGCACAGGCAAGGCGCTCACCTGCGCAGTCAGGTCAGACTACGATGACAATATTCCAAAGAACATTACCAACTCTACAGATGATTCCACACGGGATCCCAATGACCCTAACGATCAATCAAAAAACCCTGCCAAGGAACCAGTCCACGTAGCAAGCGACGACGAGGATGATCAACCATGTGGAGTTAATTCCGAGTTCAGAGATTTCCTTGTTGATCTCCTCAAAACCCTGCTAGAATGGGCAGAGAAGAACTCGGCCAACTTGGTCTAAGTCATGACCCAATAATTAGGAGCAATATTCGCTAGATCGCCTTAGAGGCCGGCATTCCCATGAGGACCAGCGCCCCTAAATGAGTCACCAGCATCCGTTCTTAATCTCAAGCTCAACATGGATGTCGCCCCTAGAGGCTCGGCAACAATCAATAACCAAGACCTCAAAGGAACACATGTCATTCAGGACATCTTGAAGGAGATGAAGGCTATCCACGATCGCATCGGTAACGTACCGGATGCTCCACCACAGGTTACAATCGTAGATGAGTAAAAGTTCTACAAACATGCATATAAAGCAAGTGTTGTATCGGTCTGTGTACCAAAGTATTTCTGCCTTCTGGATAACCTTAAGTACGACGGAACTACTGATCCGAACGAGCATATTGCTGCATACTACACAGCCATAAAAAGCAATGAGATTTATGCAGAAGAGACTCATCCGCTCTTGTGAAGAGATTCAGCTCAACCTTGATTAAAGGAGCCCTCTCGTGGTACACTTAGCTACCAATGCGTTTAATCGAGTCATTCATCCAGATGCAGGAACTATTCAAGAAGGCACACTCTGGAGCCCGCAAGCGGGAGAAGCGCATGGAAGATATCTTCTAGATCCGACAGCGGGACGACGAGTTGCTGAAGGACTAGTTGAAAAGATTTCAAAGGGAACACATGGAGCTCCTTCCGGTTCCCGATAGCATTATTGTAGCGGCCTTTGGAAAAAAGTCTAAATTCCAGAGGTTTGTTAGCCACTAGGGAGTTGCGGTGGAGTTTGACTCAACATCTCGTGTCAACATGGTGCTTTACAATAGAGGTACAATGAAAAGCTCTACCTTGAGCCAGAGCACTCCCAAAACCCCGAAGATGAATGACGGACACGAGCAGGAAGTCCATCCCTTGAGGGAGAAGGTGATGGAAGGACAACAAAAGAAAAAACTCAAATTCAACCAGGAACTGAAAGCCAGGCCGTTCTCGGAGGGCCGGGCCTTCGGAGAAACGTGCAGAGCCACAAAGTTTCAAAGACTTTGGGCTATGGGTCAACGCCATAGAGCTGGTTGCCCTTAACTTTAGAAAACTAGGCCCAAAAGTACGGCGGCCGTCCACTATAAAAGGAGCGACCAAGAGGAACTCAATGGCTTATTGTGATTTCCATCGAAGCAACGGTCATGCCACAGTCGACTGTAAGGCCTTGATGCTGGAAATTGAGCATTGAAAGAAAGGCACCTCAAGGATTTGATTGAAGAATGAGCGAGATAATTGAGAGCACCAGATCCTAAAGGCAAGCGAAGCGTCAGCGGGATCTTCACAACGCGCGGATCAGTTACAACTTATGGGATCAAAATGGCTAAATTATTTGCTAGCCCGATTATTGTCAGTCCGATAGAAGGGGAAGGAAAACATGCAAATGCTTTCATAGTCCCAATCAGGGTGCTTGATCTTCAAATTGAAAAAGCCTTGATTGACCTGGGGAGCGATGCCAACATAATCCGAAGCGAGGTATTACATAAGACATGACAACACCACCAGATGATTCCAAGCCTCTACAAGATAACCGACTTCAATGGCCTTTGTGAAAAACCGATCGGAGAACTAGCTCTGTCGGTTCATATCCCCAATGTGACGAGCATTAATCCTTTTCAGGTACTAGCTAGCAGTCTTTCATATGATGTTATCCTGGGATGGTCGTGGATACACAATGTAAAGAGAGTACCCTCAATAATTCATCGAGTCTTCAGATACCCGGCTTCAAGAGGGATCAGCGACTTACGGAGTGAGCGGTCCTTGTCTGAAAGCTACCTTGTACCTGGCAAAAGCTTCCATCAAGGGCCCATAGCCGAAGTAAATATGATTGATGAAGAGTCATTTTGGGATGTTTCTATTGAACAAAAGGCCAGAATAGCAGTGGGAAAGCTTAGAGAATGGGTGTAGAAGATGAGCCATCTTATTCCCAAAGCATCAGAACTTTTGTACCAGTTCTCCGAAGTACTGGTAAAGGACGAGGAACCTTGGTGGCCGATACATTTTAAGTTGTTAAATTGCATGTATACCTAAGATTATTGTTGGTGATAGGCATGTTAACTTCTTGAGCAACTTTTGGCATGTTCTTTTAAGGGACGTTGGGTATCATATTTCGATTTTCTACATCTTGTCGTTCCAAATCAATGGACAAACACAAGGAGTTAATAAAATATTGGGGAACATGTAAAGAGCATTTATAAAGGGTAAATTAGCCTCTTCAGAAAATCACGCACCTATAATTTTAGGCCAAATACATAAGGAGCCCCTTGAACTTGTCCAGACATTTCACTTAAACATTTAAACTGAACTTAATACCATTCAAACACTTAAACTCAATTCAAAGTGTCACATAGGCACAACTTGCTGTAACAGTCGAGATAATACTATGCATGTGACCCACTCACCAGTGACATGGCAAGTAATCCAAAAGAAAAAAGACATGTGTCTTGATACCAAATAATCCATCAAATAAAAGAAAAGTAAAACATTTGGCCCCTTATATACAAAAACAAACTTTTAAAACTATTTGCACACCCATATTCTCTGTCTTCTCCATGAAGCTTATCCTCATCTCTTCCCACCATTAAAATCAGACACTAAATAGTGATATTGGTGAGGTTGTTAATGGAACTGTGCTAATGAAGTTTTTGATTGTGGCGTTTTGAGTGATTATTGAATTTCCTCTTTACTAAAGGATAAAAATAAATATGCTAAATGTTGTATTGTTTTTATTTTTATTTTTTGTACTGAAGAATATAAATCTATCGAATTATGTCAATAAAGAGCAGTGTTATAGGCGCAAATAAAAAAATGAGCACAAAATCTATTGAACTTTGATTATATTTTTTTCTATTGCTGAAGAATTTGCATTGCAATTATGGAGTTAAATTTTACATTGGTTTGGAGTTAGTATATGTTGAGCAGCGTTCATGGAGAGTAGGCATCTTAAGAGCCAGAAAGAGTTTGAAGGAAAGGAGGAAGCTGTGATGTCCATGTCATGCTTTTTTCCAATATCATGCTCCTAAATAATGTCATCTAAGTTGTGTCTATGTGTCACACTTTTAATAGAATTTAAGTGTTCAAGTGGCATTAAGATTAGTTTAGGTGCCTAAGTGAAATATCGGACAAGTTCGAGAGGCTCCATATATATTTGGCCATGGTTTAATTTACTTACTATAGAATAATTCATCTTCCACATATAACAAGGAGTCGAAAGCAAGTTCGAGCTTGGCGACTTAGTTTGAGTGCATATGAGGAAAGAAAGATTTCCTTCTAAAAAGGAATAAATATGAACCCAAGGAGAGATGGACCATTTAAACTACTTAAAAAAATTGTGGATAGTACTTATAAGTTTGATCTTCTATGTGAGTGCCAAGATAGTATGCCTTTTAATGTTACTAATTTATCCTAATTTGATGTTGATTTTAATTCTTCCTTGCAAGAAGAGTGAAATTATAGCATCAAATACAAGGATGAAGCGTTAAAAGCATTAAGAAAGTCATTAACAAGATCATAAGCTAAGAAACTGCAAGCAAGGTTGATGTACTTTAGTTATAGATAAAAAAAAACTATTAATTATGATAAATAAGCTAACAAAAGTAGAAGAATGGTGTAAGTGTATAATTATTTTATGGTGCAAGTCCGAATCCAAGAGAATATATAATTTGACTAAAAAGTCAGCAACTAAGTGGGCCAAACTGTACAATAAATGACTAGTTATTTTTTTTTTTTGTCCAAATGGAGGTAAAGTAGAGGCGAGGTTCGGTAAATTGCAAAACTAAGACACCATAAGTAGTAGTTTACCATTTTGACTCTGTTAACAGTGGCTTTTCAAGAATGACCTCTACTAAGTTTAATGAATAAATTTTGAACGAAAATACCCCTACAAAATATTATAATGACTCCCACTTTGCGCTCTCCCTTTGTCATAAGGGCGGCACTTGACTTTGACCCCCTCTTGCTTAGACAACAGTTGTCATTTAATCTTTTCCACATTCTCTCAGATAACTTGAAGTGTTGACTGGACAACACTCGCCCCTACAATCTCTTACCATATACTCGTAGACAACACTTGCCATTTGGTAGTTTCCGTAAAGACAGTAATTGTCGATTCATAACTTAAAGTGTTGTCTCAAGATGAAATGGAGATAATTTTACTAAAACATTCTTATATTGGGACAAAAGGGCAGCAACATGTGTTTGTGAAGCCACGTGGTGAAATTCTTTGGGAAAAGATTGGTCGACAAATAGATAATGAATATAGTTTTTTGCATAAAATAGAAATTTCTGGCGCACATGTTACAATTTTAACTTTCACAAAAAAAGTCTAACAGAAATAGGTAAGGAAAGTTATAGACGATTGCCAGAGATAAGCTCCTAGATTGCCAAGTCAACGCTAATAAAAAGATCTGACAATCGTTATAAACTTTTTAGCTATTTTTGCAATGTTTTCCATATATTGGGCCGAGTCACAGTATGGGGGTCATAAGGCGTCCTACTTATGTAAATCTCCCATAATGAAGAGCTAAAATAAAAAAAAAAAAAATCACGGCATGCCATCCATAAGGAGTGGTTTTGTAAAATTACCCGCGCTCAGGAATGTTTTAGCAAAATACTTTTATTTAGTCCAGAGCCAAGATTTCAAGGCAAAAAATTTGTAAGTCTTGGCAATTGGCTATACTTCAAGGACAAGTGTTGTTTTACCAATATTTCAAGTAATATAGCGAGAATGCATGGAAGACTAGGAGGGGCAAGTCTTGGCAAATTGCCAAGACTTGCGACAAAGTGCGGCAAGTGTTGCCTTTTGCGAACACTTGCCGTTCAAGTGTTGGCAAATCGAGCAGGGGTCAAAGGCAAGTCTTTCCTTTTGCCAAGACTTACGGCCAAGTGCGACAAGTATTGCCTTTTGCCAATACTGAAAGGGATAAATTTGAAAAGCAGAGAAATATAAAGTCAAGTCTTGGCGCTGACCTAAAAACTCGATAGGGGCATTTTCATCCGAATTTTTTTTATTAAACCTTAACGGGGGTATTTTTGCAAACCATCTGTTAGCGCGGGCAAAAAGGTAAACCATTGCTTCCCGTGTCATATTTTTGCAAATCAGCCGCTAAAAATAAGCTCTAATATAAAGGAAAAGGGTGCCCAAATCATCACATGTTTGCTGGTCGACAAGTCAAAGTTAGTTAAATGGAAGCCTCTACAAGTTGTCCTTGTAAGTTAGAGATATATTTTTCTATATTTTGTTGGATTTAATTCCTTACTTAATACTCATGTTAGCTAATTTGAGTAGTATAAGCTTTATCGATTGCCTCCTTATATTATAAATAAGGGAGTCTTTTATTATTTTCTTGGAGCTAGATATTATTATCAACACTTATCCCTTAAAGTGTTGGCAAAAGGCAATACTTGCTGCACTTGTTTGTAAGTCTTGGCAAAGGCCAAGACTTGACTTTGACCCCTCTCTATTTGCCAACACTTACTCTTAAAGTGTTGGCAAAAGACAACACTTGCCGCACTTGGTCGTAAGTCTTGACAATTGCCTAAACTTGCCCCTTCCACTCTTTCCCTGCATTCTCGCCATATAACTTAAAAATTGGCAAAACATTTGCCAAAACTTACAAAATTTTTGCCATGAAGTCTTGGCTCCGGGCAAAAATGGGTATTTTGCTAAAATATTTTTAGCTCGGTTATTTTTGCAAAACCACTCCTTATGAGGGCACGCGATGAAATTTTTTGCTTTTAAGCTTATCAAAATGAGCTCTAATTTTTTGCTTATTTGCAAAAATATGATACGGGAAGCTTTGGTTTTCCAAAATGCCCTCACTAATAGATGTTTAGCAAAAATGCCCTCATTAGTTTAATGAAACTTTTTTCGAACCAAAATATTCCTACAAACCAATAAAAAGACGCGCCCCAATCCCTCCCCTTCCTTTTCTCCATTCACGCTATCAAGAAAATCATAAAACTCCATTCCTTTTACAGATTGCTCTGTTCAAGAGATGATTCAACGTAAGATTTCTTCAAGTTGCAAGGGTAAAGTTCTCTGCAACTATTACCAAGAATTTAAGCTCTGGTGCAATCAGCACCCTACATACACTTCTTGCCTATTGTCAAGACTCTATGGCCTGTTGCAAGTGCCAACTTGCAAAGAAAATCTCTGCAACCATTGGCTTATAGCTAAGAGTTTAAGCTCTGGTGCAATGGGCACCTGGGAGAGACTTCTTGGCTATTGCCAAGACTTTAAGCCCTTTTGCACTGGCCAACTTCAGGAAAAAAATCTCTACAAGTCTTGGCAATAGCCAAGACTTTAAGTTTTGCTGCAAAGGGAAACTTGCACTGAAAATCTCTAAAGTATTGGCAATAGCCAAGACTTTAAACTCTACTGCAATGAGAGGCTTGTAGAGACTTCTTGCCTATTGCCAAGACTTTAAGCCATGTTGCCATGGTCTCTACAACTATAGAAAATGTCTCTACAACTATTGCCAATAACCAACACTTTAAACTCCAACGGAAGGGGCAACTTGTACAAATAGTGTGTGCAAGTATTGACAATTGCCAGGACTTTAAACTCTAGTGGAAGGAGCAACTTGTACAAATAGTCTCTGCAAGTATTGGCAATTGCCAAGACTTTTACTTATTTGCAGTGCAAAACTTGCAGAGATAGTCTCTGCAACTCTTGGAAATAGCCAAGACTTTAAGTTATGTTGTAAGGGGGACCTTACACTAAAAATCTCTAAGAGTATTGGCAATTGCCAAGACTTCTACCTCTACTACAGTGAACAAGTTAGAGACAAAGTCTCTGCAACTCTTGGCGATAGCCAAGACTCTAAGGTCTGGTGGAAGCGACAACTTACACGGAACATCTCTGCAAGTATTGGCAATAGCCAAGACTTTAAACTCTACTGCAATAAGCACCTTGCAGAGAAAATCTATGCAACTCTTGGCCATGGTCAAGATTTTAAGCTCTATGCAAAACATGAATATCTAATAGCCATAGGCAATAAAAACCTTCAAATCACTGGAATCAAGCAAACACAAGAAAAAATCCCAAATTTCCAGCATACAAAGAAGAAAGAAGGAGGTCAGGAATGGGGAAAGAGAGTAGGAAACATGAATTAAACAAATTGGGGTAAAATAGTCCTTTCATAAGAGGAGTATGATGTGGAGGACATTTATTTAAAACATTTGTAAGTGGGGGAAATTAGGTAAGACCATGTCTTATTGAGGGCACTAGGTGATATTTTCTGCTAATTTATCCCCTAGATATTGTTAAATTTTTACAAGGGAGCCACTTTTCCCTGCAATTTAGTTTTTAGCTACTTTTTATGAAGTATTTAATTTTTAGACACTTTTTGAAACTTCAGTCCTTATGGGCTGATGTTTCAAAAATTGGATAAAACTTAAATGACGAGCCAAAAAGTTGCTATTCTGAACTTCCCCCTAGATATTACTAGTACATAACTAACACACGTATTTGTTCATTTATCACAATAAAAAAACTAAAAAAAAAAACCTAAACAATCTTCCCAATATTAGCATACTTATTAAAAATCCTTCAAAGAAAGAACGTCTTCATTTTATAGAACAAACAAAAGAAAATTCAAGTCTTCCTATCTAAATCATACGGCCAAAAATTTCGCCTAAGCCTCCTTCTCTATTAACATATTTCTGTAATTATTGACAGGATAATAAGAAATGTATACCAAGAAATGTATAATCACATATATGTAATGTTTCAAATACAACTTGATAAAATATACACTAAATATGTCAAATATATAGGTACATTATTTGTATTACTTAAAGAGAACTTCATGTAAATAGCGGCTCTAGTCAGTATGCAGAAGATATGCTCATATTATTTGCACAGTTGTTTTGGCAAAAATACATCACCTACTATTACGGGGATAAAAGTCCAGCAGGCGAGATTAGACTTAGCCTATAAGTCAGCGAGCACACAGGTTACACGCCTGCTCCCTAAGCCACGGCTGCTAAGCCAGTACGTGCGTAGAATGCAAGGTATACATCCCGCCACCTTAGGATTTACAATCTCCTAGTTAGGATTTTGTATATACCACCACCTTGAGTTTAGGCCCATGAGCTTTGTTAGTCTTTGTATTTTATCATAATTAGGACTGGATAAATCGTAGCTATAAATACCCCTCCTTACATTGTATTGTACATCAAACGATTCACACCGAGTCATGCTATTCTCAAGGAATAAGATTACTACTTTCTTTCTTATTACTTTTTTCTCAATATTTATTTACTTTTCTTTCATATTTACTGTATTGCTTGTGACCCTCTAATAAATTCAATTGTTTTATCTAAACGACCAAATTTAGGCCTAAATAGTTTGGCGCCCAGGAAATTGTAGGTATTATGCGAAAGAAAAGACGCAGTCAGGTCAGACTACAACGACAACGTTCCAAAGAACATTACCAACTGCGTAGATGATTCCATACGGGTTCCCAATGACCCTAACGATCAATCGAAAACCCTGCCAAGGAACCAGTCCATGTAGCTAGTGACAATGAGGACGATCAACCACATGGAGTTAATTCCGAGTTCAGAGATTTCCTTGTTGATCTCCTAAAAACCTTGCCAGAACGGGCAGAAAGAACTCGGCCAACTTGGTCGAAGGCATAACCCAATAATTAGGAGCAATGTTCGCTGGATCGTCTTAGAGGCCAGCATTCCCACGAGGACCAGCACCCATAAACGAGTCATTAGCATCTGTTTCTAATCGCAGACTCAACATGGATGCCACCCCTAGAGGCTCGACAACAATCAATAACCAAAGCCTCAAAGGAACACATGTCATTCAGGACATCCTGAAGGAGATGAAGGCTATCCACGATCGCATCGGTAACGTACCGGATTCTCCACCACAGGTTACCATCGTAGTTGAGTAGAAGTTCTAAAAACATGCATATAAAGCAAGTGTTCCACCGGTCCGTGTACCAAAGTCTTTCCGCCTTCCGGATAACCTTAAGTACGACAGAACTACTGATCCGGACAAGTATATTGCTACATACTATACAACCATAAAAAGCAATGAGATTTATAAAGAAGAGACTCATCTGCTCTGGTGAAGAGATTCGGCTCGACCTTGACTGAAGGAGCCCTCTTGTGGTACCCTCAGCTACCTATGGGTTTGATCGAGTCATTCACCCAGATGCAGGAACTATTCAAAAAGGCACACTCTGGAGCCCGCAAATGGGAGAAACGCATGGAAGATATCTTTTAGATCCAGCAGCGGAACAATGAGTTGCTGAAGGACTACCTGAAAAGATTTCAGATGAACGCATGGAGCTCTTTCTGGTTCCCGATAACATTGTTGTAGTGGCCTTTGGAAAAAGTTTGAATTCCAGATGTTTGTAAGCCACTAGGGAGTTGCAGTGGAGTTTGATTCAACATCTCGTGTCAACATGGAGTGCTTTACATCAGAGGTACAATGAAAAGCTCCACCTTGAGCCAGAGCACTCTCAAAACCCCAAAGACGAATGATGGAGGCGAGTAGGAAGTCCATCCCTTGAGAGAGAAGGTGATGGAAGGAGAACAAAAGGAAAAACTCAAAGTCAAGTAGGAACCGGGAAGCCAAGCCATTCTTGGAGGGCCGGGCCTTAGGAGAAACGTGCAGAGCCACAAAATTTCAATGACTTTGGGCTGCGGGACAACGCCATAAATCTGGTTGCCCATAATTTTGAAAAATGATGGCTATAATTTATTCATATATTTTTATATATTAAATATCAAATATTTGAATAAAATGAATAAATACATCCATCTCTTGCATATTTTCTAACATATCTTGCAGGAGGAAGAAATCATGAAAAATTGTAAGAAAGACCATTGATGCAACTACATAGCTCATAAATGCATAGATGATTATTGCACATGGAAAACAAATTGAGTGGCCAACTGGAATGATGAAGCGAACTCATAAAAGCGACCATAACACTGATAGTCGTGTCTGTAATTTTTTTGCTCTGAAGAAATAATCACAACTGCGGACAAGACACAGTCGCAACTGTAGATCCAAGCCATTTGAATATATGAAAAAGCCATAAATTCACATTCAAATCTATGGAAAAATCGTAGCAACTTTTGCATCTACAGAATTGCCATAAATCCAAGTCAAAGTTCACATCTATGGGAAAATCCTTGGCTTGGAAAGTCTATAAATAGGTGCTCAAGTTTTGTATGAAGATCATCCACCAATTGGCATACACAAGACTTAGTCTTGTTCAGTGTTCTTTTCTTAGTTTTATTTCTTTGTTTTCCTTGGTAGGAATAATAATATTTTCCTTTAGTTTTTATCTTTTCTCCATAATGGAGTATTTTTTTTTGGTTGGGATACTAAAATGAAGCTTAAAAATATTATTTTAATAGATGTCTAAATTTTATTATTTTTTCGTGTTTGAGATTCTTTCTTTATCATATTTATACACTAGGTTTAACCATAATCTTTATCTTATTTCTTTCAATTCTAATTCTCGCGGAGGAATCCACTCAAATAAATTTATTGATTTAGTAAAAGCTAATCGAAAGAGATTTTTACTCACTTGGTGTACTCAACCGAAATACTTCTTGTTTAAAGCCATTACTTTAATTGCTTAATAGTATAAGCGATAGTGGTGCTATTAATCAGTTATTGTTTAATATCTCTAACTTCAATAGATTAATAGTATAAGAGCAAGTGGTGCTATTATGAACTTGTTGTTACGTGGAGTGATTGAATTAGAAATAAACAGTTATTCTTTAAACAAGGTCTTTGTTTTACTGTTAATCAATTAATAGTAGAAGCGCAAGTGGTGCTATTAATGGATTTCTTTTATGTGATTTGGTTGAATTAGCAATAAGCGATCATTTCATCAAACAGAGAAATAAATAATAAAGTTTTTATTCTATTATGATAATATTATCTTGTATATTCAGAATATCCCAACCTCTATCTTTTATTTAGAAAATCCAAAAATACTTATTGTTTTTATTTTTAGTACTTAGAAATTATAATCAACTCTCATTTCATCAACTTGATCCTCTCAGATAGTAACAAAGATAATATAAACCTGTAACCTAGGTGATTCCAATCTCTGTGGGACGATATCTTAAACTAAATTAGAATTTGACAAGTACGAACAGAAAAAATCATATACACTTTGGGCTCGTCAGAAAAAAGGCCCAAAAGTATGGTGGCCGTCCATTATAATAGGAGCGACAGAGAGGAACGTCTTATTGCGATTTCCATCAAAGCAACGGCCATGCCACGGTCGACTGCAAGGCCCTGATGCTGGAAATTGAGCATTTATTGAAGGAAAGGCACCTCAAGGATTTGATTGAAGAAGGAGCGAGATGATTGAGAGCACCAGATCCTAAAGGCAAGCGAAGCGTCGGGATCTTTAGAACGCGCGGATCAGTTACAACTTGTGGGATTAAAATGGCTGAATTATTTGCTAGCCCAATTATTTTCAGTCCGATAGAAGGGGAAGGAAAACATGCAGACGCTTTCACAGTCCCAATCAGGGTGCTTGATCTTCAAATTGAAAAAGCCTTGATTGACCCAGGGAGCGACTCCAACATCATCTGGAGGGAGGTATTACAGAAGACATGATCGGACCACCAGATGATTCCAAGCCTCTACAAGACAACCGGCTTCAATGGCCTTTGTGAAAAACTGATCGGAGAACTAGCTCTGTCGGTTCATATCCCCAATGTGACGAGCATTACACCTTTTCAGGTACTAGCTAGCAGTCTTTCATATGATGTTATCCTGAGAGGGTCGTGGATACACAGCGTAAAGAGAGTACCCTCAATACTTCATCAAGTCTTCAGATACCCGGCCTCAAGAGGGATCAGCAACTTACAGAGTGAGAGGTCCTTGTCTGAAAGCTATCTTGTACCTGGCAAAAGCTTCCATCAAGGGCCCATAGCCGAAGTAAATATGATTGATGAAGAGTCACTCTGGGATGTGTCTATTGAACAAAAGACCAGAATAGCAGTGGGGGATCTGAGAGAACGGGTGTCAGAGATGAGCCATCTTATTCCCAAAGCAGCAGAATTATGGTACCAGTTCTCCGATGTATTGGTAAAGGACGAGGAACCTTAATGGCCGATACATTGCTGCCAGGTGTTGGCCCAGACAAAGATGCATTTCCTGTAGCTTCCGACAATAACTGAGCCAGTCCAGGGAGAGCATATGCTTCTATACGTTACAATCTCAGAAATAGCATGGAATGCGGTCTTGGCGTAAGAAGCAAATGGGAGGCAGTTCCCCATAAAATATGCTAGTAAGGGACTTCTATGTGCGGACGGACATCTCTCATTACTAGACCAGTTCTTGGCGCCCGTAATCATGGAAAGACGGGAACTGCATCTATATTTCCTAAATCATACGGTCAGTGTGATCTCGTCCATACCGCTGCGGAACATTCTATCCAGGCCTGGACTCCCGAAGAGGTTGGCAGAATGGGTCGAGGATCTAGTAGAATAAGATATCACTTTTCAACCACGAGCGACTGTTAGGTAACAATCTCTAGAAGGTTTCACCACAGATTTTGTGGAAAAATTGGCGTCAAAGGCATAGGAGGGCAGAGGCGATCGAACCCGGGCACTGGATAATCCATACAGATGTGGACCTCGGAGGAAAAGAAGCCAACCTTGATTTATAGATTAAAACACCCACCAGGAAGGTCTTTCACAAGGCCACAAAATGTCCGAGCATTGAAGCAAATGTAAAGTCATAATTCAAGCTCTTGACTTAGACTACATATTGGGGGCCAAAGAGATCAATCTCCATAGCAGCTCCCAGCGTTGGTCGAGTGAATGAGATTTTTACCATAGAGGACATCTGTACACCGGACTCACGGGCAAAAAGGAAGACACTTTTGAAAAACTTTCACAAGTAGGTTTTCGTTTATCGGGAGGAATGATCAAATGACAATAAAGTGTCTGAAGATTCGCACACCGATTCAGACAACCAGCAAATACTGATTGAGCTAACCCCCGCGGACCTGATGAACCTTGAAGTTTCAAGCACAGGATCCGCTTCAGATCAACGTCACGTGTTGATTAACTACTTGGACAAGGGGGTACTCCTAAAAAAAAGGCAGAAAGTAGACAGTTGTAGAGGCATGTGGTTCATTATTGTTATGTCAATAGTGAGTTCTACCATCGGATGGTCAGCAACCCACAGATCGTACATCGGGGTTCAACACCCTCTAGCAAAGAAGCCTCGGGGGATGCTTCCAAGCCTCCCCAAATTTTATCTCCGTCAAGCACAAAGAATCTCTTGAAGGCATGAAAGAAGCAGGAACTATTCGGCTTAGGAAGTACAATTCTTTTCAGTATTTACTTTAATTAAGTCTTTAGTTTCTTTTAGAATTTTGATTACAGTATTTTCATACTTATCAATCATGTTACTGGTGTTCACCCACAACAATTCATACCCAGCGCCCTTATTTTATTAATAAAACTACTATTCTGTTTAGTCAGTTTTACAATTAGATCCATCTACGATCCAAATATTCATAGCCCCGGCACAACTTAAGTTTAAGTAATATACTCACTTTTCGTGACAAAAGTAGGGTAAATTACTCGCTTAAAGCTAGATCACTTCAAGTTCAGCCACCAGGCATTATTTCGTAAGTTGAAATCGTTAGTTCAACAATATTGCACCGACAAGCCTTTGAGGAAGCCCACCCCCATAGTGCCACAAAGTCTTAAATACTCGAGTAAACAAGTAATGACGTTCTATTTCGAACGCAAAAATGCCCCGTTACATATCACGGGCTAAAGTCCTCCCACTGCGGGCGCAAATAACTGTCTATCACATTGCAACATAAGCCATCATGTACTGATGCAAATGAAGCGCCCAACAGTGCGCACGGCCATCTTTAAAAGACACTAGCCCAGAAAGGCACACAATCACATGTTGCTTGACTATGCTACAAGTAACTACGCAAGCACGTATAAAATATTGATGAACGATCGTTTCATTAATATCAACAGCCCGTAGGCTCATAATATACAATCAGGTTCTTTAGAATGCAACACTTTTCATTACAGGTGCTCTTAAGAAACTAAAAAAGGCTAAAACTGCAAGTTTCTCTGAATTTGCACGGCCGAAGCCACTTTATTTGGATTGTAGTTACAAGCTGACAAGCAACTCGAATCTCTCTTAGGCATCGGGAGATATGTCAGTCTGAGTAATCTTCGGCGCATAAGACCTCGAAAGCGTCTGAGCATGGGAAAAACCTTCTCTCGCCACGATGAGTGCACCCGAGGATTAGCTTCAACCTCTACTAATCAAACGAGAGTGCACTGTCCCAATGATCTTCAAGCATAATTGGGATCTTATCGAGGACGGGGGACATACCACAAAGGTGAGTCTTCCCTCGGGTATTCCACAACCAACGGCCGATGAGGCGTCGCAACAACAATCTAGCCGAACCAGACAAACAAGTTGAAAGCCACGAATCATGAGAAGATTCAGAACTTGGTGACACCTTAACTGGCTGACGGAATAAAGTTATACCCTCTTGCCTGCCATGAAACAGGGCCAGGCACTGAAGCCTCAACCAAGTGTTATTGAAGGAGCTATCTGAATGTCTACGACGTCGCAGAAGAGAAGCCTCACCACAACAGAGAGGGTTAAGCCTCCTGACCCTGCATGATAAGAGGAATATCACAGCAACCATCATGCTAGAAGAATAGCACACTGTAATCAGTGCACATGCCACAATGAAGACATTCCGAAGAACGTCATTAGAATCCGATCAAACTTCATGACTCGGGGGGACTCCGTTCGTCCAATCATGGATGGAGAAATCATGGATGGAGAAACAGAGGGAGAAAATCGTGGAAGGTTTTATGCTTACAATTTTCTCATGCACCATCCATTCTAAATGAATGAGCCGTTCTGGGAATATTGGGCTAGGAACAAACGCAAACATTTTTAAGAGGAATTATTCTCTCATATAAAAGCTTTGGAAGGGATGAAGTATTTTTCTGGAGAAGATTTGTGATTTCGCCACTATCATAAAGCCCTATTTATAGGCAGAATAAGATAAGGATGAAGTGTAAAATGGTCAAGCATAATTATGACTTGAAGATATGAAATGGCTCGGCACATTAAAAGGTGTTTTTGGGAAGGTGCATGACATCGATATTAACCAATCAAATAACGACACGAAGGGTTCTCGAAGAAAACAAATGTCGGTCTAGGTCAAAGAAACTGTGAGTTTCAATGAGTCAGTGAGATATCTTTTCACATCCTTTCTGCATACCTCTTTCACTTCCTGACTGCTTATGACAGCACTCAGGAAGTGGGGGGATTGACTGTGTAGGAAAAAATGCGCTACCTACTATTACGGGGATATGAGTCCAGCTAGCGAGATTAGACTTAGTCTATATATCACCATGCATAGAGGATATATGCCTACTCCCTAAGCCTTGGCCGCTAAGCCGGTAAGGGCATAGGATGCAAGGTATACATCCCGCCGCCCTAGGGTTTACAATCTCCCAGTTAGGGTTTTATATATACCACCACCTTGAGTTTATAGGCCTATGAAACTTATTAGTCTTTGTATTTTACCATAATTAGGACTGTGTAAATCATAGCTATAAATACCCCTCCTTACATTGTATTGTACATCAAAGAATAAGATTACTACTTTCTTGCTTATTACTTTTCTCTCAATATTTATTTACTTTTCCTGCGTACTTACTGTATTGCTTGTGACCTTCTAATAAATTCATTTATTTTACTTAAACGACTAAATTTAAGCCTAAACAACAGTATGTATGAAATATACAAAATAACTACTTTTTTTGTATGTTTAAGTGATCTAGCATGGTTCAGATAGTATAATTTTTTCTTACTTAAAATTGTGGAAGTCCCATCTAATATACATTTAATATTAATGATAGTAATACTTAAATTAATAAAATGCATCATAGAGATATGATTTATAAAGCACATATACTGAAAGTATAAAGCTACTTTTAACTTATAAAATAATTAAAATATGCTCTAAATGTATAAAATTAGAATGTTTGTTTCAAATATCTATATGAAAATAGTGTAAATGGTGAGCAAGATCTCACCCTTCTCTTCTTTTTGTTGGGGGGGGGGGGGTAAGGGGTGCTGCAACTTCAACGCCTAAGACATTAAATTTTTTCATAAGTGATAATATAATGCTATAATTTTGCATTAACTTTTACTATTATTTCATAGGACTAGGATAAGCTTATAACTCGATTCTCATTTATTAAGGAAGCAATAAAGTGCTAGCATACGTGAAAAATTCCTAATGGCTAATTAGTTGCTATTTATGTTTTTTACCGTTTATCCTCAACTTCATTGGTTTTCAATCAAACACTTCAACTTGATTAAATGGACATATAAGATAAAAGTCCATAAGTTCCCGTTCACTTTTGGCTCTAACTACTATTCTTTTCCCTTCAATAAATTTCCTTCTAAAAATATAATATTATTGTATTAGCATGTCCAACTTTTTATGATCCCAATACATTAAACAATTAAAATAAATATATAAGTACATTATTCTTAATATTGATGTATAAGTACATTTTTCTTAATATGAAATATATGAGTTTAATTTGAATGAGTACCGAATTTAATTAAATTTTTTTCTTGTAGGAGTTTCTCGTTAAATATTTAAATTTCAAATGGAAACATAAGTGATCAATTTTCATTGTAGTTAATTTTTAATGTATTGAAATTGAATTACTAATTAAAATTATAGTAATTTAATTGACTACGTAATGAATATATATAATACACACCCTATATATTTCAAATTTATTCCTCTGTCATTTAACATACACACCATTTTATTATTTTACATGTAAAAACTATAATTCAAAGATTTGCATACACACTGCTACATAATATAACAAGAATTATGTGAGAACTAAAACAAATAGGAAATAATTTTTTTTGTAGAACAATGATTATATATATGACAATACATTATCAAGAATAAATACATATATGACATCATTAATCAAACCACTAACTGACCATGTATTCTGTAAAATCATCATAAGTACGGGTAGAAGTAATAATTGTTAGTGTGTCTCTCCAGTCTTTCTGTTGAACCCCTAGATAATCTCGCTTGCAGAGTCAACCAAAGTCATTTTAGTCACATGTTCATGTTTTTTGCCTCATTTGATAGGTCAGCAAAGAATAGACTAAAAAAGGATGAATTGAAGACAAGAATTGACGTAATTAAATATATTTTGAGTAAACACGTATATATTTGGAGTGAACACGTTGATAATGAAGCTATTACAGTATAATGGCAACTACTGCGACATTGTAAGCGAAGGTAACAGGTTCAAACCTGGACAAAGTGTGTCATCTAACCTATTTTTCAATTACTTTATATTTAATTACTCTTACTATGCAGCGAAGTTTCTTATATCTTATATATGTTATCACTGGTAATAATGAAGTTTGATTTGCCTACTCTTGCTATGTAGCCAATTTTTTTGGAAAAATTACACACTGTCATTGGATGATACTCTTTTTTAAAACATACCTACATTTTTTTATTTTTCAAAACGAGCAAAATTTTTAGAAATGCTACCAAACATGTCCAAAAAAAAACCTATATCTCTTTCTCTCTTCTCTCTCCCCACACCCACTGACTTTCCTGCCGTCGGCGATGTTCCCCCACCCATCCCCCGTCATCTCCACCATCCTTACCGTCCCTTCACTCATCCACCATCCCTTCACTCGTCCATCATCCCTTCTACAATTCTGTAAAGAAGTACTTATCCAAGCTCCATTATCATAGATGTGAGCTAAGATAAGGTTGAGCCATGGCTATTGCAGTTAAGGAACACAGGGAGAATTTCTAGTGAGAGAATTTTGTAAATGAACTTGATTGATTAATACAATGAATCTGTACAGTTGCAATGTATATATATACACCTCAATATCAGTGTAACCTATGAACTACCTTTAACCAACTCCACTAACTGATCCTAGCTGGAGTAACTGACTATCTTAGCTGGCCTAACTAACTTCTACCACTAACTACTAACTGTTTAACTTAACCACTAACTAACTGCATTAGTCGACTGCTAATACTCTGTCTTCTCAACACCCCCCCTCAAGCTAAAGGGTAAGAAAATGTCTTTCACTCCTAGCTTGTCGAGTAGATAGTAATGCTGTGGTTTGCCCAAGCCCTTTGTCAACAGATCTGCTAGTTGTTCTTTAGTACCAATGTGTTGTGTAGCTATTAGCCCATTCAGCAACTTCTCTCTTACAAAATGACAGTCAATGTCAATGTATTTAGTTCTCTCATGAAAGATAGGGTTTGCAGCTATTTGGATGGCTGCCTTGTTATCACAATGCAAAGTGACAGGCTGAAAGATTCTTACACCCAACTCTCTGAATAACCCTACTAACCAAGTGATTTCTGCAACTGTGGATGCCATACTCCTGAACTCAGCTTCTCCTGAACTCCTTGACACTGTTTCCTGTTTCTTAGCTTTCCAAGATATCAATGAATTCCCAAACTTAACCACATATCCAGTTACTGATCTCCTAGACTCTGGGCATGCTGCCCAGTCAGAGTCACAGTATGCAGTGAGGCTGTGTCTTACATCTGCATTCATCAAGATCCCCAAACCTGGAGCACCTTTAATGTATCTCACTACTCTTAGAGCTGCATTCATGCGAGACACCTTGGGCTTGTGCATAAACTGGCTGAGGACCTGAACAGTAAAGGCTATGTCAGGTCTTGTCATTGTCAAGTAAAGTAGTCTCCCTACTAGTCTCTGATAAGGTTCTGCATCCTCTAGCAGGGTATCCTCAGGTACTGGTATAGAAATATTTCTTAGGAACTCATCATAGTCCAGCAAGTGAGTCTCTGATTAAAATCAAGAGGAGTGGAAGCTGGTTTAGCTCCCCCTAGACCTGAATCAGCAACCAGTTCTAGAGCATACTTTCTCTGGTTCATCAGGATCCCCTCTTTGTTTCTTGCAAATTCAATACCTAAGAAGAACTTCAATTCACCCAGGTCTTTCATCTTGAACTTCTTTTGCAAGTTCGTTCTGGCCTCCTCAATGAGTTTTGCACTGTTCCCTGTTATCAGTAGGTCATCTACATACACCAGGATCACTACCAGCTCTGCTCCCCTCCTTCTAGTAAATAGTGAGTAATCAAAGTGGCTTTGAGTGAAGCCCAGTGCTTTTAATGCTTCAACTAGCTTCAAGTTCCATTGTCTGGAGGTTTGTTTCAAGCCATACAGGGATTTCTTCAATCTACAAACCTTGTTTCTAAACTCCCCCTTGGTGCCAAAGCCTTGAGGCAAGTGCATGTACACTTCTTCATAAAGGTCTCCTTGCAAAAAGGCATTGTAGACATCCATCTGGAAAAGACACCAATTGTTTGAAGCAGCCAAAGCAAGGACTGATCTAACATCAACCATTTTAGCTACAGGAGAGAAGGTCTCCTCTTCATCTAGGCCTTCCTTTTGACTGTAGCCTTTGGCCACCAGTCGGGCCTTAAACCTTTCTACTTCACCAGTGGCTTTGAACTTAACCTTGTATACCCACTTGCAACCAATTGCCCTCTTACCAGGTGGGAGAGGGACCACTACCCAGGTGTTGTTGTCCTGCAAGGCCTGGATTTCATCTTGCATGGCAGCAATCCATCTAGGATCCTTAGATGCCTCATGAAAATGCTTTGGCTCCAGAACTGTATATTGAGTGAGCAGACAAGTTGTATAAGATGGAGAGGTGTTCATAGCTGAGATGGGAGGACATGGGGTACTTGCAGGAGTTACAAGCTATGTTGCTCGCCCCAGTATTTGGTACACCCTTAGAGGGAATAACATAGTCTTGGAAACATTTAGGAGCCACAGATGTCCTGATAGACTTCCTCATGGCATCTGCAGTGGAAGGTTGAGTTTGTATTGAGGACAAAGCAGGGTCTGGGTCCTCAATAACCTCTGGAGAATTAGGTGATGGAGAAGGAGGCAACATATCAGCCTCTGGACTGTCTGCAGGTAATAAGCCAGGGGAAACAGGCTGAGAAGCACATGAATCAGTGAATGGGGGTGCTCCATCAGTGTAGACAGGGCAATATAGCTCATTATAGGCAAATGGAGGTGGAACTGGAAATAGAGGGACTGAACCATGCTTCATTTGTCTGAAAGGAAATGTATCTTCTTTGAATACTACATGCCTGCTCATGATAAATTTTTTTGATTGCAGATCAAAGCACTTGTACCCCTTTTGTGTAGGTTAATGCCCCATGAAGACTGCAGGTAGGGCCCTAGGAGAGAACTTGTCCTGAATGTGATTGTTTACTAAGTAGCATAAACATCCAAACACTCTTAAGTGATCCAGGTTAGGTGCTGTTTGATGCATCACCTCATATGGTGTCTTCCCCTTCAGGGATGTAGAGGGCAATCTGTTAATAAGGTGGACAGCTGTAAGAACACATTCACCCCAAAATCTGAGGGACACCACTTTGAAACCTCAAGGCCCTTGCCACTTCAAGAACATGCCTATGCCTCCTTTCCACAACACCATTTTGCTGTGGTGTATAAGGGCAAGAACTCTGATGCACTATGCCATGCTGTGCCAATAGCTCATTCATGTCTGAGTTGAAAAACTCTGTCCCATTATCAGTGCTGAGTGTTTTAAGACATTTATCAAATTGAGTCTTAACCATAGAAATGAAGTGCTTTATATTGCAGAAAGTTTCAGCTTTTGTATTCATCAAAAACGACCATACAACTCTAGAGTAGTCATCTACCAAAGTTAAGAAAAATCTCTTTCCACTATGAGTTGGGACCCTATAGGGGCCCCAAACATCTGCATGAAAAAGCTGAAACAAATGCAGTGCTCTATTCTGACTGGTGGGAAAAGGACTTCTAGTCTGCTTAGCTAGTGGGCATATAGTACAGTGATGCTTATCATCTTTTAAGCTGCAAATTTAGGAATCATCTTGAGTGCTCCTAAAGGTGCATGTCCCATCCTCTGGTGCCAAGTCCTGAAACTTATTGATTCTACAACTGCTGCATCCTTTGTGATATTCACAGCATGTTTATTGTTTACTGAATTTGTAATGTGAGCCTCCTCAGCAAGGTAGTATAGGCCATTGACCTCCTTACCAATCCCCAACACCTTCCCAGTGCAGAGATCCTGAAATACACATGCATTAGGCAGAAACACCAATCTGCATTGCAGTTGCTTAGTTAGCTGAGATACCGATAGGAGATTGTACTTAAAAGCTGGGACATGTAGTATATTATCCAGAGTTTTATTTGCAAACAGGTTACTTGATCCTGTGTGTGCTATAGTAGCCTTTTGACCTGTTGGTAAAGTAACTGATCCTGTGCTAAGGGTGTGTGCATGCAGCAAATTTAAGTCTGAAACCATGCAATTGGAGGCCCCTATGTCTACAATCCACTGCCCCTTGTCTAGTCCAGACAATAGAGATACTGCCATACCTGCATCTACTGTGTTAGCTGTGATAGGTTCAGGCTCCTTCCCCTTACTCAGCAAGTGCAATATCTGCTGGAGATGATCCTGTGTGAGATAGTGTCCATTTCCTTGTGATGTGTGTCCTTCACTTGAGGTGTATCCAGATCCAGAAGCTTGTGGCTGGTTAAGGTATTGCATCTGATTTCCTCTTGTGAAATTGTTGCAGTATGGTCCCCCTTGTGGAGCAATACCTCCAGGCTGTGAGTAAGTGTGAGAGGCTCCTTGAAAGCTCTCAAAGTCAGGAACAAAATTAGCATAAGGCTTCTTCTTGTTGTATTTCCAACATTCATCTCTGGTATGTCCCTTGATACGACAGTAATCACAGAATTTCCTAGACTTGGAGCTCTGTCTCTGTCTATTTCCAGCTGATCTTGCAGAGTCATTATCCTTGTAATTATTCTCCCTAAGGTTCTGAGTGGGTCTAGGTCCTTGATAGGTGTTATTGCCATATAAAGCAGCAGATTCATTTATATCCAGTGTGTGTACTACATTAGAGAGGAGTCTTTGGCTCTCCTCTTGAATTATCAAAGCATAAGCCTGATTCACTGTGGGCGTGGGTTGAATCATGAAAATATGACTCCTAGCACTAGTGTAAAAGTCATTCAACCCCATTAGAAACTGAAAGGGCCTTTGTTGTTGAATGTGTTCGACAAATGACCTAGATTTATCACAATCACAGGAAGGAGGGGGAACTAGAGCATCATACTCATCCCAAAGGTCACTGAGTTTAGAGAAATAGATTGAAACTAAACCAGATCCTTGATTCACCATATTAATCTCACGATGAAGGTGAAAAATACGAGCATTATTTACCTTATCAAATTTCTCTCTAAGGTTTTCCCAAACTCTGTGTGCATCTGATGCATATACAATGCAAGTGAGCAGCTCCTTAGAAACTGTGTTCATGATCCATGATAGGACAATGGCATTGCATTTATCCCACTGCCTGGTTAGAAACTCATCATAATCCTCCTTCTTGCACGATCCATCAATGAAACCCAACTTTCCCCTTCCCAGCAGTGCAATCTTCATGGAGCGACTCCATAATGCATAATTCTCTGCTCCTGTGAGTTGAATCGAAGTAAGCGAGATGCCAGAAGTGTCTGCCGGAGATAGGAACAGCGGGTGATTGTGATCGGATAGTGGATCACGATTTGACTGATTCAACTGATTTCCTCCCATCTTAGCTCAACAAACCCTAGAAAAATTACCAAATCGATTCACTGAATTAAGAGTATTATTGCATAATTAGTATTCAACGGAAGCTGATTAAGGATCGATCGCTCTGATACCATGTAAAGAAGTACTTATCCAAGCTCCATTATCATAGATGTGAGCTAAGATAAGGTTGAGCCATGGCTATTGCAGTTGAGGAACACAGGGGGAATTTCTTGTGAGAGAATTTTGTAAATGAACTTGATTGATTAATACAATGAATCTGTACAGTTGCAATGTGTATATATACACCTCAATATCAGTGTAATCTATGAACTAACTTTAACCAACTCCACTAACTGATCCTAGCTGGAGTAACTGACTATCTTAGCTGGCCTAACTAACTTCTACCACTAACTACTAACTGTTTAACTTAACCACTAACTAACTGCATTAGTCGACTGCTGATACTCTGTCTTCTCAACAAATTCCCACGTCGATGCTCCCCCCTCCCCTTTTATGTGTTTTTCATTATTTACACAACCCCAATATATGTCAGAGCTTCAGTGAGTGCTTCGTTGGAGTTCCATTACGTCGATCCCCGTCGTCTCCCTCCCTCCTCCACACCTCTAATGGTTCGATCCTTTCACTCAATTTAACGTTGATGACACGGTTAAATCCACACCAGGTGAACTCATACCACATCATTATCATCTTTATGAAGCAAGAACATTTTTGTCCTTCCTTTTTTAATTTCGTGCGCAATTAATGTTGAGATCATCATTGCTCCACACGATCATCTCCCACCATTTTTAATCCACGGGCCACTCAACTCACGCTCAAATTTCAGTAGAACTAATTCGTTACCAATACAGTTTAGAAACTTCAGAATAAATAAAAAACTTACATGAAGCACTAAATTGAAACCAAATAATGAAATGAAAACAAAAATGGAAGTGGGAGAGGGAGGGGGGATTTAAGAAGTTTCTTACTTTATTTTATGTTTTTTAAACCTTATTTTTAATTAATAGTTAATCCTTTTTAATCAAAACCATTATATTCACTCTGAAGGGGAGCTTTGAAGCAACTTGTAAACTTGTCATTCTATAATTTATATATCAGGGTACGTGCCGTGAAAACGCCCACTAATTTTTGTATCAGAGTAGGTTATGTATATCACACCCCTTGGGATGCAGTCCTTTACGGACTTCACACCCCTACCCCGTCGTGACTGTTGCCGCTGTGTTTTCTAATTTAATGTTACTGTTGTTGCCCTTTTTTCCTATCTGCTGCATGGAACTGCTACACTAGAGCGAATCCGGCGTTGTCCTCGTCGTTTTCCGGTAAGTCACCGGCGGCGCTGCAGCTTTGCTCCTTTATTTTTTCTTTTTATTGAATTTTTCGGTGGGACACGACGGATCTACGGTGGTTGTGGTGTATGTTTGGTGGTTGTTGACTATGAGGAATGTATGTCATCCGTATTCTTATTGTATGCACGGTGTATTGACATTTTTGTGTAAAAATGGGATAGTATTGACATTTTTGTGTAAAAACGAATGTTAGCTTGTATAATTTTGAAAATTACCCAAATTTCTTATGTCTTTTATATGTTATCACTGTTAGTAATAAGTTTTAATTTTCCTTATCTGATCCTTCAACCGATGATAATAATGAATAACTTGAGGCACATTGGAGGACATACAACTATATATAATAACATATATATATATATATATATATATATATATATATAAAATATTTCAATAAAGTTAGGTAGTCTATTTTTCTCTATAAGGACATAATTTTTTTTGGGGTCAAAAAATACAAATTTTTATTCAACAAAATTAATAAGATAACTAAGGATATTATCTTGGTTCCAGTTTAGATGTGTCACGACTATGATATATATTTCGAGCTTGAAATAAGATACTCTTTTGTTGTTTTTAAGTTAGTGACAATTCATGTTAAATTTCAGCTTTGTGTTAGTTTTTACAATTATTTAAATTTAATTGAGATGAATATAAAAATTATTAAAAATTTATACTTTATGCTTTGAACGAACTACCGTATGCGTATTATAAGTATTTATGCATATTTGATTAAATACATGATTTTTCTCCATTGGTTAGGGTGAGGTTCAATTCAAAAAGTTTTAAGGCTTTCCCAACAAAAAAAAAAAACACTTTATTTTTTTCCCGAAAGATGGGTTTCAACTAAATGTAAAAATGAATAAACTGAAAAACTTTTCTAAATAATTTTTAGCCTTTTTTTTCTTTTCAGAAAATACTTATTTTAGACATCAATTTGAAAATTTTCTTTTTGTTAAACACTTTTAAAAACTCTTTATTATTTTTTTTGGTACTAAAAGTGACGTATCATAAAAGAAAGCACAAAAATAATAATCATGAAATTAAACTTTCGTATATATTAAGGAGGTTATGAAATATGCACTAAGTATAAGATTTCCTTTTATATTATGAAAAAAATCAGAAAATCATAAGTTGATATTCAAATTTTTGAGAAGAAATAATCAAAGAAAATAGGCACAACACACGTAATTTTTATACATTCTATGCATTGGGTATGTAAAACATAATTAATTAAAAAGAGAGAATGAAATTCAAAATTTGAATTTCTTTCATGAAGAATATAATGGGCACAATAAATATAGAAAATGTCTATAATATCCCCAAATTCCCCCGTAAAATGACTTACTTACTCCCATTATGTCCACAAAAAGTCGGGTCACATATTATTTCCTTAAAATATACTCCTTTAAACACCTCTAACAGTTCGATCCTTTTTCACTCAATATCCACACCAGGTGAACTTATGCCACATCATCATCATCATTATGAACCAAGAACATTTTTGTCCTTTCTTTTCCAATTACGTGCACACTTACTGTTGAGATCATCATTGCTCCACACGGTCGTCTCCCACCATTCTTAATGCACTGGCCACTCGATTCCTGCTCGAATTTTAGTAGAACTAATTCGTTGCCAATACAGCTTAAAAAACTTCAGAATAAATAAAAAACATATAAGAAGCACTAAGGGTGTGTTTGGTATGGGGGAAAACATTTTCTGAGAAAATATTTTCCCATTTTCTGCTGTTTGGTTGACATGTATGCTTGGAAAATATTTTCTTATGGAGGAAAATGTTTTCCCCAAAAATAGGTGGGAAAACTTTCTTTTTCTGAAAAAAACACACGGTTCTCACACCCCCACCCCTGTTCGCGTGTGCCCCCTACCCAAATCAGACATTTCCCTCTTTGCGCTCTCTCTCTCTATCGAACTCCTCTCTCTCTCTCTCTCTCTCTCTCTCTCTCTCTCTCTCTCTAGTCTAGGATTTTTTATTTCTCCGCCACGTCTCCGCCGTGAATTTCTCTGCTCTCCGCCGCGAAGTTTTTCTATCCTCCTCCGCGAACTGTGTTTTCCGGTGACCTTATAGAGGTATTTTTCTTTCATTTTTATACGGTAAAATACTGGTATTTTTCGTGTATTTTGGCTATGAATTTTTCATCTCAGATCTGTTTGTTATTTGCATCATAAAAACTCTAACTTTTACTTCAATTCAGGCATTTGATTTTTTCCTATTTTAGCCTTGATTACTCTGTTAAGGAGTTAGCAAAGCTACATGCTTTAAGCATATCGATCAGAGGATGTGAAATCTTCTAGTGTTAGAGTGAATGTACGATTGGGAAAGTGGAAGATGAGGTGAATTTTGCAAAGACATGAGTACTTATTTAAAGAACTAATGGATGACCTTTAAAGGCGTCTACTAAAATTATAACTCCACGCTTGTTGTTTTAGCTTGCTAACTCCCACAAGTGTTTAATATAGTAATTGTAAATACTCAAATTCTGGAAGGAGGTAATGACCTTTAAAGGCGTCTCCTTGTGTGTTGTGTGTATTGATATTATGCAAGTTGATTAATCAGAATAGTAATTGATGGTTATTTAGCTCATCTGCCACATTAACTACTGATGCAAAAGGTAAGGAATCACAACCTGATGCCTCTGTTTAGTTCCGTGTCAAATTGCCTTCTGCATTGAATGACAAGTCTAATCTACTGAGCACCTGTGGTTTCTTGTCTGGTTGGTGAGCTCAAAGAAGGAGCTAAGGAGGGATGGGTGTGATTGTGAGTAATGAGTCCTGTTCTGTGCAGTGTTGTAAGCTGCAATGCAGCATCATTTTAGGTCCTATTAGGTGTTTCTGAGGCTGCTTTTCAGCTTCAAATTCTCTATTTCTGAGGCAATTAACAATATGATGAGCTATCAACTACTTCTAAGTTGAACTTGATAACTGTTTGCTCCATGTGCCACAGTTATTACTTACTAAAATAGAAAAGAAAAGAAAGGAAAACAGTTGTGCTATTACCATTTACCAATGTGTTGGGACTCCAAAGTTGATCGAGTCAAGCTTGAGCCTTGAAATTCTGCCTACTACTTTGCCTGTTTGTGCTATTTAGTTTTATAGTATTGACGGAACACTGGGGTCAAGAAACATTGGTTATATATAATAAATGGTGGGAATAGAAGTGCATTTTTCTCCGAAAATCAAATCATAGATCACAATGTTTCTGAAAACAGAATAGGGGTTTCTGGCACTTGTACACATTTACTTGTCCAATTCATTCATGAATAATTCATAGCAGGATGAATGCATAGGTAGATCAAGCAGTAGATTCTTTCTCCTGTCCGATCGTCTCAAGTTTGTTCTGCATCAAATGATGAGCCCTCTGGAACTTTAATATTGTTTTCGGAAAGCTAGTTTAAAATTAAAGGAAAGCCTTTCCAAATCCAAGAGCTACCCAAGTGTATATACAAATCTTGTGGGCTTAAGCTGAGACTTAATCTATCATATGTCCTGAACATAAAGCTTAAATTAGTAGTGCAAGAGTTAAATTAGATTTCCTAGGTATAATGATGGGTGTGAAAGCCATGTTGATGCTAGGAAAGTTGATTCTTTGTCAAGTACATCATTTGTCTCATTTTGCAGACAAAATTTTCACTAGTGTAAAGTTTATTATCCTCTTGATTGTCATGGTCGGTAACATACAGTATCTTGGGGTAGTCCAACTATCTTTTCCTTCCTCAACTGCAAAAGTATTCTGATGGTGTGGCCATGAATTTGCAATTAGTTGTACCTTCCTGGTAGTAGATTTTATCATACAGCATTTGCCATAACTCTAGCACTTAGTGTTTGAAATTAACGGTCCTTTTATTAGGAACAATGGTGTATTAGTATTTGGTTGCATCTGGCTTTTTTATGTGCTTCATTTTTATACTCTTTCCAAAGAGTGCAATGGCTGTAGTACATATGTCAGAATCTGCTACATGTTAGTATTATGTCTGTGCTCATTTTTTTGAAACTATTGTAGTTGCTAGAGGAGCTATTCATTCCTGATTTACTTCAAGCTATTGCCACTGTTGTTATACTGTTATGCAAAAAGAAAATCTGCTGTTATGCTTGTTTCTAATCTTATATTTGTCATGTGTTATAGGCCCATCCCGCACACGAGAAATTCATCAACAAGAAGATTGATATGTTTGAGGAAATGTCTTTGGTTTATGGTAATGATCGAGCTAGGGGTGATTGTGCCAAGTCTTTTGAAGATATTAGCTTGGATTCTTGTTCCGAGAAAGGTAACAACGATGACATTCAAGGACCATTAAAGGAAAATGAGGTGGAAGAGGTAGTTAGTGAAACTCTTCAAGTCAAGACAAGTCGCAAACGAAGTCGTTCTGATATGCAAGACATGCTTGTTGATGTATCATCAAAGCTCGGAGAAGTAGCAACTGCAATTAGTAGAATAGCTGACACTCGATTAGATGTGAAGAAGTTGCATGAAGAAGTTATGTCAATTGAAGGCTATGAGGAATCTTTCTTATCTGAAGTTGTTGATTTTTTGGTGGAAAGAGACTCGTTAGCTAAGGCGTTCATGGTAAAAATTCAGGCTCTCCGCAAGTTATGGTTGGATAGATTCAAGCGAGAACACTATGATACACAATAGATTCGTAGAATAGCTAGATAGACTTTGTTGCTTGTCTAAGTAGTTTGTCATGTGTAGTTACAAAAGTGAATTTTTTTGTGTTGAAATAAACAATTTATTGCAATACTGTAATGTTTAGCAAGTTGGATAACTTTTGGTTTCTCACTCGATGTTATGCATTTACTGTGTATTTATTAGTTTTAGTACAAGTACTAGAAAAATAATTTTCTTTGTTTATATAGTTATAGTAGAATGGTAAGTACACTCCATTAAAAAATTCAATGTCTCGGAGGCTAAGAATATAATTGTCTTTTTTGGGGATTTATTCCATCAAAATTTGAATTAGCCGAGCCTTGAAATAAATATTGGACGAGTGAGAAACCAACAAAAATTAGGTATGTATTTACTATTCATAGAACTACATATTTCAAGTATCAATAATTATTTTTTCGGGGTGGGGGTTGGTATGAGGTTGGGTAGGAGAAGTATATGTAATTATTTTCTAGAAAATATTTTCTACTTTTAACCAAACACTAGAAAATATTTTCCGGAAAATATTTTCTACTCACCAACCAAACATGAGAAAATATGAAAAATATTTTCCATGGAAAGCATTTTCCATCATACCAAACACACCCTAAATTGAAGCCAAATGATGAAAAGAAAACAAAAAAAGGAAGGGGGTGGGGTAGATTTAAGAAGAAGTTTCTTACTTTATTTTATGTTTTTCTTTTAACCTTCTTTTTAATCTATAGTTAATCCTTTCTAATCAAAACCATTGTATTAATTCTGAAAGGGAGTCTTAAAGCAACTGGTAAAATTATCACCCTATGATTTTATGTTAGGGGTACGAGCCGTGAAAATAGTCACTAATTCTTGCATAAAAAGTCACAAGGATCATATCCCTTGAGATGTGGTCCTTCACGGACTTTGCATAAATAAGAAATACTTTATGTGTGTTTGTTGAAAATTGGTGAAATAGAGGGTTCGGAAGTAAAAATGAGTGAGAAATGTTTATTTGCCTATATAAAAAGAAATGGTGAACATTATTTACACCGTTCGACTTTGTTATAAAATCAAATTCCTCTAAACAATGAACAGTAGTTATTCTCCTATTTTGCCTTGACATAATAGAGAGCAAAATAAGTATTCTAAAAAAATATTAAGAATAAAGAAGGATAATGATTATTCTTCATAATTAAGAGATATTTGATTTTTAAAACAAAATTAAAATTATAAATGAATTTTAGGTAAAAAAAACAGAGTTATTTGATTTGTTCTGAATTTTGAGTTTGGATTTGCTCTAATAATTTTTGCTCCATTTCTCATTAATACACCATTTAATGAATGACATGTGTAATTCTTATTATAAAAAGGCTGAGATTACTTTTTAAATTATTCCTTATTTTTTTATTAAATGATATGGCACGACCCGGAATCCAGTTGGACCGTGCGGGCACCCGACATCCTCCCCTAGACCCATTTGGCGAACCCTTACCAATTAAATAAGAAAAATAAATATAACAATTCATAAATAAGGACAAGCTTTTTTTTAAAAAAAGCACAGATATACTAATACCTCTAAGTTGTACAAAAGAAATTACAGCTGACTACTCGACTACTAGGTTTACGCCTATCCAGACTAGACATTTAAGAGTACAAAGAAGACAGATACCTCCTGAAGGGAGCAAAATGCAACTGAAATAATAACCAATAAACTGGTGGCCATCCGGAATAGAAGCTGGCTCACCCTAACAGCTAAAGTCGTCTTCGCTCCTTTACAATGTGGCAAACTCAATCCTGGAGCGAACCTGCCGAAATGAAATAGATAGACAAGAAACAAACAACAGATAAGGGTGAGTCAAAAGGACTCAATAAGTGGGGCAAACTAGCCACCTCAAATAATAGGATAGCTAGTCAGGGAGAAAAGAATCAGATAAACCAAATTCCTCTTATTTAAATTATGAAGAGGTAGAGCCAGATAATAACTAGAAACACGTATGGAATCACAAACTCATCAACAACCAGGAACGTAAGATAGCCAGAACATATAGGTATCCCGAACATATCAACAATCAGAAATACATCATACTGTCGCGGTATTCAACCTGATCCATATATTTATACCATTGTGGAGTGCAACCCGATCCATATAGTTATACCGTTGCAGCGTGCAACCCGATCCATATATTTATACCGTTGCAGCGTGCAACCCGATCCCCGCAACCCAGAATACGAGCCAGAAATATATAGGCAAACTGAGATATGTCTACGACATAGACATACCGCATACATAAAACACAACACAATACACACAATAGTCAATATGCGGTGCAATGAGATGGGATGAATACAGTACGATGCAATGCTTCTGGCGCGGGACTCTCATCGTCTACCAGGAGATATATGCAATAATGATCCTTCACTGGCTCGGGACTCTCATCGATTACCGGGAAGTATATGCAATGATGACCCTTCACCGGCTCGGGACTCTCATCGATTACCGGAAAGTATATGCAATGATGACCCTTCACCGGCTCGGGACTCTCATCAATTACCGGGAAGTATATGCAATAATGACCCTTCACCGGCTCGGGATTCTCATCGATTATCGGGAAGTATATGAAATGATGACCCTTCACCGGTGGGGGACTCTCATCGCCAACCGGGAAGTATATGCAATAATGGCCTTTCACCGGTGCGGGACTCTCATCTCCAACCGGGAAGTATATGCAATGCTAAAAAACAGAGTGCAATGGTCATATGCTCAATGCAATACCAACAACATGGCATAACATATAATATACAATGTAAATTCAAAGCTAAGGCGTAATGAGTACGCCGATCGGCAGCTACACACGTAAAGAACACGTGGTAGAAAATCCACGAGGCGTAATGCCTCCAAAGAAATGGATACAAACACTTACCTCGTTCCAAAGTTAACACTGCAACCCAACAACCGCTTTATCTTTTTGGATTCATTGCCAAACGATCCTTCTGTGTTCAATAAGCAGAAAAATATATCACATAAGGCTAAAGTCTTCATTCCTCACGTCTTAGGGCAATCAAGTTAGGAACCTGATACCCTATTTGCATACGCAATACGCAGTCCATGCCTATGTACAGGGTTTAAGGTCACATGACCAAATCCTAAATAAATTACATTTATATGTTGCCCATAACTCACTGAGTACGAATATATAATTAATTCCACTATCGGGGTCCAATTGACCCTTTAGACTATCAGTTGAACTTAATAAAACGATGTATAATATCCCAATTTTTACCGTAAAAATATATTCAAACATACACAATAAACTCAAATAATGCATTAACATCATTACCTAAATGTTTCGGGGTTAAAATTCTATCTTTTCTCCTGCTCTTTTCTCATTTTCTGGCATTTTTTTCTTCTCCGCATTGTCCTTCGTTTTCTGTTACTCGTTGTCATGTTTCTGTTCTCGAATTTGCTAAGGTAGGGGATTTATATCCCCACCGCCTCTATATATATTTTTCTTTCTTTCCTTTTGTCTTTTCTTTTCCTTTTTTCTTTTATTTTATTTTCTTTTCTTAATGAAAATTAAAACAGTACCTATGATATTCAAAATAATTCCAGCTTTTGCATACAAGTTATACCAAATTTATGTGACGTACTCGCTAAGCCGGATCTCAAATTGGATTCCAAAAACTCAAAATACAAATTAAAGAGAAAAATGTTAAATTATTTAACTTTCGGCATTTTAGCGGAAACTAGCCGAACAACCTCGAAATTCACTTTCGAAAGTTTACAAAAGTCTCAAATAATCATACGAACCTAACGGCGCTTTCGGATTTCGAATCGGAGTTCATTCGACAAAATCGAGCTCAAAAATCTTTTTTTAATATTTATCAACAATAAAAATTGAAATTTTTTTCCGATGCCTACCAAACGAGGTCTGATTTAGCTCAAATTTTACAGACAAGTCCTAATGGACATTATAAAGTTTTTAAAATTATCGGCACGCCAATCGAAGTCCTAACTTCTGAAACGACTACCTAAGGTCGTTTCATTCTCGTCCACTTAAACTCTCGTTCGTCCTCGAACAAGCCTAAGTCTAAAGAAAAATTCACACAGATAACAAGAAAACTTTCTCGACCTTCATAAGCTACTCCACGGTCCTTATCTCCTGATTACAAGATTAGAATTATATTACGCACATCGTACTTTTGGAATAAAATATACCTGGATAATATGATAATACCATTGCATAGCTCATTCTGACTAAGCTGATCATTCCTCGATCACGAGAAGAGAGTTCTACATTTTCGAAGCAAAGATATACGGAACTTTTAATGGGTTAACATAATTCAGCTGATAATCACCCCTTCGATATACCTTTCGATATAGAACAGGTCGATGGAACTAAGAATTAGCTCATGCTTGACGCAATAGGGGAGCTTTTGAAGTACCTTGTCACTACTCACTATAGAAGATTTGATGCAAGCTATATTATTTTTACGAACGCACTATGCAACATCTCAGTTGATGTTATTGTTGTTCCGCAAGCTCCTTGTGGGAATGTAGTTACTCATATACTCATATCCTAATGTATGTCAAAGGTTCATCTGAACAGGGTCTATCATATAAGAATAAGGATCATGCAAATACTACTGGATAGCATGATGCAGACCAGAAATGATCTTAAAACTGAACATCTACTGACGGTGTTCTCATGCATAAAGATAGACTTTGTGTCCCTGATGTTGCAGATTTACGTGGATAGATTATGATAGAGGCACATTATTCCAAATACACTATTCATCCAGGTTCGACTAAGATGTACCATGATCTTAAACAGATTTATTCCCGGGATGGAATGAAGTGTGACATAGCAGAATTTGTGGCTCACTGTTCTAATTGCCAGCAAGTTAAAGTTGTGTCATCTTTCCAGACTTTATACGTTCAGCAGATAGGTACGTATATATGATCAGGTTGCCAGCTTATCTCTATGATTAATAGATTATTAATGGTTTAGTAATGATCGACACTCATTGTAGGTTTCTGCCGTGGCCCTAGGTTGGGTCGTGATAAAAGTGGTATCAACGCCTTAGAGATTTAGTATTACCATTCAGTATTTGGAGGAAGACTCCTCCACTTAAAGCACAAACTCATGCAGCTATTTGAATAGGAATACCCATCCATGCACGCTGGACTAAAGAAGATTTAGCTAAAAGCTTAACCTAGGCAGACCTAAGCTACCAACTACTCTTTCGAGTTTTCAAACAGCTGCAACTCTCGAGTCACAACTCCATACATTTTCTATAAGCACCACCGCCTGATGGATCAAATCAAAGGTCAAATGACGCCTCTCATTACCCTTAGTAGCCTTGAAAAACAACATTGTGCTTACCCCGCTACCTTGGCACGCACTCTGGCTCAACATAGGGAACATCACGAGGGGCTACTAACCGTCCAAGCTCACTAGTGTCGAAAGAAGAAGAGATGGCAATAAACTGAGGATAGAAATAACTAGATCTTTAGGAAGCTCATCTTCTTATTTATTTGGCTACCAGAGCTAGACTACTTACGAGTCAGGCTAATCGAAGAATCGCAATTGAAGAAATAGACATTAAATGAGCTTTATGGAACAAAATCTATGTCAATTTAACCTTCCTATAAAAAGGAAACTCCGACAATTTACCAGAAAACCCTTTTATAACGAGACAAACTTGTAGAATAACATGACTCTACTAGCATCTCGAAGCAAGAGGAGACACATAGATCGAGTATTACTTACTAACCACTTTACACCGGAAGAAACAATGACACTTTCTGATGGTGACGAACAAGAATCCCATAATCCTACCGACACTAAGTTCCAAAAAGAGGTAGACTGACTTGACATTATAACAGAATGAGGCACAAAAAGATGCCAAGCAAACAATACCGATACTCACTCAAAAATCTCTCACATTTAAACGAGATAAACTAGTAGGGTTATCATAAATACCAGGAATAAATCATATCAGAAGCTCACCCCTCTACCATAACCGATTCTTAATAGAAACGACATCTAGGGAAACCATGGCAATATGATAAGACAAACTATTTCCAGATCGATCGGAAAAATAAATCTTGATCGATCGGAAAAATAAATCTTACTCACAAATAAGGGAAGAAGAAATACATGGGTTTACTACATCGGATACCTCGGAATACTGCCAGACTGGCAGTTCATAGAACTTCCTCTGCAACTGATCTGAGCCACTACCATAATAATTACCTTCTGGAAAAAAAACCCACTGCTACCACACTCTCACCCTCTGTCGGGTGGTAGCATATCTCTGGCTGATTAAGATTTAAATGAAATTTCCTGCGACTGTGAAGGTGCCTGATGACGAGAGAAAGGACGACTGCTTACTTACTTGTCGGAGTAAGGGAAAACTCCTCAAAGGATAACCAGACTCACGACAATGATAACATCTTTTTCGCTGAAAATGGAAGCTGGACAGATTATTGATAGCTAAGCTGTAAAGGGAAGACTGAATCTGATCTTGACGAACTACTTGCACACTCTGAGAATCACGCGCCACAAGCTAAGATAACCAGGGAAGTAACCTTTAAAAATAATCAGAACTCTTACATCCAAAGGAGGTATGGTGCCCACCAGGGCTGTGGGATCTCTCGCTCTCCCACTCTAACTCTTCCCGCTCTAACTTATGGTATGCCCAATACCTCTGAGCAATATCAACAACGACATCAAATGAAGTCCCAACCTCAATTTCTCAAGCCATCTGGGATCTCAAGGAAGGAGAAAGGTCACCAATAAATCTTTGAACATTCTCGGAAGGTTCATGAACTAGCTATAGAGTATATCCACTCATCCTGGAAAAAAAATTCAATCTCATATTCTGAAACCGACAGGCTACCCTGTCTAATCCACTTAAATTAGCGACTCTTTTCATCTCTCTCGCTGCGCGAAAGGAACTTTTCCACGAATCTAGAAGAAAATCAAACCAAGTTAGCTAACAAGAGAGCGGCCCACCAATTCAAGGTTGGACCCCTGAAACTGGAAAGCAGAATAATCAACACCATACCGCTCGATATAATCAAGAGCCTGAAAGATATGCTGACATCATTTTATTTTAAAAATAAATTTACATAGGGATTATTTGATGCATGGCCTAAGAACATCAGAAAGCTAAATTAGGTAGAATAATGCAGCCTCTTCGGACACTCGGACCGAGCTATTACCTAGGCTAGCTAACCGGCCAGAATAGCTAGAGGCACAACACATACTGCCTCCGGAACATAATTTACTGCGGCAACATTAAGAACAGGAACAGGAGCTCCCTGAGACCGAACATCAGCATCTGCGGCAATCTGATAAGCTGCCTAGAAAATAATAGGTTATTGTGGTATCTGCGTCGCCATGATTCTCGTAAAAGCGTCGCAGAGAGCCAAGGGAACCACCAGGTCCTGCTCCCTTGCCCATCGCGAGCTCCTACAGCTGGGACCTCCATAACTAGATCGTCAGCACGATCAAAAACTCTCAGGGCTTCGTCAGTGCTAGCCTCATGCTAGACTGCTTCGTCTTCAACTCATACCGTTTGCTGATTTGTTGCACGAGGGTTCACAATTATCACGAAGGAATTAACGAATTAACGAAAATAATTTTGAGTCCTAGACCGACGCACGATCAGAAATGATGGAAGTGAAACTTCCTAAATGCCATCATAGCCTCTCGTAGATAAGTACGGACATCTACGTACCCATCAGCGAGACTCTACTAGACACTATCTTAGTTTGGATATACTCTAATACAGGCTCTGATACAAACTGACACGACCCGGAATCCAGTTAGGCCGTGCGGGCACCCGACATCCTCCCCTAGACCCGTCGGGCGAACCCTTACCAATTAAATTAGGAAAATAAATATAACAATTCATAAATAAGGACAAGACTTAAAAAAAAATTACAGACATACTGATACCTCTAAGCTGTACAAAAGAAATAATAGCTGACTACCCGACATACTAGGTTTAGGGCTATCCAGACTAGACATTTAAGAGTACGAAGAAGACAGATACCTCCTGAAGGAAGCAAAATGCAACTAAAATAATAACCAATAAACGGGTGGCCATCTGGAATAGAAGCTGGCTCACCCTGACAGTTGAAGTAGTCTTCGCTCCTTTACAACGTGGCGAACTCAATCCTGGAGCGAACCTGTCGAAACGAAATAGATAGACAAGAAACAAACAACAAACAGGAGTGAGTCGAAAGGACTCAATAAGTGAGGCCGATTAGTCACCTCAAAGAATAGGATAGCTGGATAGGGAGAAAAGAAACAGATATACCAAATTCCTCTTGTTTAAATTATGAAAAGGTAGAGCCAGATAGTAACTAGAAACACGTATGGAATCACAAATTCATCAACAACCAGGAACGTAAGATAGCCAGAACATATAGGTATCCTGAACATATCAACAATCAGAAATACATCATACTGTCGCGGTGTTCAACCTGATCCATATATTTATACCGTTTTGGAGTGCAACCCGATCAATATAGTTATACCGTTGCGGCGTGCAACCCGATCCATATATTTATACCGTTGCGGCGTGCAACCCGATCCCCGCAACCCAGAATACGAGCCAGAAATATATAAGCAAACTGAGATATGTCTACGACATAGTATACATACCGCATACATAAAACACAACACGATACACACAATAGTCAGTATGCGGTGCAATGAGATGGGATGAATGCAGTACGATGCAATGCTTCTGGCGCGGGACTCTCATCGTCTACCAGGAGATATATGCAATAATGATCCTTCACCGGCTCGGGACTCTCATCGATTACCGGGAAGTATATGCAAGGATGACCCTTTCCGGCTCGGGACTCTCATTGATTACCGGGAAGTATATGCAATGATGACCCTTCACCGGCTCGGACTCTCATCGATTACCGGGAAGTATATGCAATAATGACCCTTCACCAGCTCAGAACTCTCATTGATTACTGGAAAGTATATGCAACGATGACACTTCACCGGTGCGGGACTCTTATCGCCAATCGGGAAGTATATGCAATAATGGCCCTTCACCGGTGCGGGACTCTCATTGCTAATCGGGAAGTATATGCAATGCTCAAAACCAGAGTGCATTGCTCATATGCTCAATGCAATACCAACAACAGGGCATAACATATAATATACAATGTAAATTCAAAGCTAAGGCGTAATGAGTACGCCTATCGGCAGCTACACACGTAAAGAACACGTGGTAGAAAATCCACGAGGCCTAATGCCTCCAAAGAAATGGATACAAACACTTACCTCGTTCCAAAGTTAACACTGCTACCCAGCAACCGCTTTATCCTTTTGGATTCGTTGCTAAACGATCCCACTGTGTTCAATAAGCAGAAAAATATATCACATAAGGCTAAAGTCTTCATTCCTCACGTCTTAGGGCAATCTAGTTAGGAACCTGATACCCTATTTGCATACGCAATACGCAGTCCATGCCTATGTACAGGGTTTAAGGTCACATGACCAAATCCTAAATAAATTACATTTATATGTTTCCCATAACTCACTGAGTACGAATATATAATTAATTCCACTATCGGGGTCCAATTGACCCTTTAGACTATCAGTTGAACTTATTAAAACGATGTATAATATCCCAATTTTTACCGTAAAAATATATTCAAACACACACACTAAACTCAAATAATGCATTAACATCATTACCTGAATGTTTTGGGGTCAAAATTCTATCTTTTCTCCGACTCTTTTCTCATTTTCTGGCATTTTCTTCTTTTCCGCGTTGTCCTTCGTTTTCTATTTCTCGTTGTCATGTTTCTGTTCTCGAATTTTCTAAGGTAGGGGATTTATATCCCCACCGCCTCTATATATATTTTTCTTTCTTTCCTTTTGTCTTTTTTTTTCCTTTTTTCTTTTATTTTTTTTTCTTAATGAAAATTAAAACGGTACCTATGATATTCAAAATAATTCCTACTTTTGCATATAAGTTATACTAAATTTATGTGAAGTACTCGCTAAGCCGGATCTCAAATCGAATTTCAGAAACTCAAAATGCAAATTAAATGAAAAATGGTCAAATTTTTTAACTTTCGGCATTTTAGCGGAAACTAGCCGAACAACCTCGAAATTCACTTTCGATAGTTCATAAAAGTCACAAATGATTAATACGAACCTAACGGCGCTTTCGGATTTCGATTGGTGTTCATTCGCCAAAATTGAGCTCGAAAATCTCTTTTTAATATTTATCGACAATAAAAACTGAAATTTTCTTCCGATGCCTATCAAACGAGGTCTGATTTATCTCAAATTTTACAGACAAGTCCTTATGGATATTACGAAGTTTTTAGAATTATCGACGCGCCAATCGGAGTCATAACTTCTGAAACGACTACCTATGGTTGTTTCATTATATTAATTGTAACAATTGAAAATATAGCAAAAAATAGCTAAAAGTTCTTTATTTAATGAATTCGATCTTTTATATTCAAATATAAATTTACCAAATTGTTTAATTGAAATCCAACGACCTTTGACATTGACAAAAGGAAAATATGCTACTAGGTTCATTCTATTCTTAAAGTTTATAATAAATTTTTGTTATTTTTAATTAAAGTAAACTTGAATTAAGTTTTTCCCTGCAAGAAATTAATCATCTTGGTTTAATTAAGTTGGGCAACCTGTTTTTTTTTTTTTTTTTTTTTTTTTAAAAAAAAGAATGATAACTTCAGCGCCGATGTTGATCATCTATACATGATGAAAGATGTTAAAACATATTATTGGTTATAAACTTGATAATTAAATTTTTTTTTCTCCGTGTTTTTTTCTTCAACTGTTGCTAATAATAGAATTTAAACAAAAATAAAGTAATCTTGGCCTTTAATAATAACTAGCCACATGTCATTCATTAAGCGTGCATTAATGAGTAATGGAGCAAATCCGCTGAATTTCTCACTCCCAATTCAAACCCAATAGTCAATACACACAACACACATACATAAGAAAGAGATCATCAAGACTACCCCGTTACTCAAATCCGTTGCCCACCCACGTTCCTTTCCCCAAATTAAACCTACCCTTTTGCACAATATCACAGTATTGTAGCACATTGTAGAATGTAGATGGAAATATACGTAAATTAAACTTTTACTAATATTTGTTTCAAACATGTAGTGTGTTGAGTAAGACTGTCCACCGACCCGGTCCCGGTCGGGTCAAACGGTGCATTTGCACCAATGCCGGATCGAAACCGGTACCGGCAAGGTGAGACCATTCCGGTCCCGGTTCGAACCGGTCCGGTCCGGTCCGGTTTCGTTAATTTTTTTTTATTTTTTAACTTATGTTTTTGATTGTTTGAAATAGATAAAAAAAAATATATGGTAGACTAAATAAACAACATAAAACACACATTTTATTCAACAATACGACAGTACATTAAGTTGTAAATGCATAATTAGAAAATAAAAACAAGAAAATAGACTAGAAATTAGAAAAATACATAAATCTTCAACTTCAGCGACTCAATTATCACGTGGTTGCAGATATATGCCACCACCACGAGCTGCCCATTTGGGGGGCCATGTTGGTATTTCAAGTGAGTCTTAAACTTCCCCGTCCCTCCATTATTTGATCCAGTTTCATCATTCCAATTCCAAACTTTCTTACAAAGAGGATACTGAGCTTTGCCGGCATCATGATTTTTTGTGATAAATTCCCAAACTTGGGATCTTTCAATTCTTGGGCTAGAGGGACCTTCTGTAGTAGCACCTTGAACTTGAGTAGGAGTATTTGCATTTGCAGCCATTGTGATAGAAAATTTATAAAAATAGTCTTTGTTAGAAATTTTTTAAGAGAAATGAATAGAAAATATTGAATTGTGATTAATTTGATGAAATATGGGAGTATTTATAGGAAAAATATGTAGGGAAGGGCTGTTGGGGCGTTTATGGGTGTGGGATGGGAAAAATAGCAGTTTATGGCCGTTGCCAACGGCTATTTTTCAAAAGGGAGCTGATTTTGAGTTTTTGTTGTGTTGGGCCGGTCCGGCCCGGTTCCGGTCCGGTCCGGCCCAGTTTGGACGTTTATTATTACTTTTATTTTTTTGGTTATTTTTTTTATTTTTAATAGCCTTTGTAATTTTTAAATTTTAAATTAAAATATATGACTAAATAAAAAATAATAAGAAATATAAATTGATAGCAAGGCATCTATTTTTTATGTAATAACTTATATAATACTAGTATTACAGTATTAAGTATGTAGTATTTTAGTATTTAATATTTCAGTATTAAATTGCAAAAATATATTTGAGAATATATATAAAACAATGGTAACTTAGTAGCAAGACATAACACTTGTTATTTTTTCAAACTTAATACTACGTATTAAGTTAGTAGTATTAATACTACGTATTAAGTTAGTAGTATTTATTATTTAGTATTTAGTATTTTAGTATTTAGTATTTAGTATTTAGTATTTACGCTTTAGTATTTACTAGTAGTATTTAAGTATTGAATTGCAAAGAGGTAACTTAATAGCAAAGGATAATTGAGAATATAACAAAGGATTATAATTTATAACTTAATAGCAAGGCGTAACGCATTTTATTGAATATTGGTTGAATTTTTTTTTTTTTTTTGCAAAGTACATACTACATAGATATTAAATTGCAAAACTACATATTAATAAAAAAAACTTCTCATTTTCTGAATAATTTCTTCTGGCACCTCTGGAGGAACCGGTGGCAAAAATTCATCTTCTTCATAATCATTTTCATTGTCCACACTTCCATCGCCTGATAAAATTTCGGTTGCTGCTTCTGCATCTACTAGTTCATCTTCTACAAATCCAAAATTTCTTCGCTCCGATCTAATCCAAACTCTGAATAATACAGCTGTCTCCATTGCTTCTTCCTTCAATGAATGTCTATGACCTCCAATTTGTAATCTTCCTTGGTTAAACGCGCTTTCTGAAGCAACTGATGATGCTTGAATTGTTAGAATATCTCGCGCCATTTTTGCTAAAACTGGAAACTGTGCTTGTTGATCCTTCCAAAATGGCAGTAGTTGATCGCTTCCAAAATAATCAATTTCCTTGCAACCATGAAGTAAATAAACATCAAGCTCGTTGAACCCTCCGCTACTCGAATGCCTGCTAGAAAGCCTTTGATTAAGCCTGGAAAAACATCCCAATCCGGCTGCAGCTCTTTTACTCGCCTGCGTTGAACTTGATCCAGCTCCACTTGGAACAACATTATCAGCTGCACTCCTATATCTTTCATAAATTCCTTGGCAATCTACAATTACCTGCAGACAAGCTGTTTCTACACTTGGTGTTTCTTCATCAGTAATTCTCAAACTCCGATAAATCTCTCTAATAAGCTTTTCGGTATTAAACCGTTTAAAACAAGGATGTAATACAGAAGCAATGCAATAAAGTGGTGGAATAGGAAAAATATATTTTTTTAATTTTTCAATCATTGCTTCTACGGCTTGTTCATAACCAGGCACTAATCTATAATCGTTAAGTAATTCTGCTATTCCAACTATAAAATACAACATAGTAGTAACTGTAGGATAATATTGACCGGAAAATTCTTTAGTAGCATAAAAAAACTTTTCTAAAAAAAAGAAGAAGACGCTCAACAAGTTGTCAATCAGATTCTTCTAGGTGATACTCTACAGCCACTTTGCCATTTAAATAACTAGTTATAGGCGCTCGTAAAGTGTAAGCAACAGACAAAGAGTCATATATAGTGTTCCACCTAGTTGAAACTTCCTTAGGAACTCTTCTAGGCCGCAAACCTTCATTCACACACTCTACCTGAAAGTCCCTCCATCTATCCGGTTTTTTAGATTTAAAAATATAACTAATTGCGAGTCTAACCTTCACAATAGTAGGATCAAATAACTGAAAGCCATCTTTTATAACTAAATTATATATATGACATGCACATCTAATATGAAACAATTCTTCAAAAGGGGGATGCAATGCGGGTCTTAACTTACCAATAGCAAAATCATTGTTTGCAGCATTATCAAGAGTTATACTTAAAATTTTGTCACTAATAAAATACGCCTTACAAATGTCATCAACTTCTCTCTTAATAAATGTTCCCGTGTGTGGTTCATCGACAACGCAATATGCTAAAATTCTTTTTTGTATTACCCAGTTAAGATCTATCCAATGACAAGTAACTGTTAAATACTCATATCCATTAACACCACGACCCAAATCAGTAGTAAGACAAACTCTACAATCAAAGTGATAAAATATATATCGTAAATATTGTCTATATTTATTTTTAAATTTTATAATATCACTTCTAACCGTAGTTTTTGAAAAACCTTGAAAAGATGGATTATATACGGTTTGTATATAACGAATAAAACCTTGACAAGAAGAAAATGTAAAATGTTAGCACTCTACCGCAATCATTTTTGCCATTTGTTCCCTATCTTTCTTCTTATCATAATGCATAAGCCCCCCGTCACTGGGTTGATTTCCTGTTGGACTCCACTACATTGCGATGGAGCCATTCTGTTCCCTGAACGAGTGCCATCCGACCTCTTTTCCCATTCATCCTTATGATGGTTTTCTAAGTGTGTTCTCAACTTTTCCGTCCCACTATTATGCTTGCCGGTTTTAAAATCCCAAGCTATTTTACAAATATTACATTTAGCGGTCCGAGCCGGAACATTTTCAGTCATAAATTTCCACACATCCGATATTTCGGGTCGTACCGCTGGTTCTCTACTAGGAGGCATAGGTGGTAATTCAGATTCAGTTTCTTCAAGTTCACCATGAAATTGACTAGTGGGTGTTTCATCTTCTAAATTAGCCCCTTCGGTATTTTCTTGATATCGTCCCTCTAACATATTATTATCCAGTGGTTGATCAAAATCAAAATCATAATAAAATTGCGTGTCATCTTCCTGAGTAAAATCATCTAGATGAGAAAGAGCGTTAGAAGTACCAATTGGTCTTTTACCTAAAGCACGACTACGTCTTCATCCCCCCCTCGGTTAGAAGCATGTGATCTACGACCGCTACCCGTACGCCCAGTAATTGATCTCCACAGTCCAGACATTTTTATAATTTACTAGTTTTGGACACGTGCGTTGCACGTGTGTCCTATACGAAATAGTGCAAAATAGTATAAATAAAAAATAAAGTGTATTGTGATGAGCAACTAAAACTACGAAGTCTTGAAGTGCAAGATGAACTTGATGGATATTACAAAAACATGTTGATGTATTCTTGATATTTCAGATGATGGGTTATCGATACTCTCTCCGGTCCATTTTAAATGATTTTTTGGTATTTTTTCTTATGTCCAAAATATTTGATTTTTTCAAAAACCAAGATGATATTTTTTTTGACTTTCCAAAGTTACCCTTGTTAATAAATTAAATACATGAAGCTTTCACAGTTTTCTATGAGTAAATTTTGAAAGAGATGAAGGTTAGTTTAGTAAATTACATCTTTAATTAATGCTAAAAGGTGGATTCCTTGGTCTGTGTGAAAACAGTCACAAAATCAAATAATATGGACCCGGGGGAGTATTAATTTATTTAATTCGTATTGTATAGAATGCATTGTTACAGATTTGGAAACGTAATATTGTATATTCTATAAATAATTGTTGGTGCTTCGTAAGAAAAAAGGTAAAGGAACACAACGGGTGAGTTATAAATGAACAAATTAAATTCAACAACAGTTGTGCCAAAGCATTCTAATGGCTAAAATTTAGCTAAAATTGCAAAAGCTGTGCCAACTAAAGCTTCTTTTACAACAATCAAGACAGATTCATATTTACAGACAATATTGAACACTCGAAATTGATAGAGCTCACAACCAAAGTATTTTCGAGAAACTTTAAATAACTAATCCTTCTTTCCATTTGATCAATTTATCAAAAAAGAATTTGGTGTCTTCAACACTATTAATCCTCTTGGTTCTTTGCTTTGTTGATTTGTTATCAGCCTTTACTTGATCTAGTGCACTTACTCAGTGCCATATTGTGGTAGTGCTCTGATCCCTCTTTCTGTAGCATCAAAAGGCCGCCAAATTAATTTGTCCAAAATACGACTAAATTTCTACTGTAATAGTTCGTCTTGAAATTTGGATAAGCCTTTACCTTATCAGTAAGTAGAAACTTTTTAAAAATCACATAAATAACTATCCAATGAAAAATATTACTTATTGAATTACAAAAAAAATTAAAATAATTCAAAGTCCATATCTATATTGAATGTTGATGTTGTTTAGAACTTAATAAACTATCAAAGCGTACCTGAAAAGATTCTCCCGAAGTGAATTACTAAAATATGTAAAAAGTTACAAAAGATACAAAGCAAAAATCGTTCAAAAGTCTTAACAAAAGTATACCATTTGGATTTGACTTCTTTTCCTTACATCCCCAACCTTCGTGGCTTTGTCATTTTCATGATAAGTTCTTGTGTTGGAAGATGGAACTATTAACTGCATACCAAATTAATACTCATAATCTCTTTGTGAATGCTTAATGGTAAACACATACATTCTCATTATAGTATATACATAATTATAATGCTGAATGAAAATCTTACTCATAAATTCTTTTCCTGCATTTAGAAACTGATTGTGCTACATTCAACTAAAACATAGAATCATTTCACACAGTCCAAAAACAAAAACCAGTCTACACTGAAGAATACGATTGCATCTTCCTGAAACTTTAAAACATAAATATCTAGCTACTAAATGTTGAAATATATCAATATATCATGATAAAAAACAAAGAAACCAACAATTTCTTTCGAAAGTTATTCATTTAATTCATGCAACGTAACTTGAAGAAAAAAATTGAATATGCTTAAGTTATGATGTGTTCACTAATCAAATAAATCTAACAAAAATTAGAACTTTGCAATGAAGAGAAAGGTTTCACCAGAAATTTAATACTCACTACACTAACATAAAATGAGTAAGAGAAGTAATCCAGAAGAATTTGCATATATTTTTTAACATAGTAAGTTCTCACGGCAAAAAAAAAGTAGTGTTGCCTACAATAAAATAAATCATTTTCTAAGCAGATAAAACCTATATGAATCTACCAACAAAAGAAAGAAAAGTTGTAATTACTTGTCCTCATTAAGAAATACCGACGTTTATAAGAAAATTGACCAAAGAATTCTTTCTGTAGTTGGTGAATAGTGACTACATTTGACAAATCATTTTCTCAAAATGACAACCACCTATAAAGCAGAGGAAGTCTTCTTTTTCTTGTTTACCCATTTCTCTACTGAGCTTTGCATTGTGCCTTTATAGCTACTAAGGCAAGCTAATGAACGAATTCTTTCACTATTAGACATTCATTATAGTCTTTTCATATTCTAGTGGTATTTAAAGACCTTTGAGAAGATCTACAATGAAAATAGCTGAAAATGGCTCTTGAATAAGCCAAACGTATTGGTGTCTGTTGAGTTTTTTGGGCAAAGGAGATGCATTAACATGACTCACGTGTTATGCAATAGTAATTGCTACAGTAATTAGTAAAATGTGAAAGGTTGCACTATTGAATAAAGAACAAACAGATTGCTTAAACTTAGAAGGTTACCATTTATTTTAAATTTTAAATTTTAATTAAAAGTATTAATGTACTTTAGTAACCTAAATAATTAGCGAGGGTATTATAGTAATATGACTTTACATTTACGAATTCTCACTTTAATAAGAATATGATATATATATATATATATATATATATATATATATATATATATATATATATATATATATATATATATATATATATATATATATATATATATGATACTTCTATTTACTATATTTATTGGTGATGAAGTGTGCGTGTATCTTTCTCATTTTGTGTAATAGGGTAATAATTTTTTATGTAATGTGTAATGTAATGTAATTTTTTGTGTAATGTGTAATGTAATGTAATCTTTTATTAATTTCTATTTACTATTTTTATTTTTATTGCTGCAGGGGTAAAATGGTCTTTTATATTTTGCTTTTGGGTTTGGCTCTTTTATATTAGTATGATAAGTAAATCAAATAAATAAATTACTAAAATATGCTACAAACAATAGTGCACAAGAATTAAAATAGATAATAAAAAGTAAGAACGAGTTTACTTGATATCGTGAACTTAGAATGTAGATTGTAGAACTTAGGAAGTGAAAGTTGAAACTTGACCGGAACCGCACCGAATAATTTTCCACTTCACTCCAAATATTTTTTTGTAATGTAATTTAGCACTTAAACCCTTTTTGCGAGAGCAACTTTGAATTATTTAGCAAATAGCCTTTGTTGAAATAAGAGAGATTGAGAGAGATTTAGAGAGAATATTAGAGAAATTGTGAATAAATTGATGAAAAATGATGGTATTTATAGAAAAAATAGGTTTGGGGGGTATGGGGACGCCTAAGGGGTGGGGGAGCAAATATGGCCGTTGGGCCAACAGCTGTGCGTGAAAGAGCAGTTGCCCAACGGCTATTTTTTGCACAAACCCATCAGAATTTTTTTTTTCCGGTCCGGTCCGATTCCGGTCAATTTTTTTCGGTTCGGTCGGTTCATTTTGGGGGTGACGGGTCGGGGAACGAACCGCGTCATTTTTTTTCATTTGGTCCGGCTTGCGCCGGTCCGGTCCGGTGCAAACCGGACCACTGCACAGCCTTAGTGTTGAGGACGTGGGGTTTTAGTTGTACTAAAGCATTTGTAGAGAGATATGTGAAAGGAATTGGTGAAACTAAGAAGAGACAAAATTGTGGCATGCATTACATGCCCTCTTTGTCACAAACTTTTCAGAGATGCCACTACCTACCCTTTCTGAATGTCTTCATACATGTAAGTCCCTCTATAATTTTTCAATTTCTTTGGAGTTCTTGTTACTGCACGAATTATTTAAAGGTCTATCAGTAACAGCTTCTCTACCTCACACAAGATAGCTAAGGTCTGTCTATACCTCACTCAGCTCTGCCTGGATTCTACTTGTGGGATCACACTGAGTATGTTGTTGATGTTGCTCGAGTTATTTATACACCTCATCGCTTGTATTTCAAAGAATTACAGGTTGTTGGAATATAAGGTGAATACATTTTATTTATGAAGTAATAGGGACTGGCTACCTACTCTATCAATCTCATTTCATAAATTCCCGTGTCATACTATATACGGATAGTTTCTTATTTTTATTTGTTAGTGGTATTCCTTATTTATCTTGGCCATGCTCGAGTTTTGTGTCAGTATTTTATTTATTTTGGTATTGTCTTCTTGCTTCTTTCATACATGTTTTCTGAATATTTTTTTAGTTAGCCGAGGGTCTATCGGTAACAGCCTCTCCACCTTGGTGGGGGTAAGGTCTGCGTACATCTCACCCTTCCCAGACGTCACCTTGGTGGGATATCACTGAGTATGTTGTTTTTGTTGTTGTTTATATGCTGATAGTGTAAAGATTTTTTGCTACTCGTATTGGTTATTTAAAAGTTAATTTTCTACACTAACAGTGTATATCAGCTCATTAACATGGATTGATAAAGATGGTAACAGTTGGTAAAATAACACTGATTGTGTATTGTTTGTGTATGTAAGTTAAACTCTAAGTGATTTCATATGGTACCAGTGAATTGGTTTACCTAAGAAAAGGCAAGTATTGATAGTGTAAAACAACATTTGATCCATTAGTATGTATACTTTTATTAGTTGCTGGATGAACTCGGATTTTTCTGTGCTTAATGCTATGCCCCGGGGGACACAAATATTTAGTGGTGAGCACCCTGTACTAATTATGTAGGATTGAAGCTTCAATACATTTCTATCAATGGAAGGATCTTTCATTATTCTGTATCTCTATTGTATTTCATTGTGTCCAATAGTGTGATCTCAGTGAAAAATTGCTTTCCAGTGTGGGTGTGATTTGTGAATATATGTGTGTTGCTCCATAGTTTTGACGAGAAAATGACACAAAAAGAGCCTCTCAAGTGTGAAATGAAAAAAAGGGTCCTTTCATTTCTTTTTCCTTTTCTTTTCTCTCAAATGGGTGATTAAGTTTAAGTAGGGGAGTGATTAGACTCTTTTAAAAATTGTGGGGCATAATTAAAACACCCAAAACTTACAAACTACCCAACCCCACTACTCCACTACCCCACTACCATTTCAAAAATCAAACCCCTCAAACATTTCCAATATTTCCCCAAACATTCCTCAAACTCCTCAAACATACCCGACCGGAAACTCGACCCGTTTCAACGACCCAGCGCCATTTCTCGAAATTCCGACTGTCAAACTCATTGATTGTCACCGATTATCGATTGTAAGTCTTCTCCGACACCTACATTGTATTTTTCTTCACCCGTTTGTATTTTTTACCAATTTTTTGTTTCGTTTTTTGTGTCAAGAAAAAATCCTAGAATTTCGTTTTAAAAGTTCTGTTTGTTTTATGATTCTGACTGGGGTTGGTTTGAAGGAGGAAATGATAAAGTTTTGATTGAAATTTGTGTGTAGTTGCCAGTGATATGGTTAAACAAAAATCTGTCAGTTTCAAACATCCCGTAAGATGTTTGAAACATCTGTGATGTGTTTGGCCATATCACCGGATGTTTAGTGGGAGAAATGTTACCTTGATTTAAACATCAATAGAGATGTTTAAACATCAGCCCCTATAGAATACAAACATTCAGCGTGATGTTTAAACATTACTCATGATGTTTGTTCCATGTGCGTATGATGTTTTTTGCACCATATTTTGTTCTTATAAAGAAACTTATTTGTGTATGTACTCAACATACCCCCCAAAAAAAGATAACTGGTAAAGGCTACGGCTGCCGCTGCTAAGAAGGTCCAGAAGACCACAACCAATGCCAAAAAGAGGCAAGTTTCCGTGGAATCTGAAAGTGAATCTCCTCGAGCAAAAAGACAAAAAAGCAGGGCAGTACCAGATCTTTTACAGGTCCCTTTCGAGAGCCCAAGCGCTAGTTGTGCTAGTCGTGTTGGTCAAGCTAGTCAGGATCTTAGCAAAAATCAACACGAAGAGGAAGAGGAACAACAAAGATCAAGAAGTAGTGAAGACGGTACAGAGGATGCAGAAGCATAGCCAAGTAATGAACAAATAGAAGAAAGTGGTGCTATGCCTCAAGTTAGAGTTAGTGAGGCAAGGGAAGGAAGAAGAAAAGTCGTTCATGATTTGCATGCAACAACAGAAGAAACAACAGAAGCAACAACACAAGCAACAACAGAGGATCAATTTGTAGAGGCAACAGAATAGGAGGTAACATCGATGCTTATGTTTACACATCATGTATGATGTTTCAAACATATAGGAATATGTTCAAACATCAGTCCGAATGTTTCAAATATTTTATATTATGTTTCAAACATAATAAATGATGTTTGGATTTATTTAAACATTATAGATTATGTTCCAAACATATTATAAGATGTTTGAAACATGTTGGGTGATGGATGTTTAAACTATGAAAGTGTTTCCTTCATTAGCAATGTGACTGTGTAATGATTGTTTTTCTTGTATCAATTTCAGGTGGAGTTGGCTGATGAGGTTACCTCATGCATAAAGACTGACCTGCCTGATTTGAGTCAAATGAAGACGTGGATGGAGTTTAATAATGTGTTCGCAACAAAGAAGGTAACGGTCAGATCATCACTGCACTCGAAGTTGGAAAATTTTCGTAAAGCTTTAAAACATTTTAATCTAATGGAAAGATTCAAGGAAAGCTGTTTTGGGCACCTAATCGATTTGCCCAAGTGTGTCTTTGCTCCAAAGCTGGTTCACAACATTTTACTTCGCCGGGTTATTTGTCAGAAGAAGTTTGAGGCGTGGTTTAAATTCCATGATCTGCCTCTTCGTTTTGGGATGCAGGAGTTTGCCTTGATGACAAAATTGAGTTGTGCCCTACCTCCCCCTGATGATTTCATGGATGAAGCCCGTAGCAAGGGGAAAGATTTGTGGAATTTAGTTTCAAGGAAGGGGAAGAAGGCTGCAAGTGGTGATTATATTCTGGAACTGGTAGAGAGTGAAGACCTGGTGAAGGATGATGACATAAGGTTCAGTTTATATTTGTGTTGGTTCGAGCACCAAGTGTTGTGTTCAAAGGACACTAACAGTGGTATTTAGGAATGGGTTGTTTGTCTCACGAGCACCCCTGAATACTTTTACAAGTACCCATAGGTAAGAAAAAGCTTCGACTTGACTGTGTTTTACATCCTGAAGGATTTTACAAGCTGGAAGGCTCCTGAGAATAGCTACACACTGTATGGATTTCCATGGGCTTTCATGGCATGGGTGTTAGAGGCTATTCCGGCACTTAGGCTAAGGGCATACCCTGAGGAGAATACAATACCACGGATGAAGCGTTGGTTGGGGGAGAAGGTAGAAAAGGACCCAGATGTAGTGTTCCGGCATGTTAACACCCAGGTAAGCATTTCTTTTACTCACCAGATCTTTCACATTCAACGCTGCATTATTTGTATAAACATTAGTAGTGATGTTTAAACATTACACAAAATGTTCAAACATCACATGAAATGTTTAAAAACTGGTACTGATGTTTAAATGTTACACTAAATGCTTAAACATTAGTAGTGATGTTTAAACATTACACGAAATGTTTAAACATTAGTTGTGATGTTTCTACATCAGATGAAATGTTTAAACATTTCGTGTAATGTTTAAACATCACATTAAATGTTTTAGGAACATATATACAGACATTTAACATATATACATAGTTTTAACATTTGTGGTTATTTTATTACAGGAAGTGCACCCTTACCTCGTACCCACACCCAAAGAGTTGAGGGATGTACTCCATGACTTTGTGTCATTTGAGGATGTAGAGGATGTGGTGATTGATGGCTTGATGCAACAGTTGGATGGGGTGATAATGTTGAGGAAACAAGCTGTTGTTCCGAACACCCCTCTAGAACATGTTGTGCTAAGCCGTGGTGCAATGTTGACGGGATACAGTGGGGGCAAGGGTGCTGATCTTTTTGGAGTAAGTGGAAGAGAGTACACTGGAATTGCTAGGGATCTTTTTGGATATGCTAGAAGGCAGGAAGAGGATAGAAGAGGAGTTATTGGAAGAGAAGAAGATGGTAGCAATAGAGGACCTGCTAGAAGAAAAGAAGATGGTGGCAGTACTATATAGACGAGGAGTTGTGAGGAAAGAAGAAGCAGTTGTGGGTACATCGACTAAAGAGTGCACTTGCAAATGCTTAAAGTGCAAGAAGGACACTGATAAATTGATGTTGAAGGTTGGTGGGATTGAGACTATGTTAGAACAGTTGAAGGAAATGATGAAAACCCAGGTGCCCAAGAGAACAGGTTTGAGAACAGTGTTCCCTAGTAGAGTTCTGAAATCCCCATTTACTGCTTCAGGAAGAAAGAGGAAGAAGAAGATAGTGAGGGGGAAGATTGATATTTACAAGGATGTGGATAAGAAGAGCAAAGATGCATTGGATGCCTTCTTGGCAGAGAAGAAAGAGGAAAAAAGTTCACTTTTTCTTGGGCATGAGTATAATTACAAGGATCTGGAAGAGATCATTAGAATGGAAAACAATTTGAAGGAAAATGTACATGTAATTCACCCTAATTCTTTTTTCTTAGTGCATATATTAGAGCAGATATTTAAACATGGATTGGGATGTGCAAACATAACAAGCAGTGTTTAAACATCACAAATAACTTATGATATGTGTAAACATAATACATAATGTGTAAACATATTAGTTAATGTTTAAACATTACGCATATATGTTTATATAATGTTAAACATCTGGTGTTATTCCACTGATGTTGACATGTTCTGCCTGGTGTTTATGTGTTTTCTTTTCCCTTTTTTTTCCTTTTCTGCAGCATGTTGATGAAATCATGAACCTGATGAGACTTAAAAAGAATGCCCACTTCCAGTTCTATCTCAAATCCGATGTCATTTTAGATTTGAATTTATCTAAGAAATTGTGTGAGCTTTACAAGAAGCATCGTGTACTCGTTGATGCCTTGGCTGCACTCCTAGAAGTACAGCTTGAGACTGTTCAATTCAAGGATGATATGCTGGACTATGCACAAGGTAAGCAGCCGAACCCAGGGGGTGTGAAGTGGGCTGGGGTGAAGAGGATTTTCTGTGTGTTGAAATTGAAAGGTGTTCATTTTTTCACTGTGGAGTTCCTTGTGGAGGAAGGTAAGATAAGGGTATACGACTCCCTGTACAGTGACAACACTGATGATGAATTTGACACACTGATCAAGCCCATCACTTCCCTTTTCCCCATTTTCATTAGACAGTGCGAGATGTTCCAAAGTTTGCCGGAGGATATCCTGAACAAAAAATTGTGGCCATATGAGCGTGTGAAAGACCTCCCGACAAACAACACTCGTACTGCATCAGGTGGTTATGCCCTTGCCTTTATTGAGCACCTTCTTACAAAGACTCCCTGGGACAAGCTCTGTGACAATACCATGGTGGATTTTAGGGTGAAATGGGCTGTGGATATATTTCGTGGGAAGATGGTATCGTAGTTTGATAAGTTATGGTTGGAAAATTAAGTATTTGTTGCCATGTAAGGATAATTAAGTATTTGTTTTGGCTTGTTTTCTTAATTTTATGTTATGTTATGATTTGTTGGTCGTCATGTAAGGATAATTATATGTTTTATGTAAATACTTTGGTTGTGTGCACTGTACAGATCTCACTGATTTAAGAAACAACGTGTGGATGTCTAAACATCTCATCATATATGTAAACATACTTGAGTATGTTGAAACATAATTTAGATGTTTAAAATATTAATTGAAATATGCTGAAACATCATCCAAATGTTTAAACATGTCAATATATGTATAAACATCTTATCTAAATGTTTAAACATTTGAAATATTTATACAGAAGTTCCAGCATCTCGAAATATGTTTTAAACATCACATTTATGTTTAAAAGGTTAGTTTAATGCGCTGCAAGCTCTCTTTTCTTTCTTTCTTTCCTTTTTGTTTTTCTTTTTGATAAGAAATACTTAATATCACTTAATAATAATTCAAAACAATGAAACGGAAATGAAAAATACAAGACTACAAAACACGGCATTGTAAACAAACTGAAAATTAAATGACTAGACTTAAAAGGAGACAATTCAAACTACATTATATCTTCACTTCACATGTGTTCCACTGGAGGACGTGGTGGTGTAGAGTAGTTCTACGGGTCAATCTTGAGTTCAACTTGAATACCACGGAGCATACGCTTGATAAGATGTATATTTATCTTATAATCCTCAAGAAATTCGTCGAACCTAGTCAATAATTGCGTCACTTGATCCTCAATATTTCCAATATCAGCTGGTAATCGATCCACATCTGTGCTCAAGGTTGCAATATCTTTACAGACATATTCGATTTCAGTGGTCCTTGGCACTCTACGATCACGTTTTGGTGCTCTTGGGTGCATTCTTCGGCGAGGCATCTTTGTTGTTGTTAATGTTGTTGATTGCTGCAGATTCAAATATTTTCTAATAGTGTTGGTTTGTGTTGTTTTCTTCAGATTTTGTTTGGGCTTGATGGAAGTAATTATGGAACATATATATAGGCAAAATTTGGTGCCTTTTCGGTTGCATATGTGATAGTCACAGGAGGTGCCTATTCATATGTAGTTGTGTATGTGCCTATTCACATCCACCCCTTCATAACCCCACGTACACCCTTTCATCTTTTTTCTTTTACACATTAGAATAACTGCACATTCACATTAAATACGACTGCTCATTGTCACAAAAAATACTACACATTCGCTCCAAATAACAGTTTTTGGTATCAATGCGGTTTATAAAAACATCACCACACATGTTTAAACATCTTAGGAAATGTTTAAACATCTCGTAAGAATGTGAAACATCGTGTGGGTATGTTTCCAACATCTTGGTCGATGTGCGAACATGAATATCGATGTTTAAACATTTCATGAAATGTGCAAACATATTTTCATATGTTTCAAACATCTGTTATGATGTTTAAACATATGAGAAGATGTTTGAAACATCTCGTATGATGTTTAAGCTTAAGCTTGAGTTTTCAATAAGAATGAGTTCGATTATCAATATATACTTACTTTAAAGTATTTTTTTTTTTTTACCGTTTTGACTCCTAAACCCTTCAATTTTCGATGAAAACTTAGATTAACTCTAATCACTTGATAGGTCACTCCAAACTCTTTTATTAATGTTCATCTACATGAGTGAACAAGTTAAAATAGAGTTCTCACTCCAATTTTGTTCAAAATCATTCACATGCACATAGGATCGACTAATTATTGGAGTTTAAACAACCAATATGTTCACCTTTCAATAAAAATACATGTAAACGCTTAGTTGTTGGTGTTATCACTCATAACACTAACACCTTTCACTCAAACACCTCCATCTTGATTGATAGAAACACCAATCATCAGTGTTATCATTTCAAACACCTTCAATATCGATGGAATTATACTTTGTATACTTAATTATTAAGTTTATCGTTCAAAATGTGTAATTATACATCTTATAACTCAACATATGGTTGCATACTTGCAAAAAAATAGATTGCTTCATCCAAACATAGCATGATATGTTTAAACATATAGTCATATGTTTCAAACATCTGCTATGATGTTTAAACATACCATAAGATGTTTGAAACATCTCGTACGATATGCAACATCTTACGAAATGTTAAACATCAGAGGCTGATGTTTAGAATATTTGGCAGAATCTTAAACATTTGTCATGATGTTTAAACATCACGTGGGATGTTTAAACATATCATATTATGTTTAAACATCACATGGGATGTTTAAACATAACATGATATGTTTAAAGATGTTTAAACATCATGACAAATGTTTAAACATAATACATTATGTTTAAGTAAATTAGTGAGATCTTAAACATAACGACATATGTTTAAACATCGTGTTAAATGTTAAAAATCCCGCCAGCTTGTTAAACATTGCAAGTACTATACTAAAATGAGAAGAAGCAGTTGTAAAAAAGAGACTAAACGACTAAATTAAATAATAATAATAATAAAGTTTACAACGTACGGATATAAATTTTACAACATAATAATACGTTACATGATATAAAGTTTACATGATATAAAATTTACAACATAATAATACGTTAAATACGGAAACTAAGGTAATATATAACAACTTAAAATATATCATAAACTTCATATGCCTTCAATCTCCAGGTCCAGTTCATCCAAAATTTGTGTAATTATTTGCATGACCCTTTGGTGATCCCTCGCGTGCCTGTACCTTAAACGCCATAAATCTGCTTGTACTGCTTCCATGGCTCGATTCATCTCTGCCATGCCGTCCTTTAGAATTTCAACTTCCCAATTTATATCGCCTCGTCGTTCTCTTTGCGCGCATTATGTATTGGTTGGTTGTGACGTGATGCCTGATCACTATTGCCAACCTGCAAGGGGTCGTTTGATCCTGCTTCAGACATGTTTATGCTATTGAAGTTGTTGGTGATGGAAAATTTATGTATGCTGTTAGTGCATATAATGTTGGGTATTTATAGGATGTCAATGTGGTTTTTAAAAGTCACCATTTATACTTTAAGAGGCACCTTGTGGAATGAATGTGTCTTGTGTCTTTTCAGTGCAGTCGTGCAGTTTTGAAATGTGTCTTTTCAGGAGAACCCGTCTTTTCAGTGTAGACGTGCAGTTTTTCACAGTTACTGTGAAACATCCGTCGTGATGTTTAAACATCCAGTAGGATGTTTAATATATTCGGTGGAATCTAAAACATTTCATAATATGTTTACACATTACACGTGATGTTGAAACATATTAACTTATGTTTAAACGTTTGATCTAATGTGTATACATCTCCACTGATGTTTAAACATAGTTCAAGATGTTTAAACATTTTGTTATATGTTTAAACATTGTGCAAGATGTTTGGAACAGACTCAAGTGCGATCAAACATTTTATATGGAACAAAGAAGCAGGCAAAGTATGAGAAAACAAGACACACCTTAATAACTTAATACGAACATAAATAAAGGATTTTCTAAATAGAGATTACATATTAAAGGATTGTCTAAAAAGAGGTTCAGAAATTCAACAACAAACACCCAAATAAAAGGATTGTTCAAAGCAGCAGCTAAACACTTGTGGGATCATTCTGACTTGGTCTTGTAACTGTTGGGCAGGTAGTTTTTTTGTGGCCAAGCTTTGCAAATCCCGCATTTGTTTCTCCTCTTTTTGAATCACTCCCCAACGGATGGAATTCTCTTCATCCTTCTTCTTCCACGGCCAAGTTTCAAGTAAGGGCAAGGTAATTTCTATTCCTTCAGCTCATGAGGACAGTCATGTCATGATTGTTCATCCAGAACTGGATAGATTGATTCGGCATATGCAAGAAAGTAGGAATCTATATAATAATATGGCGACGTGTATTCGTAGATTTTCCTCCTAAACTCATATGGATACTTCAACCTCATAGCTGCCATAGCATGTGGACAAGGTATCTTGTCCAAATCAAACCGCTTGCAAGTACATGTTCTGTTGTGTAGGTCCACCTCATAAGTCATATTTCTTGGACCTCCTCCTTTGACTTTGAAAAAATAGGTATTCACTCGATGCACCAAAAGCTTGCTGCCCAATGAATTGTTGGCTGATATCACCTCCTCAATTAAGGGGACACAAGTGTTCGAACTGTACAAAAATTCCACGCGCCTCTGAAGAAACTTTTCAGCATAGTTCTCGCTTATAGCATTGAAAAGCGCATCAATTGGAAATTCTTTGTGATTCCTGAACATTGAGTTAACCGACTCGGCAATGTTTGTGGTCATCACATTGAACCTACAATATTAACAAACAATAAAGTTGATATGAACCTGAATCTAAACCTGAATAATAAATTATGTCACAAGCAATAACAATGCACTGAACAGACAGAAACATCAATATATATGTTTAAACATAAACCAAAATGTTTCAAACATCAACCATAATGTTTCAAACATCTGCTAAATTGTTGTGAACACATATTAAACATTATGGATATGTTTCAAACATATATTAAAATATTTAGAAATGCAGTCACACATACTAGAACAATCGTTAATATGTTTAAACATCCAACACTATGTTTCAAACATCAACAATAATATTTCAAACATCTAAGTGTATGTTTGGTGTAATTCAGGTACCTCTTTCCAGGGAAATGTGATCTGCTCCACTTCTCAACCCCACGATCAACCAAGTAGTTGGATACCCTCGGGTCAATTTCTTTCAAATCCTTATCAAACTGAGCAACCGTATATGCCTCCGCTGCAGTAATGTATTTACCAATTAAATTTCCACAATGAAAAGTCGTGCAGAGGTTCTCACCAAGGTGCCTCATGTAATAACCATAGTTAGCAAATGGGAAAACCTTAGAAACAGCTTTTTAATGCTTCTGTGCCTGTCGGAGATAATGCATAACTCATCATCGTCAAGGACTATTCCGGTAAATTGCTCAAAAAAGAATTCGTAGGCGGCATCGCACTCTTTGTCAACTACACAAAATGCAAGAGGAAAGATGTGATTTTGAGAATCCTGACCGACAGCGGACAACAACACTCCACCATGTGGACCCGTAAAAAAAGCGCCATCAACAGCCAGCACTTTTCTAATAGTCTTAAACCCCCTGATCCACGAACCGTAAGAAACAAAAAAAAATACATAAACCTCCCTTGTTCATCAAGCTGTAATGTTGTCTTGCTTCCTTCATTTGACTGCCGAATTATATAGTTGTATGCACCAAGAATGGCATAGCCATGTTCGGGTGACCCCCTTGCCAAACACTTTGCAATGTTGCTGCCCTTGATACGCTACCAATAGCTTATTTTGCAACCCAACTCTGCTAGAACTGCATCCTTGATTTCTTTGGTAAATGGTGCTTTTCCATCATGAAACCTGTTCTTCATGTACTCTCCAACAACATTGTACGTGGCGTGTGGATGATGGCTTTTAGAATGCTCAGAACCACAAGTGTGCTGGCTGTTGTAGACAGTGATATAAAACATGTCACAGCTCTTGTACTTCATGGCTCGAATCCACCAGTGGCAATTCTTGTCCACACATCTAGCACAAAATACATTCTTCTTATTCTTCATATACTGAAAATAGAAAGGCACTCTCACTACAGCAAGCTTCAACAGCACAACCAACTCGTGCTTGTTCGTGAATGTTTGCCCTGTGTAGAAACCAGTGCCGTCCGGCCGAGTGTGGCTGCCTTGTGATGGTATTGAATCAGGAAACTGTACCTCATTATCTTCTTGTATTTCTTTTGCTTCTTCCTCTTCTTCCTTCTCAGGCACATTCATATTTAATGAAGCCTCCTCCCCAATGTCATCCAACCCATGATTTTGTTCATTAGAATTTTCAGTCCGAGGAACCATATTTACACGTAGAGTGGGCCTAGCACTAGATGCATCCACATCAGCCATAAAAAGAGAGACATCTATGTCATTCCTAATGTGATAGGGTGCAGTCTTTTGCTTTGCAATGCTCAACAAGTACGTAATAGAAAGATCCCTCGGATCATCAAGAATTCCCCAACTTTGAATGATTTTTTCAACCAGCTCATTATAAGTAACCTACTTACTAACAAGAATAGGTCTACTCTCTTTCACAATGGGAACCCAAACAAAACTTTTAGCTTTCTCCACCCATTTGCCGAGATAATCAACTACCAATAATACAGGCCCCATTATTTATCCTAAAGATACAAAGATGGTCTAAATTAGATCCTTATAGCATAAATTTCATAACACAATTGTTTATAGAAGCCATATTCACAAATTATGAAAGGTACTGCTTCAAACATTCTGTAAAAAAATTTACAGTGTTTACACATTGATACAAATGTTTAAACATTTGGAATATCATTCAGGATTGTCAAAACATCGATACAAATGTTTAAACATCCTGAGTGATGTGTAAATATCATTCAGGATTGTCAAAACATCGATACAAATGTTTAAACATCCTGAGTGATGTGTAAATATCATTCAGGATTGTCAAAACATCGATACAAATGTTTAAACATATATTTATGTATGTTTAAACATTTTTTCAGATGTTTAAACATCATGCATGATGTTTGAATATCATTCAGGATTACTAAACATCATTGAGGTTGTTTAAACATCAGTTAAAATGTTTAAACATTTGGACTTATGTTTAAACATCATTCATGATGTTTGAATATCATTCAGGATTACTAAACATCATTGAGAATGTTTAAACATACGCTCATATGTTTAAACATTTGCATTTATGTTTAAACATCCTCAATGATGTTTAGCAATCCAGATTTATATTCAAACATCATGCATGATGTTTAAACATAAGTCCAAATATTTAATTGTTTTAACATACGCTCAGCAGCCACATATGTTTAAACATATGATACGATGTGCACAAAAGCATCAACGAGATGTTTAAACATCAACCATCTCGTCGACGTATGTTTGACCAGAAACCAAACCCAGTTCTTCAAAATTGTCAATCCGGTAGCTTTTAGCTTCAAATCAAATTTCTCGACTATAAAGTTAAAGAACACTTACCAGAGATCAAATGTGGCTGAAAATCCAAGACGATTAGCTGAGATTCGCGTTGTAAATGGCTGAGAAAATTTTGACAAATCTCAAATTTGTTTAGAACAAATCTTTTGCAAATACACAATATACTTGGAAATGGTTGTTGAATCTACTTTTGGGAGCTGATAGTGAACCAAAAAAATAAAAAAAGGGCCGAAAACTCGCCGGAATCGGCGGAGCAGTGATGGAGGTGGTGAGGGACGGCGGGGGGAGCTATTGGGTGGGAAATTTTTTTTTTTTGCCATTTTGGGGGGTAAAATGAGGGTTTATTAGAGGGTGCAAAGTGTAAACTTTAAAACTTGACTGTTAAGTTTTTATACATTTTTTACCCAATTAATACAAATCCTAATGAAGGACCCTATACCTATTATTCCCTTTTCATTATTAAAAGACTTGCTTGGACCTCTTTTTAAACTTACCCTAGTTTTGACTCACAAGCAAATGGGGATTCTTTTTAGGAAAATTTACACCAGTTGACGCTCTAAAGTGCTTAATTACGTAACATAACGATATTTAGGGTGATTTACCTACCGTACCGATACTTTTAAATTAATTACAAAACGTGACATAAGGATAAAAAGGGTATTACAATGTTATTTTCCATTTCTCCCTTATACGTTGTCTTCTCAGACTTCACTTCAAATATTTCTCTCACTACTCAAAACCGCTCCTCTCATTTGTTTATCAGTCAATTAGGTTTCCTAACCGTTAATTTCACCAGAATTTTAACAAATTCTCGCCGGAGTTTGTTAAACCATGTCACAAAACAGTGATAATTCACCCTCTGCTCGTGAAATTCGTTTAAAATCGCGGCATCAGCGAAATTCTCCAACTATAAAACTGCATTCACCGGTGAAACGCCGGCAGTCAATAGCCCTAGAGGTTCACCTGTGCAAAGCCGTCAGCCAGTAGCAGTTAAGAGTCCCAAATGTTCGCCGGTTAAACCTGGTAAACGGAAGTCGAGAGAAGATGCTAAAGGTAAAAGTATTGTCGACAATGATTTTGTTGATGATATCGATGTTGATGTTCGGATGAAAATGAGCAAATATGATCGGTGTGGAGTCCTCGAACAAAATCACTCTCACTCGCAGGATAATGTATGTATTATGTTGTATTTGCCTTTTTTAATTTTGTATGTATTTGTATTTTTGTGTATTTTCCCCTTTGCATGTATAATTTTGCGAACCTAAGTTGTATGTGCATTTTTTGTATAATATGTATTTTTTTGTATTTTAAGTGCATGTTATGTATTTTTACTGTATCATATGTAATTTTTGTTGTTCATATCTATGTTTTTGTATGTGTCTATTGTCTATTTTTCGTACACCCCCACCCCCAGTCTGTATGTTTATTGTATAAATATGTATTTTTTTAGTAGGCTTTTTTAACATGTGTATGTGGAGACATTTAACATGTTGTCGAAATATGCATGATCTTATATGTTTATGTATATACAAACTTATATTCCCTTTGATCGACAACGATTTAATCACTGTAGCAACCGTTTATGCACTTTGCATAGACATTTATGTGCAGTTGTATATCTATGTGTATATTTGTATATGTATTTTGTTGCACTGTTGCATAATGTAAAGTTTTTTTGCTTTGTTTGTCCATGTCCAGGATTGTAAATTTTATGTCCCTGCGAATCTAGTTACTGTGACAGATCACTGGACTGCTACAACTCGTTATGATATTGTTAGAATCTTAGAAGAGCATCTGTCATCCGCTCAGTTGGCTTTGTTTAGACAGACCTGCTTTAGGTACTTTTTGGATCTGCCAGATGTATTTGGTCAATACCAATTAATTCACCATTTGATGCTACGTGAGATTGTATCAGATAATCCAAATGAGTTTACAATTATGATTGATGGTACGCGTTTGCGGTTCGGTCTACAAGAATATGCTGTTATAACGGGGTTAAATTGCTTTGGTGATGATATTATTGTTGCTGATCCTACTCCAAATAGGATTATTTCAAGCTACTTTTCCAATCAGGAAAAGGTGCGCAGAAGTGAGTTAGTTAAATATTTTCTTGGTAAGCGGTGGATTTGCGATGAAGATGCTGTGAAGATTGCTGTTTTGTACTTTCTGCATGTCTTTGTGTTATCAACTGATAGTGGGTACATTATACCCAAGGAGCATTTTGATTTGGTTGAGTCGGGGGCATATATTAGTTATCCGTGGGGCAAATATTCATTCACATTATTGCTTGAAACGATTAGCCAAAAGTTATATCCACCTTTGAAATTCTATAGGATTGGTGGGTTGCCGGTTGCACTCCAAGTCTGGTTTTATGAATGCTGTTCTGAAGTTGACCGGAAAGTTGCCTTTCGTGTTGGTAACTTTACTCCTAGGATTTTGAGTTGGAAAGTTATTGTGAATCAACCGAGGTTTGCCAACTTGTCCAAAGGAATGTTTAGCGGTACAAGACCTGAGGTTAGATATAATTACACGAAATGCTTTTTCTTTGTATGTTTTTGTATTACTTTATATGCAAGTTCTCAGTTTTCTTTTTGTTTCTTTTTTCTTATTTTTCTTTTTTGTATTTTTATAGTTGGTGTTCAGGAATATTGTTCCAACCGCTGATGAGATACGCATTTTCAACTTGCCTGTTCGAACTGAGGCTCCTCCTAGTGCCAGTTGTGCGTCTCACATTCCTGTTCGTGAGTTTGTTGGCATTCCTCGCCAAAAAGTTCAGAATGTGAAAGAACCTTCTTGTGCGTCGCAACCTATGAATGAAGTTGATGTTGTTGCTGAGTTGAAGCAATTGACCTCTGATTTTAATGATTTCAAGAATGATGTATGTGTTGTTTTGGTTTTTTCAAGCATGTATATTTCTGCTTTTTTTTTTTTTTGCACAAATCATTTGATTTATATTTCTCTATTTCTGCTTTTTTGGTTTATTTTTTAGGTTAATTCTCAATTTGCCAATCTTACTTCCTTTCTTACCGATTCATTCGCGAAGGTGTTTGCTCGCTTGAAGGTAATTCCACTCAATTTTTTCGTATTTTTTTGTATTTGCCAATCTTACTTCTTTTTTTGTATGTTTTTGTATTTGCCTATGTACAGGTTGGGGGAAACAGCCCTGTTGATGATTCCCAAGACGACCGAGGTGCTGATTGTCGTTCTAGTAGCCCTATTGATGCTCAAGATCTTAAGCAAGGTGCTACCTTTGATAATGGTAGCCCTGTTGAAGCTAACCATCATACGCACCAGAAGGACAGTGCTTCGAATTTGTGTGTATGTATTTTTTTTGTATTCTTTTTGTTTTTAACATATTTAAATGTATTTTTGTGTATATCAATTTCCTGATACTGTTTTGTGTTTTTTTTTGTATTTTTTCCAGCTGGGTGTTGGAAGTTCTCATATTCAAGTTTCATCTGCTGGTCGTGGTGCTGCTTTTTTATTTGGAAGTGCTGCTAAAGTTTACAGTCCAGTTCACTATGATGAGACTCCACTCAGTCGCCGTGTATGTCTGTTGTCCATGCTCACATTTTTTATTTTTTTTCATGTTGTATATCTATTTTCCTGATGGCTTTATTTAACCAGGGTGTTGGAAGTCCTATTATTATTCAGTTTCCATCTGCTCGACCTGGTAGTAAACTTTGCAATCTATTGCAATATGATGAGACGCCACCTACTCGTACTGTATGTGTCATATCTATGAACACAATTATCTTTAATGTAATTTTTTTATATAATGTTGACATATTGAGTTTGTTTTTATAGGTTGATGAGCCTGGAGTAGGCGGTGACATTGAGCAGTCTGGTAGTCGAGATGTTGTGCCACTTAGTGTGTCCAGACTTAGTGATCCAAGAGCTGCTGCGTTCTTACGGTTTGATGGACCGAGTTTTTCGATTGGGGATTTTAGTCAAGAATCTGAAGAGGATGTTCATGGACAATGTGCAACTGAAGTCCAGCCTGACAGTGTATGTGCATAAATTTTAGCTTTTTCACTTTTTTGTATATTTGTGTATTATTATGTATTTATTTGTATTTTTAAGTGTATCTTCTGTATTTTTACTGCATCTTCTGTATTTTTACTATATCTCCTATTTTTTTTTGTATTTTGTAGTATGTATGCTAACTATTGTATTATGTATTTAGTATGGGTAGTTTTTTCTGTTTGTGTAGGCAAGTGTTGCTGAGTCGAGCAAGGTGGCAGTAGATGATGATCCCAATTTCCCCAACATTGATCCGTCTGCCTATGTTGAGATTGATGCTGCTATTGCAAGAGCAGTGTCTGCGTGTAAGCCTATGGTGGTTGCCCCATTTAATACGGTACCACAAGAAAATATTGAGTCTGAACATACATGTTCTGGTGGTGTGTCATCTGGTGACAAATCAGAGGATGAATCGAGTCAGCCTGATGCAAATCTTGTTGATGGGCATGAGTCCCAGCTAGTTGTGGTTGAGAATGATGCAGATGATTCTGCTACACCTTCTCAGTTGATTGCACGCATTAGGCGTTCAGGGAGGTATGCTAGGCCTGCCTTGGCCAATTCACCAGGACCAAAAATCTTCCAAACGAAGCATCCATTTATTAGTGGTGTGAATGTTGACATTGACCAAGATCTGGAAAATGCATTTGTTGCATGGGTTGAGGATGGGATTGAACCAAGCAGGCGAAGGTTTTTCCTTATTACTTGTTTGAAGTAACTCTTTTTACCTTATTGGTATTTCGTGTCATAATGTCTTCTTTTTAAATTAAAAAAAATTATCAGGAAGTTGCTCTATTCGAGAGAAGGTAATCGAATTGTGAAGCCTTTTCAGCTAGGAGTTGTTAAAGTTGAAAGGAAGGAGTGGTTTCGCACCTTGCTGCATAGTGGAGGTTTGCTTAATGACCAGGTATGTGTTTTCACTGTATAATGTTGTATAATAATGTATTGTACTATATATTATTGTTTGTTAGTTATGTATCTTACTTTTCTTGTTTTTGATGTTTACATTTTTCAGCATATTGATGTAATCTTCTATTATTTGCGGAAGAAGGGAAAGTATGGTCCTGATGTTCATCTTAAGTTCACCACTACGGATTGTTTTTTCAAGAATTTGGTTGAAGATGTTTTCAAGGCGTACAAAGCTAGTAACAACGACCCCACAGTTGTTACTAATGATGATCCTATTGCTCAGTATATTATGGGTTTTAGGTTGCTTGCAAACACCCCATGGGTACATGTTGATTATGTTTTAGTGCCACTGCACATCAAAGAAAAATTTCACTGGGTGTTGGCTATAGTGTCATTCAAAGAGAGATCTATTTGGTTGTTTGATTCTCTCGGTGCAAGGCCTTGTCCTCCTGTCCGTGCTCTAGTTCATAAACTGTCTGTTCTGTTGCCTCTTTATCTTTCAGTCACTAGCTTTTATGGTGCGAGGCTTGACATTGATTGGAACACAAACCCGACATTCAAAGACAAATCTATGACAGACCCATTCTCTGTTGTTACAATTACAAATATCCCAAAACAACCTGTTGGATCAGTGTATGTATCTTTCAACACACTGTTATATTTTTCTTCTTTTTTTTGTACTTTTGTGGTTTTGATCTATTTTGTTGTTTATGTTTCAGCGCTTGTGGTGTCTATGTCGCAGCATATGCTGAGTATTTCATAAGTGCAAATGATCGACCACCATTTGATTTTAATGTTGATATCTATCGTAGTAGGTTGGGGGCGCTACTGTGGCACTATGGCAAATCAAAGCAAGATGAGCAGGCCATTAGTGCAGATGAGGTGACAGGAAATCAGTTCAAGAAGAAGGGTGGTCCAAAGCGAGGCGAAGCATATCATTAAATAGTTTATGTAGTTTGTTGGTGTTGTATTGTTTTAACTTTTAAGTACTTGTTATTCAGTGGGTGGATGTAATTTGTATTTCAGTTTGTATGTATGCAGTGTCTACTGTAACTGAAAAGTTGTTGTATGGATCAATATTTCTTAACCAGTTATTGTATGGATCAATATCTCTTTTTCTTAAAGTTTTTTTTTTAAAAAAAAAAAAGTTTAATGCATAATGTTATGTTCTACAGGAGCTTCAATTTGTTGATGCACATTTTGAGTTGATAACATTATTCATGTATTAGCATATGAACAGTTCTAGAAATGTCTCTGAAATTTCTAAATACAAAATAATACAGTTATAAATATACAATAATACAGTTATAACAATAACAATTTGTAACTGTATTATTTTGTATTATGTTGTATAATGTATTTGTGATGTACTACATTGTTTATGTGAGCTCAAATATTTGGATAGATTAATTGTTTCTTGTCGTTTGATAAGATTCACTAACAAATATGAAGATTGAATTTACAATACTGGCACGAAAATAGTATGTTTGTCATGACCCAAAATCCTGGATAGTCGTGAGGGCACCCGAACTAACCCCATCGGGCGAACCCACTCTCTATATTAACATTTAATCTCAAAAATATTAAATAAAGAATATTATAAAGTTCAAACGGTGATTTTTATTACTGAAATACGCGGAATATCCCCAAACACAAATGAAAGGTCTAGTCCTCTACCATAAGTCATGAACATCTATAAGATAAATACGAATAAAATATCCCGAATGCCTGAAACAATAAATAACATGAATGAAAATAATGGAAAGGTGCGCCACCACGGAATGAGGATGGTAGGCTCACCGCTGATCAATAGGAAAATCTTCAACTCTGGCCACGAGGCTCGCTGGTGCTCGGAACCGTATCTGCCCGAACAGATAATAAGAAAACAACAAAAAAGAAAATAACGTAAGTCAAGAGGACTTAGTAGGTGGGTAGACTAGTTCCTATGAAAGACAGGAAACTAGTCTAAGCAATAAATTAACAGAATAGAGGAGGGAGAAAAAGAAACATGTTATCATTCGCTATTTAAATAGTCCATCCAATCACACCATTCAACATCAATAAATCTCATTCAAGAACCAATAATTAAACTCAATTAATAAACCAGCAGAATATGTGGGCTAACTCCGAAAAGATGTGATAGTGGACCAACTCCGAGGCTATCAAATAGACAAAAATCTAAAATAGATAGTGGACCAACTCCGAGGCTATCAAATGGACAACCCTGAAACATTATCAATTGGACCAACTCCGACATATCAAAGTAATCATAAATTTTCTTGTCAAACATACACATAACGTGTAATAATTTAAACAACAACCAGGGAAAACAACACATATTCCAAGTAGATATTTAAACACAACGAAAAGGTGTAAAAGGTTACACCTAGGGCAGTGCACATATAAGGAACGTATGTACAATATCCCGCGTGGACTAGTTCCACCAAAGAAAGGGATAGAACCACCTACCTCGGTCCAAAGAAGCAAACCACTACTCAACAATCTGTTTTTCCTTTTGAATCTCCTCCAAACGAACTCTCTCTAAGTAAAAGAACGGAAGCCATAATTAATTTAAGCAATTGGTTCAAACTTCCAACCTCATATAAATTATAATAAGTTTAAATATATAGACCGAACACGTGTAGTATCAAGAAATAATATTTTCCAGTAAACTACTTTTAAAACCAATAGATAGGTGTCATTCACTAACTACACTAAAATTATAATTAATATATTTCACTGTTATGGTACTAGAATTCACAAGACGGTCAATTGGCTTAACGTTGTTACTGTATGGTGTTGTTATCAACATCACGTGGCTATGATTCAAACTGAACTCATAAAGAAGCACGAAACAATGACTAAGATTTGCAATTGACGTTCTGATGGCATTATGCACAAAGTTAATTTCCTTTCTAATCTCACTATCAATCATCATCATCTCATCATTGGTACTTTTTTTGTCCTATTCTCTCAATCTTGCAAGTCATGAGATCAATCATTATAAACTTTCACTCTTAAATCGTAAATCTACTTTCACCACACCTATAGTAAAACTAATGTACACGAAATAAAGAAAACATTAGCATACCTTTTATGATGAGCGAAAGTTTCAAGACTCTCCTGTAATGCCTTGGCCGAAAGTGTTTCACCCAATTCGCTGTGTTAATAAAACCTAGATTTCTATACTAACTCCCTCTAATGTTTTGCAGTTTAAACCACGGGTAACTGCACTTCCCCACAATTACCTCTATTTTATCGTTTAAATACCCACTAATACATATAATATTTAACTGGTCCAACAATTACTCATAATTATATTTCTAACTCTTTTCCAACGCATAATTTACATAAATAATTTTTTTCTATAATAATAATTAAAATAAATGTATTAAACCAACATAATAACTAGGAAAAATAATATTATGTAAAATACCGGGTCATTACATTCTCCCCCACTTAAACTTTCGTTCGTCCTCGAACGATATTTGAATAATCTAAGCCCTATATGATTGCACAAGAGGCAATAGCAAAAGATATAAGCAAATCTCAACCAAGTCAAGTGTCATGACACATACCTGGAGTCTCAAACAAGTACGGATATTTCTCTAGCATACTCTCCTCAATCTCCCAAGTAGCCTCATCATGTGGTCGGTTTCGCCACTGCACCTTTACCAAGGGAATTTCTTTTGATCTCAACTTGCGAATATCCCTTTCAACTATAGCAATCGGGACCTCCTCATAAGCGAGGTTCTCATCCAACTGAATTGTATTCGCCTCAATAACGTGAGTAGGATCGTGAACACATTTTCGAAGCATAGAAACATGAAAAACTGGATGAACCGGCATCGAATCGGGTAAGGCAAGCTTATAAGCAACATTACCAGTACGCTGAATAATCTCAAACGGGCCAATGAAACGAGGACTTAATTTGCCTTTCTTCCCAAATCTCATCACACCTCGCATCGGTGACACCTTTAAGTAAACCAAATCACCCTCCATAAATACCAAGTCCCGGGTCCTCCGATTTGCATATGATATCTGCCTACTCTGAGCAGTCCGTAAGCGATCCTGAATAATCCGTACCCTATCCAAAGTCTGCTGTACATAATCTGGACCTAAAGCAATCACCTCACCAGACTCAAACCATCCCACTGGAGAGCGACACCTACGCCCGTACAAAGCCTCAAATGGTGCCATCTGAATAGAAGACTGGAAGCTATTATTATAAGCAAATTCTGCTAGGGGTAAATGGTCATCCCAATGACCACCAAAGTCCAGCGCACAAGCTCTCAACATATCCTCTAGTATCTGTATAGTCCGCTCTGACTACCCATCCGTCTGTGGGTGAAATTCAGTACTAAGCTGAACCTTAGTTCCCAACTCTCGCTGAAATGACTGCCAAAACTGTGCTGTGAACTGAGAGCCTCTATCAGAAATAATAGAAAGTGGAGTACCATGCAATCGGATAATATGCTCAATAAAAATCTGAGCCAACTTCTTTGCTGAATATGTAGTCTTCACTGCAATAAAGTGAGCAGACTTGGTAAGTCTATCCACCACCACCCAAACCGAGTCATGTTGTCTCAAAGTCCTAGGCAAACCAACAACAAAGTCCATAGTGATCATCTCCCACTTCCACTCGGGAATAGGTAATGCCTGAGATAAACCTGCGGGTCTCCTATGCTCGTACTTGACCTGCTGACAGTTTGAGCATCGAGACACGTGCTCAACAACATCCTTCTTCATTCCCTTCCACCTGTATAACTCACGAAGGTCATGATACATCTTAGTGGTACCAGGATGAATGGAATATCGCGAGCTATGTGCCTCATCCAATACCATCCGCCTCAAGTCATCAACATTAGGAACACACAAACGACCTTTGCGACGAAAGACACCATCATCACCAACTGTAAACTCTGATGCTCCCCCACTTAGGGCCGTATCTCGCAACTCTAGCAAATAAGAATCCTCATACTGCCTCTCCTTGATCTGATTGGCAAAAGAGGATTGGGTCATCATACAAGCAAACACTCTGTCAGGCGCTGGGCTGAATACTCTAACTCTATGGTTAGTCAAGTACTGCAAATCAATCGCCAAGGGCCTCATATCAGCATCTAAATATGCAAGACTACCCATAGACTTCCGGCTCAATGCATCAGCTACAACATTGGCCTTTCCCGGGTGATAACGAATGGTAAGATCATAATCCTTGATCAACTCGAGCCATCTACGTTGCCTACCATTTAAATCCTTCTGATTAAATAGGTGTTGTAAGCTCTTGTGATCAGTGAAAATCTCACAAGGCTCACCATAAAGATAATGCCTCCAGAGTTTCAAAGCAAACACAACCGCTGCCAACTCTAAGTCGTGGGTAGGGTAGTTCTTCTCACTCACCTTCAGCTGCCTCGATGCATATGCAATAACCCTGCCATTTTGCATTAAGACACACCCCAAACCGATACGAGAGGCATCACAATATACTACAAACCCACCTGAACCAGTAGGAAGAGTCAATACTGGAGCAGTAGTCAATAAGGATTTGAGCTTCTGAAAGCTCGCCTCACACTCCTCTGACCATCGAAACTGCACAGCTTTCTGAGTCAAACGGGTCAGCGGAGCTGCAATAGAAGAAAACCCCTGAACAAATCGCCGGTAATACCCTGCCAAGCCAAGGAAACTACGTATCTCTGTCGAAGAAGTAGGTCGTGGCCAATTCTGAACTGCCTCAATTTTCTTCGGATCAACTTTAATGCCTTCACTAGACACAATGTGACCCAAGAATGCCACATAATCTAACCAGAATTCACATTTAGAGAACTTGGCGTACAACTTCTGATCCCGAAGTGTCTGCATAACAGCTCTCAAGTGGTCCTCATGCTCCGCTCGGCTACGGGAATAAATCAAGATATCGTCAATAAAGACAATGACAAATAAGTCCAAGTAAGGCCTGAACACTCAGTTCATCAAATCCATAAAAGCTGCCGGGGCATTTGTAAGCCCAAATGACATAACCAGAAATTCATAGTGACCATAACGGGTCCGGAAGGCCGTCTTTGGGATATCACTCTCACGAATCTTCAACTGATGATAACCAGATCTCAAGTCAATCTTAGAAAAGAATTTAGCTCCTTGCAGCTGGTCAAACAAGTCATCAATACGAGGCAACGGATACTTGTTCTTTATCGTCACCTTGTTCAGCTGCCTATAGTCAATACACATCCGCATTGAGCCATCTTTCTTCTTAACAAATAATACTGGAGCTCACCAAGGTGAAACACTGGGTCTGATAAATCCCTTGCTAAGTAAATCCTGCAACTGCTCCTTTAATTCTCTCAGCTCAGCCGGAGCCATACGATAAGGAGGGATAGAGATAGGCTGCGTACCCGGAACAACATCTATGCCAAATTCAATATCTCTATCGGGAGGAATACCCGGTAAATCCTCCGGAAACACATCAGCAAATTCACAAACAATAGGAATAGAATCAATAGACGGGGACTCAATGTTGGTGTCCCGGATCAATGCTAGATAGGCTAAACACCCTTTGCCTAAGATCTGTCTAGCCTTTATGAAAGAGATAACCTTGCCCGAAGGTGCAAGATAAGAACCGCGCCACTCAACCGAGGGTGCACCTGGAATAGAAAGCCGGACTGTCTTGGCATGACAATCAAGAGTCGCGCAACAAGATGCCAACCAATCCATACCCATGATCACATCATAGTCTACCATGTCAAGAACTAATAAATCAACAACAGTTTGCTGACCCTGGATAGAAACTACACAACCTGGATATACTCGATCTACCATAATAGATTCTCCAACCGGTGTCGAAACACAAAAGGGATCATTAATAAGCATATAATCAACATTGAAACCCGCAGCAAAATATGGCGATACATAGGAGTAAGTGGAACCCGGATCAACAAGTGAATAAGCATCACGACCACATATAGAAATCATACCTGTGACCACAGCATTGGATGCCACCGCATCCTGCCTAGCTGGGAGAGCATAAATCTGATCCCTAGTCTGAGCCTGAGGGTGAACACCAGCTGAGTATCCACCGCCTGATCGACCGCCACCAGAATGACTACTGCTAGAATAACCACGACTTGAATGACCACCACCAGAAGAGCCACGGCCTGAATTACCACCACTAGGATAACTGCCACCTCCACGCCCATGACCTCTGCCTGGCTTTGGAGGACCCCTAGAGGCCAAAGGAGCTGCAGAAATACCAGGAGCATGGGTCAGTGCCTGCGACTGAGGAGCTAGGTGACTAATAGCCTGATGAAGTCTAGGACAATCCCTCTTGAAATGTCCAATCTCCTTACAATGATGACAATTAATACCAGGACGATATGGCTGGGCCTGATAAGGCATCTGAAAATGACCCTGCTGTAAATGAGGAGCATACTGAATTTGCCCCTGATGAGTCATAGATGCGACCTGAGATCCCTGTAATGTAGAATAAACCTGCCTATCTGAGGATCTGCCGTAGGAACCCTTGCCTCCAGACGAGGCTCCAGAATAATTACCTGAACCACGGGACTTCTTACTGTCCCGCTCTTCTCTATCCTGAATACGGTATCCCTCAATCCTCCTGGCTGTCTCGACTGCCTGCTCAAACGAAATCCCAGAACCCACATCTCGTGCCATACGATCTTTCAAAGGAGGGGAAAGACCCTCAATGAATCTCTTCACCTGTTCTGCCGTGGTGGGAATCAATATAGCCCCAAATCGAGATAACTCTGTGAAACGAATATAGTACTGAGTAACTGTCATGTCTCCCTGGCGAAGCTTCTCGAACTGTCTGCGCTTCTCATCTTTCAAGGTCATAGGCAAGAATACCTCATCGAACTTATGCACGAACTCTCTCCAAGTGAGCTTTGGTAACCCAGCTTCCCTGCCTGCCTTAAAAGATTTCCACCAGGCCTTAGCATGCCCTCTGAGCTGAAATGCCGTATATTCCACTCCATGTTCCTGAAGAAAACCCAAGGTAGATAGCATCTCCTCACAACTCTCAATAAAGTCAAGTGGATCTGCAGAAGCATCTGTACCAGAAAAAGTAGGGGGTTTCAACCTCTTAAACTGGTGAAGTCTACCTGTGTCAATACCCTGATCTATGGTCTGAGGCGTCCCACCAATTATAAAAACATCTGGATCATGAAGACCTGTAGCAGCCTGAGTCTCTGGAGTGTGCGTAATCGGAGTCTGGATACCAACCCTAGCCTGATCTCGGGAAGTAGCTGGATCAACTGGTATACCCTGAGGGTACTAAGCCTTAAGAAATCCCAATATCTGTACCAAAGTGTCCTGAAGAACCGGTGTGGCTATAAATCCCCCACCAATAGGAATCGGACCTCCCTGAGCGTCTGGTACAACTGGCGGATCAACTGGTGGATCCTCTGGTACTAGATCATCATCCTGAGCATCCTCCCCTACAGCATGAGTGGCCCTAGCCCTAGGCTGGGTGGCTGTCTGAGTATGGGCTCCACGACCACCCCTACCACGTCCTTTACCTCGGCCTTTGCCGCCGCCTCTACCACCACCTCTCGGGGCAGCCTGCACCGGTGGTACTACCTCAGGGGCCTGTACTCCTGCTGTTGCGCCTGGTGCATTCACCCCTTGTTGTGATGAAGAAGCACGAGTAATAACAATCTGCGAATTAGACAGTGGAATAAGTTAGCCTTTGACTTAAATTCTATACGCCCGAAATAGAAGAATGAAAGAAGGGAAATTTTTCACTAAATGCCATATAGCCCCTCGTAGAGTAGTACAGACGTCTCCGTACCAATCAACAAGACTCTATTAGGCACTGTTCATGACTTATCAGGACACTAGACCTGGGCTCTGATACCAATTGTCACGACCCAAAATCATGGATAGTCGTGAGGGCACCCGAACTAACCCCATCGGGCGAACCCACTCTCTATATTAACATTTAATCTCAAAAATATTAAATAAAGAATATTATAAAGTTCAAACGGTGATTTTTATTACTGAAATACGCGGAATATCCCCAAACACAAATGAAAGGTCTAATCCTCTACCATAAGTCATGAACATCTATAAGATAAATACGAATAAAATATCCCGAATGCCTGAAACAATAAATAACATGAATGAAAATAATGGAAAGGTGCGCCACCACGGAATGAGGATGGTAGGCTCACCGCTGATCAATAGGAAAATCTTCAACTCTGGCCACGAGGCTCGCTGGTGCTCGGAACCGTATCTGCCCGAACAGATAATAAGAAAACAACAAAAAAGAAAATAACGTAAGTCAAGAGGACTTAGTAGGTGGGTAGACTAGTTCCTATGAAAGACAGGAAACTAGTCTAAGCAATAAATTAACAGAATAGAGGAGGGAGAAAAAGAAACATGTTATCATTCGCTATTTAAATAGTCCATCCAATCACACCATTCAACATCAATAAATCTCATTCAAGAACCAATAATTAAACTCAATTAATAAACCAGCAGAATATGTGGGCTAACTCCGAAAAGATGTGATAGTGGACCAACTCCGAGGCTATCAAATAGACAAAAATCTAAAATAGATAGTGGACCAACTCCGAGGCTATCAAATGGACAACCCTGAAACATTATCAATTGGACCAACTCCGACATATCAAAGTAATCATAAATTTTCTTGTCAAACATACACATAACGTGTAATAATTTAAACAACAACCAGGGAAAACAACACATATTCCAAGTAGATATTTAAACACAACGAAAAGGTGTAAAAGGTTACACCTAGGGCAGTGCACATATAAGGAACGTATGTACAATATCCCGCGTGGACTAGTTCCACCAAAGAAAGGGATAGAACCACCTACCTCGGTCCAAAGAAGCAAACCACTACTCAACAATCTGTTTTTCCTTTTGAATCTCCTCCAAACGAACTCTCTCTAAGTAAAAGAACGGAAGCCATAATTAATTTAAGCAATTGGTTCAAACTTCCAACCTCATATAAATTATAATAAGTTTAAATATATAGACCGAACACGTGTAGTATCAAGAAATAATATTTTCCAGTAAACTACTTTTAAAACCAATAGATAGGTGTCATTCACTAACTACACTAAAATTATAATTAATATATTTCACTGTTATGGTACTAGAATTCACAAGACGGTCAATTGGCTTAACGTTGTTACTGTATGGTGTTGTTATCAACATCACGTGGCTATGATTCAAACTGAACTCATAAAGAAGCACGAAACAATGACTAAGATTTGCAATTGACGTTCTGATGGCATTATGCACAAAGTTAATTTCCTTTCTAATCTCACTATCAATCATCATCATCTCATCATTGGTACTTTTTTTGTCCTATTCTCTCAATCTTGCAAGTCATGAGATCAATCATTATAAACTTCCACTCTTAAATCGTAAATCTACTTTCACCACACCTATAGTAAAACTAATGTACACGAAATAAAGAAAACATTAGCATACCTTTTATGATGAGCGAAAGTTTCAAGACTCTCCTGTAATGCCTTGGCCGAAAGTGTTTCACCCAATTCGCTGTGTTAATAAAACCTAGATTTCTATACTAACTCCCTCTAATGTTTTGCAGTTTAAACCACGGGTAACTGCACTTCCCCACAATTACCTCTATTTTATCGTTTAAATACCCACTACTACATATAATATTTAACTGGTCCAACAATTACTCATAATTATATTACTAACTCTTTTCCAACGCATAATTTACATAAATAATTTTTTTCTATAATAATAATTAAAATAAATGTATTAAACCAACATAATAACTAGGAAAAATAATATTATGTAAAATACCGGGTCATTACATTTGTGTAGACCATATACAAAATAATACAGTTTCATACACCAAGTAGCCAAAACAAAAAATTTCAACCAACTTGAGAAACAAATCTTATTATTCAATAGGGATAATCAAAAATATATACAACCCTAACACCAAAATTACAAAAAATAACAATATTATTCCAATTTACATAAAATACCAACATTTCTTTACCCATTATATACAAAACCAACAAAATTAACAAATTAGGGTTCCTCCTTCATCCTACTGCCCCCTCCCCCCAACTGCCACCACCCCAGGCGGCGCCGCCGCCTAGTCACCGCCGGCCACCCACCGGATTTTTTTTTTTTTTTTTTTTTTGTATCTAAAATATGAAATACACATATAAACATTGATTTCTCTTTGAAAATACACTTGCAACATACATATAAACAAAAAATACATGTAAATACACAAAAAAAATATTTTACATACACTAGACACACACATACATACAAGGATCTACGGATCTACAAATTACACATACAAATTTATGTATGTCACACATACACTCGACATACACACAAAAACAAACACAAAACATACAATAGATGCTCAGATATATATGTTCATACAGTAACATACACGTTTATACACTTGTGTGCTGAAAAACATTACATGTATATACACGAACATACAAATACATACATCTGCATCTGAATATCTGAATATGTATATTCAAAATCAAAAAAAAGGAGGAGAAGCAGATCTGAAGAATATATAAAAAGTACATATATATACATAAAATACACACATATACCCATACAAAATGAAACAAAAAAAAAAGGAAAAAGAAGAGAAGATAGAGAAACAGGAGGCTCTAGTCTCGCCGGAGGTACTGTAGCAGCGGCAGCGACGGAAAACTGAGGGTGGGGAACGACGGGAGGTGGGTGGGTGGGAGAGAGGGTGGGTGGAGGAGAGGAGAGAAAGAGAGAGGGAGAAGTTAGGGCTTTAGATTAGAGAGAAAAAGGAAAATGATAAAATGGTATGTTTTGTAAATTCATACAAATGTCGTTATGTTGTGTAATTTCTTAATAATGTCGTTATTTTTTATAATTTCACTGTTTAATGCGTCAATTAGCGTAAAAATGTCTATTCAATATGTGTTTATAACAATGTATTATCCAACTAAATGTATGACATTTTCCTTTTTTTTACACTTGAAATGTAATAATTCTGATTGTTTATTTTTCTAAATGAGATGAAATAGTTTCTACGCGTGGGAACAGAACGTTCAGTTTCTCTTGGGGAGGTTTGTACAAGTTGCTCTGTTGTGGCCTTCACATCCACATAGTCCACATGTTATCTTTGATCTTTTTGGATGCAGTTCCCAAGGTTGCTTGTATCTTGTCTTTTTTGGTCTGCCCGGAGTCCTTTTCCATATTGGGGGGTGCACAACTTCATCAGTAATGTATGGAGGGATGTCCCAATTACTTTCATCTGGAATAGGATTAACAGGCACTTCATATGTCTTCAACAGGAATTGCTTTGTGTAGTATGGAGAGGCATAGATCTCTTCTTCCATAGACTTAGACTTCATTACTGACACTGCATGTGCACATGGCAGCTCGTCCATTTGGAACCTTCTACAGCAACATGTTCGATCTCTCAATGACACGAGGAATTTTGTTTCCTTATGCCAAACTGAATATGAATCCCCTGATGAAGGCTTAACCTGTAGCACATGAACTGTTTAAGTAATACAAAAGTATACAGTCTAGGTATATACTTTACATACACACTAATACAATACAATACAAAATTATACAGAATACTATGTATGCATATAAATACAAACAACTATAAGACGGAGTAAGAAACTTAAACGAGTTACTAGCCATATTGTTTTTTTTTTTTTTTTGCTACTGAAGGAAGCAACAATAATGCAGCATTGTTCAAATATATACATAATACAGACATAATGTATAAATTTTGTAAATCTGAACAGTAAGATGTAGTATTACCGTCATCTGCAGTGCCAAGGTTCGATGTTTATCCAAAATATCATTAAATTTTTTACCCAGCTTTGTGAATGTATTTTCTGCACCTTCCCTGTTGCGATTGTTCCACATTTCAACTTTTGCTCGCATTGACTCCATAAATGATGACACAGGCATATTTCTTGCACCCTTTGTAGCCGCATTTAATGACTCCGCAATATTTGAAGTCATTATCCAGCCAGGACGGACAGTTGAATGAGCCCTAGCCCACTTTTGATAGCCAGCATTGTACAAGTATGTTTTGATATGGTTGTCCATCTTTGCGACGTCCTCCATTTTTTTATCAAACTCCTTTACTGTGTATGCTTTAGCCATGGTAAAGAAAGCTTCATGCAGTTTTTCTTCAGCTCTTTTGAATTTTGATTTCACATTGTTCCACAGATGCCAAATGCATGCATAGTGTTGAACCATGGGATATACAATAGAGGCCGCTTTCAAGATGCTTTCTTTACGGTCCGAAACAATGCACATATCAACTCTTTGGCCATATGCTCTTCCAAAATTATCAAAAAACCAATGCCATGCATCATCATTCTCATAATCAACTATAGCATACGCTAGAGGGAGGATTCTGCCTGTGTGATTGGAATTATAAATGATAAACTAGAATCAGTAGTTAGTTATACACATTTATACAGATATATACAACATAATACAAATGCCTAGACTGTTAGACTTACCCGCTCCATCCATTGTACTTGCAGCTAGGAATGTCCCCTTATGTGTAGCGGTAAGAAAGCTACCATCAACAACAACAATTGGTCTGCAATACTCCCATCCTTTTATTGATGCGTTAAGTGCCACAAAGGCATATAAGAAGCAGTCGTCCTCTGTTTTAACAAAGTCCACAATTGACCCCGGGTTGGTTTTCTCCAAAATGTATAAGTACCCTGGCAACTTGTTGTATGAATCTATTGGATCACCTCTCATTGTTTCCAGTGCTTTCTCCTTCGATCGCCATGCCTTCATATAAGGAAGCTCCACACCATATTGTTTGTGAATGTCTTCAATTATCTCTTTTGGTTTGTAAGTTGACTTGAGATCTTTATATTTATACTGGATAAGACTCCCTATAATTGCTGCAGTTGCTTGTTTGTGGTTGAAAATTCTGTTCTTCAGTGGGCATGAGTGCTCATTGACAAATTTCCTAATTTTGAACAATCCAGATGCGTTCAAGCTTGAAGACTTAAACTTCCATGCACAATTCTCCCCAGTGCATATCAGGCAATAGCTGTACATACATTATACAGAATTATTGTATGTATGTCACAGGGTAGTTGTTTAGATACAGAATTATACATATAGAGGAAAAAATTATACATATTTTTGACAACATACAATATTATACATTGCAAACTCATAATATACATATTTTTTGACAAGGTGTTCAGTGGGCAAAAAATAGTTATATATTTTGAAGTCATACACAATTAACATAGACATATAGAAACATACAACTTTATACAGAATAGGCAACAGTTTTTGAAATTCCATACCATTTTGAGCTTGATCTTTTCACCTTAGAGTGGAACTTGTTCCTTAATGCATAGTGCTTCATTGCTTTGACAATTGTATCCTTATCTTGGAAAACCTGCCCTTCGATGATTTCTTCTTGCATAGGGTCTGCAATTATAAGCGCAGTACTATCTTCAAAGTCTCCAAAGTCTGGAATAGCTATCAATTCCTGGGTATGTTCCTCAGCTATCGACTGTATGTTATTACTCTCTACATGTTCTGGTGAATTTACTATCCAATTGTCAGCTTCATCAAACCAGTTTCGACTCACTGTAATACACAGTGGATATCTTCCTAATTCCTTGTTATCTTTTTTTATCTCAACAAACACTTTGACCCCCATGTCATTGTGTATTTCAATTGGAGGTCTTGTTGCATCCACTTTATACTTTATTTCCATTTGGTTCACAGTGGTATCCACACGGATTTGATTTGCAATAATAGAGATTAACTCCTCAAAAGTACAGTCAGATGTTATTACAACTGCATCAACACCATAATCAACATAGTTTCCGGTTGCATCCCATCGCCCTTTGTGTTGGACAAGTACCGTTACTGATGTCATTCTAGACCTGTCAACAATACCATACAGTGATGAAATAAATTTATACAGTGATGAAGCAATTTAGTAAATGCTTCTCGAGTATCCATTTGTACAAAAGTGGAAAATTTATGATGCAACTACGTAATTTGGATACAAAATCAATACAATTTCAACAATAGAAGCACCCAAAAAGAAAAGAAGTTTATGCATAAAACTGTATGTTAACCCACAGTTTTTTGTATAAAAATGTATGTCGACACATAGTTGTATAAAAATACACATCGGCACAATATATCGATGAACTGATATCGCAATTACTACTGAACTACAAATGTAAAAGCTACTACAAGTTTTAGCACAGTTACAACAGTTATACAATTTCAACAACTGAAACGCGCAAAAACAAAAGAAGTTCACGCATAAAACTGTATGTTAAAACACAGTTTTTTGTATAAAAATGTATGTCGACACATAGTTGTATAAAAATACACACGACACAGTGTATCGATGAACTGATATCGCAATTGCTACTGAACTACAAATGTAAAAGCAACTACAAGTTTTAGCACAGTTACAACAGTTATACAATTTCAACAACTGAAACGCGCAAAAACAAAAGAAGTTTACGCATAAAACTGTATGTTAAACCACAGCTTTTTGTATAAAAATGTATGTCGACACATAGTTGTATAAAAATACACATCGGCACAATGTATCGATGAACTGATTTCGCAATTGCTACTGAACTACAAATGTAAAAGCGACTACAAGTTTTAGTACAGTTACAACAGTTATACAATTTCAACAACTGAAACACACAAAAACAAAAGAAGTTAATGCATAAAACTGTATGTTAAACAACAGCTTTGTATAAAAATGTATGTCGACACTTAATTACGTGAAGATACAGTACTCGTAATACAAAATCTACAATGTGTTTACAGAAACTTTGAGTATTCAATATCAAAACTCCGAATACAAAATCATAATCTCATAATCAAAATCAGAAAATTAAAAAGCTTCGATTACAAATTACAAATTGAAAACTTCAATTACTTACCGGAAAAATCGATCAATCGAGGACAAAAATCGCTAAATTGAGTTTGATTTTTTCAATTTTTATCGAATCAGAACTGAAAATTGTGAAACAATTCCGATTCTACTTTGATCCAGAATTATTTTTGAAGCAAAATTTGACAATATAAACCCTAGATTTTGGAGTGTAATTGAAGGAGGTTGAGAGTGAATTGTGTTCTTTTGAAAGGAAAGAGAAGGCGCGTAACAGAAGAAAGGTTTTTTCTGAAATTGTTTGGTATTTATATGTTGGTATTTTGTATGTATTGTGTAAAAAAACTATCGGTATTTTTTGTAAATTGTAATTGTATCGGTATTTTACGTAATTTTAGCTATAAGATTGTATATTTATGTAATTCTCCCTTCTTTTTAATTGATTTTGTTATTTATGCAGTTACTTCTAAGGTCAATTTCTTTATAATCCTCAAAGAAGCAACATGTTGATTTCCCTAACCATTATAAATCGTTTGAAACATCTTGTTGGATGAATGGTTTGATTTTTCCTTGCATTCTCCTCTTCCTCTTAAAAGGGGACGTTTGCGGTCTGATTTGACCAATGCTGAAATTGGTATTTGATATTTCCGATGAATGAGTGTTTTATTTTCTCTGTGGAACTCCACCCAGTTTTGCAGGAAATGTATCTACAAGAAGCTCTCTGATGAAGAATTGGAATGCTGTCCACGATGCAATATCGACTTAGGTGGTGTCCCGTTAGAGAAATTGAGGTGTATTTTTTCTTCTAGCTCCTTGCTCTATTTCTTTTGTTTTTTTTTTTTTTAATTCTTAACATGTGAATGTATACTCAAGCTGACAATTGGATGAATTATTCTTGTTTTAAGTAGTATCTTCTTTTTGTCACACTAGTAACTTCATTCTGCAAGCCTATCAAACTTAACAAGCAGAAGTATTCGATGTTCAGTTAGAGTGCATTATGCCCTGTTTCCTTTGCAGCTTTCGCTGCCAATAACGACATAGAGGCTTCTTGCATGAAAGCTATTAGGTCGCACCTTTAGCTGTATTATTATACATATAATTCTGAGGGTTATGCATAGCTCTGCATGACTCCTCTCATTATCCTCCTTAGCCAAACTAACTCTGATAATTTGCCAAGGTGTATTGCTCAGTGGAGGTTCAAAGTTCTACAAGAATTGGGACCTTTTGATTTCTCCCACTTCCACTGCCTTTATTCTATGTGTGATCTATCTTCAAAGAAACAGATATTCTAGTCATCCATATCCTTAGTTCTCTATGTAATCTATCTCAAAGAAACAGGGATCCGTGCCATCTTTAGAATCTTAATTTTTTCTGGACATAGATGTTTTAGGATTTCGTTAACAATACTGAGCAGCATCAAGACATCCTATGGCTTGTGTAGTATTGAGAAGAGATTGTTTTTGTAGTATAGAGAGGGAGATTTGACATTGAACAAGGGTGACTTGTCTATCACCTGACAATACCACAGTAGCAGTTGAATATTGAAAATTACCTTTCGGGGAGCTTGAAAGTTTTGAAGCAGCAGTAGATAGAAAACCTGAAAATATAGAGTGCAGAGCTAATTTAAAATGGGGTATGTTACTTAATGACATATCTTACTAGTCAAAATTAAACGGATATCTTTCACATTTAACTCAGCCAGCTCAGCTTGATTCTTCATTCGCTAGCATTAACTATGCTGCTTCTTCTGTATCTAACATTATGCCTATTATATTTCCTAAAGAAGAGGAGATTTCCTGAAATTGTTTGTTGCTTTTGGAATGCTTCTTTAAATTTGCTTTTTTTTTTCAGGCTAGATCAAAGCCTAGAAGATGTAAGATCAAAGATATTCCCTTATAAGAGACGAAAAGTGAAAGCACCTGATATTGTGCCTGCGGTTACATTACCAGTTAGGAGCAAAGAGATATTGCTTTCATCACTGGTGGTCAGCACTCCTAAAGTATCTACGCAAACTGGAAAGACAGGAAGAAGATCAAAATCGGTGGCAAGAAAAGCATTACAGGGCTCTACCTTTTCCATTGAGAAACCTATCAAAAATGAGGAATATTCTCGAGAAGAGCCGGATAGCTCTAGCTCACCTGAGACATTGAAAACCTTTGCTCACAACGAAAGGCTGGTAAACTCATGTTCTTCTTACCTTAATCTTGAACTACATAAAACAAGGAAAGTTATTAAGAAAGGAAAACTACCTAGATATCGTGATTACTAACCATGACAGAATTAGGAAGAATATCCTATACAATTACTTAAACGTATAGAACCAGTCTAGAATATTCTAACGTAAACTGTTTTAATTCTCTTTACCTTCAAAATTCCACTCAAACTCAAGGTAGTGAGCCACTTGAGTTTGCAAATAAAATAAGCGTCATGTGCTAGAGATTTTTTTTGTTTTGATTAGGTAAGATATTTTATCAATAGCAAAGTACCAAGAGGTACCATGGAGGTTTACAACACCACAAGGCCTTGAAGAAAATTACACAGAAACATAACGTATTAAGTCTATTCAGTCATGGAAACTGAGAACCGCATCTTCCCTGAGCCAACAGTACAAATTTTGGAGGCATCAAAATTTAACAATAGCAACCAGCTCCATTCTTTCTTCACAGCATCTTCTATTCCTCAAACCATATTGTCCATATAATCCATAGTGTAATTATTCTCCATGTCTTCTTTATTTTTCCCTTCATAGTTTGAACCTGCTGGCATTTAAAGTAAATCCTTAAGTTTTGTGGCATCACCAATTGCTCACCAAATAGAGCAACAAATATGGACCAGATCAACCAAGTGTCGGTTACAATCCAGAAGAAAATGGTCAACATTTTCAGCATTACAATCGCAGAAAAAGCATCTAATGCACAAACTGAACCTCTTTTTGTAGGTTATCTTTGAGTTAAGCAAGTTCCATCTGCAGAAATCCAACCAAAAAGCAAGAAACTTTTGTTTGCTAGACAAATTATTGTTAAGGAACAATCATTTTCATAATATTGTCCAAATAGTGTCATCGGGATAGTGCAGAATCACCAAAAAGAAAGGTTTATTAGGCAAATAAACACCTGTACTTGCACGCATTCTGTTCCCAGCCCCACTACTCCACCCATTTTCATCCAGGCACCTGAACATGTTCAAAACCAGTGTTTTAGACGTCTCTGACTGTTGACTGAGCTTATGTGGCTAATATATGGATGAGTTGGACAAAGTGTGTGGTATACATGACTTCCAAGGAGCGCGAAACTGCAAAATATAGGTAAAATGGTATGTTTTGCTCATTTTATGTCTCTTCCTCCCCCTCTCCTGAAACGTATTTGTTGGCCGGAGTTTGGCAAGTAATAGCGATCTCCAGAGGCACCTCAAACTCACAACTTAGCCACAAACCACCTTTAGGTTGCCCCTCCCCTTCCTCCACCTCTCACCAAACGCTCACCTCCTTCAAAAACCTGCACCAAACGCCTCCTCAATCTCCAACGAGACCCATCTGATTCGCCACTTACACCCAAAACACCATGAAACTCCTTTCTGGGCACCACCTTGAGCCACCTTAACCAACATTGCATCAGCAGCTCATCCAACTCACTTACATTCTTTATTTTTTTCTACTCCACCATTTATCAACTGGCTAGCCCCCTCCCTCCAAGCTTCAAGCAATCAGAAATCAACAACCCAAACACCACTCAAGACAGCAACCACGTGACCACAACCTTCCTTGAATAGACATATCAAAATAAAAGCTCCTCGACCTTCTCATCTGATAAGAGTAGAAAACTACGAACCCACTTCTTTATTTGCTGATATTATGAGGTGAGGTTTTATTGTACCTATAATTCGGTTCTACAACTATCTGCAGTAGTGGTAGTCCTTCTTTGAGGTAATCTGGGAAAAACGTCGGCCTAGGGGGTTGGGTATTAACGCACTAACTCAGAAGTCAGAACCTCCAAATTGCACCCCAGGGTTGATGTTTTATCTTAGGGCTGATGCAACCAAAGTGTTCTTGGGAGGCCACCACGACACCATGATAATGATGAAATGTGTAAAATAGGAGGAAGGCTAGTCACAGTGGAGGAAAGAGAAAATTGGAATGGATTTTGAATTTTATTAATATAGTTTTGTGAAGATAGCTGATGATGGAGTCTGATTTTATTTGATGTGGGTATTGACGTGAAATAGAAAATTGAGGTGGATTTTGAATTTTACTTTTTAATATAGCTTGTGAACATAAACAATGACACAGTTTATTTTTATTTGATGGGGATATTGATTTGTTATCTACATTAGCACGATTTAGAGACAAGTAGGGTCTGAGGCGTTTACTTGTTTTGTACAAGTTAGAGGTGTTTGAATGAAATCATGGTGTCGGGGGGTTGGGAACAGAACTCTGTGGGCATATTCTTGTTTCATGCTTTTTCCTTGCTGTGGCATGAGCTTGCCCTGGGCCTTTTCTTGTTTCATGCATTCGTCACACCATGGCATTACTTCACTGCAGCCTTCACGTGGTGGGCAATAGCATGACTCACTTGAAGCTTGGTCAACTTTTCATCTTCCAATTTTCTACCATGTCGACTTCAACTCACTTCCAACACACCCCCAACATATATAATCATCCTAAACATATTTTAATCATCATGTTTAATCATTAATACATAATGTAAATCATTTCGTCCGTAACTAAGCATAAGATGTGCTCAAACATATTAAAAGTTTCTTGGGTCGCTACAATAACCTATTCATATAGAATGAATCTAGAACTTTGTGATGTACAACTCTATTAATTCTTTTTTTCCTTTTTTATGCACAGTTTACTTATAAAGATATTAATTCTCTTGACCTTCAGCATCTATCCTTAGACAAACTTTTTCCTGGTAAATTCGTCTTTGGTCAACGGTGTCCCCATATATATGTAGATAATATAGGTTAATTATGTAACATTTCCAGAATTCCTCCAATGCCGAGCCCTCTAGCCGCCGCACACCAGATAAAGAAACAGACAAGTGCACTGAGCAATGGGAAGGAAAAGTTAATTTATTGAATCTTTTGAATTGCTTGGAGGAAGCAGCTAACAAGAGCAAGTCTTCAAGGTTTACTTCAGAGGGTTACATTGGCAAATCAGAGAGTCTGCATTGCCATGGCAATGAGGGTCATGTCCGGAAAATTAAAGCTAAAGAACCTGGACAGAAATTTAAAGTCCAAGATGACAAAAGCAACCATGGTCCTGCTCCTCCAGAATCAGAAAAAATTAAAAAGTTCCGAAGAATTCGCCCAAAGAGAGCTTCAAAATTTGGAGAATCTAGTATATCACCACAAACTCTGCTGGACTCTATCAGTGTCAAACGTGAAAGGAGGACTAATCCAATTTGGTTTTCATTGGTGGCATCTGAAGACCAGTAAGAATATGCTTTTATTTGTCGAATTTTCCGTTTATTTAGTAGAGATTAAACTAATTAATGTTTTTATTAATAATTCTGCAAATTCAGGCAGGGAGATGCACCATTGCCCCAGATTTCTGCAAGTTACTTGAGAATAAAGTAAGTTCTTTAAGTTCCTTTCTGATTTCATTTGATTCTCCAGTGAAGCAATTTTCTTTGTTGTGCTCTAAGTTTAGTATTATGCTCTAACTAGTAACAAGTCATAACGTATGCAAAGGATATTTATAGCTTCATGAAATCCAATACTTGAAACTTGGTAAAATTTTACACCCCTTCAAGGAGTAAGAAGTTGGAGGAGTTATGTGTTATTTCATCCTCTTCAATTTCATAAGTTGGTGATAGTTTCTGTTTGGCTAGCTACGGGGGATCTCTCCTAGTACAAATAAAAAGGGAAAATAGAAGTGACAGATTATGGTACTACCTTGTGTCTTTCTAAGATCACTTGACACCTTCATAGTTGGTTACGTTTAAGTCTGAGTACATTAAGATTTATTTCTAAAGAAAAAGTAAACAACCTGATTGCATTAAAGGTCGTTCGGTTGGTGTATTGACATACTAATCCCATCATAAAATAATTATGTTTGGTTGGCTGCAGAAGAAAAAGAACCGCTGCATAATAATGCAATATTTAATTGGCGGTATTGAATGATGTCCGCATTAAGTTATGTGGGAGTTTCGTATTATGTTATGCGGAATGGATGTGGAATAACAATTTGTTTTAGAAATACGGAAATAAATTATTAAAATATAAAATGCCTTTTAAAGTAAGTTATTCTTGTATAACTATCTCTTCATTATTAATCACCGCATGACAATCCTTTCATTAATCATTATTAATCACCGCACAAACATCCCTGAAAGTACGGGGGGGGGGGGGGGGGGTGGTTGAGAGGTTCGTTTTAGTATAATGGGACTTTAGGTAATAATCAGTTGACTGTCGTGTATAAAGTAAATAAATGAAGCAGAAGTAAAGTGCAGAAATAAAAAGATAGACACAATATTTTTATACTGGTTCAGAACCAATATGGTTCCTAATCCAATCCCCTTGGGTCACCACAAGGGAGGATATCTCTTAGCTCTTTTAGATCCAAAGTACAACGTGGGGTTTTGTCGTTCACCACAAACGGTTAATGGTTGGTTTTGTCCTTAGCTCACCAACAAATGATGAAGTCTGATTATGTGACAAACTTTACCTTGACACAACTATTACCTCTACCTTAATTTTCTCTCACTTTTCTTTTTGAGAACTCTTAAACTGTCAAGATTACAGTGATACTTGTAAGTAAAAGCTAGAGAATGTTTGTAGACAGTAACTAGAAGCGTAAGCCTTCAGTGTGTTGACGACCCTCAATGTATAGTTGTCTTGTGGGTAGCCTTTTGGAGTCTTTCCTTGTAGCCTGCCTATCAGCGTCCTTGCAATCCGCTCCTTAATTGATCCGAGATTTGCCAGTCTTCTCATAGTTGATTTGCTTCTAAGATCCTTATAATTGATTTTGAAATATCGTCCGGTAATATTCCTTATTGCATGAATAAAGATACGATATTGACCCAAGGGATTTGATCCTCAAAAGATCCATTTAGATGTAGAATCTTTTGAGAATAAGGGAAGAGCTTGCGTTCATACTGCCTTGCTGGCAGTCCATCAAAGAGATTAATTTCCTTTCCTTATAACGCTGATCTTCCTTTATGATGAAAGATCTTCTTTCCAATAACTGTTCGTCGTTTGAACCATAGCATATCTTACGGATATCTTTCCTTGGTCGACTTCCTTCTTTCCACGTAATTCTTGATTTAGTCTTCCTTTGTGTTCACATCTTTGTTCTTCAACCTTTTTGACCTATTACAATTTTGTAGTAGTTAGCCATTATCAAAACAGGTTCAACAATCCCTACATCATAATCCCTGCATAACCAGTTTGTAAACCAAACGACTAAGTGTGCTGTCAGGACAAAGTTAGCACTTGATTTAATATACCTTTAATTTGAGCATTTGAGAAAGCAGCTCTACATGCACATCTTTGGCTTTTTCAAGAAAGATGATGCTCATGATTGTATTCACATATTTTACATTCTACTGCAGGGATGGCAATATTCCAGTTTCATTCATCCAAAAATACTTGATGAGGAAGTTGGATCTTTCTAGTGAAGATGAGGTAATTATCTTTAAATTTCCTTTTTTTTTTTTTTGCAGTTCAGTAATCAATTGATGTCATTCACATTTGTTTGCACTCCTACCTATTCTGGTTTGAAGTTTGAAAACATTATGTAGGACCATGATTTCCTGCAATTCATCATTCTGCTGGGTGCAATGTTGGTCCTGTCAGTTTTAGAACTCGAGTTTAAGAAAATTGGTCCACTTTTGATTTTTCTGGGTAATGCAAAGGGGCAGAAAGTGTATCAGTTTCAAAGTGAACCACCGCAACCTTGCTGTGTGCTTTTTTGGTTACACAACTGTAAAATTAGAAGAATTGATATGCTTAACATGATATATGGATATGATGAAATGGCCAATTGGTATTGCTTGATGTGAACTGGGAGTTTGGAAGCCTATATTTAGGTTTTAAGCCTTTCTTTTTCTTTTTCTTTTTTATTGTAGTTTTTGTAATTGACAAGGACAAAGCTGTAAAGAGGTGTGGAAGAGGGGTAGGGGTAACACTTAATTCTATATCCGTTGATAACCTAAATATATATCTCAATTTCAGAGGAAAGTGCTAGCTTCGAGCAGCTCATAGTGATATATATAGCAAGATGAAGTTGGACTACATCTAGTTGTAATAAGCTTGAACCGAACAAGTCCCCAAGGAGATGACCAGTGGTATCAGCTGCAATTGTCAGTTCACAGGTGCCTCACAGACAAGTCAGATTAAGAATATCGCATCCATTTGTTATTCATAGATATGGAAGACATGGAGCACAAATAATGCGTAAAAAAAGAGAAGTAGTTCATGGGGATGTTAAAACTCTTCACACAGACAAAAACAAGAAATCTCGAAAGTTGCCTACTTGTTTTGGCATTCGCTTGAGTCAAAATGACAGTACCCTTAAAGCTTAGTTCTTGTTTAGTTCAATTTTACATTTTTGATATTGGTGGTGTACGGGCCAATTTTTGTATCTGTCGACTAATCACTGAACAACAGAGCCTATCCTGCTGCAAGCACAGGCTGCAGAGGTAATTCTGCCCAATAAGACTTGAGAGGTATGCTTACACCAAGAGTCATAGCTGGAATTTGAACTCGATATCTCACAGGTTGTTACTTCTATGACAACTTGTTTTTCTTAGTAGTACATAGAATATTGTCCTTGTACCTATCAATGAAAACGAGAGATACAGAATAGTAAAGAGAGTGTTTTTTATGAGAAGCTCTTGATTAGAGAGGAGGTTGTTTTCCGACATAGTTTGATTTGATACCGAAGGTCCCAAGAAAAGTATGCTTTTTCACTTTGTTTGCTGCAAGCCATGAAGTCCCTTGTTGTATAGAAGATTGGGTGTCTTTCCTAGAGAACCATAGCACCCCCTCATGAATAAAATTATGTACTTTATCAAAAAAAGAGTAAAGGCAATATTGTCCTTGTGTCAATCAATAACAACGAGAGATATAGACATAGAGAGTTCTCCTAAGAGTAAATCTCAATGTCGAGAACCTACCCAATTTGAGGATTTTTATGTTGTGCCAACTATTTTGGTTCTCTTGTAGGTTGAGATTAGATATATGGGACAGCTGATAGTTCCCACTCTTCAACTGAATAATTTGGTTGACATATGGCTACAAACTACTGAGTCAGAAATAGTTCCAGCAATAATTGGTTCATCACCTAAGGATTTTCTGATGGTGTTGGCTTATGCTCGCAAGGTTCCAAGCCTTCTGTCTTCTTGAATTATTCTATCTGCCTTCACATACTCGATAATCTATGTAACGCCTGGGCCTGCTCATCAGTTGAAGAAGCACAACCCCAGAACTGCTTAATTAGTTAGTCTCGTATTTGGAATGTGGCGAGACATTAGACTTATAAGTTATTTGCAGCCTGTGGCACTATAATTGATAGAGTGCAGTGAGAACTGAAGCTTGGCACGTCTAGCACTCACCCAGGTACAATGTGTGCAAGTTGAACGGCGTTTCTCCAATTTGTTGTATGTTTGTACATTACCTTGTAGTTTGTACTCTTATACAGGTTGAATTAGGATAATGATGTACATTTGATGTCTTTTTTTACCTCACAGCAGCGTGGTACCTTCCATTTATGTTATTTTATACAGCATTTGTACTTCACCTGCCTGGAAACATATGCTTAGTGTATGTAGTCGTGGGGCAATGTCACGTGTTCTCTTCAGTAGTGTCGACCTGTTATCAGACTTGTATGAGGGTTGCGTTTGGGGTATGTTTTTACTTTTTGCCCTTTATATATAAATATATATATTATTTTAAATGATTATTACTAGGATCAATTAGGACTGTGGGCTTGGATGTATAAATCTGTGCAAGTTTCAATTAAAACGATCCCATGCGCCTGGAGATGTGAGAGGAATTAATTAAAAAGACGCCGCAAAGTCTTGAATAAAAAGTTTAACCTTTTCATTTTTTTTTTGACTTATTTTTGGAGAGAGAAAAATTTAAGTGGCAACCAAGGGCTGAATTAGTATTCCTAAAAATTTTGGGTGCAACACAATGAATTTTTCGGGTGCAAAACATAAAAAACTATTGGGACTTTTTTGAAATAAAAAAAAGTACCGGGTAATTTAAAACAAAACGGATACTTCATCTACTCTATTAGGCTGATCATACACTACATTGTGCCGTTCCAATTTTCTCTCTCAACTTCTATTTTCTCTCTATCAACCGCCTGCACGACTTCGTAACTGTTGTGAGTGTCCCGTTTTAGTTATTTAAAGGATCTCTGTGGGTTCATCGCACATTATCGACCAAGAGCATAAACAGGTACACACTCGATTTTGTTAGGGTTTTTAGTTGAAATTTAACTACTGTATTTTCTTCGATTAATGGCCATTTTGCATCTTTACATAGAGATTTGGGGTGGTGGGTTTTGTTATTTTACCGTTTTATACGCGATTTTTGATTTAGGATATAGGTTTAATTTTTGGGGTTTTTTTTTTTTTTTTTTTTTTTTAAACTTTCGTAGCAAAAATGTGGTTTGTGGATAATTTCCTATGTATGTGTTTAAATGCCTAGGGTAAAGCATGCCGTTCCGAAAGGAAAAGGTCCACGAACTTGGGAAGAGCGTAGAGCGGAGCTTTTAGAAAACAAGAGAACTAAGGAAAAAAATATACGTACGCGTAGGTGGTCCCTGCGTAAATCAGCGCAAGATGCTTGGGCATCTGCGAACATTCCCAAAGAATTTGTCAAATGTAAAAGAAGAAGGGTGGAGAAACATGATGATAGTGATGAGACAACCACCGATAAAGATGTTGGTGGAGGTCAAACAGAGGTGGGTGACAACTCAGAGTTCCTGGATTCAAAAGGAGCATCTGTTGATAGCTTTGCTCAGATAGATAGGTTTCAAGATGAGTTTGAGGCTGAAGATGGAGTTGGTAGTGGTGTTGTTGCAGCAAAAAGAAAAGGAAAGACTGTTGTTATTGATGATGATGATGATGAGGATGATTCTGGGAAGGTACGTAGGAAGAGTGCTGGTGCAAGGGATGGAGAGGAGGATCAGGCTGCTGCAGGGGATGATGGAGTTGATAAAGGGGTTGATAGGGATAATGTTGGTATTGCGAAAAAACAAAGAGGGAGATAAGGAAGAAGAGGATGATGATGAAGAGGATGTGCATCCTCTTGACAAATTGAGTATTCCAAAGAAGGTGATTGATATTGATGTCAGTAGCTTTAGGTTCAAAACCTGGTTGTCAAGGTTTGAATCCTTTAATGCAAAGATCTCTGTAAGATCTTCAATGAAAAAGTTTTATGACTTCAAGACCAAGTTGGCAAAATTGGGGCTTGAAAAGATGTTTAGGAGATCAGTTTTTGGGGATTTCTTAAGCCTGTTTGAGAGTTGGACCTTCAATGGTCAGCTGGTGCACTCAGTGCTTTTGAGGACTATTAGGTAGTCCAAAAAAAAAAAAGCATGAGATGTGGTTCTTGATAGATGGTAAGCCAGTCTGTTTTGGCTTGAGGGAGTTCTATTTGATGACTGGCTTAAACTGTTGTCAAGAGCCAGATACCAAAGTGAAGGCCAAGTTCTTGGCAAGTGGTGAAGGATTTTTGAAGAAGGTGTGTGGAGGTGGGGAAGTGAGGTTAGAAAATCTGCAGTACTTGATGGAGCAGAAACAGTTCTCAAAGGAAGAGAAGCTAAAGTTGGCTCTTCTATGGTTCCTCCATACTGTTCTGATGGCCAGGGACAAAACAAAAAATGTTGAGAAATGGTGGATCCAATGTGTGGATAACCTAGACTTTGTCAGCAAGTACCCCTGGGGTAGGCTTTGCTATGACTTGACAGTGGATTACCTCTACAACAAAGCGGATTTTGCAAAGACCCATCGACAGCATGTAGAGGGAAAACTGTCAGTTATGCACTGTTTGGATTCCCCTGGGCCTTCCTTGTAAGTATTGTTATATTATTTTCTAGTTTTCTTAAGAATGATTGTGTTAAAACTTAAGTAATGTAACTGTGGCATTCATGACAGGCATGGATATATGAGGCAGTGCCCTTGGTTGGCCGTAGTGTTGGCAAATCTGAACAGTCTCCCTTGCCAATCCCAAGGATGCTGAGGTGGCAGCAGTCAAGAAGAAATTTGGGAGATGTTGATGCAGGCCATCAAGGAGCTAGACAGGTATATGCCAGTTCAATTTATTAATTATTTTATCATTTAATGATTAATTAATTTATTAATTATTTTATCATTTGATGACAGGTTTTGCACCCTTTCTTGATCCCAACAGTGCAAGAAGTGGAGGGTTGCAAAAAATTTATCTGTCCTCGTGCTGATGAGGACGAGGATCCTGCACTAGACAGGGTAAGGGCTCTGCTGGAGGGGGTCACTGGCATTAAGTACATTGTGGAGTAGTATGCTGATGAAATGGACAGAAGTGAAAAATAGGAAGATAGGGGTGATGATGTTGATGATGGTGATGGTGCTGGTGATGGTGTTGATGGTGGTAGGAGGGGAACTTGCAGGCACTGTGGGCATGTGCAAGGTGTCCTGTCAAGAATGCTGGAGGTGAATGAGGAGATTTTGAAGTTGTTGAAAGAGAAAAAGGTGAAGAGGGAAAGGAAAACAAAGTCCAGGAATTTGATGAAGAGAAAGCTGTTCAAGCAAAGAAAGATTGTCAAGAGAAAAAAGAAAAGTATTTATATTCATTTTAATGATAATTTGATTAATTTTGTCCGTTTCTAAGTATTTCCTTTTAGTTGTAGTGAATGTTGAATTAGAAGAGAAAGAGAAGAATGAAGGGAAGAATGATGAAGAGGTGAGAGAAAAATATGCTCCAGTCGAAGAAGAAGAAGAGGTTTTCCATGATGCTCAAGTTGATGGAGCAGATGAAGAGATGACTGGAGATGCTGCAGTTGAAGAAGAAGCCAGAAATGAAGCTCAAGTTGATGGAGCAGATGAAGCGATGATTGGAGAGCTGAATGAGAAAGATGCTGCAATTGAAGAAGGAAAAAATGAAGCAGTTGATGGAGACAATGCAGAGATGCAAAAAAGGGTTGTTGATGAAGCTCCAATTGATGGAGCATTTGCAGAGATGAATGAAGGTGGAGAGGTTGTAAAGGATGTGATAGTTGGAGAGAATCGAGAGACACAAGGAGCAGTGCAGGTGGATGAAGCTGATGTGTCTGTGAATGAAGTGCTTGCGAGTCTGAATGTTCAATTTGCTTCAGAGAATAGTGGAGCAGATAATATTTGACTCCAGTATTAATGATTGGTTTTGTATAAGTTGAATTGGTAGTTAATGACAATAGTTGCTTGGTTTAGGTTGATTGATGACAGTAGCTGAAAGTTAACTTTGAACTTGATATTTTTGGAAATATTATGGTTAGTCATAGACAAGTGTATGGTGGCTGACCTTGTTTTTTGGTTAGTTTTAAGACATTAAGTGTGGATTTATTAATGGAACTTGTTAGGAACTCATTTCATTCATTGTTCAATGTTTCAATTATGGATTTCAACTAATAACATATTTGTACTTATGTGCTTGCAACTTAAACAATATCGAAGCTTTTATAACAAAAACATCTCCAAAAACAGTCATACGACCACATTAGTGTGTCAAAATATTACATATTACCGGGTAGATTACAAAATTTACACTGTGTCAAAATAATACACATATCCGGGTTGATCACAAAATTTACACAGTGCCTAAAATACCAATATTTACATAATATATATAGCGAACTAAGAGGAGATCCATTTAATAAAGGAACAGATGACAAAACCAGCAACCATCGACTTAATCAACTTCTTCAGTCGATCAATCTTCATTTCAGCTTCTTCCCTTTTTATTTCAGCTTCTTCCAGCTTTATTTCACTTTTCCTCAGCATGATTTTCAGAAAATTCTTTTGCTCTTCACATTCACTCAACAGTTCTCTCACTAGAACATAATTGTCTTCAGTTTCTTTTAGCTTTCTAACTAAGTTCCGAATCACCCTTGATGCTGCTTCAGGCAGTGGTCTATCAAACCACCTAAAATAGTCGCACCCACCATTTGACTGCATTATTTAACAAAACCCAAGAAAAAATCAGTACATTAACAATTAATCAAAAATAAAAACACAGAAGTATAATGTATGAATAACACACTTTTGGAGTTTTACAACTCCAGAATCTGCGGCCAGGGTTTGTAGCAGTACGAGAGGTCCTTAACTTCGTGTATTGGCCACAAAGATAGACACCGGGTTCCACTGGTACGTTGGAGCTCGTTGAACCTTGACTCATGATATTATTGGACTTGTTTGATTTTTATGCTGGTGGAAGCGAAGATTTTGAAGAATTGAAGAAGAGGACTGTTTAGGGGGGGTGGGTTAGGTTTGATTTGTAAAATAGAAAATTTAATTATGGGTTTTGGGGTTAAATCAGCTTTTATATATTTGGGGTGTTGTGCTATAATATGAAGTTAAATGGTTAAATGTTTAAGGGAGGCGGGAAATTGTTGCCGCTTAATTTTTTTGACTTTTGTCTAAGCCACGTGCCCTGGAGCCTGACGTGTTCTGTGTTTGAGTTTAGGGTTTGGGGTTAGGGTTAGCGATAATCAATATTTAGTAGTCAATAATCAACTTTGTCCTTGAAAATTAACATATAGAATTTTTCTCGAATCCAAAAAGGTAATACTGTAATTATTCATTGAAAAGTGTATAAATGATGTTATAAATGGACTACACTGACTTAATACATGCTTATACTTAAGTTATGTAGTATTTATCCCATCATTCATGGTGTAACAAGATATATGAGTCGCAATACTAGGCATTGCTTAACAAGAATTGACGTAATAGGCTTATGTATAGATGAGTTATACCCTTGTAGGCGTCGGTGAGTTGTTATAATGTATTAAAGTGGTCAATAATATTAGATGGACACATTATACCATCATTCATGGTGTAACAAGACATATGAGTCGTAACACTAAGGCATTGCTTAACAAGAATAGACATAGTAGGCTTATATATACATGAGCTTTACCCTTTTAGGCATCAATATGTTGTTTTAATGTATCAATATGAGCTATAATACTCAAATGGGTTCAATATACCAACATATGAGGTGTAACAACACACATTATTCGTAACACTAAAGCATTACTTAACAAGAATAGACATAGTAGGCTTATATATACATGAGCTTTACCCTTTTAAGCATCCATATGTTGTTTTAATGTATCAATGTGAGCTATAATACTCAAATGGGTACGATATACCAACATATGAGGTGTAACAACATACATTAGTCATGGTTTTTTGATTTTATGTGAAATTATACTAGGTCGATAATCAACCCTTTCATGGTTGAGTTAGTTAATAGTCGATTAAGGACCTATGTGCAGTCGATTAGTTGATTTGGTTAATAGTCGATTACCTTTGTCCAGTCAAGTCCGGACTTTTTACTTTTCTGATACGTTTCTCTTTTTCAGAAAATTCTCCCATTACTTAAATATTTTTCTTATTACTTAATATTTATTTTATTTACCTTTTTCCAGTAAATTTCACTTTTCCTATTAATTAGTAATTATTATCGTTATTTATTATTTTACTTTTATCTTTTTCTATTTATATTTTTATTTTTGCTCATTTTCTGATTATTTCCATTTTTATGAACCTAACTATCGATTTATCTACTTGGTGTTGGTTGATTATACACTAAAATGGAGTATGGACAGTTCATCAAGAATACGCAAAAAAAAAAATGGGGGAGCGGGAAATTGAACGAGAAATTAAAAGAACCAGATATTATAATAATAATAATAATAATAATAATAATAATAATAATAATAATAATAATAATAATAATAATAATAATAATAATAATAATAATAATAATAATAATAATAAGAATAATAATAATAATAATAATAATAATAATAATAATAATAATAATGCCAGGGGGCTTTTCATTTATAATAATTTTAAAGAAAAGAGCAATCATAATGAAAACTCTTTTCTTTTTACATTTAAAAATTCAAAAAAAACTAATTACTACGAGGGGATGGGGGAGGGGTGATGTAGTTGTCCAGATCCTCCCTTACTCGTTTCATGAGCACCCTCAGCATCCTAGCAGTACGGCAGATGTTCATCTCCTGCCTCTTACGATCATCACACAGGAGGCGGATAACCCTATCTATGTCAGCACGAATCAGCAGCACCTCTGGGTCGTTGTTCCTGATAGTGAGAATTCCTCCATTACCATTGTATTTATTGTTGTTGTTTCTGGTGGCACTTTCACTTCTACTTATAGTGCCTGGAGCTCTTGCCACTATAAGATGAGAGTGATTCTTGAGTTGTATTGTGGATTATTGGATCTAATGCCTCTATTTATAGGCTTCAAATCGATGCAACCTTTGATGTTCCCAGAAAAGTCTCATTGTTTCCAGTGACAATTATGAACAGCCACTTCATTTAACCCAATTCCAGCTGCTTTCAATGATGGGGCGCATGCGTGTATTAAATGCGTTCAATCACTTTATCAACTCCATTGGGTCAATTAATCTACGTTATTGTTTTTTCAATAATCAACCCATATAGTGTCTATTAATCGAAAATGTAAATATTCAACGGACTGATTGTAAATATGTCCAGCATTTGGTGAACTAAATAATAGTCATTTTTATAAAAGACACTTAAAATAGAAATAAAATGCATTAATGGAACTATTACAATCAGTTCAAATTGTTCTAACAAATAACACAGTACCAAATTAAGACAACCACATCTAACACTACTTAAACAGACCAAATTATTACAACTTAAGCTAATACACCAAATCAGAATTGCAAGGTTGATTATCAACCTCGTACCAAAGCAGGGCAGGTTGTCCTGTTATGGCCACTTCTCCTGCAGTTTGAACATCTAGTTTGCCTCTTCCTTGAGAAAAATGTTTCACCAACTGAGGGAAAACGATTAATTCTCCTTTTACCCTTTTTGGGATCGACCATCGGCGGAAGAATTCTTCTATGAACTACCTCTGGAGGAACCATCCATTCTTTCTCTGGTGGCATTGGATAAACATCTTATTCATACGCACACATGTAAGTCTGAAGCCTATAAAATGGACAAGTGTAATGGTACGCGCTAGCACCATATTCATCTCCATACCTTATCCTTAACACTGCAAACGCATGCTTGCATGATATCTTGTCCAGGTCAAACTCCCGGCATGTACACGTTCTGAAATGAAGATTGACAGTGTGAGATAGGCCATCTTCAACCACAGTGTACTTCAGTTTTCCACGTTCCCGCCTGCATGATAAGAAATCAATTTGTTTCCTTCAAGCATATTCTGATTCAATTTTGTTTCAGCAATGGGCACCAAAATGGTGTTGTGTTTCTTTATCTCCTCACGCCTCTCATTGAACTTGTCAGTAAACTTGCGAGTAATAGCATTGTACAGTCCCAGGATGGGGTATTCTCTCTCGTCCTTGAACATTGCGTTGAGGGACTCGGAAAGGTTTGTGGTCATTACATCGTACCTGTTTCCTAGAAAAAATGCTTTCATCCACCTATGAAAGCCTACTTCATCCTTAAGACAAGCAGCTGCAGCAGGGCATTTTGACGCGAGCTGGTTAAAAGCATCGTTGAACACTTCAAGACGGTACGCCTTCGCAGCGGTATAATAATCCTTAAAAAATGATCCACACTTGAACTTTACGCGCATTCTCTCAGCAAGGTGCTTGGTGCAACAACCATGAGATGCTAAGGTATACACCCTTCTAATCCCATTTGCTATGGACTTGGCGCAATCAAAAATTATGCACAGGTCCGGTGTATTGAGGACTACGTGAGCCAGCTGTTCGAAGAAGAATTGCCATGAGCTATCGCACTCCTTGTCTACCACACAAAAAGCCAATGGATAAATATGGTTCTCCGTGTCCTGCACGACAGCCGTCAACAAAACACCGCCGTAGGTGGACGATAAATGTGTCCCATCGACTGATATCACCTTCCTCATATATGTAAACCCTCTAACCCAAGCTTTGTAAGCTACAGAAAAATACTTGAACCTCCCCTGTTCATCAACCCTTAACCCAGTCTTGCTGCCAGGATTTAGGCTTTCTAACACAAAACTCTACGCATCTAAAACTGTGTAACTGTGCTCCGGACTGCCCCTAACTAAAGCCTTTGCAATTTCTCTTCCTTTACAGCACTTCCAATAACTTACCTTACTATTCAGTTGTTGACCCAAAGCGCTCTTGATATCTTTTTTCGTCAGCCCTTTGTCTTCAATAAACCTGTTCTTGAAATATTCTCTGATGACATCCGCTAAATCATGTGGATGATGGCTTGGTATATGTTGCACCCCACATGTGTGCTCTTTAAAGTATTTGGTGATCATAAACCTGTTGGAATTAACATACTTCATAGCGCGTACCACCTGCAGCGCGCTTCTACACACGCCACGACATACATGGATTTAGTACTCTTCTTTGTTTTGAATGTGAATAGCTTCTTCATTGAACCCATCTTCAAAGCCACAACCAGGCTCTTCTCGGTATCGAAGGTTTTCCCAGTTTGAAAACCTGTGCAATCATCAACCACATCACCCAAGTTGCTGCCTTAAGTGGGAGCAGATTCGGCAACACAGTTGCTCCCATTTACAGCGGGATCTCCAACCTCTGGATCTTCACTAGCATTTTCTTCTTCACTATCCATATCACCAGCAGTATCACCAACTCCAGCATCACTGCCATAATCACCCGTACTCTCAATGAATAGTGGTGGTCGTGGTGGTCTTGCAGAAGCAGCTGGAACATTAGTGGCAGTATTTGAGCCTGCTTGAGAGCTCTCGGCAACAAATATCTTTAAAATAGGCCTGTTACCATTATTTCCAACATCGAGCATATAGATATGAAAATCATTATCATTCCTTATAAAAGAAGGAGCCACCTTACCCCTCGTAGGAGCAACACTAACAACATAGCTAATTGAAACCTCGCTACGATGGCACGTTAAGTTGCCGCGATCGATTAATTGGTCAATTAACTGATCGTAGGTACATTCCAAATTTAATGCAATAGGTACTGTTGTCTTTGTCTTAGATTGTCAATTCCAACATTTTGGGGTCTCAACCCATTCACCTATAAAGTCAGCACCTACTACTACGAAACCCCCCATCTACTTCAACGAAGTCGATGATCAACCAAATGTGGTCAATGGTAGATGAAATAATGCAGTAGTTCTGCAACAATGGCGAACAAATAAAAAACAGCTTGAACTTCTTACCAGTTGCAGAAATGAAAGGATGTATGTACAAAGACGGAAGCCCAGACCAATTCATGTTAGATTTCCATCCACATTACTCGCAACGAGACGTTACAGCCGCAACAAGAAATTTTCAGAAAAACGGGTTCCAAAAGAGAAAACAACTATAGATCGAGATGATGCAGTTCTTGATGAGTGAAATGGAGAAAAAAATGAAGCTCAAACAGCCATTGAAGGCACGGGTGGTTCTGGGCGGGAATACTTGGAGGGAAGAAGAAGGTAACTGGAGTCTAGGGGTTTTGGTGGGAATATTTAATTATTTTTTTTGCTATTTTAGATAAATAATAATTATTTATATAGTAGACCAAAGTGTAGTTTTTGTAACTTGGAGGCTGGGGATTTAAGATTTGAGAACTTGGGTAAGATCATTAGTGTTAAATGGTCATTAAGCAATTAAAGGGTTATATACCCAATTTTTAAAACTTGAGAATTATTCCTTTATTTTCTTTCATTGCAGGGTTCTTTTAGCCAAGTCACTCTAGAGATGTATATCACTAGGTTGCACAATTTGAGAGCTGCATTGTGATGTATATTAGGAGAAATCCACGTATATTGCTGAAGAAATTTATTTTTCTTTTTCTTATCACACGGCCAGACATTGAATTTAATTGCAACATAATCTATAAAGATTCATATAATTGACTTTAATTTGTTTGGAATTAAGCTATAGTTATTTTATGTTCTTTTCATAGTGCGAATGGTGGATGTATACCATAAAACACAAAGGCGGATCTCGGACACATTCCGTGAGGTTCAACAAGATGTATATATTGTCTTGAGCTATGTGGCAAATGCAAAAATAAGTCTAGGATATATACGAATCATAAGTTTATGCATCTCATTCTAAACTCAGTAAATCTAGATTATGAACTCACTTTGAGTTAAAACAGCATGTTTAAGCATTTTATAGTTGAAACTCTAGAACAGTAATTTTTATATAAGGTCTGAACCCATTATCATAAAGGTTCAACGGAGCAGTTATACATTGGATCAACCATAGAGTAACGATGGGAGCACCTAGGCTCTTCCTTCCTCTTTTTTTTTTTTTTTTTTTGTTTCCTACCCGGTGTTCGATATCCTCATTGAAGCCCCGACTAATTCGGATTCGTGCCGCGTAGGGTCCATCCGGAGGAAAGCACTCCCAGCCAAAGATTTTTTCATACCCAGATCTCGAACCTAAGATCTCTAATTAAGGGAGGAGCAGTTTCATCCACTATACCACATCACTCGGTGGTCCTAGGCTCTTCTTATTATGCCGCAAAGTGGAAAACATCACATCCTATCAAATCAAATACTCTGAAAGAGTGTACTCGATTTATGTAAATATTGAAGTCCAATATTTCTATGTACTGATTTTGAAGCAGTTTCTATTTCGACATCTCTTTCTTCCTCACTTCCTCGCGATCCAGTGCCGTTGCAGCAAATGATAAACCCAGTGAAAGAAAGTTTGCCATTCCTGCGCGTGTAATTCCTTCTTCCTACTAGGATTTTCAGTCCTAAGCTAAGCACATGCAGTCTAAGTTTCGGAGTTATCGAAACTCGAGTTATCTGAATAATGGATTTAGTCAATATTTTATATTTGGAATTTTCAATATTCGGAATGCTGGTAAACATTTAAGTTTTTTTTTGAGAAGTACTTCAATTGAGATAATGGTACACTGACAATTTTTCATTTTTCTTTTCATGTAAAATTAAGGTTCAAACAATATTTTTAACTTCTAAATATTCGTTCTCTGACTTCAAACTTAAAATATTTTTTCTTTCAACTTCAACCAAATACGTGTTAATTTCTAAAATGGTAGTTGAATTAGTGCAAACTAGGGGTGTGTAAACCGAACCGTTTACCGCTAGCAAAACCGTTATCGCTACCGATAAGCATAACGGTATCGGTATAACGGTTATTGGTTCGGTAATGGTATTAATTTCCAATACCGATAATATATCGGTACGGTAACGATTTCTATATCTCTTTACCGTTACCGTACCGATAACCAATAAGGTATTTTTTTTATAATTTTTATATATTTTATTTTATTTATTATTAGTGTATTAAATCATTTAACTTTTAATTTACAACTTTAATTTATAGGTTAAACTTCAATTATTACTATTATTGGTGGCTATATGTCAATACTCATACACTTTAATTATTGGGTTTGACCTATTTTATAATTGGTTTTGCTTTCTCGGGTCATTGATCAAACTTTCTTATATTTTCTTTTTCTATTTCATTATTTTGTGTTATGTTAGCAGATTATTAAGACTTGTTGATCGCACTTGTTTTGTTAATTTATTTGGATAGTTTGTCTGTTATTTTAGTGGTTGTTCATAGTAATGAAAATATATTACCTATGAAAATCATCTACCGAGAATTCGCGCATTATTTTGGTGTACCGATTCCCGAACCATTAAATACCGAGCAGTTAAGAACCGATAACCGATAACTTATTGGTACGGTATTAGTTTTAGATAATTACATACCGTTAACCGATATACCGTTACCGAGATAAGCTCAAATCCGACTCGTATCCCCCATGAACACCCCCTACTACAAAGTATCTAAAAAAGTCACTTTCCTTTGGTTTAGGACAAAAATATCACTCAACTTATCCAAAGTACCTTAAAATGTCATTCTCCCAAGTTGTGTGTTAAAATTCGCCGAAAAATGCTAACGTAAAATTTTATTTTAATTCTTTTCATTAAAAGTGGACCCAATAAATATTTTAATTTTTTTTTTTTAAAAAGACACCAAATTATTTATTTTGTGAGAGACTCACATACTACCCAAGCCAAAACGGGTCTTTTTAAATTGCTCGAAGAATGTGCTAATTCAAGAACCGAGTGTTATTAATGTATGTTATAAGTGTTCTCAAGTCATGATACGAGTAAAATGCAAGATACATTTTTAGATCCTCCCAACCACAATAGAGTTTTAGCATGACAGGATACTAATCTCATAATGAGATGAGAACCACCCAGAAGTCCTGCACCTATTGACTGAATTCGGAAGAGATAAAATTTTGGTTGCACAATAAATAACAAGTCAAGACATTCAGAGAATGAGACTGAAATGCGAAGAATAGACTAAAACAGAAAGGCTCAACAAGCCTCAGCTCATTATACTTTGATCCAAGCTATGTTGTGACTTGATAGCTACTTAAAAGACCTGATTCATTTTCACATTTAGTGAGGAGCACAGACATTAAACTCTCCTTTACATAACATTACAAGAAAGGTTAATGTTAATATTATTTAACAAACAAAAGCTTGTCTAAATATCCCACCAAACCTTCGGAGCGCCATTGTCAACAAAAAAGACTAAATACTATGCTAAAATAAGTTTTTTAGATAAACAATAAAAAATAATTCCAAATAATTCAATCTAAATTTTGGTAGGATTTCTTGTCTTCTTCTTTTTGAATTAGTACAATCTTCACGTAATCTTAAAATGATTCGTTTTGGGTCGGGTAGTATGTGAGTCTCTCAAAAAATAAATAATTTAATTTTTTTTAAAAATAAATTATTTATAGGGTCCACTTTTAATAAAAAGAACTAAAATAAAATTTCACGTCAATATTTTTCGGTGACTTTTGACGCACAATTTCAAAGAATGACTTTTTAATGTATTTTGGAGAAGTTGAGTGATATTTTTGTCCCAAACTAAAGAAAAGTGACTTTTTAAATACTTTGCAATAGTTCAATGACCATTTTAGGAATTAACTCACCAAATACTGTCCAAACGCTTACTATGCATAAACTTTATAACTAAATCGCAATTCAGTTCCTTTATTACGTTGTTTTCTTTGAATGACAATCTACTGAGACTCCACAATGAACCTGTCTTATATAGGAGACTCATTTTTAATTTGTTGCATGTCAAATATCAGTATATTGCAATGCCAAGTCTTTTTGTACACTCTAAAAACAGGAGAATAAAGAACGCCTATAAAACAATCGTATTCATGAAGTTATTGAACTGATGCTGCAACTCGTTTTGTGCCTTTAGGAGATTAGGACTATTCATAATTTCAAAATTTTTATCTTTGTGATTCGTGACTTTATGTCCTGGATCCCTAGGTACTTTGATGAAGCTTTTCTATGCTTTTTAGCCCATCAAAAGAAAAAGTTATTTATGTCTATCGTTAACCAATGTGCCTTAATAAAGTACTACGTGAAATTATATTCTTCTTTCTACGGTCCGTATTTAAATAACGATTAGATGAAATAAATCCGTTAACGTTCTGCAAAATAGTAATACTGCTAGTCTGGCCTTACTCTAAGGTCGAATTAAAAGGAGAGAATTACTCAATGAGGTATGTTTCGTAATTGGTATGAGGAATCCAATTCAACTTTTGGAAAAATACTTTCTGTGAAAATAGTCATTTCATGATCGTAAGTTACTACTACAAAATATGGTTCTTTGATAAAAATAAATTTTTGTCAAAGAGCAAAAGTCATGATTTCCTGCCATTTGTAGACAAAATTCATTTTCGTTATAACTAGAGGATTCATTATTTATTTGGGTAACCATTTCAATCCATACTTCAAAGTTTCACCAAAACACTTGCGGATATGATTTTTGAAAAAGTTTTTTCAATCATCGACCGAACATTATAAAATTATTTTTCTTAAACACTAACATTTATCCTCCCAAATACATGTATACTTCTTAAGTGCTATATCCTCTGTTCTAATTTATATGGAGTTGATTGTCTCTACGGTCACTCAACTTTGGGTAATAGGACACTACGGTCACTTATCTTTGTTTTGTCTCTCTATGATCAATCAACTTTACCCAGTTAACTTTCATGGTCATCCAACACAAAACTCTACGAACTTCCGTTAAGTATATGCTGACGTGACAACTAATTTTTTATGTAAATTATAGAAAATTAAAAAAACTAAACCAACCCACTTTAGACCCCACCAAGCTCCAAAACGACCCATGAATTGAATTTAGCAGAACTTCCTTACTGCAAAACAACTTGCTTTTCTTTTTTTTGTTTCTTTTATCTTTTTCATATTTCATCCTACAAATTATATGTAACAGTTATCGTACCATTACGAAGTGAAAGGAATAAAATAAAGCATCAAACAAGAAGATAGCATATATTATCCAAAGCAAAATGAAGATATTAAACCATTATAAAATTATTTAAATTCTTCAGCAAAAAATTTAATCATTTGAATCATATAATTAACTTCTTTACAACATATCCTATCAAACTGTTGTCTGATGACTTTTTTCTTCCAAGAGAGCACAACCATTTTAACTAGCAAAACAATATGCTATAGTCAGTTCAATTAACATCAACTTGAAGCTACTATCATATTTGCTAAATTAATATCAATATCAACAATCAAAAACCTATATATAAATAAAAGCAGTACTACTTAAATAAACCGTGACATATCTTTATAATTAATGAAAAATCTACGTCATTTGAATAATTATTTCTGCTAATGAAATGCATGAATGCAGCTAACTCGTCAAGGTCAGACGACCAAGTTTAACTCGGATTGGAGCTTGGTAAGGTCTAAAGTAGGTTGGTCCTAAATGATTTTAGTTTTTTTTCATTTTCTGTAATTTGCATAAAAAAATTAGTTGCCACATCAGCATATACTTAACGGAAGTTTGTAGAGTTTTGTGTTGGATGACCATGAGAGTTAACTGGATAAAGTTGAATGACCATAGAAAGACAAAATAAAGATAAGTGACTATGGTAGTCTATTACCCAAATTTGAGTGACCATAAAAAGACAAAACAAATATAAGTGTTCATGATGTCCTATTACCCAAAGTTGAGTGACCATAGAGGCAATCAGCTCAATTTATATGGTACACTTTCATTTTTAATTTGTTCTTAAAAAATGTCACTTTTTTATATAATGATATTACGTAACTTTCTCCTTTTAGCTTGACGAGAATTATAGCTACATCTGTCGAACTCAAGAAATGAAGGGTTAGAGAGAGAGTCTCCCTTCTCTCTAGAAAACCATTGCGGAGAACAATTTCCTTTTCCATCTTTCTTTCCCTTTAACTACTACACAATATACAATAACAATAAAAAAGCATCAATATCTTTGTTGAATTATCCTGCAAACATGGATATCAATATAGATAATAACAGCAATAATACTAAACAACAAGGGGGCTCAGACCATGATTCAAGCTCTCAGGAAATAGACATGGTAGAGGATGAGCCACCAAGCTTTGAAAGATTCAAAAGAAAAGAATATGAAGGAGGGAATGAGGATAAGAATGAGCCTGAAAACAAAATTTTAAATAGCTCAAATGACAAGATTCACAAATTAGGCGCTTGGAATAACAAAAGTCTTTTAACTTCCCTTAAATCCAACCTAAAAGAGGATGGAATTCATGAAAACATAGACTACTTCGACTCCTCAGATGAGTCTGAAAATAATCAGGACCTAGACAACTTTATCCCAATATCAAGAAAGGACAAAGAGAGGATCTACAAAAACTGGACACAGGCTGTAATAGTTTAAGCTATTTGGTAGAGGGGTTGGATACCAATTTTTAAAACAAAAACTTTATGCCATTTGGAAACTGTTGCACCCGATTTTAGACTCAACTCGAGGCAAGTCGGGTTTCGGATTTGACTGGGCAACTCGTTTGAGTTCAGGAGTTGGAGTCGCCACCTAATATAGTTTTCTAAGGTGTATTAGGCCACCAAAGCGTCTAAAGTCGAGTTCATTATTACACTAGTCCAGTTTCAGAGATTCAAAAAGGGTAAGAAGTCCAAATGACTCAGCGGAGAAGGTGTTAGGCACTCCCCCGAGTCCCATGAAAGGTGATTCCCGCCCGAGTTTATATTTTGGGATGTTGAAGTGGTGAATTCTATCATGCAATACTAATTTGAGAGGTTAATTATATCTCTAATTTATGAAAGTGAGCATAACTATGCAAGTTTAAACAATACATCTACAAATAAGCTTTACGTTTTGCAAATACGACCTATTTCAACGCCTAATCGCATTTTCAAAGCCTCTAGTTAAAATGTCTAATCAAAAGTATAGTTAGACATGCAAAGGGTATTGGATTTCAGCTCACTTGTGTAATTTCAACATTTAGGCCAGTTTGCGCAAATAGACAGTTTTACGAAAATAGGCAGTTTTCATAAATACTTTCAAATTTTAGTAAAAACCAAATGAGTATTGTTTTGAAGACAAAATGTTAGCCATTTAGGGTCGGTGTGACTCGACATTAATTGTTGCGCCCTAACCTTAATGGCTATTTTTGTTTAGAGGTCAGTTTTGAAAAGTATTTAGATAAAGGGATTATTTTTCAAAAGTGGGTTACACAACGCACAGAAAACCAAATAGAGGGGCAGTCACACATAGTTATTAATATAGGCGTGCAAATACATGAGTAAATTGTAGTTTAGACTTTAGAAAATCTTTGTATAGCCGTATAGTCGACCCCAAATCACGTATACACCCCTATACACTATTAGATTAGTGTATAGGAGCTTCTAAAGTGATAAAAAGAATTTCAATACATTAAAGGCCGCATTTTAAAAGTATTTTTGGGCCTGGATCATTTATGCAAATAGAGGCAGTTTAACGTTAACCGAAACAGTCCAGATTTTAGCATGTTTTACAAATAGCCTCGATTTTAAGTAAAATTCCAGATTTAACGTAAAGGAAAACACGCTTTTAGTTGTTAAAACTCTAAGACCCATGAGAAGTAATTGGTAAGGCAATGTTACCAATACATGCAGACTTTAAAAGAGGTGATATAACTTAGCTTTATCTAGAAACATGCTACCTAGATTTCAAAAGAACATCATGATTTTTGAGTGATGCAGCAAATAGAAGAGAAAGGATAAAAAGAGGCCCCTGAGCAGCCATATACACTATGTTAGATAGATACAAACTTGAATCCTAGTTAATATACACAGTGGGGACAATTTCTAAAGGGCAAAGGTATACAGAAAGACAAAGTAGACTGTCTCTCTATGAGCTCAAGCATAGCGGGGGTCTCAAATAACTGTGCTTAAGCAGTCACTGTATAGCACAACTGATGGACTTCTCAAGTCCTAAATCTGCACCTAAACAAAGCTGGTATGGCCTGTCATGGCCATCCATTTAAAGCTGTACTCAGGGGTTAGCAGGGGCTCCAACAAGGACCCAAAGCCAGCATAGAATGAAGATGTTTCACACGAGTACGGACAGTGGAAACAAAGAGAAGAAAAAGCAAGAAACAAGCATAGATAGGCAAGGAGTATGGGCACTGATGATAAAGAACTGGAAATATATGTACCTTGTCAGGGAGTATAGTAAACACAAGAGACAATGTATAGAACAATGTTGAGTGCAAGTAACAAGAGCATAAGTAACAAAGTGCAGACTACCCCCTCCCCAGTTGATGTGAGAGATAATCAGAATCAAGAAGAGTATAATGCCCTATTTGTTTCAATTCTTTTCAGTTTTAGTGTGTTCTCAGCTATTGAACTGTGTCTCTAGTGAATGAGAGGCCAAGTTTATATAGGTGTGGGTGTAGGGACTTTAATTCCAATCGGGTAAACTTTACAAGGCATATTGCCTTCCAGAAATAACAGGGGACAAGCTTTGAAATTCTTCCAAAAATATATCAATTAGTCCCAAGAGTTGAGGCAAACCAATTCTAGACTGATTTGGATTCCCTCCCTTAACCCAAATAAAGTCTAGGTTCACAACTGGTGGTACAAACACAATCAGAATTCAAAAGAAATCATCTAATCCTCTTAGCACGATTTCAATAAGCCTTTAATTGGAACTTGGTCAATTATCAAGACCCACTACCAATCATCAATTCAAATTAAGCTTAGTCAAAATTACCTAAATCATACTTAAATCAAATCCTTCCAGATTTAAACTATGTAATCATGCATCTTAACAAAATAAAGGTCAAAATACACTATCAAAGATGAATGCCTTGTCGAGGGTGTCAAATTATATCTCAGAAATAGTGATAAGGAACATAGGCCATGGAGGTATCAATTTCAGTGCACACAAACAAATCAGGCACATAGTTTCACTTAACCTAGTGAAAGAACAGTGAAACTATTAATCATACAGTTTCTTACCTTAATTAACTGACCAATAACAATTAAAAATACTACACTCATACAACATTAGGCAAACTCAGGCATATGAACAAGTATCATTGTTAAAATAGTGAAATCAACCAAGACTGGCGATTTTTGAATTTATGCTAACCAATTAATCAATCAATTATGTTATCATGCCAAAAGACTAGACAATTTCAATTTTAATCATCACTCAAATACAGGAAAATAATTAGGAAAATAGAAGCGCTTTAGGATTACCCATTTGTAAAAAAAATCGGGTTTGGGTTAAATCAACCCCCAATAAACATGCCGAAAGGTCCTTCCCTCTCATCGGCATGGTCGTGTTCAGGTCTTGCTCAGGCATCACCGATGTTTCTTCTCCGACGGCATGGACAGAATCGAATCAAAATCCGGCCATTTTTATTTCTTGTCAAACGACGACATAATTGTAGGGGTTTTGTTGCGGACATTGAGAGGATCGTGATGATGTAATTTTTTTTACATTTCATTGCCTAAATTGACCGGAAGTCGCCATAGACAGTGAAGATGCAGAGAGAGAGAGAGAGAGAGAGAGAGAGAGAGAGAGAGAGTGAGAGAGAGAGAGAGAGAGAGAGAGAGAGAGAGAGGTCGTGCGGCTGAGTGTGTGAGAGGAAATGAGAAGGGGTTGTAGGGTTTGGGGGTAGAGAGTGTAATAAAAATGGAAACTTTAATTCTGGCCGTTGGATTATTATCGTGGACGGCCAAGATTAAGCCACGCAGGTAGTGACATGTAAAAAGTAGAGTTGTTGTGTGTATACGTGTATATATGTATATGTTGTAAAAAATAGTATAAAATGCGTATAAACGAGTATAAAGACTTGTAAAATGTGTGGAAAATTGTACAAAAATGCCTATAAAATTATTATAAAAAATAAGAAATTAATTTTGAGGGCCAAAGGGCTAATGGAGATTGTAATATTAAATTTTAAAGTAAGTTGTGAAATTTTCTAAAAATGGGAATAATTACAAAAATTGTAATTGAACATGCAGATTTCATAAATAGCTGTGGCTCGTGCCGGTGTTTTGAAAAATAACCTAATTGATGTGTGTGTGTGAAGTAGTGACTTCGAATATGAGTGAGTATACGATACTTGTATGGCTGTCAGTGCAATTGGTCTGAATAAAAGATTATCGAAACAGAAGGGACAAAATTAGGTGTCAACAGCTGCCCCTCTTTGCCTGTGGATGATGAAAGAGTCTTCGGGAAAAGACGTTGACAGAACGACTAATTTTTTCACGACTCTAGAGAAATGATTACGACTTAAGAGAATTGCCGCGGCGTTATGTCGTAACGCTTGCTTTGTCTGAGTGTATATCCTGCAATAAAGATGAGTCTGCGCAATAATGTATGTATAAGTGAATGTAGGACGTACCTTCCCATCGAGCTGGATTGTCTTTCCAGGATTCTTTGTCGTGCGCAGGTGTGTCTGGTATGCTTGACGGTGTGTCATTTGCTGCGCCAAGTGTTAGATTCGACATTAGGCTGTGTACCCTCAGTCGATGCATTGGGCTATGTACCCTCCGCAAGGAAATAAAATGACAAATCGATATCGGGCTGTGTACCCTCAATCGATGCTTCGGGTTGTGTAACCTCAGCAAATTTAAATGCGAATCGATATCGGACTGTGTACCATCAACCGACGCTTCGGGTTGTGTACCCTCAGCTAATTTAAATGCAAATCGATATCGGGCTGTGTACCATCAACCGACTCTTCGGGTTGTGTACCTTCAGTTAATTTAAATGTGAATCGATATCGGGCCGTGTACCCTCAACCGATGTTTCGGGCTGTGTACCCTTACCTAATTTAAATGCGAATCGATATCGGGTTGTGTATCCTCAACCAACGCTTCGGCCTGTATACCCTCAGCTAATTTAAATGTGAATCGATATCGAGCTGTGTACCCTCAACCGACGCTTCGGGATGTGTACCCGCAGCTAATTTAAATGCAAATCGATATCAGGCTGTGTACCCTCAACCGACGCTTCGGGCTGTGTACCCTCAGCTAATTTAAATACAAATTGATATCGGGCTGTGTACCCTCAACCGACGCTTCGGGTTGTGTACCCTCAGCTAATTTAAATGGAAAATCGATATCGGGTCTCAACCGATGCTTCTGGCTGTGTACCCTCAGCTAATTTAAATTGCAAATTGATATCGGGTTGTATACCCTCAACCGACGCTTCGGGTTGTGTACCCTCAACTAACTTAAATGCAAATCGATATCGGGCTGTGTACCCTCAACCGATGCTTCGGGCTGTGTACCCTCAGCTAATTTAAATGTGATAGAAGGAATTTGATAACCTTTGTTGAAACATGTATGTAGTGTGTTTCCGAGTTGCGTATCTTTTGTGCCTGCATCCAAAGAAAGATTGATGAGTTATGCGGGGTGGTCTGTTTTGTGCATTCTTGGCTTGCTTCGCGCTCGCTGTCCACGAGTGCCGGGATCTTGGCTGAGCTGATATGGATATGCACAAAGTAGTAAATAATGAAAATATTTCTAAAAACTTTTATAAGAAAGTAATGCAGCGAAATATTTTCTCCCATGAGTCACGAGTCGCGTTGTGTAAAGCCATAGTTGTCGCCCTTCATGCTGTTCAAAACTCCATCAAATGAATTTCGAGGGTGACTTCAAAATTCTGCCCCAGTTCGTGCTTGAAATTTTTTAGAGGTCCTAAAAAATTTCTGCCCCCAATATCGACTAAGTTTGTCCTCTAGGAATTTTTTAGAGTTCCTCAAAAATTCTGCCCCAGTGTTTGCTTTGGGAAAATGAAATTTTTATATTTATGCGACCGAACCTTGAGTAGGGTGCCTACGTATCCCACTTGGGGAATCAGGTCGTAACGTAGTTCGGATTACATAATATTTAGCAGAATAATGAAACCATTAACTTGTACAAGCTCTTATACATAGTATCTTTTGACAGCATCTGAGTTGATCTGTTTCCGCCAAACTTCTCCGTTCATTTCTGCCAGTATCAATGCTCCTCCATTCAGAACTCGATGAACCATGTACGACCCCTGCCAATTTGGTGCAAATTTGTCTTTTGCTTCTTCTTGATTTTGAAATATCTTCTTTAGTACTAATTGCCCAGGTTTGAAGGATCATTCTCGAACTTTCTTGTTAAGTGCCTTAGCCACTCTCTTCTGATATAATTGCCCATGATACACTGCATTTAGCCTCTTGCCGTCGATGAGAGCCAATTTCTCCATTCTTCCTTTGATCCATTCAGCATCTTTCAACTGTGTCTCTTGGATGATTCTCAAAGATGATATCTCGACTTCAGTTGGTATCACCGCCTCGGTGCCGTACACCAACAAGTAAGGAGTGGCTCCTTTTGATGTTCTCACTGTGGTGCGGTACCCTAATAGAGCATAGGGTAGGTTCTCGTGCCATTGTTTTGAACTGTCTGTCATTTTGCGCAATATCCTCTAGATGTTTTTGTTGGCTGCCTCGACCGCACCATTCATTTGAGGTCTATGTGCGGTGGAATTGTGGTGCTTGATCTTGAAAACCTCACAGGTCGCTTTCGTTAAGTCACTATTGAGATTGGACCCATTGTCGGTGATGATGGACTCAGGAATGCCAAATCGACAGATCATCTTATCGCCACTTTCTTTGTCACTAACTTGTATGATGCGGCTTCCACCCATTTAGTGAAATAGTCAATAGCTACCAATATGAAATGATGTCCGTTGGATGCGGCCGGCTCAATAGGCCCTATGACATCTATTTCCCAAGCAGCAATAGACCAAGGTGATCCCATGATATTCTATTTGTTAGGGGGCACTCGAATCATGTCTCCGTGGAATTGGCATTTATGACATTTCTTTGCGTGCTTTATGCAATCATGCTCCATCGTCATCCAGAAATAGCCAGCCCTCAAAATCTTCTTTGCAAGCACGAAACCGTTCATATGTGGGCCGCACGTCCCAGAATGTATTTCTTCTAACAATTTAGCAGCTTCTTTAGCGCCCACACATCTCAGCAATCCCAAATCAGGTGTCCTTTTGTACAAAACTTCTCCGTTCAGAAAGAAACCTTTTGCTAACCTCCTCAGTGTCTTTTTTTTTTTTAGACTTGTTGCATCCTTTGGGTAAGTGCCGTCTTTGAGAAACCCTTTGATGTCGTAGAACTAAGGTTGTCCGTCTGATTCTTCTTCTACGTGATAACAGTATGTTGGTTGCTTCCTCACTGTCATGGGTATTGAGTCAATGTAGTTCTTGTCAGGATCTTTGATCATGGAAGATATCGTGGCCAAAACATCTGCGAACTCATTTTGTAGCCTGGGTACATTCCGGAACTCTATCTTGATGAACCTTTGCTTCAGCTCTTTTATGCACTCAAGGTATGGTAGTATCTTGGAGTTCTTTGTTGTCCATTCTCCTCGGACTTGGTGAATCAGCAAGTCAGAATCTCCGATTGCTAACAGCTCTTTTATATTCATGTCTACTGCCAATCTAAGTCCCAGGATGCAAGCTTCATACTCCGCCATGTTGTTGGTGCAAGGAAACCTTAGTTTGGCTGTGACAGGATAGTGTTGTCCAGTCTCAGAGACTAACACCGCTCCAATGCCGACTCCTTTGCAATTCACTGCTCCATCGAAGAATAGCCTCAAACAATCATACTCTTCGGTAATATCTTCTCCTACGAACATGACTTCTTCGTCGGGGAAATAGGTGTGCAACGGTTCATAGTCATCTCCCACTGGATTCTCGGCCCTATGATCAGCCAGGGCTTGAGCTTTTACCATCTTTTGAGTGACAAAAGTGATGTCAAATTCACTGAGCATCATTTGCCATTAGCCAGCTTCCCAGTAGGCATTGGTTTTTCAAAAATATACTTGAGAGGATCCATTCTCGATATCAGCAATGTTGAATAAAAAGTGAAGTAGTGTCTCAGTTTTTGTGCTATCCAGGTCAGCGCACAGCACATACGTTCCAGAAATGTGTAGTTGGCCTCATAAGGAGTAAACTTCTTGCTTAGATAGTATATCGCTTGCTCCTTCTTTCCAGTTAAATCATGTTGCCCCAATACACAATCAAATGCTGAATCTACCACGGACAGGTGCAAGATCAAAGGTCGCCCAGTCTCAGGTGGAACCAGCACAGGCGGGCAAGACAAGTACTCTTTTATCCGATAAAATGCTTTTTGGTAGTATTCCGTCCACTGGATCGCTGCGTCTTTCTTTAGTAACTTGATGATCGGCTCGCAAATGACAGTGAATTGTGCTATGAACCGGCTGATGTAGTTGAGCCTTCCAAGGAAGCTCACGACCTCTTTCTTGCTTTTTGGCGGCAGCAATTCTTTGATGGCTTTGATCTTGGATGGATCCAACTCGATTCCCCTCCTACTGACGATGAAACCCAGAAGCTTCCCTGCTGGAACGCCAAAAACATACTTTGCAGGATTCAACTTCAAATTATACATCCGCAAGCAATTGAAGAACTTGCGCAAGTTGTCAAGATGCTTCGAACTCTTCTTTGATTTAATGATCACATCATCCACGTAGACTTCAATCTCTTTGTGCATCAAGTCATGGAACATAGTTGTCATTTCGCTCATGTAAGTTTCCCCAGCATGCTTCAACCTAAATGGCATTGCCTTGTAGCAATAAGTCCCCCAAGATGTTGTGAAGGCTGTCTTCTCGGCATCCTCTTCATCCATGAGCACTTGATGATAACCGGCGAAACAGTCCACGAAGGATTGTAGCTCATGTTTCGCACAATTATCAATCAGGATGTGTATATTTGGCAAAGGCAAATCATCCTTCGGGCTTGCTATACTCAGATCTCTATAATCCACACAAACTCGGAATTTTCCATCTTTCTTCGGCACTGGGACAATGTTAGCCAGCCAAGTTGGGTATTTGACTGTTTTCAAGATTCCTGCATTGAGCTGCTTGGTTACCTCTTCTCCAATCTTCAACAAAACTGACGACTTGAAAGTTCGGGCCTTTTGTTTGACCGGCGGAAAGCCCGAATTGATAGGTAATTTGTGAGCTACCACATCCGTGCTTATACCAGTTATGTCGTCATACGACCAGGCAAATACGTCCTTGTATTCTTTAAGAAACCCAGTGTACCGCTTTTTATCTTCGGCGGTGAGATACATACTTATTCTTGTTTCTTTCATAATTTCCACATCTCCTAGGTTTATCACCTCAGTTTCTTCCAGGTTTGGCTTAGGCTTGTTTTTAAATCTTTCAATTTCTTCTTGTGTGGTATCATCGAAATCATCATAATCAACTCCAGTTTCCTCGAGCTCCAATGTTTCATTATGTTTAACCTGGATCCGATTTTAGGCCAATTAACAATTAAATTTATATTTGCGGAGTCACGATCAATAGTTGAGATTAAGAGTTTGAACTACGAGCCAAAATGGTGATAATACGAGAACGAGATATAAGTATGAACTAATAAAGATAAAGCACAGACAGAAATAAGGAAAAATAACCGTATAGTATCGCTTATCCCCGGAGAAAACTCTTCAATACCAGTTGTACTTAGAGGATCGAAGAATTAAGATTCTAGGCAAATATGAGTAAAATGGAATCACTGAGCAAGAGCGAGAGAGTATTCTTATTGATATTGTAGACAGGAAGTAAAGTTGTGTTACAATGGTTCAGTGTAAGTGCTATTTATAAGTATAACATGCACCCGTTGGGATTCGTAACCGCTGGGCATGGATCCGTTTCGATATGTAACTGCTGGGCACGTATCCGTTGGAGGCATAATCGCTGGGTTGTAATGATTGCCTTAATGACCATTAATTGAATGATCGTGAATGATCATGTTAATAATTGCTCACTTAGACTGTGTTGACTGATGAAGTGTTTCATAACTCCTTTGGGTCTACTCATGATAAATGTCTGTCAGTTAGGTATCTGTCCGTTGGAGCTTCTTCTCGTGCCACGTGGTAGACACGTGTCACCTTCTCAAGTCCTGTCAGCTTTTATCCAATACAGATAGTCCCCACACTTCTCGAGCAGAGTATCTATTCGAGGAGTGGATAGGAATTTTTGCGGGAGTCTTTGTAAACTTTTGTCTTCGTGTGACGCGGCTTGGTGACGTATGAACCTTATCAGTTACGTGACAAGCCCTTATGACATGCGCATATAATGCGCCGTATAAAAAAGTAAGCTGGCACGCCAGCGCGATTGTAGTTCATTCTGAAGTGACTACTGCGCGTCCCAAGAGTAAAAGTAATGATTTTAACCTCTTCAATCACGTGCACACATCGCCTGTTGATCGCGAGGTGACTGCTGCACTTCCGGATAATGATGACACTATAAAATTTGGTGAAACCTATTCCTTCTTTTGAAGGCCAGATCTGATCGTAGTCTTTTGGATGACCTCCACGTGTCTCGAAGGAAGTTGAGGGGCTGAATCTTCACTCCTATAAATAGGGGTTTGCTGGATGAGAAAACTTTTACTTGCTTTTATTTCTTCTCCGTTGTTCTTTGAAAACCTTTGAATCAGCTTTGAATCCTTCTTGCTAACTTCATAATTTTTCTGAAATCATGACTTCAAGATCTAGAAAAAGCCAAACTGTCGACGCGGCTGGTAGTTCTTCTGCGGCCACTCCTAGGCCCAGGGCTGCTCATGCTACTGCTGCGGAGATTATCCCCAAGAAATGGGGTGAATTAGAGGCAGACTGTAATATTAAGTCCTTTAATAATCATCAGGGAGATACGCGCAACTGGCCGGTGTATAGATTTAGGTCTGGGATCACGAAGGAGTTGATCCCACAAGTGAGGATGGACTGTCACTGGGATGATGAGGTCCCCCCTCTTGCCGGTCTCCGAGGAGGAGAATATTACTTCCCACAGGGCTGGGTGGACAGCCATGTGCACCTACCCTTTCACAGTGAGATGTAGGTCACCCCTGCACCCTGTGCTGGAGAGGCTCTGCAGGGAGTACTTACTCTGCCCGGGGCAACTGTGCCCCAGTACATACAGAATAGTTACACTTTTAGATTGGTTTGCGACGGAAACCGATCAATCTTTTGGATACGAACATTTTATTTCTTTGTGCAGTATACAAATTTTTAAAGATGGCTATGTGAATGCCAGGATGCGCGGGAGCAATGGCTTGGTGCGCAGTTTTGAGGATACAGGTGATCAAGGTTGGTTACACCGGTATATGTTCGTGCGCTCCTCGGCCTTGACTTTTGGCGACAAGACTTATCTTCCTCAAGTCTGGAACAAGAAGTGTGAGTCCCCGAGTATTTTTTGAGATTTTTTGTGTTCTTCTTCTCATCTGCTAACCCCGTTCAACTTCTTTTTGTAGCGGCCAAGCAACCCTACGACGGGCTCATATCTGTTGATGAGCTAACGGCGTGGGTTGAGGCAATTTTGAAGGAGTTTACCCCTGAGAGGAGAAAATGGGCGCACTTTGCTGCGCATAAGAGTTTGACTGTGAAAAATCATGGTGAGAATATTTCTGCTTTCATGATTATTCTTCTCCTTTGAAACTTCTCTGTGTTTGACCGTCTTACCCTTTTGCAGGTCTGGGTACTCTTGGAGATTTATTTCTGGCTCCCCTCCCCCCCAAGACGGGCCATCCGAGCCTGTTGCTGACCCAGATGCTGAGGCCGCGGCTATACTAGCTTCGGTGGAGGCATTGCGTAGCAGGGAGGGGGGCGAGGAACTCTTGTCCGGTGGCCTGGGCTCTCTGAAAAGAAAGAAGAAGAGCCAAGATGAGGGCGGAGCACGGAAGAGGTCTGCTCGTAAGACTTCCGTGGCTGCCGGGCAAGCCTCATTTGCTGGGGGGTGAGCCTTCGTCTAGGGCCAGTGTACTGGAGCCCGTAGAGGAGAATATCAAGACTGCTGCTGAAGTCCCCGAGCCTGCACGGGGAGAGGGTTTCTATCTTTCGGACACTGAGGCCGAAGTTGATGAACCCCTTAGGCGAAAACCTTATCTTCGAAGTGACAGAAGGAGGGTTGAGGAGGAGGCTGTCCGTACTCCGAAGAGGAGTCCCGAGTTGATGACGGGGTGAAGCAGCTCCTTCTCGTGTAGACAAGGGGAAAAAAAGATGGGTGAAGAAGAAGAAGAAGAAAAGGAAGAAGTAAGGGAAGAAGTTAGGGAAGAAGCTAGGGAAGAAGTTCCCCAAGAGGGTAGCCGGGGTCCTCGTGTTTTTCATTTCGAGGACCTGGAGAATGTGGCTACTGAGGGGGCGACGCATGTCGTTCTTCGCGAGTGCGAGACGATAAATCCTGGAGTGGAAGGTGATTCTAACCTTTCATCAACAAGGTTCATCTGGCGGTCAGTCATCGGCGGCCGGACCGAATTGAAGGATATCAGGGGTGTCCGTTACAAGTTTGGGCCAAATTATCCTTCTGAGCAGGCTTGGGAACCCAAGTTCTATGAGAGGAAGCATACCCTAAAACTTGCCCCTGATGTTAACTTCATAACCGGACGGGGTGGTCTGGCTAAGGCGGTCTCCTCGCTCATCGGTCCCCGTGAAGAATAGGTGTTGAGGGAGCTAAGTGATGAGGAGTTGGCCTTTCAGATCGCTGCTGACTCTGCCCGGGTAAGTGTTTCCCGCTTTGTGTTGGGAATAACTTTAGCCATTGACTTCTAACCTTGATTTATTTTGCTTTTTCAGTCAAGTATGCTGGCTGCCGAGCTCATATTACGCACCAGGATTAACAACGTCGATCAAGTACTCGAGGTAAAGAAAGAGTTGCTGGATGCTCTGAAGGAGAACAAGATCTTGACAGAGCAGTGTGGTCTCCTAGGGGGTGAGGTTAATCGGCTAACTGATGTTAACAATGAATGTGTCGAGCAGATTAACGCACTCACCAAGGAGAAGGACCTTCTTCTCGAAGAGAAAGAAGGGTTCGCACGCTCTGCTCAGGGTCTAGAGAGATTACTTGAAGAAGTACAACTTCTTTGAATAGTGCTATTGATGATCGTGCATCCCTTGAGATGGATCTGCAAAGGGTCAATGAAGGATCTACTAAGGCCAGAGCTGAGCTTCAGGCTGCCAAGGATCAGGTCGCTCAATTGATGAGTGCTCATGCCGCACTAACCAAAGACTTGGCAAACCTGCACGATTAGTCTGAGATTAAGGCCAAGCTTACTGCGCTTGAGGCTAAACGTTCATTGCTCGTGCAGATTCAAGCTAAACAAGTTAATGTTGAGGAGATGCTGCAGATAACAAAGAGCGTTGTTCGGAGAATAAGACAAGCACTGAATCTCTCTCCTGAGGAGTCTGAAGGTGAAGATGAAGATGAGGACGAAGATGACGGCGAGAATTCAGGGGACGATGGCAGAGCCGACGGAGCTGGTGCGTCGGGTTCTGGTCGTAGCCCCAAATATTGATGCCCTTTCCCAATCTTTGATTGATTTTTTTTTATTGTCTGGCGAGAGCCAGATTTGGTTGTTTGTGGACAGAGGTCTGGTAAAGACTCTCTAGTCTTTTGTATAGCCAGTTTCATTTGGCCTTTGATCACTCTGTAAACTTTTGTCAGCCGTTTTCGGCATCTTATCGTTTTACAGGATAATGTATATATGCTTTTTAGATCTATTCAATGACTATATTTAGCCTTGTTGATCTTTCATTTGCATGCGTTGTGGCTTTCGTGCCTTACGTTTGGGAATTTTCTGAAGTTTGAACTTTATTAAGTTCTGATCTCCAAAAGTTTGCCCGAATGTTTTTAACTTAGCCTTTCGTTTGGAAGAGGTCGTAAGTTGTAAGTAATCTGACCGAATCGTGGTCGTTAGATTTTTGGCTGAATCGTTGCTCTGTGCGCATAACTTTGCTTATCGTTTTGATAGTCGAAAGTTTTTGCATGGCTTTGTAGATTGGCTCTGGCCGAGTCGCTGGCCTTGTGAACGACTTCTCTTATTTTCATGGAAGTCTTGTCACGTAAAATATTTTGAAAAATCTTTAAAAGTTCGCCTTTTGGTAAGGTCTTTTGCCTTTATGAAGGTCTTACTTGGCCTACAGGGGCCTCTCACCACCCCCTTGTTTTTATGTTGGAGCACGTAAAGTGATAACATGAAAAGAGTTGCAGTGAGTTGATATAGAACACATATAACCAAACCAGGAGTGTGTCCGTTGTGGGATTCGAACCCACAGCCGCGAAGTTGAAGAACTTCGAGCTCTACTGGTTGAGCTAAACGGATCTGACCTTGTTTAGGTCGTTAGTACCATTTAGAGAAAAAATATAATAAAGATAAGAACTTTCGTGAAAATAAAAAAAAAGGTAAGTTTAAGATAACTAACCGTTTTACCACTTAAAAGTGGTACCTTTTGAGGTGAACCACATTCCAACTGTTCGGGACAGTGGAGCCGTCTGGTCGTGCCAAGTGATAAGATCCCTTGCTGACTGAAGCAATTACTTTGTAGGGGCCTTCCCAGTTAGGGCCAAGCTTCCCTGAATTTGTCTCTTGTGTGCTCTGGGAGACTTTTCTGAGTACAAAGTCTCCAACCTGGAAGCTTCGTACGCGTAGTCCCCGATTGTAATATTGTTCGATTCGTTCTTTCTGAGCGACTACTCGTACAAGAGCTAGCTCTCTCCGTTCTTTGAGGAGGTCCAGCTCTTCGGAAAGGTTGACTGAGTTTGATTCTTCAGTGGCATGTGCATAGCGCAGGCTGGGCTCTCCTATTTCAACTGGGATTAGAGCATCTGCACCATATACTAATGAGTATGGAGTCTCTCTGATACTCATTTTTATTGTTGTGCGAAAGCCCATAGTACTCCAGGTAACTCTTCTACCCAGCATCCCTTTGCCTGCTCGAGGCGCTTTTTAAGGGATTCAACGATGATTTTATTGGTAGATTCTGCCTGTCCATTGGCAATAGGATGATATGGAGAGGAAGTGATCCTCTTGATGTGCAGATCGTCGAGGAACCTAGTCACCTTCTGGCCGATAAATTGCGGGCCGTTGTCCATGACTATTTCCTTAGGTGCTCCAAAGCGATATACGACAAAACGCCAGAGGAAGTCGACAACCTCTGTTTGTCGTATCCTTGTGTATACTGCCGCTTCGACCCACTTTGTGAAGTAATCAGTGATGATCAATAAGAAGCGCATCCCCCTTGGTGCGGTGGGAAGAGGACCGACTATATCCATCCCCCATTTCATGAAGGGCCACGGAGAGATTATTGAATGGAGTGTTTCTGCTGGCTGATGGAGAAGATGGGCGAACCTCTGGCATTTGTCACATTTTTTGACAAATTCGTTCGTATCTTTCTCCATTTTGTCCCAATAATAGCCTGCGTGAATCAGCTTCCGGGTTAATGCCTTGCCCCCGGAATGATTTCCACAACAGCCTTCGTGGACTTCTCTTATCACATAATTGATTTGACTTGGTCCGAGACATTTTGTGAGAGGTCCTGCAAACATTTTACGGTAGAGTTCGCCGTTGAGAATTTTATACCGAGCAGCTTTTATCCGGAGTTTGCGAGTAGCCTTTGTATCTTCGGGTAGAGTTCCATGGATAAGATAGTTTGTTATCTCATTCCGCCAGTCCCAAGTAGCGTTGATGGTGTTGACTTCGAACTTTTCTCTGTCCATGGTCGTGTAGAGAAGTTAAACAACAGCTGAAGAGATGGTTGCCCCTATTTCTGCCACTGATCCCATATTTGTGAGAGCATCAGCTTCATGGTTCTCTTCCCGTGGAATCTGAAATGCTTCCCATTCATCAAACTATGCTAGGAGTTCTTTCACTCGGGCGAGGTACACTTGCATCCTGGATTCTCGTGCAATAAAACCTCCATTTATTTGATTGACCACCAGCTAAGAGTCACTTTTTAGTTTGACGATGGTTGCTCTATAACTTCGGGCTAGTTCTAATCCTGCAATAACGGCCTCATATTCAGCCTCATTGTTAGTAATAAATGGGCACTTGATAGCCTACCTTACCGTCTCACCACATGGAGCGACGAGAACTAATCCAAGCCCGGACCCTTTGACGCTCGAGGAGCCGTCTGTGTGAAAGGTCCACGTGCCAGGAGCCTGCCCTGCATAAAGAATAGCTTCTCTTTCTGCCTCAGGATATGTATTAGTGCTGAAATCTGCCACGAAGTCTGCTAGAACTTGTGACTTTATTGCTACCCTAGGCTGGTAGGTAATATTAAATTCAGATAAATCTATAGCCCATTTTACTAACCTTCCTGAAATTCAGGTTTGTGCAGAACATTTCGTAAAGGAAAGGTTGTAACCACAGCTATCGAATGACTTTGAAAGTAAGGGCGTAACTTACGAGCAGCAGTTACCAGTGCCAACGCCTATTTTTCTAAAGGTTGATAGCGTGTTTCTGCGTCAATTAGAGCTTTGCTAATGTAATAGATAGAAAGTTGTTTACCTTTTTCTTCCTGAACTAGAACGGCGCTTACCCATGATTCTGAGACTGCCAAATAAATCAGCAGCTGCTCATCCTCCTGAGGTGTGGAGAGCAGTGGTGGATTGGATAGATACTTTTTCAGATTCTTCAATGCTTGTTGGCATTCAGGGGTCCATTCGAACTCCTTATTTTGTTTTAAGACATCAAAGAAACTTTTGTATCAGTCGGATGATCGGGAAATGAATCTTCGTAGGGCTGCCACTCTCCCTGTTAGTTTCATGACGTCTTTCCTGTTGTGAAGTACATCTGGGATTGATTCAATGGCTTTAATTTGAGCGGGATTGACTTCAATTCCTCGCTGAGAAACTATGAATCCCAGGAACTTTCCCGATCCGACTCCGAATGGACACTTCTCCGGATTCAGCTTCATGTTGTATTGATCCAAGATTGGAAAGCTTCTTTCAGATGCGCCAAATGGTCCTCTGCTCGTTTGGATTTGATCAACATATCATCGATGTACACTTCCATAATCTTTCTGATATGGTCATGGAACATTCGATTGACTAGACGCTGATAAGTTGCACCTGTATTTTTTAGTCCAAATGGCATAACTTTATAACAATACGTACCTCGACAGGTTATGAACGCCGTTTTCTCCTGATCTTCAGGGTCCATCAATATTTGGTTATATCCGGAGTACACGTCTAGGAAGGTGAGCACCTCGTGTCCGGCTGTTGCGTCGATCAGTTGATCTATCCTGGGAAGGGGATATGAATCCTTCGGGCAGGCTTTGTTTAGATCCGTGAAGTCAATGCAGACTCGCCATTTACCATTCTTCTTAGGTACAACAACCACGTTGGCTAGCCAGTCCGGATATTTGACTTCACGTACTGACCCGATTTTTAACAGCCGATCGACCTCGTCGTTGATGACCTGGTTCCGAAAGGCTCCTTGCTGGCGCATCTTCTGTTTCACCGGGCGGTGATATGGATCGACATTCAACGTGTGAGTAATGATGTCGGGAGAAATACCTGTCATATCTGCGTGGGACAAAGCGAATGTTGTATGCTGCTCCTTAAGGAACTGGAGGGTATCTCCCTGTAGGCGTTCGCTCAGTTCAGTACCTAAGTACACCTTCCGCTCCAGCTTATCGGCAAACAATTCTTCGGGTTCCAAAGCTTCCACGGTCGGCATGTGGTTTTCTCTTTCATCCATCTTCGTGATGAATTCCGGGACCTCGTACTCAGCTTCTTCATGTGGTATATCTGGCCCCGGAAGCTGTAATTGCTCTTTGTTCTCTTCGGGCAGTTTGAGAGCCACCGAATAGCAATCTCGGGCAGAGCATTGCTCTCCTCGGACCTCACGTACTCCTCATTCGGATGGGAACTTCAATACTTGATAATAAGTTGAAGGAACAGCTTGCATGTCGTGGATCCAAGGTCTTCCCAAAATGATGTTGTAGGCTAGATCATCATCAACAACATGAAAAGTTCTTTCCTTTGCTACCCCTTCGGCGAGAACTGTCTGAGTAATCTCACCAAGAGTCTTCTCGCTTGAGTTGTTGAAACCGGAGAGAACTCTAGATATGGGTACAATCTTGTCCGACAGCTGTATCTCTCCTACAACCCGTGATTGGATAATGTTTGCAGAACTGCCGGCATCGATGAGTACTCTCTTGACATCGAACTCCGCCACGCGTAACGTTATGACTAACGCATCAGCGTGTGGGAATTGGAGCCGTCTGCATCAGAATCCTCAAATGTTATTATTTCTTCTGATCGTGGGCATTTGTTGTTTGTGATGGAGACCTTGCGTACTTCTTTGCTGTGAAGGTAACGGAGTCCACCTCGATTCTACCTGAAATAACATTAACTACCCTCCTTGGAGAGGATGCTCGTGGAGGACCAGGTTTGTTCTACAAAGCCTTCACGTGAGTCTGCTTCCCCTTCTCGGTCAGGAACTCCTTCAAGAATCCTTTTTTCAACAAATGAGCAATTTCATACCTTAGGGCCTTGCAGTCCTCGGTGGTATGACCATGGTCACGATGGAAATCGCACCACAGGTCCTAGTTTCTCTTGCTTGGGTCGGTCTTCATGTCTTTCGGCCACTTGACCTTCTCTCCCATGTCTTTAAGTGGTGCCACTACTTCAGTCATTTCCATGTTGAAGCTTGGCAGGTTTGGGGTTCCACGAAGGTTTGACTCCGAATCATCTCTCCGGGACAATCCTTTGTTGTTGCGGTTGCGTCCTTTGGAATGGCTGCATTACTGATCAGGGTACGGTTCATAACGTACGTCTGCTCTCTCGGTCTCTGCCTTCCCACCGGATCCACTATTGCGTGCCTGAGCCCTTCCTCAAGTACCTGTTCGAATCAATTTATCTTCATCGATACGTACCTTTGAATTGTAACGATTGTAGACGTCTGACCAACTGGCTGCTGGGAACTCGCGAAGAGACTCGTAAAGTTTGCGCGTGGCCTCTGAGCTCCTAATATCCAAGCTGTTGGTAAACGCGATTGCCGCCCATCTGCCTGGTACTTTGGGGAGCATCATACGCTCTCTTTGGAAGCGATCCACGTATTTGCGGAGAGACTCGTCGGGTCTTTGCTTGATTTCAAATATATCCTCCACGTGGGTTTCTGTCTTCTGAGCGCCTGTGTGTGCCTTCACGAACAATTCAGCCATCTCTGCGAAAGACCCAATGGAATTGGGTGGAAACATTGAGTACCATCGTAGAGCTCCATCTGCTAGGGTTTCCACGAACTTCTTCAATTGAACAGATTCGATCTCCTAGTCGGTGAGATCGCTAGCCTTTATAAAGTTGTTGAACATCATGAGGTGGTAGTTGGGATCAGATGTTCCGCCGTACCTCGGAATGTTTGGCATTTTGAACGTCTTAGGTATCGCCTTCGGGGCTGCCTCCTTCTTCTAGGGTCGCTGGAAATATCGTTGGACATCGACTTTCTTCAGCGTGGGTGGAGCGCCCGGTATCTGATCAATTCTCTCGTGAAGAGACTTCTGAAGTGCTTCCTGGCTTTCTTTGAATTGTTTGGTGAGAGCTTCCACAACAAGGCTCACTTCTGTAGGCGCCATGGACCCTCCATTCTGATTCTGGTTGACTTGGGTCGTTGGGTCCGCAGTACCTCCGTTATTCCGCTCTCCGCCTTGCCTTGAGGTATGTGAAGAAGGTGCGTCACGACCAGGTGCTGCAGCGTCAGCCCTTGCAGTTGAAGGGTTACTCCTTCGTAGAGAAGTGAGTGCTTCGTTTATTCCTCGGTTCACTTCTGCCTGTTCCTGCATGACAGCAAAGAGTGTTTCTTGGAGGTTCCCTTGGCCAGGGGAGAGACTCCTATGGCGTCGTCTCCTGGGCGGGGTAGTGCTCTGAAAGTGCATACGCCTATTTCACTGCCTGACCGGTCCTTGGGAAGATTGTTGCTGCCCATCGGACGAGTATTCGGGAGAATAATCAGGAGAATAATTAGGACTGAGTGGAGAAGTATTTACCTGACTTCCGCCTACGATAGTTCGTTGGGAATTGCTTTCTGCCATGTTAGTTATAGAACAAAAAGACTGACGAAAAGAGGTGTAATATCAGAAAAGATAAACTATTAACCTACGAAGGCTATTGACCGGCTCCCACTGTGGTTGCCAAATTGTTTAGCCGTATCGTATTGCTTATCCCCGGAGAAAGCTCTTCGATACCAGTTGTACTTAGAGGATCGAAGAATAAGTGGCTAGGCAAATATGAGTAAAATGGAATCACTGAGCAAGAGCGAGAGAGAGAGAGAGTATTCTTATTGATATTGTAGACAAGAAGTAAAGTTGTGTTACAATGGTTCAGGGTAAGTGCTATTTATAAGTATAACAGGCACCCATTGGGATTCGTAACCGCTGGGCATGGATCTGTTTCGATATGTAACTGCTGGGCACGTATCCGTTGGAGGCATAATCGCTGGGTTGTAATGATTGCCTTAATGACCATTAATTGAATGATCGTGAATGATCATGTTAATAACTGCTCACTTAGACCGTGTTGACTGATGAAGTATTTCATAACTCCTTTGGGTCTGCTCGTGATAAATGTCTGTCCGTTAGGTATCTGTCCGTTGGAGCTTCTGCTCATGCCACGTGGTAAACACGTGTCACCTTCTCAAGTCCTATCAGCTTTTATCCAATACACATTACACGTTGCGATTGTGGACTCAATGGGATTATTGGTTTGAATGCTGAAAAATAAAATTGCAGAATTAAAAGATTAAAACAAAAGTTAAATAGGAAATAATGAAATATTTTATTTATGAATCCTTGCAAAAAAAAGTTTGTAGTTAGACATATGCGACAAGAAAGAAAAATGCAAATTTCACGACTCAAAGTCGGGTTTTATTTTAGAAAACATAAACTAGATTCTATCCCCCAGCTCTACCAAGGTCCACGGTAAGCTCGGGCCCGGTTGCTGATCCAGTTGTTCAATGCGACTCCAGATCCAGCCTTTGTCAACCCAGGAGGTTCGACATGTTCTTCTAGGATCACAAAGCAATCTTCGTTGGATATGAACATATTTTGCACTCCCGCCAGCAGGTCCTCTTCAGCATTAGCTATCTTTGGCTCAGCTTCTTACACTGCGGACACCTCCCCCTTTCGGCCATCCAAGTATCCAGACGAGACAAAAATATTCAGGAGAGTCTTGGTGCTTTTCTTGTAGAATTTGAAGTCCAGTGATGCTTCTTCCATACTCTTCTCATAAGTTACAATATACCCTATGCCAGCCTTTTCATTGTCGGGCCTCATCACAATTTTGATTGGCTCGACCATGCCATCCAAGTTCTTGCCCAAACCTTTGCCAGGTTCGTAACCTTGCTCTATCATGATGCCTACAACCCAATCTCCAAGCTATTTTGCAGGTTGTGGGAGTACATATGGCTCTTCTATTACCACCTCCATAGGTTCGACTGCTTTAGGTCGCCATACTTTCTTTCCTTTTATTTCCAATTGGGACGAGCATTAGGTGAGTACACCGGTAGCTTCTCTGTCTTAGCCGGCAAAGTCTCACGAAATTCACGTGAGGGCACTCCCCAATCAGATATGACTGGTTCCCAGACTAAATTACTCCCTTCATAGCCTTTGCCTCGACCATCCCAGTAGGCACTGTAGAAGTTTCTCTTTCTCTCTTCATTCCCAGGTGGTGTATTGACTAACTTGGGAGTGAAGTGTGCAGTATAACCCCCTTGATTTGCGTCTGTTGGATTCCAACTCAGGTTGTAGTTTTTGCGACATCCTCCTCGAGTTCCTTGCACTTCTCCCACGAGCTTCACAATATAAAAGGTCTGCCCACCAGGAGCATTCCCTTCGATTGCGAGTATGGTTTGCTCATTGTAAATAGAGTTGTTCCCTTCACTGAACACTACCACGTCTTTGTGGTCCCACTCGAACTTCACTGTTTGGTGCAATGTAGAAGGCACTGCTCCAGCCATGTGAATCCAAGGTCTTCCCAGCAGCAGGTTATAAGAGGCGGAGATGTCCATGGCATGAAATTCAGCAGTGAACTCCACGGGACCGACCATGATAGCTAAGTCAATTTCCCCAATGGTGCTCCTTTGCGATCCATCGAATGCCTTCACCTTCATGTCGCTCTCTCTTATCTTGCTTTGATCAATTCCCATTCTTTTCAAAGTGATGAATGGACATATGTTCAAACCGGAACCTCCATCGATCAAAACTCTTCCTACGAACCAGTCCTTGCATTTGATAGTAACATGCAAAGCTTTGTTGTGTCTTAACCCTTCAGGTGGCAACTCATCCTCATAAAAAGCAATTTGGTTGGCCTCCATGACTTGTCCGATCATGCTAGCCAGGTTTTCAACCGAGGTGTCCACCGGGACGTGTGCTTCATCCAACATTTTCATCAAAGCATTTTGGTGGCTCTCCGACTTGAGGAGTAAAGCTAAAATAGAGATCTGTGGAGGCATCTTGCCCAAGTGTTCAACCATGGAGTACTCCTTTGCTTGCACTTGCTTCCATAATTCTTCGGATTCCTCCTCGCTAATGCCTCGCCTTCCTTGAGCAAGATGCTCGGGAGTATAAATCCTCCCACTCCTAGTCATTCCTTGTGCAGCAATAGTCTCAACTATTGATTTGTTCTCCCTCTCCATTTTATAGTCCCATGGTACCGCCTTGTCACTGTATGAGGGAACCACATCAATATAGAATTTTAGAGCTAGTTCTACCTCGATAGGCTCTGGTTCCGTAGCGGCTTGAGCAACTGAAGCAAGTACTGGTGAATCTCCTTTTGCTTTAACAATAGTCCCCTCCATGCTGCATTCTTCATCCAACTCGATTAGATTCACCCTATTGTCTCCATGGTTGGGCAGGGGATTGTTGTGCACGTTTGGAGTTTTCAAGTGTATCACCTTTTGATCGATCAGGTCCTGTATCTTGTCCCTCAGGGCGTAACACTTCTCGATATCATGGCCAAGCCCTCCAGAGTAATAAGCATAGGTTTTGGTTTGATCAAAATAGGGTGTCATCCTATCGGGCATTTTGAATGGTACGGGTTGTATATGACCGGCTGCTTTGAGTCTCTCGAACAACTGAGTACGAGACTCGGCCAATGGGGTATAGTTTCTTTTTGGCCTTGGGTTGTTGTTGGTGTGAGGCCTTGGTGAATAGGTATTTGTGTTTCAGTAGTTGGGGCTTTGCGGATATGGGGGTCTTTGTGGTGGTGGGTTTTGGAACATGGGCTGAGTAATGCATACCAGGTAGGTGGACGTGGGTGGAATGTATGGTTATGATGGAGGAGGTGTTTGGTAATAGTGGTTATGGGTAGGAGAGTGGTCGAGCGATGCAGCCACGAAGGAGACGTCGTCCCTCTTCTTTCTTGATATAGCGGTTCTTCCAGTTTGCAAATCTTTTTTAGTGGCTTGTAGTGCAGCCAAACTAATGATCCTGCCAATCTTTAATCCATCTTCCAGTTTGGGTGTCTTATAGCCTTCGGGCAACTTCAAGTCAGGGTACATGCAGAGATCCTCATAGGCCAACCCTCGAGTTCCTTTGGTGCCTTGGAATTGCCTGAACATCTCTACCAACCATTGGACTTGCTCCTTGGTGTTGTCTGGGTCTTCCTTGGTCCATGCATAAATCTCATGATCTTTGGTGGATGATGCGATGGTTTTTGTTTCAACAGTAAAGGAGGGTAAGTTGTTTTGTGGTGCTTTTGGGGGTACAGTGTAGCTTGGGTAAGGAATGTCTTTTTCAGGGTATAGTGGATCTTTGCCGTGAGGGCGGGTGGTTTTTTTTTGTTCAACAATCTCATCAGCACGGGCAAGAGGGATCATGCTCTCCAATTCGAACAGTCTCTGTTCCAACTTGGCATAGTCTTCATAGGCGACCACCCCTTGCTTTTCAGAAGTTCCATTTCCAATTTTGTCAAACTCGGCCATGATATTAAGTCTCATCCTTGTCCTTGCAAGTAAAGGGGGAGGTGTTGTGATTGATCCTCTAGATCTCAACTAGTATTGCGGTGCGGCTAGAATGCACAAACTAAACTTTCAAGGACTTGGGGACTGACATATCAAAAACTAAGAAGAAATGTGAGTATAGGTTAGTTGAAAATAAAATCGCGTCCTATCATGCAGGGGACCTCTTTTGTGCCAGAGGTAGGCCTATCTAAGATTCGAAGTAATGTTTGCACCGAATACGTCATTTCGTTTGCATAAACATAATCAACACAAACCTAAAACCCAAAAATGACGAAATTTTATTTAATTTGCTAAATTTGCTTGGTTTTATTACAAACACTGACTTAAGACAACGACTCGACCGAATGGAAACAAAGACAAAAAGAAAAGACGACTCGACTTAAGATGACCAGACTAATGTGCCAAGAAAAGAGGCTTTGAATCAAGCGTCAGTTCCAGCATCTTCTTTCTTCTCTTTGGCTTTTTCCTTAGGCTTGTGAACCAGGCTCATTAGTGGAGGAGCGGCGAACATCTCCATTAGATCTTTCCAGCTTGCATGTCCCCCAGAGCTTTTATGAACAATTCACAGATTTCTATCCCCATTGCTTCCTTCTCTTCCAGTGCCACTGCCTTAAAGTACTCTCCTCATCCTTTGAGCAGATCTTGTAGATTCCCAACAACTTGCCTTGCGGCCATAACCTTGCCTGTCCAATACTTGAGTTCATCCCCTTTGATCTTGTCCTTGTATTGCCTCCTCATCTCCCTCTCTTGTGTTACCCTTAATTCTTTCTTACTTTGGTCGAATTCATGTCGCAGCTTTTTTTATTTTTCAGTGACACTTGGAGCCTCGGTTTTCCTTTTCAGCGTGGTCTTGGACCGGAACCTTTCCTTATCTTCACTGAGCCATTGAGGAGTAAGTCAAAGTAGCCGCGGGGTTCACCCTACTGTCTTGGCCACGACAAAACTACATAGTAAGCCTCTTTTCCCACATTGTCAAGATAGTCCCCACCATTGGGTGCTCAATGTCTTTCATGTCAACATTAAAGCTTCTTCCTTCAGTCAACTGCGGGGTCTGTTGTGTCATCCCTACTTTCTGGATAATTCTTAGAGGAATGTAGTGATGAGTTCCTCGAAATCCAATCAATGTCAAGAAAGTGATGTCTTGACCTTGTATGGAAACAGTGAAGCCAGCACAGTTTTCAATCACCCATTGCACCTCTTGCAACTCCTCGAGCTTGGTGTACCATCCTTCCATGTTTGCAGGGTCTTCCCATGCCACTGTTCCAGCCATGCGGGTGCTATGTGAGCGGATCCCTCCTTTCCACGACGGTTTTGGTGTTACCGGATTGATAGGGACACTGTGCAAATGCTCTATCAACCATATTTGCAGCAACAGATTGCACCATTCGAAAAAGTCTCCTCCTCTTCTACATTTGGTTAGAACCCTATAAACTTCTCCCAAAATCATTGTAACCAAGCTTACTTGACGTTTGTGAGCTCCCTTGCATAATCCTTCTACTACTCTTCCCAACCTTATATCGATCCTTCCTTCCTTCTCGAGGAAAACCATGCTTCTCAGAAAAGCAACGATGAAAGAATTTGATTTAGTCAACTCCCAGTCTTGAATTTCCCATGCTCCAGTCCAATCATGCCTAAGTGTTGGATCTCCAAACCTAGAATGAAAGTACTCTAACGTGACTTTCCCATCATGCATCCCTTCGACGTATGGATCATAAGGAGCACCCAACAATTCAATGAACTCCTTAGGGTCCACTTCTCGGGGATAAATCATAGTCTTGGGCCCAGGCTCTAACCCTGCTAGTCCTCCAAATTCCTCAAACATTGGTGCCAACTCCAAACCAGTGAAATGAAACACAGCCCTCTTGTAATCCCAAAAGTGTGTAGCAGCCTCGACCAAACCAGGCATGGCAATGCAGGCTTTGAGAGCCACCAACTCCCCAACACCTTTTGAACATGAGCCTTACGAATAATAGCCAGATCTTCCCACCAGAGCCTGATCAAATGAGGAGGTCGGAAAATAATCTCGAACTGAAGTGTACCTCTTGCAGCCATAGTCTGCAACCAAAACAAGAAAAGGTACAGACAAAAGCATTCTTATAGTCTTGATCATGTTTAAGCAAACGATCAATATTTTGTGCAAACATTTCTTCGAATCCATGCAGGGATGTAATTTTGTCATTTCTCGGGTCAAGAACTCTTTTGACGTTTGGACAAGGTTTCCTAATAGACCTTAACGCGCTATGGGCGTAAGGCTTTTCTATGTTTAAATGATATGAAGAAAAATAAACAAGCATCATCAATTGTTCGCAAAACTTCCCCAAAACTTCATTATACAACTTGAAGTATAATACATGAAAACTTTTGCAAATAAAAAGACAAAATAAAACTAGACATTGGGTTCCTCCTCCAGCCTGTCCTTCTTTGCTTCTCTTACTATCTCTTGAGCTTCCTCCAAAGCCTCCGCTAAATGACCTTTGGCTGCGAACAAATGAAGTATGTCTACGGTGCTGCATTCGTTATTCCATCGTCCGAGCTTTAACATCAATCCCTCTACTTTTCCTTCTAAGTTAAGTGCACGTCTCTTCCATGTCTCTGTCCGTCTTTGGTGCACCATTTCTGATTCTGATACCCTGCGTGTTAGCCACTTGTATTTGATTTGTGCCTCTACTTCCTTGTCTTTGATAGTGTCGCTCTTATTTGTCCCCGTTTTAACCGTCCCTCTCAATTATGCTTGCAACCAGTCTGCATAGTGTGGTTCACAGCCTACCTTATACCGATTTCGTTCTATAGATTTTGGACCCCATAATGCAACAATTTTTCCAACTATCGATGATTTCCCCAGCCAAAGTAATTTTCTCTTCAGTGTAATCAAGTTGATATCGTACGGTGAAAGCCATTTGAATTATGCATTGTTTCCTGCCAGCTTACCTCATGACTCTTCCAGGGATATATGGTTGAAGGCATCGTAGCCCCATTAGAGTCAAAAAAAGTAGTGGTGTTAGCTCGAATTGTGAATTCGTTTGTCGGAAACCAAGTGAACATCCATTGTACTGTGTGGTCTGTTATACTATTAAAGAGTTTTAGCAAACGTTCAGTGCTACTTACTTGTTTCAAGGTTCTAACTCCATAGCGTGGTGTAGTTATACGATTAATGCCAGATGGTTTGAGTATTTCTGCGCTTCCTCTCACTATTTTCAAATGCTCCTTAAACCAAAGTTGTAGTAACAAGTTGCACCCCTCGAAATATTTAGTCCCCTTCTTACAAAGCCTCAAAGCTCAATAACTGTCATCCAAAATCATAGGTACCAAAGTGCATTCTCGTTTATCAACCCCGTTCATCACAGCTTCCACTACCTTGACAATCGTACCCCAATGTAATGCTTTGAACTTTTAGGAAACACCATAACACCCAAAAAACTAACTATGAAGGCAAAAATCTTTCTTTTATGCCAATCATCGTAGGAAGTAAAATCCTCACGCCATTGGTCAAAAGCATCATCATGACCAAACTTCTCATACAGAAAAGACAAAGGTATACCGCCCTTTTGTATGAGTGTCACCGCATCGTTTCCAGCAAGGTCAAGCAACTTGCGAAAGTCGCTCAAAATGGGAAACTTTGGAATGATGATTCCCGTTTCTTGCCATGTACGCTTTTCTCAGATCATACCCGAATCTTTGATAAAACCTCTTATTTCTTCTAACAACAGTATCAACTCTACGCCGTTGAACCTAAAGACATTTCTTTGCTCATCCCAAAATGTAATCGCCACCTCGATAACCCCACGACACGGTTCCAGTTCCATCAATAAAGGTAGATTCCCCAAGTATTTATGAACCCGCAAACGGTCATGACCTCCTAAATTGCTCCATCACCGTGCCAGTAGAGGAGGAACGCCCATAACCATACCAAACCTTGGATATTTTTGAGCCATAAAGACCTACAAATAAACACCCCGCCCCTATTTTGAGAACAATATGACTACTACATGTTTATTTTCCAGAAATGCAAATATTCATGTCCAAATGCTCTTTGGGGTTAAAACCCCATCTAGATTGTTGAACAAGTTGGCCTATTTATACTTGGAAACAAGTCAACTAAAATGGTATCTGATGCATGAGTTCCTATCGTCTCCACTAGGATTTTGTTTAGACAAGGTTCCTCCAAACGGACAATTTGGAGGTGGGAAAGTTTTGGGACCGTCGGCTATACCACGGACTCGACCTATCCCAAACTTTTCCGAAGGGTGTTTTTTGCAGAAGTGAGAACGACCGTCAAACCGACGCTACCATTTTGTTTTTCAAGTATATAGCACGAGTGAACGTTGATGAGGAGACATGTCAAATAAGATGCACTACAAAATTAAAAAGATATTACAACCAAAAAATTAAAATAAAAAGAAAACAAAACAAAAAGAAAGAAGTTGGATAATAATAATAATAATAATAATAATAATAATAATAATAATAACAAATAACAAGATAATAAACAATAAGAAAAATCTCAAAATAAAGACTCGTTATGGTTAGGACTTTGAATGTCCCCAAAGGAGTCTCCATTCTGTTGCACCCGATTTTAAACTCAACTCGAGGCGAGTCGGGTTTCGGATTAGACTGAGTAACTCGTTTGAGTTCAAGAGTTGAAGTCGCCGCCTAATATAATTTTCTAAGGTGTATTAGGCCACCTAAGCATCTAAAGTCGAGTTCATTGTTACACTAGTCCAGTTTCAGAGATTCAAAAAGGGTAAGAAGTCCAAATGACTCAGGGGAGAAGGTGTTAGGTACTCCCCCGAGTCCCACGAAAGGTGGTTCCCGCCCGAGTCTATATTTTGGGATGCTGAAGTGGTGAATACTATCATGCAATACTAACTTGAGAGGATAATTATATGTCTAATTTATGAAAGTGAGCATAACTATGCAAGTTTAAACAATACATCTACAAATAAGCTTTATGTTTTGCAAATACGACCTACTTCAACGCCTAATCGCGTTTTCAAGGCCTCTAGTTAAAATGCCTAATCGAAAGTATAGTTAGACATGCAAAGGGTATTGGATTTCAGCTCACTTGTGTATTTCAACATTTATGCCAGTCTGCGCAAATAGACAGTTTTACGGAAATAGGCAGTTTTCATAAACACTTTCGAATTTTAGTAAAAACCAAATGGGTATTGTTTTAAAGACAAAATGTTAGCAATTTAGGGTCGGTGTGACTCGTCATTAATTATCGAGCCCTAACCTTAATGGCTATTTTTGTTTAGAGGTCAGTTTTGAAAAGTATTTAGATAAAGAGGTTGTTTTTCAAAAGTGAGTTACACAAAGCACAGAAATGCAAATAGAGGGGCTTTCGCACATAGTTATTAATATAGGCATGCAAATACATGACTAGATAATAGTTTAGACTTTAGAAAATCCTTATATAGCCGTATAGTCGACCTTAAATCACGTATACACCCCGGGGCTTCTAAAGTGATAAAAAGAATTTCAATACATATAAAGGCCACGTTTTAAAATTGGTTTTGGGCCTGGATCATTTATGCAAATAGAGGCAATTTAACTTTAACCGAAACAGTCCAGATTTTAACATGTTTTACGAATAGCCTCGATTTTAAGTAAAATTCCAGATTTAACGTTAAAGGAAAACACGCTTTTAGGTGTTAAACCTCTAAGACCTGTGAGAAGCAATTGGTAAGGCAATGTTACCAAAACATGCAGACTTTAAAAGAGGTGATATAACTTAGCTTTATCCAAAAACATCCTACCCAGATTTCAAAAGAACATCATAATTTTTGAGTGATGCAGCAAATATGAGAGAAAGGTTAAAAGGAGGCCCCTGGACAGCCCATATACACAGCCTAGTAGCTGTGTTCCCTGTGTTAGATAGATACAAACAGGAATCCTAATGAATATACAAAGTGGTGATAATTTCTAAGGGGCAAAGCTATACGGAACGACAAAGTAGATTGTCTCTCCATGAGCTCAAGCATAGCAGGGGTCTCAAATAACTGTGCTTAAGCAGTCACTGCATAGCACAACTGATGGACTTCTCAAAGTCCTAAATCTGCAGCTAAACAAAGCTGGTATGACCTGTCATGGCCATCCATTTAAAGTTGTACTCAGGGGTTAGCAGGGGCTTCAACAAGGACCCAAAACCAGTATAGAATGAAGAGGTTTCACACGAGTATGGACAGTGTAAACAAAGAGAAGAACAAGCAAGAAACAAGCATAGATAGGCAAGTAGTATAGGCACTAATAATAAAGAACTGGAAATATATGTACCTTGTCAGGGAGTATAGTAAACACAGGAGACAATGTATAGAACAATGTTGAGTGCAAGTAACAAGAGCAGAAGTAAAAAAGAGCAGACTACCCTCCCCCCAGTTGATGTGAGAGATAATCAGAAGCAAGAAGAGTATAATGCCCTATCTGTTTCAATTCTTTTCAGTTTTTAGTGTGTTCTCAGCTATTGAACTGTCTCTCTAGTGAATGAGAGGCCAAGTTTACATAGATGTGGGTGTAGGGACTTTAATTCCAATTGGGTAAACTTTACAAGGCAAGAAATATTGCCTTTCAAAAATAACAGGGGACAAGCTTTGAAATTCTTCCAAAAATAGACCAATCAGTCCCAAGACTTGAGGCAAACCAATTCTAGACTGATTTGGATTCCCTCCCTTAACCCAAGTAAAGTCTAGGTTCGCAACTGGTGGAACAAACACAATCGGAATTCAAAAGAAATCATCTAATGCTCTTAGCAAGATTTCAATCAGCCTTAATTGGAACTTTGTCAATTATCAAGACCCATTACCAATCATCAATTCAAATTAAGCTTAGTCAAAATTTCCTAAATCATGCTTAAATCAAATCCTTCCAGGTTTAAACTATGTAATCATGCATATTAACAAAATAAAGGTCAAAATACACTATCAAAGATAAATGCCTTGTCGAGGGTGTCAAATTATATCTCAGAAATAGTGATAAGGAACATAGGCCATGGAGGTATAAATTTCAGTGCACACAAACAAATCAGGCACAGAGTTTCACTTAACCTAGTGAAAGAACAGTGAAACTATTAATCATACAGTTTCTCACCTTAATTAACTGACCAATAACAATTACCAATACTACACTCAGACGACATTAGGCAAACTCAGGCATATGAACAAGTATCATAGTTAAAATAGTTAAATCAACCAAGACTGATGATTTGTGAATTTATGCTAACCAATTAATCAATCGATTATGTTATCATGCCAAAAGACCAGACAATTTCAATTTTAATCATCACTCAAATGAAGTTGCAGAGAGAGAGAGAGGGGTCGTGCGGCTGAGTATGTGAGAGGAAATGAGAAGGGATTGTAGGGTTTGGGGGGTGGAGAGTGTAATAAAAATGGAAACTTTAATCCTGGCCATTAGATTAGTGTCGTGGACGGCCAGGATTAAGCCACGTAGGCAGTGACGTGTAAAAAGTAGAGCTGATATGTGTATACGTGTATAGATGTTTATGTTGTAAAAAATAGTATAAAATGTGTATAAACGAGTATAAAGGCTTGTAAAATGTGTGGAAAATTATACAAAAATACCTATAAAATTATTATAAATAATTAAGAAATTAATTCTGAGGGCCAAAGAGCTAATGAAGATTATAATATTAAATTTTAAGGTAATTTGGGAAATTTTCCATAAATGGGAATAATTACAAAAATTATAATTGGACATGCAGATTTCGTAAATAGAAGTGGCTCGTGCCAGTATTTTGAAAAATAGCCTAATTGATGTGTGTGTATGAAGTAGTGGCTTCGAATATGAGTGAGTATACGTTACTTGTGTGGCTTTCAGTGCAATTGGTCTTAATAAAAGGTTATCGAAACAGGAGGGACAAAATTAGGTGTCAACAGGAACCTACTGAACCTTTAAATAGACTTAGGCAATGCCTACTACTTGATCACGTTTTTAGATAGTGATAATTATGCTAAAGCTCTTCATAATGGTCCATGGTTTATTTGAAATCAATTTTTATCAGCTAGAGAATGGGAACCTAGATTTATTTCCTCGTATGCATCTCTAACTTATTCGGTCATATGGGCTAGGCCACCTGAACTCCCCACGGAGTTTTATGACCATGAAATTCTTCAAAAAATTTGAGGAGTTTTAGGAAATTCAGGATTGATGCTTGTACATCATCTACTTTAAGAGGGAAATATGCGAGATTATGCATCATAACTAGTTAAATATTTTGTAATGATAGGAAAACATTATCAAAAAATTATGTACAAGGATTTTAATGTGTTATGTACTAAATGTGGAATTTTAGGACATAATCAAATAAATTGTCCTCAAAATATTAACCAAAAAGTTTAAAAAAGTGCAGTTCACAATCAAATTACTAACAAGTTAGATCAATAGACAATCGTAACTCATCCAAGAAAGAATATAAGAACAATGGAGAATCAAAAACGAGGATGGAATGTTGGCTCACAGGATCAAGAGACAAAATAAAAGAGCTGGTAAAGAAATATTGTTGGATAATACTAGAACAAAAGGAAAACAATCTATTGGAACTGAAAAACTACTAGTAACCAAGCATAAGCTGGAATTCAGAAGAGCGGATCAACATGAAGAGTCACACAAGGAACCGTACAAGGAAAGGACAAGTACATTGGGTAATAACCACACCCAAGATTTGACCAAAGACACTCAAACATTAAATGCTGAAATTGCTTTAGGACAAAGCAATCGTTTTGATGTCCTTACCAAATCCTCAAGCTGTGACAACCTAGGTGCATTAAATGAGAGTCCAATCTTAGTAAACAATATAAGTGGTCAGCTTGGAATCTTAGGCCAAAATTGAACAACTAGTTCCGACAACTTTAAGAGGGAATTACCCAGACAATTAAAAGCTATAGATAGCAACATCTTAAATAACCTTAGGACAAAAGCAAAAGAGACAGAAATAGAAACTGGTGGTACAAAAGCTAAAAGTCCTAGGAAGCAAATAGCCGTTTCTAATTCTAATAATAGTCAAGACAACATTTACAATAGTTTAAATACTCTAGGAGGAAAATAGCAGTCAACATTAAATGAAGAGATGACCTCATCTGATTAACTAGACAATTATTATAAGAAACCTAATCATATCACTCAATCAATAAAAACCAAACATCAATCGGGGGGACTAATGCCTTTAGACACTATGATGGATGAAGCTTTAAGCCAGGATCAAGAACCAAGGGATAATGAAAGTATACTTAAAGAACCACAAAAAAAAGTCATTAGCTACAAATCAAACTAGTAAAATAACTACTTCTGAAAATACAACAACAAAAAGCAAAATGCCAAGGTACCACTCAAGCAATTACTATGGGAGACAACAAAGGGAAATGAGATTTACTTGGACAAGGAACCAAACCAACTTAACATCGAGGAATCAGTAGGTAGGATCGACAAACCAAAACAATCATCAAGCTCCAAGGATATTCACTACTCCTCTATTGGCACCAAACCATGTCTCCCAGTCTTGGTTGGAACAGGGCCTAATGGGCTTCACACTGCAGATGCCATTTATCATGGAGGGGCAAGAAGTGATCATAAAAATAGGGGATTCGAATTACTTAGCGCAAATCCTAGCGGATGGACAGAAAATTAGGATAGACAACCTAGCAACCAATCCATGGGCTCAGCCTGCGAACAATCATCCTCCACCACCCGCCTTCTTTCCAACTCACAGACATATGACCTCTCCATGGAGCACTTGAGCATGGAATATCAACACTCACCCCCAAATCACCTTGATGCACTTGAATGCTCCCTTGTTCTATCAGAATAACAACAATACACAGGAAAACAATCACTACCAACCACAGAACAACAACCACTCAATGGAAGCCAACTATTATCAAACTCAAACCCACATGACTCCACCCTATTCTCCTATCCACCACCAGAACCACTATGTAAACCATGGAATCCACCAGGAATATCAACCAGTTATGATACCAAACCCAAGGTTTCAAGGAAATCAAGACATGTTTCAAGCAAACGAGGACAACAATCTGATTCAACAAAACAATCAGATGCAAGAGGAGGAAGACGAGGAAGAGGACACAACAGCAACAAGGGTAGTCTATGGGAGCCAAAGACGTTGGTATTCAAAGAAAGGCCAGGAAAAAGACACAACTTACGCTTCCCGATAACCTTGAGGAAGTGCTCCTTAAGTATCAGGACTTTGGAGCCTCCAACAGAATTCAAGTATGGAGTGGTTCTAGTTCCAACTATGTACGAAAATCACTGGACCATGATGGCAGCAGTAAATAGGGAGGGAGCGTCGAGCTCATCAATGAACTTGAGCAGGGAGGAATCACTAATTCAATTACCCACGATGAGCATCATCTTTTAGAATTGTAGGGGAGCAGGTAATGATGAGTTTAGTGAAGGAATATAAACACAGCGGAAGCAATTCTAGGATCATGAACTCACATGTAATCTAGACAAACTAGCAGGCAATTTAGTTTTACATAAACATAAAACGGAATACCTCTTGAAGCGTGACTTCAACCTTGAAACAAATCTTCAATCACGAGCAGGATCATCTACAGGGTCGTCCTCCAGTTCTATGATCTTCTGTCGTGTGCCCAAACAATAGCCAAACTAATAACCACTTTGGTGGAACAAGTGTTTCAGAGAGAGAAAAACTATTTAGGTTTTTTGTCTTTGTGTGTCTTTCCTTTTGGCCAAGAATCCCCTTTATATAGTTTTAAGAGTAAAACCCTTTTCCTAAACTGTATAGGATTCTTTTCCACCAAGAAACCTCTCTCCTAGTCCTAATTGGATTCGGTCACAACAGGGACCACAGAATTAATTAATGAGGCTTCCAATTATGGAATTAATTCTTTCTCTCTAGAATTAATCTTTCCATAATAAATTACAAATTATTTCCACTAGAAATTCGTAATTGCACTCCTCAGTTGAATTTCGAATTCTTCTATCTAATCTTATTTAACTCCCCACGTTAAGATTACAAACACCAATCAATAATATTAAATTACTGACAATTCAATATATTGACTAAATGAATATCCTTTAGACTTCCGCTTAACTTATTCCATGTGCCGGATACAAAATCCACTGGCCAGATTTACACATAGAAACTTATAAGCTTTCATAAAGGGGTGTCATCAATCTCTATAACGAGACGTGGATTCTATCAACTAGCTATTATTTCGCAAATGCATATTATCATTATCCAACTTATCACGAATTATTTGACCCAAATATCCTGGACCTCACCTATTGATAAATCAAGACAATGAATAATATACATCACTAATAATAACTATATCAAGATTAAGAGTATAAGTACATCTGATGAGCTAGAGAGTTTATTTTATATAGTCAGTATAAAAATACTTATCTCTACTTGGTCCGTTCAATGCACAGAAAGCGCACTAGCACAAGAAGTTGGAACTATACCGTTCCCATAATCAAGATAAATTATATATAATCTTGTACTACAATCATACCGATGGTTTTGTCCAATTTTCATCTTAGATTGTGAACATTTACTTTATTATTTATAAGAACTGATGATTTAATCTTCCGTGTATAAGCTTGGCTCTACACACTAAATCAACTATTATATAAATAATAGGACACACATGACACAATTGATATAAATAAATAATACTTTATTATATTTAATAAATGAACAACCAATTGTTCAACTAGGAATAATCCAACTAAAACCGCATGGTTATTAGTATATTCCAACAATCTCCCACTTATACTTATAATCATGCCATTGTTATAATACATACTATATCTAAACTCATGGTTAATAGTATATATCCCATCAAACTCCCACTTAGACTTTTAACCATGCATCTACAACTTTCACAGACATTCCTTTTACATGAATACTCAAAGGATCTAGCCAAGTTGTTTTCTGATGCAATCATTGTCTAACAGTGCTTTTAGATTACTAATCGGCCGGTCTTAACCTCTGCAGGGATCAAGTCATGAAACTCTCCCAAGAGTGTACGCTGAACCATTTTTATTCTTTTCTCCCACTACGACAAAGTACTACTACTAAGTCACACTACCATGTTCTTGTGGACAAACCACATAACAATTAGAATCTTAAGTCTCAATATTCTTTCCTTACCTTTCAGTATCCGAATATGAACAACTTCATTCTTGTACTTCATTCTTGTAGTGTATATTAACGACTTATCAAAATCACTCCCACTACTTTGGAGTAGTGGATAATCCTAGCATCTTTTGTCTATTGACTTTTCTCCCACTACTTAAAAGCAATGAAATGTCAACTCCGAAAAGTGGATTGAATTCTTGAAGTTTTGGATTTTTATGTGATCCACTTGTTATTTCTTTGTGCAGTTCTAGTAAATAGAATTTACTTCTAGGAACATTATTTATTAAATAGTCATATTCTAGAAAACTAGTATTTATGCTAATAAATACCTTCTTTTCATTATGACAAGAAAATAAACTTCTTTTCGTCCCCTTTGGATAGCCAATAAATAAATACACATTCATCCTTGATTCCAACTAATCAGTTTTCCCTTGTTAAAGGTACTAACATAGAAGGACTATATTTAGAATGTAATTTAAAGTTTCTAAGGCATATTCCCAATATGAAAGAGAATAACAAATTTGAACAACTTACATTGATTTAACCATCTCCATAAGAGTCTTATTTCTTCTTTCTTCTACACCACTTTGTTATAGCGTCCCAGGTGTAGACATAATTCCTTATTCTGATAAGTAATTAGTGAACTTTGCACAGAGGTATCGCCACTACAGTCAGATCGTAGTGACATAATATATTTTCATGATGTTTTTCCTTTTCAGTCTTAAACTCCTTGAATTTCTCAAAGCATAAGACTTATGGTGCATCAAATAAATATATTCATATTTTGAGTAATCATTTATGAATGTCATAAAAATACTCAATACACCTCTTGTATATATGTTCATTAGACTACACCAATCAGAATGAATTAATGATAACTTATCACTAGCTCTATTACCTTTTCAGGGGAAGTATCACTTGGTCATATTTTCTTTTTAACCAGAATTCACATGGTTGGTAGTGCCTCCACTTTCAATGAACCTCAAAGATCCACCCATAACCAACCACAATATTCTATTAAAATAAATATGACCTTGATACAAGAGAAACCGATAAGTGTTATTTAATTTCAAAGAATACTTTCTCTTATGGGGCAGATCAATATCGTTAAATTCGGAAGACACATCAAATGAAAAGGCCTTGCAACATTGTACCACAAGAGATAAACATTTATTAACCTTGGTAAAATAAATTGAATATCCATCTCTTATTAAGCTAGAAATTGGAATCAGATTTCTTTCTAACTTAACATACATATAATGCCTCCTTTAAATTAATGTCTTATCATCACCAAAATAAATCCTAGAACATTTAATTTTGTGAGAGAATAGCACTTAGAGAATTCAAATAAAGACATATCTAATTAGTGAGACAAAATAATTTGAATAAATCAACTCAGGTCATGTAACATTGAATAATCAAATTCAAAACACATCACACACATATATTTCATGCAGCTTGAATAGCCAAATTCGTTGGGAAAGTAACTGTTTATGCACCATATACATGCAATGTCAGATTTCACTCATTAAATTAAATAATATCAAACTCAATTGGAGAGTCTACTATCAATTTAATTCAAGTGAATATCAATTATTGAATAGCCCTAGTCTCATTGACTCAACATGCAATTCTCAGTTGGAGAGATATATACAAGCCATCAATAACTAGTGATTAAAACTACTATACCAACAATACATTTATCCGTTAGGGAGGAAGACCTATTGTCAACACGTAAATACATTGTTTATACTAGTATTTAATCATGGATACCATAGGGACTTTTAAGCCAGTATACTTAACAATAAATTTATCCGTTAGGGAGGAAAACCTATTGTCAACACGTAAACTTATTGTTTATACTAGTATATGATCATGGAGACCATATAGAATAATCCCTATCATCACTGGGTGCCAACCATTAACTTTTCGTAGAAAAATAATTTCCAGAAAATAGAAAAACGCTAAAATTACCATCTTAACAGCCTCAAACTGCCGAAAAACGACATGGTTCACTGCTATGCAGTGAGTTTTTCTCATTGGGCCGTTTCCGATGAACCTACCAAATTTCAAGTCAATCGGAGTCTGTCAAATTATCCTGATCTCCAAAACTATGACCAAATTCGGACAAATATTGTTTTCACGTTTTTATAATTTAAAATATCTCTATTGCTTGTTCTAATCATATATCAACATATAATCTTTTGATATCCATGAATCAAGATCAAACAACATATTTTAAAAAATTTGTATTTTGTTAAAACAGTGCGACTCTTACGTCAAAATATGAACTACATTCTTATCATACATCAATACATATTAAATTATCATGCATTATCATGTCCCAAATTTAATATAAACTAAAATTGATATAAAGAATGACTTTTCATATTTAATTCACGTTTAAATTCAGCACACTGCCTAAAAGTCCATCTAAACGATCTCCAAAAATGTCAAAAACCGACACCACTTACTGGAAAGCAGTGAAAATTTCTTATTGGATCGTTTTCGATGTCTCTGTCGAATTTCAGGTCAATGAGAGATCGTGAATTCTTGATCGCAAAGCTATGACCAAATTCGAAGATAACCATTGTAGGCATTGTTATGAATTAAAGTAAACATGATGCCGATTTTCATTCTCTTTATAATTTTCCATGAGCACAAGACACGCATTATGTTACTCAGATACACAAAACCTTATCTAATGTCAAATTGTCCTCTCAATTAATACACGTCAGAATCCAAGATATTATTTTCTCCTATTAGGTGAAAATCTCAATATCTTATCTCATGAATTAATTTAGCGTTTCTAGTATCACGAAATTAATCTCCTTTTCAGTAGATAAAAATTCATCACTAGTATACACACATCAAGGACAATTTATACATGGTACATTGAGAGTATTTAAACGACTCAAATAAATAGATCACTCTAGTGAATCCTATTTATTAATCATAATTCTCAATTCATGTATTAATATAATCACATGTATAAAGCTTTAAGAAATAAATAGATCACGCCAAATAGGATCAACTGACTAGGAAGTCCATGCTTTGCTAAAGGTAAAAGACATTCCTGATCCTAAACCCTGGCTTCTTACAGTATTGTATGCTAGCAATAAAGTCAATGATAGATATATATAATGGGATAATCTGAAGACAATTGCTAATTTATACAAGAGTCCTTGGATGATAGTAGGTGACGTTAATGAAGTCACAAAGGCTTCAGAAAAATTTGGAGGAAGACCTATAATATACAGTATGGTATCAAAATTAATAAACTGTCTAAATTATTGTAGTATGATCGACCTAGGTTTTAGAGGGCCTAAATTCACATGGACTAATAAGCCTAAAAGCTCTAGTAACTTAATTTTGGAAAGGCTAGATCTATATTATGGGAACCCTGAGTGGCTAGGTATGTTTCAAGACGCAAGCGTTGCACATTTAACTAGAACACACTCGGACCATTGCCCTATTAGATCTAGTTAAACAGTTTAGCCATAAAAATAATATCTTTAGATTAGAATCTATGTGGTTGTCTCATCCTTCTTTTAAAGGATTGGTGTGTAATACTTGGCAAAATCAAAATAATATTATAGAAACCACGAAGGTTTTTGCTGATAAAGTTCAAATATGGAATAAAGAAGTGTTTGGAAATATTTTTAAAAAGAAAAAGAACACCCTAGCTAGACTAGAGGGAATTCAGAAATCACCAAACTACACTAATAGCCAATTTTTAATTGATCTTGAGAGAGACCTTATTAACGAGCTTAATGAGATCCAGAAGCTTGAAGAAGATTTTTGAAAACTCAAGTCTAGAATTCAATGGCTCAATTATGGGGATACTAATACAAAATTCTTTCATGTTACTACAATGCAAAGAAGAAGGAAAATATGATTGTTAGTTTAAAAGATGATGGAGGTAATTGGTTCTTTATGCATAATGAAATCATGGATAAAATTAATTCCTTCTTCCAAGATCTATATAGAACTAAGTATGACCATGCCAAGCTAAATTATAATGAATATACTATTAGTACTATAAAATAAAATGAAGCAACGATGATGAACATGGTAGTCTCTATTAGTGAAATTAAGAGAGCTATTTTCTCCTTTAAGCCTTACATTTAACTAGAACATACTCGGACTATTGCCCTATTAAATTGGATCTAGTTAAACAGTTTAGCCATAAAAACAATATCTTTAGATTAGAATCTATGTGGTTGTCTCATCCTTCTTTTAAAGGATTGGTGTGTAATACTTTGCAATATCAAAATAATATTATAGAAACCACGAAGGTTTTTATGGATAAAGTTGAAATATGGAGTAAAGAAGTGTTTGGAAATATTTTTAAAAAGAAAAGGAACAACCTAGCTAGACTAGAGGGAATTCAGAAATCTCCAAATTACACTAATAGCAATTTTTAATTGATCTTGAGAGAGACCTTATTAACAAGCTTAATGAGATCCAGAAGCTTGAAGAAGATCTTTGGAAACTCAAGTCTAGAATTCAATGGCTCAATTATGGTGATGCTAATACAAAATTCTTCCATGTTACTACAATGCAAAGAAGAATGAAAAATATGATTTTTAGTTTAAAAGATGATGGAGGTAATTGGTTCTTTAAGCAGAATGAAATCATGGATAAAATTAATTCCTTCTTCCAAGATCTATATAGTACTAAGCATGACCATGCCAAGCTAAATTATAATGAATTATGTACTATTAGTACTATAAAAGATAATGAGCAACGATGATGAACAAGGTAGTCTTTATTAGTGAAATTAAGAGAGCTATTTTCTCCTTTAAGCCTTACAAAGCGCCAGGGCCGGATGGTTTACATCCTTTTTTCTATCAGAAATTTTAGAATGAAACAAAACATATTCTTATTAAGTTTTGCCTAGACAGTTTTACTAACAAAAAAAATGAATGAGGATATGAATAAAACTTATATATGTTTAATTCCTAAAATTCAAAGTCCGAAAACCATCAAGCAATATAGACCTATTAGTCTTTGTAACACCGCTTATAAAGTCATTACAAAAATAATAGTTAATAGGATCAAGTCTTTCCTGCCCCACATTATTCGCCCTACTCAAACTAGTTTTATTAAAGGGAGAAGGGCATCAGATAATACCGTAATAGTTAATTAGGTTTTAAGATTTTTTAAGACAACGAAAGGTAAAAAAGGAAAAATAATGATCAAGATCGACCTTGAGAAATTTTTTGACAAAATGGAGTGGTCTTTCATTAGTTACGCCCTTATCTCGCTTAAATTTCCTAAAGATATAATTGACCTAATAATGTCTTGTATCTCAACATCCTCAGCTTCTACCCTTGTGAATGGCAGCAAGACAAAAGAATAATTTAAACCTACTAGGGAAATTAGTCAAGGGATCTCTTATCTCCATACTTGTTCATTATATGTAAGGAAATTTTATCAAGGGCTATTAATAATGAAGTTGATTGTAAAAGATGGAGGCCCATAAAAGTTTCAAGGAATGGTCCAATGTTATCTCATCTATTTTTTTGTTGATGATCTAATTTTGCTAATGAAAGTTGATAAAAGAAATTGTGATAACTTATTTAATATCCTTAATAATTTTTGTGAGTTTTCGGGTCAAACTATAACTTTTTCAAAATATAAAATTATTTTTTCTAGTAATACCCTGAGCCAAGATAAAAACTATATAAGTAACTGCCTCTCTATGAAATAATCAGAGGAGTTTGGTCTATACTTAGTGTTTCCTATGATAAGTGAAAAAATTTGAAAGAAGCACTTTTAATTTATTGTTAATAGGCTTAATAACATGCTTAAGGGTTGGAAGACAAACTTCCTCAATATATCTAGAAGAGCTACTTTAATTAAATCTACTCTTGCGACCATACCTAACCATGTTATGCAAGTTTATAATCTACCTAAGGCTACTACAAATGCGATTGATAAAGTTCAAAGAGACTTCTTATGGGGGAGTACCTCAACTAAATAAAAATATCATCTTATGAACTGGGAGACAATTACAAAGCTTAAAGATAAAGGGGTCTAGGTATATATAAAACTAGAGCTAAAAACCTATCTTTTCATGCATCTTTAGCATGGAGACTTCGCAAGATTAAGGACACGCCATGGGCTAGGGTTTCAATAAGTAAATATGATGCCAATCCACCTAGCTATTCTACTAGCTTCTACATCTGGAAAGATGTTATAAGAGGCAATACAATATGTAAGAAATGCCTTCACTGGGCTATAGGGGATGAGAGGTAAATAAAATCATGGGAGGATAACTGGATGGATCATTGAAAACAATTTCTTAAGAAGTAGTATTGAGGGTCCCTTATGAAGCATGAAAATAGCATGTTAGTTAGTGATCTCATTTCAAACAGTGAAATAGACATATCTAGGATATCGTTTGAGCTCCCACATGACCTGATTCTTAAAACTAAAAGTACCTATGTACAGAAGAATGGTCCAACAGTGGATGATTTTACGTGGAGATATGGTCAGTTGGGAGACTTTAGCACAAAGACTGCGTATAATATCATCATTAAAGAGGTTGAGTATGACGAGCAAAATAGAATGTTCGACTGGTTATGGAAGCTTAAATTCCTAAACAAGATTAAAGTCTTCTTATGGCTAGCAGTTAACAATAGGATAGCCATTAAAAATCTTCTTTTTAGAAGGAACATTATAGAAACAGATAGATGTCCTATCTGCGATAATGAGATGGAAGACATCCTCCATCTCTTCTTTAGATGCAGGTTCCCTAAAGTAGTGTAGAGACAACTAGATATCAACGATGAGTTTCTGCCTAATGATAATAACACTATTTTGTTCTTCGAGTAGTTGCACATTCAATGTAAGTCTAAAAAGCGCTTTAATGCATATATTAAGTGGGGGTGCATTTGTTCCTTTTTTGTTATGGCATATATGGTTAGAAAGGAATAATATAATTCACAAGGGTAGTAGGAAGCCTAGTTCTATTGGTGATATTGTTAACAAAGTGTTGCTCCCAAACGCACACGTAAGTATACGTGGTCGACAAGTAATAAAGTAGTGAGTCGAGTATCGTTCCCACGAGGACTAGTGTTAATGACTATATTCTAGCAAAAATTTTCCTAAAAACTATTCAGGGATCATTTTCGATGATAGTTGTGAAATTTACTAACTAAAATAATTATTAAAAATAAGTAATTGAAGTCAAGTAATGGAGAGCAAATTATGGGTTGTTATCAATAACAGAGAAACGGTCCAGGGTCAGAGTTACAAACAATCCAGTTGAGTTTTCTAGTTGATTCTACTTCTTGATTTCCTAGATTGCTAACTCACAGGTTAATTATATTCGTGAAAACCTATCGATTCTTCAGGACTCTATGCAGGCTACTCTAACGCCTATATTTCTGTGGAATTAAATCACATGCATGCCTTAAAGAACTCTGTATTTAGCTAAGCCAAGCGAATAGGTATATGTCTATCCTACCCGCAAATTGATTCCCTTATGCCCAGGTTCACAATCAAGCCCTATTCTTTCTTATTTGCGTTCACAAGTTCCCTCTGTCGAGTTCAACTTGTAAACCGTAGATAGTGTTCAATTATCAGGCCTCAATAACCAAACAATTAGGCTCAAGAAAGAATAAACAATCCGTAATGGTAAATTAATAGGTAGAAATCAACTTTCAACATCAACCTTCATGTATTTGCTTTAATCCTAGAACGATATGTTTAGTTACGCATATTCATAACAACACAAGAATTCATGCAAGAAATATGAAAGATTGTAATAGATGAAGTGAAGGAATTAAACCCTTGGTTCAATGTGTTAGGAACTCCAAAACTTGCTCCAAAATTTGACCTCCCTCTAAAATAACGAAATAATTAGGTTTTATAGTGTTTACAAAGTGCTAGGATAAGCTAAACCAAAGCCTAATCTAGTTGGGAAAACTTGTGTTTCGTCAGCCTCGAAGCTTTCGTGGAAGGCACGCTTCGACTATAGCTCCCGACTCCAAAGCTATCTCTGAAGCCTTGCTCCCAGTATAGCTTCCAACTCTTCAGAGCTTTCTTGGAAGCCTTGCTTTCACCATAGCTTCCAATGTCCAATTTGATTGTTCTTGTCTCAAATTCATCCGCACCATTCCTAAAATCACAAATACGATAAGTGAGCACAAGAAACACAGTTATCACATGTAACGGACGCATAAAGTACTAAAATGTGAGAAGATATTAAGGTAAAATAGGAAAATATCGCCAAACATCACCACCCCACACTTAGACCTTTGCTCGCCCTCGAGCAATAATCAAAACAAATCTCCTAACTAGATCCCAACACTTAATAGAACAGGTCTACCTATGATTATGGTTGATACCGACTATTAGACAAGTGTATATACATACCATGTGACCCTCATCATGCCAAAAATTCATCACACTACAAAACACTAGAACAACCCACTCAAGACATCTCAATCTCAAAAATCGGCTTACTAAAACCAAGCTTTCACAAAATCACACTCATTCACTCAACTAAGAAGTCAATAACTTCACCTATCTCGCGCAAACCATGTGCCCTGACCAGAAGTAATCAAAAAGCGTCCCAAATATCACACAAAGAATATATTTCAAGAATAAATTAGGGACATAATATAGGAAAAATTCACTCGCTCTCAAAAAGAAGTTCACGTGCCACACACAACGTACCATAGGCTTTCCCATCATGTAGGACTCCACTAATGTAAGCTCACTCCAATCGGGATTAACTAGGACTTTAAGGATTGTAATGTAGGCTAAAGGACGGGTAAGATAAATATGGATAAAATAGTGACTACCTCCCTAAGCAGTTTAATACATCACTTTCAATCAATTTTTTTCTTTCCACCATTCTTCTCAAAACCAACCAAGCAACCTTTCAAAAGTCTCATTTCAACTTTAAGCATTTTGTAATTTTTTTCTTTGTGCAAAACACTAGCAAGGATTGAGGTTTTTCTTCTTTTCTTTGTTTTCTTTATTTTTCTCTTTTTCATTTTTTTTCTCTTTTCATCTCTATTTTTTTCAATTTTTCCCAACCTTGCCAATGTATTTTTATTCAGATTGCACCATATTTTCCTTTCATTGGTTCCACTCAAAAGCTACCCAATTCTCCAACCACAACCCCGTAAACAACAATATTTTTCAATTAAAGTGCTCCAAGGAGTAAGGGTTCAAAAAGAAGATAATTAAGAACAAATAGGGCAAGGCTTGAAATGTGGGTGCCAACAAAAAGGTCCATAGGCTCAAAAGGGCTTAATAAGAATAATATTAAAGGGTAGGCTAATCAAGGCTAAAAGGGCTTATCAAAGAAACGCCTGTATCATCTCCTGACTAGAGCAAACCTAGGATTTCTCTTTGAACACACACGGGGCAAGTTCTAGACATCAATATGCAAGCACGGAACATAAGAAAGGATACCTCACATCACACATGGCACATAGTTCACTCAAGACGGTTTCATTCTAACCCTCGATTTAAGCAAATAACTTTGGAAATTTAAGCACTAAGGCACAATAGTTCACAAAAGAGTCAAGTAGTTGAACCTAAGCGCCTCAAGAGGGTCATTCAAATTTTTCTAGGCATGCATCAATATTTTAAAACAAAAAAGGGATTCACAAATAGCAGATGCTCAAGTCTAAATCCACCGGTATCAAACAAACCAAAGGCACCTAGCATTCTATCAATTTTCCTAAAATATTCTACTAACTACTACTAAACTACTCCTAAAAATAAGAATTACGCGGTTCAAAGGTCTGCACATGGAAAAGAACCGAGGCCATAAGAAAAACTATGGGGCGGATGACATGTACTACTAATTAAAACTAAAAAGAAAATCTTTTTGGAATTTTTCATTAGTTTTCTATATTTTTTTCATTTTTATAATAAAGCAAGAAACAGATAAAAATAAAGTCAAGTGACAAAAATAAAATTGCTAAAAAGAAATTTCTAATGGTGCAGTCATCCATGACCTCAAAAAGAACGGAAGTTCCCCCTACCCCACACTTAAAACTAAGCAATGTCCTCAATGCGACAAAAAGAAAGTGCAAAAGTTAAGGAACTTCCCTGAAAGCTCTAGCCCTTGGTGCTAGCATCCTCAAGCTTCCGTATAGCATGACGTACTCAGACTTCCCCCATCAGGTCAATAATATTAGGCAGGGGTGAGGGCACCTCATACTTAAACTCGACAATACATGAACCTGCAATCCAAAGAATCATCCAAAGTAATATACAACCTTAAAAATAGTAATAATAAAATAAAAATAAAGCAAGCAAATTGGGTTGCCTTCCAAGAAGCGCTTGATTTAACGTCGCGGCACGATGAAGACAACTTCATCACTTTTTCCACCACCTTGAACTTATGAATTGAATCCCCAACTTTGCCTCAAGCTTACGACTATGGTATTGGTGTGGTGTCAAAAATACAAAAGGACCAAGTAACCAATAGCGCATTTTACACTTCTTAGCCTTTGAATGAGGGATGTCTTTTTTGTCTCCTCAACATCACAAACTTTAAAATATAAGCACCTTGTTCCTCCTCCTTTTGTTTCTTCATAGGCTCGGGTGGCTCAATTTTCATGTCATCATCCAAATACAATGTTGAAAAATGATTGGAATGAGGTCCAATGCGCTTTAGTTCTAAAATTGCATTACTTTTGACACCCTCACTTGCACAAACATTAGAGTCCTCAAATATGATGTTTTCCTTTTCCTCACTTGACTCTAATGGAATTTTGTCAACTTCGGCATTATCAACTAATATTGGGTCGAATGGTAGAAATTCCACATTTTGCTCTTCGAATTGGTTCCTAAGCTCTTCTATCTTAAATCTCCTATTCACGATAATTGATAATTGGGCATTAGACACCTCAACCATATCACTCAAATTTGCCTCTAGGTCATGAATAACTAAGCCAAATTGATCAATTTCTTGTGTGAGCTCCACTCTTTCTTCCATAAATTGTGTCATCATATTTGTTATTTTCTTAGAGAAATTCTCATATGCTTCAAAGAGTTGGTGTGCTCAATTATCCAAGTTTCGCTAACATCCTGCACTTTATCGCTCCTGTCAAACTCACAAACACTATTAGAATCATCACAACTATTGATTGGAGAAGGAGTATGGCACTTAGGACAAGAATTCCACTGACCACCACATAATTTTGCAAAAGTTCCAGTCAAAAGTTGTAGAAAATTCACATAACCAGTCCTGTAGGGTTGAAAGACTTGGACAATTTTCCCACAAGTGAGTTCCTCCACACAGTAAACAAAGATCATTAAAGTTTGAGAAACTATCATTTGACCAGTTTTCATTAAAAGATGCCATGTTAACAAGTAACACAATAATAAACTAGACAAAAAATTAAACCTGAATAGAGAATAATAAATCGTTCAAAAAGAAAACAGTCAATTATTTAGTCCCCGGCAATGGCGCCAAAAATTGTTGCTCCCAAATGCACACGCAAGTATACGTGGTCGACAAGTAATAAAATAGTGAGTCGAGTATCGTTCCCACGAGGACTAGTGTTAATGACTAGATTCTAGCAAACAATTTCCTAAAAACAATTCAGGGATCTTTTTCGATGATGGTTGTGAAATTTACTAACTAAAACAATAATTAAAAACAAGCAATTGAAGTCAAGTAATAGAGAGAAAATTATGGGTTGTTATCAATAACAGAGAAACGGTCCAGGGTCATAGTTACAAACAATCCAGTTGAGTTTTCTAGTTGATTCTACTTCTTGATTTCCTAGATTGCTAACTCACATGTTAATTATATTCATGAAAACTTGTCGATTCTTCACGACTCTATGCAAGCTACTCTAACGCCTATATTTCTATGGAATTAAATCACATGCATGCCTTAAAGAACTCTGTATTTAGCTAAGCCAAGCGAATAGGTATATGTCTATCCTACCCGCAAATTGATTCCCTTATGCTCAGGTTCACAATCAAGCCCTATTCTTTCTTATTTGCGTTCACAAGTTCCCTCTGTCGAGTTCAACTTGTAAACCGTAGATAGTGTTCAATTATAAGGCCTCAATAACCAAACAATTAGGCTCAAGAAAGAATAAACAATATGTAATGGTAAATTAATAGGTAGCAATCAACTTTCAACATCAACCTTCATGTATTTGCTCTAACCCTAGAACGACATGTTTAGCTACGCATATTCATAATAACACGAGAATTCATGGAAGAAATATGAAAGATTGTAATAGATGAAGTAAAGGAATTAAACTCTTGGTTCAATGTGTTAGGAACTCCAAAACTTGCTCCAAAATTCGACCTCCCTCTAAAATAACGAAATAATGAGGTTTTATAGTGTTTACAAAGTGCTAGGATAAGCTAAACCAAAGCCTAATCTAGTTGGGAAAACTTTGTGCTTCGTCAGCCTCAAAGCTGTCGTGGAAGCCACGCTTCGACTATAGCTCCCAACTCCAAAGCTATCTCTGAAGCCTTGCTCCCAGTATAGCTTCCAACTCTTCAGAGCTTTCTTGGAAGCCTTGCTTTCACCATAACTTCCAATGTCCAATTTGATTGTTCTTGTCTCAAATTCATCCGCACCATTCCTAAAATCACAAATACGATAAGTGAGCACAAGAAACACAGTTATCATATGTAACGGACGCATAAAGTACTAAAATGTGAGAAGATATTAAGGTAAAATAGGCAAATATGGCCAAACATCACAAAGCCATGGAGTTCAAATTTCTAACTGATAAAGAGCAAAGCAGCCGTCATGAAACTGTGCATATTAATTGGAATCTGCTTGAACAAAACAATTTTAAGCTCAATATAGATGGTGCAAAGTCAGGAAAATATGGAAAGGGAGGAATAGGAGGAGTGATTAGGTATTGGAATGGGAGATGGATATTAGGCTTCAATAATTTGATCCCTTGGTCGACAAGCTTATATTCTGAATTGCTATCTCTTCATCAAGGTTTAAAGTTAGCTATGGATAACACCATTGCACCATTAGTTATAGAAACAGATTGTTTAGATGTGATTAACTTATTATCTAAGGGAAATGACTTATACCTAAATTTGATCAACGATTGCAGGTTCCTATTACTTGAAGCAGGGAGTCCAAAGTTGCAACACACGTTTAGAGAAGCCAATAGAGCTGCGGATCAAATGGCTAAGAAGGGTTGTGACTTTTCTTTTGAAGAACTTAGGATCTATTATTCTCCTCCGTCTTATGTAATTTCTATTTTGAAACAAGACAAGCTAGGTACTACGTTGCCTAAAAATGTCACTGTCCTTAACTCTATGAACAATTATGATCGGAAAATCACGACACTATGTTGCCAAGGTTGACCCTATCTTGTAATAGTTAGGTTGTTTTCTTGAAATAAATATCGTTTCTTAAAAAAAAAAAAGAGTATTATAGCTACACATGTCTGTGACACATTTTATATCACATATTTCGTAAGTTTTCATCATTTTTCTTAAACTATGAGTCAAGTCAAATATACGAGTACATAAATTGAGCCGGATGGAGCAATATGCTGCACTAGAAAGGCATATAACTGGAATGACTGCCGATATGTATTATAATTGCAGTTAGGAAGTTTTGATAGGTTCAGTGCGCTCATTATTGGTCTTGCAGATGCCTTTTGTTATACCATATAGATATGTAAAAGTCACAAACAACTACACGTACACATACACATATACATACACAACTATGTCAGATGTACTAGGGAGTTGTGTGGTACGCCGCGTTAGAAGTTAATACTGTACTAAATTCCTCACAAAGTTTATGCAATGTTTGGTTTATTTTGCAAGAAGGCATAAAAATCTGCACTAATAATGCAGCGTTTGGTTTGGATTTAGAAACTTGTACTAATAATACCTGCATAAATTAATGAGGAAATCTATAAATTATTTTGTGCGGGATAGGAGGTGGAATAATAATAATGCAGGTATTAGTTATGCAGGTATTAAATATTAAAAGGACAAATATGCCCTCACCTCTCTTTACATTATACGCTTTGTATCATTCAAGCTAAATCTATTGAAGATTAAATATTAAAATACATAATTTAAATTATGAGATGTATAATAATTTTTTTAATACAACAAACCATTCATTAACCAAGATATAATACCTACATAACTAACACCTGCATAACTAATACATGCATTAATAATACCTATATAGCTAATACTTGCATAACTAATACATGCATTGCTAATACCAGCGTAAAGTCTATTTCAATCAAACGACCCGTAGGTGTTTAAGAAAGACATAGGAGAAAGAGCATTAATTGTGAGATAGACTGATAGATCAGGAGCATGAAGATGAAGGAAAAGACAAGCTCCTTCGTTGATTGATTTTCTTTTTTTTCCTTGTGTACGGATTAAATATTAGTACCCGCACAAAACTCTGCGTTAATTTAGCGCAGTGTTCGGTTGGTTTCTGTAAAATTTTAATACCCACATAAAATTAGTGCAACGTTTGGTTGCGTTTTTGTATATTCCGCATTATTAATACTTGCATTATTAATGCGGGAATCTATGTATTATTTTACGCAGGGTAGAAGGTGATATTAATAATGTGAGTATTAATAATGCAGATATTAAAATTTAAAATGATAAAATTAACCCTCATAATAATAAGGATATTTTAAAATTTTATTTAAGGAGTAAATAAATATTTTAAATAATAATATTGTTTATTAATTTGTAATATATCAGTGATTCAACAAATAATCCCTATGTTATAATATATGCGTGACTAATACTCACACTATTAAACCCCATATAACTAATACACGCATTATCAACACCCATATTATTAAGGGAGATTTACACAAATATACAACCCTAACACCATATTTACAAAAAATTGCAATACTTTCTCACTTTACAAAATATAACAATAGTTTTTTTACATTCCATATACAAAATTCAACAAATACCTACAATTTAGGGTTTTATCTGCTTCTTCCTTACCTTCTCCCACCCATCACTGCCTGGAGGCTGCTGCCACCACTCACCAGCCACCACCGGCCACCAGACAGCCGCCGACGGCCGCCGCTGCCACCACCGAATTTTTTTTCTTTTTTGGATCTACAAGATGTAACATACAAAAATACAAATATATACATTGCAAAATTTTAAAAATTTACTGTTTTGAAACTATAAATAACCAAATATACATAAACATACAAAAGATATACACAACACATATAAATAATACAAAACCCACAAATACAAATAACTATCCATTCTACACAAGCATACAACAACATACACATATATACAAACACATACACATACAAAAAGATGGATATAGACATTCATATACAAAAATATACAAAGATATACATATTTATATATACAAAATACAAAACATACTAATACATACACATTTATACACATACAAAAAAGAAGCAGATCGGATGAACATAGATGTTTTATACAAAAAATTACAAATATATACATGTATACATATACAAAACGAAAAAAAAGAACCAAATCGAAAAAAACCACCGGAAATAAAAAGACCGGAGCAGCGTGCCAACGCAGTGCAGCAGCGCCGCCGCGAGGAGCAGCGCCGCTGCATTGCGGTGGCAGCAGCAACGACAAGGCAGATCTCGTGCGACGGCAGGGAGAAGGAGAGAAGGAGTTGGTCGCCGGTGAAGGATGGGTTACGGCGGCGATGGCGGGTGGGGTGGGTGGGTAACGCAGGGAGGAGAGGGGAGAAAGAGAGAAGGGGGAAAACTTAGGGTTTTGTGGTTTGTAGTGTGTAAAATGAAAAAAATGGTATTTAGGGTAAGTTTTTAAAACTATTATTATGTTAGGTAAATAGTGTAAAAGCATTGTTATTTTTTGTAATTAAGAAATTAGGGTAATCATGTGGTGTAAATTTTCCTATTATTAATATCCACATTACTAATACCCTATTAATAATTAATATCCACGTAAAAAAACTCGTTCAACCGAACGACCCCAAGTTTATCGTAGGAGTTTTGTTTGTCAATTACTTATATCCTCTATTTTGTCAACGGTTCAAATCCTAATAGATCTTATTTGTAACTGCATCCATCGTAGCATTTCATATGTCGTTATTTAAACATGGCGTAATTCCAATCTTATATTAGAACTAAGGTCAATGTCTAATCCATTCTTCGCTAAAAGAACAGTTAGGTATTCAAGAACTGTCAGAAACAACATATTATATAACAACTATTATATATGTTACAACATATTAACTGATTGCGAAATTATATTCGGAGATGGTATTTAAAATTAAATGATCTACAAAAGAATATTGAAGAGCTAAAGAGATTTTTGAAACTTTTTTATTTCTTTAACTTTTCTTTCTCTTCAAATGCATGTTAAGAAATAGTTTTTCTTTTTGTTACTTAATTTGAAATACTACTTATTATATCTACATTTTAGAAGTTTTCCTAAAACTCAAACGGTTCATGATTAATTTGATATTTGATCTAAACTCCTAAAATGTTGATTAACCCATATTTACAAGAATATTTTAATATTCAAAGGTGTTGAAATTAAATACTACCTGATTTATCCTAACTATTTTGGTATTGTAATTTTATATGGACTCGAACTACCTTTTCTTCAACTAAGTTTTCCATAATTGTTTGTAATATTTTTAACTACGAAAACAATTATTTATATTTCTTCTTACCTGGAGCTCTCTTTCCTGTATAGAAAAGGGGAAATGAATGTGCCAGAAAAGTGAGATAGAGGAATTTTACAAAAGAATTGAATATGAAATGGAATCTCATTATAACCTCTTATTTAATGCACGTGCAATTTGATTATAATGAATAATAATTCAAAGTTGATATGAGATTCATAAGTTGTTTGAAATTTATTAGTTACAGATTTATTTAGTCCATGTCTAAGGAAGAATGAAGAAGGAAAGAGGTGTATATTGGCGTATACGCATTGTATAATTGCATATACCCTTGTATGTTAGTGCATTATACAAAAGTATACATACATTTTGAAGGAGGAAGTATATTGACGTATCACTACTAGAAAAAACGCGACTTAGGGACGGAAGGGTAAAAACGGCTAGCCGTCCATATTTGAGTAGAGACGGCTAGCCATCCGTATCCTTCTGACAATTTAAGAATTTTCAAACGCTAGAGACAGCCAGTCGTCCCTATTTTAAAACAAGCCGTCAAATTAAAAAATAAAACATCTACAGATGGCCAGCCGTCTCTATTTTCTTAGAGACGGCTAGCCCCTGCGTTATTTTTCAACAAAACATACCCTAAATAACGAGCAACAACCATTTCTTCCCAATTTCTTCAAAATCCTCATTTCTCCAAAATCTGAAATCGGCTCAAAAACCCCATTTCTTCAAACACCAATTCCTCAACACATTTCTTCAAATCCCTTCTTCCTCAAAACAACTCACCCTGGTAAGTTTGTTAATCTTTTTTCTTTTTTCGGTAAAATCAAAATCAAAACGGGTTTACTTATTTTTTTCAAAATTTCAGCTCCACTGGATCAAGCTAGTGGCGCCAGTGGAACTGCCCGTCGAACAGGTATTTTTTGGCATTTTTCAGATTTTTTTTTAATTTTTTCATGTTTATGTGTGAAATCCCCATTAATAAGTTTCAAGTATTTTAGTGTTTAGTTTGTTGTATTTGTAGGATGGTTTTTGTAGAGAATATAGTAAAGAAAATAAGAGAAAAAATGTGGAATCGCCAAATCAAGTAGTCAGGTCCTTGGAAAAAATTAACCTTGCTCAAAACAAATAGGCATTGACTAACTATAAACATGTATATATATATTTCAAGAATTGAACTATTAAACATAAATAAAAACTGAATCTTGATGTAAAATGTGAAAGGGGTTTGAAATAAGGTGATAAATTAACACATATTATATTCGAATTGTGAGCTTATTTTATTGTATGAATTATTATAAATATGTTAGGATGGTTGGAATTTTTTCTGAATATTTTACTATGTGTTATTTGTGTAGATGGAACGTCGTAATGAAATCGTAGTTGGATGTATAATAGGAATAATCCGGGACGTCGGGGGGTTGAGAATCTTTTTTTATAGATGGGGTTGTAGAGTTTGTTGCCAAAGCTAAAATGCTTCCTGAATATATACGGGAGGGAAATATCAAATATCCTTGTTTGGATTGCAAATGTTGTGATGTGAAAAGCCTAAAAGAGGTTGTAATGCATCTTTATATTAAAGGTTTTATGCCAAATTTTTTTCTATGGACTGCACATGGAGAGTTTGATTCTAGTGTCAACATAGACAATGTATATGCCGATGCGAGTAGTTCGTATGTTGACAGTGAGTCTCGTAATAATCAGATGCATAAAATGATTAATGATGCATTTGGGATGTTCCATGAGGAACCATCCCAACCAAATATTGGGCATTTTCCAAACGATGAGGCCATGCTCTTCTATGAACAGTTGGAAGAATCTAGTCGCCCTTTTCTTTAGGGATCAACACATTCTAAGTTGTCGGTTGCAGTTAGATTGTTAAGTATAAAATCAGATTATAATCTATCTCAAGCAGGCATGGATGAGATAATTGGGCTTATGAATGAACTTAATCCGACTAACTTGGGGTTACCTGTAGCGGAGAGCGGCAACCCGACTTAGTAGCACATTTCATAATGCAAGACTAACTGGGAAACGCCCAGAGTGGGTCTATGAAGACGCTTGGATCAAACTGCTGGAATATTAGGAATCTGATAAGTTCAAAGCGTTACAAGAGCAAGCAAAGGCTGTCCGGGCATCCGAGAGGGGCGGCTCTTTATACACTGGCGGTTCGGTTAGCTTGGCGACGCATAGACACAGAATTGTAAGTTGTTAATTGAGATTTTCTTGAATATAATGAATGTAGGTGCTAACGTTTATAAGCTTGTTGGAGCAAGCAAATGGAGGACCTATGTCCGATATTGATTTTTTCGAGAAGTTTCATGTTTTATATGACGAGGATGGTAATGCCGTAGGCTTTGTGGAGAAACGTGCAGAGGAAACCATGGTAAGTTACTAAATTAAATCCTCTATTTTTATTAAATATGAAGAAAGTATACTTTTCCTAAATTTTGTTTATTTTAGAAAAAATTTAGAGTTGCACAGGAGCAATGGGTTAAAAGCCAAGGATCTGATGCAGGATCAAGCCAGCCCACTCAAGAAGAAGTTACATCAATGTTTGTTCAAGCGGGTGGTGGCTACAACAAAGGAATAGCCTACGGATTCGGACCTAAGCCATACAAGAAACCATCCCGCGTAGGTATCTCTACTGCTTGCTCCTCTTCTTCTTTCAAGGTTCACAATGATGAAGTGCTTGCAGAGTTAGAAAGGCTAAGGGAAACGGAAGCTGCAAACACAACGAAAATCAAGAAGTTAGAAAACTTTATGGCCAAGTACATGTCAGAAAAGGGTGATGGTAATGACTCGGATAAAGTCGAGTAAATGGTTGGTTTGTTAAAACTTTATGTCCTAGACTTGGTTTTTATCCCGTCCTTGTTGTGAGACTTGTAGTTTAAAACTTTATGTTCCAGACTTGGTTGTTATCCCGTTTATGTTACGTTGTGAGACTCTATGTTTGGTTTGTTAAGGTTTATTGTTAGGACTTTATGTTTGGTTTGTTAAGGTTTATTATTATCCCATTTATGTTTTGTTTGTGTATTTTAGTTTAGTAATCTGTTTGGACAGCTGTGTATATGAATCTGTATCGGTTTTTGGCAGGCATGTATCTATTTTTTGACAATTTATTGTGCAGGTTTAACAGAAATAGCGATGGCTAGCCGTCTCTAACAAACAAAAATTGTCAACATAGGGACGGGTGCTCGTCCCTAAACCACAAAAAAAAAAAAATCAGATTTTAGAATTTAGGGACGGCTAGCCGTCCAAGATAGACTACAAATTAAAATACAGCGACAGGCAGCCCCTCTAAACGAAAAATTATATTTCAAATTTCACTGCGTAGGGAGGGCTAGCCGTCGCACCTCTCGGACGGCTGCCCATCGCTATGTGTCTAGCATCGAGCGATATACGGACGGACAATGCCGTCGCATAGCCCGTTCGTAAACAACGTTTATGGATAGCTAGCCGTCCCTATCGTTCGTCCCTAAAACACGTTTTTCTAGTGGTGTATAGACATTATATAATTATGTATACCCCAAGTATATCGGGGTATATCCATGGATCTTTCATGGTAAGTATACAAAATATGCACAGTCATATTGTATATACATTTCGTATACTCATATATATATATATGTATGTATACACAGAATTAGGTGAACTCCGTGGCAAACGTTTAGAATGTAGAGAAAAGCTTTTATATCTATCGTGGTAAGCTTTTAAATCATGGAGATAAGTATTTAGAAACTTTGAAATCCCAACAAATCTTGTAGTTGCAAAAAAAAAAAAAAAAGAAAAAGAAAAAGTAGCAGCTATAGGGTGAGGAAGGAGGTGCGAAGAAGCAGTGCCGGCCCAACCCTAAGCCCCAAAATTTATTGGGCCTCGTAATTACACAATAGGGCCTCATTTTAGATATAGCCTTTAGGCCACCTTTGACAAAACAAGGCCTCACTTTAGGCATTGGTTTTAGGTCAATTTTACCATTGAGCCGCCCTTGCGAAAAAGAATGGGTGGAAGTAGTAGTTATGACATGAGGTGAGCTGGAAGGAGAAAGGAAGAAGAAGATGGGTGAGCTAGAAGGAGTGAGGAATGAAAAAGGCGGAACAAAAGGTATGACTTTTAACCCTTATAGCGAGAAAAAGTAATGGATACTACATATTAAGTAATTCCTTGAATTAGTTCGACCTAAGCCTTCGATAAAAATAAAATAATGAAAGGAGTACTTTTCTTTTTAAGTTTCTAACATTAAATGTGTCATATCAATTATTTCTAAAAAATTATCCGTAAACTTTTGTTCAAGTATAATCATATTCAATAAAAAAAAACTACTTAATGTTATTTTTATACTCTCTCTGTTTCAATTTATGTGGCGGTGTTTGACTTGACACGAAGTTTAAGAAATTGAAGTTGATTTTGTAAATGTTCAAATTTACCCTTGAAAAAGTAAGAGAGAAAAAATTGTAGTAGTAATCAAAAAGTTGTTTGTGACTTTTAAAGTGACTAGGGCCCAATAGGGGTAAAATAGAGATAATGCATTAAATAGTTGACAAATAAAAAAATATGACATTTTTTTTTGGGACAGGTCAAAAAGAAAATTGTCACATAAACTGGGACAGAGGAAGTAAAAATTTCCTTGTAATATCCTTCTCGAAAATTGTTCAAGCAAGGTAAAATGCCCTTCTTACGTATTAAAAAAATATAAAAAAAGAATGCCCTTCTTAACGAAAGGACAAGGCACTATTTTAGGAAGGAGTAAAGAAAAACAAAAAGCAAGAAACAGGTAGGACTTGGGAGTAACAAAAGAGAAGGAATATCAAAGGTCTTCAATTGGGACCCACTTTGAAATGTGCGAGTCTATGACAGAGACAGCAGTTTCGTTTCGTTTCGTCCTTTGTTTTTTCTCAGGTCATTGTTACAATAACAATTAATACACTCTTATTAAATCCAAAAAATCAAACACTAGATAATTAAAGTCAGTCTGAGATTCTCTCTTAAAGGTAACTTTATAAAGTTATATCCACATTACAGTGATTTAAGTGGTCAAATCAGTCACTAATTTTTATATTAAAATAGGCTGTTTACATTACACGAAGTATGGCGAGATCCTTCATATATTGAAGTACTCATGAGTCATGAGTAGTAAACAGCCTATTTTACTATGTTGTGTGTTTCTCTCTCTAATCCATTACATTATTTCTAAAAATTAAGTATAATAATGGAAGAATAAATAATTAAAGATTGCAGCTTTTGTACTTTTGGACGTGTGATTTAATTTAGCTGAGCAAAAGTCTTCTCTTTCACACCCCCAAAACACTCTTTCATCATCACTACCCCACCCCCCTATGGATATTGAAGAATCTTAGGGTTTGACACCACACCATAAGTCGAAAGATCAAATCCTTTTTGCTTTTTTTGTTTGTTTTTGTTGTCCAATGCAATTGTTGCTGCTTTTATGCTGATTTTTCCCATCTTGATATGCCTTATTTTCTGTTAATTTCATATGCATAGTTCAATATGGTGTCCTTTCTTGAGTTTGGTTTCTTGAAATCTTAATCCAAGAACCCCTTTTCAGTTTTTCTTTCTTTGCAAATGGTTGTCTATTGCTTCTTTGTTCATGGTGATTGAAGTTATGTAGCTGAAAATTTTAAGGGATGTCTAGTTTTCCTTGTATCTTGTTTGGTTCAAGTCTCTTTGAGTTTAGGAATTAGTAGTCCTGCTTTTTATTGCACTCGAGGTAGTGGTAAGGTCTGCGTACACCTCACCCTTCTCAGACTCTACTTGTGTGGGATTATACTGTGTATATTGTTGTTGTAGTAGGCCTACTTTTTATAGTTTTTGTGATTGGTGGAGGTTGAGAGAGGTGAGATGGAGGAGATAGAGGAAGCTAACAAGGCTGCAGTTGAGACTTGTTATAGAGTTATGAGTCTTTTATCTAGTAGGCCTACTGATCAGAATCAGTATGTGAATTTAGTTAGAGAAACTGGAGAAGCTGTACACAAGTTCAAGAAAGTTGTCACTCTTCTGAATTCCACTTTAGGTCATGCAAGAGTGAGGAAAATGAACAAATTTAGAACCCCTTTACCTCATAACATCCTTGTGGAAAATCCTAGTTGCAAAACTGATGATCATTCAAAAGCTCTTCGGTTACTTCCACTCAACACTCCTGAAGATTCAGTCCTAGAGATGGGTGCAAATGTGAAATGCAATCTAACTTTGGGAAGCCCTGCTTTGGAGTTAAGCTCAAATGGCAGAAATCCCCTTAATCTAGGCCAACAGACGCCTTTCCCTAGCTATCATTTCCTTCAACAGCAGCAACAACAACAACACCGGCGGTTTCAGTTACATCAGGAGCAATTGAAACAGCCAGCGGAGATGATCTACAGGCGCAGCAATAGTGGCATTAGTCTAAATTTTGATAGCTCTACTTGTACTCCGACTATGTCTTCGACTAGGTCATTTATCTCCTCATTGAGTGTGGATGGTAGTGTTGCTAATTTGGATGGTAATGCCTTTAATTTAACTGGGGCTTCTCACTCTGCGGATCAGAGCTCATTCCAACACAAGAGAAGGTGCTCTGGAATGGGAGACGAGGGAAGTGTGAAATGTGGAAGCATTGGTAGATGTCATTGTTCAAAGAAGAGGTTTACTATCTTAAACTTCTTCATTTTCTCCTTTTTGTCTTAAATTGTCTTACATGTCATTATAAAATTTTGGATTATCTTTTAATAGGAAACATAGGGTTAAAAGATCAATCAAGGTTCCTGCTATAAGTAACAAACTTGCTGATATTCCTGCTGATGAGTATTCCTGGAGAAAGTATGGACAGAAGCCAATCAAAGGTTCTCCACACCCTAGGTACTATTCAGGCTTTCTTCTTTAAGATGTAGTTCTATTCCCACGTGTATCTGCGAATCTGAACTCGATCATAATCGTTTCAATCACATTTTGTTTTGCCATGTTTGCTTCTTGATCATAAAATAGGAAAGTGAAAGAGTGTATTCCCAGGATTAATGTTGTTCTTGATGTCTGTATTGCTGCTATTTTTCGCAAAGATTAACATGAAAGCTTATTCTTTCACATGACTCTTATTTTTTGTTTTACATTTGCGCATATTTGATATTTGGGTGGTGGAGTGAGCAGCTACATGAGTATACAGGCTTGGGCACTGCATAACAATTAACTTCACTATTTTCCTTTTAATCTTTGTCAATCGAAAATAACAATTATTGTGTTTGGCTTGTTGATTATTCCATTCAATCAACTGCCACTCAATAGTTTGCATATCAATATGCTAACAGTATGTAAATTGGAGGATCTGTCGTGCAATAGTGGCTCTGTATCTAGTTATGTAATTTCTTTTATTGTGGCAAAACAACCAGGCTTCTATTCTGATCAAAGTGAATGCACTTTGTCATAGACTAATGCTTTCCTGGGCTTGTGCAGGGGATACTATAAATGCAGCAGCATGAGAGGTTGTCCTGCCAGGAAACATGTGGAGAGATGCTTGGATGACTCGTCAATGCTCATTGTAACTTATGAAGGTGAACATAATCATCAGAGGTTGCCATCGCAATCGGCTAATGCGTGAAATCTATTGGAAAATTTTATTAAAGAGATTACTATCCTTGACGGCTTTTGCACACTCCATTATTGATTGGATTCCATTCTTAGTGTACATATTTTACCTGTTTAAGTTTTGAAGTAACTATGGGGCCAAAGATATGGTTCATTGGGAAAATATCAGTGTATTTGGGGGAACTAATTTGGAATTTGAGGTCGTCTGGAAGAATATTCCTCATGAAGTATGACTCCTTCATAGAGGATTTTAGGACTTCTTTAAGTTTAGGAATATGGATGATTTAGTTTAATGAGTAATGTAGAATGCACCAAAAGATTCAAATTAGGTCATCGCCGAATTCTGTTTTCACTTGGTCTCATTTTGTGACTGCAAACTCTCTAGAGCAGTGATGCAAATGCCTTAGTTGATGAATGTAACTTAACTGAATCGCTGTGAGGCAGTTTATTCACCTTTCAGATGTTAAGTTGTGCAAGAGGATTTATACTTGGGCATAAGCAGCTTTTGCATTTAGGCATGTTAGAGTGAAGGAATTATGGTCTTTCCCCTTGCATGCTCATGAAAGGGCCAAGGGGTGTCACTGATGCTTTGCCTTGTTACTTAGCTTAAAGAGGTACATTGTCATAACATCCTTGTTTATTGCTTTCAATTCTTAAAGTTTGTGTGGTGAATGCATGTGTATGGTAAATCGCATTTCTTTTGTCCTAAGCATATGAATGGTAAAGAATGGGTTGGGACCTTGCCTATAAAGGATAAACAGAAGAATGGAAAGGCATCAAACTAGAGTTAATTTGAGGGGAGTCATCTGTTTTTAGTGTTGTTTGAACCAGCTTGTGTGCATGTCGATTGTTCCATCGAGTACCTGCTACCTCCCATAAGCACAATCCTCGAGTAATTCTACCCACCAAGGCTTAGGAAATCAACTAAGCGGTTATTGCCTCAGCTATAATTAGAACTCTGGTCTCGCATATCAGATATATTTTGATTACGAAATTCCTTTCTTAAGTTCAGCAAAGTAACTATCAAGGGCAGGAAATTAAGCTAGAGCAGTTTGGTTCCTCCTCCCATCCCTTTGTCCTTGTGAAAGAGCACATAATCAGCATAAGGTGGCAATCAGATAAACAAGAAGTATTCTTGTAGTGGAATATGGCAAGCAGAGCACTAGGAAAAAGGGTTCAAGTTAGTGCACAACGAATTACTTATCTATGTTCACTTTTTGTGACTTATGCTGTGAGTAGAAAATGGAACTAGAAAATGATATTTGCTGTCTTTATGTCCAATTATCTGATCATCTTTAATAGGTACTCACTGCAATTGTGACATTCATTATTCCTGTTATGGAATCAGTGGTTGGTTCTTAATAAGAATACTTATGAAAGTAAGTTTGATATAGTAAAAGCAATCGTTACTCGTCGATTATGTTTGATAGTAGGTGTGATTTTGATGCGTTAAGTGAGTATTATTCACCATTTTAAAATTAATTAAGGAATAGTCAAAGATTCGTGCGCACACTTACACTCCATTATCATTGGTAAACACCCCAGACTTGTCTCAGTATTTTAGAACAGTTTCAGGTGCGATCAAATATTTTATATTAAAAATAAAGACAGGCAAAGTATGAGAAAATAAGATACAACTTAATAACTTAATACAAACATAAATAAATGATTGTCTAAACAGAAATTACAAATTAAAGGACTGTCTAAAATGAAGTTTAGAAATTAAACAACAAACGTCCAAAAAAAAAAAAAGGATTGTTCAAAGCAGCAGCTAAATACTTGTTTGTTCACTATGACTTGTTCTTATAACTGTTTGGCAAGTAGTTTTTTTATGGCCAAGCGTTTTGCAGATCCGCATTTATTTCTCATCTTTTTGAATCGCTTCCCAACGGATTGTATTCTCTTCACCCTCCTTGCACAACCAAGTTTCAAGTAAGGGCAAGGTAATTTCCATTCCTTCAGCTCATGAGGACAATCATGCCAAGATTGTTCATCCGGAACTGGATAGATTGTTTCGGCATATGCAAGAAAGTACGAATCTGCATAACATTATGGCGACGTTTATTCGTAGATTTTCCTCCCAAACTCATCTGGATACTTCACCCTCATAGTTGCCATAACATATGGACAAGGTATCTTGTCCAAATCAAACTCCTTGCAAGTACATATCTTGTTGTGTAGGTCCACCTCATAAGTTATTTTTGTTGGACCTCCTCCGTTGACTTTAAAAAAATGGGTATTCACTCGATGCACTAGAAGCTTGCTGCTCAATGAATTGTTTACCACTAGAGATATCACCTTCTCAATTAAAGGGACACAAGTGTTCGAACTGTGCACAAATTCCATGCGCCTCTGAAGAAACTTTTCAGCATAGTTCTCGTTTATAGCATTAAAAAGCGAATCAATTAGAAATTTTTTGTGATTCCTGAACGTTGAGTTACCGGACTCGACAATATTTGTGGTCATCACATTGAACCTACAATATTAACAAATAATAAAGTTGATATGAACCTGAATCTGAAACCTGAACGACAAATTATGTCACAAGCAATAACAATGCATTGAACAGACAGAAACATCAATATAAATGTTTAAACATAAACCAAAATGTTTCCAACATCAACCACAATGTTTCAAACATTTGTTAAATTGTCGTGAACACATATCAAACATCAACATATATGTTTCACACATCTATTAAAATGTTTAAAAATGATGTCACACATACTGAAACATTTGTTTATATGTTTAAACATCCATCACAATGTTTCAAACATCAACCATAATGATTTCAAACATCTGCTAAATTGTTGTGAACATATATTAAATATCAACATATATGTTTCAAAAATTTATTAAATATCTAGAAATGCAGTCACACATACTGAAACATTCGTTAATATGTTTAAACATCCAACACAATGTTTCAAACATAAACAACAATGTTTCAAACATCAAAATATACGTTTGGTGAAATTCAGGTACATGTTTCTAGGGAAGTGTGCTCTGCTCCACTTCTCAACCCCAAGATCAACTAGATAGTTGGATACCCTCGGGTCAATATCTTCAATTTCTTTTAAATAGTTATCGAACTGAGCAACCGTATTCGCCTCCGCTGCGGTAATGTATTTACCAATTACATCTCCACAATGAAAAGTCGCGCGGAGGTTCTCACCAAGGTGCCTCATGCAATAACCATAATTAGCAAATGTGAAAAACTTAGAGACAACTTTTTCAATGCTTCTGTTCCTGTCAGATATGATGCACAACTCATCATCGTCAGGGACTATTCCGACCAATTGCTCAAAAAAGAATTCGTAGGCGGCATCACACTCTTTGTCAACTATACAAAATGCAACAGGAAAGATGTGAATTTGAGCATCCTGACCGACAAAAGACAACAATACTCCCCCATATGGACCTGTCAAAACAGTGCCATCAACAGCCAACACTTTTCTAATAGTTTTAAACCCCCTGATCAACGCACCATAAGAAACAAAACAAGTGCAGAAACCTCCCCTGTTCATCAAGTTGTAATGTTGTCTTGCTTCCTTCATTTGACTGCCAAATCATATAGCTGTATGCACCAAGAATGACATAGCCATGTTTGGATGACCCCCTTGCCAAACACTTTGCAATGTTACTGCCTTGAGACACTTCCAATAGCTTATTTTGCAACCCAACTCTGCTAGAACTGCATCCTTGATTTCATTGGTGGATGGTGCTATTCCATCATGAAATATGTTCTTCATGTACTCTCCAACAACATTGCACGTGGCGTGTCGATGATGGCTTTTAGAATGATCAGAACCACAAGTGTGCTCACTGCTGTAGACTATGATATAAAACATGTCACAGCTCTTATATTTCATGGCTCGAATCCACCAGTGGTAATTCCTGTCCACACATCTAGCACAAAATACATTTTTCTTATTCTTCACATATTGAAAATAGAAAGGCACTCTCACTGCGGCAAGCTTCAACAGCACAACCAACTCGCGCTTGTTCATGAATGTTTGCCCTCTGTAGAAACCAGTGCCGTCCGTCAGAGTGTGGTTGCCTTGTGATGGTATTGAATCAGGAAACTGTACCTCATTTTCTTCTTGGATTTCTGCTGCTTCTTCATATTCTTCCTTCTCTGGCACATTTATATTTAATGAAGCCTCCTCCCCAATGTCATCCAACCCATGATTTTGTTCATTAAAATTTTCAGTCTGAGGAACCACATTTACACGTAGAGTAGGCCTAGCACCAGATGCATCTACATTAGCCATAAAAAGAGAGACATCAATGTCATTCCTAATGTGAGAGGGTGCGGTCTTTTGCTTTGCGATGCTCAACAAGTACGTAATAGAAATATCCCTCAGATCATCAACGATTTCCCAACTTTGAAAGATTTTTTCAACCAACTCATTATAAATAACCTGCTTACTAACAAGAATAGGTCTACTCTGTTTCACAATAGGAACCCAAACAAAACTTTTAGCTTTCTCCACCCATTCGTCGAGATAGTCAACTACCAATAATATGGGCCCCATTATTTGTCCTGAAGATACAAACAGGGTCTACATTAGGTCCTTATAGCATAAATTCCATAATAGAGTTGTTTATTGAAGCCATATTCACAAAAAACTGAAAGGTACTGCTTCAAACATTCTGTAAAAAAAGTTACAGTGTTTACACATCGATACAAATATTTAAACATTTGGAATCATATTTAAACATCCTGAGTGATGTGTAAATATCATTCAGGACTGTCAAAACATCGATACAAATGTTTAAACATATATTTATGTATGTTTAAACATTTTTTAAGATGTTTGATGTTTATTCATTCAGGAATGCAAATGTTTAAACATTTGGAATGATGTTTAAACATCCTCTATGTTATTTAGATAACGTTTAGGACTACTAAACATCATCGAGGATGTTTAAACATAAGCCCAAATGTTTAAACATTTGGATTGATGTTTAAACATCCTCAATGATGTTTAGATATCGTTTAGGACCACTAAACATCATCCCAAATGTTTTAACAAAAGTCTAAATATTTGATGGTTTAAACATACACTCAGCATCCACATATGTTTAAATACATGTCGATGTGCACAAAAACATCAACGAAATGTTGAAACATCAAACATCTCGTCGATGGATGTTTGACCAGAAACCAAACCCAGTTCCTCAAATTTTTCAATTTGGTAGCTTGAGGCTTCAAATCAAATTTCTCAACTATAAAGTTAAAAAACACTTACCAGAGACCAAATGTGGCTGAAAATCCACGACGATTAGCTGAGATTCGTGTTATAAATGGCTGAACAAATTTTGAAAATTCCCAAATTTGTTTAGAACAAATATGTTGCAAAAACACCATATACTTGGAAATGGTTGTTGAATCTATTTTGGGGAGCTGATAGTGAACCAAAAAATTAAAGAATTCGGCCGGAAACTCGCCGGAACTGGCAGAGCAGTGAAGGGGGTGGTGGGGGACGGGGTGGGGGGGGGGATTTTTTGGGAGGGAAATATTTTTTTGCAATTTTTGGGGAGTAAAATGAGGGTTTTGTGGGGGTGCAAAGTGTAAATTTAAAACTTGGGGGTTAAGTTTTTATACACCTTTTACCCCGTTAGCACTAATCCTAATGGAGGACCCTATACCTATTATTTAAAATTTGAGGCTCTTTTCATTATTAAAAGACTTGCTAAGGTCCTCTTTTTAATTTACCCTATTTTGAGAAGTGCTTTTTATCAAAAGTGTTTTTCAAAGAAGTACTTTGTGAGATAATCAATTTGTGTTTGACCAAATTTTAAAGAAGTGCTTTTGTTATTTATTTGTATTTGATCAATATTTATAAAAAAATCTAAATTACGAAAATAGATATATAATAATATTAATTTGATTAAATATGAAAGTTTGAAATGAGTATTCTTGTTAAGCACTTATTTTTTCAAGAAGCTACTTTTTTAAACTTCCTTCCCACAGCAGAAAAACGGCTTCTGCTACCACTCAAAAAAATCCATTTTCTTTCCAAAAGTTTGGCCAAACACCCCAAAATTTTAAAATAAGCATTTTTTGAGAAAAATAAATACTTTTGTCTCCTCAGGAGCTTGGTCAAACAGGCTCTTAGACAATTTCGGTGATATATGGCAATTTGCAGAATCAAGGCAATCTTATATCTGAAGAACCAATCCAAATATCTGCATTATTTATCATAGACAAAGTTGCCGGCTTTTTTTTTAAATAAAAAAAAAAAAATTATACATGTTTTTTGAAAATTTACATAGGGGGAGGTAGGGGGGAAATGAAAGAGGGGATTACAAGGTAGAAAATCGAGTCCACGCCAATAACAGAATTCGATTTAGCCAACTAATTAGACGACTAATTAAGATCCCCCAGTTGCTGACCTTATGATTCATCAACTAGCTAGATGCACTTTACAAAAATTGAACGTTGCTAGTTCTTCTTCCTAGTAGCTGGGTCTGGAGGCACAACATTTATATTACCACTGTACACGTTGCCCCGCACCTATTATCCTATTGTTGGATAACTATATTCAGCAATATTAGTACCCATTACAAGTATCTCAATGTACGCACAACATACATGTATAGCAACTTGTATCCGTGCGTTATTTGAAAAGAATCTCTAGGCCATAGAATAATAACATAGAATTCGAAAATCACGTCTGATGTGAATATTAAACACATGTTTACATTTATGTTAAATTTATGAATTTGAGCTAAGTAATTGACCTAATTCACAATTGGGGAAATGGGGAAGAACACAGTAGCCTGGAGAGAAAGCTCATCCTTATAGAGAGAGAAAGTGATTACAAGGAAAATGAATTTAGCTAACTATAATATCTTCTCAACTATTCTATTAAGAGATATTGGTCCAAACACCCCATCCCCCAAACTATATATCACATATTTTTACGTTTCCTATTTAAATTATGGGATGGTGACATTACCCCACTGAACTATTATTTTTCGTATCTAAAACCCTTCTCCAATGCCAAGTGGCATGGAGAGTTACTTCACTTTAGGTAAAAGAACCTCTCAAATTTTCATTTAAAAAAATGACCTCCTTTTCTTTTTGGTTTATTTTTACGTGGAAAAATGCAAAGTATGGTTAAGTGGGACGCGGGGGCTTAATTAAAAATAGAAAAACTTGTGGGCATAAGTGAATATTGTTGAAAAGTATATAAAACAAATAAAACCGAGTTTTCCAAATGGGTCAACTAAAAAATGGGTTACCAAAGCTTCAAAACAAACGTGTTTTCTCTCTCTCTCAATTTTTTTGAGAACCTTCAATTTCTTTAGCTAGTTTCTCTCCTAAACGTTTTTCAAATTCAAATCTTGCGTAAGTTAAAGGCTTTAAAAACAATTTATTTTGCTTTATGAAAGATTTGAAGTAGCAGTTGAAGAATTTTGTAGAAATCCCAAATTCAGGTGAGAAACCCTAATATCATTATATTTTAGATTTTTTGATTCTTTGTTCCTTTTTAGAACTTATGAAGAAACGTCAGATTTTTTGTTTATTGTCCTTCTCCAAATTTTCTTTTTGTTTATTGATTTGCTCGTTTTACTTTATTATAGTTAATCAAGTGGGTTCATTTAGACTTTGTTTTGACATGAATCTGTATGTAGATAAAGTAATGGCAAAGACGAAGTTGTGTAATACAGATAATCCAAGTGCTAGAAAGAGAAATATCATAAGAATGAAACTCAAAGAGAAAGAGGCGAAGAAGCAATCTGAAGAAGAAAATATTGCTGAACTTGATAAACATCCAAAAGCAGATGACAATCAATCCACAAGTAGTGGAGTTCCTGATAGTGTTAAAAATCCAGCAGCAAATGACAATTAGTTTACAAGTGGTAGAGTGGCTGAAAGTGAAGCTCCTGATAGTGCTAAAAATCCAGGAGCTGATGACAATCAGTCTACAGGTGGTAGTGTGGCTGAAAGTGAAGTTCCTGAAAGTGATAAAAATCCAGCAGCTGATGACAATCAATCTCCAATTGAGGAAACTGGTTTAATGGATGCTGAAGTTGGTGATAATGAACCCCAGATAGAAAAAACCATTGACGATCACTCTACAAAAGATATTGTGGTTGATGAGGCCCGAGTTAAACCCCAAATTGAAGATATTGTGGTTCCATTGGATGAACTCTCCAAAGCAGGGAAAGGTAAGGAAAGCAGGGATTAAGGTGGTGATAATGATGGAAAAAGTGCTTCTGCTCGTGAGGATAGAAATGGAGATGAATCAGGAGAAGATGAAAGTGGTGAAGAAGAAACTTAAAAAGAAGGTGAACAAGAGACTGAAGAAGAAGGTGAAGAAGAAACAGAAGAAAAAGAAGAAATTGATGAAGAAACAGATCAAGAAGGGGATGAAGAGAAAGGAAAAGCACATGGATATGCTCTTTTTGGCTTCCCCTAGGCATTTTTGGTAAGTCTACAATAAACCAAAAGTTAGTTGATTATTAAGTTTTCATTTTTCGTACTTCGATTAAATCTTTCATCCTAGGCCTAGGTCAATGAAGCATTTCCTGCCGTTTGGAAGGAGAGATGCACTGATAGATAATTCTCCTTTACCATGCCCTCAGATGCTCAAATGATACAGAAAAAGGGTTGCTAAATTCTTCGACCCATTCCAGGAAGGAGAAGATAAAATTAAGGTAACGTTGTGCTATTTTCATGTCACTAAATTAGCCAACTTCAAATATTTATTTAATTTGTAAGAAACAGTATTAATTTGCTCAACTTCTATCCAGATCGTGCGCCCTTACTTATTCCCTACTGACAAAGCGGTGCGTTCAAGGCGGGAAGATTATGCCCTATGCAGATGAAGTTGAAGATGTGTTGGTGGATAACCTTAGGGCTGATTTGGAGGGGGCCACAACCATCAAGAAGACTGTTGGGAAGATGATATAGACGTAGATGGTGAAGAAGATGCAAGAGGTGATGTAGATATTGGTGGAGCTTGTACAGGAATTGTTTGTGAAGGTGCAGGTCCTTCAAGTGGTGGTGTCAGTGCTGCGGGTCCTTCTTTAGATATTGTGCTCACTATGCTGAAAGTAGTGGAGACCAAATTGGCTGATGTTGATAAGCTGGTAGTAGAATAACCAAAAAGGTCACTATGCAAATGCTTGTACCGTCCTTCTGCGTGGTATATGAGGCACAGGAAGAGGAAGGCAATGGCTTGTGGTACCAATGCAAATACCACTTCAATTCTGAGAAAAAGGTGTAGATTTGATCAAGTGGATGCTACAGTTGATGCTAAAGTCGATGTTGACACCCAATTTTGTCCCTCCTAGTTTTAAAGAAATGGTTTTCAAATTATAACCGCGATCATGCATTTATTCTAGCCCCGTCCATTTTTTCAAATTATCTTCTCATAATAGCCTGGAAATCAAAGCCATTTTTTAAAACATCATCGCAAACTATACCAGTGTTTAAAAAATATACGTTTCCATTTTTAAACTCCACAACCACCTATATTTTTGATAAAATTACCCAAATCATTTTAAATCCTAAAATATATTTTTTATACGCTTCCCCTAGCCATTTTAAAATTTTAAATTAATTCAATAATTTTTCTACAATTTTATACCTATTTTATACGATTTTTATACCTATTTTATACTAAAAATACACCAAATATACACTATCTATATACTCCTAGTTACACCTCATATATCCACCTCACTTATCCACGTCATTGCCACGTCAAGCCTACGTGGCTTGATCCCAGCCCTCCATTCATTTGATCCAATGGCCAGAAACTAATTTTTCTTTTTTAATTACTCTACACCCCCCTCCCTCCGAAACCCTATTCCCTCTCCTCATTTCCACTCAACATCATGCCTCCTCTCCCTTTTCTCCTCTCTCCCGAAAAACCCTAGCCTCGCCGCTGTTTTCTTCCTTTTCCGGCCACTCCCGCCGGTAAAATGAAAAACAAATTACACCGTCGTGCTCCTCTCTACCTCCGCAACAAAACCCCTGTGGTAATCCCTCATTTCGACGAAGGGCAAAACTTGACCTCGTGTCAATCGGCGTCTCTATAGCCGGAAAAGAAAAGTCTCCGACCACATTCAAATGATAATAATGGCATCATCATGATAAAAGAGAAGGAAGAACCTTCGTGCATATGCGAATGGAATCGATCCGATTCCAACACTGAATGGGTAACCCCGAACGTTTATGTTTGGTTCTGAACTTGCATGATAACGTGCCTAAATTACTTAGTTTTCTTTGTAGGTTAACATGTTTGTTTATTGCATAGTCAATTAAATAGGATAGCATTCCATGATCACTATTGTCTTGCTTAGTGTATTGATTTGTTTAGACAATTACTTAGTGCATTGATTTGCTTCTCGTGGTTCTGTGTCCCATGTCTTCCTTGTTAGGTGTTGTAAGAAATTGCAGTTTAGGCATGACTTTTTGTTTCCCACACTGTATTTACCCTTCTATTCATGATTATATGTTCAAATATGAAAGGGATGATCTGATGGGATAGGCTCAAGGTTTTAGAAGTGATATGATTAGGATTCTATTGAAAATATAGATGGATGTCAGCATGATCATTGATATATTGTTTCTTGGATCTGCCGAGGTTCAAACTTTTTGGTGAATTAGTTTGTGAACCTAGACTATGCTAAGGGTAAAGGGAGGGAATCCTAAACAATTTGGGATTGATTTACCTCAAGTTTTGGGACTGATTGCTTTATTTTTGGAAGAGCTTCAAGGCTTGTCCCTTGTTATTTTTGGAAGGCAATATTTCTTGCCTTGTAAGGTTTACCCATTTGAATTCAAATCTACTCACCTTCACACCTATATAAACTTGGCCTTAGACACAGTTTTAGACACACTTAAGCATCCTATGGATTTCTTAGCATGTCTGGTTGTTATATGTTTTGCTTGTGAGCCTCTTTTGCCCTACTACTGACCATTGCTTTGCAGTCTTGTGTGGATAGCCTCTTGGCTATACCAAAGTATGGCTTACAGGATTATAATCTCGTCTGGTTTGAGCTTGGTAAAGGACTCATCTTATCATAAAAGCTAAGCCAAACAGGCTATTAAAACTGGTGTTGAACAGGGCACCTTCTTAATCCTTTGCTTTTTGTGTGATATGCTCCCTTAGAAACTGTCCCATCTCTGTATATTCTTAGGATCCATGCCTGTATTCTTTATAATAGGGACATACAGTTATGACACTGTGCATATGGCCACCCAGGGGCCCTTTTTAACCTATCTCTCCTTATGTGCTGCATCATCTTCTTTTAATAGAATTGGAAATTTTGCATGAAAAATCTGGTTTTAAAAGGTCATAAACATGTTTGTGAATATGTGAAAATCTGAATTTGATGTTGTAGTTATTACTCAAGCTTTTTTTTTTTTTTTTTTTCGCGTGAAATCTGGAAAGTTTTAGCAACAGGGACCATTTTCTGAAAAAACTGCTCGTAATCTGCTTATCTCTACAATTTAAAACTGCCTCTATTTTTTATAAATAATTCAGGCCCAAAACTATTTTAAAAATGTGGCCTCTATATGTGTTTAAACCCTTTTTTATTACTCTACAGTGTATAGGAGTGTATAAGTGATAGGGGTCGACTATACGAGTATACATATAAGTTTTCTAAAGTCTAAACTATTAACTGCTCATGTATTTGCATGCCTATACTCATAACTATGTGCGACAGCCCCCCTTATTTGCATTTCTGTGCTTTGTGGAACCCACTTTTAAAAATATAGCCCCTTTACCTAATTACTTTTCAAAACTGACCCTAAACAAAAATAGCCATTAAGGTTAGGGCTCGACAATTAATGACGAGTCACACCGACCCTAAATGGCTAACATTTCGTTTTAAAAAACAACACCCATTTGGTTTTGGTCTAAATCTTAATTTTTTTTATAAAAATGTCCACTTGTGCAAAACTGTTTTAAATGTTGAAGTTGCACAAATAAACTGAAATTCGGTACTCTTTTGTATGATTAGCCTTACTTACGATTAGGCATTTGTATTAGAGGCCGTAAAACGCGATTAGGCTTAAATATAGGTCGTATATGAAACTTATTTGCATATGTGTGGATTAAAATTGCATAGATGTATTTACTTTCATAAATTAAATACGACATTATCCTCCCAAGTTAGTATTGCATCATAGTGTTCACAACTTTATCCCAAAATATAGACTAGGGCAGGAACCACCTTTCGTGGGACTTGGGGGAGTGTCTACCACCTTCTCCCCCGAGTAATTTAGACTTCTTACCCTTCCAATCTCTGAAACCGGACTAGTATGATAACTAAACTCGACTTTAGACGCTTAGGAGGCCTAATACACCTTAGAAAATTATATTAGGTGGCGACTCCAATTTCTAAACTCAAACGAGTTACCCAGTCAAATTGGAAACCCGACTCGCTCCGAGTGTAGTCTAAAATCGGGTGTGACAGAATGGCGACTTCGCTGGGGACATTCAAAGTCCTAACCACAACAAGTCTTTAATTTTAAGATTTATTTGATTATTATCTTGCCTTTTATATTAATATGATTTTTGTAACTTGGTTTCCTTTTTGTTTTTTCTTTTTCCCTTTTATTTATTTACTTATATGAATTTGAAATTTTGATGTAACATTGGCATATTTCACTCATACTCCCCTACTCCTGGGAAACAACACTTTGTACACACACGGACGATTACGTAGATCCCACGGTCGCTTCACCACAAAAAACCTTTAGGAGGGACATTTTGGAATATAGTTGGTCCGTGGTACAACTAACAATTTCAAATGATCCCACTCCTTGGCCGTCCGCCTTGGGGAACCGTGTCGAGAATTATACCACTCTTTGAATGTAATGAGCATTCATCATGCCGTAAGAGGGGCTCCCCGTGAGCCGTCTAATCTTCAACTTGTCCAAATTACGTGACGGATTTTTGATCCTGAAGGGACGTCTGGACATGCTTATGTACATTTGAAAAAAAAATTAAAAAAAAAGAGTGAAACGAAAGTTAGACGAAAATAAAAACCCATTTTTGTTCGCCCAATTATTCTAAAAAATGGAGGGGGTTTTAATCTTCGACTTTTTCTTTATAGGTCACAAAGAGTTAAAAATTTCTCTGTTTTGAAATGACTATGGGCGCACCTCCTTTGTTAACTAGTTGGTGGAGTAATTTGTTATTGAGTAAGCAAGCCGAAGTACGTCAATATTTGGGCCATTTGGTTTCCCTATTAGAAATGGAGGCGTCTAGGGAAATGATTGAAGCGTCGGTGTCATTTTGAGATGAAGAACTAAATGTGTTTAGATTTGAGGATGTTGAGTTAACGCCTTTGTTGGAAGAAATAGGAGGGTTCGTGTCACACTCGGGGTTAGACAAACATCATTGGCAAGGGGGTCGCATGCTAGCATCAAGTGTCCCCACAGCTGAAGAGTTTCGTAAAAAGTTAGGGATAGTAGCAAGCGTGAATGTGGAATTTTTACAACAAAAGAAATACCTTTTTCCTATTTCTACTACCGGTTTGGGTATTTGAGTGCATTCGACGACCGTAAGAAAGAGTTCAAGTCCTACAATGATTGGAGGGGAGCTAGGCCCCTCGCATTTGCTATTTGTTTCTTAGAAGTGATGGTATTCCCTGAAAGCTCGAATCACGACATATGTTTGAGGCTTGTCATGGTTACCGATGCAGTATTCAATGGAATTGATGGTTACCATTATACCATAGTTCCTATGATAGTGGCGGACATTTATCGGGCTTTAGGTTGTTGCAAGAGAGGAGCAAAATATTTCCAAGGTTGCAATGTTCTACTACAAGCATGGTTCAAGGAGCATTGAGGAAAATGAAAGGTGTACAAGAATTGTCTAAGCCAACTGGTTCCAACTACTTGGTTGAATAGCAATACGGAGTTCCAAAATTCAACCAGCCAAGCAACACAGAGAAATGGGTAAAGTTGTTTGAGAACATAACGGAGGACTCAATTCAGTGGATGTTCACTTAGTTTCCTTCATCAGACGTCATCATTAGCTCTGAGAAGGCACCCTTTGTGATACTTATGGGATTGAGAGGTCTCCAACCCTATCAACCATTGAGGGTGATGAGGCAAGCGGGAAGGAAGCAAATCGTACCATTGATATCAGACACGAAGGACTATCAGTTTGATTATGTTGGAGATGTTGCTCCAAGGGTTAAGAGCATTAGAAAATCCTTTTAGGAAGACAAGTTATGGGAGAAGAATCGTTAGCATCAAACAGATACAACGCTGGATGCGAACCAAACTACAAAAACTGGTTACGCTCTAGTATAAAAGGAAATGTAGTAGTAGGGCCGAGCCGAGGGAATGACATAAGAGATCGTGAGGCGGAAGCTCAAATCCGATACCGAGAATTCATGTTGAAAGCTGTTAAGATGGATAAAGAAAACAAAGAAAAAATTGTAGTATGGAGGAAACGTACATTAGGGCTAGAGGAAAAGATAGAGGCGTTGAAGACAATGGAATTTGGGGTGTGCAGAGATAGTAATTTTACACTTGGTGGTGGCTAAGGGATACTTAACCAAAGCTATGGAAGAGGTCAAAGAGATTACACAAGACGCAAAGAGAGCCAGGCTAGAGTAGGAGTGTGCTGCCTAGTCAAAGTGTCATTTTCATTTTTCCTTTTGTATTTTATTTCCCGAAAAAGTGATGTACCGATTTTTAAAATTGATTTGGGGAATTTATGAGAATAATTGGCAACAAAATGCGTATTTATTGTATCATTACAAACTTAGGAAGACTATATATCCTTGGCACGTAATAGCCCATTAGCAAGCCTACGTCCAAATGTCGAAAGGGTTCTTAACCCGTAAATGAAAAAAATCTCATCTCTGCATGGATTCGAAGAAACGTTTGCACAAATATTGATCGTCTTCTTAAACATGATCAAAACTATAAGAATGTTTTGGTCTTTACCTTTTATTGTTTTGTTTTCAGACTATGGCTGCGAGAGTAACACTCCAATTTGAGATTGTTTCCCGACCTCCTCACTTGATCAGACTCTAGTGGAAAGATTTGGTTGTTGTCAGCAAGGCTCACATTCAAACGGTGTTGGGAGAACTGGTAACTCTCAAGCCCTACACCGCCATGCCTGGTTTGGTTGAGGTAGCCACATATTTCCGGAACTACAAGAGGGCTGTGTTTCATTTCAATGGTTTGGAGTTGGCACCAATGTTGGAGGAATTTGGAGGACTTGCAGGGTTAGAGCCTGGACCCGAGACTATGATTTATCCCTGAGACGTGGACCCTAAGGAGTTCATCGAACTGCTGAGTGCTCCTTATGATCCATATGTCGAGGGAGTGCACGATGGGAAAGTCACATTGGAATATTTGCACTCCAGATTTGGAGATCCAACGCTCAGGCATGATTGGACTGGGGCATGTAAAATTCAAGACTGGGAGTGGACTGAATCAAATGCTTTCATCATTGCTTTTCGTGGAAGCATGGTTTTCCCCGAGAAGGGTGGAAAGATCGACATAAGGTTGGGAAGAGTAGTAGAGGGGTTACACAAAAGTGCCCACAAGCATCAAGTAAGCTTGGTCCCAATGATTCTGGGGGAAGCTTATAGGGCTCTAACGAAATGTAGAAGAGGAGGAGACTTTTTCGAGGGGTGCAACCTGGTGCTGCAAATATGGTTGATAGAGCATTTGCACAGTGTCCCTGTCAGCCCGGTAGCACCAAAACCGTCATGGAAATGAGGGGTCCGCTCACATAGCACCCGCATGGAGCTGCAAGAAGTACAATGGGTAATCGAAAAACTGTGCTGGCTTCATTGTTTTCATACAAGGTCAAGACATCACTTTCTTGACATTGATTGGATTCCGAGGAACTCATCACTATGTTCCTCTATGAATCCTCCAACAAGTGGGAATGACACAACAAACTCCGCAGTTGACTGAAGGGAGAAGCTTCAACGTTGACATAAAGGACATCCAGCATCCGATGGTTGGCACTATATTGACAATGTGGGAAAAGAGGCTTACTATGCATTTTTGTCGTGGTCGAGACAGTAGGGTGAACCCTGCAGCTACTCTAGCTTATCCTCAATGGTTCAGCGAAGATAAGGCGAGATTCCGATCAAAGACTATACTGAAAAGGAAAACCAAAGCTCCGAGTGTTACTGAAAAATATAAGAAGCTACGGCACGAGTTCAACCAAAATAAAAAGGAGTTAAGCGTAACACAAGAGAGGGAGATGAGGAGACAATACAAGGATAAGATTAAAGGGAATGAACTCAAGTATTAGACAAGCAAAGTCATGGCGGAAAGGCAGGCTGCTGGGAACCTACAAGATTTGCTCAAAGGATGGGGAGAGTAGTTTATGGCAGTACCATTGGAAGGGAAGGAAGCAAAGGGAATAGAAATCTGCGAATTCTTCACAAAAGCTCTGAGTGACATGGAAGCTGGGAAGGATCTGATGGAGATTTTCACCAATCCTCCACCCCTGAGCCTGGTTCACAAACCCAAAGAAGAAGCCAAACAGAAGAAGGAAAAAGAAGACGTTGGAACTGATGCTTGATCTGAAGCCTCTTCGCTTGGCACGTAGTCTGGTCGTATTGAGTCGAGTAGTCTTGTCCTTTTTGTCATTTTTTTCGTTTTAATCAAGTCATTGTCTCAAATTAGTGGATGTAATAAAGCCAAGCAAATCAAATAAAATTTCGTTATTATGTGGATTATGTTTATTCAAACGAAATGATGTGTTTGGTGCAAATGGTACTTCGAATCTTTGATAGGCCTACCTCTAGCACAATAGAGGTCCCATGCATGATAGGATGCGATTTTGTTTAAACTAACGTATACTCACATTTCTTTCTTTTGTTTTTTATGTATCAGTCCCCAAGTCCCTGATAGTTTGGTTTGTGCATTCTGGACGTGCCGCAATACCGGTTGAGATCCTGAGGATCAATTCCAACACCTCCCCCTTTACCTACAAGGACAAGGACGAGACAAAATATCATGGCTGATTTTGACAAAGTTGGAAATGGAACCCCTGAAAAGCAAGGAGTGGTCGCCTATGAAGACTATGCTAAGTTGGAACAGAGATTGTTCGAGTTGGAGAGTAGGATCCCTCTTGCCCGTGCTGATGAGATCGTTGAACCAAACAAAACCACCCACCCTCACGGCAAAGATCAAATATACCCTGAAAAAGACATTCCTTACCCTACCTGCACCGCACCACCAAAAGCACCACAAAACAACTTACCCTCCTTCACTGTTGAAACAAAAACCCTCGCATCACCCACCAAAGATCATGAAATGTATGCATGGACCAAGAAAGACCCAGACAACACCAAGGAGCAAGTCCAATGGTTAGTAGAGAAGTTCAAGCAGTTCTAAGGAACCAAAGGAGCCCGAGGATTAGCTTACGAGGATCTCTGCATGTACCTTGACTTAAAGCTGCCCGAAGGCTATAAAACGCCCAAGTGCAAACCTTCAGAGAATTTGCAACTAGGTAGAGAGCTAAAGCCGCCAAAGTCCAAACCCCCATGGAAGACGTCGAGATAGTGGCAACCTTCATCCGCATACAAGAAGACATCTACTTTGACAAGATGCTGAATCTACAGGACAAGAAGTTTGGAGAGTTGATCAAGATTGGGGATATGGTTGAGGATGGATTGAAGACTGGCAGGATTGTTAGTTTGGCTGCACTACAAGCCACTAACAAAGCCCTACAAATTGGGAACACCACTACATCAAGAAAGAAGAAGGACGATGTCTCCTTCGTGGCTGCATCACTCGATCACTCTCCTACCCACAATCACTAATACCAAACACCTCCTCCATCATACCTATATATTCCACCTACATCCACCTACCTAGTCTACATGAAACGACCTTGATTAGTCATTTCAGAAGTTAGCACTCCGATTGGTATGCCGATAATTTTAAAATATTCGTAAGGAACATTGAGAATTATCTGTAAAATTTGAGCTAAATCAGACCTCGTTTGGTAGGCATCGGAAGAAGGTTTCAGTTTTATTGTCGATAAATATAAAAAAGAGATTTTCGAGCTCAGATTTGGTGAACGAGCTCCGATTCAAAATCCGAAACCGCCGTTAGGTTCTTATGATTATTTGTGACTTTTGTGCTTTTTCGAAAGTGAATTTCGAGGTTGTTCGGCTAGCTTCCGAAAAAATGCCGAAAGTTAAATAATTTGACCTTGCACATCTCTTCACTACTACAAGTATGTAACAGATCGTTGCTTAATGCTTCTATGTACTTCATTTAACATTCGAGGATGAATGTTCCTAATGGGGGAAGATTGTTACACCCCGTATGTCCAAAGTGACGTATATCATTCTAATGACATGTTAAGAATGATTTACGTAAGTTTAAAGTTATAATATGACCATATATGATGTTTATATTTTGAATATAAAGTTTGGGAAAAATCAGATCTAAGTTGCGGAAAAACACACAAAGGAATTGCCTTGTAACGAAGCTTTTTTCAGCAATTAATTCCGTGTGTTATATGACGTCTTTTGCGGACATATCATATACCAAATTGAAGTTTTTGGAGTGTAGTTTCTAAAAGTTTTGACGGTTTGTTCATACAATATCTGAATAAGAGGATATGTTCATCAGAAGTCAGGCAAGAAAAAGGGACATAAAGGCAAAAGAGGACTAAAACTAAAATATTTCAAGTATAAAAGGAAAACATGTCTTCCTTTTCGTTATTTCCAGAAATACACGATAGAAACAGTGATTCAATGAAGGGTTAAGTCACTTTTATGATTTTGAAGGAAGGACGCCAATCGTAACTCGAAATTGAAGACAGATTGCATCAAAACGCTCTACGCGATTAAGGTAACATTATGCTACCTTCAATTTCGTCTATAGCTTGAGTTTTAGAATTACTTCATGGCTAATTAAAGTACCCAAATGCTGAATTATAGCTTGTTTAAGCTTTAGAAGGTGTTGAATTCAAGGGAAACAAGGTTTAGAAGCAAGAAGCATCAAAGGTATGTAAGACTAAACCTTTCTTTTGGCAAGGCATATATCTTTTTGGTTTTGAAGTTTTTCTTAGTTCTAAACTTAGTGTTTCTGGTGAGAAACTTGTATGGTATCAAGGAAACCTTGTATATACTTAATTTGGTACTAAATCCAAGGTGAAAGACGTCCGAATCAGCAAGTCAAAACGTTTCAAAATCTGGAAAATCATTTTGATCTTTGAACAACTGTTAGTATATTGATCACAACTCGTTGTACAAAATTGATATTAAGATGCTTTAACAATCCCCAGAATTCTAAGACATATATCTACAACTTTCATAAGACCATGGAGTCTATTTCTTTAATCTATACTCTGAAAATTAGGTCGAAAGGCAGGACAGTGGTGCTGTCTAGACATTCTATCAGCGGATTTGTTATGTCATCAAGTCGTCTCATCTTGTTATCCATTTAACATGTTTATGTTATCAGTTTATCCGGGTATCCATTCCCGTGTGTAGTATAGTGCCGGTTCTATTTTTTCGGATAATCTTGTTTCTGGGAAAACTCTGCCGAAAATTTTATGGAAATTCAAGGAGTTGGACAAATTCTGAGTTCTAGGTTGTGTCTATAATTCTATCCAGAATTTTATTCTCATTCCTTTGAGTCCATATCTATTGTTGCCATATGTGTTATGCCTCATACATGCTTATACTTATATTGTGATCATATTATGTATGATTTGGTGTCCCCATAGAGGCTGGACATTGGATACACAGTCCAGTCGTGCGGGTATCAGGTTCCTAATCGGATTGCCCTAAGATGTGAGGAATGAAGCCTTTAGCCTAAATTGATATATATTTTTGCTTATTGAATAGAGTGGGATCGTTTGGCAAGGAAACCAAAGGATAACGCGGTTGTTGATTATCCGTACTAACTTTTGGAAGAGGTAAGTATTTATATCCATTTCTTTGGAGGCACCTGGCCTCGTGGGTTTTCTACCACGTGTTCCTTACGTGTGTAGCTGCCGATAGGCGTACTCATTACGACTTAGCTTTTGATTAACATCCTATATTATATATTATGTCCTGTTGTTGGTATTGCATTGAGGATCTGAGCATTGTACTCTTGCTGTGAGTTGACATATACTTCCCTGTAGTCGATGAGAGTCCCGCGCCGGTGAAGGGTTACCATTGCATCATATTGAGGGTAGGAGGATTCCGCCCTCGGAGCAGGAGGATTCCGCTCCATCGCATCATATTGAGGGTAGGAGGATTCCGCCCTCGGAGCAGGAGAATTCCGCTCCATTGCATCATATTGAGGGTAGGAGGATTTCGCCCTCGGAGCAGGAGGATTCCGCTCCATCGCATCATATTAAGGGTAGGAGGATTCCGCTGTATTGCATTATATTGAGGGTAGGAGGATTCCACCCTTGGAGCAGGAGGATTCCGCTCCATTGCATCATATTGAGGGTAGGAGGATTCCGCCCTCGGTGCAGGAGGATTCCGCTCCATCGCATCATATTGAGGGTAGGAGGATTCCGCCCTCGGAGCAGGAGGATTCCGCTCCATTCATTTGGCACATGTGACCCTTTGCATCTCATTTCATTTCATATCATTTCATTTCATTTCATTTCATTTCATTTCATTTCATCTCATTCCATTCCATTTCATACTATTGTGTAGATTTTCTGTACATGACTACTGTTCTACTTATATGTGCATTGCTTATTTGTTGATATGTTTCTGGCTCGTATCCCTAGTTGATTTTATAGGTTCATACGTGTTTCCGGTTGGTATCTGGCTCTACCTTTTTATAAGTTAAATAAGAGGAATTTTATTTATCTCTTTCTTCTCCCTAGCTAGCTATCCTATTCTTTGAGGTGGCTAGTCTGTCCCACTTATTGAGTCCTTTTGACTCAACCTTGTTTGTTGTTTGTTTCTTGTCTATCTATTTCGTGTCGGCAGGTTCGCTCCAGGGTTGAGTTCGCCACGTTGTAAAGGAGCGAAGACGACTTCAGCTGTCAGGGTGAGCCAGCTTTTATTCCGGATGGCCACCAGTTTATTGGTTGTTATTTCAGTTGCATTTTGCTCTCTTCAGGAGGTACTTGTCTTCTTTTGTACTCTCAGATGTCTAGTCTGCATAGCCCTAAACCTAGTATGTTGGGTAGTCAGCTGTAATTTCTTTTGTACAGCTTAGAGGTATCAGTATGTCTGTGATTTTTTTTAAGTCTCGTCCTTATTTGTGAATTGTTATATTTATTTTCCTAATTTAATTGGTAAGGATTCGCCCGACGGGTCAAGGGGGGGGGGGGATGTCGGGTGCCCGCACGGACTAAGCAGATTCCGGGTCGTGTCAGTTGGTATCAGAGCCTAATTTAGAGTCTATCCAGACTAAGATAGTATCTAGTAGAGTCTCGATGATGGGTATGTAGACGTCCGTACTTATCTACAAGGGGATATGATGGCATTTAGGAAGTTTCACTTCCTTCTTTTCTGATCGTGCGTCGGTCTAGGATGCAGAAATATTTTTGTTAATTCTTTCATGTAAATTGTGAACCCTCGTGCGACAAATCAACAAACGGTATGAGTTGAAGATGAAGCAGTCTAGCGTGGGGCTAGCACTGACGAAGCTCCAAGAGTTTTGATCGTGCTGACGAACTAGTTACGGAGGTCCCAGTTGTACGAGGTTTTGATGGGCAAGGGAGCAGGGCCCTGTGGTTCCCTTGGCTCTCTACGATGCTTTTACGAGAATCTTGGCAGCGCAGATACCTAAAGACCTATTATTCGCGAGGTAGCTCGTCAGGTTGCCGCAGATGGAGACGTTCGGTCTCAAGGAGCTCCTGTTCCAGGTCTTAATTGCCGCAATAAACTATGTTCCGAAGGCAGCATGTGTTGTGCCTCTAGTTATTCTGGCAGGTTAGTTAGCCTGAGTAATGGCTCGGTCCGAGTGTCCGAAGAGGTTGCATTATTTTACGCGGTTGAACCTTCCGATATTCTTAAGCAATGCATCAGATTAACCTCGTGATTCTTTTTAAAATAAAATGATGTCAGCATATCCTTCAGACTCTTGTTATATCGAGCGGTATGGTGTCGATTATTCTGTTTTCCAGTTTCAGGGGTCTAACATTGAATTGGTGGACCGCTCTTTATTAGCCAACTTGGTTCTATTTTTCTTCTAGATTCGTGGAAAAGTTCCTTTCGAGTAGCGAATGAGATGAAAAGTGTTGCCAGTTCGAGTAGATTGGACAGGGTAGCCTGTTTGTTTCAGAATATGAGATTGAATTCTATAGAATGGCTGAATATGCATTAGAACTAGTCCATGAGCCTTTCGAGAGATTCAAAGATTTATTGGTGACCTTTCCCCTTCCTTGAGATCCTAGATGGCTTGAAAAATTGAGGTTGGGACTTCATTTGATGTCGTTGTTGATATTGCTCAAAGGTATTAGACATACCATAAGTTAGAGGGGGAAGAGTTAGAGTGGGAGAGAAAAAATCTCGCGGCCCTGGTGGGCACCATACCTCGTTTGAAGGTAAGAGTTCTGATTATTTTGGGAGGTCACCAGCCAGGTTCTCTCAGCTGGTAGAGCATAATTCTTAAAATACGCTAGTAGTTCATTAAGATAGACCCAGTTTTTCTCTTTATAGTCTATCAACAATCTGTCCAGCTTCCATTTTCACTGAGAAGGTATTATCATTGTCGCGAGCATGTCATCTTTGGTGGAGTTCTCCCTTACTCCGGCAAGTAGGCAGTCATCCTTTCTCTTGTCATCAGGCACTTGCACAGTCGCAGACGATTTCATTTAGATCTCAATCAGCCGGAGAAATGCCACCATCCAGTAGGAGTTGAGAACGTGGTGGCAGTGGTTCTTCAGAAGGTGATTATCAGGGTAGTGGCTCAGCTCAGCTGCAGAGGCAGATCTATGAACTGCGAGTCTGGCAGGATGCTGAGGCATCCGATGTAGTAGACCCTGAGATTTCTTCCTCTCTTAAATGTGAATAAGATTTGATTCTTTTGATCGATTTGGAAATGGTTTGTTATATCATGTTTCTATGGTTTCCTTGGATATTGTTTCTATTAAGAATAGATCGCGATAGAGGGATGTGCATCTAGTATGATTTATTCAGGGCATTTGTGCGACCCTACTATTTTATCTGGTCTAAATATGAGAGATTTTACAGTGAGTGTCGGTATTGTCTGCTTGGCATGTTATCGTGCCAACTTTTATTATTAAGTCAAATTAGTACACCTCTCTTCTCGGAATTCCATGTTGATAGGATGATAGGATTCTTGTTCATCACCATCAGAAAGTGTCACCTGTTTCTTTTGGTGTAAAATGGTCAGTAAGTAATATTCGATCTATGTATCTCCTCTTGGTTCAAGATGCTAGTAAAGTCATGTTATCCCATAAGCTTATCTGGGTTATAAAAGGGTTTTCTGGTAAATTGTCAGAGTTTCCTTCTTATTGGGAGGTTAAATTGGCATGGATGTTGTTCCATAGAGCTCATTTAATATCTATTTCTTAAATTCCGATTCTTGGGTTCACCGGCAGAATCATGTTAATCTATCCAGAGTTCCGTGTATCTTTGTTTCAAAAATGTAAAACTCTCCTCTCGTGATTGAGAAAGGGCCAGTTTAATCAAAATAATATGAGCAATGGTGTTATCATATTATTAAGATAGGTTATATTCAAAGAGTACGGTGCACGTGTTATAATTCTGATCATGCAATCATGAGACAATGTCTGTAGGATAGTTTATAAAGGTCGTGCAAGTTCTTTTGTTATCAGCGTGAATCTTGCTTTAGACTTAGGCTCGTTCGAGGACAAACGAGAGTTTAAGTGGAGGAGAATGAAACGACCTTGGTTAGTCGTTTCTTAAATTAGGACTCCGATTGGCGTGCCGATAATTTTAAAATATTCGTAAGGAACATTGAGATTTATCTGTAAAATTTAAGCTAAATCAGACCTCGTTTAGTAGGCATCGAAAGAAGGTTTCAGTTTTTATTGTCGATAAATACAAAAAAGAGATTTTTGAGCTCGGTTTTGGTCAACGAGCTCCGATTCAAAATTCCGAAATCGCCGTTAGGTTCGTATGATTATTTGTGACTTTTGTGCTTTTTCGAAAGTGAATTTCGAGGTTGTTCGGCTAGCTTCCGTAAAAATGCCAAAAGTTAAATAATATGACCTTTCACATCTCTTCACTACTACAAGTATCTAACAGATCGTTGCTTAATGCTTCTACGTACTTCATTTAACATTCGACGACGAATGTTCCTAACGGGGGAAGATTGTTACACCCCGTATGTCCAAAGTGATGTATATCATTCTAATGACATGTTAAGAATGATTTAAGTGAGTTTAAAGTCATAATATGACCATATTTGAATATAAAGTTTGGGAAAAATTGGATTTAAGTTGCGGAAAAACCGACAAAGGAAGTTCCTTGTAACGAAGCATTTTCAGTAATTAATTCCGTGTGTTATATGAGGTCTTTTGGGGACATATCATATACCAAATTGAAGGTCTTGGAGTTTAGTTTCCTAAAATTTTGGCGGTTTGTTTATACAATATCTGGATAAGAAGATATGAGCATCAGAAATCAGGCCAAAAAAAGGAACACAAACGCAAAAGAGGACTAAAACTGAAATATTTCACGTATAAAAAGAAAACATGTCTTCCTTTTCGTTATTTCCAAAATATAAACAATAGAAACAGTGCTTCAATGAAGGGTTAAGTCACTTTTATGATTTTGAAGGAAGGACGCCAATCGTAACTCGAAATTGAAAACAGATTGCGTCAAAACGCTCTACGCGATTAAGGTAACGTTATGCGACCTTCAATTTCGTCTATAGCTTGAGTTTTAGAATTACTTCATGGTTAATTAAAGTACCCAAATGCTGAATTATAGCTTGTTTAAGCTTTGGAAGGTGTTGAATTCAAGGGAAATAAGGTTTAGAAGCAAGAAGCATCAAATGTATGTAAGACTAAACCTTTCTTTTGGCAAGGCATGTATCTTTTAGCTTTTGAAGCTTTTCTTAATTCTAAACTTAGTGTTTATTGTGAGAAACTTGTATGGTATCAAGGAAACCTTGTATATTACTTAATTTGGTACTAAAATCCAAGGTGAAACACGTCCGAATCAGCAAGACAAAACGTTTCAAAATCTGGAAAATCATTTTGATCATTGAACAGCTGTTAGTATGTTGATCACAACTCTTTGTAAACAATTGATATTAAGATGCTTTAAGAATCCACAGAATTCTAAGACATATATCTACAACTTTCATGTAGACCATGAAGTCTATATCTGTAATCTACACTCTGAAAATTAGGTCGAAAGGCAGGACAGTGGTGCTGTCCAGACATTCTATCAGCGGATTTGTTATGTCATCCAGTCGTCTCATCGTGTTATCAATTTAACATGTTTATGTTATCAGTTTATTCGAGTATCCATTCCCGTGTGTAGTATGGTGATGGTTCAATTTTTGCAGATCATTCAGTTTCAGGGGAAACTCTGCCGAAAATTTTATGGAAATTCAAAGAGTTGGACAAATTCTGAGTTCTAGGTTGTGTCTACAATTCTATCCGGAGTTTTCTTCTCTTTCCTTTAAGTCCATATCTATTGTTTCCTCATGTGTTATTCCTCATACATGCTTATACTTATATTGTGATCATGTTATGTGTGATTTGGAGTCCCCCATATAGGCTGGACATTGGACACACAGTCCGGTCACGTGGGTATCAGGTTCCTAACCGGATTGCCCTAAGATGTGAGGAATGAAGCCTTTAGCCTAAATTGATATATTTTTTTTTGCTTATTGAATAGAGTGGGATTATTTGGCAAGGAAACCAAAGGATAAGGCGGTTGTTGATTAGCCGTACTAACTTTTGGAAGAGGTAAGTGTTTATATCCATTTCTTTGGAGGCACCTGACCTCGTGGATTTTCTACCACGTGTTCCTTACGTGTGTAGCTGCCGATAGGCGTGGTCATTATGCCTTAGCTTTTGATTTACGTCCTATATTATATGTTATGGCCTGTTATTGGTATTGCATTGAGGATCTGAGCATTGTACTCTTGCTGTGAGTTGACATATTCTTCCTGGCAGTCGATGAGAGTCCCGCGCCTGTGAAGGGTTACCATCGCATCATATTGAGGTTAGGAGGATTCTGCCCTCGGAGTAGAAGGATTCTGCTCCATCGCATCATATTGAGGGTAGGAGGATTCCGCCCTCGGAGCAGGAGGATTCCGCTCCATTGCATAATCTTGAGGGTAGGAGGGTTCCGCCCTCGGAGCGGAAGGATTCTGCTCCATCGCATCACATTGAGGGTAGGAGGATTCCGCCCTCGGAGCAGGAGGATTCCGCTCCATTCATTTGGCACATGTGACCCTTTGCATCTCATTTCATTTCATCTCATTCCATTTCATTTCATACTATTGTGTAGATTTTCTGTACATGACTACTGTTCTGCTTGTCTATCTATTTTGTTTTGGCAGGTTCGCTCCAGGATTGAGTTCGCCACGTTGTAAAGGAGCGAAGACGACTTCAGCTGTCAGGGTTAACCAATTTTTATTCCGGATGGCCACCAGTTTATTGGTTGTTATTTCAGTTGCATTTTGCTCCCTTCAGGAGGTATTTGTCTTCTTTTGTACTCTTAGATGTCTAGTCTGGTTAGCCCTAAACCTAGTATGTTGGGTAGTCAGCTGTAATTTCTTTTGTACAGCTTAGAGGTATCAGTATATCTGTGATTTTTTTTAAGTCCTGTCCTTATTTGTGAATTGTTATATTTATTTTCCTAATTTAATTAGTAAGGGTTCGCCCGACGGGTCTACGGGAGGATGTCGGGTGCCCGCACAGACTAACCGGATTTTGGGTCGTGTCAGTTGGTATCAAAGCCTAATTTAGAGTCTATCCAGACTAAGATAGTATCTAGTAGAGTCTCGATGATGGTTATGTAGACGTCCGTACTTATCTACAAGGGGATATGATGGCATTTAGGAAGTTTCACTTCCTTCTTTTCTGATCGTGCGTCGGTCTAGGATGCAGAAGTATTTTTGTTAATTCTTTCATGTAAATGGTGAACCCTCGTTCGACAAATAAACAAACGGTATGAGTTCAAGATGAAGCAGTTTAGCGTGGGGCTAGCACTGACGAAGCTCCGAGAGTTTTGATCGTGCTGACGAACTAGTTACGGAGGTCCCAGCTGTACGAGGTTGTGATGGGCAAGGGAGCAGGGCCTTATGGTTTCCTTTACTCTCTACGATGCTTTTACGAGAATCTTGGCGGCAAAGATACCTCAAGACCTATTATTCGCAAGGTAGCTTATCAGGTTGCCGCAGATGGAGACGTTCGGTCTCAAGGAGCTCCTGTTCCAGGTCTTAATTGTCGCAATAAACTATGTTCCGAAGGCAGCATGTGTTGTGCCTCTAGTTATTCTGGCTGGTTAGTTAGCCTGAGTAATGGCTCGATCCGAGTGTCCGAAGAGGTTGCATTATTTTACGCGGTTGAACCTTCCGATATTCTTAAGCAATGCATCAGATAAACCTCGTGATTCTTTTTAAAATAAAACGATGTCAGCATATCCTTCAGGCTCTTGTTATATCGAGCGGTATTGTGTCAATTATTCTGTTTTCCAGTTTCAGGGTCCAGCGTTGAATTGGTGGACCGCTCTTTATTAGCCAACTTGGTTCTATTTTTCTTTTAGATTCATGGAAAAGTTCCTTTCGAGTAGCGAACGAGATGAAAAGTGTTGCCAGTTCGAGTAGATTGGACAGGGTAGCCTGTTTGTTTCAGAATATGAGATTGAATTCTATAGAATGGCTGAATATGCATTAGAACTAGTCCATGAGCCTTTCGAGAGATTCAAAGATTTATTGGTGACCTTTCCCCTTCCTTGAGATCCCAGATGGCTTGAAAAATTGAGGTTGGGACTTCATTTGATATCGTTGTTGATATTGCTCAAAGGTATTAGACATACCATAAGTTAGAGGGGGAAGAGTTAGAGTGGGAGAGAAAAAATCTCGCGGCCCTGGTGGGCACCATACCTCGTTTGAAGGTAAGAGTTCTGATTATTTTGGGAGGTCACCAGCCAGGTTCTCTCAGCTGGTAGAGCATAATTCTTAAAATACGCTAGTAGTTCATTAAGATAGACCCAGTTTTTCTCTTTATAGTCTATCAACAATCTGTCCAGCTTCCATTTTCACTGAGAAGGTATTATCATTGTCGCGAGCATGTCATCTTTGGTGGAGTTCTCCCTTACTCCGGCAAGTAGGCAGTCATCCTTTCTCTTGTCATCAGGCACTTGCATAGTCGCAGACGATTTCATTTAGATCTCAATCAGCCGGAGAAATGCCACCATCCAGTAGGAGTTGAGAACGTGGTGGCAGTGGTTCTTTAGAAGGTGATTATCAGGGTAGTGGCTCAGCTCAGCTGCAGAGGCAGATCTATGAACTGCGAGTCTGGCAGGATGCTGAGGCATCCGATGTAGTAGACCCTGAGATTTCTTCGTCTCTTAAATGTAAATAAGATTTGATTCTTTCGATCGATTTGGAAATGGTTTGTTATATCATGTTTCTGTGGTTCCCTTGGATATTGTTTCTATTAAGAATAGATCGCGATAGAGGGATGTGCATCTAGTATGATTTATTCAGGGCATTTGTGCGACCCTACTATTTTATCTGGTCTAAATATGAGAGATTTTACAGTGAGTGTCGGTATTGTCTGCTTGGCATGTTATCGTGCCAGCTTTTATTATTAAGTCAAATTAGTACACCTCTCTTCTCGAAATTCCGTGTTGATAGGATGATAGGATTCTTGTTCATCACCATCAGAAAGTGTCACCTGTTTCTTCCGGTGTAAAATGGTCAGTAAGTAATATTCGATCTATGTATCTCCTCTTGGTTCAAGATGCTAGTAAAGTCATGTTATCCCATAGAACCAAGAGGGATAACATGACTTTACTATTTCTTATGGGATAACATGACTTTACTTCCGGTGTAAGATGCTAGTAATATTCGATGTTGTTCCATAGAGCTCATTTAATATCTATTTCTTCAATTTCGATTCATGGGTTAGTCTGACTCGTAAGTAGTCTAGCTCTGGTAACAAAATAAATAAGAAGGTGAGCTTCCTGAAGTTCTAATTATTTTTATCGTTGGTCTATCACCATTTCATTCTCGTCCGGAAATAGTGAGCTTGGTCAGTTAGTAGCCGTTTGTGATGTTTCCTGTGTTGAGCCAGAGTATGCATTAAGGTAGACGGGTAAGCACATTGTTGTTTTTCAAGGCTAGTAAGGGTAATGAGAGGCATCATTTTACCTTTGATTTGATCCATCAGGTGGTGGTGCTTATAGAAAATGTATGGAGTTGTGACTCGAGAGTTGCAGCTGTTTGGTAACTCGAAAGAGTAGTTGGTAGCTTAGGTCTGCTACGTTCAGCCTTTAGCTAAATCTTCTTTAGTCCAGTAGACTGTGCGGGGATGGTTATTCCTATTCAAATAGGTGCATGAGTTTGTGCTCTAAGTGGAGGAGTCTTTCTCCAAATACCGAATCATAATATTAAATCTCTAAGGCATTGTTGAAGCGTAAGTTAATTCTTTGTTTAATCGACTTGTTTTATATCGAAAAGTATATTGACGAGCTGATTCACCGGCAGAATCATGTTAATCCATCCAGAGTTCCGTGTATCTTTATTTCGAAAAATATAAAACTCTCCTCTCGTGATCGAGGAAGGGCCAGTTTAGTGAAAATAAGATGAGCAATGGTGTTATCATATTATCAAGTAAGGTTATATTTAGAGAGTTCGGTGCACGTGTTATAATTCTGATCATGTAATTTTGAGATAATGTCTGTGGGATAGTTTATGAAGGTCGTGCAAGTTCTTTTGTTATCAGCGTGAATCTTGCTTTAGACTTAGGCTCGTTCGAGGACAAACGAGAGTTTAAGTGGAGGAGAATGAAACGACCTTGGTTAGTCGTTTCAGAATTAGGACTCCGATTGGCGTGCCGATAATTTTAAAATATTCGTAAGGAACATTGAGAATTATCTGTAAAATTTGAGCTAAATCAGACCTCGTTTGGTAGGCATCGGAAGAAGGTTTCAGTTTTTATTGTCGATAAATACAAAAGAAGAGATTTTCGAGCTCGGTTTTGGTCAACGAGCTCCGATTCAAAATTCCGAAAGAGCCGTTAGGTTCGTATGATTATTTGTGACTTTTGTGCTTTTTCGAAAGTGAATTTCGAAGGTTGTTCGGCTAGCTTCTGCAAAAATGCCGAAAGTTAAATAATTTGACCTTTCACATCTCTTCACTACTACAAGTATATAACAGATCATTGCTTAATGCTTCTACGTACTTCATTTAACATTCGAGGATGAATGTTCCTAACGAGGAAGATTGTTACACCCCGTATGTCGAAAGTGACGTATATCATTCTAATGACATGTTAAGAATTATTTAAGTGAGTTTAAAGTCATAATATGACCATATTTTGAATATCAAGTTTGGGAAAAATCGGATTTAAATTGCGGAAAAACCGACAAAGGAATTTCCTTGTAACGAAGCTTTTTCAGTAATTAATTCCGTGTGTTATATGAGGTCTTTTCGGGACATATCATATACCAAATTGAAGGTCTTGGAGTGTAGTTTCCAAAACTTTTAACGGTTTGTTCATATAATATATGGATAAGAAGATATGAGCATCAGAAATCAGGCAAAAAAAAAAAAGACATAAACGCAAAAGAGGACTAAAACTGAAATATTTCAAGTATAAAAAGAAAACATGTCTTCCTTTTCGTTATTTAAAAAAAATACACGATAGAAACAGTGCTTCAATGAAGGGTTAAGTCACTTTTATGATTTTGAAGGAAGGACGCCAATCGTAACTCGAAATTGAAGACAGATTGCGTCAAAACGCTCTACGCGATTAAGGTAACGTTATACTACCTTCAATTTCGTCTATAGCTTGAGTTTTAGAATTACTTCATGGTTAAATAAAGTACCCAAATGCTGAATTATAGCTTGTTTAAGCTTTGGAAGGTGTTGAATTCAAGGGAAACAAGGTTTATAAGCAAGAAGCATCAAAGGTATGTAAGACTGAACCATTCTTTTGGCAAGGCATGTATCTTTTAGCTTTTGAAGCTTTTCTTAGTTCTAAACTTAGTGTTTCTTGTGAGAAAGTTGTATGGTATCAAGGAAACCTTGTATATACTTAATTTAGTACTAAAATCCAAGGTGAAAGACGTCCGAATCAGCAAGACAAAACGTTTCAAAATCTGGAAAATCATTTTGATCATTGAACAGCTGTTAGTATGTTGATCACAACTCTTTGTACAAAATTGATATTAAGATGCTTTAAGAATCCCCAGAATTCTAAGACATATATCTACAACTTTCATGAGATCATGAAGTCTATATCTTTAATCTACACTCTGAAAATTAGGTCGAAAGGCAGGACAGTGGTGCTGTCCAGACATTCTATCAGCGGATTTGTTATGTCATCCAGTCTTCTCATCTTGTTATCAATTTAACATGTTTATGTTATCAGTTTATTCGAGTATCCATTCCCGTGTGTAGTATGGTGCTGGTTTAATTTTTGCGGATTATCCAGTTTCAGGGGAAACTCTGCCGAAAATTTTATGGAAATTCAAAGAGTTGGACAAATTCTGTGTTCTAGGTTGTGTCTATAATTCTATCTAGAGTTTTCTTCTCATTCCTTTAAGTCCATATCTATTGTTTCCACATGTGTTATGCCTCATACATGCTTATACTTATATTATGATCATGTTATGTGTGATTTGGAGTCCCCCATAGAGGCTGGACATTGGACACACAGTCCGGTCACGTGGGTATCAAGTTCCTAACCGGATTGCCCTAAGATGTGAGGAATGAAGCCTTTAGCCTAAATTGATATATTTTTTTGCTTATTGAATAGAGTGGGATCATTTGGCAAGGAAACCAAAGTATAAGGCGGTTGTTGATTAGCCGTACTAACTTTTGGAAGAGGTAAGTGTTTATATCAATTTCTTTGGAGGCACCTGGCCTCGTGGATTTTCTACCACGTGTTCCTTACGTGTGTAGCTGCCGATAGGCGTACTCATTATGCCTTAGCCTTGGATTTACATCCTATATTATATGTTATGTCCTGTTGTTGGTATTGCATTGAGGATCTGAGCATTGTACTCTTTCTGTGAGTTGACATATACTTCCCGGCAGTCGATGAGAGTCCCGCGCCGGTGAAGGGTTACCATCGCATCATATTGTGGTTAGGAGGATTCTGCCCTCGAAGCAGAAGGATTCTGCTCCATCGCATCATACTGAGGGTAGGAGGATTCTACCCTCGGAGCAAGAGGATTCCGCTCCATTGCATCATCTTGAGGGTAGGAGGGTTCCACCCTCGGAGCAGGAGGATTCCGCTCTATCGCATCATATTGAGGATAGAAGGCTTCCGCCCTCGGAGCAGGAGGATTCCGCTCCATTCATTTGGCACATGTGACCCTTTGCATCTCATTTCATTTCATCTCATTCCATTTCATTTCATACTATTGTGTAGATTTTCTGTACATGACTACTGTTCTGCTTGTCTATCTAATTCGTTTTGGCAGGTTCGCTCCAGGATTGAGTTCGCCATGTTGTAAAGGAGCGAAGACGACTTCAGCTGTCAGGGTGAGCCAACTTTTATTCCGGATGGCCACGAGTTTATTGGTTGTACTCTTAGATATCTAATATGGATAGCCCTAAACCTAGTATGTTGGGTAGTCAGCTGTAATTTCTTTTGTACAGCTTAGAGGTATCTGTATGTCTGTGATTTTTTTAAGTCTTTTCCTTATTTGTGAATTGTTATATTTATTTTCCTGATTTAATTGGTAAGGGTTCGCCCGACGGGTCTAGGGGAGGATGTCGGGTGCCCGCACGGCCTAACCGGATTTCAAGTCGTATCACTACAATACTCAGCCCATATTCCAAAACCCACCACCACAAAGACCACCATATCCACAAAGTCCCAACTACAGAAACACCAATATCTATTCACCAAGGCCTCACGCCAAAACAACCCAAGACCAAAAAGAATCTATACCCCATTGGCTGAATCTCGCACTCAGTTGTTCGGGAGACTCAATGCAGCCTGCCATATACAACCCGTACCATTCAAAATGCCTGATAGGATGACACCTTATTTTTACCAAACAAAAACTTGTGCCTATCACTCTGGAGGACCTGGCCACGATACTAAAAAGTGCTATGCCCTGAGGGACAAGATACAAGACTTGGTCGATCAAAAGGTGATACACTTGAAAACTCCAAATGTGCACAACAACCCCTTGCCTAACCACGGAGATAATAGGGTAAATTTGATCGAGTTAGATGAAGAATGCAACCTGGAGGGAACTATTATTAAAGCAAAAGAGGATATGCCGGCACTTGTCTCAGTTGCATAAGCCGCTACAGCGCCAGAGCCCATCGAGGTAGAAGTGGCTCTAAAGTTATATGTTGACGTGGTTCTCCCGTACAGGGACAAGGCGGTACCATGGGACTTGAAAAGGAGAAAAAGAACAAATCGGCAGTCGAGACTGTTGTTGCACAAGGGATGACTAGGAGTGGGAGGATTTATACTCCCGAGCATCTTGGTAGACGAGGCATCAGCGAGGAAGAGTCATAAGAATTGTGGAAGAAAGTACAAGCAAATGAATACTCCGTGGTTGAACACTTGGGCAAGACTCCACCGCAGATCTCTGTTTTAGCTTTACTCCCCAAGTCGGAGAGCCACCTAAATGCTTTGATGAAAGAGTTGGACGAAGCACATGTTTCGGTGGACACCTCGGTTGAAAACCTGGATAGCATGGTCGGAAAAGTCATGGAGGCCAACCGAATTGCTTTTCACGAAGATGAGCTGCCACCTGAAGGGTTGAGCCACAACAAAGCTTTGCACGTTACTATCAAATGCAAAGATTGGTTCGTAGGAAGAGTCCTGATCGATGGAGGCTCTAATCTTAACATATGCGCATTTATCACTTTGAAAAGAATGGGAATTGACCAAAGCAAGATAAGGGAAAGTGACATGAAGGTGAAGGCATTCGATAGATCGCAAAGAAGCACCATTGGGGAAATTGACTTAACTATCATGGTCGGTCCCTTAGAGTTCATTGCTGAGTTTCATGTCATGGACATCTCCGCTTCCTATAACCTGTTACTAGGAAGATCTTGGATCCATATGGCTGGTGTTGCGCCTTCTACATTGCACCAAACAGTAAAGTTCGAGTGGGACCACAAAGAGGTGGTAGTGTTCGGTGAAGGGAACAACTCCATTTACAATGAGCAAACCATACCAGCAATTGAAGGGAATGCTCCTGATGGGCAAACTTTCTATACTATAGAGCTCGTGGGGGCAGTGCAAGGTACTCGAGGAGGACGCTGCAAAAACTACAATCCGAGTTAGAATCTAATAGACACAATCCAAGGAGGTTATACTGCATATTTCGCTCCCAAGTTGGTTAACACACAGCCTGGGGTTGAAGAAAGGAAGAGGAATTTATAGTGCCTACTGGGATGGCCGAGGCAAAGGCTATGAATGGAGGAATTTAGTTTGGGGGCCAATCATATCTGATTGGGGAGTGGCCTCATGTAACTTTCGTGAGACCTTAACGGCTAAGACAGATATGTGACCAATGTACTCACCTAATGCTCATCCCAATTGGAAGCGTTCTCTGAAGAAACAAAGGGAAAGCAAGTGTGGATACCCAAGGCACCCGTACCTATGGAGGTAGTGATTGAAGAGCCATATGTGCTCCCGCAACCTACAAAATGGCCTAGAGATTGGGTCATCAGCATCATGATAAGGCAAGGCTATGAACCTGGTAAAGGTTTAGGCAAGAACTTAGATGGCATGATTGAGCCGATTAAAATTGTGATGAGACCCGACAATGAGAAGGCTGGCGTAGGGTACATTGTGACCTACGAGAAGATTATGGAATAAGCATCACTGGACTTCAAGTTCTATAAGAAAAGCACCAAGACTCTCTTACATATTTTCGTTTCGTCTGGATACTTGGATGGCTAAAAAAGGGAGGTGTCCACAGCGCAAGGGGTGGAGCAAAAGATAGCTGATGCTGAAGAGGATCTACCGGCGGGAGTACAAGAACTGTTCATATCCAACGAGGACTGCTGTGTGGTCCTGGAAGAACATGTTGAACCTCCTGGACTGACAAAGGCTGGATCTGGAGCCGCATTGAATAACTGAATCAGCAACCGGGCCCGAGCTTACCGTAGACCTTGCATTCAAGCTAATAATCCTATTGAGTCCACAATCACAACGTGTAATGAAACAATGGAGCTTGAGGAAACTGGAGTTGATTATGATGATTTTGATGAAACCACACATGAAGAAATTGAAAGATTTGAAAACAAGCCTAAGCCAAACCTAGAGAAAACTGAGGTGATAAACCTAGGAGATGAGGAAACTGTAAAAGAGACAAGGATCAGTGTGCATCTCACCGCCGAAGATAAAAAGCGGTATACTGAGTTTCTTAGAGAATATGAGGACGTATTTGCCTGGTCGTACGATGACATGACTGGCATAAGCACGGACGTGGTAGGTCACAAATTACCTATCAATCCGGGCTTTCCACCGGTCAAACAAAAGGCCCGTACTTTTAAGTCGTCAGTTGTATTGAAGATTGGGGAGGAGCTAACCAAACAGCTCAATGCAGGAATCTTAAAAATAGTCAAATACCCAACTTAGATGGCTAACATTGTCCCAGTGCCGAATAAAGATGGGAAACTCCAAGTTTGTGTGGATTACAGGGATCTGAATAGAACATGCCCGAAAGATGATTTTCCTTTGCCAAATATACACATCTTGATTGATAGTTGCACGAAACATGAGCTACAATCTTTCGTGGACTGTTTTGCCGGTTATCATCAAGTGCTCATAGATGAGGAGGATGCCGAGAAGACAACTTTCACTACCTCTTGGGGAACTTATTGGTACAACGTTATGCCGTTTAGGCTAAAGAATGATGGGGCGACTTATATGAGGGCAATGACAATTATGTTCCATGACCTAATGCAAAAAGAGATCGAAGTCTATATGGATGATGTGATCATCAAATCAAAGAAGAGTTCAGAGCATCTCGACAACTTGCGCAAGTTTTTCAATCAGTTGCGAAAGTATAATTTGAAGCTAAATCCAGCGAAGTGTGCTTTTGGTGTTCCAGCAGGGAAGCTTCTGGGTTCCATCGTCAGTAAGAGAGGTATCGAGCTGGATCCATTCAAGATCAAAACCATCAAAGAATTGCCGCCGCCAAAAACCAAGAAAGAGGTCAAGAGATTCCTTGGAAGGCTCAACTACATCAGCCGATTCATAGCACAATCCACTACCATCTGTGAGCCGATCATCAAGTTACTAAGGAAAGACGCAGCAATTGAGTGGATGGAAAACTGTCAGAGAGCGTTTGATCGGATAAAGGAGTACTTGTTTTGCCCGCCTGTGCTAGTTCCGCCCGAGCCTGGGCGACCTTTGATCTTGTACCTGTCTGTGGTAGATTCGGCATTTGGTTGTGTATTGGGGCAATATGATTCAACTGAAAGAAAGGATCACATAATATACTATCTAAGCAAGAAGTTCACTCCTTACGAGGCCAAGTACACATTGCTGGAACGCACGTGCTGTGCGCTGACCTAGATAGCATAGAAGCTGAGGCACTAGTTGACATCTTATTCAAAACTGCTGATATCAAGGATGGACCCTCTCAAGTATATCTTTCAAAAACCAATGCCTACTGGGAAGCTGGCTAAATGGCAAATGATGCTCGGTGAATTCGACATCACTTTTGTCACTCAAAAGGCGGTGAAAGCTCAAGCCTTGCTTGATCACATAGCCGAGAATCCGGTGGGATATGACTATAACCGTTGCACACCTACTTCTCTGATGAAGAAGTCAGGTTCGTAGGAGAAGATATCACTGAAGAATATGATGGCTGGAGGCTATTCTTCGATGGAGCAGTGAACTTCAAAGGAGTCGGCATTGGAGCGGTATTAGTCTCCGAGACTGGACAACACTACCCTGTCACAGCCAAACTAAGGTTCCCTTGCACCAACAACATGGAGGAGTATGACGCCTGCATCTTGGGTCTTAGATTGGCGGTAGACATGAACATACAAGAGATGTTATCAGTCGGAGATTCTGACCTGCTGATTCACCAAGTCCGAGGAGAATGGACAACAAAGAACTCCAAGATACTGCCGTACCTTGAGTTCATAAAAGAGCTGAAGCAAAGTTTCACCAAGATAGAGTTCCGGCATGTCCCTTGGCTGCAAAATGAGTTCGGGGATGCTTTGGCCACCATATCTTCCATGATCAAACATCCAGACAAGAACTACATTGACTCAATACCCGTTACGGTGAGGAAGCAGCCAGCATACTGCTATCACGTAGAAGAAGAATTGGACGGACGACCTTGGTTCTATGACATCAAAGAGTTCCTCAAAGAAGGCATCTACCAAAGGATGCGACAAACCTAAAAAAAAAAAGACACTGAGGAGGTTAGCAAATAGTTTCTTTCTGAACGGAGAAGTTTTGTACAAAAGGACACCTAATTTGGGATTGCTGAGACGTGTGGACGCAAAATAAGCTGCTAGATTGTTGGAAAAAATACACTTTGGGACGTGCGGCCCACATATGAATGGTTTCTTGCTTGCAAAGAGGATTTTGAGGGCTGGCTATTTCTGGATGACAATGGAGCATGATTGCATAAAGCACACAAAGGAATGTAATCAATGCCAGGTCCACAGAGATATGATTCGAGTGCCTCCTAATGAATTGAATATCATGGGTTCACCTTAGCCTTTTGCTGCTTGGGGAATGGACGTCATAGGACCCATCGAGCCAGCCGCATCCAACAGACATCGTTTCATATTGGTAGCCATTGACTATTTTACCAAATAGGTGAAAGCTGCATCATACAAGCCAGTGACAAAGAAAGTGGTGTCAAACTTTGTCCGTGATAAGATGATCTGTTGATTTGGAATTCCTGAATCCATCATCACTGACAATGGGTCCAATCTCAATAGCGACCTAATAAAAGAAACCTGCAAGGTTTTCAAGATCAACCACCACAATTACACCGCATATAAACCCCAAATGAATGGTGCGGTCGAGGCGGCCAATAAAAACATCAAGAGGATATTGTGCAAGATGACAGACAATTCAAAGCAATGGCAAGAACCTTCCCTATGCTCTGTTAGGGTACCGCACCACAATGAGAACATCAACGGGGGCTACTCCTTACTTGCTGGTGTATGGCACTGAGGCAGTGATACCAACAGAAGTCGAGATACCATTTTTGAGAATCATCCAAGAGACACAGTTGAAAGACACCGAATGGATCAAAGGAAGAATGGAGCAATTAGCCCTCATCGACGGCAAGAGACTGAATGCAGTATGTCATGGGCAATTATATCAGAGGAGAATAGCTAAAGTATTTAACAAGAAAGTTCGAGAGAGATCCTTCGAACCTGGGCAATTGGTACTAAAGAAGATATTTCCTAATCGAGAAGAGGCAAAAGATAATTTTGCACCAAATTGGCAAGGGACGTACATGGTTCATCGAGTTATGAATGGAGCAGCATTGATACTGGCAGAAATGAACGGGGAATTTTGGCCTAAACCAATCAAATCAGATGCTTTCAAAAGATACTACATATAAGATCTTGTACTAGCTACGTCACGACCTGATTTCCCAAGTGGGATACATAGGCAACCTACTCAAGGTCCGGTCGCATAAATACAAAAATTTCATTCTCCCATAAAACAAACACTGGAGCAGAATTTTTGAGGAACTCTAAAAAATTCCTAGAAGACAAACGTAGTTGACACTGGGGCAGAAATTTTTGAGGCCCTCTCAAAAATTGCAAACACAAACTGAGGCAGAATTTTGAGGTCGCCCTCAAAATTCATTCGATGGAGTTTGGAACAGCATAAGGAGCGACGACTATGACTTTACACAACGCGACCCGTGACTCAATGGGATAGAATATTTCACCTTACTTCTTTCTTATAAAAGTTTTCAAAAAAACATTTGCATTATTTACTATTCTATGCATATCCCTATCATCCCGGCCAAGGTCCCGACACTCATGGGAAGCAAGCGCAAAGCAAGCCAAGAATGTACAAACAAAAACACCCCACACAACTCACTAATCTTTCTTTGGATGCAGGCACAAAAGACACGCAATTCGGCAACACATAACAGACAAGTTTCGACAAAGGTTATCAAATTCCTCCTATCCTATCTAATTTTAATGAGGGTACACAGCCCGAAGCGTCGATTGAGGGTACACAGCCCGATATTGTTTTGCATTTAATTTTGCTGAGAGTACACAGCCAGATACGTCGATTGAGGGTACACAGCCCGATATCGATTTGCATTTAAATTTGCTGAGGGTACACAGGCCGAAGCGTCGGTTGAGGAACACAGCCCGATATCGATTTGCATTTAAATTTGCTAAGGGTACACAGCCCGAAGCGTCGATTGAGGGTACATAGCCCGATATCGATTTGCATTTAATTTTGCTGAGGGTACACAACCCGAAGCGTCGATTGAGGGTACACAGCCCGATATCGATTTGCATTTAAATTTGCTGAGGGGGACACAACCCGAAGCGTCGGTTGAGGGTAAATAGCCCGATATCGATTTGCATTTAAATTTGCTAAGGGTACACAACCGAAGCGTCGGTTGAGGGTACACATCCCGATATCGATTTGCATTTAAATTTGCTGAGGGTACACTGGCCGAAGCGTCGGTTGAGGGTACACAGCTCGATATCGATTTGTATTTAAATTTGCTGAGGGTACACATCTCGAAGCGTCGGTTGAGGGTACGCAGCCCGATATTCGTTTGCATTTAAATTTGCCGAAGGTACACAACCCGAAGTGTCGATTGAGGGTACGCAGCCCGATATCGATTTGTCATTTGAATTTGCTGTGGAGGGTACACAGCTTAATGCATCGACTGAGGGTACGCCGACCGATGTTGAGTCTAACACTTGGCACAACAAAGGACACAAAGTCAAGCATAGTAGACACAGCTACGTATGGTAAAGAATCCTATAAAGACAATCCAATCCGACGGGAAGGTACATTCTATATACATTATTTTGCATACACATCTTTACTGTAGGGTATACATAGACAAAGCGAACGTTACCACCTTACTTCTCAACAGTTCCCGTAGGTCATAGGCACTCCTCTAGAGTCGTGACAAAATTGGCCGTATTGTCAACATCTTTTCCCAAAAACTCTTTCGTCATCCCCGGGCAAAGAAGGGCAGCTGTTGACACCCAATTTTGTCCCTCCTAGTTTTAAAGCAATCGTTTTCAAATTATACCCGCAATCGTGCATTTATTCTTGCCCCGTCCATTCTTTCAAATTATCTTCTCATAATAGCCTGGCAATCAAAGCCATTTTCGAAAACATCATTGCAAACTATAGCAGTGTTTACAAAATATACATTTTCATTTTAAAACTCCGCAACCACCTCTATTTTTGATAAATTTCCCAAATCATTTTAAATCTTAAAATACATTTTTTATACGCATCCCCCTAGCCATTTTAATGTTTTAAATTAATTCCATAATTTTTCTACAATTTATACTCATTTTATACAATTTTTATTCCTATTTTATACTAAAAATACACCAAATATACACTATTTATACTCTCCTATTTACATCTCATATATCCACCTCACTTATCCACGTCAAGCCTACGTGGCTTGATCCCAGCCCTCCATTCTTTTGACCAACAGCCAGAAACTAATTTTCCTTTTTTAATTACTCTACACCTCCCCCCCCCCGAAACCCTATTCCCTCTCCTCATTTCTACTCAACATCACGCCGCCTCTCCCTTTTCTCCTCTCTCCCGTAAAACCCTAGCCTCGCCGCTATTTTCTTCCTTTTCTGGTCACTCCCGCTGGTGAAATGAAAAACAAATTACACCATCGTGCTCCTCTCAACCTCCGCAACAAAACCCCTATGGCAATTCCTCATTTCAACAAAGGGCAAAACTTGACCTAGTGTCAATCAGCGTCTCTATAGCCGGAAAAGAAAAGTCTCCGGCCACATTCAAACAATAATAATGGCATCATCGTAATAAAAAAGAAGGAAGAACCATCGTGCATATGCGAATGGAATCGATCCGATTCCAACACCGAATGGGTAACCCCTAACCTTTATGTTTTGTTCTGAACTTGCGAGATAACGTGCCTAAATTACTTAGTTTTCTTTTTAGGTTAACATGTTTGTTTATTGCGTAGTCAATTAATTAGGATAACATTCCATGATCACTATTGTCTTGCTTAGTGCATTGATTTGCTTCTCCTGGTTCTGTGTCCCATGTCTTCCTTGTTAGGTGTTGTAGGAAATTGCAGTTTAGGCATGACTTTTTGTGTCCCACACTGTATTTACCCTTCTATCATGATTATATGTTCAAATGTGAAAAGGGATGATCTGATGGGATAGGCTTAAGTTTTTAGAAGTGATTTGATTAGGATTCTTATTGAAAATATAGATGGAAGTCAGCATGATCATTGATATGTTGTTTCTTGTTATTTGCCAAGGTTCAAACTTGTTTGTGAATTAGTTTGTGAATCTAGACTATGCTAAGGGTAAAGGGAGGGAATCCAAATCAATTTAGGATTGATTTGCCTCAAGTTTTGGGGCTGATTGCTTTATTTTTTGAAGAACTTCAAGGCTTGTCCCCTGTTATTTTTGGAAGGCAATATTTCTTGCCTTGTAAGGTTTACCCATTTGAATTCAAATCTACTCACCTTCACACCTATATAAACTTGTCCTTAGACACAGTTTTAGACACACTTAAGCATCCTGCATACTCTTCTCACAATTATTCACACCTTGAGCATTCTGCTTACTTCTCTCTTACTGAAAAGCTGTGGTTACACCTTTAGAAGCATCATCACTCTCTTCTGGATATTTCTTTCTGGAAAATAACTGGATATTGCTTGCATCTCTCACCCCTGTCTCTTTTCTGATCTGCTTGCAAAGTAAAACATGACACCTGCCTCTATTGCATCTTAAACTTACACTGTTTCTTTTCCTATGGATTTCTTAGCATGTCTGGCTGGTATATGTTTTGTTTGGGGGCCTCTTTTGCCCCACTAGTGACCATTGCTTTGCGGTCTTGTGTGGATAGCATTTTGGATATACCAAAGTATGGCTTACAGGGTTTTAATCTCGTCTGGTTTGAGCCTGGTAAAGGACTCATCTGTTCATAAAAGCTAAGCCAAATAGGCTATTAAAACTGGTGTAGAATAGGGCACCTTCCTAATACTTTGCTTTTTGTGTGATATGCTCCCTTAGAAATTGTCCCATCTCTGTATATTCTTAGGATCCCTACCTGTATTCTTTAAAACAGGGACACACAGTTATGACACTGTGTATATGGCCACCCAGGGGCCCTCTCTAACCTATCTCTCCTTATGTGTTGCATCATTATCTTTTAATAGAATTGGAAACTTTGCATGACAATCTGGTTTTAAAAGGTCATAAACATGTTTGTGAATATGTGAAAATCTGAATTTGATGTTGTAGTTATGACTCAAGCTTTTTCTTCGCGTGAAATCTTGACAATTTTAGCAACATGGACCATTTTCTGAAAAAACTGCTCGTAATCTGCTTATCTCTGCAATTTAAAACTGCCTCTGTTTTTGTATAAATAATCCAGGCCAAAAACTATTTTAAAAATGTGGCCTCTATATGTGTTAAAATATTTTTTATTACTTCAAAGCTCCTATACACTAATCTAATAGTGTATATGGTTGTATATGTGATAGGAGTCGATTATATAAGTATATATATATAAGCTTTCTAAAGTCTAAACTATTAACTACTCATGCATTTGCATGCCTATTCTCATAACTATCTGCGACAACCTCCCCCACCCCTCCTTATTTGCATTTATGTGCTTTGTGTAACTCACTTTTTAAAAAATAGCCCCTTTACCTAAATAATTTTCAAAAATGACCCCTAAAAAAAGCCATTAAGGTTAGGGCTCGACAATTAATGACGAGTCACACCGACTCTAAATAGCTAATATTTCATTTTAGAAAACAACAGCAATTTGGTTTTTGTCTAAATCTGAAAATTATTTATAAAACTGTCCACTTGTGCAAAACTATTTTAAATGTTGAAGTTGCACAAATAAACTGAAATTCGGTACTCTTTTGTATGATTAGCCTTACTTACGATTAGGCATTTGTATTAGAGGCCATAAAATGCCATTAGGCTTAAATATAGGTCGTATATGAAACTTATTTGCATATGTGGATTAAAATTGCATAGATGCATTTACTTTCATTTATTAGATATGAATTTAACCTCCCAAGTTAGTATTTCATGATAGTGTTCACAACTTTATCTTAAAATATAGACTCGGGCGGGAACCACCTTCGGGGGAGTGCCTAACACCTTCTCCCCCGAGATATTTGGACTTCTTACCCTTCAAATCTCTGAAACCGGACTAGTATGATAACTAAATTCGACTTTAGACGCTTAGATGGCCTAATACACCTTAGAAAACTATATTAGGTGGCGACTCCAATTCCTGAACTCAAACAAGTTATCCAGTCAAATCCGAAACCCGACTACCTTCGAGTTGAGTCTAAAATCGGGTGTGACAGTCGATGCCAGTGTCAGTGCCAATACCAATGCCAATGCCAAAGCAGTTGATGGTGAAGTTGATGCCACCAATGAAAATGCAAATGCAGTTGATGCCACCAATGCCAATGTTGGAGTGGAAGCTAGTGTGAATAATAGTGAAGTGCTCATGAAAAAAGGTGAGGATGCTGAGGAACAGTTTTATGAAGTGGAGGATCCATCTCATGTTGCATTGGAATCTAACTTGAATGGAGGGGTTGGAGAAGATGTTGAAGACCCCAACTATAGAATTGCGGGTGTATTGAAGAGTCTGAACAAAGAGTTGATTGACAATGATGAGAACAAAGATTGATTTTTTCAGTCGTTTATGTTTTGATGAACAATAGTTAACAATTATATTTTTGAGACTACTCCGGTATTTATTACCTTGTTTGAGTATTAAATTGTTGAAAATCCATTGTAGTAATGTGTTACATGTTTCCTTGATCAACCATAATTGCTCAATTCATTTTGCTAGTGTTTAAAATGCAAGTGATCGTGGATCCCTAAATAATTTAAAAAATTTGGTGAACCCCACCAGTTGATTGTTCACTGTTATAGGTCTATCATCGAACAGACCTAACTATTGACTGTAGTTGCAATTTTATGCATCTTCGTCTATATAGTTCGATTTATTATACTATATAAGTTGGACACTGTTTGAGCATAGACCAAATGTGCATAGACTGAAGACAAAATAATATTTTAAACAATTATAACGAAATAGACATTTATTAATAGACATGAAACTTAACCAGTAAGCTAAGTAGATTGTGTGGTAGATAATAGAAGCGTGTGGCAAAATCTAATTGGTTCAATAAGAAGTGGTGCCTCTTCACTAACCTTTGTAACTCTTCAAGGTCATCTCTATATAAACCCCTCAAATATGTGTGCTGACACGACCCGAAATCCGGTTAGGCCGTGCGGGCACCCGACATCCTTCCGTAGACCCATCGGGCGAACCCTTATCAATTAAATTAGGAAAATAAATATAATTCAATTTATAAATAATAACAAGAGTTGGAAAAAGTACAAACATAATGATACCTCTAAGTTGTAAAAAAAAAAAAAAAAAAATTACAGCTGACTACCCACATACTAGGTTTAGGGCTTTTCAGACTAGACATCTAAGAGTACAGAAGAAGACAAATACCTCCTGAAGGGAGCAAAATGCAACTGAAATAATAAACATAAAACTGGTGGCCATCCAGAATAAAAGCTGGCTCACCCTGACAGTTGAAGTCGTCTTCGCTCCTTCACAATGTGGCGAACTCAATCCTGGAGCGAACCTGCCGAAATGAAATAGATAGACAAGAAACAAACAACAAACAAGGGTAAGTCAAAAGGACTCAATAAGTGGGGCAGACTAGCCACCTCAAAGAATAGGATAGCTAGCCAGGGAGAAGAAACAGATAAACCAAATTCCTTTTATTTAAATTATAAAAAGGCAGAGCCAGATAACAACCGAAAACATGTAAGAAAATTCTAAACTCAACCAAGGGTGCGTGCCAGAACATATCAACAAATAAGCAATGCACATATAAGCAGAACAGTAGTCATGTAGCGCAAGTCTACACAATGGTATGAATTGAGATGAAATGAAATGAAGTGAGATGAAATGAAATGAAATGAAATATGATGCAAAGGGTCACATGTGCCGGTAATCCCATCCCGAAGCGGAATACTCCTGCATTCGAGGGGAATCCAATCTGATAACCAAATGAAGCGGAATACTCCTGCTGCTGGGGCTGAATACTCCTGCACCCGATATAATATAAACCAGAGGCGGAATACTCCTGCACTCTCTTGGGGCGGAATACTCCTGCACCTGATATAATAAAAAACTGAGGCGGAATACTCCTGCACTCTCCTGGGGCGGAATCCTCCTACCATCAATATGATACAACGGAGCGGAATACTCCTGCTCCTGGGCGGAATACTCCTACCCTCAATATGATACAGTGGAACGGAATACTCCTGCTCCTGGGGCGAATACTCCTGCACCCAATATGATATGCAATGTAATGCATATGAATGACATATAATGCATATGGATGCAATGTGATGCAATAATAACCCTTCACCGGTGCGGGACTTTCACCGACAGCCGGGAAGTAGATGCCAATTCACAGTCAGAGTACAATGCTCAGTTCCTCAATGCAATACCAACAACAGGACATAACATATAATACAAAATGTAAATCTAAAGCTAAGGCGTAAGGAGTACGCCTATCGGCAGCTACACATGTAAGGAACACGTGGTAGAAAATCCACGAGGCCAGGTGCCTCCAAAGAAATGGATATAAACACTTACCTTGTTACAAAGTTAGTACATCCACTCAATAACCGCTTGTCCTTTGGTTTCATTGCCAAACGATCCCACTCTATTCAATAAGCAGAAAAATATATCAAATTAGGCTAAAGGCTTCATTCCTCACATTTTAGGGCAATCCGGTTAGGATCCTGATACCCTATTCGCATACGCAATACGCAGGCCAGGCCTATGTACAGGGTTTATGGTCACATAACCAAACTCTAAATAAATTATATATATATATATATTGCCCATAACTCACTGAGTACAAATATATAATCAATTCCATTATCGGGGTCCAATTGGCACTTTAAACTATTAATTGAACTTATTAAAATGATGTCTAATATTTCAAGTTTTACCATTAAAATATATTCAAACACACGTAATAAACTCAAATAATATATTAGGATCATTACCTGAATGTTTCGGGGTAAAGAATCTATCTTTTCTCCGGATCTTTTCTCATTTTCTGGCATTTTTTTCCTGCGTGTTTTCTGTTTCTCCTTCTGCGTTTTCCTTTCATGTTTCTGTACTCTGTTTATGTTGCTGCTTACTTATAGAAAGGGTGGACCACCCCCTCTTAATTTTTAAGTTTTTGTCTTTTCCTTTTTCCTTTTTTATTTTCTTTTCTTTTCGTGACAAAAATTAAAACGGTACCCTACGATGTTCGAAATAATTCCAACTTTTGCATATAAGTTATACAAAATATATGAAGCATACTCGTGAAGGCGGATCTCAAATCGAGTTCCCGCAACTCAAAATGCGAATTTAAATGAAAAAAAGTCAAATTATTTAACTTTCGGTATTATAGTGGAAACTAGCCGAACAACATCGAAATTCACTTTTGAAAGTTCACAAAAGTCATAAATAATCATACGAACCTAACGGCGCTTTCGGATTTCGAATCCGACCTTATTCGCCAAAACCGAGCTCGAAAATCTCTTTTTAATATTTATTGACGATAAAAACTGAAACCTTCTTCCGATGCCTACCAAATGAGGTCTGATTTAGCTCAAATTTTACAGACAGGTCCTAATGCACATTACGAATATTTTAAAATTTTCGGCATGCCAATCGGAGTCCTAACTTCCGAAACGACTGACCGAGGTCGTTTCATTCTCCTCCACTTATACTCTCGTTCGTCCATGAACGAGCCTAAGTCTAAAGAAAAATTCGCACTGATAACAAGAGAACTTGCACGACCTTCATGAGCTACTCCACATGTATTATCTCATGATTACATGATCAGAATTATAACACGTACACCGAACTCTTTGAATAAAACATATCTTGATAATATGATAACGCCATTGCCTAGCTTATTTTGACTAAACTGACACTTCCTCAATTATGAGAGGAGATTTTTACTTTTTGGAAACAAAGATACACGGAACTTTGAATGGGTTAATATGATTCCGCCGACGAATCACCTCGTCGATATACTTTTCGATATAGAACAAGTCGATGGAACTAGGAATTAGTTCACGCTTGAACAACACCTTAGGAATTTAATATTAGCATTCATTATTAGAGGAAGACTCCTCCACTTAGAGCATAAACTCATATAGTTAATTTGAATAGGAATAGCAATCCTCGTACAACCTGTAGGATTAAGGAAGACTTAGCTAAAACATAACGCGGCTCAGACCTGAGCTACCAAATCACCCTCTCCAGTTGCCAAACAGCTGCAACTCTCGAGTTCACAACTCCATACCTTTGACATAAGCACCACCGCTTGATAGATCAACTTTGGGGTCAAATAACGCTTCTCATTAGCTTTAGTAGCCTTGAAAAACAATAATGTGCTTACCAGGCTATCTTGACACGTACTCTGGCTTAACAGAGGGAACATCACAAGCGGCTACTAACTGCCCAAGCTCACTATTTCCGGACAAGGAAGAAATGGTAATAGACCAAGGATAGAAATAATTAGAACTTCAGGAAGCTCATCTTCTTATTGCTTGGCTACCAAAGCTAGACTACTTTCGAGTCAGGCTAGCCAAAGAATCGCAATTGAATAATAGACATTAAATGAGCTTTATGGAACAAAATCTATGTCAATTTAACCTTCCCATAAAAAGAAAACTCCGACAATTTACCAGAAAACCCTTTTATACCGAGAAAAACTTGTAGAATAACATGACTCTATTAGCGTCTCAAACAAAGAGAAGACACATAGATCGAGTATTGCTTACTAACCACTTTACACCGGAAGAAACAATGACACTTTCTGATGGTGACAAATAAGAATCCCATCATCCTACCGACAGTGAGTTCCAAAGAGAGGTAGACTGACTTGACATTATAACAGAATGAGGCACAACAAAATGCCAGGAAACAATATCGATACTCACTCACAAATCTCTCACAGTTAAACCAGATAAACTAGTAGAGTTATCACAAATGCCAGGAATAAATTATATCAGAAGCTCACCTCTCAACCGCCACTAATTCTTAATAGAAACGACATCCAAAGAAACCATCGAAACATGATAAGACACACTATTTCCAGATCGATCGAAAGAATCAAATCTTAGTCACATGTAAGGGAAGAAGAAATACATGAATCTACTACATCAGATGCCTCAGCATCTTGCCAGAATGGCAATTCATAGAACTACCTCTGCAGCTGAGCCAAATCGGTACTCAGAAGAACCACAACCACCATGCTCTCGACCTTTACTAGACGATGGCATTTTTCTGGCTGATTAAGATCTAAATGAAATCCCTGCGATTGTGCAGGTGCCTGAGGGCAAGAAGAAGGACGACTGTCTTTTTGCTGGAGTAAGGGAAAACTCCCCAAAGGATAACCAAACTCACGATAATGATAACACCTTTTTCACGAAAAATGGAAACTAGATAGATTATTGATAGCTACAAAGAGAAAACTGACTATGATCTTGACGAACTATTTGCACACTGTGAGAATCACGCGTCACAAGCTAATATAACCTGGGAAGTAACCTCCCAAAATAATCAGAACTCTTACCTCCAAAATGGGGAGGGGGGTATGGGGCCCAACAGGGCCGTGGGATCTCTCGCTCTCCCACTCTAACTCTTCCCGCTCTAACTTATGATATGCCTAATACTTCTGAGCAATATCAACAACAACATCAAATGAAGTCCTGACCTCAATTTCTCGAGATATCTGGGATCTCAAGGAAGGAGAAAGGACATCAATAAATCTTTGAATCTCTCGAAAGGCTCATGGACTAGTTCTAATGCCTATTCAGCCATTCTATAGAATTCAATCTGATATTCTGAAACACCAACAGGCTAACCGACAGGCTACCCTGTCCAATCCACTCAAACTGGCAACACTTTTCATCTCGCGCTCTACTCGAAAGGAACTTTTCCACGAATCTAGAAGAAAAACCAAACCAATAGCTAATAAGAGAGCGGTCCACCAATTCAAAGTTGGACCCCTGCAACTGGAAAGCAGAATAATCAACACTATACTGCTCGATATAATCAAGAGCCTGAATGATACGCTGACATCATTTTATTTTAAAAAAAATTACACAGGGATTATCTGATGCATGGCTTAAGAATATCTGAAGGTTCAGTTGAGTAAAGGCTAGCTAACCTGCCAGAATAACTAGAGGCACAACACCTGCTGCCTCCGGAACATACTTTACTGCGACAATATTCAGAACTAGAATAGGTACTCCTTGAGACTGAACATCTGCATCTGCGGCAACCCGATAAGATGCCTAGCGAATAATAGATTCTTGCGGTATCTACATCACCAAGATTCTCGTAAAGCATCGTAGAGGGCCAAGGGAACCATAAGGCCCTGCTCCCTTGCCCATCGCGAGCTCGTACAGCTGGGACCTCGGTAACTAGATCGCCATCACGATCAAAACTCTCGGGGCTTCGTCAGTGCTAACCCCAGGCTAGACCGCTTCGTCTTGAACTCATACGGTTTGCTGATTTGTCGCACGAGGGTTCACAATTACCATGAAGGAATTAACGAAAATACTTTTGCATCCTAGACTGACGCACGATCAGAAAAGAAGGAAGTGAAACTTCCTAAATGCCATCATAGCCTCTCGTAGAGAAGTACAGATGTCTACATACCCATCAGAGAGACTCTACTAGACACTATCTTAGTCTGGATAGACTGCAAATTTGGCTCATAGTTCATATATTATGCTTGAAAAAAAATAGTTGGTCAAAGAAAGTCTTAATGCAATTCAGAGTTATCAAAAGACTTATGCTGATAAGAGGTATCGCGATTTAGAGTTAAAGGAAGGTGATATAGAGTTGTCACATATGAAAAGAGCGTTATCAGGTTTGAAGAACAAAAAGTCCTAGATTTATCAGTTATTATGAAAGTTTGAGCAAGAAAGGTAAAGTGGCTTATGAGCTAGTCTTGCCAGCTGAGTGCCTTCGTCTATCCTGTTTCCACATGTTTATGCTCAGAAAATACATCCTTGACGAGTCACGAGTTATAAATGATGACTTAGCTTATGAAGAGGTACTAATCAAGATTCTTGATAGCCAAGTTAGAAAGTTAAAGACAAAGGATATAGCTTCAAGTATTGCGGCGTAGTCATAGTTCAGAAGAGGGTACGCGGGAGGCCAAAGAAATATAAAGAAAAGGTGTCTACATCTATTTAAGGAACAGATTATGAGAACTTTAAAGGTTTGAATTGTATTTAAATTTTTCTTGTTAATTATGAGTTATCACGTGATTTAGCTCATAGCCGGAGTATAATTAATTCAATAGCATGATTTAGCTCATTGCCGGAGCAGGTTTAATTTATTATTGAGATTTAGCTCCTTGTCGGAGCATGTTTGATTAGTTATTGAGATTTAGCTCCTTGCCAGAGCGTGTTTCATTTATTGTTTAGATTTACCTCCTTGCCGGAGTGGTAGTGGTTATTTTGAGCTAATATTGGTGCCTATGGATGGCCTGTTATGGTGTATTAGTTGTTGTGGTGGTATTTGTGATACAGATATTTTTTTTGGATAGTTCAGTTATAGGGGAGGCTCTGTCGAAATTTTTAAGAAATCCAACACTTGGCCAAATTCTGGAGCGATTGGCAAGTTAGTGGAATGAGAAAGTAGCCTAGGAGTGAGAAAAAAGAATCATTCGAGGACGAATGATTTTAAGTGGGGAAGAATGTGACGTTCCTCAAAATTTTCTAAGTTTTAGGACACTCTTTGGCATGAGAGATATATACGTAAATTCATTTTACGTATTATGTATGAAGAAATACGGTAGAAATAAGTTAAAGTATTTATTATGAATATAATACAAATATATAATTATGTTGGAAGTGGAAGGAAAGATTACAAGAAGGGCCAATTGTTAAATTTAACTTAAAGTGACATTATATAGTCAAATCTTGAAAAGCCACCTAGAGAAGTGGGGCGTGATCCATCAGAAAAAGGACAAGCTATCCTTTTTACATATTGCTTTTCTTTTGACTAAAGGCACGTGCGAAATAGCTAGAAGAGGAATTAAAGTCAAATTCTTTTTACTTGTGGGCCTAGAAGAGCAAATACCTACTACCAAATCAATAACTCCATTCAATTGTACTTAAACAGAGGGCATGCCTAACTTGAGAGTTCCCAGCCAAATCAACCAAAAGGGGACTCCACTCTTGGTTAAATAATAGGCGCATCAGGCTGAAACAAAACGAAAACCTAGTTTTGGTCCTTCGGGCAACTTGACGAAAACCCATCTTTGAGCTATATCTAAGGTAATTTTATTTCATTAAATTAAGATGTGATAATGTTGTTATTCACCACAGTCTAGTCTTATTAGACTATATTCGTTGGGAAGTTTCTCAAAAACCTAGAAAGTTTAGAATATGAACTAGAGTTTTTAAATTGAGATTAAAGATTGAAACCTTAGTATTGATTCACGAATTGGTGGTTGTCTTAGTTGTTGGGTGACGTGAAGTGCATGAATTGGAGCTTACGTTGGATTCGAGGAATAATCGAGGTGAGTTGAGATATACCCTTTCTAAGGTGCTTTTCTCACAAGGTGCATGTATTTAAGGTGTTTGATAAATTGCTTTAGAGAAGTTAATGTACTTTGATTGGAGCGGGCAAACGTTCATTATCCATTAATATTTCCAATTTGTTCTTTCGTATCAAGTATGTAGAATTATGTCTCATAGCTTCCTTTACATCCCGATTACATATCTTTGCTTGGGTATGATTCCATGAGATTATTTCTCTTATTTTATGATTTTTATGAAATGATTTGAAGATTTAGTTGTGTTCGAAAGCTAATAAAGTTATGATGAAATTTTACATGAAAGGTTAAGTTCAAATTGAGGTCTTTGGTGCCAAGCAATGTTTTTGAAATATTTTTAGGAGTCACCTTAAATTCTGAGAAGGGTAAACATGTTCGTAGCCATAGTTGGGCTGCGAAGCGTGACCATAGTCGGGTTGCGTTTTACCCCGAAACTATCCTGACAGGGTAGGTTTGTGCCATAGTCGGGCACTATGTTATATTGCCATAGTCGGGCAATGAATGCTAACATGTTAGACTTTGAACTGTGGGATGCCACGGGGATAGAAAAGAGAAAGAAAGAAAAGATGTCAGACTTGAGCGGTACTCCCTAAAGAAAGAAAGTATAAGCTATTTTACAATATTTAAGGGTTTATTTTGATCTAATGTTTCAGCTGTCCTAAAGTAAAGTTTATGCATTCATGTTTTATTAACTCTCGTTCCGGTCTTAGTGAGGGAGTCAATGATACTCACTGGGTGACGAGCGATTCGTTACTCACGTTCCTTTTTCTTGGAATCTACGTTGGCTTTGTCAACGTAGATGCAGGTCACAGAGGCGATCAGACTACAGGCTAGGATTCTCCCTCACATCCTCCGTTGTTGGTGAGCTCCGCTTTTGTTCGTGGAGTATTTTCATTCGAGTCAGCATTATTTAGTTAGTTGTTACCTTGGGAACTAGCCAGGAAGTTCATGTCCTGAGCAGTGCGTCAGTTTATCAGTAGAGGCTTCATAGATAGTCTAGTATTTCTGGGCTATGGTCCTAACATTATTTTGCATAAAGCAGACTAAAGATGAGTTGCTACTATTAATTATTATTATTCCCAGATTGTTTTGCTACTATTTTCAGAGTATGAGTTCAAGAGAATTGTTGAGTTACATGTATTTTCAACATTATAACGTAATTGACAGGTGTAGATGGTTCGCTCGGTCAAGGTTAGGTACCAGGTGCCGGTCATAGCTCGTTTAGAAAACGGGTCGTGACATGTGCCTCTCCCATTCCATTTTCAATTCAAACATTCTGCATTTAAACTATCAATTAGTCCACCAAAATGGCCGAGCCAGCCAACTCGTGTGATATCGCTAAGAAAATATCATTTTTGCAAAGCGAAGCTGGTTATGTGTGGCACCAAGTGCGAATGAAGGGAGATTTCTTATGGGGAGACACCCATGATAGGTTGAATCAAATCAAAGCGATCAACCACAGAATTGATGAACTTAGTGTACCACCACATCCTGAGACAAATGTCATAGAGGAAGACACATCTTCACCAAATTCATCAAATGTCATGAACAACGCTAATCCACCAAACTAGTCGTTGTGTTATTTTAAAAAGTAATATTGTTCATTTTTATGTTTAACCTTTCTAGCCCTTTTACGTATTGATAATTTTAGTTTCAATTATGTTTTTTGATTACCCATCACTACATGTCTACCAAATTTGAAATCTCCATAGTTAAAGTAGGATTTTATTGTTCCACTTGTGGTTTTGATTGTCTACCACGGATGGTGTATTATAAAAGTTTAACAAATAGAGCAAAAGAATTAATGGAGCACAGAGATCAATCAAACAAACAAGATAATTAAATTACTATTACATTAACAAAATTAACTAGACCCACCAATTACAGACTAAGCAAAATACTGCTCCAATAAGAAGCGTATGCACCAACTTCTTAAATCGATCTCTCTATACCTCAACCTCCTTCAACTTCACTTGCAGTCGCTCTTTCTCTATTTGAACTTCCCTGAGTTGGGTTTAAGGAAATCCCTCCGTTCCCCAGCCTCGAAAAAGCAGAATTCTAAGAAGCTTCACTTGTTCTTCATATTAATGGATCTTTTGAGTTAAATCAAACCTCGCCGCTCCTTCTGCCCCGGAGATTAATCTGGACAACACTTCTCTTGTTTCTTGAGGAAGCGGACTATCATGTCACCTAAAGGAATCACATCCACCATTATTCTAAGCAGCCCAGAAATCAGCAACGTTTGTTAAGTATTTAGTGAAAATTTTAATAGATGTAAATAATTACCTACCTTCGGTGTACGACAACCCCAAAATGTGAGACTAGCATTTGTTTGGGTCCTTGATGTTTTCAGGTTTTCGTTTTCTCCGCAATGACATATATCGGGTTCCACCGAAGAAGATGATGCATATTGCGAGGTCTGGGATATTTTGTATTTTATTATAGCAGTTGATGATAGACGGATGAGAGAGAAATTTAATTTACTTGGTAGTTTATATTTGCAGAAATTTTTTACCGTTGCAAATAAAAGTTACCGTTGAAAAATTCAAAACAAAAAATATAAAGGACAAACTAATTTAAAAATGCTAATCGATATCAGTTTGGTCTATTGTACGCTTATTGAACAACTGTGTTTTGAATGTTACAGTTCAGGACATTGTCACGTGCACGTTTGCAATTTAAGGTTTGGGGTTAAGGGTTTAAGGTTTGGGATCCACGCAATTGGGGTTTGAGGTTCAGGCTCTAAGATCTATGTAGATGATTTTAGCTTTGATGGGTAAATTATCAACGACCGAAAATTACATTGTTTTTTACAGTCAATATAATCTGGTTGATTGTATACTCATATAGTTTTGCTTAAAATAATATAAGAAACCTATATTAAACACTATACAAAGTTGTCGCATAATATATCTTAATAACGGTCAATAACATTGATAAGGAGTGACATTGGATGACTTATATAATATAAGGTATACTTATGCTAAGGTTATGAGAAAGCAAGAGCTCTTTCTCTAAGCATGGAAGTAGATTGTACTGTGAGAAGCGAGCAGTGCTTTGATTGAGTTATATGGGTTAATACAGCCTAACATTATAATAATGATAAATAACATTAGATTACGTTCGCTAGTTAACGTATACAAATGATAAGGTTGGGTATAACAAGATCTCCTTCCCTATATATTGAAGATAACCGTAGCGTGAGAAGCAACTAATACATTGCTTTAGTTATATGGAATAATAACAACACCCACCTTTTGTAATAAATTATTTACATGTTTAGGGCTTCTTAAACAAACGAATACGCATTAATGCTTTAATTTAATCCTTAATCACTATAGTCGATGATGCACCTTAAGAAGGTGGATTGTCCACCATGTACAATCCGGATGATTTGACTGGGAGTATTTATATTTTATTTTTATAATTCACCACATTACAATAACAACATACCCAATGTTATAATTGTGTGATGTTAAAATTATATCATTAAAAAAAGTATTGTCTCAGTCATATTAAATCAATTATAGTAGTGATGATTCTCAATCCTAAATGTTTGATTATCAACTACTTTAGAAATCCACATTTTTTTCATAATTCCACAGTGATTTTAGAAAGACCATACTTTAGAATTCCACATTGAATATTATACAAGATTTTTTATATTTATCTCTCAATTGCATACCCAGTGAAACGGTGAATTACCAACTTTATAACTTCTGTATAACAACGCTTGTCTTTATTTTGGTTGTTTGTATACTTGACGTAGTTTATTATCCCTTTTATCAGATCTATAAGTAAGAGGACACGTGGAGATCTCAGTACATATATCGTAAATTAATTACACTTTTTCCATGACTTTATGTTTAGTTGTTTATAAACTTCAGATCGTTTATTATCAAGTTCATCAGATCTTCAGAAATCTCGCGTCTATGTTTAGTTGTTTAAATACTTTAATTGATATATTATCACTTTTATCAGATCTATAAGCGAGAGGATACGTAGAGATCTCAGTACATACTTATAGACTTCAGTAGGGCTACTATTATGTTAAATAGATCCAATTATCTTCTTTGATGAAAACAAAGCAGAAACAAGAAAAATAATAGCAACATAAACATGTACGTCGGCAGCAAAATTCCACCCATTCCATTCATATATTTTTAATAATTACAAAATAACGAGCTTTCTTTAATCAAAAAGCTCTTTCAAATAAAAAAAATAAAAAGCATAAATAATTAAACTAACTTAAAACATTAAAAATATTTAAAATAAATATATAAATTAAGGGGAACCGGGGGCGATGAGGTCGTCGAAGTTGATACCGATGCGGCAGCACATTGCACGAAGCATACGTGCAATGCGCCTAATGTTCATCTCTTGTCGCAGCCTATCGTCGTTTATACTTCGTATGAGAAGGTCAAGTACTTGGCGGATGAGGAGTGCATCTTGGGTGGGTGGGTGAACCGTTGTTGTGCAGAAAAAAGCTTAAGAAAAGTTGAGATTTATTAGTTGAAATCGTGTGGAAAAAAGAGTAAAAAATGGTTCTATTTATAGATAAAGAAGGTTAAGGGATAGGGGTTTGGGGAGGGGTCTAAAAGTCATGATTAAACACTATTCCCGGAGAGACTTTTCCAATTTCCCTATTGAATCCAATAGGACATGCGACTTGGCTAGTGCACCCGTTAATTTACCCAACATGTTTACACACTTACCTATTATCTACCACTTAATATACTTAGCTTTCTCATTAAGTTTGTTGTCTACTAATATATGACACCTAGTTATCATTGTTTTTGAAATATTGTCTTGTCTTTAGTCTATGCAATTTTGGTATATGATCGAATAGCCAACTTAAACGACAAATATTCAATTTAATATAAAGCCAACATCTATTTAGTGTAGACCATGTATAATAGTTTATACACTATTTTATTTCTAGTTGTGCAAAAAAATTTGCAACTACAGATACTTTTAAAGCCAGTTAAAGTTCATTGTCAACCACGTTATGATTGATTGTCAACTCCACATACTTGGCCAAAAAATACCAATTTCTAGCGCATCAAGACTCCATTATCAGCATATTTAAGTATATTAAACAATAAGCAAAGTAAACACATGTAATTTTGAAGCGAACATATGCAAATTAGTCAAATAACAAGTACATAACAAAGGTTCAAAAATAAATTATTACACTTAATAAATAGCAATAAATCAGTTTGTATTTTGAGCAAAAGGGCAAGTAGTTTTCTTGTGGCCGGGTTGTTTGTTGTTTACATTATGAATATCTATTCTTTCTCTTCTTGGAAGTATATGATTCCTCCCCCATCGATGGTATGCGCTTAACTCTTTTCCTGCCCATTTGGACCTAAACCTGAGGTGGCTTTATGGTTACCGGCGTATAATCAGTAGGCAAAATCCATTCTTCTTTCGGAGGAATGGGACGAGTATTATGTCCACATGTAAGCAGGTATGCGTCCCTCCTATAATACTCAGAAATGTACTGGTAAAGAAACCTATTATACACATCTCCAAAGGCCAAACGAATCTCTTCCGTCGCATGGATGCACGAGATCATGTCCAAGTCAATTGCCTACATGAACTGGTTTTTCTTGTCAGACTCACAATTTTCCTTGTTAGTATATCCTTAGGGTCATCTTATCCCACAACGGAAAAATCACCATTGTCCAGGTTATATGCCACAAGAGCGCTGGCAAGATCCATATGATGCCTGAGCAGTTTCTTAATTCGAGGGACTACTTTCGTGTTCACCTTGTTGACAAACGCACGACACGTCATGAAAATTTCACGGAACCTCTTATTAATAGAATTAAACAGGTGACAATCGAGAATTCCCTTTAATCCAAGGATATTGCATTTACAGATTTTGAAATATTGGTGGTGATAACTTCGTACCTGTGACCTGGGAAATATGCCATGCTCCATTTGTTTGGTCCAACACAAACAAGATAGTTAGCAGCCGCTGCATTTTTTTTACGAAGCTCTTTTAGTTCTTTATCAAAAACCTCTTCGTTGTAAGCTTGAGCTGCAGTATAATTATTACCCATAAAATCACCCCTAAGCCTTTTACGAATATCATTAGCGAGGTGCCTCATGCAAAATCCGTGATTCACTTGAGAGTAAACCCTTGAAATTCTGTTAGCTATGCTACTAGCGCGATCAGAGATGATGCACAGCTCTGGACTGTCCGGTACCACCGCCTGCAGGTTCCAAAAGAGGAAGGTCCAAGAATCATCGCACTCCACATCGACCACGCAAATGCCAAGGAAAAAATATGGTTCTCCGTGTCCAGCGCCACCGCAACTAACATTACACCTTCGTAAGGCCCTGACAAATGAGTGTCCTTAACAGATATTACCTTTCTCAAATAATGATATCCTCTAATCCAAGCAACAAATGAGACGAAAAAGTAATAAAATGAATAAGCATCACTTACAGCCAGTTGGACATGACTTCTGGGATTCACTCTTTCGATTGCAAACCGATATGCATCTAACGAAGTGTACCTGTGCTCCGCCGTCCCCCTCACCATGGCCCTTGCAATGTCCCTTGCCCTCCGAGTCTTCCAGTAACTAATATTTGTTTCCAGATCATGAACAATAGTCGCGTCGATATCTTTGTTCGATTGACCCTTGTTTCCAGTAAACCTATTTTTAATGAAACGAGCGATGACCTCTGCCGAAGCCTGAAGATGGTGGCTTGTAGCATTCTCCACTTCACATGTGTGATCACCACAGTTCTTGGTGATCTTAAATGTATCAAAAGTTTGGTAAGTCATAGCACGTACCATCCACTTGCATTTCAGCGATGCACATGCCACATAATACAAAAATTTTGCACTCTTCTTTGTGCAGAATGTATACATTTTCTTAGTCGCCGCTAACTTCAACGAGAAAATCAACTCATTCTTGTTCAAAAATATTTTACCTTTATAAAAACCTGTGCAGGCCCGTCACGCTCAGATTCATAACTGTCATCACTATTGATACTCTCCTCTTTATCCATGTTCGCAGGATAATATCCACTATCCTCAACCACATGCCTAAAAACATCATCCCATTGATCATCATCAACTGCTATAGGAGATACTGAAGCAGTATTTGAAGATGGGGCAGACCCCTCGACTATCAAAGTAAAAATAATAGGCCTACCTTCATTACCGTCTACATCTAGGAGGTACATGTGCAGAATACTGTCATTCCTAATAAATGAAGGAGCTATTTTCCCCCTCGTAGGCTCAGCACCAACCATATAACTAATGGACACATCGCCCTGATCACAGGTTAATTGTCCGCGTTCAATGGCTCTGTCAATCAACTCGTCAAATGTACCATCCAATTTCGATGCAATAGGTGCTGTTGCACTAGAATTGGAATACCAAGACCAGCATTTAGTCGTCTCTACCCATTTCCCGAAAAAATAAGCACCCACTACTGCATCGCCCCCAATCAACGAACGAGTCGACGATATACTGAAATAGGTCGATGAACTAAAGTAGAGTTCTAATGGAAAAAGAACAATGGCGGAGATGACAAAGCAAGTTACACTACAAGAAATATGGACTTTAGCGAAGGGATATTTGGTCGTTAAAAGTGTAAATCCGGTCGTTATAGGCAAACAACGACTGGATAAAATCTGGTCGTCACCGGTTGTTATAGGATTTCACGTTAAAAGTTTAACGACCGGATTTGGATCCGATCGCTATTTCTCTATAACGACTGCACAATATCCGGTCGTTGTTCCTTATTTTAGTGACCGGAATTTTCCTTCGCTATTCATTAAATCCAGTCGTTAAAGCCTTTTAAATCCTAACAAGAAGCTTGGTCGTTAAGTAATTATTACGACCGAAATCCCTTTCGTTAAACGTACATAAATATAAAAAACAAAAATTGTATGACCCAATTTTCCTTCGCTAATACGAGATTTTAATAATGTATATTCATATATATTTATATCTTTTTCCTGCGATTATCGAATGTAATAATATTTAATATGCTTCAACACATGTATACACAAATCCAAACAAATTAAATAACCAATACTCATAATATTTCATAGTTAATTACAAAAGAAAAAAATCATCAACATTACTAAAATAATATTTCCATCTAACTTGTATGATGTTCTGAAGTAAAAGAGAAAATATTGTAGTCAATATATAAAGAAGACCTCCAAACAATTCCAAAAACATCTTCTGCTTCAACTTTGCTTGCACTTTCTTCATGGATACGTTCTACAAACTTCAAATTTTCATTGATAAAAAGAACAAGTTCCTGCAGTTTACCAAAAATGATTGAGATAGTTTTTCTAAAATTGTATTCTAGTACATACACTATTTCAAAGAAAAACAAACAAAACAAAAAACCTAGCAAAACTAAACTTTTTACGATTCATTTGTTTAAGACCAAAAAAGCTAAATGCTAATGAAAGGTGGTTCCAGAACAACAAAAAAGCTAAATGCTAATGAAAGGTGGTTCCAGAACAATATATTTCTTTAGTTTGTTAGTGAATTTTATCTCCTGTTTTTAAGCCCTTTAAATGCTCTTTTGAAATTCAGATACTATTTTTTTTCTTTTTGTCCAAATTAATCATTAAGAGTGCAAGTTGTGATAATATAATCTAAAAGACTACCACATAACATAACACTTACTAGGATCCCTTATGTGGTATAAAATGCGATTGATAGAGCATAAACTACAAAAATTACTTAAATTAGAGTTTTTTCTTCTCTAATCCAGAGTCAATGTTTTTCTAGTAAAGCTGAAATGTTTCACAATGGAGATATAGAAACTTGGTAAAATCCAGAACAGATACAAAAGTCATTATGCATATTGCTAATGAGAAAAACTACCCTACATATTATTAAGTATATAGGAGTAACAAAGAAAGATACTCGACTTAAAGCCACATGCTAACAAGTACTACCTCCGTCCCAATTTATGTGGCGGTGTTTGACTTGGCACGGAGTTTAAGAAATAGAAGTTGACTTTGTAAATGTTCAAATTTACCCTTGAAAAAGTAAGAGAGAGAAGATTGTAGTAATCAAAAAGTTGTTTGTGGCTTTTAAAGTAAGTAGGGCCCAATAGGGGTAAAATAGAGATAGTGCATTAAATAGTTGACAAATAAGGAAATGTGACATTCTTTTTGGGACAGACCAAAAAAGAAAGTGTGACACATAAATTGGGACTGAGGGAGTAATACTAATCATCATGTCATAGTTGGTATAAAAGCTTACTAACCTGTTATGCTCCATAAATTGTTCACTTGAAGACGATGGTGATGAAGGCTGGCGAAGTAGTGCACGGGTAGCCAGACATTCATATTGACTCTCTAGCTCATCCACACATCTTTCCAGTAATTCCTTTCTTTTTCAACTTAAATCCAGCTCATCCAACAATGTAACCTCTGAAAAATTACCACCTTTCAACTCCTTAACAGTTATCCCACCACTAAATCCACCTGTATGACTCTTGTACTAATGTCCAAAGCACCTTTCTACGACCTCAATATTTTCAACAGAAATCTAGATTGCATTAGTTCTTAGATGTCAGCCTACAAAACGCAAGAAAAAATTTAAGATAATACCAACAAATTAAATAAAGTATGTACGTGAAAGTTACTAATAAATATATGTATTTTTTATTGATTTCAGGCTCTACAAGTTTGGTGGTCTTCTTACGAGTCTCAAAGAAGATAGTCGACATGTCTAGTGGATTACCATCTTTCTCACCCTTCATATTTAATAAACAAGTCAAATAAATATTTTAAACAAAGAATTAAGAGGTTTCATAATAGAACTGCAAGATTCACTTACCAGTTCATAAATAATCTCTCTAGATTAACAGTATCGGGATACTAGCACAGTAGGAATCTCTTTGAAAATGAAGTTCCATGGTAAGTCTTCTAACATCAAAGCACAAGCAGCAAATGTATGAACGACTCATATCAAATTTCATTAAGCTTGCGGACAGTGATGAAATATATGTGGTAACATTTCATTATGATTCTTCTAATATATCAAATTATAAGCAAGATTGAATAAAAATATTACTTTATCAAAAGAATGTAAACTATAAGCAGCATTATATGTGTTGGAGCTAATACTAAACTTGAAAACTTTGGCACTTCGTAAATGTTATGAGCTATATGGGAATCTATAAGCAGTAGATGAAAGTACATCTCCTGAGAGCGAACTATTATGATTTAAGAGAACTTCTAAACTGTTTTGCACATTCTCTTTTACTTGTAGTTGATCAAATAGAAATATTAACGGACTTAATACTATGTTTAACATTTCTTCTACTTAATAAACAGGGATAACAAGCTAATTCTTTTACTGGACGGAACAAAGAAAAAGGAAACCTTTTTGCTCCTCCTATGAATATCTTAAAAAATACAGAAGTACAAAGTAAATACATTCTACCACTTTCAGTAGGTGATCAATTGAATATAAGACCCCTCTAACATATTTTTTTATATTATAAGTAATATGTTATGATAATAGATACCTAAATGACGTCTTTCATCCTATATAGAACATCAGTCTACTTACCAAGAGTCTAGAATATGAGAAGAAATCACCAATCTTTTTGCATTTGCTGGTATCTGAACCCTGGTGCCATATGTTCTTCAATCACTTCAATCAACCCTCAGGCCGCACCTTTGCGCACTAGTGTTACTTAACAACTTGGTTCCAACAATCCCTTTACTTTAATAATTTGCAAGACACATTGCCAGAATTATGAGTAGCAAATTATTGGAGATACTTTTTAATCCCAAAAATTCACATGAGAGAAAAGAGAAAAGAGAAAAGAGTGCAACATGAAACTAAATTCGACAGATACTATGTTTTACACATAAGAAAACTCAAAACAAACAAAATGCTTATAAGAAGCTTAAGAGCGACGGACAAAATATTTTAGTGATGTTCAAACTTAAAAAGTTAAATCCTTCTCTCTGGATGGTTGTAACGGCAAGTGCCTACATACTTCCAGCTGTTTGATATGGAAAAAGAAGAAGAAAAAGATAGGTTATAAACCAATGAATGGTCCAACCTTTGGAGTACTTAAACTGTGTAGAAGAACAAAACGTAAAACCCTCCCAAGTTGACCAATGAAAACAGACTAACCAGCCCATTTTTACGTAGAATGGACAATCAACTTCACCCTGTAAAAGAAAAAAAATAGAAAATGAACTGCTTCCTGTAGGTCTCTGAAATACTTACTCCTCTGTTTTCATTCTCTTCCTAGAGGTTAAAATCTCTATTTGCTAATTTCTCCAAATAGCAAGTACATTCCCCAAGTGCCCCGATCTAAATATAGGCAACATATTCTAAACTTAAACCAGAAGAATCCAACCAAGATTCAAAATAGCATATCATCTCTACCAAGGATACCGATGGAAGTGGCACCCATTTAGCAGGTAATGAAAAGACATGAGATGCTTTGAGATCTTAGGCCACCAGAGGTGAAATAGTGCATGTTGGATTGTTGGATTGTCTAAAGAACAAGTTACTCATCATTGCAATAAATCCTCAAAGGCAGAATTTGCAGCTACCAGGATCGAAATATCACAATGTCATAATTTCTTTTCATTAAAAAAATCAAGATAATAATTGTCGACTAAAATAGACCAAAACAACAGTATATTGATAGCTATAATGTAACAGCACAAAAGGAAGGGAGGAATAAAAAAGACAACCCACAGAAGCAAACAAAACATAAAAGAAGCATGTGATACATTCTTACTCATATAAAGATAAAAGACAAAATCTATGACTGGTCTAATAGGAGGGCCTTTAGAGTTGTGCAATAAAGATGGAACAGAAAGCTGCTTGATGAGAGTCACATCCTCAGTCATCCCATTATTAGCTGATCCAGGCATCCCTGTAGAACTATTTTCTTGTTTCGGAGATGGCAATTGTATTTCTCTTGGATGGTGAAATTTGCAGGTAGCACCAAACTTACATGTCCCCGTCCTCATGTAAAACTGCCACATTATGATTTTAGTAACTATAAACCAGCTACATAGTACATACATATTCAAACAATACTAGGTAAGATGTAATGCTTCAACGAGCAAAAATATTCTCGTACCGTGCATGAGGGTTCAGAAAGTCTATCAAGTAAGACAGAAGGATCAGAATTTTGTACAGAAACCTGAGACTGTAACCAAAATTAACAGTTGAAAATTATGAAACAAGAGAATAATCATTCAGTAACTATGTCCCACAACCATCCACATATGCCAGTTCAACAACGGTATGTTCAATGTTCTGTAAGTGATTTCTTATAAGTCTTTTAGCTCAACAATCTACCCAATACACTAATAGCGTCCGTTCATCTTAGACCATGTTATCAAATTTTAAGATTAAAATTTAATTGTAACTAATATGCACTATAAGCCTTAGATGCATCTATAGACATGCATACTGCTATTTCTGGAGAAAATCGTAACATCTATTTCCACAAGGAAAAAAAATTGTTGTTTCGCACATACGTTGAAGCCAAATTGCCCTCAAAATTGAATAATAAACACATACATAAACAAATCACAAGACCAGACCAAGACAACTGAACAAATCACATTTCGTTTCACACTACAATACAAATATCTGTCTTTAAAATTACCTAAATATGACAGCAAACGAAGATCCAAAAATGCTCACAAAAAGACGAGCTTTAACTCGATACACAGAGTAAATAAATTAAATTAACCAAAAACTTGGCTAAAATGACAAACGCATCTCATCAGTTTGGCAGCACCTTGTGACCATATAAACCAAACATAAGGTTCATAGACAGGTTCATCAAAATCACAAAAGTTTGATTCAAAGACGTGTCTATCAGGTTATTGGAGGTGTTCGAAGAAGGGATATTCGAAAGACTGAGGCAAAAGTTAATTATCAAATTTTTAGAGGGGGAGGGCGAGAGAGACTTTTTGAATGGTGCTAACAGTTAGGGTTTTGATGGAAAACTGAGAAGGGGCGGAAACGTTTTGAGGGAAAAGAAAAGAGGGAAACTAAATAAATGTTGGCGCTCATTTTTTATTTCATTTTTGGCATTAACAGCCGGATATTTTAGTTTTCAAAGAGAGGATATTACAAAAACATTGATTTCAACGACCGTGAAATTTCTTGTCGTTGTAAGTTGCTTATAACGACTGGATTTATATATCTTCGTTAAGATGTGGTCACTAAAAATCAAGTTTCTTGTAGTGTTACCAGCTCAATAAAACACCTCGTATACCATGAATAAGCTGATATCAACCCAATTATATGTCAATGCACACACCACAATAGACAAATTGAAGCTTTTGAAAAAGACGAAAATTAAAAATTTAAAAGCTTCACACGACCACAAATCACAAAAAGATAGATTGAAGATGGGAATTGGATTGTGATATCCACGGAATAAAATGGTATGAATTTGGGGCCTGAAACGAGGTTCGACTGAAGAAGAAGCCAATGAACGAGCTTGAGAAGAAGAAGACGAAAAGGGGGGAATTCTGGTCGGGAAATTTGGGGATGGAGTATTTTTTGGGGTATGGGCCAAAATATAATATTTAAAACTTGGGGGGTTGGGATGTCTAGTTGTTTTTTTGGGTCTAATTAAGCACTAAACATGATTAAATAAGAGGAGATCATCTATCCAATTTTTAAAACTTGGAGGTCATATTTTAATTGAAGGCTTTAAAGAGATCAAAGAGCTAAATGTCCCCACTTTCTTTGGAGAGCATACATGTGACATTTTTACATTTGGTTTTCAAAAGTAGTTATTCGTATTTCTATTTGGTGTTATTTATTTTTCTGAATTTATTAATATTTTCTTCTATTCTTCCTTAAAAAAATAAAAAAAATTATATTATAATGAAAATCCATATTCCTAAAGTAATAGTAAAATAAATAAAATAATCAAGAATAATAAATCTAATACAAAATAGAATGAAAACTCAATAATAATAAATCCAATTGAAAATAGAAACTTAAAATAAATATTGTACCACCGTTATGTGTTATGTCTTTTAACTAATTTATCGTTATTGATAAAATTTATTGTGATTTGCAACTTGTTTATTATTTTTTATTATTATTTTGGTATCGCTGTTATTCCAAGATTAGGTCTCAACTAGTTTATTGTTACTGGTAAAAAAGTATAGAATCTTGAAGAAGAAAAACTTTAATTAGAGACGAATAAAGAAAAAAGTAAAAAACTAATAAATAATATTTAATATTCTAAAGATTGAAGAGAAATGTCACATGGATGACTTTTTTTGGCTTATTTTTTTTTTCCCACACACTAAACAGAGAGTGAAGTCACTCTCCATTCCACTTGACACTGGAGGAGGGGGGTGAGTTTGTACATGCAAATGATAGTTCATGGGGATCGGATAATGTAACCACGCCATAATTTAAGTAAAAAACTTAAAATGGGTAATAGCTTAGAGGGTTTTTAGATTATTATCTCTGCTATTTATACACTGCATCTATGCAACTAATAACTGCCATTAACTAACCAACTTAACAACCACCTCATGATGAACCGGTAAGTCATCACACGCTAGCTGATTCCTCAAAAATTTACTTCATCCATCCCATTTTAGGTCTTTTCTTTGGTTTTTTTACGCCTATTAAGAAAATCATTAAATAGAGTGTGTTTTATTATGTTACTCCTATTTAATGTTTGACTATTAATTATCTTTTTTTAAAGAATTCTTTTAATTATTTACGGTATAGATGAAAACAATTAATAATAAATTTAGTCTTGAAATCCTAAAAAAACAACTGATTTAGAATACACCTTTTTGCTTAAGGGACAACTAATATGGGATGGAGGGATCACAGTATTATAGCAACACTTTAAGCATCTCATTCGTCAACATATCATTGATTTTATTCGTAAACCACTCTAATGAAGAGTATTTTTTAACTTGCTATAGTTGAATTTGCATGTAAGGGAGACCCACTACACTTACAGTACGTACTAGCTTCCTTTTTCCCAGCGCTTGTGCCTAATTATTCACTTGTTCAATAATCCATAGTCAATGGGTATCAATTTTATGTGTTATTTATCGAAAAATTAAATATCACAACTATCTACTTAGGTCAAGCTATAGTCAAACTCCCATTTGTTCGCCCTTTTTATAGATTTAGGGCTGACCCCAAATGTACCAGTACCCTTGCGTGTGGTTGTTAGCTATTATGCTCCAGAACTCTATAGCTTGCCACACAATTTTGCATTTGACCATCCTCAACGTGGAATAGTTCACCTCTTGTTCATCGCTTCATTGACGTTGTGGGTTGATGAAAAGCCGAGAGCTAACTATCAGACTTCAACTATATCCGAACATATATTTTTTGGAGTTGAGGGGAATGAAGCCTGGTCCGAAATCATTCAGATGATGAAAACTTCTCTACCTCGTCAATTTTCGGGTCATGAAAGATCTCGAACCAGACGACATTCTCCTCAACAGTACATGTCTTTCTTTTTCTGTTACGTGCAAGAGAAGAGGAAGAGAGAGAAGACGAACGTAGTGTACTGATAAATTTGTATACATTACTCTTCTTGGGTTCTTTTATATGCCCAAGTATGAAGTCAGATTCTTATATTCGGGAACAAATGACAAAGAGTCCACTTATAAAAAATTAAACCCCATATTCTCTTACGTGGTTTTCACACCTGAGATTTAGGTACCAGGGCAATTGTAAAGTAAGTATTTCCATTCCATGTGAGGATGTGATAAATTTTAATTGAGTAACATGATCAATTAATATTCATATATAGCAGCCCTTAATCTATTAGAGACTGAGGTGTAATTGTTGTATTATTTTTATTAAGCTCGTATTCCCTTGCACAATGATCTAGATAATATGGGTGCAATAAACTTAAAAAAAATACATAAAAGCATGGACATACATAACCTGTTATGCACAAATCAAATATTAATGCTTTGTGTATCGGCTGGTTTTGATTTTCTCATATTCTCCCCAATTTTCCCATATACATCTTTCTTAAGGAATCTCGTGTAAAGCTGAGATAATTCCACTTTAAAGGTTGACTTGTTAAAAGTAAATTATAATGGAGTTTATTCGCAAGATATTTATATATCTTTTGCTTCCCATCGAGGAAAAGGATGGATGGCACTCGGAGAATATAATTGCAGATAGTTTCGATGCCAGGCTTAAATGACAAGCTTATTTTTGCTGGTCCTCCTGTTGGAATTTTCATGAGACGAGCTACAAACAAAAAGAACCAACCATGGAAACTTATAAGACACTATGTACTGTTTATTAATGTTAAATTAATTTTTAAACCTACTTTATGTGTGTTGATGTTGGTTCCAACCGTATACTCATGTAACACAATCGATACATAATAAAGTGATGAGGTCAAGTATCATTCTCTCTAAGAATTGCTATAACCTACTTATTAAATCAAACAAATTCTTCTTATATAAACAAGAAAGTTTGGAAAGTTTATTGAGAATGATTATTATAAATTATATTAACTAATAAAAATAAGGAATTCCTCCTCATTATTCTTTTTTTCTCCTCCTCCTCCTCCTCCTCCTCCTCCTCCTCCTCCTCCTCCTCCTCCTCCACCATCATCATCATCATCATCATCATCATCATCATCATCATCATTATTATTATCATTATTATTAACACGGAGTATTCAAGTAGGTGTACCATGGTGTATGTTATTTGCAGATAACAAAGTCTTGGTTGATGAGACAAGCGGTGAAGTTAACGATAAGTTAGAGGTTTAGAGACAGACTCTGGAGTCTAAATGTTTCAAGCTGAGTAGGACGTAAATGGAGTACATGGAGTGCAAGTTTAGTGATGGATTATATTATTCAGATATTCAAGTGATGCTTGATACAAAAGTCATCCAACAAAAAAAAAAAAGGAAGCTTCAAGTATCTTAGGTCAATACTTTAAAGAAATAGACAGATTGACAACAATGTGGCACATAGTATGGGAGCAGGTTGGATGATATGAAGGCTCACTTCTGGTGTTCTCTACGATATGAAAGTGCCACATAGATTCAAGGGTAAGATCTACAAAGTGGTTGCTATAACAACTATGTTGTATGAGGTTGAGTGTTGGCCAGTAAAGAACACCCACATTAAGGAGATGCAAGTAGCCGAAATGGGGATGCTTAAATAGATGTATGAGTATACTAGGAAAGATAAAATTAAGAATGAGATCATATAGGATAACATGGGAGTGGCCTTGGTGGTGGACAAGATGTGGGAAGCCAGACTGAGACAGCTTGGGCATGTGAAAATGAGGACATAGACGCCCCAGTGAGGAGGTGCGAGAAATTGATTGTGCTGGGTCTATAAAGATGTAGATTTAAACCAACGAAGAGTTGGGTGAAGTGATTAGGCAAAACATGACACAACTCCAAATCATCGAGGACTTGACCTTAGATGGAGGAGCATGTAGATCAAGGAATTGGGTAATAGAGTACTATGGGATTTTATCTTATTCTTCGCTTTACTAGTTATTGATTTATTTACTTTAGTTTGCTTTAATATTTTGGTCTCATTGCTTTTGTTTACTTTGGTATCTATGCATTTGATTCCTCTATTTTTTTATTATTTCTTTTATTTTCTGCAAACTCGTTTGCCACAACTGTTTTTCTCGAGCCGTAGTTCTTCTGGAAACAACCTCTCTACCTCACTTGAGGTAGGAATAAAGTTTGCGTATACCCCACCCTCCCTAGACCCTATTTATTGGAGTATACTGGATATGTTGTTGTATTATTATTATTTTCATTCTTTTTTGGTTAATTAAAACGTTTATTAATCACTAAGAAAGTCACATTGCAACAAGTTAACACAACCTGCTATTCCCATCTAGTTGCTATTATTATTAACTCAATTAGTTAATATTATTATTATTATTATTATTATTATTATTGTTGTTGTTGTTGTTGTTGTTGTTGTTGTTGTTGTTGTTACCAAAGGATATCTTAGTATAAAATATTGGAATTATGTGTTGCTGAGCTTTTGGTTAACATACTAGCTTTTAAATTATTCCTTCAATTTGTGAATTTCTATCCTTCAAATAATGGAATAATCTATAGTTCTGATTTATTTTAGTTCATTATCTTGAAACCTGTACAAATCATTAATAAGCTTGACATGTTAAATATTTTTAGTAGTGCTGAAGGATTTAAAGAAGAAGAAGAAGAAGAAGAAGAAGAAGAAGAAGAAGAAGAAGAAGAAGAAGAAGAAGATAGAGTGCTTTGTGATATTGTTATAATTTCTCAGTTACTTTAGAAATTTGGATATACTTCAATTAGCGGTGGGTAAAGCAACTCGGGTCCTTGTTAAAATCACCCAAGGGGTTGGGGAGAAATAGGATAATTTACCGTTAGTATTGAACTTTTGTCTCCCCGAACCGTTTAACCTTTAGCCTTGATCGCTAAAACTTGGAGATTTTCTAGCTGATCGCCGGCTCCCGGCAGCTCTTGACAGATCGGTATAAAGTGCTAAAAATTAAGCACTTCTTTAGCTGAAGCTAAAAATTAAACAGTGGCAATCGCCACGGCTATTGAGAAATTTTTTTGACGGATTGGCGATTAGGCCTGATTGCGAAAGTATTGGGGCCATAATTGATCCACCATATGACATGTGAACTTCAAAAAATTTAGTGGTTGAATTTCAAAAATATGGCACCATATGTAATGGTTTGCCGTTTTTCCCTCAATAACACTGGTTCGGCATAAATATCCTTCTCTAGCTTAATGAATTATTTTCTGGATGAAAATACCCCCTTGCAACTTATAAAAAGATCCGCACTATCCTTCCATCTTTTTTCTCCCTTCAAATGATCTCTAACCCTAAAAACATGTAACTTTTACAAATTCTCCATTGAAATGAATATTCACGGTTAGGTTCCTTCAAATTCCTACTGAGTTTAAGTAAATATTTCATCAAATGTTATACAATTCAATTTAAATCCTATTTCATTTTACTTAAAATTCTGTATAACTACATCTCACCTGAAACGAGCTATGAATTTTAATACTGATAAAAAATCTTGTCGTATGGGCAGCAAATGACATTAAATCGATATTCAAGTACCAAAAATGTGCAATTTGATAAAAATTAAGCGATCTGTATTTGTTGTAGAATTTAGAAAGAGAAATGCGAGTAAAATTGCATAGCGTATTGTTATAAGGTCTTCCTGCAAGGGAAATATTTTGCCTTACATTCACTTGGAATGACTTGTAGAAAATCTATAAAACTGTGATGAATGAACAACAATTAAAGATCAAGTGAAAAAGGAAAGTATTTTCCTTGCATTCACTTGATATAACTTGTAGGGAATCCATATAACATGTGACTAATAGGCAAGACTTTAAGCTTTGGTGTAAAGAAAACTTGTAGAGAAAATCTATGAAATTCTTGCGGTTAGGCAGGACATTAAAGGTCTGGTGCAAGGGCAACTTGCAGAGATTTTCTCTATAAGCTCTGGTGCAAGAGCAACTTGTAGAGAATATCTCTGCAAGTCTTGATATAGGCAGGACTTTAAGCTCTGGTGCAAGAGCAACTTGCAGAGATTATCTCTGCAAGTCTTGATATAGGCAAGACTTTAAGTTCTGGTACAAGGACAACTTGCAGAGGAAATCTCTGCAAGTTTTGGCTCTTGGCTATAGGCAAAAGTTTAAGCTCTGGTGTAATAAGGGCATGAGTTTGCCCAACATTCACTTTCTATAACTTGTGGATTGTAGATTATGCTTCTATCTTGGTGATCTAACCATTGAAAATCTGAGCGCTCTTTCATCTTCATTATGTGCAGGATTAGTACTATGGAAACAAATTGTATCTACACGTCTTACATAGGAAAATGGAATGCAAACAATAAATATATGAACCATCACATAATACGGATACTTGTGAAAGATGGTATTACCTATCAAGCATGTGAAAAAGAAAATGTTAATGCTCTAAGCTTCAAGATTGATGAGAGTGAAGCAAAGATATGGTTTGAGACCAATTTGGAAACGTGAAAGGGCATGATCATAACAAATGATCAAAAACTTATCACTTGTATGTATCTTCTAAAGAATAATCAGAATTTCAAAAAGTCCAGTTTCATAGTAGAACTTGTTAAAGGAATAGCCCGTCGTCAAATAAAAGCAGCACCAACAGCACACATAAATTCTTTTTGAATGAAGCGGACTATAGCATTGAGTTGCATCAACAAGAAAGTCAATTAATTGACTTAATCGACCAACATGAAGAATTAGTGCTCCTGACTGACCAAGAAATTGACGATGTACGACAAGTGGAAAGGGGAATAGTTTAGGAGGTCAACAGATGCCAAATACTGATACTCATTGAACCACAAAAAAAAACACTATCTGGCCGCCGACGCCAATGGAGATTTACGCTTCCAGTCCTTAATCAACAATGGAGGAAATATGAGAGCCATTCATGGTCAAAAGAGTACGAAAAGAAAAATTCACATTGAAACTACCATTCTAGGGAGTAATGCATTTGACAATTAAGTAAATGCAAAATCACTCTTCCAAGAGAAATACAGTATGAAAAAGTGTATTTCAACCAATTATACAAAATATACAATTCAAGGTTGTTAAGTCATGCAAGACAAGATAATGGCTAAGGTTTCTTGATAAAAATTTCACTTGGTGTTTCCATGCTTCAAAGTTAAGCAATTCTCTTCTTTTCGAGGTGGATGGGTTTGAAAAGACACACATGTCGCATCCTATTTTTTTCGAACCGGTTAAAGTTCGAAATAGGACTCGACTTACTGAGTAAGGAGTTGGAGTCGCCAGCTAACATATTTTTTAATTAGGCGTATAAGGACACCTATTTTGTTTCTAGCTAATTTTATAATTAACTCCAAAACTTAGTCTACGAACCAGAAATTCTAGGTAAGGGTTCAAGTTAACCCGAGAGGAAGGTTAGGCACCCCTCAGGCTCCACCGAATGTGGTTACCGGCCGAACTAAATAATTAGAATTCTAAAGCGAGTGATTAAACTAACTTAGCAATAAAATATTTTGAATATCAAACTATAGTAAATAATTTAAATAAAAGCAATAAATAGTTGTCTCCTCTAATAACTGAGCTTTGTCCAAATGTGCCTTGCAAAATAAATAAACAAGTTAGTAAGAATTACAAACAAAATTAATAAAACGAAATTAGATAAAGTCAATGAGTTTGAATATTTTTATCCTTTTTTGAAAGGTTATCTTTTTGTAAGTTCACAACGATATATCTCGCAAAAATATAAAAAATATAAATTAGTATAATAATAATAATAATAATAATAATAATAATAATAAAATAATGATAATAATAAGGAATAATAATAGCAATTATAAAAATGTTAGTAATACGAACGATAATAATAATAAAGTAAAGAGTTCTTTTACTAATTGCATTCTTCCAAAATAAACTTTGCAATAATATAAAGAAAATGAGTTAGTACTAAAAAAAATAATATTAATAATAATAGTATAAAACATCAATAATAGCAATAAAAATGAATATAAAATAAGAATATTAAAATAAAAGGGGAAATGGGTTTTATAAGAGTGTAGGCTCAGGTTTGTATGAATCAGCTAGAGGTTAGGGACGTCGGTACGGTTGCAAACACGGGACCCTCCGGTTGCCATGCCAAGTACCGGTCCCACCACTCCATCGCCGGCTCATTTTATAATTGAAGCTCATACATGTCATGATTGCCTGTTTGTTTTTTTAGAAGACACGGGGTTGGGATTGTTTAAGTGTAGTATCCGTTCGAATCAGTGCATAGGCCTCAAATTAATTATTTAATTATTTTCCTTGGCCATACAATCATCTGAGACATTTCATAATCAAACACCAGCGTGTCAAAATGACCAAGTCAACACCCGTTTACCAAAGTAAACGAATCCACCATATACCAGCAACCTCATGTGGAGTCAAAATCCAGAGTCATAAAACAAACTAAAAGAAACCATCAGTGAGAGTAATATGCAGTAAAGCAACATAACTATAAAGGAAATAATTTAAGAATAAAAATAATTGGATCCGTGACCAACCGCTCCTGCAAGAACGAATATTAATGGAAACCAAATGAGATCTATTCAAAGAAAAAACGAGAAGCCTCAGTCCAAGACAATTGACTCGCCACCGGTGCAGGGAGGAGGAGCGACTGCCAAGCCGCAGCGGTGTCGCTGCGACCCTCCTATTCCTTTTAGTTTTGATCACAAATCAACCAAGACAAAGGAAAAAAGAAGGAGCTTCGGCGTTGTCGGATTCCAGTGGTGGCAGGGCCATTTCACTACTGCTTGGTGGTTCAACGCCACCAATATTCCGCCCTTTCCACAACTCCCCTATCCTAATCCTCTTTCTCCTTTTCTTTAACTTTTCCGGTGACCCTTGTTATTCCTGCAACCAAATAAATCAGAAAAGACAGAAAAAACAGAAGTATATTATCAGTTTGGTATGGAACGATCCCGAGCCCACAATTTGCTTGTGTCTCCTTAAGAAATCTAACCCCCTCACAGTTGCCCAAGGTTCACGGGTTAATTTCTCCCAGGATGGAACGGGATAACAGTTCTACTGTAGCGGCACTTCAAACAGTAGAACACTGCGAACTCAAAGAAACGGAGCAAATCACACGACTTACTTAGTATGCAGAAAAGAGAGGGAATGCAGTAAGATATTCTGTTTGTGTGTTTCAGTGTGTGTTCAAATGTTGATGACTGACCAGTTTATATAGCTATGGGAAAGGTATGAAGAGTCACCACTAATGGCTGAATTCATTGCCACTAACATCTGAATTCATCACCACTAATGGCTAAATTCCCTGCCACTAACACCTGAATTTACTGCCACTAATGGCTGAATTCACTAATGTTAGTAATGAATTTTTAGTTAATGGGAAAACGTGGGAGGAATAATTAATCTGGATTAATCTGATTAACCCATTCAGATTTCTGTTACACAAACAGATTTAATATTAAATATTAATAATAAATTATTAATTAATTAATATTTTTTAGTTTTGTTGGTCCAAAAAATTAAGTCAATCAATCATATCAATTGACCGAAATCCGAAATCCGAAATCCAAAACCGAAACCGAAGTCGAGACGAGCGAGCGACGACGACGGCGCGAGGCTTCCCTTCTTCTCAACCCTTTTAAGAGCTAAGAGAAGTGAATCTTTATTTAAACCCAACAAAAGTCTTTTCCTCTACCAATATGGGAGAAGGTGCATTTCCTTACTAAAAGGAACCTCTTCACCTTCCCACCCATTTCCCATTCACACTCTATTTATTCCAAAACCCCAACAACCCCCACTGCGTCCCGATCTACTTTTCAATCTCACCCCACCCCCCGCTACTGATCTATATGCCCCATCCCCCGATCTTTGTATGCATTTTTGGAGAGGACGATGATGATGTTTATGTTCTTTGTTGGTTCTGATCGGGGTTAAGAAGTATTGGAGTATGTGTATGATGTGTGGGTGTGTGTATTTCGTTTGGTTGAAAGAAGTTGGTAATTGAGGAGAAAAGAGGTGGGGGTGCGCGTTGCGTGGGTGGACTGTATTATCCGATGATGTTTGTGTGAGGGTACTGTGTATTTTTTTTTTTTGATGGGTGTTATGGAGAAGACGGTGGGAGTTTGGGGTTTTTGCAATGGTACTGTATATTGGAGTGTGTATTTGTGTGTAGGTGTAGTAGAAAAGATAAGGAGGGGGGACCTGGTGTAGTACTGCATCTGTTGTCGATAAAGAGGGGAGAAAAACCAATTTTACAACAAAGAATTGAAACAAAAATAGCTGTTGGGAATGGGCATAACTTGGGGGATTTTTTAGGAGAAGATAGGAAAGGATTATGAGAAGATTAGGGAAAGATTAAGGAGGGATTGGGGAGAGATTTTTGGGATAAGAAAGGGGAAGGAAATCATTTTTATCCAAAAATAGGAGTAGGAAAAAAAATACAGATTAATTTCAAAAATAAGAGATGTACTTGGTTAAATATTGTGTCTAGGTTCAAAGAAGAATGAAATTCAATAGAAAAAGTAAATTAAAATAAATATAAATAAATAAAGAATTTTGGTGGGATTTTGAAGTATGGAGGAATTAATAAAAAGAAACTTGGACATTTTCTTTTTAACTGACCAATATTCAACCTAAAGTTACAAAAATAAAATATAGATATACATATGTATAAATGCACAAAGAATCACTAAATAAGCTCAGATAAAATTATTTAAATATAAATAACTACAGATAATTGCTAATTTGCACAAACCGATACAAATTTGACATGTAGCCTAAATGGCATAATTATATGGTATATCCACGATTATTTACTTCAATATTATAAATATATTAAATTGCACAAACAGTCACATTTTTGACAAATAACCTATATGATGCAAATTGTGTAATAAAACTACATTTAGGTATGTAGTATATAAATAGGGGATAACACACGTAAATGCATGATTTCTAATGTACATTTTTTACAAATAGTCAAATTACACCTTTTAGTTAAATTATAGCCAATTTTAGAAAAAGGATGGATAAAATTGGATGTCAACAACTGCCCCTCTTTGCCGGGGATGATGAGATAGTCTTCGGGCAAAGATAGTTGACGAAGTAGCCAATTTTGTCATAACTGGTAGGCAAAATGATTGAAAGGGGAAAGTGGGAGTTTTGGGGTATTTTTGGCCGAACCCCGGTCTCTGAGTTGCCTACATATCTCGGGTTTCACGAGAATCAGGCCATGTGTAGTTCTAGAATGGCATGTTGCCTGTGTGGGATGATTTATGGCGCACGATTTGGGATGTAAAGACCAAACTTATCCAGGTATGTAAAGTTTAGGTTCGTTATGCTTTGCCTTTTTGGCGGGATAAATGAACAGTGAAGTAAAGGCACTAGCGAAGGTGAGATAACCTCAATTGATCGAGCGTGGAAAAAAAGGCTTATAATCGTCCTAGTTATGAAAATATGGCACGCTACACACCCATAAAGAGGAGTTTATGTATACATAGTTTCCACTTCATCTCGATAAATGGGTAATCTTGCCTTCAATGTTGCCTTGCCAAAGCCGGGAAACATTTGAAGAGCGAGCTTTGTAAATGCGCACGAGTCACGTAAGTGGGCGCGACTAAGCATGAAAACACGCACGATTGACGCAGATAGGCTTAAATAGACAAAGTAGGTATTAGTTGGAAGAAAATGCAAAATGACATCCTAATTTGTAATGAATGATTAGGCAGATTACCTGTGAGAGCATGAGGTGATCAGATTTAGGCATGTCAGTATTTGACAGAATAGATAGTGGTGCACGACACACCCATAAAGAGGAGTTTATATGGACATAGTTTCCGCTATAACTCGATAAATGAGTCATCTTGCCGTCAACATTGTCTTTGAATGAGCATGAGAGTGTTGAAGAAATGAAGCACGATGTAGGCGAATTATTCAAACAGATAGACACGATTAAGCACGGAAACGGACACGATTGACATAGATGGGCTCGAATAAGAAGGAATATGAAACTGACGCCGAATCGACAAGGAAAGATTAGGTTGATCACTGGTGCGAGTATGGGACTGTAGCTTTGTGCGCTTCGGAACTCGGCAAAATAGGTAGCTTGCGGGTGTATTATCCGTAGGATTAAGCTTCTCGAATTGGATTTTGGGATGATTTTTTGTATGTATTTAAGGTTTTTGTGGTTGCACAATTGGTAGTGATTTTGGGTGTGACAATATGGCGCAAGGGTTTGTCGAGAGATCCGAGAGTCCCTGCAGCAAAATCAAGATAAATGAAAATTGAGATAAAAAATAAAGATAAAGTAAACTTTCATGTTGAGTTGAGCTCTCCTTTGTCTGTTCTTCAGGTGCTTAGTGCTAGGGAATGTGTGCCTCTCCTCTAGGGAATATCCATTTGCTAAGTGCTTCTCGTCAGGAGATAATTGCTTTGTCACGCCGAGCTGTCGTTGGATCATCTTGCCAGTGCAAGGACAAATTGTATATCCTATGATAAAAGTGAATTGCAAAATAGTAAATGCATAAAGAGGCTTCCCTGTTGTTAGATCGTCTTGTCGTTGCTCTTAATCCTTTAAATGTTTTCTTGTCATGCCGGGCTATATACCCCTTTTTGTATTAAGTTGTGTATTTTCTTATGCAGGCCTGTCTATCATTCGTTCATTTAGTTACACAACCTTTGTCATGCTATCCTTTCACCGGGCTGTCTACCCTCCAGGCTATTTACCCTTTGTTATGTTGTCCTTTTACCAGAGATGTCTACCCTCAAGGCTGTCTTCGTCTTACAATGCTAAACTCTGCATCGGGCTGTCTATCCATTGCCATGTCTAACTCGATATCAGACTGTGTACCCTCAGTCAATGCATCGGGTTGTGCACCCTCGGTTGTGTCAAACTTGACATCGGGTTGTGTACCCTCAGTCGATGCATCGGGCTGTATACCCTCTGCTGTGTCAAAGTCGACATCGGGATGTGTACTCTCAGTCGATGCATCGGGATGTGTACCATCCGCTGTATCAAAGTCGACATCAGGCTGTGTACCCTCAGTCAATGCATCGCGCTGTGTACCCTCCGCTGTGTCAAACTCGACATCGGGTTGTGTACCCTCAGTCGATGCATCGGGCTATGTACCCTCCGCTGTGTCAAACTCGACATGGTATTATGTACCCTCAGTCGATGCATCGGGTTGTATAACCCCTGATGTGTCAAACTCGACATCGGGTTGTGTTCCCTCATTCAATGCATCGGGTTGTGTACCATCTGCTGTGTCAAACTCGACATCGGGTTGTGTACTCTCAATCAATGTATCGGGCTGTGTATTATCCGTTGTGTCAAACTGGACATCGGGCTATGTACTCTCAGTCGATGCATTGGGTTGTGTACCCTCCGTTGTTTCAAACTCGACATCGAACTGTGTACCCTCAGTCGATGCATCGGGCTGTGTACCCTTCATTGTGCCAAACTTAATATTGGGCTGTGTATCCTCAGTCAATACATCGGGTTGTATACCCTGCAAACAAAAGTAAAGTAAAGTGCAACAAGTAGAATGCTATCACTATGTCATGCGATGTGCTAAGGAGGCTATCGTGTTGCTTTTGTGATTCCCTTCTTGAAATTTTTGGGGGGATCTTAAAAATTTCTAACCACTGTCAAGCTTGCGCCTTTTAGAATTTTTGAGGATCGGGATCCTCAAAAATTCTGCCCCAGTTTATTGTTTATGACAGATCACAGAGAGAAGGTGGTTGTATTGCACTGAACACCAATGTAGTGGCTAGAGTCTGCGTTCGTCCTTTAGTGCGATGATCGACGACTATGAGTATGCGGATATTTGCATACTCAGACTGAAGTTTGGTGTTTGGATTTTGCCGGACTTGGAGGTTGTCCATAATTGTATTTGTCTTAGGTCGTGATAGGGTGTTTTCATGTTTTTCTTTTTGAAAGTCATGAAGCTAACTTTGATGGATTGGCCTTTGTAGAAGTGTGATTGTGGTTTGGGGGGTTAGAGTTTCCCTTTGTTGGTTCTTTTTGTACCATTATCTTGCTTTGATCAATCAAACTCTGAATTTTGTGTTTCAGTATTGGGTGTCTTATGGTGTCATGGTATTAAATGTGTAAGTGATGAGTATAGATCTTGTTGGATCGAATTTAGGAATGGGTGTCTAGGGAGTAGTTTGTCTGTTGGGTGCAATATCTTTGACTGAGGTAAAGGAGTAAAGGCATGAGGGTTTGTCTTTTTGTATGTCCTTGATTGTGTTGAGCCTGATAATGTTGTTGTTGAAAGTCTTGACATGGGGGTTGTTTTTTGTGTTAGCTGGATGCAGTGTGAGGTTGTGAATTTTGCTAGCTTCGATTGTATAGTGATTGAATTTCTTTCTTGCGACTCTTGTATGGGTACAGTGCCAGCTGATTTTATTTGTCTATACTGTAAGTTGTACGGGAGTGGAATTAGGATTTTTTGGGTTCTCTTGGTGTCATATGTATGTGGTTTTGAAAGACTATGTTCTCAGCTCGGCTTGCCACTTCGGCTATTTCCGAATGCAGATTCTTGACCAATTTCAGTGTTCAAGCGCGAAGCAACCGTAATAAAGTGGTGAAATGCACAAAATCGTGTGGGCACATTTGCAAAGATTTGAAGCAAAAATGACAGTAAGCTTAAAGAATTCCTAGACCGCAGATCATGGATTAGCGCTTGAATTTCAAGATTGTGATAGAACACATGGATATCACAAGAGATTGCCTAAGTGCTTTATGTAGATGTCAAGGAAAGGATTTTGGCCAAATGACCGACGCTTGTTCAAACAGTTGATGAGGGTTTGAATGTCAATGAAAAGTGATAAAGATGTTGTGTAAGGAATTGGTTGTGTTGTGTGATAGAAAGGGAGGTTGGGTTTTGTCGAACACCAAGTCCTTGAGTGCACTTGTCATCTTTTCTTGCATATTTGTCTGTCATTATATCTATGTGTCTTTCAAAGTGATACTCAACACTTTTCATACTTGTCAATAAACTGCTGCAATATAGTCCTTAGAGCCCTTATCAGAGGCGTGCCTATCGACACCTGTCAAAGTCTTCGGAACCAACTTTCCTTGTTGGATAATATCTTATTGATGAGCCGCCGAACTTGATGTAGGTTTCCTATATTATGTGTACTCTCAGATTGCTGCGTCCTATTGTAGTTGTCGTCATGAGAATTCATATCACCCCAATAAAGCCTTGTAAGTGTCTCAAATAATTTCATCGTTTTGTTTTATCTTTGCTAGTGGATAGGGACATGCTTTCAAAATACTCGAGGGGTTTCCAAGTTTTTCAATAATGATGGCTTTGTCATTGTGTCTTTGCCTCTCCTTTTCAAGTTGAATCGGCTTGCTTGTTTTGGTTGTGGTGCACAAGCCTTTGCTACATCTCTGTCTTTCCGATATTATCTTTCACTGGTCCTTTGACTGCTATTTTGATCATGATAGGAAGAAGTTGGAAAGTGCTTTAGATTACAGTCATGTATTGCAAGTGGTATGACTGTGTAAACTAGAGCAGCAAAGATGATCCTTGGATATTGGTGTCAAAAGGTCTTAAGGTGAGTTATATGTGCCTTTGAATTTGACCAACATTTTCTTTCTTTGTCAATTTTTTCTCCATGTGCATAGTGCTTGCTGGAACAATTGAGGTACTGGGACAATAAACCAGCAATTTTCTATCTCTCAAGCAATTGAGTGTGGGACTCAGCTAGTGGGGTGTAGTTTTTTTTCGGTCTTTGGTTTGTATCAGGGCGAGGCCTAAGAGGGTATGGTGATGCATTTTCGGTGGTTGGGTTAAGTGTTTTGCTGGTATGGTGGACGATTTGGTGCTAGGATGTGGAATATAGGTCGAGTGGGCTGAGTGTTGTAAACGGGATATTTAGGTGGTATGTGAGGGTAGGTATAAAATGGTGGCGGCATTTGATAATAGTAGTTGGAAGAAGGGTTTTGAATGGTTGATGCAAAAGAGACTTCATCTTTCTTCTTTTGAAAAGGCTCACATTTCCAGACTGAATAGCCTTATTAGTAGCTTGTAGTGCAGCTAAGCTATTGTAGAGAGAGGGGAGAGCTGGTGGGAATTGCTGTGAAAAACTTCCTTATTTCAAAAAATCCTTTGACAAGTGCACTTGCTTAACTATATCTTTTGCCTTTGTATTCAACTCGAGCCAACCTTTTCGGTAATAGATTTTTAGTTTTGTAGTGAGTTAGAGACAGTTTGGACATGCGAAAGGTTTTAGATATCAGGATTTGTACATAGAGCAGGGAGAGGAGGTGCCTCGGTACGAGATTGAATTTACAGAAAGAATTCCTTTAGAGACCTAGAGCAACAGACACATTCATGCAATGCACCCATATCAAATAAGAAATGCATTCTATAATTAGAAGGACCATTTTATGCATGATGATTTTGAAAAGCGCTTTGTGCCAATGCATCTTTTCGTTTGCTAATAAAATGCGGAGTCTAAAAGATAATATTGTATTTATGGACTTTTGTTACATTGGCTAATATTGAAATAGTGCAACATGTGAAAAACATTGCTAGAAGGTTAGATCATGGCCAGGTGAACATCTTTCATGCCGATCCATCCCCAGAAGATTTTTCTTCTTTGGATGAGTCTTCCTCGGACAAGCTTGCCTCTGATGAGTATCCTTGGAAGATGATGTTGTCTGCATCAATTAAGAGTCGGGATATGTCAAATGTGAAGTTCTTCAATGTTTCCCAAGCCGTACTTCCTTTCTCCTCTATTCCTTTGTCATCCACAATGTTCATTGTTTCACTAGCCCATACACCGATAGACTCTATGCATTTTGTCAGGAGTTCTGTCTTACTGCGCCATTTGCCCTTTTCTTTGTTCTTTGCTTCAGCCAAACTTTGTTTCTTTGCTATTTTCCCTCGTGCCCTTGCCAGTTGTTTGTGTAACCTTTTGTACTCAGATTCTAGCACATCAGCATTTTTTTCCTTTTTTTTTGTTGCACTTTGTTGAACTGCCTTTGCTATGTCTTTCCTAAGCTAGTCTGGATAGTCTTCATCATAGCCAGCGTCAAACCTGTCTCGTCCAATAGTCTCGATTCCCATTCGTTGCATACTAATATCTTGTTTTTGAACGGTATCACTCCTCCGAGAATATTTGCTTTGAAACTTCTGATGTTTGCAATTTGGGGTACAGTCTGCTTTCTCTCTACTTGCTAAGTGCCCTTAAAGGAGTGTATGGGTAAACTCCTCTATAGCCCACTAAGACAAGAAAAGAGTCTCCTTTGGATCTTGTGATTACTGTTGTGCTGGGAAAGTAATCAAGCACCCATTGTATGTTTTCAGGTGTCAATTGACAGAATATATGGTGCCAGCCTTTGGCAGGTCCCATTTCCCAAGAGCCTTGTCCATGCGGTCGGTATGAGTCAAGATATAGTTTTGTCTTGGTGTGCAATGGAAAGCTTTCGTTGTACTATCCATCTTTTGCAAATGCTCCATCAGCCAAAGTTGTAAAAGCAAATTGCAATCTTCGAAGAAACCATCACCCTTCTTGCATCTTTCTAAGGCACGGTTCATCTCTGTTATGATCATAGGTACCAATGTGTATTTTTTGTTTATGTCTTTGAGTAAGGCATCAACATTTGAAACCAAGCAAATATCAACTCGTCCTTTGTGTTGTGGAAATACGACAGTCCCTAAAAAGCTGGTGACAAAAGCAAGTACCCTCCATTCTTACCAATCTACCTGGTTAATGCTGAAATAGTCTTCGGATTCTTGAAATGCCTCTCTATACCCAAATTTGATGTAGAGGGAAGTTAGAGAAATTCCCGATTGCCTTATACTATCTGCGCATAATTCAGGCTTAAACCCTACCATTTCAAAGAACTCCTCGCGTATAATATTCTAGGCATCAAGACTTCTTCATTTTCAAATGGTAATTGAGTTAACCCGCCTATTTCTTCCAGTAATGGCGTCAACTCTACACTCTCAAAGTGGAAAACTGCTCGGTGTGCATCTTAATAGTGTACTGCTGCTTCTATTATGTCGTATGCTCTATCAATGAAATCAGGCTCCCCAACACCACTTCAACTCGGTCTTGTTGATCTATGCTTAGGTTTCTGCACCAATCTTTGAGCAACTAAGGGATTTCAGCAACTATGTTAAATGTTCTATTGGCCATGATCTTTTGAAAAAGGTGAAGGACGATAGGAAAATGGAGAAGAAAAATGCCTAAGATTCGCTTTATTGTGAACAAAATGATCAATGTGTGGCACAAGCTTTTAAAAACAATGCAACAAGGAATACGAAGAGATGTGTCGTTGTGGGTTTTTTTAAAGAAATTGTTTTAAAGAAGAAGAAATTTTTTTAAAGAAAGAGATTTAGCAATTTATAGAAGATTTGAAAATAGTCGAAGTGTGAGACGTGTTGTACTATCCTAAAAGAATCTTCCAAGAGTTGGGCAATCTTGACAAGGATATGGTTTTCCCAGGCAAATAACCAAGGGGTGGGAACGTTTGGAATTTTTGGCTGTATCACGGACCAACTATACCCCCAAACCGTTCCCCCTGAAGGGTTTTTTGAGAGTGAAACGGCCGTGAGATCCACGTAACCGTTTATGGTGTGTGCAAGTGTAAACTTTTCAGGAGTGGAGGAAGTGTGAGTGACATAAACAATAATAAAAAATATATAAAGAATAATGCGCCAAAATTTAAAAATTTAAATATAGATTTTAATCCTGCAAAAAAAGAAAGGGAGAAAAGTTAGTTATCGAAATAAATGGAAAGAAAATAAAGCAAGTAAAGAATCTCAACTTAAAGTCCGTTATGGTTTGAACCTTGATATCCCCAGAAGAGTCGTCATTCTGTCGCATCCTATTTTTCCCGAACTGGTTAAAGTTCGAAATATGACTGGACTTATTGGGTAACTCACGGGTAAAGAGTTGGAGTCGCCACCTAACATATTTTTTAACTAGGCGTATTAGGGCACTTACTTTGTTTCTAGATAATTTATAGTTAACTCCAAAACTTAGTCTACGAACCAGAAATTCTAGGTAAGGGTTCAAGTTAACCCGAGAGGAAGGGGTTAGACACCACTCAGGCTCCACCAAATGTGGTTACCGGCCGGACTACATAATTGGGATTCTAAAGCGAGTGATTAAACTAACTTAGCAATAAAATATTTTGAATATTAAACTATAGTACATAATGTAAATAAAAGCTATAAATAGCTATCTCTTCTAATAATTGAGCTTTGTCCAAATGTGCCTTGAAAAATAAATAAACAAGTTAGTAAGAATTGCAAACAAAATTAATAAAATGAAATTAGATAAAGTCAATGAGTTTGAATATATTTATCCTTTTTCGAAAGGGCTATCTTTTTATAATTTCACCACAATGTACTTCGCAAAAATATAAAAAATATAAATTAGTATAGTAATAATAATAATGGTACTAATAATAATAATAAAATAATGATAATAATAATAAGGAATAATAATAGCAATAATAAAAATATTAGTAATAAGAACGATAATAATTATAAGGAGTAATAATAATAAAGTAAAGGGTTCTTTTACTAATTTCCTTCTTCTAAAATAAACCTCGCAAAAATATAAAAAAATGAGTTAGTATTAATAAAAATAATATTAATAATAATAGTATAAAATATCAAAAATAGCAATAAGAATAATAAAATAAAGGGGAAAATGGGTTTTATAAAAGTGTAGGCTCAGATTTGTATGAATTGGCTAGAGGTTAGGGACGTCGGTACGGTTGCAAACACGGGTGATAGAAAGTAAAGTGAAAGATGGAGATATAGATCACGAAATTGAAAGGATGTTTGGAAGTGATGGGAATATGATGCGGAGAAAGTTGAAGAGGGAAGTGATGGCTTGCAAGATGTGAATTTTGAAGAGGGAGACAAAGCTGATGGTGCTGCTGAATATGATGGTGAATGTGAAATTGGAAATTCGAGCTCCATTTGCAGAGGCTGCAAATGTGATGAATGCAGCGAATGGAGTGAAGCAATGGAGCAAAATATTGTGGCTTTTAGGAAACCCAAAGGTGATTCTGGTGGTGATGGATTCGACATCTCCAAATGTAGCAAATGCAGATACAGAGATTGCAACGACTGGAGTAGAGGCATGGAGATGGAGATGGAGATGGAGATAGTGGCCATGCAGGCAAAAATTGAGGAGTTGAGAAGCAAAAAAATTATTAAACCTGCAAACGCTATGATATAACCATACGCAGAAGAGAAGAATAGAGGGAAGAAGAAGCAGGATGGAGTTGCTCAAAGGATACCTATGGATATTTATAAACATTAAAGATGAAGAAAGTAGATGACCTGAAAGAATTTATGAAGAAGAGGAGTCCGAAAACAACTGTATTTCTTGGAGTGCCAATGCTCACAGAGATTTCAGATTTTTGATGGACAAGACTGAGTGGCTGTGGGACATCGTAAACTTATCTTTTTTGATGATTTTCTAAACTTCTATTTTGTTGTTAAATAAATATTTTATGAGTTCTGAACATCTAACATATGCTTACAGCAACTCACATATTTCTAACATCTTATGGATTTCTGAAACATCTGACCTATGTTCTGAATATCAACATGAGATATTCAGAACAACTGGCCATTCTTGCACTCACTTACCCCAATTTGTTTCTCTCTTCTTTGTTCTGCAGTACATTGAAGTTGTGCTGACCATGATGCCGGAGAGGCATCTGAATTACCTCTACCATTATGATGAGGCTAAAATCATTCTGGATCTTTCTTTTTGTCAAACATGGCCAAACATTATGTCCAAATGGAAGAAGATACAGAGAAAGATAATCTTCTGATGGATCTGTTGTTGGAGACGTTTGCGTTTGGCGATGATTTTCTTAAGTATGCACATAGAAAGCTTCTCTATCCATGGGGTAGGTATTAGGCTTGTGCAAAGAGGATCATCACCATCTACAACATCAAGGGTGCCCATTATGTGATGGTGGTATTTGACATGGTGAAAGCTAACATTGTGGTGTATGATTTCAATTTTGGGGCTTCTGGTTATGACACTTTCATGGCAATAATGATGCCCATTCTCTACCAATTCCTGGTCTATGTCAGAAATTCAAAACTCTTCAAAAACTTGGATCGCAAAGTAAAAGAATGAGATATTTGGGGGTTTGAGAGACTGTCACAAAATCTCTATCCACAAAATCTAAGTGGCACTTCATGTGGAGTGTACTTGTTAATGTACATTGAGCATGTACTCACAAACACCCCCATGGACAGAATTTGTGATAATGAGGCAGATGAATGGAGAAAATGTTTGGTCGTTTGTATCTTTGACTGTAAAATGAAACCTTAATTTGGGTCTGTAATATTTAGATAATTTTTTAAATTTTATTTTGGTATGTAATTAATCATGGATAACTTTTATTTTGTTAGCCAAGAAGTGCATGGCTAATTACTTTTGATGTGCTTATATGGATAACCAATATTTTATTTGCAGTGTATTTTTGTTATGTTTAATTAGTCAGAATTAAAACAAATATTCAAATATAGAGTTGGATTTTTTTAAAGGATTTTCAAAAAGACGTTTCAGAATGGCTAGTAGTCTTTCCGGACATAAGAAGGGATATCCCAAACTTTTACAACTTATATTTAAGTGGATTTACGCATAGATGTTCTAGAATGACAATTAGTTGTTCTTGACATAACCACTATTGTTCCAAACTTCTGCAACTCCTAAATTTATGTACTTGATCACGCTCAAAACTCATCCTAAAAAGGATAAGCAGTTGCTGCAAATATAATCTGGTTTTAAGTCCGGAGTCGAACCCATAAGGTGAAAACGTTTAGTTTTAACTACTTTTATATCACTAAATCAATAACTTTAACAATCTTCAATGGTAATAGTATTAATTTAAGGTTGAACTAAATAACTAACTATTACAATGAATAAAGAATGCAAATAAAATAACTTGATAAAATTCAAGAAGCAAGAACCTAGGATACAGATTTCTCCAAATTATTGCGATGAACTACTGACAGGTTTCCTATAATCTAACCGTTTTCTTCCTATTGATCATGAGCTCTTTAGTTACCGTAAACATCTTCTGATCAAGAACAATAATCCTAAATTATTCTTCCGAACTAACCTAGGTGATTATTGAGCCCTCTCACTAAGATCATAACAAAGCTTCGTTATTCCTAACCCCACTTTGCAATTATCTTTCGACCTCTTGCTCAGAAGTGTTGGTGTTCAACAACTACCTAACCCTGTATTCTTTTCCAAGAAACACAAGGCAACAAGGCAAGACTAATTGATGGCCATACAACTAACCACGTGACTTATGTAGTTGAACAAATAGGAATAACACAGTTCAATATAGAAAATACGATTAATATGTTCACACAATAATTAGTTCCATCAATATCCTAGATAAGGAATTTAGCTACACATGTTTTTGATGAACACAAAATCTATGTTAAAGTAAGCTCCATAGTAATAGAAAATAAGAGAAGTTTTAGAGAAACTCTGCAAATCTTTAGTAGGATAGACGTTGGCCTCTTCCAAGCACAAAAAATCTCCAACAATGGTGTTTCTTTCTCTTCCAAGCCAAGATGTGGGCTAGAAATAGGTTAGAAAACTTTTTATACCTAGTGTGAAACTCACGGACAAGTTTGCCCCTCGCTACTTTTCGTTAGAAATTTTGCCTCATGGCTGAATCATGGCCTTACGATGCATGTGCCATGAGCTTTGGAAATTTTGATTTTACCTTCATTTCATGACTAATCCACGTCCTTGCCACCTTACAACGCTGCCCGTCCTTGGTTGATTTCTTTCTAAATTCACTTAATTTTGCTCCAAAGCATCAACCTTTAACACTTTTTCATCCCACTTGATCTCATTCCTACACATTCATGCTAAAACTATCCATAAAAGCACCAAATCATGAGACAAATGATACTAAAATATATGTATTTTTGGTCTAACATCAGTTCTCTTAGACAATGCAAAGATATTCGTTATTGATCAGATATTGAATCGAGACACAAACATTATGATAATTATTTATAATTTAATCAAACGTAAATCATACACCTGTCAATACTTCAGCATTCAAAATGAAAATGAAATACCATAATAAAAATTTAAAATTACAACTAAAATAAACATAAACAACCGAACTTAGGGTGCATGTGGTGGAGCTTATGGTGGTGCCATTTTGAAATGGTGTTATTGTTGTTATTTGTTGAATATAGTTTGAAATGGTTTGATTATGTGTTGGGTATTTATAAGAGTAAAATGGGAATCGACGAGTCAGTTTGGAAGTGACTTTTGATGTAACTTGTAAACGTTCTGTACTATTCAAATGATGATGTAACTGTTCATTGTAACCGTTGTGCATTTTAAAATTTTGAGAAAGTCGTTCGGAACATTCTTGTTTCATTGGAAACAAAAGTTTCAGAAGTTCCAAACATATTGTGCTTATGTGATTGTGTATGGATAAATTTTATTGTGTTAGCCAAGAAGTGCATGGCTAATTACTTAATATGTATTTATATGGATTACCTATATGTTTTATTAGCAGTGAGTTTTTATTATGTCAGTTGTTCAGCATTCAAACTGAAAAAATGATAGAGTAAGAATTTAATTTTAAAGGATAAATTAACAGATTGTCCAGAACGACAGAAAGTCATTCCGTACATTACCACAGATGTTCCAAATGGCTAAAATTTATACACTGATGTTCCAGAACTAGGCAAATATATTCTTGATTGATCAGGGATTTAATCGCTTTACAAAAGGTATGATAATTATATTAGCATTCAAACAAGGAAATTGCATAATAAACATTAAAAAAAAAAAATTTACATAATAAACAGTCATATAAGCATTCAAACTTAGGGTGAAGATGGTGATGAGTAGTAGTCAAGGTAATGCAGTCTATTATCATCAAGTATCCCTTTAAGCATTTTCTTTACCCTTCTCATGTCCTTCTTCATCCTTCTCACGTTCTTCTTGTAATCATGGGAGAAACTCTCAAATTTGAGCTTCCATCCCCACACTTCAGGCCTAAGTTGTTCCAGAATATCATTCGACCGTTCAACACTAAATTGCATATTTGTTTATGTATAATCATCATCATTTATCACTCTAACTTATATATTTGGTCATGTCTAGTGATGATCATCATCATTTGTCACTCTAACTTGTGTATTTGGTCAGTCTAGTGATGACCATCATCATTTATCACTCTTAATTATATATTTGGTCATGTCTAGTGATTATCATCTTCATTTATCAATCTAACTTGTATATTTGGTCATGTCTAGTGACTATCATCTTCATTTATCACTCTCTAGCTTGTATATTTGGGCTTGTGTAGTGTTAATAATCATGATTTATCACTCTAACTTGTTTATTTGGTCTTGTCTAGTGATTATCATCATCATTTGTCACTCAAACATAATCATAGCATTCTGAACGCTTAGCTAACATATTGGAACACACGTTTGATGTTCTCAATGAATTTACTTTCTGGGTTAAGGTTAGGGTTAGGTTTGGGGTTTGGAGTTTGTGGTCAAGATTTTCTGAACGACATTAAAGATTTTCTTAACTATTCAGAAAATTAAGGAGGATTTTATATTGAGCAGTCGTTCGGAACATCTGATTGTAATATCTTAAATGACTTCAATGTGTTGCGAACTATAAGATCAAATATGTGCACAACATAGATTAAAACTGCAGTAAAGCAAAATAAATTTATGGACAACAACAGAAGTTATACAAGTGTGCGGGCAAAAAGACGTCACCTACTATTATGCGGATATGAGTCCAGCTGGCGAGACTAGACTTATCTTACAAGTCACCGGGTGCAGAGGATACACACTCGCTCCTGAAGCACAACCACATGATGCAGGGTATATATCCTACCGCCTAAGGTTTACAGTCTCCTAGTTAGGGTTTAGTATACCACCGTCTTGAGTTATAGGCACATATCCTAAATAGTCTTTGTATTTTACCTTATTTAGGACTGGGTATCATTAATATAAATGCCCCTCCTTATATTGTACTGTACATCATGTGATTCACCACAAAGTTTGGCTATTCTCAAGAAATAAAAATTACTCTACCTTTTCTTGCTTATTTCGTCTTGCTTTATTTATTACTATCTTTATCATATTTACATACTTTTTTGTCGTAATTGTTGTCTTTCTTGTGATCCCAACCATAATTAATTATTTAACCTAGACATATAATTTAGGCATAAATAGTTTGGTGCCCACTGTGGGGCCAAAGAAATTGTAGGTATTCCACGAAGGAAAAGGCGCAATCATATCTGACGATGATAGCCTTCCAAACAATACTGCAGACGCAGTAGAAGAGTTGGTGAAGGATCTCAGATCCTAGTGTCCAACTTAAAGATCCCGTCGGGCAACCAAAAAATTCTTCCCAGGAACCGATCCTTGTTGCCAATGATGGGGAAGGTGATCAAGCTTCATAAGGTAATTCTGAATTTAGAGGTTTCCTTGTTAATCTCCTCAAAACTGCGTCCAAGTAGAAATTAAGCAACATAGTTGAAGGGATATCCCATAGGATAAAAGCGATGTTGTTGGATCGTCTCATAGGCCAGCATCCCTGTGAGGACCAGCGCCCATGAGCAATTCACCAGCATTAGTTCCTAATCGAAGGCTTAACATGCGTGCTGCCCCTGGAGGCTCGACAATAATCAACAACCAAGACCTCAAAGGAGCTCCTATCATTGAGGACCTTATAAGGAGATGAAGGCCATCCATGACCGAATTGGTAATGTGCCGAGTACTCCACCCTAAGTTACTACGGTAGATGAGCAGAAGTTTTACAAACATGCTTACGAAGCAAGTGTCGCAATGGTCCGCATACCAAAGCACTTCCTCTTGCTTGATAACTTGAAGTATGATGGAACGACTGATCCAGACGAGCATATCGCAACGTATTACACGACTGTGAAGAGTAACGAGATTACCAAGGAAGAAATCCAGTTGCTCTAGTGAAAAAGTTTGGCTCGACCCTGACTAAAGCAGCCCTCGCTTGGTATACTCAGCTACCAATGGGATCTATCAAATTAATTACTCAGATGCAAGACTTGTTCCAGAAAGCACATTCTGGTGCCCGCAAGAAGGACAAGTGCATGGATGATATATTCAAGATACGTCAGCAGGACAATGAGCTGCTAAAAGACTACGTTGACAGATTTAAGAGGGAATGATGGAGCTTCCTCCATTCCCTAACAACATCGATGTGGTAGCCTTCGCCAAGATTTTGAATTCAAAGGGATCGTTGGCCACCAGGGAGTTGCAGTGGAGTTTAACCCAGCACCTGGCGAAGACATGGAGCGTGTTGTATCAAAGGTATACTGAAGCTTTGATTGGAGCCAGACAACTCTCATAACCCAAAAGTCGAACGAAGGAAGAGATTAGGGAGCTCTTCTCTAGAAGGAGATGAGGAAGAAGAAGGGTGAAGACAAAGGCTTAGAACCAATCAGGAGCTGGAAAGAAGAACAACTCCCGAGTATCAGGGTCCCAAAAGAAGCAGATGGAACCCCATAACTTTATGGACTTTGGTTTGCGAGTCAAAGCCATGGATCTAGTCGCCAATCACTTCGGTAGATTAGGTCCAAGGGTCCGATGGCCACCTACGGTGGAAGGAGCCACGGGGAGGAACACAACGCCCTATTTTGACTTTCATCACAACGGTGGTCACGCCACAGTCGACTGTAAAACCTTGATGATTGAAATGGACCATCTGCTGAAGAAAGAACACATCAAAGATCTAATTGAAGAAGGACCACGATGTTCCAAAGCACCAGATTCTGAGAACTCAAAGACTATCAATACAATCTTTTCAACTATGGAGCCCAACACAGCCCGGGGGATTGCGTTGCCATGGGAATTGAATAGTGTGATCCTGTTTCGTTTGAAGGAAGAGGCAGACCAACAAGGAAACCTCATCATGCCCGTGGAAATATTCGACTTACACGTCTAAAGAGCCATGATCGATTCGGGAAGTAGCGTGAACATTATCTGGGAGGAGGTACTGCAGAATAATGGCTTATGCCATCAAGTAGCCTCAAGCACCCGAAAGATAATCGGTTTCAATGGCTCCCTAGAAGAGCCTGTTGGAGAATTAGTCTACCAGTTCATATAGCGAGCGTGACTAGCATAACTTCTTTCAAGGTATTGAAGTGTAGTCTATCATATGACATCATCTTGGGACGGCCATGGATACACAACGTCAAGGGAGTACTCTCAACACTTCATCAAGTCTTCAAATACCCGACCTTGCGTGGGATTGTTGTTGACATCCAATTTTGTCCCTCCTATTTTCAAAATCAATCCTTCTTGAATTTTACACACGCTAGTTTATCCATTCCTACCTCGTCTATTATTTTCAAATTATCTTCTCATACTAGCCTGGAAATTGAGGCCATTTTCAAAAGTGTCGTCTCAAACCATAGCTATTTTACAATTCTCACAATTACTCCTATTTTGACAAAATAATCCAAAATTGTTCTAAGCCTCTGAATTACGATTTTTATGCCTTTTAGCCTCCCTAACATTCAAAATTAATTCCCTAATTTTCCTATAATTTTATACCCATTTTATACCCATTTTATACCTATTTTATACCTATGTATACACTATTTATATGCATATATACATATATACACGTACATGCACACAAGGTATACACATCAGCTCATATTTGCCACTCAAGCACCTACGTGGCTCAATATTAACCTTCCGTGGATTTGATCCAATGGCCAAGATCAAAGACCCCTAAACAATCCCCTAAACCCCACATGACCCTCCCCATTTTCCCCGATCAGACCCTAGGACTGTCTCTCTCTCTCTCTCTCTCCTTTCTTGGCGATTAAAATCACCACCCTCTCTGATCAACTTTCTGGCCATTCTGAACGGAGAAAATTGGGGAAAATGACACCACCGTGTTCCCTCGAAGTCCGCTACAAAACCCATATAGTTTTGAGGATGTTTGGGAAAAGGCGAGATTCAATCTCGATGACCGTGATACCTCCGTCGGGAGACACTTTCGGCGGGGCACAAGTCGTCAAATTGGGGATGATATCGCTTAAACGGGGTAAAAACCCCATGTGCAGTTAAATTTATAACGGGTCACGATTGACACAATTTTAATAAATGGGTAATCGTCTTTTATTTGATTCTATGAAATCTATGTGATCTATGCATAAAACTTCCTGTGTTTTCTAAGAATTAGTAGGATTATCGTCTTTACTTATTGACTAATTGATTTGCATTACGCATAACCCCTTTTGAACTGTTGATTTGTTTGGACATCATAGTGAACCTGTTTAAGCTTTGATTTCGACATGGTTAAGGTTAAATTATATGATTGAATCTAAAATTCAGAAATTGCTATAGTTTGCTTAAACCGTGTACTGTGTATTATTTTTATAAGTTCATGACTCGTTTTATTAAAATATAGTAGATTTAATTTACACGATTTCAAAGGATTTTGATTGATTCTAATTTGAATTTGTGAGTAGAATAAAGAAAAAAATTGGCATGATCACTGGCATTCCTGTTTTGGAGTCTGTTGAGGTTCAAACCTATTTGTGGAGGGGGGGGGGGGGAGGAGGAATATTTGAATCTGGACAAAGTTAAGCTCGAAGGGGGATTTTCAAATCAATTCAGGATTGGTTAGCCTTAGAATTTGGGATTGACTACGTTGTATTTTGAAGATTGACTCAGTTTGTCCCCTGTTTATTCTTGGAAAGTTGTATTTCTTACCTTATTGATTTTTACCCGTTGCTTTTCAAATTCCTACTTCTCACCTATATAAACAACTTCCTTTTCAACCAAAGAAACATGTTCTGGACATTAGAAAAATCCAGAAACACACTAGTACACTAAAATTGGCATAGCTTTCTGGCACTTCCTTCTCTCTGCTTATCTGCTTCTTTGAAGGGTTTTTGCTTATTGCTTGTGTGCTGGCCTTTGCATCAATTCTCCTTTGTTTGCATCCATCTCACAACCTAGAGGTATTCATTCTCACTCCTGCTTACCTATCACTTCTACATATGGTTGCGTGTACTCTTGTCATGTTTTGTTAAAGCCACTATTACCCTATACTATGCTTTGGTCCTGCGTATGCTAAGTAGCATCTACATCTTTGTTTAATACTATGTCAATAATGCCAAGATGTAATCGGAAGCTATGATGTTTTCCTTTAGTTCTCTCTATGTGTGCATGTTCTCTTAGCCTGATCTTTCCCCATCTCTTCTTCCTTTAGATCATTGGTATGACATGTCTGAACTCTGCACATCTGTGAATCACAGCAACCTTACAAAAGGGTCACTTAACTGCACCTATTCCTGGCAGACCTCTCTTTTGGCTCAAGTCTTTCCCCCTTCCCCTTTCCCTTGTTAATTACTCCCATGTTTGCAGGTTACTTAAAGGGCCTTAACTGGCCAAGCTATGACCTGGTAATTGCTGAGAACGCTTTGAGGCTTGAAAGAGTCAAGGTCTGGACTCTTTTTAAGTTGATTCTAGGGCTGGGGTGATGAGACCTTGAACCCATGACTGTTTACTGGGTACAACCTGAAACTCTGGGAACTGGACAATTTTGAACTATTGGCCTTGTGTCTCTTCCCTTAGAAATTGCCCCGTCTGTGTACATTATTAGGATTCCCTGTCTGTACTCTTTAAAACAGGGACATACAATTTATAAATGCTGGATATGGCTACCTAGGGGGCCAATCCTTTACTCCCACTTTTATGTGCTGCATCATCGATAGTATTTAGTCAGTTAACAGGCTCATCGAATCATAGTAAATTGTTTACAGCTTTAGTTAAACAGGTCTGGAACAAGATTTCAAAAGTAGAACTGGAATGCATGCTTATTTTTTATTAAATTTGAAAATTAACTTGAACAGGGGCTATATGTGTACTACCTGCTTATATGAGACTATTTCTGAAAAATTGAACTTTCCCTCTTTTGCATAAACAGTGCAGGCCCAAAAATGTTTTCAAAAAGGGCCTCTTACGTGCTTAAACTGATTTTAACCTTTACTATCGCCCTCATACACTAATCTAATAGTGTATTTGGGGTTTATAAAGTAATAGGGGTTGTTTATACGCTTTAAAACTATATTTTTAAAAGTATAATCATCATTTAGATTATGTATTTGCATGTGTATATCTATATATACTTATCATTACGTGCGACAGCCTATTATTTGCATTTACGTGTTCTCGTGATCCCGTTTTTGGAAACAACCTCTCTTCTTATATGTATATTTCCAAAATCCGACCCCAACACCAAAAAGGCCATTAAGGTTAGGGCTCGACAATTAATGACTAGTCACACCGACCCTAAATGAGCCAACATTTTGTTTTCAAAACAAACCCCTTTCGGTTTCTTATTAAATTTGAAATTATTTGCAAAATAGTTTATTTATGCAAATATTCTTTTTCAAAGTGTGTTAACTACATAGGTAAGTTGAAATGGAATACCCATTTGTGTTATAACCTTTGTTTACGACTAGGCTTTTGACATTAGAGGCCATGGACACGACTAGGCTCAAAACTGAGGCCAAATGTAAAAGTCACTTGCATGTATAAGTATATTATACCTTAGTTAAAATGCTAAATTCCCAAGTTAGTATGACAATATACGCTGTTTATATTCCAAAATTAAGACTCGGACGGTAACCACTTTTTGTAGGGCTCGGGGAAGTGCCTAACACCTTCTTCCCCGATTCATTTGGACTTCTTACCCACATAGAATCTCTGAAATGGACTAGTAGACCTATTTAACTTGAGTTTAGACATTAGGTGATCTAATACGCCTTAGAAATTATATTAGGTGGTGACTCCAACATTTAAACTCAAACGAGTTCACCCAGTCAAATCCGAAACCCGACTCACCTCTAGTTGAGTCCAAAATCGGGAATGGCAGAATGGCGGCTCCGCTGAGGATACTCAAAGTCCTAACCACAACGAGCCTTTATTTTTGGAATTTATCTAATTATTATCTTGTTATTCATTATTATTATCGTACTAACTTAGTTTCCTTTTTTGTTTTTCTTTCTTTTACTTTATTTATTTATTGTCTTCTTTATGTGAAATTTTGCATACTTCACTCATACTCCTCCACTCATGGGAAACGTCACTTCACATACACATGGCGATTATGTGGATCCCACGGTCGCTTCACCACCAAAACACCTGTTAAGAGGGACATGTTGGAATATAGTTGGTCCGTGGTACAGTCAATAATTTCAAATGATCCCACTCCTTGGCCATCTACCTTGCGGAACTGTGTCTAGGATTACACCACTCTTCTATTGTAATGAGCATGCATCATGCCGTAGGAGGGGCTCTCCGTGAGCCGACTAGTTCTCAACTTGTCCAAACTACCTAAATGGGTTTTCCGACCTTTCCGTGAGCCGACTAGTTCTCAACTTGTCCAAACTACCTAAACGGGTTTTCCGAACCCAAAGGGAAGTTTGGACATGACTATGTGCATTTGAGAGAAAAGAAAATAAAAGAAAAAATGAGACAAGAATGAAAACGCATTTTGATTTGTTCAATTATTCTAAAAAGGGACGGGGTTTTAAACTTTACTTCTTCTTTGCTTTTTAGGTCACAATGAGTCAAAAATTTCATCGATTTGGAATGACTATGGGCGCACCTACTTTGATAACTAGTTGGTCGAGCAACTTGTCACTAGGAGAGCAAACCGAAGTACGCCAGCACTAGGGTCATTTGGTTTCACTGTTAGAAATGGAACCATGTAGGGAGATGATCGAGACCTCAGTGTCGTTTTGGGATGAAGAACTGAACGTGTTTAGGTTTGGGGATGTCGAGTTAACGCCTTTGTTGGAAGAAATAGGGGGTTTATGTCACACTCGGGTTTAGACAAACATCTTTGGCAAGGAGGTCGCATACTAGCACCTAGCGTCCCCACAGCTGACGAGTTACGTAAGAAGTTAGGAATGGTAGCAAGTGTGGACGTTGGATTTTTACAACAAAAGAAGATCCCATTTTCCTATTTTTACACTCGGTTTAGGCATTTGAAGGCGTATGATAGTCATAAGATGGAGTTCGAGTTCTATGGTGATTGGAGGAGGGCTAGACCACTTGTATTTGCTATTGGTTTCCTAGGAGTGATGGTTTTCCCCGAGAGTTCAAGTAACAACATATGTTCAAGACTTGTCATGGTTGCCGATGCAGTGTTCAATAGAATTGATAGTTATCGTTATACCATAGTTCCTATGATAGTAGCAGACATTTATCGAGCTTTGGATTGTTGCAAGAGAGGAGTGAGATACTTCCAAGGGTGTAATATTTTACTACACGCATGATTCAAAGAACGTTTAGGTAAAGCAAGAGGTGTGCAAGCATTGACCAAACCAACTGGTTCCAACTACTTGATTGGGGAACGATATGAGGTTTCAAAACTCAAACAGCCAAGCAGCATAGACAAGTAGGTAAAATTGTTCGAAGACATAATGAAGGACTCAATCCAGTGGATGTTCACTTGGTTTCTTTCATCAGATTTTATCATTAGTTCTGAGAAGGCATCCTTTGTGACACTTATAGGGTTAAGAGGCCACCAACCCTATCAACCGCTAAGAGTAATGTGGCAAGCAGGGAGGAAGCAAATCATACCATTGATATCGAACATGAAATATTATCAGTTTGACTACACTGAAGATGTTGTTCTGAGGGTCAAGAGCATTAGGAAGTCATGTGAAAGAAGACAAGTCATGGAAGAAGCATTGCTAGCGCCTGATAGTTACAACGCTGGATGCGAACCAAACTACAAAAGCTGGTTATGCTCTAATATAAAGGGAAATATGGTACTGGGGCCAAGTCGTGGAAATAACATAAGAGATCGTGAGGCAGAGCCTAAAATTTGGTACCGAGAGTTCATGTTGAAAGCAGTGGAGATGGATAAGGAAAACAAAGAAGAGATGGAAGTGTGGAAGAAGCGTACATTAGAAATAGAGGAAAAGATAGAGGCGTTGGAAACTAAACTTGAATAATGGAACTCGAAGTGTGCAGAGATAGACATCCTACACTTGGTAGCGGCCAAAGGATATTTAACCAAAGCTATGGGAGAAGCCAAGAAGATTACACGAGAAGCAAAGAAGGCCAAGATGGAAAAGGAGTGTGCTGTCTAATCAAAGTGTCATTTTCATTTTTGTACTTTACTTCTTCAAAAGTTATCATGTACTGACTTTCAAATTTTGGAATTAATGAGAATAATTGGCTACAAAATACGTATTCATTTTCTTTACATAACAAACTTAGGAAGGCTATACGTCCTTGGCACGTAATAGTCCATTAGTAAACCTACGCGAAACGTCTAGGATTTTTTTTTTAACTCGAAAAAATGACAAATTGCATCTCTGCATTGATTCAAAGAAACTTTTGCACAAAACATTGATTGTCTGTTTAAACATGATCAAAACTATAAGGGGTCGTTTGGTTGGCGGGATTGGACTAATAATCCGGGGATTAAATTTAGAAATAAATTAATCCCATGTTTGGTTGTTGGGATTAGCTAAGTTGGGAGAGTTTTTATCCCAAAATCATGGGATTAAATAATCCCATATAGGAGGTGGGTTTATTTATCCCACTTTTAGTCCAAATTTTAATCCCGGGATTAACCACTTTGAACCAAACGACCCCTAAGATTTGTTTTGGTCTTTACCTTTCTTATTTTGCTTTTAGACTATGGCTGCAAAGGGCACTCTCCAATTTGAGATCGTTTCTCGACCTCCTCACTTGATCAGACTTTGGTGGGAAGATTTGGCTGTTGTCAGCAAAGCTCATGTTCAAAAGATGTTGGGAGAGCTGGTAGCCCTCAAGAACTACACTGCCGTGACTGGTTTGGTTGAAGCCGCTACATATTTTTGGGACTATAAAAGAGCTGTGTTTCATTTCAATGGTTTCGAGTTGGCACCAATATTGGAAGAATTTGGAGGATTAGCAGGGTTAGAGCCTGGGACCGAGACCATGATTTATCCTCGAGATGTGGAGCCTAAGGAGTTCATTGATCTGTTGGGAGCCCCTTATGATCCATATGTCGAGGGAGTGATTGATGGAAAAGTCACGTTGGAATACTTGCATTCTAGGTTTGGAGATCCGACACTTAGACACGAACGGAATGGGGCGTGGGAAGTTCAAGATTGGGAATGGACCGAATCCAATGCTTTCATCATTGCTTTTCTAGGAAGCATGGTTTTCCCCGAGAAGGGAGGAAAGATCGACATAAGGTTGGGAAGAGTAGTAGAGGGTTTATGCAGAGGTGCTTTCAAACGTCAAGTAAGCTTGGTTCCAATGATTTTGGGGGAAGTTTATAGGGCGTTAACCAAATATAAGAGAGGAGGAGACTTTTTCGAGGGGTGTAACTTGTTGCTGGAAATATGGTTTATAGAACACTTGCATAGAATCCCTATCAGCCCTATAGCACCAAAACCATCTTAGAATGGAGGGATCCATTCGCATAATACCCGTATGGCTGGAACAGTGGCATGGGAATACCCCGCAAACATGGAAGGTTGGTACACCAAGCTCGAAGAATTGCAAGAAGTACAATGGGTGATTGAAAATTGTGCTGGTTTCGTTGTCTCCATACAAGGTCAAGACATCACCTTCTTGACATTGATTGGATTCCGAGGAACTCATCACTACGTTCCTCTAAGGATCCTTTGACAAGTGGGAATGGCACAGCAAACCCCGCAGTTGACCGAGGGAAGAGGTTTCAACGTTGACATAAAGGACATCGAGCATCCGATGGTTCTCACCATATTAACAATGTGGGAGAAAAGGCTTACTATGCAGTTTTGCCGTAGTCGTGATAGTAGGGTAAACCCCACAGCTACCCTAGCTTACCCTTAATGGCTCAGTGAAGATAAGGTAAAGTATCGATCTAAGACTACACTGAAGAGGAAAGCCAAAACTCCAAATGCTGCTGAAAAATACAAGAAGCTGAAGCACGAGTTTGACCAAAGGAAGAAGGAGTTAAGGGTGACACAAGAGAGGGAGATGTGGAGACAATACAAAGATAAGAACAAAGGGGACGAACTCATGTATTGGACCGGCAAGGTCATGATTGCAAGGCAAGCTGCTAGCAATTTACAAGATTTGCTCAAAGGATGGGGAGAGTAATTTAAGTCAGTACCACTGGAAGAGAAAGAAGCAAGATGATTAGAAATCTGCAAGTTCCTCGTAAAAGCTCTGGGTGACATGGAGGCTGGGAAAGACCTGCTGGAAACATTTGTTGATCCTCCGCTCATTAGCCTGGTTCACAAACCCAAGGAGGAAGCCAAAGAGGAAAAGGAAAAGAAAGACGTTGGAGCTGATATTTGAACCTGCAGTCTCTTTGCTTGGCACCTAGTCTAGTCGTATCGAGTCAAGTCGTCTTGTCCTTTCTTTACTGTCGTTTTCATCTTAATCGAGTCATTAGTAGTTGTAATAAACCCAAGAAAACTAAATAAAATTTCGTTATTTTTGGGTTTTAGACTGGTAATGATCATGTTTATTCAAATGAAATGATGTGTTTGGTGCAAATGTTACTTCGAATACATGATAGGCCCACCTCTAGCACAAAAGAGGTCCCATGCACGATAGGACGCGATTTTATTTAAACTAACGTGTACTCACATTTTCTCTTCTTGTTTTTTGATGTGTCAGTTCCTAAGTCCCTGATAGTTTGGTTTGTGCGTTCTGGCCGCGCCGCAATATCGGTTGAGGTCCAAATGATCAATCCCAACACCTCCCCCATTACTTACAAGGTCAAGGACGAGACGAAATATCATGCCTGAGTTCGACAAAGTTGGAAATGGAACTCCTGAGAAGCAAGGCGTGGTCGCCTATGAAAACTAGGCTAGGTTGGACCAGAGGCTGCTTGAGTTGGACAATAGGATCCCTCTAGCCCGTACTGATGAGATCACTAAACCAAACCCAACTGCTCGCCCTCACGGCAAAGATCCACTTTACCCTGAAAGAGACATTCCTTACCCTACCTACACTGCACCACCAAAAGCACCACAAAACAACTTACCCTCCGTCACTGTTGAAACCAAAACCATCACATCACCCACTAAAGATCATGACATGTACGCATGGACTAAGGAAGACCCAGACAACACCAAAGAGCAAGTCCAATGGCTGGCTGAGAAGTTCAAACAACTCCAAGACACTAAGGGAACCCGAGGGTTAGCTTATGAGGATATCTACTTGTATCCTAACTTGAAAATACCTGAAGACTACAAGACATCCAAGTTCAACATGTTCGATGGCAGTGGGGACCCAATGGCTCACTTAATATCTTACTGTGACAAGCTGACTGGGGTTGGACATGACGAAAAGATCCGCATTCAGCCGTTTAACCGCAGTTTAACTGGGGATGCACTAGTATGGTACTCTAAGAAACAAACAAAGAAATGGACGAGCTGGGAAACAATGGATGGGGACTTTGTTGACAGTTTTGGGCATAACACTGATGCTATGCCCGATCGGTTCTACTTAGAGATGTTGAAGAAAAAGCCTACTGAGTTTTTAGAGAGTTCGCAACTAGATGGAGGGCTGAAGCCGCCAAAGTCCAACCTCTTATGGAAGACGCCGAGATAGTGGCGACTTTCATCCGCATACAAGAAGATGTCTATTTCGACAAGATGATGAACCTGCAAGACAAAAAGTTCGGAGAATTGATCAAGATTGGTGACATGGTTGAAGATGGACTCAAGACTGGAAGAATTATTAGCATGGCCACATTACAAGCCTCTAACAAAGCCTTACAAGCTGGTAGCACTACCACCTCGAGAAAGAAGAAGGACGACGTCTCCTTCGTGGCCGCATCACTTGACCACTCCCCTACTCACAACCACTACTACCAAACACCTCATCCTTCCTACCCATACATACCACCCACATCCACTTACCTAGTCTATAACACCCAGCCCATGCACCAAAACCCACCACCACAAAGACAAACATACCCGCAAAGTCCTAACTAGCAAAATACCAACACCTATTCACCAAGGCTTCACGCCAATAGCAATCCAAGACCCAAAAGAAACTACACCCCACTGGTTGAATCTCGCACTCAGTTGTTTGAGAGACTCAAAACAGCTGGTCATATACAACCCGTGCCATTCAAAATGCCCGATAGAATGACACCTTACTTTGATCAAACCAAAAAATGTGCCTATCACTTTGGAGGACTTGGTCACGATACTGAGAAGTGCTATGCCTTGAGGGACAAAATACAAGAGTTGATCGACCAAAAGGTGATACACTTTAAGACTCCAAATGTGCACAACAACCCTTTGCCTAATCATGGACACAATAGGGTGAACCTGATGGAGTTGGATGAGGAATGCAACTTGGAATGGACTATCGTTAAGGCAAAAGAAAAGGCGCCAGGAACCGCTTCAGCCGCTCAAGCCGCCACAGCACCAGAGCTCATTGAGGTAGAAGTGGCTCCTAAATTCTATGTCGATGTGGTTCCACCATACAGCGACAAGGCGGTGTCGTGGGACTATGAAAGAGAGAAGAAGAACAAGGTTGTAGCTGAGACTGTTGCCGCACAAGGGATGACTAGGAGTGGGAGGATTTACACTCCCGAGCATCTAGTTCAAGAGAGACGAGGAATTAGCAAGGAAGAGTCCGAGGGACTGTGGAAGAAGGTTCAAGCAAAGGAGTACTCTGTAGTTGAGCACTTGGGCTAAACTCCAGCACAAATCTCTGCTTTGGCTCTGCTCCTCAAATCGGAGGCCACCTAAGTGCTTTAATGAAAGTGTTGGATGAAGCACATGTTCCGGTGGACACTTCAGTTGAGAACCTGGCTAGCATGGTTGGTCAAGTAATGGAGGCTAACCGAATTTCTTTTCACGGAGATGAGCTACCACCTGAAGGGTTGAATCACAACAAAGCTTTGCACATCACTGTCAAATGCAAAAACTGGTTCGTAGGAAGATTTCTGATCAACGGAGGTTCCGGTCTGAATATATGCCCGTTCATGTCATGGACATCTCTGCTTCCTACAATCTGCTACAGGGGACGCCTTGGTCCATATAGCTGGTGCGGTGCCTTCCACGTTGCGCCAAACCGTGAAGTTTGAATGGGATCACAAAGAAGTGGTAGTGTTCGGCGAAGGGAACAATTCTATCTACAATGAGCAAACCATACTCGCAATTGAAGGTAATACTCTCACAAACTGAAAAGTGTCCAGGATACTGGGTCATAGGCATCATGATCAAGCAAGGCTATAAACCGGGCAAAGGTTTGGACAAGAACTTGGATGCATGGTCGAGCCAATCAGAATTATGATGAGGCCCGACAATGAGAAGACTGGCATAGGGTACATTGTGACCTATGAAAAGAGCATGGAATAAGCATCACTGGATTTTAAATTCTATAGAAAAGAACCAAGACTCTCTCGCATATCTTCGTCTCGTCTGGATACTTGGATGGTCGAAAAGAGGAGGTGTCCGCAGCACAAGGAGTGGAGCTGAAGATAGCTGATACTGAAGAGGATCTACTGGCAGGAATGCAAAATCTATTCATAGTTGATGAAGACTATTGTGTAGTCTTGGAAGAATATGTTGAACCTCCTTGACTGACAAAGGTTGGATCTAGAGCAGCACTGAACAACTGGATCAGCAACCAGGCCCGAGCTTACCGTGGACCTTGGTAGAGCTAGGGGACAAAATTTATTTTCATGCTTTCTAAAATAAATCCCGACTCTAAGTCGTGGAGTTTGCATTTTTCTATTGCACATGTTTCCATACAAACTTTGTTTTGCAAGGATTCATAAATAAAATATCGCATTATTTCCTCTTTAACTCTTTGCTTTAATCTTTTAATTTCGCAATATTTCACTTTTTCAGCATTCATACTAATAATCCCATTAAGTCTACAATCGCAACGTATAATGAAACAATGGAGAAGCTAGAGGTGATTATGATGATTTTGACGAAAATACACAAGAAGAAATTGAGAGATTTGAAAACAAACCTAAGCCAAACCTTGAGGAGACTGAGGTAATAAAATTAAGAGATGATGAAATTGTGAAAGAGACAAGGATCAGTGTACATCTCAATGCGAGGATAAAAAGCGATATACAGAGTTTCTTAACGAATATGAGGACGTATTCGCCTGGTCGTACGATGACATGACTGGCATAAACACGGATGTGGCAGCTAACAAATTACCTATCCAGCTGAGCTTTCCGCTAGTCAAACAAAAGGCCTGAACCTTCAAGTCATCAGTTCTGTTGAAGATTGGTGAAGAAGTAACCAAGCAGCTCAATGCAGGGATTTTGAAAACGGTCAAGTACCCAACTTGGCTGGCTAACATCGTCCCAGTGCTGAAAAAGGACGGAAAACTTCGAGTTTGCGTGGATTATAGAGATCTGAATAGAACCAGTCCGAAAGATGACTTTCCACTACCAAACATACATATCCTGATTGACAATTGCGCGAAACATGAACTACAATCCTTCGTAGACTGTTTCGCCGGTTATCATCAAGTACTCATGGATGTAGAGGATGCCGAGAAGAAAGCTTTCGCTACATATTAGGAGACTTATTGCTACAAAGTCATGCCATTTGGATTGAAGAATGCTGGGGCAACTTACATGAGAGTGATGAAAACTATATTCCATGATCTGATGTACAAAGAGATCGAAGTCTATGTGGATGATGTGATCATCAAATCAAAGAAGAGTTCGGAGCATCTTGATAACTTGGGAAAGTTCTTTGACCACTTGCGAAAGTACAATCTGAAGTTGAATCCGGCAAAGTGTGCTTTTGGTGTTCCGGCAGGGAAGCTCCTGGGTTTCATCGTCAGTAGAAGGGGTATCCAGTTGGATCCGTCCAAGATCAAAGCCATCAAAGAATTGCCACCGCCAAAAAGCAAGAAAGAAGTCGTGAGTTTCTTGGGGAGTCTCAATTACATCAGTCGTTTCATAGCACAATCCATCGTCATCTATGAACAATCATCAACTTGCTGAAGAAAGACGCGGTGATCGAGTAGACAGAGGATTTCCAAAAATTATTTGATCGGATAAATGAGTACTTGTCTTGCCCGACTGTGCTAATCCCACCTGAGCCCGGGGGACCTTTGATCTTGTACTTGTCTATGGTAGACTCGACCTTTGGTTGTGTATTGGGACAACATGATTCAACTAGGAGAAAGGAGCAAGCAATATACTATCTAAGCAAGAAGTTCACTCCTTATGAAGCCAAGTACACATTGCTGGAGCGCACGTGTTGTGCGGTGACATGGATAGCACAGAAGTTGAGGCACTACTTGACATCCTACTCAACGTTGCTGATATCAAGGATGGACCCTCTCAAGTTCATTTTCCAAAAACCAATGCCTACTAGAAAGCTAGCTAAATGGCAGATGCTGCACAGCGAATTCGACATCACTTTTGTCACTCAAAAGGCGGTGAAGAGATCACCGAAGAATATGATGGTTGGAGGCTATTCTTTGATGGAGCGGTCAATTTCAAAGGAGTCGGCATTGGAGCTGTATTAGTCTCCGAGACTGGACAACACTATCCTGTCACGGCCAAAGTAAGGTTCCCTTGCACCAACAACATGGCGGAGTATGAGGCCTGCATCTTGGGTCTTAGATTGGCAGTACATATGAACATACAAGAGATGCTGGCAATCGGAGCTTCTGACTTACTGATTCATCAAGTTCGAGGAGAATGGACAGCAAAGAATCTGAAGATATTCCCATACCTAGAGTGCATAAAGGAGTTAAAACAAAGATTCACCAAGATAGAGTTCCGACATGTACCTAGACTGCAAAATGAGTTTGCAGATGCTTTGGCTACCATATCTGCCATGATCAAGCATCCTGACAAGAACTATATTGATCCAATACCCGTGATAGTGAGGAAGCAACCAGCTTACTGCTATCACATGGAAGAAGAGTCAGACAGACAGCCCTGGTTCTACAACATCAAAGGGTTCCTCAAGGACAACAGTTATCCAAAGAATGCAACAAGCCTCCAAAAGAAGACACTGAGGAGGTTAGCAAATGGTTTCTTTCTGAATGGAGAAGTTTTTTACAAAAGGAAACCCGATCTAGGTTTGTTGAGATGCGTAGATGCAAAAGAAGCTGCTAAATTGTTATAAGAAGTACACTCCGGGGCGTGTGGCCCACACATGAATGGTTTTGTCCTTGCAAAGAAGATTTTGAGGGCTGGTTATTTCTGGATGACAATGGAGTATGACTGCATAAAACACGTGAAAAAATGCCATCAATGCCAAGTCCATGGAGATATGATTCGAGTGCCTCCCAATGAATTGAACAGTATGGGATTGCCTTGGCCTTTTGCCGCCGGGTGGATGGATGTCATAGGACCTATCGAGCCAGCCGCTTCCAATGGACATCGTACAAGTTAGTACTCCCTCCGTCCCAATTTATGTGGCACCATTTGACCGGGCACGGAGTTTAAGAAAATAGAGGTTGACCTTGTTAAATATCAATTTTACCCTTGAAAAAGTAAGAGAGAGAAGATTTGAGTAATAAAAAAGTTGTTGGTAGGTTTAAAAGTATGTAGGGCCAACAAGGGTAAAATAGAGATGATGCATTAAATAGTTATCAAATAAGGAAAGGTGCCACTTATTTTGGGACAAACAAAAAAGGAAATGGTGCCACATAAATTGGGACGGAGGGAGTAACAAAGAAGATGGTGTCGAACTTTGTCCGTGATAAGATGATTTAGTAACAAAGAAGATGGTGTCGAACTTTGTCCGTGATAAGATGATCTGCCGATTTGGCATCTCTGTATCCATCATCACTGACAATGGGTCCAATCTCAATAGAGACCTAATAAAAGCAACCTGTGAGGTCTTCAAGATCAAGCATCGCAACTCCACTGCATACAGACCTCAAATGAATGGAGCGGTTGAGGCAGCCAATAAAACATCAAGAGGATATTGCGTAAGATGATAGGAACTTCAAAGCAATGGCATGAGAATCTACCCTATGCCCTGTTAGGGTACAGCACCATAATGAGAACATCAACAGGGGTTACTTCTTATTTGTTGGTGTATGGCACTGAAGCAGTGATACCCGCGGAGGTTGAGATAAAATCTTTAAGAATCATCCAAGAGACGCAATTGAAAGATGCTGAGTGGATCCAAAGAAAATAGAGCAATTGGCCCTCATTGATGGCAAGAGATTGAATGCAATATGTCATGGGCAATTATATTAGAGAAAGATGGCCAAAGCATTCAGCAAGAAAGTTCGAGAGAGATTCTTTGAACCTGGGCAATTAGTTTTGAAGAAGATATTTTCGAATCAAGAAGAAGCAAAAGGCAAGTTTGCACCAAATTGGCAAGGACCGTACATGGTTCACCGAGTTTTGAATGGAGGAGCATTGATACTGGCAGAAATGGATGGAGAAGTCTGGCCAAAACCTATCAACTCAGATGCTGTTAAAAGATACTATGTGTAGGGATTTGTACAGATTTGTGATTCCCCTATTCTAAAATACATTATGTAATCTGAACTACGTCACGACTTGATTCCCCAAGTGGGATACGTAGGCAACCTATTCAAGGTCCGGTCGCATGAATACAAAAAATTTTTAGGACCTCTCAAAAATTTCAAATGCAAACTGGGGCAGGTCCTCAAAATTCGTTTGGACCAGCATAAAAGACGACAACTTTGGCTTTACACAACGATCTTGTGACTCAATGGGGATAACATATTTTTATTTCATCTTCTTTCTCGCAGAAGTTTTTCAAAATCATTTGCATTATATACTATTTTATGCATATCCCTATCAGCTCGGCCAAGATCCCGGTACTCGTGGATAGAGAACGCGAAACACGCCAAGAATGCACAAACCAAACTACCCCGTACAGCTCACCAATCTTTCTTTGGATGCAGGCACGAAAGATACCCAATTCAGCAATGCACGACAAAGATAATATTCAGCAAAGGTTTGTCATTTTAATTAGCTGAGGGCACACAACCCGAGGCGTCGATTAAGGGTACACAGCCCGATATCGATTTGTCATTTATATTAGCTGAGGGCACACAACCCGAAGCGTCGATTGAGGGTACACAACCCGATGTCAATTTTTAATTTTAAATTTTCTAGGGCACACAACCCGAGGCATCGATTGAGGGTACACAGCCCGATATCGATTTGCATTTTAAATTAGCTGAGGGCACACAACCCGAGGCAGTGACTGAGGGTTCACAACCCGTTATCGATTTGTCATTTAATTTAGCTGAGGACATACAACCCGAGCCGTCGATTGAGGGTACACAGCCCGATATTGATTTGTCATTTAAATTTGCTGAGGGCATAAAACTTGAAGCATCGATTGAGGGTACACAGCCCGATATCGATATGCATTTTAAATTAGCTGAGGGCACATAACCCGAGGCGTCGATTGAGGGTACACAACCCGATATCGATCTGTCATTTTAAATTAGCTAAGAGCACACAACCCGAGGCGTCGATTGAGGGTACGCAGCCCGATATCGATTTACATTTTTAAATTAGCTGAGGGCACACAACCCGAAGCGTCGATTGAGGGTACACTGCCCGATATCAATTTGCCTTTCTATTTTCTTTGCGGAGGGTACATAGCCCAATGCACCGACGGAGGGCATACAACTCAATGTCGAATCTAACATTTGACAGTAAAAGGCACACAATTACAGCATGGCAATCACAATCTCATATTGCAATAATCCTGGAAAGACAACCCAGCTTGGCGGGAAGGTACGTTTTATATACACTATGTTGCAGGCACATTTCCATTGCAGGAAACACAGCCCGAGCAGAGAAAGCATCCCAGCCTTACACCCTAAATCCTCCTAAGTCATACGCTCTTCTATAGTCATGACAAAATTGGCCGCACTGTCAACGTCTATGCCCGAAGATTCTTTCATCATCCCCTGGCAAAGAGGGGCACCTGTTGATACCCAATATTGTCCCTCCTATTTTCAAAATCAACCATTCTTGAATTTTACACACGCTGGTGTGTCCATTCCTACCTTTTCTATTATTTTCAAATTATCTTCTCATACTAGCCTGGCAATTGAGGCCATTTTCAAAAGTGTCGTCTCGAACCATGGCTATTTTACAATTCTCGCAATTACTTCTATTTTGACAAAATTATCCAAAATTATTTTAAGCCTCAGAATTACGATTTTTATACATTTTTAGCCTCCCCAATATTTTAAATTAATTCTCTAATTTTTCTATAATTTTATACCCCTTTTATACCTATTATTATATATATATATATATATATATATATATATACACACACACACACACACACACACACACGTATATACACACAAGGCATACATATCAGCCCATTTTTGCCACTCAAGCACCTAAGTGGCTCAATCTTAACCTTCCGTGGATTTGATCCAACGGCCGAGATCAAAGATACCTAAACAATCCCCTAAACCCCACACGGCCCTCCCATTTTCCCCGATCAGACCCTAGGACTGCCTCTCTCTTTCTCCTCTCTTGGCGATTAAAATATGCACCCTCTCTGATCAACTTTCCAGCCATTGTGACCAGAGAAAATTGGGGAAAATGAAACCACCGTGTTCCCCTCGCAGTCCGCTATAAAACCCATATAGTTTTGAGGATGTTTGCGCAAGGGCGAGATTCAACCTCAATGTTCGTGATATCACCGTCGGGAGACGACTCCGGCGGGGCACAGGTCGTCAAATTAGGGATGATATTGCTTAAACTGGGTAAAAACCCCCATGTGCAGTTAAATTTATAACGGGTCACGATTTACCCAATTTTAATAAATGGGTAATCCTCTTTTCTTTGATTCTATTAAATCTATGTGACTCTATGCATAAAACCTCCTGTGTTTTCTATGAATTAGTAGGATTATCATCTTTATTTATTGACTAATTGATTTGCATGACTCATAACCCCTTTTGAACTGCTGATTTGTTTGGACATCATAGTGAACATGTTTACACTTTGATTTCGACATGGTTAAGGTTAAATTCTATGATTGAATCTGAAATTCAGAAATTGCTATAGTTTACTTAAACAGTATACTGTGTATTATTTGTATAAGTTCATGACTGGTTTTATTAAAATCTGAATTGGTAGATTTAATTTACTCGATTTCAAAGGATTTTGATAGATTCTAATTTGAATTTGTGAGTAGAATAAAGAAATAAATTGGCATGATTATTGGCATTCTTGTTTTGGAGTCTGTTGAGGTTCAAACCTGTTTGTCGGGGGGGAATTTCTGAAGCTGGACAAAGTTAAGCTCGAGGAGGGATTCTCAAATAAATTCAGGATTGGTTAGCCTTAGAATTTGGGATTGACTACCCATTTTTTGAAAGAATGACTCAGTTTGTCCCATGTTTATTCTTGGAAGGTTGTATTTCTTACCGTATTGAATTTTACCCGTTGATTTTTGAATTCCTACTTCGCACCTATATAAACAACTTTCTTTTCAACCAAAGAAACAAGTTCTGGACATTAGAAAAATCCAGAAACACACTAGTACACTAAAATTGGCATAGCTTTCTGTCAATTCCTTCTCTCTGCTTATCTGCTTCTTTGAAGGGTTTTTGCTTATTGCTTGTCTGTTGGCCTTTGCATCTCTTCTCCTTTGTTTGCAGCCATCTCACAACCTAGAGGTATTCATTCTTATTCCTGCTTACCTATCACTTCTACATATATGCGTGTGTACTCTTGTCATGTTATGTTAAAGCCATTATTACTCTACACTATGCTTTGGTCCTGTGTATCCTAAGTAGCATCTACATCTTTGTTTAATACTATGTCAATAATGCCAAGATGTAATAAGAAGCCATGATGTTTTCCTTTAGTGTCTCTGTGTGTGTGCATGTTCTCTTAGCATGATATTGCCCCCATCTCTTCTTCCTTTAGATCATTGGTATGACCTGTCTGTACTCTGCACCTCTGTGAATCACAGAAACCTTACAAAAGGTGCACTTGACTACACCTATTCCTGGCAGACCTCTCTTTTGGCTCAAGTCTTTCCCCCTTCCCCTTTCCCTTATTAATTTCCTATTTGCAGGCAACTTAAAGGGCCTGAACTGGCCAAGCTATGACCTGGTAATTACTGAGTACCCTTTGAGGCTTGAAAGAGTCGGGGTCTGGACTCTTTTTAAGTTGATTCTAGGGCTGGGGTGATGAGACCTTGAACCCATGACTGTTTACTGGGTTCAGCCTGGAACTCTGGGGAACTGGACAATTTTGAACTTGTGACCTTGTGTCTCTTCCCTTAGAAATAGCCCCATTTGTGTACATTATAAGGATTCCCTGGTTGTACTCTTTAAAACAGGGACATACAGTTTATAAATGCTGCATATGGCTACCTAGAGGCCAATCCTTTACTCCCACTTTTATGTGCTTCATCATCGATAGTATTTAGTCAGTTAACAGGCTCATAGAATCATAGTAAATTGTTTACAGCTTTAGTTAAACAGGTCTGGAACAAGATTTCAAAAGTAGAACTGGAATGCATTCTTATTTTTGATTAAATTTGAAAATTAACTTGAACAGGGGCTATATGTGTTCTACCTGCTTATATGAGACTATTTCTGAAAATTGAACTTGCCCCTCTTTTGCATAAACAGTCCAGGCCCAAAAACATTTTCAAAAAGGGCCTCTTACGTGCTTAAACTGATTTTAACCTTTACTATCGCCCTTATAAACTAATCAAATAGTGTATAGGGGTTTATTAAGTAATAGGGGTCGTTTATACACTTTAAAACTATATTTTAAAAGTAAAATCATCATTTAGATCATGTATTTGCATGTGTATATCTATATATACTTATCATTACGCGCGACAACCTATTATTTGCATTTACGTGTTCTCGTGATCCCCTTTTTTAAAACAGCCTCTCTTCTTATATGTATATTTCCAAAATCCGACCCCAACACCAAAAAGGCCATTAAGGTTAGGGCTCGACAATTAATGACGAGTCACACCGACCCTAAATGAGCAAACATTTTATTTTCAAAACAAACCCCTTTCGGTGTTTTATGAAATTTGAAATTATTTGCAAACTAGGTTATTTATGCAAATATTCTTTTTCAAAGTGTGTTAACTACATAGGTAAGTTGAAATAGAATACCTATTTGTGTTATAACCTTTGTTTACGACTAGGCTTTTGACATTAGAGGCCGTAGACACGACTAGGCTCAAAACCTAGGCCAAATGTGAGAGTCACTTGCATGTATAAGTATATTATACCTTAGTTAAAATGCTAAATTCCCAAGTTAGTATGACAATATATGCTGTTTATATCCCAAAATTAAAACTTGCACAGTAACCACTTTTTGTGGGGCTTGGGGAAGTGCCTAACACCTTCTTCCCCGAGTCATTTGGACTTCTTACCCACATAGAATCTCTGAAATGGACTAGTAGACCTATTTAACTTGAGTTTAGACATTATGTGACCTAATACGCCTTAGAAATTATATTAGGTGGCGACTCCAACATTTAAACTCAAACGAGTTCCCCCAGTCAAATCCGTAATTCGACTCTCCTCGAGTTGAGTCCAAAATCGGGTATGACAATTGTTGAATTACGGGGTGAGCGGTTTACACTTAGAGAATATTATCTTACATACAGCGGGGACCTTGGTGCATGACTAGTAGCCAAAATAAATATTGCCGAAGAGGAGTCCGTCAAATTCGAGGACATGGAACGAGAAGTCAGAGAAGAGATCCGCAAACTGCGGGATCGGTTGATGGTGATGGACCAGCTAGTCCCCAAAGCCACAGAATTGGTATGTCGGCTCTCTGAGGTGCTACGAAGACAAGGGAGCCCTATGGCTGACACAGAGTTACCTAATAATTGCCCAGAAAAATATGCAGCTCTTAGAGCTTTCGGTGATAATTGAGCCAAAGCTAAGTGAGCATCTATTATTATATGTCTCGATCTAAGAAATAGCATGAAATGCAGTTCTTGTATGAGAAGAGAACGGGAGGCAATTTCCCGTGAAGTACGCCAGCAAAAGACCCCCGCACCGGTTTTTGCCTTTACTCTTTCAGTTTATTGCAGTCGTGATCATGGCGACCCGGGAGATGCGCTTGTATTTTCTAGATCATAAAGTCAACATAGTCTCCTCCATACCGATACGGACCATATTGTCTCAACCTGGACTCTCGGAGGAGATGGCAGAATGCACCGAGATACTAGGAGAGTATGACATTATCTACCAACCCCGAATAGAAATCGAGTCACAGGAGATGGAATGTTTCACCTCAGACTTTGTGGGGAAGCTGAAGCAAAAGACGGAGGATTCAATCAAAAACGAAGAAACAATCGAGCCCGGATGTTGGGAGATTAACATTGAAGTGGACTTGAAAGAGGAAGAAGTTGATCTCGATCTGTGGGTCAGACACCCACTAGAATGGTATTTCGCAAGAGCGCCAGAGCTCAAATCGATGAAGTAGAGTATGAAGCCATAATTCAAGCTCTTGACTTGGCCTACATACTGGGGGCCAGGAAGGCCACCTTTTTAGCGGCTCTCAATTGATCGTCGATCAAGTCCAAGAATTTTTACCATAGCGGGAATCTGCACACCGGATCGGCAGGAGAATGAAAGCACTCCTGAAAATTTTTCAGACGTGGGAGTTTGCCTATCGGAAAGAAAGTTCAAATGGTGGCGAAGCGTCCAAAGACTCATACAATCTACTCATACAATCAGCAGATAGTGGTTGAGTTAACCTCGTGGACCTGATGAACCTCGAAGATCCAGACACAGGATCTGTCATAGGGCAGCATCATGATCTGATCAACTACCTAAGCAAAGGAATCCTCCATCAAGACAAATCAGAAAGCAGACAGCTGCGAAATTAAGCCGTTCAGTATTGTTTGATTGGCCCGAATTATACCATCGGGTTGCCAGCGGCTCAGAGATAACATCTTCAGGCTCAGCACCCTCGAGCATGGAAGCCCAAGCATACACCGCCGAACCTTCCAAGGATTGGGCATAAAGTATCTTTCATTTTTTTTAAAAGCATTTAGTTTAGTTATGTTATTTCCTTTTTAATATTGATCACAGTATTTTCATACTCATCAGTTGTGTTACGGGTTTACACTCACAACAACTCAGGCTTCGTACCCCTTTTATCAATAAAACTACTATTCCATTTAATCAGTTTTACTTATTCGGATTCATCTACGATCCAACTATTCATAGCCTCGGCCAGACCTAAGTTGAAGAAATACACTCACTTTTCGCTACAAAAATTAAAGTAGGGTACACTATTCGCTTAGAGCTAAACCACGTATAGCTTAGCCACCAGGCATTATTCGTGAGTTGAACTCGCTAATTCAACAACTGCACCTACACACCGTCGGGGACGCCTGCCTGCGTAGTGCTAGAAAGTCCTAAATACTTCACTAACTAAGCAGAGACGTTCGATGTCAGACGCAAAAGTGCATGTTGTCACACGGGCTAAAGTCATCCCATTGTGGGCGCAAACAGCCATCCCCTACAGATGCAACATAGCTGCCAAACATTGGTGGACAGCGGACGTAATTGCCCAAACCAGACTCACTAATAAATGTTCTTAAACGGTTAGAACATTCAGGACAACTGGAAGCCATCTAATCCTTAGGTGCACAAATATACTGCTTGATTGTACATTACAAAACATGTAATAACACATGTGCGTATAAGAATATTGATGAACGACTGTTTCATTAATAAATAAAAACTCGTAGGCTCATAATATACATTTAGTTCTTCCTGAATACAACGTTTGTCTAAAACAATTGTAGAAAAAGAAAAGGAAAGGGAAGACTAAAAACAAATAGCTCCTCAGGATTAACATGGCTGTAGGTCCTTCATCTGGATTGTAGCTACAAGTCATAAACAGTGTAGAGTTCTTCTTTGCTTCTGGAAACCCGAGATATGTCGGCCCGAGCATTCTTTCAAAACACATGGTCGTTGGTGTAACCAAAGCCCTTTTGCTTGATCAAAGCAAGGTACCTCGAAAGCGTCTGAATATAGGCTTGACCTTTCCCCATCTCGTCCGCTAAACTTAAAGAGAAAATTGAAGACTTGCCGACAAATTGCACCTCAACTGGTCAAACCGGAGTGCATAGCCCCACAAATTTTTAAGCGCAAACGGAAGATAGCCAAGAGTGGAAAGGCTTGAGCTGGGAATCTACCACAGGGGAGCCTCTTCCCTCGGGTATCCCACATCCAACGACCGATGAAACGTTGCAATAGCGGTTTAGCTGAGGCAGATAGCCAAGGTAAAAGCCATTAACCATAGAGGGATCTGAAGCACAGTGACACCTTAATCACCCAATGATGCAAAGTTGTATCCTTTTACCTGCCATGAAACGGAGTCAGACTGGTAGGCTTCAACCCTACTCCATCAAAGGGGCAATCTAAGCACCAGAGAAATCCTGTGGAGAAGCCGCACGAAAGCTGAGAGGGCTAAGCATCCTAACCCTACATGACAAGAAGAATATCACAACAACCGCTGTGTTAGAAGATGAGCGCACCGTAATCAGTACATATGACACAATGAAGACATCTCAATGACGTTGTTAGAATTCCAATCAAACTTTATGATTCGGGGGACTTCATCCATTTCCTCGTGGACGAAGAGAGAAAAGGAGGTTACTGCAGGCAAATTTCCTCCTATAGTTCCCTCATGCAACATCCATTCGGAACGAAGAAGGTGTTTTAGAAATATCAAACCATGATCAAAGATGAACATTTTTTAGGGAAGAAAAGCTTCTCGCTATCATAAGAAATTGCTGAAGAAGTGAAGTATTTTTTAAAGAGGAGTTTATGCTTTTTCCACTATCATGAAGTCACTATTTATAGGCAGAAAGAGATAAAGTTGGAGCACGAAACGGTCGAGCATCATTATTGCAAAAGATACGAAACAATTTGGAGAAGTTAATGGAAGTTACTGAAAAGATGCATGGGATGGGTATCAGCCAATCAGAAGGAAGCACGCGAAGTTTTCGAAGAAATCAACATCATTCTTGGTCAAAGAGACTGCGAGTCTCAAGGAGTTAGTGAGATATCTTTTCACATCCACGCTGTTTAAAAACTTCCTGACTGCTTGCATCAACACTCAGCAAGTGGGGGGACACACTGTATGGGCAAAAATATGTCACCTACTATTACAGGGATACAAGTCTAGCTGGTGAGTCTAGACTTATCTTACAAGTCATCTGTTTTAACTTCCTGACTGCTTGCGTCAACACTCAGCAAGTGGGGGGACTGACTGTATGGGCAAAAATATGTCACCTACTATTACAGGGATACAAGTCTAGCTGGTGAGTCTAGACTTATCTTACAAGTCATCTGGTGCAGAGGATACACGCCCGCTCTTATAGGCAATGACCATTTAGGTAGCGCGACCACAAGACACAGGGTATACATCCCGCCGCCTAGGTTTTTCAGTCTCCTAGTTAGGGTTTAGTATATATCACCGCGTTGAGTTATAGGGTCATAGTCTAATTAGTCTTTGTATTTTACCTTATTGACACGACCCAGAATCCAGCTAGGCCGTGCGGGCACCCGACATCCTCCCCTAGACCCGTCGGGCGAACCGTTACCAATTTAAATTAGGAAAATAAATATAATTCAATTTATAAATAAGAACAATTCTTAAAAAAAAAATACAGACATAGTGATACCTCTAAGCTGTACAAAAGAAATTACAGCTGTCTATCCAACATACTAGGTTTAGGGCTATCCAGACTAGACATCTAAGAGTACAAAAGAATACATACGCCTCCTGAAAGGAACAAAATATGACTGAAATAATAAACATACCACTGGTGGCCATCCTGAAGAAGGTGGCTCACATTGACAGCTGAGGTTGGCTTCGCTCCTTAACGACGTGGTGAACTCAATCCTGGAGCGAACCTGCCGAAATGAAATAGATAGACAAGAAACAAACAACAAGCAAGGGTGAGTCAAAAGGACTCAATAAGTGGGGCAGACTAGCCACCTCAAAGAATAGGATAGCTAGCCAGAGAGAAGAAAAACAGGTAAACCAAATCCATCTTATTTAGCTATAAAAAGGCAGAGCCAGATAATAACTGGAAAAACGTATGGAATCATAAATTCATAAACAACTAGCGACATAAGATAGACAGAACATATAGGTTTTTGAGTATCCTGAATAAATAAACAATCAGAAATACATATTGTTGCGGCGTGCAACCCGATCCATATATTTATACTGTGCCAGCGTGCAACCCGATCCATATATTTATAATGTCGCGGCGTGCAACCCGATCCATATATTTATACTGTCGCGGCGTGCAAGCCGATCCATATATTTTTACTGTCGCGACGTGCAACCCGATCCATATATTTATACTGTCGCGGCGTGCAACCCGATCCATATATTTATACTGTCTCGGCGTGCAACCCGATCCATATATTTATACTGTCGCGGCGTGCAACCCGATCCATATATTTATACTGTCGCGGTGTGCAACACGATTCATATATTTATACTGTTGCGGCGTGCAACCCGATCCATATATTTATACTGTTGCGGCGTGCAACCCAGGATACGAGCCAAAAATATATAGGCAAACTGAATTATGTCCATAACATAATATATATAACGCATATATAAAACACAACACAATACACACAATAGTCAGCATGCGGTGAAATGTGATGAATGCGGTACGAGACAATGTTGTCACATATGCCCGATACATATCTCTGGTGCGGGACACTCATAATGTACCAGGAGATATATGCAATAATGACCATTCACCGGCTCGGGACTCTAATCAATTATCCGGAAGTATATGCAGTGATGACCCTTCACCGGCTCGGGACTTCCATCGATTACCGGGAAGCATATGCAATAATGACCCTTCACCGGCTCGGGACTCTCATCGATTACTGGCAAGTATATGCAATAATGATCCTTCACCGGGTCGGGACTCTCACCGATTACCGGGAAGTTTATGCAATGATGATCCTTCAACGGCTCGGAACTCTCATCGATTATCGGGAAGTATATGCAATAATGTCCCTTCACCGGTTCGGGACTCTCATCGATTACCGGGATGTATATGCAATAATAACCCTTCACCAGCTCGGGACTCTCATCGATTACCGGAAAGTATATATTATAATGACCCTTCACCGGCTAGGGACTCTAATAGATTACCGAGAAGTATATGCAATGCTCAAAACTAGAGTGCAATGCTCATATGCTCAATGCGATATCAAAAATAGGCCATAACGTATAATATACAATGTAAATTCAAAGCTAAGGCGTAATGAATACGCCTATCGGAAGCTACACACGTAAGGAACACATGGTAGAATATCCACAAGGCCAAGAGCCTCCAAAGAAATGGATACAAACAATTACCTTGTTCTAAGGCTAGCACTGCTATTCAACAACCGCATTATCTTTGGGTTCACTGCCAAACGATCCCGCTCTATTCAATAAGCAGAAAAATATATGAAATTACGCTAAAGGCTTTATCTCTCACATCTTATGGCAATCCGGTTAGGAACCTGATGCCCTGTTCACATAAGCAATACGCAGGTCAGACCTATGTACAGGGTACAAAGACACATAACCAAACCCTAAGGGGTTGTTTGGTTTGCAATGGGGTTAAGCTTATACCCTCACTAAAACCCACATAGCATTACGTTGCTTAATACAATGTTTGGTTGCACATTTTTTACCCGCATAAAACTTAGCATTACTTGTGCAATGTTTGGTTGCATTTTTCTTCATAGCATAAAACTTAGCACTATTTTGTGTAATGTTTGGTTTCACTTTTTAATTTCCGCATAACTAATACCCGCATTAGTTATGCGGGAATCTATGTATTTTTTTATGCGGGGTAGAAGGTGGAATAAGTAATGTGGGTATTAACAATGCGGGTATTAAAATTAAAAATGACAAAAATACCCCTCATAATAATAAGGATATTTTAAAATTATGTTTAAAGAGTAACTAAATATTTTAAATTATAACATTGTATATTAATTTGTAATATATTAGTGATTCAAGAAATAATCCCTACGTTATAATATATGCATAGCTAATACATATATTACTAATACCCACATTATTAATACCCGCATTATTAATACGCGTATTATTAATACCCACATTACTAATACCCGCATTACTAATACCCGCATTATTAATACACACATTGTTAATACCCGCATTACTAATACGTACATTGTTAATACCCGCGTAAACTCTATCTCAACCAAACGACCCGTAAATGAATTATTTTTATGTGTAGCCCATTACTCCCTGAGTACGAATATATAATCAATTCCATTATCAGGGTCTAATTAACCCTTTAAACTATTAATTGAACTTATTAAAACGATGTCTAATATCTCAATTTCTACCGTTAAAATATATTCAAACACACGTATTAAACTGAAATGATATATTAACATCATTACCTGGAGGTTACGGGGTGAAAATTCTATTTTTTTCTTCTCCGTTTCCTTTCATTTCTCTCTTTTCTTTCTTATGTTCTCAGTGCGTCTTTCTCGTTTCTTCGTCTGTTTCGGTTTTGTTCCAAGCTTCGAAATGAAGCTTATATTTAAGCTTATCCACCGCCGTCATTTTTCTTTTCTTTTTCATGTTTTCCTTTTCTTTTTTCTTTTTTTTTGAAAAGTTACTATTGCGATTAAATTTAAAATGGAACCCTACGAAACTCGAAATGATCCCAAATTCCTCAAGCAAGTTATATAAAATATATATATATATATATATATATATATATATATATATATATATATATATATATATATATATATATATATAACATACTCGCTAAGGCGGATCTTAAATCGGATTTCTGAAACTCAAGATGTAAATTTAAATGGAAAAAGATCAAATTATTAATTTTCAGAATTTTTGCCGAAATCAACTGAACAACCTCGAAATTCACTTCAAAAATTCACACATGTCACAAATGACCATACGAACATAACGGCGCTTTCGAGTTTTGAATCGGAGCTCATTTGCCAAAATCGAGCTCGAAAATCTCTTTTTAATATTTACCTACAATGGAAACTGAAACCTTCTTCTGATACCTACCAAACGAAGTCTGATTTAGCTCAAATTTTACAGACATATCCTAATGGACCTTACGAAGATTTTAAAATTATTATTATGCAAATCGAGGCCCTAATTCCCAAAAAGACTACCTAAGGTCGTTTTATTCTCTTCCACTTAGACTCTCGTTCGTCCTCGAACGAACTTGAGTCTAAAGCAAAATTCACACAGATAACATGGGAACTTGCACGACCTCATAAATTATTCCACGGATAAGGTCTCATGATCACAGAATCATAATTATAACACGCATACCGAACTCTTGAAATAAAACATATCTGGATAATATGATGACACCATTGCGCAGCTTATTTTGACTAAGTTGTTTCTTCCTTGATCATGAAAGGAGAGTTTTACTTTTTTGAAACAAAGATACATGGAGCTCTGGATAGATTAACATTACAAATCACCTCGTCAATATATTTTGCGATATAGAACAAGTCGATGAAACTAAGAATTAGCTTACGCTTCAACAATGCCTTAGAATTCGGTATTGGAGGAAGACTCCTCCACTTAGAGCATAAACTCATACAACTAGTTTGAATAGGAATAGTCATCCTTACATAACCTACTGGACCTAGGAAGACTTAGCTAAACACAGAATGCAGCTCAGACCTGAGCTACTAAATTACCCTCTCGAGTTGCCAAACAACTGCAATTCCCAACTTCACAACTCCATATCTTTGTTGTAAGCACCACCGCTTGATGGATCAAATCAGAGGTCAAATGATGCCCCTCATTACCTTTAGTAGTCCTAAACACAACAGTGTGCTTAACCAGCTACCTTGACACGCACTCTGGCTCAACACACGGGAACATCACAAACGGCTACTAACTACCCAAACTCACTAGTGCTGGAAGAAGAAAAGATGGCAATGGACTGAGGATAGAAATAATTATAGCTCCACGAAGCTCACCTTCTGAATTGCTTGGCTACCAGAACTAGACTACTTCCGAGTCATACTAGACAAAGAATCGTAATTGAAGACTATAATAAGCATTAAGGAATAAAATCTATGCCAATTTAATCTTCCTATAGGAAGGAAACTCTGAAAATTTACCATAAAACTCGTTTATAACTAAGACAAGCTCATAGAATAACATGACTCTACTGAAAATTTGAACAAAGAGAAGACACAAAGATCGAATATCACTTACTAATCACTTTGCACCGGAAGAAGCGATAACACTTTGTGGTAGTGATAAATAAGAATCTCATCATCCTACCAACACTGAATTCCAAAGAGAGAGGTAGACTGACTTGACTTAATAATAGAAAGTGGCACGTCAAGATGCAAAGAAGACAATACCGATACTCACTTCCAAATCTTTCACAAATGCCATGAATAAATCATATCGTGGGCTCACCCCTCTATCGCAATCAATTCTAAATAGAAACAACATCAAAAGAAACCATGGAAATATGATAGAACACCCCATCTCCAAATCAACCATAGGAATCAAATCTTACTCACATTTAAAGGAAGAAGAAATCCCAGGGTCTACTACATCGGATACCTCAGTATCCTGCTGGACTAGCAGTTCATAGAACTGCCCCTGCAGCTGTGCTGAGCCGGTACCCTGATAATTACTTCCATAAGAACCACCACCACCACGCTCTCGACCTCTATTGGATGGTGGCATTTCTCTAGCTGATTGAGATCTAAATAAAATCCCCTGTGACTGTGCAGGTGCCTGATGACGAGAGAAAGGACGACTGCCGACTTGCCGAAGTAAGGAAAAACTCCTCAAAAGATAACCAGAGTCACAACAATGATAACACCTTCCCGCTGAAAATAGAAGCTGGACAGATTGTTGAAAGCTACAAAGAGAAAGCTGAGTCTAATCTTGATGAACTACTCGCGCCCTCTGAGAATCACGCTCTACAAGCTGAGATAATCTGGCAAGTAACCTCCCAAAATAATCAGAACTCTTACCTCCAAAGGAGGTAGGACCGTGGGATCTCTTGCTCTCCCGCTCTAATTCTTCCCGCTCTAACTTATGGTATGCCTAATACCTCTGAGCAATATTAACAATGACATCAAAGGAAGTCCCAACCTCAATTTCTCGAGCCATCTGGGATCTCAAGGAAGGAGAAAGGTCACCAATAAATCTTTGAACATTCTCGAAAGGTTTATGGACTAGTTCTAGTGCATATCCAGCCATCCTAAAGAATTTAATCTCATATTCTAAAATCTGACAAGCTACCCTATCCAATCCACTCAAATTGGCGACTTTTTTCATCTCGCTCGCTGCGCGAAAAGAACTTTTCCACGAATCTAGAAGAAAAATCGAACCAAGTTAGCTAATAAGAGAGCGGTCCACCAATTCAAGGCTGGACCCCTGAAACTGGAAAGTAGAATAATCAACACCATACCACTCGATATAATCAAGAGCCTGAAGGATACGCTGACATTTTTTTATTTAAAAAAAAAACTTATACAGGGATTATTTGATGCATGGCCTAAGAAAATCAGAAAGTTCAATTGGGTAGAATAATGTAACCTCTTCAGACACTCGGACCGAGCCATTACTCAGGCTAGCTAACCAGCCAGAATAACTAGAGGCACAATACATGCTGCCTCCGGAACATAATTTACTGCGGCAATATTAAAAACTGGAATAGAAGCTCCCTGAAACCGAACGTCTGCATCTGCGGCACCCTGATAAGCTGCCTAGCGAATAATAGGTTCTTGCGATATCTGTGTTGCCAAGATTCTCATAAAAGCATCGTAGAGAGCCAAGGGAACCACAAGGCCCTGCTCCCTTGCCCATCGCGAGCTCGTACAGTTGAGGCCTGTGCAACCGAATTGTCAGCATGATCCACAACTCTTGGAGCTTGAGTAGCTCTAGCCCTAGGCTAGACTACTTCGTCCTGAACTCCTACCATTTGCTGATTTATTGCACAAGGGTTCACAATTACCAAGAAGGAATTAACGAAAATACTTTTGCATCCTAGACCGACGAACGATCAGAAAAGAAGGAAGTGAAACTTCCTAAATGCCATCATAACCTCTCGTAGATAAGTACGGACGTCTACGTACCCATCAACGAGACTCTACTAGACACTGTCTTAGTCTGGATAGATTCTAAACAAGGCTCTGATACCAACTGACACGACCCGGAATCCGGCTAGGCGTGCGGGCACCCGACATCCTCCCCTAGACCCGTCGGACGAACCCTTACCAATTTAAATTAGGAAAATAAATATAATTCAATTCATAAATAAGAACAAGACTTAGGAAAAAAACACAGACATACTGATACCTCTAAACTGTACAAAAGAAATTACAGCTGACTACCCAACATACTAGGTTTAGGGCTATCAAGACTAGACATCTAAGAGTACAAAAGAATACAACCCGATCCATATATTTATACTGTCGCAGTCTGAAACCCGATCCATATATTTATACTGTTGCAGTCTGAAACCCGATCCATATATTTATACTGTTGCGGCGTGCAACCCAGGATACAAGCCAGAATATATAGGCAAACTGAAATATATCCAGCACATGGTTTACATACCGCATACATAAAAAATAGGACAATACACATAATAGTGAACATGTGGTGCAAAGAAATGGGATGAATGCGGTACGATATAGTGCAGTCACATACGCCTAATACCTATATCCGGCGCGGGACTCTCATCGTCGACCAGGAGATATATGCAATAATGACCCTTCACCGGCTCGGGACTCTCATCGATTACCGGGAAGTATATGCAATGATGACCCTTCACCAGCTCGGGACTCTCATCGATTACCGGGATGAATATGCAATTATGATCCTTTACCGGCTCGGGACTCACATCGATTACCGAGAAGTATATGCAATAATGACCCCTCACCGGCTCGAGACTCTCATCGATCACCGGAAAGTATATGCAATGATTCCCTTCATCGGCTCGGGACTCTCATCGATTACTGGGAATTATATGCAATGATGACCCTTCACAGGCTCGGGACTCTCATCAATTACCGGAAAGTATATGCAATGATGACCCTTCACAGGCTCGGGACTCTCATCAATTACCGCGAAGTATATGCAATAATGACCCTTCACCGGCTCGGGACTCTCATCGATTACTGAGAAGTATATGCAATAATGACCCTTCACCGGCTCGGGACTCTCATTGATTACCGGAAAATATCCACAAGGCTAAGTCCCTCCAAAGAAATGGATACAAATACTTTTGTTCCAAGGCTAGCACTGCCATTCAACAACCGCATTATCTTTGGGTTCACTACCAAACGATTCCGCTCTATTCAATAAGCAGAAAAATATATCAAATTACACTAAAGGCTTCATCCCTCACATCTTAGGGCAATCCGGTCGGGAATATGATACACTGTTCGCATACACAATACGCAGGCCAGGCCTATATACAGGGTTCAAAGTCACATAACCAAACCCTAAATGAATTACTTTTATGGGTAGCCCATAACTCCCGGAGTATGAATATATAATCAATTCCATTATCAGGGTCCAATTAACCCTTTAAGCTATTAATTGAACTTATTTAAATAATATCTAATATCTATTCTACCAATAAAATATATTCGAACACACGTGTTAAACTGGAATGATAGATTAACATCATTACCTGGATGTTACGGGGTGAAAATTCTATTTTTTGGCTCCATTTCCTTTCCTTTCTCTCTTTTCTTTCTTATTTTCTCACTGCGTCTTTCTCGTTTCTTCGTCTGTTTTTGTTTTGTTGCAAGTTTCAAAATGAGCTTATATTTAAGCTTATCCACCGCCTTCTTTTTTTATTTTTTTTTTCTTTTTCATGTTTTCTTTTTTTTTTTTTTTTTTTTTTGTGAAAACTTACTATTGCCATTAAATTTAAAATGGAACCCTACGAAATTCGAAATGATCCCAAATTTCTCAAGAAAGTTATATAAAATATATATATATAACATACTCGCTAAGGCAGATCTCAAATCGGGTCCTCGAAACTCAAGATGCGAATTCAAATGGAAAAATATCAAATTATTAGTTTTCGGAACTTTAGCCGAAATCAACCGAATAACATCGAAATTTACTTCAAACATTCACACATGTCTCAAATGACCATACGAACCTAACGACGCTTTCGGATTTTGAATTGGAGCACATTCGCCAAAATTGAGCTCGAAAATCTCTTTTTAATATTTACCGATAACGGAAACTGAAACCTTCTTCCGATACCTACCAACCAAAGTCTGATTTAGCTCAAACTTTACAGACAAATCCTAATAGACCTTACGAAGATTTTAAAATTATTGGCAAGCAAATTGGGGCCCTAATTCCCGAAACGACTACCTAAGGTCGTTTCACTTATTTAGGACTGGTTATTACTAATATAAATACTCCTCCTTACATTGTATTGTAGATCATACGATTCACCACAGTATCCAGCTATGCTCAAGGAATAAGAATTACTCTACCTTTTCTTGCTTATTTTGTCTTGCATTATTTATTACTGTCTCCATCATATTTACATACTTTTCTGTCGTAATTACTATATTGCTTGTGACCCAAATCATAATTAATTGTTTAACCTAGACGTACAATTTTAGGCATAAACAATATGTAGGACAAAAAATCCATTATACAATTCAAATAACAAGAAATAAACAAAAATTTTCAAACTTTACAAGTAGGACGAAATTCACAAATTTAATTTGTAGGCTGACTTATAGGTTGACTTATAGCTCCAGATCCACTACAACCAATTGGGCATGTAGTTTTTTTGTGACCATATCTCTTGCAGTTTTCACCTCTAGTTTTCCTCTTTGGAAGACCTTCCCCAATAGATCTAATCCGGTTAACCCTTCTCCTTCCTGGCTTGTTCGGCTCTGTGGGCGGAGGCACTGGATAGATTATCTCATCAAGAGGGACTACCCATGATTCTTCAGGTGGTATTGCATTGACAGGCTCTGCATAGGCAAGGATGTATTTTTGTGTTGTGTTATATCTAGAAGTGTAGTCATAGACTCTACTTCCATATTTATCACCATGCAATTCCCTAATCGCTGCCATATCATGTTTACAAGGTAACTGATCAAGATCAAACTCCCTACACGTACATGTCCTCTTATGTAAATCACTTCTACCTCAAACCTTAGACTAATAATTTCGAAACAATAAGCACTCTTCCTGGAGAAAACTAGCTTATCTCCCAATTCAGAATTCTTCTTTATTTTAGATTCAATGTCTGGGACACATATGTTTTGGTGGTTGAATAATTCCATAGCCCTGTTGTTGGTATTGCATTGAGCATATGAGCATTGCACTCTGGTTTTGAGCATTGCATATACCTCCCGGTAATCGATGAGAATCCCCAGCTGGTGAAGGGTCACTATTGCATATATTTCCCGGTAATCAATGAGAGTCCCGAGCCGGTGAAGGGTCATTATTGCATATACTTCCCGGTAATCGATGAGAGTCCCGAGCCGGTGAAGGGTCATTATTGCATATACTTCTCGGTAATCGATGAGAGTCCCGAGCCGGTAAAGGATTATCATTGCATATACTTCTCGGTAATCGATGAGAGTCTCGAGCCGGTAAAGGGTCATCATTGCATATACATCTCGGTAATCGATGAGAGTCCCGAGCCGGTGAAGGGTCATCATTGCATATACTTCCCGGTAATCGATGAGAGTCCCGAGCCAGTGAAGGGTCATTATTGCATATATCTCCTGGTAGACGATGAGAGTCCCACGTCGGAGATAGGTATCAGGCATATGTGACTGTATTGCATCGTACCGCATTCATCTCATTTCATCACACTGCATGCTGACTATTGTGTGCATTGTGCTGTGTTTTATGCATGCGTTATGTATACCATATTGTGGACATATTTCAGTTTGCCTATATATTTCTGGCTCCTATCCTGGGTTGCACGCCGCAAAAGTATAAATATATGGATCGGGTTGCGCGCCTCGACAGTATAAATATATGGATCGGGTTGCATGCCGCGATAGTATAAATATATGAATCGGGTTGCACGCCACGACAGTATAAATATATGGATCGGGTTGCACGCCGCAACAATATGTATTTCTGATTGTTGATATGTTCGGGACACTTAAAACCCTATATGTTCTGTCTATCTTATGTCCCTAGGTATTTATGAGTTTATGATTGCATACGTGTTTCCAGTTATTATCTGGCTCTGCCTTTTTATAGTTTAAATAAGATGGATTTGGTTTACCTTTTTTTCTTTGCCCTGGCTAGCTATCCTATTCTTTGAGGTAGCTAGTCTGCCCCACCTTTTGAGTCCTTTTGACTCATCCTTGTTTGTTGTCTGTTTCTTGTCTATCTATTTCGTTTCAGCAGATTCGCTCCAGGATTGAGTTCGCCACGTTGTTAAGGAGCGAAACCAACATCATCTATAAAGGTGAGCCACCTTCTATTCAGGATGGCCACAAGTGGTATGTTTATTATTTCAGTCGTATTTTGCTCCCTTCAGAAGGTGTATGTATTATTTTGTACTCTTAGATGTCTAGTCTTGATAGTCCTAAACCTAGTATGTTGGGTAGTCAGCTGTAATTTCTTTTGTACAGCTTAGAGGTATCAGTATGTCTGTGTTTTTTTTCTAAGTCTTGTTCTTATTTATGAATTGAATTATATTTATTTTCCTAATTTAAATTGGTAAGGGTTCGCCCGATGGGTCTAGGGAAGGATGTGGGGTGCCCGCACGGCCTAGCCGGATTTCGGATCGTGTCACTAAAACTTTGTGTGGATATTTTTACCAAGGTACCTCATGCAAAAGTCCATAGTGAGCAGAAGGATACACTTGGCATACCATCTTTGCGATGCTCGGATGTCTATCCAAAACAATGGACAACTCTTTACTATATGGGACTATGGTGAGTAATTGTTCAAAAAGGTACTCATATGAGGCGTCACTCTTTGTCTACAACATAAAAAGCAACCGGGTAGATGTGACTCATTAAATCCTGAACAACAGCAGGAAACAACACCCCTCCATACTCGTCAGACAAATGTGTACCGTCAACGGCTAGGACTATTCTCACATAAGTGAATCTCCTGATCCACACTCCATAAGAGAGAAAAAATACAAGAACTTCCCAGTGCTAGAAAGCCTACAATCTGTCTTGCTTCTTGGATTCTTACTCCTAACTATATAAGCATATATATCTAGAATTTCATTACTTTTCTCATGTGTTCCCCGTATCAAAGCCTTTGAAAATTGACAGCCCCTAAGACACTTCTAATAGCTAACCTGACAACCCAAAGCGGTGTTAAGGGACTCCTTGATAGCTTTTGTGGTTGGATTTTTTCTATTTACATATTTATTTTTCATGAAATCACCAATTATCTCGGTATAGGTGTGTGAATTATGACTAGAATGATGTTGGACGCCACATGTGTGCAAGTTATTGTAAACGGTAATGTAAAACCTATCATTACTTTTATACTCATTGCTCTTATCCACCACTTGCCATTCACATCTAAACATCTTGTATTAAAAATCTTTGACGTATTCTTTAATGCTTTGTATTAACTACTGCAAGCTTCAATTGGGTGACCAATTCTTTCTTATTGGTGAAAGTCATACCTATTTCAAAACCTATGCCATCGAAGAAGCAAAATTTCGGCTGGCTACTTTGTGTTGGAACCACAGGAGTATGGGTATACATGGCAGGATCCTCCTCTACATGTTTTTTTTCTCCTCCTCTGTCTTCTTTTCACCTCTTTTGTCTTCTTCTGCTTCTTCAGGTACGTCATCCAATCGCTGACTAAAATCATGACATCCACTATTTGGCATTTCTTAGTCATTAGAACCAACATATTTCTCCGGCCTTGAAACCACAATTACCCTTAGAGTGGGCATCATTACAATCAACATCAGTCATATAAAGACGTACATGATCATTATTTCTTATTGTAACGGGAGGAGTCTTTTGATTTGCAGCAACACTCATCATGTAAGTAATGCAAATGTCCCTCTGATTATTTCTTATCTCCCAACTTCCGATTATTTTATTAAGTAGAACATCACACATAACATCTCTGGGCGCAAGAATGGGTCTTGACTCTTTCACCTTCGGAACCCAAGCATAACATTTAGAATGCTCCACCCATTCACCTTGATAACTAACTCCTAATATAACCTCACCTATAGATGGTCACCTGCAATAAATTTGAATGACCAATTATAAGAATCAAATTGATACTATTTATACAAGATACTCCAAACTTCCACATTTTTCGTTTGGAACATCGTATGTAGAACTTCTAAACATCTAAATACAAATTTTTATTCATAAATGTAAGATGTTCCAAATTTCTAAAAAGACGCTCCAAACATTCTGCTAGGATGTTCCGAACATTTGATGAGAAAATTCAAATATTTATATACCACGTGTAAAACGCTAACAAGTTGCTTGGAATTGTTGTTACGGCCATAGGAACGTCTAAAAAGATATTTGGAATTGCTGACAAGATGTTCGGAGAACCTGCATTCGAATCAACCTCGAATCAAGAAAAAAAAAAGATAAAAGCATGTTCTAAAGTTAGTACACTTATAGGAGATGACTGAATGAAAAAGATTACAATTAGAGGAACAAGATTTCTAAAGTAATGGATAAGAAACGAGCAGCTTTGGCAGACTTAACTAAATGACGTATAACCCAAATGCAGGTGGTCTGAGCTTGTATTTCATAAAAGTGGAGATGATATTGAGTAAATAATGTGAAGGACAAGATTATTTCGATGTAGGAAGAAGCTCCACAATGCAGCTATGGTGAAATTTTGTGCGGGAAATGGAATGGTGAAAATACATTAAAAAAAATGGTAGAGAGGAAGACGGAATGCTACGGAGATCTAGGTTTATGGCCAAATTTTGCAAAAAAATGCATTTACTTGGACTTTGAGGTGAGAAGATTAGGTAGTTACAAAATTTTAATGTCATTAAAAATTAGAGGATCATATACTACTCTCTCTGTTCCAAAATGGTTGTCATAGTTTCCTTATTAGTCCGTTCCAAAAAGAATGGCACAATTCTAAATTTGGAAATATTTTTTAGTTGAAACTACTGCTTTACCCTTAATGAAATGCTTTATAGCCACTTATTTATGTATGGCTTATTTTGGACCACAAATTCCAAAAGTCTTACCACATTTTTTAAACTCTGCTTCAAGTCAAACTATAACAACCATTTTGAAACAGATTGAGTATATAATTAAAATTTAAACCTTTTTCCATTAAAAACAACTCGAGAAACTGTGTCAGGTTAATGCCCCAAGAAAAGAGGATACATTGTTGTTTCCAAGAAAGTGTTTCTGAGTGGTATATGTTCGCACCACACTAATAGCAGAAGGCAGGTTGTGGACCAATCTCCCTCTAGGCTTAGACTGCACTGAGTTGTCGTTTTGGAGTAATTAGTTTTACATTCTATTACTTGTAGATCATTTTCTTTACATTTTGATGTGCAGCATAGCCCAGCTTGTTATCAATTGAAGTATGATTAGTACAAAAGGACTTACTCTATTTACATCTGATTGAGTTGTCATTTGTCAACTTTCCAGCTAACTGCATTTCCTTCTTTTTAAGGAGAAAAAAAGTACATAAGCTCAAAATTGTAATCCGTCCGATAAACACATTGCGTGCATTTTCTTTTTACATACTCCCTCCGTCCAAAAATAAGTGTCTGAATTTGACTGAACACAAAGTTTAAGAAAAAAATAAAAAATTTTAAATTCTGTGGGGTAAAATGAAAGGTGTGTATAATGTGGGCCAGTGTCTTTAAATCATGTGGACCAAAACAAATCTTAGATTTAAAGAATTGCCATAAAAGAAAAGAGATACTCATTTTGGGACAAACAAAAAAGAAAAGGTAGACACTCATTTGGGAAATATTGATCACTAGCCCTTTTTGGACGCGCTCAATGGGGACTATCCACCGTTTCAAAATTCATTGAAGAATAGCCAAAAATTCGCGCGTACACTTAAGCTCCATTAGCGTTGGAAAAACACCCCAGACTAGCCCCATAACAAAAAACTGGGGCTTTGAACAAAACTTGTTCAAAGCCCAAGTATTTTGTTATGGGACTTTATATATAAAGCTGAGTCCCATAACAAAATGATGCTTGTTCAAAGCCACATCATTTTGTTATGGGTTATGAGACTTTATATATAAAGCTTCAGTCCCATAATAATGCTGGGGCTTTGAACAAGTTTTGTTCACAGCCCCAGCATTTTGTTATGGGACTGAAGCTTTATACATAGTCCCATAACAAAATGTTGGGGCCTTGAACAAAACTTGTTCAAAGCCCCAGTATTTATACTGGAGTTAGTTTACTGAAGCTTCCCCAGTACAAATACTGGGGCCTTGAACAAGTTTTGTTCAAAGTCCCAGTATTTATACTGGGATTTGTCCGGAGGTGGCTATTTCTCAGCGAATTTGTTTTTGACGGCTACAAATCAATTAACGCGCGCCAAACAGGCCCCTACACTAAATTTTTACCACTCATTTCGGGACGGAGGGAGTACTAATGTAACTAATGTACATACTTTCATCATAATTTATCTTATATACTTTCGTTTGAACAATGCCCATCCTTTTGTTCTTAAATGAGATTACAGTGTACAAGAGGTTTCTTTGGCCATTGGTAATGGACCAATGCAAACGTTCAACTATTTCTCCAGTTAATTCATTTATACATAACAACAGTTCTTTTTACAAGTATTAGAGTAATTTAATTTATTGTAATATGTATTTTTTTCCAGGTTAGCAAGTCATCTTTGTTCTAGACAAATATTTGTAGTCTTAAATGTTCTAATACTCTAAACATTATCATTCCTTCTAATTCATTTTATGTGATACTTTCTACTTCACACGAAGTTTAAGATCTTAATCTGACTTGTATAGCACTTCCTCAGTCCCACTTTATTTGTCATACATTCTTTATTAGTCTGTCCCAAAAAAGTTGTCATATTTCTAATTTTGAAAACAATTCAACTCTAAACTTATTTTTTGACTCATTTATAGCCACACAAATATCTATGGCTCATTTTAGACTACAAGTTTCAAAAATCTTCCTTTCTTTATTAAATTTTATGCCAAGTCAAATTATAACAAACAAAATGGGACATAGGGAATAATAAATTAGTGATGATGACCACCTGTGTTAGGATAAACATCTTTCTGACATTAACTATATATTTTGGATTCGAACCCCAAAATGGAACCAATTCTAGTAGGGAACGCTTTTTTCCAAATGAGCCTTGAGCGCAAATCTAAATTTAGTTTTAACCCCAATACTGATGGGAAGCAAACAAAAAGTTAGCTATGATTGAAAATAATATTATGACGATAGTTAAAAAGAGAATAACATCACATAAAATGTGCATAATATAAATTTGTAGACGTTCGGATAATTTGTAGGCTTTGACGGTCAACAAACTTGGAAGGAAACATGCCTTTTGGGTTATATAAACGTGCTGGCAGTTACAATTTAGTTTTAAAAAAAATTAGTTAATGGGCAAAAATTATTGAAGTTTACAATATTGAGAATGTACACTCAAACCTCACTGAAATGGCAATGCTTGCCTGAAAATTTCATGGCTGCTATAGTGAGGTGTAGTTATATATGTATACTTGACATTTGGCGTTTAGATCTCCTTTAGCTGTTAGACACAAAAAATACGCAATAAATTGTTTTATGTACTTTTTATGATATAAACGAAAATAAAATACATGTTAAATTAGAATCTCAATAGATTTTCATATTTCATTAATTAAAAATTAAAAATTAAAAAAACTAATACATTATTAATAAATCCATAACTTGTTGTATCGTACTGACAAAAACTTAAAACCTAAGGAATATATGCAATTAAAACTAATTAAAAATTTAAGCAAATCAAGTTTAATGTAAGAATTTTATAATTGTAGGTTGTTTCGTAAACTCTGATCTCTTAGTGACAATAAAATGCTTGAGTTGGAGAGCATTTTTGTCCAAACTTTTAGCAAAATAATATTCAATAGCTTTGTATTGAAGGCTGTCTAAGAGCTTAATCAGTTGACTCTTCTATCTCTACAGAAGTAACAGTAGGTTGAAGCTCTTCAACAACACTTTCGTTGTCACCTTCTGCCTCCGTTGTTTAGCTTGTTCTTCTACTCCATTGGCTTGTGCAATAATTTTTCATCAATGTAATTTTCTAGGATTGGAAGCATTGTTTAGTCAAACTCCATATAAGTGATATCATTCATTGCTTGATTGGTATTATGAGATAGGATATAGATTATATGTAATGACACATTACCATATTCTCAACAAGCTCTAAATTTTCATTATTTACATTGGGGTTATCAACTGTTGGTAGAATGCCAGTATTTCTAACAATGGAGAATGGTAAAGGTCTTGCCATCATATATTTCATGCTTCTACAAGAGTGTTGGTTGCTTATCGTAAGTTGGACTTGTTTTCATTAGATAATGAGCGTCTTTCATTGTGCTCATATTTATCAATAATCAAATGCTTGATAAAATGACTTTTGTACTTGACCTTATTTGCAATTATGCCAGCATTTGCAGGCTGAAGATATGATGTCGTATTAGGTGGAAAATGATGAACACGAATAGCTAAATATTAGCACAATATTATCATTAAAAAGGATATGCAAAGCTACATAAAATCACCTTAATATGTGTTACAATGTAATGAGGAGTTGTATTGTACGAATAATTATTATAAATATTTTGTATTTTATTTTTATATATCATATATCTCTTAGAAAATTATATAATATTTGGGTATGACTGTTATAAAGGGGTAACTTTACAAAGAGTGCACCACTATAATGAATGTTAATGTCGTTATAGGTATTATATTGTTATAGATAGGTAAAATATAACATAAAAACTCGATTCTAGAAAAAAATAGGCTATTATACTAAAATATTGTTATAACGAGTAACTATTATAACGAGGCTTGGCTGTATTTAGATTCCAATTCAGCTAATGATTGTCTAAAATGGGATATTCTTCTATGGTAGGAAATTCTTTTTCTTAGTCAATTCCTTGTTGAACAGGAAGATGTCTCTTTTATTTAATATATACCTTGTTTCCGTAGAAATATTGTGCTAAACCTAATATAGTATATAAGCTCATTTGGTTTGACGGATTAGCTAATAACATAATGATGGAAGTAGAATTGGTATTAATTTTTTTTTAAAGTAAAAAGTCAGCTAGGCATTGCACCTAGTGATCAATTTTATAACTAATAAAAAAGTAAAAGCCTCGAAGAGGACAATACAAAGTAAGGAGGGTCAAACCATACCTTACATCATCCTATCGAGGGAACTACGTCGCATGTTGCATGAATGCAGAAAAATGAGCTAGCAAGCACCAAATATTCTATGATCATCACAGAGTTTATAACACACTATGTGATGATATTACACTTGATAATATTAATATAATGCAAAAATATAAAAGCAAGAAAGAAAGTGGAATTGTGCACTCGGCACTTCCTTTTACAAGTGATAAAACTAAACATGTAGAAAGGCCCAAAATTTATAACTTGAGAAAATGAAAATATTGGCTCTCTATCTTGATTATAAATACTATCCATCATGTCCTCGAATATTTTGATTTTAATTTTGAACTCCGCACAGGTTGCACTCTATTTAGTTCAAGAGGTTGTCTCTCCTTCTTCACTCTCTTTGGAGTTTTTTCATGAGTAGCTCTTGGAGACAAATCACCCTCTCGAGCCACTTATGCAAAGTTGTGAGCAGTTGATGCTTCATCAAGTTTCTTTTCGTTAAAAATATCCTCATACTCAAACAAATAATTTTCATTACAAGCTTCATGTTGTGTTGATGTTACTTGACGCGCAATAATACCTTTAGTATCACTCAAGTCCATTTGTGCAATCAACTCACTATCTATAAGCAACTTACTTCTAGACAATGAATGTGGATCAACCCGAGCTAATGATTTTGGTACAAAAATAGGGGCATCCACATTTAAATACGGCTTACCAAAGTTGGAAGAATTACCTTTACATAGAAGTTTTAGGTGAGCTATTGGAATAAGCTCCAATTTTCTTCTAGCTTCTAGGTCCAAGCTTTCAGCCTGTGATGGAACAACTTCAACCTCCATGTTGTCAGTACAAACACCTCAGCCAGCTTCAATAATCCTTGCAAGAGTTGCTGCATTAGAAGCATCAAAGTAAACTAAATCAGTACCACAATCTATTCGCGCAAGATCAATCCTATGATCAGTTGCTTCTTTGCCACTTGGAACAGTGTGCACCCCTGTTCGACCCTTTACTACATGCTGAACCTGAGTTGCTGGAATGCTGCATGGAATTGTTCCATCATGCCTCCCAGGTACAACAGAATTTTCTTCTTGCTGATCTGTATGAAAACTACTACTCCCTTTGCGCATAAAAACAAGTTTTGCACTCTTTGGTTTCCCAACTTGATTGGGAGAGGACACAATCACGTTTTCTGCATTAGAACTAGAAATAATAGGCAAAGCAGTTTCAACACTTGAAACAGTATCAACGCCTATTCCAACCTGATGTGGATTTTTAATTGCAGGAACACTGGTTGGAACATGTTGAACATAATGCTGTACTAAAACATGACCTGCTACATATGAAACCTACTGCACCTATTTCCCATTAGTACAGGTAGCAACATTAATCCTCCCAGCTTTAGAAGCAAACCCCGTGCGACTAGAAGTATTAGCTGCATCCTTAACTCCCGGTAATTCACTATCCTTACAAGTCTGATCTACAACACGAGCTGCATTCCCAATCTCTTTAGGACATTGATTCCCACAGGTATTTTTAGAAGTTGAATGTAGTGCTCTTTCACCCTCATCAACATTAACATTAGAAGCCTTCACTGACTCCTCATTATTTTTCTAGAAGCTTAAAGCGGCTCTACAACTTCTTCAATTTTGGTATTTAAATCAGCCAACACTTCAGGCTGTTGTAACTTCTCATTTGATGCAGATTTAACTACTGCATCATTTGGCTTTGTACACCCAGATTTCTTCTCCTGGACTGCTGCCTGGTTCCTATCTTCCTCCATGTTTACTTTGTGCACTGTTTCAAGTAATTTCCCATCTTTATAAAATGATTGCCCAACCCAATTTTTTGTCGCTGCATTACCATTTGTTACTTCTTTCCCTTGCTCTTGTAACATCTTTGTTTGGTCCACAATATCACCAAATTCATGGTCATTATTGTCCAACGCTTAGAAACGCATTGGTAATATTAACATCATTGCCTAGACATTCTCCTCCACCTCCTGAAGCAAAATTTTGCTCTGCACCTTCTTTTTGCACTCCATTACTTTCCAAGCATAAGGGTTTCTATTGGGATTAGTAACATGTCGATTATTTGGCACCTTTGGACCACCCACTATTTTACCACTAGCTAAAACTCTAACAGGTTCTTCCACTGGTAGATTCTTCACTCCATCCTGTTCAACGTGGTATCAACTCCGGATAAAGAACTCGACATTCCGTTTCATTATGGCCTTGAAAACAACATTCTTTACAATATTTTGGAAGGAAATAATATTTAATCTTGATCCATTTTATTTTCAGCTCCCCTGTCTTAACATCACGTTCATATAACCTAATTCGTTAAAGATGATCATTTAATAAATAAACCTCAACCTTTACTTTAGCACATGAGGGTCTCGTATGGTTTCTTGTTGCTGCATCAAGCTGTAGAGGTTTCCCTACGGCTGCTGCTAGTGAAAAAATTGCTTCCTTAACAAAAAATTGTGGAGGTAAGTTGGGGAAGGAGACCCAAGCAATAACAATTGAAGTTTCTACATTGGGATCAAAAAATCTGTCGCACTTTAACGTGTGCATAAGTTTGGTCTTGTTATCAGCCTTTAATCAATAGGCTGGCCATGATAACAAGTGAATGTAATCTTTAAGCGATAACAATCTAATTAAAACATGACAGTAATCAATAAAACCAATATTACACTCACCCTTCAATTCATATCACAATGGTATGGCTTTCCCCAATGTATGAAAGTTAGGCATTCCATAAAAAAAATTTCCTACCATGGCATGTTGTAAATTTGCACGAATAACCAATGAATCAAGCACTATGGACTCAAATATAACAGTTGGTTCCCCATGCATAATTTCTACTGATTTTTTCAGGAATAGGCGATATATGCCGCGGTATTTCATTAGGTTTTAAAATGGAGGCGTAAGAATTAGGTTGTTGTGTTTGAGAAATAGGTTGCCTAGGTTGTACACTAGGTAAAGCAACCTGGAAAACCCGAGGAAGGGGCTGCCCAGTGGGCGGAATTGCCATTAAAATGGCCAAAAAGCTGTGTGTTTGTGTTCTTCTCTAAATTATTAAACCTAGAGAGAAAACTTTAATTTGTATTAATTATTCAATGTTTGGTTGGTATTTTAAATCATGTACAACTAATCCAGTATAAAATAATATATCAGTTCGTATAGTATTTTATTCCATCATCTACAATGGATAACTAATACATGTATTATTTATATGGATAAATGAAAAGAGTGGCCAAATAATGTGCACAAGGCAATAAAAGTTTCTAGAGAGGCCAAGAGTGGTTTAGAATGTGGAAAACTCTAGAAGCTCGAAAGCCTTTGACTTAGAGGTTCATTAAAATATGTAGAAGTATTTAGATTATGGAAAAAGTTAGTTGAAGTCGGAAGGAATCAGCAAAAATCAGTTCTAACTATATAACTCACACAATATCCTTCAAAACGTAAACCAGCTCAAGTCCAATTTACCTGCCTCGTGTCTTATTTGGTGCTAGGACTCAACAAATATCGAAGTTGAAATTGAAAGATAGTATTAAATGTTGTTTGAGTGAACATATATTTGTAAAAAAAATTGAATGAAAATAATAATTTATTTAAATACTACTCCTTCTGGTCCATATTATTTGATTTTTTGGGTATTTTCACGTATATTAAGAAAATCACATTTTAGCATTAATTAGCAATATAATCGACTATATTAGCCCTTATTCAAGCTATTATTACTTATCATTTTGTTTAAAATCATTTATTAATTATAACAAAGGGTGACACTGTAAAATTATGTCTTGATTTCCGAAAAGATCAAATATTGTAAAAAAAAAAAAAAGGCTAATAAATCAAATAAAATGGATCGGATAGAGTATTCAAATTAAATCAATTTTTTAATTACTTTAATCCATTTCAAATTGAAGTTGGAATTAATGACAGACCAAATTACAGAACAATCTGGCAAACAATATTTCAAGTTGAATTTGAAATAAAGCTGAATGCGTAGACTGTCTATCATATTTATTAAAAAAGTTTCACTTACACACCTTAATTGAAGGTGTTACTTATCGGTCACATTATAAATGTTCAAACTCGGCGAATTAAAAGACGCAGTGAGACAATTAGGACGGTGAATAGTTAATGGTACGAAAGATAACATACGTTTGACCAATTCTGAAACCAACCTGAATAGCCGTCAGACCTGCATTGGATTTGTTTTACAAATCCTAGTTCGATAAAGACAATTGTTGCTTTCCGGATCCACAGATCACTATGTACTACTCCTTGTTAATCAAGGCTGAACCTAGACATTTATGAATTGGAAAAACGACAAAGAAAAGTACAGCTTGGCTTAGCAGGTAAAATGACACTAGTTACTTCCTCCATTCCACTTTATGTATCATAGTAGTTTAATTCGGCACAAAGTTTAAGAAATATGTAAATAAAGACTTTTGAAATTTGTGGTATAAAATAAGACAGATGTTTGTGTGGTTATAAATCATTTCAATAATAGCAAAACTGTAATTTTGATGCTAAATTGTTACCAAATTTAGAATGCTGCCATTCTTTTTGGAACTGACGAATAAGAAAATGCTACCACATAAATTGGAACGGAGGGAGTAGTATTTAACATATCATAACATGTTACTCTCTCCGTTTCAAAAAGGATGAACCTATTTTCTTTTTAGTCTGTTTAAAAAAGAATGACATATTTCTAAATTTGGAAACAAATTTTTACTTTTTTGCTCATCCCTAGATGATTTGTAGCCACACAAATATCTATAACTCATTTTAGACCACAAATTTAAAAAATCTTCCCTTCTTTATTAAACTTCGTGCAAAGTCAAATGGATTCATCTAAAGTAGAACGGACGGAGTAGTATATATACTACATGCTCCTTGACATTACCAAATTTGATAGTTATACACAGTTATTATTTAATCTTATCGATTACTTTAAATGTAGTGGTGGTAAAAATGCGTGTAATCAGTTAAAATCTAAATATGCTAACGAGTTTAAATCCTTTTACAACTACTTTCTGGATTTACAAGTTCTTTCTTTATCAATTCCATTTAGCATGCTGGCTGGTAGCCAGAAACTAGACAAACTTGACACCCTGGCCTGCTGCCCTAGTTTCGACTTTCGTCCTATCTTCTGCACGTATAGATGCACACAATCTGTAATCCTATATAGTCAGCCATAAAGGAACAGCTTTCTTTTCTTTATTTCCAACAACCACTTCTTTCGTTTCCTTCAATTTACCTCTTTAAAAGTTAGCTGCTCAATGACTTTAATACACTGCGTTAGTCTTTGGGGTTTGTGTCCCTTTTCACTAGTTACTCAATTACATGCTTGTTTCATTTCTCAAATCTCCTCACCAATTCTTTGTTTCTATATAGTTGATTAGTTGCTGTATATATAATGACCATAAGACCAACTTATCCCTTCACCCTTGTCTCTTTTCACCAATCTTTTGTCCTGCTTGCTAGCTTTTTCCATCATGCTATCCAATTCTTGACCAGTAACAAGCGTTTTCTACTAAGTATGTGAATATTCTTCTCAGTTTCGTTGGTTTGAAGAGTAAAAAGCGAAAGAAAGCATCAACTTTACCCCTTTAGAAGAAAAAAAGGAAAAAGAAACTAGTTAAAAGTTCATAGTGGACTACTCTCTCGCTCTATATTATTCAAAGCTCTTTCTTTCCGTTTATTTTAAAAAAATGACATATTTTCGCAGTTGAATATTGGTTTTTACATGTTAACTTTTTATTTCACTTCTAATAATATGATTTTAGGATGTTTTTTTGATTCTCAACAAAATCTTTAATAATTTTTATAGATAGTTGTGCATCCAATCAAACCATCATATAAAATGGAAACGAGGGAATACAATATTTTTCTTATATTCACTAAGATGCTTTAGGTCCATTACTCCATTTATCATGTAGTTTTAATATCAATCCACAGGGACAAGTAATTAAGGAAAGCTAGTTAGACTGCTAGCTATTTCTTTCTTATTATTGTTCAACGTCTAGTAGGGAACAAGTGAAGCTGCCAGCATGATCTAACTTTGGCCAAAATAAAGCTTCAACGGTTGAAGATAATAACTAGATTTTGACCATGGTTAGGTCATGCTCCGACAGCTTCACTTCTTCTATAAGGACGAATGTAAACACACTGTTGTTCTATCTACATCTATGAAGCTGAAAGCGTGAAGCCCAAGGAACAGAGAAGTCACTACATACAATGGTAAGTTATCTTGGATTTGGAGAATATCTTTTTTTTCGACGTACTATGTGCTTCTTGAATCTCGTCAGGTTAAGTTTGTTGATAATGGGTAATTATCATAACAAGTTTGATATACTAATAGTTAACCTAAAAAAATAGAGTAATGACTTGTTATATGATGTTAACTTGAAATAAAAATGTAATAGGAGTAGATCTTATTTGCATTATATTGTATATTTTAATTCCTTGATTGCCTTATTTGCGATTCTTTTAATTCTTTGTATTTTAATTGAGTCGGACTTTCTGATATCAGTCATCTCTGTGTGCTGGATAAATGAAAAGGATGGCCAAGGAGGAAAGACTTGACCTTCCACCCAGCAGCTCTCTTGTAAAGAGGAGTACTAGTTTAAGAATCTGGGTTTTGATTCTATACATTATATTAATGTTTTAAGTCTTATAGCTTTTTTTGTTAATCATCATTTGCCATGAGCATTTTGAAAGAAAAGAACCGAGAACCTATAAGGGGAAGAGGTAGTTTCATGCTGCGATTCAGATAATGGAAGAGGATGGATCATGGATGAATTAGATTAGGCCAAATACATCGCCAGCCTCTTGAATTTGACACTATATTCTACTTAGACATTCCAACTAAGGTCCTTCCCAGTTAAGCACTTGAACCTTTTTTAAGAGTGTCCATCTAGACACTTTCTGCACAATCTGATGAAAAATTCATGCACGTATTTGCATACAAGTCATACGTGGTTAAGTGACCAATTTATAATCTTTCACGAACCACGTAGGACTCGTGTGCAAACACGCGCATGAGTTTTTGATCAGAGTGAGCAGAAAATATTTAGATAGACACTCTTAAAAAAGGTTCAAGTACTTAACTGTGAATGACATTAGTTGAAGTATCTAAGTAAAATATAGTGTCAAGTTAAAGGACCTGATAATGTATTTGGCCATTAGATTTCTGTCTATTGTCACGGCTAAGATTCCAAGAATTTCAAGTTCAAAGTTAGTGTAGTCCTGTAATTGTAATTACTAATTAGTATTTCCCAAGTTAAATATACAAGGATAAACAAAGCGAAAGTGAATTCCCACTTTTACACATTCTTTGATTTTGTACAGCTATGTTATAGAGACATACTAAATGAGTAAATAAATTTATATTCTTTTTAATCATGCAATAAGCTTTTAGTTATGATAAATTGTACATGCACTTAAATAACTAGTTCTTGGCACGTGCGTCGCGCGTGTAGCCCTTATCATTAAAAGTAATTTTTCAAACCTTTTCTAAATATTCTAAACATGTGTTTAAGCTATAAAATATACGTTAAAAGAAAAATATTTGAGTGAATCAATGAGCATGAAGTTATTGGTTAGAGGTCATAACTCAGACTTAAGATCCTGAAAAAAGTTGGGGAAAGAGAGCAAAATCTATTCACCTTAATTGTCAAATGCTTTGTAGTGAAAACATAGCTTTGTAATTGATTATATAGACATAGTATACCAATGACACAAAGTTAAATTAGCACGATATCAGCCACAATTCATTCTTATTCGGGATAAATTTTGTAAATAGATGCAAAGAAAAGAGTACATATAAAATTATGGAGTAACTAAATTTGATAACTAAGGAGAAAAGAAAACAAAATGATACAATAAATCAACAAAACAAACCAGACAATAACCTCAAATCGAATACATGTAAAGAACGCGGTTGCGATAAATGTCTAATTCATTAGTCAATGTTGAGAATTCTTCGATTGCTCGATTATCTCCATCCATCTACATGGAATGATGGAAATACCATAGAGGAAATGATAACACAACAAAATAAAACCAGATTATTAGAAATATAACTTAACTAAATAGGAGAGAATCTAGCTAGTATAGATCTTCCAATTCATCTTTCGTTGGTAAAAGTCTGGAGCAAGCAGTATACAACAACAAAAATACACTACTTGCTAAAATCTGAATTTTGTTATCAATAGGTAGAAACTCTAAGAAAAAACAGTGAGTGCTTTAGTGAATGAAAGTGGTTTTATAGCATTTGTATTTATAAGGCAAGAGTTACACCTAAAATCATCTAGATCTAGAAATAAAGTAGTGCATGAATCAAGTGTTTACTTTGGAAATGTAAAGACGCAACCATAGTAAGTTTCTGGTAGTTCAAAGGACTGTTGTTAAATGGGTGTTATTGTTCATTAATGTTAAATGGATTTCTCCGGTTCATTGCAATTGGAATGTTTATCTTTTTGTAAATTTTACCTTTATTGTTTAATTTATTTAATTTGTTTGTTTTAACTTTTATAGAGGTGTATTTATATTTGTTGTTATATTTAATTTGTTTGACTGTGTATTTACCTTTATGTACACAAAAGAATACTTGAAAGAAAGTTTGCTAGGGGGCAAAAAAGTCTTTTACATTTTGCTAAAGTGATTGGCTCTTTTAGTATAGTATGATATGATGATGATTATACTAGAGTAGGCAGCAATATTGAAATTGATTCTTACCGTTCCCCTTTTATCGAAAAAAATTTAAACTTACTAAATACCAAAAAAGAATTAAGCTCACACATGATTCATGAGGACATATTAAAAATACTTAACCGTATCTTCTCTCTAATAATTTAATATTTTAAATAAAATTGACACAAATTTAAACATGCCAAATGTTGGTACGAATGTTGACATAGTATTTTCAATTACATGATGTAATAAGAAAACTGGAAGGCAAAATGATTTTGCCCGAGAAAATGTCATCGTGGTCGTTGAAGACATGAATTGCACTTTGCCAAAGGTTGTTACGAAACGACTGAGGCCTGTGACTCTATCTCTTGAAAAGATACTTGCACAAGACATATATAAAATACAATAACATGTCTGACATCTGCTTCAGGCCAACAAGTTGGAAGTATTATGGAAGATTTTCTAGTACTTTCGGGGATTTACAATAGAGGCGACTCTGCATCCATCTCTTCGTTCAGATCCCGTTTCTCAAACCAAGTAGAGCCAAAGGAATCATAACAAGCTTGAAACATAAAGGTCAAAACACATCTTTTTCGTTTGTGCCCTTTTTGACAGTAGATAAGAGTTCATTAATTCCTCCGTCCCAATTCATATGGCAAGTTTTACTTTACACGGAATTTAAGAAACTCCATTCGTCCCACTTTGTTATAGTTTCGATTTCGAGAGTTAAACAAGTTTATCTTTAACCATAATTTTTTTTATATATTTTTCAAATATTTTGAGTTTCAATTTATTGTGAGTTATAGTACTTTTGTTTTCAAATATGTAAATATTATTTCAAAAATATTAATATTTTTATCCTAATTCACGATCAAATTTAAAAAGTTTGACTCTCGAAACAGTAATTATGACAAATAAAATGGGACAGAGGGAGTACATCTTAACATTGGAAAGTTTCAAAATCACCACTGAAAAATGTAAGAAAAAAAATATTAAAGTAATTAACAAGTTGATGGTAATTTTTAAAATAAGTAGGCATGACAAAGATAAAATAAATATAAATATCATAGTGCTATTAAAGCCAAATAAGGAATTGCGTCATATTTTTAAGAGACTAAAAAAAGAATGTGCCACATATACTGGACCGAAGGAGTAATGAACTTCATTTATATAGTATGTTTTTGTGTTTTTGTAATCACATAACTATTATTACATATTCTATAAAGCAAATTTTGCATCCAACCGGAACATTAATACTATAGATGGAGTGACTTATAATATTATAGAACTCTTAAGCAATAGATGAGGTGCGTTTCTTTGATTTATATGTGGATTGATTTTTTTATTTTTTGAAAGTAAAAATCTTTCTACACATACTAAAAGTATTACTAGTAGATTTTCTGACTTTAAACAAGTTAAAAAAAAAAAAAAAAAAAAAGCACTCTTGTCTCTGATCTTTGTGTAAGAAAAGCCAAATGTGTTTATACTTTGCGCTTCAAGCCTACTTCTGTTGAATCTCTTCCCTTTCTACTTAAGAAAAAAATAAAAAAACAAAGAAGTGTGTTAAAGAAACGCACCTCATCTGTTATATACTCCGTTCGTCCCATTTTGTTTGTTATAGTTCGAATTTCGAGAGCCAAACAAGTTTATCTTTGACCGTAATCTTTATATATATCTTTTAAATATTTTTAGTTGTAATTTATTGTGACTTATAGTACTTTTCATGTTGTTTTCAAATATATAATTTTTATTTAAATAATGTTAAAGATTTTATATCTTAATCTACGGTCAAATTTAAAAAATTTGACTCTCGAAGCAGTAACTATGACAAATAAAATGGGACAGAGGGAGTAAGAGTTTTATTATGTCATGAGTCACTCCACCTCTCAGTATTAAGATTTCGATTGAATGCATAGATTCCTTTATAGAGCATGTAATCACACTTATAGGATTATAAAAACATGTTATATAAATGAAATTAATTACTTAAGATTATCTAATCTTAAGTCAATGAATGACATGTAAATGATCATGTCCAACTATACCCTAAAGGTCTGAGCAGTTGCAACAAATATAGTTTAGTACTTATTTCGAGGTCGAATCCAACATAGAATACGACTCCTAGCCAAGAATCTAGCTAAACTATCTATGCAATCAACTTTGATTTTATCCTAACAACTACTACTTAACAATGAATGAAAGAACAAGTAATTAAAGATAGTTTGATTCAAGAGATGTGAAATCTATGATTGATTTCTGCAACTCCTAACTTGTGTTAAAGTATTGTGCTATTAATTCCCCTTGAGTCTGTTATTGACCAAGTGCTCCAAGTTTACAACTACCCACTTTCGTTAAGTAATTATAACTTTCACTAATCAATTATTCCAATTAACTAATGAAGATAGAGAGGACTACACATATGGTTCACAATAACGATCAATAGTCATAACTCACCCGTTAGGCAGCCTAAGTAATGTCTCTATTTTAGGTTGAAGTACTGCTATGTGTTTATCCGTAACTCGTGAATCTATTCCTAGCAATCATAAAAATAAAGAGAATAATTAATTGGGGATCTTACCAATCAATAGTATAAAATACCTAACACGTAGACAGGAATAAACATCAAGGTTTGCTACTAACACAATAATTATAGTCACACAAGCATGTAAAGTGGTTCAATCAACCCTAGAATGAGTGATTTAACCACTCATAGTCATGTTCTAAGGCAAGAACTATCTATTGACAAGAAATAACTATAATCATACAAAAGCGCAACAAGATGATAGATGGATAAAGTAGAGATTTCAATCTTGAATCTCCTTCTTCCTTGCCTCATTCGGATGCAAAATATGCCAAAAGTCTCATCCAAAAGGAATATAGGACGTATTTATACTGTAGCGAATGACCTTGAACGAAAATACCCCTTCAAACATCGTAACAAACTCGAACTTCATAAAATCTGTAAGCGCACGGCGTGCAACACGATGTCTAGCACATCGTGCCTTTATATTTCTGCTGAGTTTTAATAATTTCAACTGCAGTAATCTTCTGTGATAGCACACGACGTGCTGTACGATGTGGCAACTTTATATCTTTCCGTAGTTTTGTTCTTTTTTTCGTCTAGTCTTTGTTCGCATGACCCTCGGGCATCTACTCAGTGTTCAAAGCCCTTGAATTCTATCAAATCTGCTCCAAGAACGCCTTATATCATCAATTTAATCTCCGCAAAATAAAATATATCAAATGAGAGGAATTCTGTTCTAAGTACTATAAGTAGTGCATGTAAAAGTATAAACACGAGGCGAAACAACCTACCATCGCTATATCTAGCTTTGTATCAAAAAACTCATTTTGCTACTCTTACACAGTGATTGAAGACTAGAGTATTTTTGTTACTTGTTTAAACTCAGAAATTGTAATATTAGTACTTTTAGTATATGCAAAAAGTTTTTTTTTGTTTTAATTCCTGATTAGTCAAATATTGCCCAGTATAAAGCAGATTATTATGCATATTGCCTGAGCTTAAATTAATGCCATGTCTTTAATATATTCTCTTTTATGAGTAAATGAAAAGAGAAGATGACAACTAAGGCAATTACCCGACAGACATATACGTGTCATGTAAAGGAGAGAGGTATTCTCAAAGTTCAAATTAGAACAAAAATGAATGAAATGTGCTTATAATTAATCTGATTTTAGATAACAAGTCCTCTGATGAAGTCAATGTATTGTTGCTTTTGACAACAAATCAGTTGATGCTTTTCTTTTTGTCGTTTTGCTTCTCTTTCTAAAGCAATAAGAGGCTATGGGTTACAATTTACAAATATATTATATGGCCCCCTCCATGTGTTCAACTGTTGAAATGTGTTCACATGCATGCGATTTAATATAATACCTTTTGGATATGACGAAATGTTTTGTGAAAAGGTGTTATCCAATGTTTAAAAGATAAAAATAATATTCAATATTTAAACGGTATATCTAAACTTGAAATATGTGGTCACTCTAGAAATATCTTCTTATTGCAAAAACAAAAAATCATATCATTACATACTAGAATTCTTGCATCCTTTGGATGCTTAACGTCATTTCATACGAAGAAAAAAACACAATTCACAAGAAAGTTCGGCCAAGATCTGCACGTATTTATTTCACTAATCGATAATATAATTATATGTATAGCATGAAATGTATCGACTTCATAGTTTAAGGTGTATCAGACTTACATAAGATTATTCTACGTTTCATTAAAAAACGTTTATGTTCTTCATAGGGATCTTCCTTAGAAGTTCTTCACAATAAGAGAAGAAAACAATTGTTGTTTGTAAGGAGAGAAGACAGACTTTCTGGTTTCCAAGGATTTCTTCTTTCTTACTCTCCAGAAAAGATGCATAGGAAAAAAACCACACTCCTATGAGATTAGCATTTATTTTATATTTCCTTTAAGACACAACTCTTTAGGAGTTCTACAATGGTTGTACCTTTTCTCTCTTTTTCTTGTTATTTATCTTTATACATATAACGAATTAAATATATTTATTTATTGAATATGGATCCGGATTGACCTATAATGGGTTCCTCGTATTCAATATTCAGTATCTCCCACTCACACATGGTAGGTCAAATTTTATTCTCATTCTATAACTTTCATATATAATGACTAGACCGTGTAACTAGTACATACTTCGAGAGCTCATTCCCATACATCTATTAGGAATGCATAGCATTTGATTGACAGAACCTTGGAGTAGATCGCAATATGTTGTACCCAAGATCATTTTTCACATTCACATCTCATAATCTCTTTATAGTAGTTTGAGTTTTTTTATTATGTTCTTAACTTTAAGATAAACATAATGAGCATGCCAATGAACACAATTAATGTGATAATATCCAATGATCTTCCACATCTCATTATTCTCTCAATCTCATTCTGATATGCATTTCTAAAAATGTCCCTCTAGACAAAATCATACCTATTCTCTTGCCAACACCCTAAGATATCAAATATCAAATTGAATCTCAAAAAACTGGTTAAAGTCACGATGGTAAATTACTCATGCTTTTCAAGTATTTACGTGACAACAAGTATAAATTATACTTGTAACTCTCTTATAAGTGATTTTATGCATACGTGGTATGAATCATATATCACAATATTAACTTCTTCTCCGTGGAGCGTATGTATTTTGTATAAATAATGTGCAGATGATAGTTCAGACAACTTATGTCTAATTTTGAGTTCATACATCTAGTTCATACATTTATCAATAAGATTCACATCTATATTATTCACATAGTCAATATAGAGGCGATTGCATGTGTGAATAGGCTAATCTTGTTGTCTGTCCGACACACTTCCTACTTTTGAAATTTTAAATGCTAAACATAAAAAATATTCTGATATGTTGGTATTTTGCGCATATTTGCAACTCTTTTAGACTAGCTTTTATGTCCTAAAGTTTTGTTATTTGAGTAAATCTTATGTCTCCATATTTTAGGGTATCAAGGAGAATTAGTATGCAAAGCCAAAAGAATGAAGAAAAGAGAAAAAACAAGTGCACTTTGGCTACATTTGAAGAACAGGGAGATATGGCAGCATATTGAACAGCGTCTCGCCGAATTACCGGCCGAAGGAGGAGAGATTTCAAAAGCTCAGCACATTGCATTGAAGCAAAGAAGCGGACCGCCGGATGAAGTGCGAAATGCACTCAACGACGCAGCAAAAGAAGTTGCGGCTCCGCTGACAATCATAGAGAGCTCAAAAAATCTATGGAATGCTGAAGTTGTCTGCCACTTGGATTGTGACTCCGCCGGACCTGCACCGTAAACAAGACAAAAAGAAGAGTTAGACTTGACTTCGGCGGCTGCGCGCTTTAATAGGTGGCCCTATTAGCCTACAGCCTCCTAGAAAAATATACCTTTTTCAGCTTAGATTACACTTTTTACACTTTTGAATATTCTTGGAGGCTAAGGAAGGGTTCTAACTTGAATGTTTTGTAAGAATTTCATTTGTTAATCTATTTCATTACATGATTCTTGTCATTACATCTCTTACCATGTTTGTGTTAGACTCTAGTATGAGTAGCTAAACTCATAATAGGGGTTTATTCATGATAACTTGATTGATTTAACATAAACTTATTTTTAATCTTATAAAATATATGGATTAAGGTGAATCTAGTTCTCTATCATACTTTTCATAACTAGGGTTTGAAGCACGGCCGTACTTGAACTTAATCCTACTTTGCTTTCATCGCCCTAATGGGGTTGAAGGTGTATGTTAATGGAAACTAGCAAACATTTAGGTTACATTGGCTACGACCTACCCCATCTAAAAGAAAAAGACCTAAAAAAGTCATTCCCGCTCGGGTCTTTGGACTAATGTTTCTTGCGCCCCATTATTGATTTTAACGGGCTTGATGAGGTAAATCATCCTTATTCTAACGGGTTTGGAAGAATACAATTATGGTCCGACCATAGACATTACCCATATGATAAGCAAGGTTAAAGGATGAGTTTAGTTAAAAGAATCTTGTCGGAATGAGTAAACCCCTAGCTCATTCTTCATATTTAAAAATATTTTAAAGTGTTGATTTAATTTTATGCCTTTAGTGTTAATCATTAGTTGTAGTTGGAGTTAATTCAATTTCTATCAATTTATACTTAAGAATAGACGAACAATTCGTAGAACTCATTACTATTCAATCTAAGACTAATAGATTGCAAGCTAGCTCCCTGAGGAAATCAACCCCACTCCTGGTTGGGTACTACTATATTTGACGAGCGCCGCACATCTTTAGAGGTGAGTTGATTGAGCGTGGATCAAATTTTGGTGTCGTTGCCGGGGAGCTACGGTACATCTATTAGATTGAATATTTCATGTTCTTGTCTTGTTAGTTATTCCTACCATTTTACCTCTTGCTTTGGTTTTACCGTGTGTAGATGAATATTAGCAATGTGACGAAATCAAAATCAAGCTATGCGGAATCCCCTCTACAACCGTTCAGATGAAGGATTTCCATTTCTAAATGCTCCGATGGCTCCAAATGATTATGATGGAAAAACCGAAAAAGATTATGGTGAAACTTCTCTTAATGAGGAGAGTTACGGAATTCATGATGTGTTCGAAGAGAATGATCAACCTCAAGTTGAAGATGGTGCCCCAATTGATGGAAACCCTATTGGTAACAATCAAGCCTATGAGGGAGTTAATATTGGTGACAATATTGGTGTTGCCGGCAATGCACACTAAAGAGGCAACAATGCTAACCGAGGAGGTCGAGGTGCAAAGCGAGGTGCTCGTGTTAATCAAGCTAATCAAAGTAGCTATGCCAATTGAGTGAATGCTTGCAATGTTAACCGGAACCAAAGAAATACAAGGGGTGCCCGCAATGTAAATCCACCTTTACAAGATGTGAAAGAATCCGATGAAGAAGTGAATATGGAATGTTTTGCTAGTGCAATTGTTCCTTCACCTATTCGTGGTAATGTTACTTTCAATACTCAAGAAGTGATCTTACTTGGGCTTGACCAAAATGGATACTTTAGTAGAAGCAAGCATGATGATCCAAATGAGCCTTTGAGGAATTTCATCCAAACATGCCATCTCTATAAGTCGGCCCATTGTTCGGAAGAATCTTTGCGCCTAAGGGTCTTTCCCTATTCTCTATCCGGGAAGGCCAAGGCATGGTTGGACAAGCTAATAAAGAACTCAATTTATACTTGCGAGGAACTTGTAAAGCAATTCTTAGCGAAAATTCTTCCCTAAGGGTAAGCAAGCTTCAATGAGGGACAAGATATATATGTTCAAGCAAGATCCTACCGATTCATTGTCCGAAACTTAGGATGCTTTTTAAGAGGTTTTACTACATTGTCCAACCCATGGTTGTGCAGATGATATGCTTATACAATATTTCTACTAAGGGCTCAACAAGATCAACCAATCAGCCGTGAACAATTTGTGTGAAGGTGCTATAATGGATAAGACTTATCAAGAAGTCAAGGAAATTCTCAACAAGGTTGCCAAGCAATCTCATGATTGGCAATCTAGGGCGCAAAACCCAAGCGGTGATGGAGGAATGAATCCAATGATGATGAAGCAGTTTGAAGATCAAGAAGAGAAAATGGCTCGGATCCTTACCAACATTGACCTTCTTAGAGGTGCCAAAGAAGATAATGAGAAGAGGGTGAACAAAATGGAAAATCTTCAAGTTATAAATGCCGGTCACCAAGTAGCTCCTATGGGATATGTAAACCCCCGAGCTCCACCTCTTGCTCTTCTCCAAAGAGGACAAGAAAAGTACTTTTCAAAACAATATGTCCATGGTTAATGTTTCAATGTGGATATCAAAGGCCATATCAACAAGGCCAATGGAGGCAAGATAGAGGACGACAAAATTGGAGCAACAATCAAGATGGGAGAGGAGTTGGTGCCTCTCAAAGATATGTACCAAGAGCTCTATACAAGCAAGATGAGAATGAAGGAAAAAGTCCATCCAAGTTAGAAGAAATGATAGGAGAAGTGCTTAAGAATCACGAAAGTTACTCCAGTGACATCAAAGATATCAAGCAAACGGTCACAACTCATAATACTTTCATCAAGGCTCTTGAATCTCAAATGAGTAGCCTATCTCACCAAGTAAATGAAAGACCTCAAGGAGCACAACCAAGTGATACGATGGTGAATCCTAAGAAGACTGGCAAAGATCATGTGATGGCAATCATGACCCGAAGTGGAAAAACATGGGAAGATCCTAAGGCAAAAGAAGATGGTGTGGAACTAGAGGTGGAAAATCATGAGCAAAACAATGGGGAAGAGTTGAATCAATGTGAGGCAATTGATGTGGATGTAGAGATTCCGAGGTATGAAATTGATGATGAGGCAATCCCTTAAGAACCAAGTTCCGAAGTCACTACCACTCAAAAAGCCACACCAATGAAAACTCCACCACCCAAATAAAGCCCTCCTAGTCCAAGCCCAAAATTCCACTTCCTTTCCCACAAAAGAGTGTCAAGCAAAGACAAGCATCTCAAGCCAAGAAGATTTGAGAGAAAATAGCAACAACATCTATCAACCTCTCTTTGGATGATGTATTAAGCGAAATGCCAAATATTTCTAAACTTGTGAAAGATCTTGTGACCAAAAAGACCTATGAGGATTATGAACCAAGCAGGGTAACTCATCAATGTTGTTCAATTGTCTCAAAGCATATGGCAAGAAAGATGGAAGACCCGAAGCCTTCACGGTCCCGTGTACAATTGGATGGAAGCATTTCTCTAAAGCTCTATATGATCATAGAGCAAACATCAGTTTGATGCCGTATGCAGTGTACAAGACTTTGACTACCAAGTAAGTTCCAAAAGCAACAACAATGAACTTGCAAATGGTCGACCGCTCTATGAAACAACCAATTGGGGTATCACCAATGTTCTAGTGAAGGTGGAGAAGTTTATATTGCCGGTGGATTTTGTGATTCTTGATTGCCCGGTGGACTTTGATGTCCTCATCATTCTTGAGCATCCATTTCTAGCTACCGAGAGAGCATTTTGTGATGTTGAGAAGGGATAACTCACTTTCCAATTCAATGGAGAGAAGGTTGTGTTCCATATATGTAAAATATTGAAACAGCCTATGGAGGAGGAAGTCACTTGTTCTTATGATAAGAATCAAACGCGGAAAAGGTAAAAGGATAAAGAACGAGACGTAACTCGATCAATAATCTCAAGTAGCAATGGAGAACTCGTTCCGTTACACCCCGAGAGAATGTCAAGAACACCTACGCTAGGCAACTACACTCGAGCCAACTAGGACTCGCAAGTAGAATGGTCGGGGCGGGGTCGTTGTCCAACTAGAATCCACTAGGAGCACACAAATCCCAAACAAAGGTTGGTTTTCCATAAACCCAAAGAGATACCTCTTTACAATATTAATTCATCATTCAAACTAGACTAAGGAATAAAATAAGCTATCTAGCTATTTATAGAGGTTTCTAGGCATTAAGTAAAAGGTCTATAATGCCCACAAGCTAGGCTTTAAGCTAAAAGACCATGCAAGGTCAAAATAGTAACTTTAAACTTGAAATCCTGTGCTTCAGCAAATCGGGCGGAGCGTCCACAAAGTTGATCAGTAGAGAGGGCTGGGCGGACCGCCTGGGGGCTGGGCGGAGCGCCTGAGACAAGTGTATCTTAGGCGGAGCGCCTGGTTTGCCTAGGCGGAGCACCTGGCTGCCTGTGGGGTGGAGCACCGGTGCTCCATCGCCTAAACATGCTTGAATCATCTCCGAAGCTCTTGCCCTTGCATCCTTTGCCTCTTCCAAGCTTGATACATGTTGGAAAGGCGTCTTGGCTCGTTGGTTCTTATCATCCTCCCCTTCTTGAGAAGATTTCGTCCTCGAAATCATTGCATTCACGTCCATGGCATCATCTCTTCGGGGTGCCCAAAGCTCTCCTCCCTCGCAACCCTTGATCGTCACTTTGACATAGGTTTCTTCCAAGGTCTCCTTTGCCTTAACATGGAGCTTAGAACCTACAAGCAACGACAAGCAAACGCAAGATTTCCTACCTTGAAGGTAGGTTAGTGCAAGAAGTGTGGAAAACACACTCTTGTGATATAACCAAGCATCAATATTAAGAATAAATATCAAGTCTCCAAAGAGAACAATAAGTACTTGGTTAAAGATCAACATGCACTCATCACAATAATGAGCAAGTAGGTCATGGGGACATGGAAAATGCAAGACCAAGCTATCAAAATCCCCTTGAACCTTAAGCTCAAGATCAACAAACCAATCCCTACTCAAAGTGTAATCAATATGTGGAGTGGAGTGAGTCAAATAACCCATCATGCAAGTAACATCAAGTACTCCACTCCCCTTCTTTAAAGCATACCTACTCACACCAAGGGATTCCTTTCCACCTCCCATTTCATCACTTAAGCAACCCGTCTCAAAAGACAAACTATCAAGAAAGGTATTGATAATGGCCTCTTCATCATCATAACCCAAACAAGCAATAGTAGGGTCACTCAAAGAGTCATTTACCTCATTCAAATCCTCACACAAGGGGTTACCTAAGGAATCAAACCCTTCACACCATGGAGGTTCCATTTTACTACTCACCCCAGTCCGATACAAGTCTTTACCACTAATGAGAATGCCTTCAAACAATGGATTAGTATAAGTATGCATCTCACTATCATGATCAAGCACAGACAAGTTATCAAGACTAGGTTCATTATACTCATTTGAGGAGTCATTATAGACAACCTTGTCCAATTCATGCAAGTTGGACTCCTCAAGGGCACTATCATTCTCACCACAACACATGGACTTACCAAATAGAAACATATCAACAAGGGTATGATCAACTATCTCATCTTCCCCTTCATCAAAGATTGGCGGTGTGTCATAGCAAATGTCACAATCATTGTCAACTATCATATCTACACTAGTGAGAGATTCATTGAACAATGAGCTCACATCATGATGTGGCTTAGCAAGGCTCTCAACTAATGTCACACAAGCACACACAAGTTGACTTTTAGACTCTTCACTAGTGGCATATTCTCTAGATGCAACACAAGCACCAACTAGTGTTGACTCATCACAAGACAAGAAGCTAGTAGGCTCATGAAAAGGTGGAGCAACACTTACATTTGTAGTACTTCCTTGGTCACTCACAAGGCTTGAAGTATCATGTGTAACTCCTTCTTCATGAAGCTCACATTGAGAATTTTGCTCCTCTTGTCTTTCCTTCCAAGCACATGGTTGAGGCTCCAATGGCTTGTCTTCATTTGTACCTACACAAGAACTAACACAAGAAAGAATAGAAGATGAAGAATTTTTAGAACAATGGGTTCTCTCACGCTCAATTTTTCTTTCCTCACCTCTCTTCTCTCTCAATTTTACCTCATGGTCAAGTGTAGTTGGTGGTGACAATCCACTCATATCACTCCTCAATTCCTCTCCTTTTTCCTCTCTTAGATTGTCACCGGTCACTCCCTCACTTCTCTTTATCTTTTCTCTCACATTTGAAGTGGAGTGACTCCCATTTTCATCATGCAATGGCAAGACAACAAGATTGTTTGCCTCAGGTTCAAGTACAATGGGTGACTTTGCTTTAGCCGCTTCCCTTTGATCATTCTCAACCTCCTCTTCCATAAGAACGGTACCCAAACTCCTCCTAACCATCAAGAACATTTGAGGGTCATCTCCTTCCTCTATACCCTCCTCACAAGCAATCTCAATCTCCTCATCCTCCTCATCTTCGGCCTCACTCTCTTGCTCATACACCAAATTCCCTACCACAACCATGGTTCTCTTTGTAAGACACTCTTTAGCAATGTGGCCATACCTCTTACACTTATAGCATTGAGTAGAAGTGGAAGTAGAATTGCTCAAGTGGGTTTTAGAATTACCTCCCAATGGTGGTGTAGAATTCTCATATGTTCTCTTCACTACTTTGCTAGCACTTGCACCACTTGCACTTGAGAAGTTTGCATTTGGAGTCTTCCACTCCTTTGGTTGGCTCACCGAAGTAGGATTGCTACTCTTGTAACGGTTGGACTTTTCTCCATTAAGCCATTGCTCGGCTTCAATAGCGGCTTCCAATAGATCTTGGAGTGAAGGATACGAATGAAACCTCAATTGAGAAGCTATACCATAGCTCAAGCCAATTTTGAAACGGATCATGGCTTGCTCTTCCTCCTCGGTTTCCATATCCAATGCCATCCGGGTCTTCTCAAACTCATCATAGTACTCATGAGCCGTCTTGACACCTTGCTTTAGATCATAAAGCTTCTTGAGTTGCTCTTGACGATACCTAGGAGTCACATACTTGGTGTTCATGAGGTCCTTCAACTCATTCCAAGTCACATTCACATGCACACCCACTCTCCTTCTTGTCCTCTTTGTGGACTCCCACTAAGTAGAAGCATAAGACTCAAAGGATGAAATAGCATAAGTACCTTTCTTCTCATCGGTCATATCACTTGTGTCAAACACCCTCTCCATGAGTAGTACCCATTCCATGTATGCCTCCGGATCACAAGTTCCCTTAAAGATTGGAAGATTAAGCTTCACACTATTAATATTGTTAAGATCATGACCACCATGGTAAGGCTCCGGTTGGCCTCCATAAGGGTCACCATACACACCATAATCTCTCCTAACATTCCCTCCAAAATATCCCATGGGTGGCCCTCGACCTCGGCCTCGGCCTCTACCCCTATCCATATTTCGTCCCCAATTCATTTGCCTCCTAGGTTGATAAGGAGCAGCATACCCATAGGCTTCATCAACATACTCGGCCTCCTCCTCTTCTTGAGCCTCAACAACTTGCTCAAGAGGTGGGACAAACCTAACGGGTCTTCGAAGTGGAGCATTCCCTTGGGGATTGCCCAAGTTGTGGGGATTGCCCACGGGTTGGGTATTGCCCAACATACACTCTTGAAGAGCTTCAACTTTCTTTTGTTCATATCTTTTGGTTACCTCGGTAAAGTGTCCGGGAGTCATAGGAGTGCTATGACTTGTGCCTTCTCCGGATTCAATTTGGACACTCGGGGTCCTCCTCTCAATGGCTTCAATCCTCAAGTTCATACTATCCAATTTGGCAAGGATAGTAGCAAGGGCACTATTAGCAAATTCTTCTCCTTCGGTGGACATTGTACCTACAAAAAGAATAAACGTTAGTGAAATCACCTCACACACACCCTCACGTGTATAGCACTCGGTTCACTCGTTTAGTGGTGGTGGATATTTCACTCGGACTTGAGCACTAAAGCTTCAAGTAGTTGGAAAACAATCCTCAACTCAATCAATCAACTCACAAGTCAAGTGTACTCTGGGGTGAGTGGAGTTGATATGACTCAATGTACGATAAGCAATTTAGAGTAAGGACTTGAGTCAAAGGATTCTACGGATCTTCTTGGAGTTCTACTCTCCAACTAAGGCACGAATTCACCTAAAAGCAATGAAAGATTAGTGCTAATTAAGTAGAAATATTACTTCGATAGGCACTAATTAGAGGTTAGGCAACAAAGAAATAGGAAAACCTAGGAAAAACTACCCAAACAACTCCTTCAGAGGTCAGGCGGAGCGCCTGAAGAAAATGGGGCAGTGGGGTTGGGCAGGCGGAACGCCCAGGGGTTGGGCGGAGCGCGTGGACAAAGAGTAAGTCAGGCGGGGCGCTTGGGGGTCAGGCCCCTGCTTTTCCAACTCCGATTTTGCTCGATTTCAAGCCAAAATTTGGTCCGATTTCAACGTTTTTTGCACAAATTCAAGGTACCCAAAGTTGTTCCTTGATACAACCTTCAATCCCCAATCAATTGCACACCCAAACAACCAACAAATAATGTTCAATCAAGATTCAAAGTTTTCAAGTTTGGGGTTTTATCAAGGGTTTCAAGGTTCAAAGGTGGATTTCTATTATTCAAAATCAATGTTACCGAAATCCAAATCACACGATTCTTGTTTCAATTTGTTCGTTTTGCAATGAAGAACAAACCCCGGTAATCAATTCCACAACCCCATAATCAAACAACCCAAGAATCAACCAAATTCATCAAGAACAAAGGGTTTTGGGTGGGTTTAACAATTTGGGGTTTCAAATTTTCAAATCAATTCAATCCAAACAATTTTGGTACCCAAACGTCGGGTTTTCAACAAGGATTAACAATCTATAACACCCACTTCAAGAATCGAATACACCAAAAAGTTACACCAATTTTTTTTTTGAATTTTTGAGTTTTTCAATTTTTTTGTATTTTTCTTCTTCCCAATAACTTCAACAACAAGAAAACTAAAAGAAGATACTAGGCACGAAGAATCAAGGGTCGGGGGTTTATAGAAACAAAACCCGAGCCTTGCTCTGATACCAAACTGATAAGAATCAAACGCGGAAAAGGTAAAAGGATAAAGAACGAGACGTAACTCGATCAATAATCTCAAGTAGCAACGGAGAACTCGTTCCGTTACACCCCGAGAGAATGTCAAGAATACCTATGCTAGGCAACTGCCCTCGAGCCAACTAGGACTCGCAAGTAGAATGGTCGGGGCGGGGTCGTTGTCCAACTAGAATCCACTAGAAGCACACAAATCCCAAACAAAGGTTGGTTTTTCATAAACCCAAAGAGATCCCTCTTTACAATGTTAATTCATCATTCAAACTAGACTAAGGAATACAATAAGCTATCTAGCTATTTATAGAGGTTTCTAGGCATTAAGTAAAAGGTCTATAATGCCCACAAGCTAGGCTTTAAGCTAAAAGACCATGCAAGGTCAAAATAGTAACTTTAAACTTGAAATCTCGTGCTTCAGCAAATCGGGCGGAGCGCCCACAAAGTTGATCAGTGGAGAGGGCTGGGCGGACCGCCTGGGGGCTGGGCGGAGCGCCTGAGACAAGTGTATCTTAGGCGGAGCACCTGGTTTGCCTAGGCGGAGAGCCTGGCTGCCTGTGGGGTGGAGCACCGGTGCTCCATTGCCTAAACATGCTTGAATCATCTCTGAAGCTCTTGCCCTTGCATCCTTTGCCTCTTCCAAGCTTGATACATGTTGGAAAGGCGTCTTGGCTCGTTTGGTTCTTATCATCTTATATGGATATGGTTGTGGATGCTCTTGTAGAAAATGAGAGTGTCCAAGTCAAGCAGATGAAATGCCCGCGGTGATTTGGAATATGGACGTTGACAGTGAGGAGAGTGTTGCCGTGACATGACCCGAAATCCGGTTAGGCCGTGCTGGCACCCGACATCCTTCCCTAAACCTGTCGGGCAAACCCTATCGACTGAATCGATATAAATTGTGAAGAATTGCCTTGAAATGAAAATGAACTAAAATTTAACAACATAAGATAACTCTCTAGGATAGACAAACATACAAGCTGTCTGAATAATGCAACCAACTACCCAGAAAACACAGTTTTAAAGGTTTCCAGATCAGACATCTAAGAAGGCCAAAAGATATACACATCTCCCGAAGGGAACAAAAGTAAGGAAAACTGTAATATCTGAAGTTGGTGGCCGCAATGAACAGGATGACTCACCGTAGATAGCTGAAAATGTACTACTCCTCAATCACGACGCGACTGGCTGGGTCCTGGAGCAGAATCTGCCGAACGAAAAGAAAATACAAGAACAAATAAGGATGAGTCATAAGGACTCAATAAGTGCGAACAAACTAGCAACCTCAAAAAATAGATATGCTAGTCAGGGAAACGGAACCTGACAACAATCAACAAATAAGCAATCACATATAAGTAGAACAGTAGTCATGTACAGAAAATCTACACAATAGTATGAGATGAAATGGAATGAGATGAAATGAAATGAGATGAAATAAAATGAAATGAAATATGATGCAAAGGGTCACATGTGCCCGTCATCCCACCCCGAAGTGGAATACTCCTGCATTCGAGGGGGATCCAACCTGATAACCAACTAGAGCGGAATACTCCTGCTCCTGGGGCAGAATACTCCTGCACCTCGATATAATATATACCAGAGGCGGAATACTCCTGCACCCGATATAATGTAAAGCTGAGGCGGAATACTCCTGCACTCAATATCTGACATAAGAGCGGAATACTCCTCCTCCTGGGGCGGAATCCTCCTACCATCAATATGATACAATGGAGCGGAATCCTCCTGCTCATGGGGCGGAATACTCCTGCACCCATTGATATGCAATGTAATGCATATGAATGACATATAATGCATATGAATGCAATGTGATGCAATAATAACCCTTCACTGGCGCAGGACTCTCATCGACAGCCGGGAGGTAGATGCCAACTCACAACCAGAATACAATGCTCATATCCTCAATGCAATACCAACAACAGGAGATAACATATAATATACAATGTAAATCCAAAGCTAAGGCGTAAGGAGTACGCCTATCGGCAGCTACACACGTAAGGAAAACGTGGTAGAAAATCCATGAGGCCAGGTGCCTCCAAAGAAATGGATATAAACACTTACCTTGTTACAGAGTTAGCACAGCAACTCAATAACTACTTTGTCCTTTGAATTTATTGCCTAACGATCCCACTGTATTCACTAAGCAGAAAAATATAGCATATAAGGCTAAAGGCTTCATTCCCCACATCTTAGGGTAATCCGGTTAGGAACCTGATACGCTATTCGCATACGCAATACGCAAGCCAGGCCTATGTACATGGTTTAAGTTCACATAACCAAATCCTAAATAAATTACATTTATATGTTGACCATAACTCACTGAGTACGAATATATAATCAATTCCATTATTGGGGTCCAATTGACCCTTTAAACTATTAATTGAACTTATTAAAATGATGTCTAATATCCCAATTTTTACCGTCAAAATATATTCAAACATACGTAATAAACTCAAATAATGCATTAAGATCATTACCTGAATGTTTCGGGGTAAAAATTCTACTATTTCCCGGCTCTTTTCTCATTTTCTAGCATATTTTTGTTTCGGCTGCGTTTTCTCTTCTCCATTCTCGTTCGGTTTCTGTTTTTCTATATCTAACTTTGTCCTTAAGCTAAGGACCACCGTTTTTATTTTTTTTGTTTTTCTTTTATTTCATTTTATTTTCTTTTTTTTTTCTCGACGAAAATTAAAACGGTACCCTATGATATTCGAAATAATTCCAACTTTTGCATACAATTTATACAAAATATATATAACACACTCGCTAAGGCGAATCTCAAATCGGATTCCCGAAACTCAAGATGCGAATTTAAATAGAAAAGGTCAAATTATTTAACTTTCAGCATTTTAGCGGAAACTAGCCGAACAACATCGAAATTCACTTTCGAAAGTTCATAAAAGTCACAAATAATCATACAAACCTAAGAGCACTTTCGGATTTCGAATCGGAGCTCATTCGCGAAAACCGAGCTCAAAAATCTCTTTTTAATATTTATCGACAATAAAAACTGAAACCTTCTTCCGATGCCTACCAAACGAGGTCTAATTTAGCTCAAATTTACAGACAGGTGCTAATGGACATTATGAATATTTTAAAATTATCGGCACGCCAATCGGAGTCCTAACTTCCGAAACGACTAACCGAGGTCGTTTCATTCTCCTCCACTTAAACTCTCCTTCGTCCCCGAATGAGCCTAAGTCTAAAGAAAAGTTCGCACAGATAACAAGAGAACTTGCACGACCTCCATAAGCTGCTTCTACGTGCATTGCTTATTTGCCTATATATTTCTGGCTCGTATTCTGGGTTCTGGGGATCGGGTTGCACGCCGCAACGGTATAAATATATGGATCGTGTTGCACGCCGAAATGGTATAAATATATGGATCGGGTTGCACGCCGCAACAGGATGTATTTTTGATTGTTGATGTGTTCGGGATACCTATATATTTTGGTTATCTTACATTCCTGGTTGTTGATGAGTTTGTCATTCCATGCGTGTTTCTAGTTATTATCTGGCTCTGCCTATTTATAATTTAAATAAGAGGAATTTTTTTTATCTGTTTCTCCTCCCTGGCTAGCTATCCTATTCTTTGAGGTGGCTAGTCTGCCCCACTTGTTGAGTCCTTTTGACTCACCCTTGTTTGTTGTTTGTTCTTGTCTATTTATTTCGTTTTGGCAGGTTCGCTCCAGGATTGAGTTCGCCACGTTGTTCAGGAGCGAAGACGACTTCAGCTGTCAGGGTGAGCCAGCTTTTATTCCGGATGGCCACCAGTTTATTGTTTATTATTTCAGCTGCATTTTGCTCCCTTCAGAAGGTATCTGTCTTCTATTATACTCTTAGATGTCTAGTCTGGATAGCCTGACAGGTTTAGGGGAGGTGGTCGGGTGCCCGCACGGCCTAACCGAGAATTCGGGTCGTGTCATACCGAGTGTGTAAAAGCATTTGAAGGATTTGGCACTAGATCCTATGTTCCCAAAATCTTTCCCTTGATCTTGAAAACTGAACCACTCCACCTACAAAACTGTCCATTAAAGAACCTGCCACTCTTGAACTTAAAGTCCTACCAACCCACTTGAGATATACCTTCCTAGTTCCAAAATCCACTCTTTCCATAATCATTTCTTCCCACTTAACCAAAGAACAAGAAGACCAACTCATTGAAGTGGTGAAACGGAGAATTAAAGCCATTGGTGGACTTTTGCTAATATATGTGGAATTAATCCAGGAGTATATACTCACAAGATTCTACATGAAGAAGGTTGCAAACCCATGGTGGAGCACCGAAGGAGGTTGAATCCTCCAATGCAAGAAGTTGTTAAGAAAGAGATCATAAAATGGTTAGATGCGGGGTGATTGTTCCACTCTTTGATAGTGAATGGGTCTCACCCGGTCAATGTGTACCCAATAAATAGGGATGACGGTAGTTCACAATGAGAAAGGTGAAGCTATATCAACACGAACCGTGACCCATTGGCGAGTATGCATGGACTATCATAAACTCAACAATGCATCAAGAAAAGACCACTTTCCCTTACCTTTCATTGACCAAATGCTTGATTGTTTGGCGGGATGTACTTATTATTGTTTTCTTGATGGATATTCGGAGTATAATCAAATCTAAATTGAAGCAAATGATCAAGATAATACAACCTTCATATGCCCATATGGCGCTTTTGCATTTCACAAGATGCCTTTTGGACTTTGCAATGCCGCGGCTACCTTTCAAAGATGCATGCTTGAATTTTCCATGATATGGTGGAGAACTTCTTAGAAGTATCCATAAATTATTTCTCGGTAGTCGGTGATTCCTTTGAAGATTGTTTATCTAATTTGGAAAAAGTCTTGGAGTGCTGTGAAGAGATGAAGCTTGTGCTAAATTGGGAGAAATGCCACTTCCTTATTCAAGAAGGGATAGTGCTATGGCACAAGGTGTCCAAAAGGGAATTGAAGTGAATCATGCCAAGATATGAATTTATCTCTAAACTTCAACCTCCTACAACTGTCAAAGAAGTGAGAAGCTTCTTGGGACATGCGGGTTTTTATCGCGCTTCATTAACGACTTTTTCAAGTTTTTGAATCCTTTGTGCATATTGTTGGAAAAAGATGCCAAGTTTGAATTCAATGAGGCATGCTTGAAAGCCTTTGAAGAGGTGAGAAAGAGATTAACTACCGCACCGGTGATAGTGAGCCCAAGATGGGATCTTCCATTTGAACTTATGTATGATGTTAGCGATGTGGCATTGGGAGCCGTATTTGGCCAAAGAGTTGAGAAGATGTTTCATCTTATCTACTATGCTCGCAAAACCATGAATGGGGCTCAATTAAACTATACGGTAATGGAAAAGGAGTTATTGGCTATTTTATTTGCTTTTGAGAAATTTTGATCTTTTTTGGTAGGATCCAAGGTCATTATGCACACTGAGCACTCTGCTATCTGGTATCTGATGGCCAAAATAGACTCAAAATCAAGGTTGATACGATGGGCACTCTTATTACAAGAATTTGATCTTGAGGTGCTTGATAGAAAGGGAATCGAGAATCAAGTAGCGGATAACTTATCCCGTTTGGAGGATGAGGGTCGCCCAAAAGAAACCTTTGAGATCAATGATTCTTTTCCTGATGAGAGAATATTGACAGTATCTTGGGAAGAAATCCTATAGGGACATGGACTTAGCCAATTTTATTGTATGTGGAGAGGTCCCGGAGGACTTCTCATTCAATCAAAAGAAGAAATTGATGAAAGATGTCCGACAATACTTTTGGGATGAGCCTTTTCTATTCCAAGTATGTATCGATAGGATGACAAGAAGATGTGTTGCCGAAGCCGAGCAAAGGGGTCTTAAAGGATGTCACTCCGCTCCATATAGAGGGCATCATGGTAGTGTTAGAACGGCGGTGAAAGTACTTGAATGTGGTCTCTTTTGGCCTACTTTATACAATGATGCTCATGACTACACAAAGAGTTGTGATCAATGTCAAAGAACGGGGAAAATCTCAAAAAGGCACAAAATGCCTCAAAACCCAATTGTAGAAGTACAACTCTTTGATGTATGGGGGATTGATTTGATGGGTTCTTTCCTAAGCTCCTATAGTATGAAGTACATCCTTGTGGCAGATTACTATGTCTCCAAATGGGTCGATGCAATTGCCTTGCCAAATAATGAAGCTAGAAGTGTCACCGCCTTCCTCAAGAAAAATATTTCACAAGATTTGGCACCCATCACACAATCATAAGTAATGGGGGAACACACTTTTGCAATCGGGTTTTTAGTTCATTGTTGGAGAAATATATATAGGGTGAGACACAAGGTTGCTACACCTTATCATCCCAAAACGAGCGGTCAACTGGAAGTGTCAAATCATGAGATAAAAGCAAATCTTAGCCAAGTCAGTTAATGTGAACTGAACGGATTGGGCCAAGAAGTTGGATGATGCTTTATGGGCATATCACACAGCATAAAAGACTCCTATTGGGATGTCACCTTTCTGGTTAGTTTTTGGAATAGCTTGCCACCTCTTCGTTGAGTTGGAGCACAAAGCCTTATGGGCATTAAAGAAGCTTAACATGAATTGAGAAGAAGCTTCCAAGTCACGGGTGGAGAAATTGCATGAACTTGAGGAAATGAGATTTCTCGCTTATGAAAATGCCAAACTCTACAAGAAGAAGATGAAGATCATTCTTGACAAGAAGATATGGAACCGTGCATTGAAGGCAGAGGATATGGTGCTATTGTTCAGCTCAAGATTGCACCTCTTCCCCAGAAAATTAAAGTCCAAATGAGTGGACCCTACAAGGTTGTGGACATCACCATGTTGATGAGTCGAGTTGCAAGAGAAGGAAAGTTCCAAAACTTTCCGAGTGAATGGACAAAAGAAGAAGCGCTACTTGGGATGTGAAGCCGAACATAGGGAGGTTGCTTGCATCTATCTCTTGGACTCTTGATGGAATGAGGTAACACCATTGTGCCGCGATGTTAAATCAAGCACTTCTTGGGAGGCAACCTAAATTTTACTTTTAGGATTTTTAATTTTTAATTTTAGTATGAAGTTCTTTGATAGTTGTATTTGATCTTGGTTGAGTGGTGTTAGTGCAGATACAATGCAAAATATGAAAATGAAGGTTTCAACCCCAAGCAAAATGGAAAGAAGTTGAAACGTGGGAAGGAACCGCCGAGGGAAATGCAGAAGGAATTATGCGGCATGCCGAAACGGATGCGGGCCGGCGGTTTATGCAGAAAGAAATTTTTTTCTTCAGAGTGGAAATATATCCAGCCGGTAAAGAGGCGAGACACCAATCCAACTTCACAGAATACCCTGCGGTCCACCCACTTGTGCGCTAAAAATGGGACTTACGTCCACAGCGCCGAAACTTCGGCGACTAACCGAACAAGCGGCGATCCGCTTAAATAGGCCAAGTCGGGTTAACCGACTATAAAAGGCCCCAGGTAAGTTTTATTTTTACTTTTTACACTCCAACCCATGAAAACCTTGAACCCACTCACCAGAATTCACTATTCCGACCGACCAAAACCACAACCACAACCAACACTCTGATTCACTCCAGCACACAGTATTTCACCATTCCGCCACCACCCCGTCAACCCATTCTCGTTTTCCAAGCAAATCCGGTAAGAATCGACCCTAATTTTTTTTAATTCTTGTTATTTTAAGCATGGAGTAGGTTAAAACATCATGTTGGGGTGGGGGTTAGTGAGTATCTTTCTTTTTCACATGAACTTAGGAAAATCTTAGTACCTTAGTTTAAGGTTTGTTCTTAACTTCATTTTATGGATTTTAAGCCCTATGGTGTGTGATATTGCTTGTATTTGCTAAGAAATGGGTTGAAGAAGAGAGTAAAAGTGAAAAATAACCAAAATGAACTCAAAAAGGAACCTTGAACATACCTTGTTATGCTTGACTATCTTGAAAGGATTTGAACTTGGTATGATTTTTGGTTGAATTTTCATTGAAAATTAGTTAAACATGTGGTCTAATTCTTGAGAGAGAGTCTGAGCGCAGTGAGAAGTTGAAAAGACCACATAGGAGTGTGTTTGGGGGTGTTAAGGGATGTGAGAATTGAATATTTTAGGATCAGTACACTATAGTCAAAATTGGCCAATGATTCGGTGAGCCATCGATGAGGATTGATGCTGCAAGTATAAGTGCGTAAAGCACTCGGTTGGCTTGTAGTCCCACCTGCAACCCTGCCGGTGCTAACAGATTGCTCACAAAGTGGGTGGAGGAGGCTTGCCCCTCGCACCTCAATCGGTGCCCCGCTGATTCAATTCAACAAGAATTTTTGCGGCCGCCGATAGCTATCTGCTCTGGCTGCACGAGTTTCTGCGGCCCGCCAAATCTTTTGCCCAGCTAAAAAAAGGCTCCTGAGACTTCTATCTGTTTCACTGCTTTTTTAGACTTCATATGTAGTAGTTTAGCTTAATCTTAGTGTAATATAGGAGTAGAGTAGTGTAGCTAGTTTTTGTGCTAATTTTTGCATGAAGTTGATCTTGTTTAGGTATTAACATGGCAAGGCACCAAACACCCAAGAAAATAAAAAGGGAACCCATACCACCAAGTCCTCCCTCCTCTGAGAGTAACTCCTTTGATATCGATCTGAGCACTGATGAAGAACATGATGACGTAATTTTTGAGAGAAAGGTGCTAGTAGATAGACCAGAGGAGTTCAACACAAGGTTCTACAATACGTTCCTAGAGAGTGGATGGGTTGAATTACTCACAAGAAAATTGGGCTTAGCAGCTGTATATTTGATTGTGGAATTCTACACAGAGTTGAGTAACCAGATGGAGCCAAAATGCAGGGTAGATTGCAGGGACAAAGTAGTGGAAGTATCTGCAAGAGCTCTGAATCAATATTTTAATCTTCTAAACTTCACTCCAATAGATTACACGGCTAAGCTAGCAATGAGTGAGAAAGCACAAAAGAAAATTGCTTGTTCCCCTTATTGGTCGAGAAGAAGGCAGCCTTGGGTAGAGTGGGTGTACTAATCACAGCCCAGAATCACAAACTTTGAGGCCAAGGGTTGGAACTCAATTGTCAGCTCAAGAATCCATGCATCAAGAGAAAACCACATAGTCACCTTGAGAAAAGCAATTATGATTCTTATGACTAGGATAAGGATCAATTTGGGAACTGAGATGGTGAGAGTCATACTAAAGGCTGCTAGAGCTGGTAGTAAAAATCTTCCTTATGCCAACACCTTGACAACATACCTCATGGACCAAGGCTGTGAAACTTTAGCAGGTGATAATTACACCTTTACCATGCGAGTTTTTGACCTTCATGTTATCGAGGATGTGAACAACCCAATTCATCTTGCACCTGCTGCCCCCCCACTCAAGGAGCACCATCACAAGCTGGCAGGCTATCCTCTTCAAGGGCTCTTCCACCTCGCATTCATAAGGATGCAGAAGCTTTAGTAGCAAACCTTACTCAAGATCTTGAGCAGTTGCAAGGCAAGATGCAAGAATTCAGTGTGCTTCTATGCAACATGCCTCAACTTCGACCACCTCCACCATCATCAAAAGGAGTCACCCCAACTCAATTTGATCATTTAAGTGCAGCCATAGATACGAATGCCAAGGATATTTTGAAGATCAAAAGGTGCATTCATGTTTTTGCCATAACGTAAACACAAGCTGATGTGGTGAACAATATGAACGTGTTGTGAAGTGAGAGAAGAGCAAAGTCAAGAAAGACCGGGTTCGTTGACAGCTATAGAACTTACATGCCAGAGGAACCTGAGAAGATTAGAAGAAGAGGTTCTTGGATATTTGGAGCTGCTAAGGAATATGCAGTTTGATGAAGAAATACAGATGCTGTTGGCCAGACAAGCCTCATTGGAGGAGGTGGTAAGAGCTACAGAAGCAAGAAGACAGAGAAGAGCACAAGCCCCAAAGAAACATGTGGAGGGAAAGGGTAGAGGCAAAGGAATTGCCCGAGACTAATAGGGAATTTTTCTCTCCCTTTTTGGCTAACCACATGAACTTGAGTATTTTATTTGTGATTGGTTGCTTTGGGACATAGCAACTTTTCATGCTGGTGGTGGGGTATTAATTTTTGATGAATGTCCTAAATTATTTTTATGCTGATGTTTAATTTGGTACTTTAATCTAGGATGTTTAATTTCTTGTTTCTTAATACTCGTCTTTTTAAATTCCTAGTGTAGTTGTTATTAATACCTTCAAAAAGGGAAATCCAAAAAAAAAAATAATAATTAAAAAATTTGGAGAATCCCAAAAATATGCTATGGTTACTTCCATGAACTACGCTTGGGATACTATCTTCTCTCCTATGATTCGCACTTGTCGCGATACGTAGGCAACCCTTGTGAAACTTACTTTCACTTGGGCCCGAAACAACAACTACTTTCATTGTAAATACCATTTGTGTAAATAGTTTAGAAGTAGTAAATAACCTTCTTAGCTTTGTTTGACTCAGCTCTTTTTCAAGAATGCAATTCTTTTGAACCGGCCACTTTTTAGGACTTAATCATAGAAGTTCCATTTTGTCTTTATTTTGTGACTTGTTTGATACCAACATATTAGGAGCTCACATGATAAAGTTTAGTGGATTTTTTTTATTGAGAGTTGCACCTATAACCTTTAGGTTCTTTTGATGACTCTATGCATGTGTAGTATAGGCTAAATTCTTATCTTATGTGCTTGAGAAAATTGATGTTCATGTCTCTTGTCCCTTGTGCTAGTGAGGCGAGTCTTTGATTAAGCTTGTTAATTGCATATACATGTTAGAACTTGGCTTGTGTGTCCTTAGAAATTAATGGAGTGTCAAATTAGTGATTGGATAGGATAATAGGTATTTCTTTGACCCGTTTGAGCCTTTTCAAGCCTACCAAATAAAGTTAATCCGTAGTTAGCCAACTATGAGCCTTAATATCCTTCTTTTGATAGCCACATAGCTAGCCCGAGCCAATTTTAAATGCTTGATGGCATTAACCTTCTCCTGGCCCTATTTCCTTAAAGCATTGAAAGACGTGTAACATAGACTAGTCTAAGTTTGGGGGAGGAAGTTAGGGAGTGAAAGTTAAGGGCCTTTCAAAAGGAAAACGATTGTATAGAAAAGTTTCAAAAGAGAAAAAAAGAAAATCAAGAAAAACACAAAAATAGAAAAGGACAAATAAAAAGACAAAAATAGAAAAGAAAAGGAAAAGGAGGAATAAGAGCCATAAAGCAAAATCAAGAAAGAAAATTGGAAATAAGAGCTAATGAGAAAGGAAAAGCTCAAAGTAAAATGAATGAAAAAGATAATATAGTGCCCAAGTAGGGAGATTAGTCACTTTTTATCCAAATCATACCATACCTATATCCAAATCCTATATTATAACCTTAGAAGTCCTAATTGATCCTTCACTACATAAAAGAAATGACAAGTGACACTATGGCCGAGCCTATGACATTGCACGTGCATAACTTGTATTCATTTATGAGAGTGAGAGGTTAGACTTGAGGTTCCCTTTTGTTTTAATTATACTGAGAGATAGGGACCCATTCCTTGCGGTGAGAGCATTAGAGGACTTGAGTCTTGAAGATACAACTAAGAGAGCCTTAGGTGAGTTGAGAGAGTAATTGTGCTACACATGCTTTAGACACCACTAGAAGCTCTAATAGATATAGTTGTAACTTTGGCGCTTGTGGTTGATTGGATGGATTCTCATGTATGAAATTAAATGTTGCTACCAACCAAAGTCACGAAATTCTTCATGTCTAGTCTCATTGTTGAACTCAATCCCGGTGTTAAAATTGTGAATCAAAAGATAGTTCTTATTGTTGATTGAGGACAAACAAAAGCTTAAGTTTGGAGGAGTTGATATGTTGGTATTTTGCGCGTATTTGCAACTCTTTTAGACTAGCTTTATGTCCTAAGGTTTTTTTATTTAAGTAAATATTATGTTTATCTCCATGTTTCAGGGTATCAAAGAGAATTAGTATACGAAGCCAAAAAAATGAAGAAAAGAGCAAAAACAAGTGCACTTTGGCAACATTTGAAGAACAGGGAGATAGCGCAGCAGCTTGATCGGCGCCTCGCCAAATCACTGGCCGAATGAGGATAGAGTTCAAGAGCTCAGCACATTCCATTGAAGCAAAGAGGCGGACCGCCGAATGAAGTGTTGAATGGACTCGGCGACGTAGCAGAAGAAGATGCGGCTCCACCGACAATCACAGAGAGCTCAGAAAATCTGCAGAATGCTGAAGTTGTCCGCTGCTTGGATTGTGATTCCGCCGGACCTGCACCACAGAACAAGACAAAAAGAAGAGTTAGACTTGTCTTAGGCGGCTGCGCACTTTAATAGGTGGCCCGCCGAATAACCGGCAGTCTAGTGTACAATAGGGAAAAATGGAAAATTTGTAATTATTAGGCTAGTTTTCAAACCATGCCTATAAATAGGTTGTTATGCCTCCGAGAAAAATATACCTTTTTCAGCTTAGAATACATTTTTACACTTTTGAATATTCTTGGAGGGTAAGGAAGGGTTCTAACTTGAATCTTTTGTAAGGATTTCATTTTTAATCCATTTATGTACATGATTCTTGTCATTACATCTCTAACCATGTTTGCGTTAGACCCTAGTATGAGTAACTAAACTCACACTAGGGGTTTGTTCATGATGACTTGTTTCTTCTAACTTAAAACTTATTTTTAATCTTATAAAATCTATGGGTTAAGGTGTATCTAGTTCTCTATCGTACTTTTCTTAACTAGGGTTTGAGACATGGTCGTACTTGAACCTAACCCTACTTTGCTTTCATCACCCTAACAGGGTTGAAGGTGTAGGTTAATGGAAACTAGCGAGCATTTAGGTTACATTGGCTACAGCCAACCCCATTGATGTTTGGCATTTTATGCCTATATTTCCTTAATATTTCCTTACATTTGGATACTTTATTCGCTCGTTTTATGGTTTATGAATGTGGTTTTGCACTGATTTTATGTCGTGTGTATATAGGTTGTTATGCAGTGTAATTGGAGCTTTTAAGAGCGTGATTGAGCAAGAAAAGATTGGATTTTGATTGAGGATTGGATCGAGCACACGAAGGTACGACACGAGCAAGCAAAAGAGCAAGGAACGAAGCAGATTGGCTGGGCGCCTCAGGGGACGCGCCGCGCCAGCCACCGCGCACAGCTTCTGGCGCGTTTGGCTGCGCGGCGCAGAGCCATAGCGTGCCAAGTTCGACGTGTTCTGTCTTTCCCAGCGCGTTCCGAGGCGCGGGGCGCCCGTTATAGCGCCCCTTGTGCGCGTTTTTACGTCCTATTTCGTCTAGGATTGGGTCTAACTTATTACTAGGTGTTTGTAAACTCTATAAATACTCTTTTACTTAATTTTTTATGGGAGTTCATACTTTGGAGCAATTTTTGGAGGAGAAGGGAGGAGCCCTAGATGTCTTCTACACAAGTTCTTTCTCTTTTCCTCTTATTCTTCTCTTTAATTCTATAGTTTGTTCGTTCTAGGGTTAGAGTAAATACATGAAGGTTGATGTTTGAAAGTTTATTTCTATATATTGATTTACCATTATGGATTGTTTATTCTTTCTTGATCATAATTGTTTGATTATTGAGGCCTGATAATTGAACACTATCTATGGTTTTTAGATTGAACTCGAAAGAGGGAATTTAATTACGTAATAAGAAAGAATAGAACTAGTTTGTGAACCCGGACATCGGGGAACCAATTTGTGAGTAGGATAGACATATACTTGCTCGCCTAGTTTAACTCATTACAGAATTCGTTAATGCGTGCACGTGATTTAACCCATAGACATATAGGGATTGGAGTAGCCTGCATAGACCGTGAAGAATCGAAAGGTTTTCATGGGTAAATTTAACTTGTAGTTAGAAATCTAGGAAATCAAAAAGTAGAATCAACTGGAAAACTCAACTGGATTGTTCGTAACTCTGACCCGGGACCGTCATCTTTTATTGATAACAACTTAGAATTTGCTCTGTTACTTGATCTCAATTACTTGTTTTAATTACTGCATTTAGTTAGTAAAATCTCAACCATTGGAAAAAGATCCCTGAATAGTTCTTAGGAAATTGTTTGCTAGAATTCAGTCTGAATAGTCCTCGTGGGAACGATACTCTACTCATCACTTTATTACTTGTCGACCACGTATACTTGCGTGTACGTTGGGAGCAACAAGTTTTTGGCGCCGTTGCCGGGGACTAAATTGACTGTTTTCTTTTTGAACAATTTATTATTTTCTATTCAGGTTTAATTTTTTTATTTTATTTTATTTTATTTTTAGTTTATTATTTTATTACTAGTTTACATGGCATCTTTTAATGAAAGTGGGTTGAATGATGGTTGCTCAAATTTTGTTGATTCTTGTCTACTTTGTGGAGGACATCATTTTTGGGAAAATTGCCCGAGTCTTCCAACCCTGCGAGACTGGTAATGTGAATTTTCTACCACCTTTGATTGGAATTTTTGTAAATTGTGTGGTGGTCGGTGGAATGATTGTCCTAAGTGTCATGCTCCTTCCCCCAATAATTTTGGCGATGATTCTAATGATGTTTGTGAGTTTGACACGAGCGATAAAGTGCAGGTTGTTAGCGAAACTTGGCTAATGGAGCAAGCGAAACTCTTAGAAGCTTATGGGGATTTCAGGAGTGAACTTGCAAATATGACGAGGCAATATATAGAAGAGAGGGTTGTGCTCAGGCAAGAGATCGACGAATTTGGCTTGACTATTCACGATTTGGAGGAGAATTTGAGTGATATGGTTGAGGTGTCTAATGCCCAATTATCAGTTGTCGTGAATAGTAGATTTGAGATAGAAGAGCTTAGAAGCCAATTTGAGGAGCAAAAAGTGGAATTCCTACCATTCGACCCAATAGCAGTTGATGATGCCAAGATTGAGGAAATCACATTAGAGTCAAGTGAGGAAATAGAAAACATCATAGGTGAGGACTCTAGTGTTTGTGCAAGTGAGGGTGTCAAAAGTAATGCAACTTTAGAATTGAAGCGCATTGGACCTCATTCCAATCATTTTTCAACATTGTGTTTGGATGGTGACATGAAAATTGAGCCACCCGAGCCTATGAAGAAACAAAAGGAGGAGGAACAAGGTGCCTATATTTTAGAGTTTGTGATGCTGAGGAGACAAAACGACATCCCTCATTTAAAGGCTAAGAAGTGCAAAATGCGGCATTGTTTACTTGGTCATGTTGTATTTTTGCCACCACCCCAATACCATAGTTGTAAACTTGAGGCAAAGTTGGGGATTCAATTCATTAGTTCAAGGTGGAGACAAAAGTGATGAAGTTGTCTTCGTTGTGCCACGACGTTAACTAAGGCGCTTCTTGGGAGGCAACCCAATATGCTTGTTTTACTTTTATTTATTTTTATTAGTATTTTTATGGTTGTATATTACTTTGGGTGATTTCTTTGGATTGCAGGTTCATGTAATGTCGAGGCTAAGTGTGGGGTGGCCTCACCCTTGCCTAATGTTGATGACCTGATGAGGGAAGTCTGAGTACCTCATACGATATGGAAGCTTGGAGGATGCTAGCACCAAGAACTAGAATCTTCAGGGAAGTTTTCTTTACCTTGCACTTTCTTATTTTTAGCACTGAGGACAGTGCTTAGTTTAAGTGTGGGGTAGGGAACTACCCTTTTATGTATTTTTGAGGTTAGGGATGCATGTACCATAGGATTTTTCTTTTGTCACTTGACTTTATTTTGATTAGTTTCATGCTTTAATATATAAAAAAAAAATTAGAAAACCAATGAAAAATTCCAAAAAGATTTTCCTTTTAGTTTTATTAGTGGTACATGTCATCCACCCCGTGGTTTTTCTTATGGCCTCGGTTCTTTTCCACGGGGAGGCCTTTGAACCGGGTAGTTTTTATTTTTAGGATTAGGATAGTTAGTTGTAGATGACCCTAGATGAAGGAAATAGGTGGAATGCTAGGTGCTTTTGATGTGTTTGATACCGGTGGACTTGAACTTGATTGCATGTGCTATTTGTGGTGTCCTTGGGTTTTAATTTGATGCATGCCTAAAAAAAACATGGAACAACCCCCTTGAGATGCTTGAGTCCGCTTGCTTGACTTGATTGTGAACCTTTGTGCATGAGTGCTTAAATTTCCACAAGTTGCACTCTAAATGCTTGATTGGGAGTTGTTGATGGAGCCATTTTGTGTGGACCATGTGCTATGTGTGTGTGAGGCATATTCTTGTTTACTCCATGTTGCATGTTAATGTCTAGAACTTGCCCCGTGTGTGTGCAAAGCGAAATCCTAGGTTTGCTCTAGTCGGGAAATAATACAAGGCCTTCTTTTGATTTGCCTGCCCTTACATATATACCTTGAAAAAAATTGTTGTTGTGATTTCTTTGACCCTTTTTGTTGGCACCCACACTCCGAGCCTACCCATTTGTTCTAAATTGTCTCTTTTGGCCCTTTACTCCTTAAGCACTTTAGTTGATATTGTGTAGTTGATTGGAGTTGTGGTTGGAATTGGGAGGTTTTTTAGTGGAGCTAATGAAGGAGAATAATTGAAAATTTGTGAAGTAGTGAAAGGCATTGGCAAGGTTGGATGAAATTGAAATAAGAAAAGAAAAAAAATTAGCAAAGTTGAAAAGAAAAGAAAAAAAATTGTGGAAAAAGAAATAAAAAAGAGAAAAAGATATCCATTCCTTGCTAGTGTGTGCTTAAAAGAAAAAAATTGCTACTTGTTGAGAAGGTGTATGTGTAGAAGTTGTTGATTTGGGTGGCTTGATGAGATTGATGATTAATTTAAATTGTGATGTATTAAAGTACTTAGGGAGGTAGTCACTATTACCATATGTATCCTACCCGCCCCTTAGCCTACATTACGACCTTTTTAAAAGTCCTAGTTAATCCCGATTGGAGTGAGTTTATATTAGTGGAGTCCTACACTATGGGCAAGCCTATGGTACATTGTGTGTGACATGTGAGCTTTTCATGAGAGTGAGTGAATTCGTTTGTTATTGTCCCCATTCTATTTTTTATATTCATGGTTGTGTGTGATACTTGGGGGACACTCTCTTGCTTCATATTGGTGAGGGCACATGGTTTGCATGAAATAGGTGGAGTTGATGGTTCTTGGTTGAGTAGATAGGTGTGATTTTGTGGGAGCATGGTTGCAATAAGTTGAGTTTGTGCATTTGAGCTATTTTGGGGTGGTTGTTCTCATATTTTTTAGTTTGGTAAATTGTTGGCATGTTGTGGATCCATAGTAGTCATGTGTGCATTTGTTCAATGATCGGTATCAACCATAGTCATGGGCAGACCTGTTCTACCTAGGTTGGAAGTTATTTGTGATTGCTCGAGGGCGAGCAAAGGTTCAAGTGTGGGGTGGTGATGTTTGGCATTTTATGCCTATATTTCCTTACGTTTGGATACTTTATTCGCTCGTTTTATGGTTTATGAATGTGGTTTTGCACTGATTTTATGTCGTGTGTATGTAGGTTGTTATGCAGTGTAATTGGAGCTTTTAAGAGCGTGATTGAGCAAGAAAAGATTGGATTTTGATTGAGGATTGGATCGAGCACACGAAGGTACGACACGAGCAAGAAAAAGAGCAAGGAACGAAGCAGATTGGCTGGGCGCCACAGGGGGCGCGCCGCGCCAGCCACCGCGCCCAGCTTCTGGCGCGTTTGGCTGCGCGGCGCGGAGCCATAGCGTGCCAAGTTCGACGTGTTCTGTCTTTCCCAGCGCGTTCCGAGGCGCGGGGCGCCCGTTATAGCGCCCCTTGTGCGCGTTTTTACGTCCTATTTCGTCTAGGATTGGGTCTAACTTATTACTAGGTGTTTGTAAACTCTATAAATACTCTTTTACTTAGTTTTTGATGGGAGTTCAGACTTTGGAGCAAGTTTTGGAGGAGAGGGGAGGAGCCCTAGATGTCTTCTACACAAGTTCTTTCTCTTTTCCTCTTATTCTTCTCTTTAATTCTATAGTTTGTTCGTTCTAGGGTTAGAGTAAATACATGAAGGTTGATGTTTGAAAGTTGATTTCTATATATTGATTTACCATTATGGATTGTTTATTCTTTCTTGATCATAATTGTTTGATTATTGAGGCCTGATAATTGAACACTATCTATGGTTTTTAGATTGAACTCGAAAGAGGGAATTTAATTACGTAATAAGAAAGAATAGAACTAGTTTGTGAACCCGGACATCGGGGAACCAATTTGTGAGTAGGATAGACATATACTTGCTCGCCTAGTTTAACTCATTACAGAATTCGTTAATGCGTGCACGTGATTCAACCCATAGACATATAGGGATTGGAGTAGCCTGCATAGACCGTGAAGAATCGAAAGGTTTTCATGGGTACATTTAACCTGTAGTTAGCAATCTAGGAAATCAAGAAGTAGAATCAACTGGAAAACTCAACTGGATTGTTCGTAACTCTGACCCGGGACCGTCATCTTTTATTGATAACAACTTAGAATTTGCTCTGTTACTTGATCTCAATTACTTGTTTTAATTACTGCATTTAGTTAGTAAAATCTCAACCATTGGAAAAACATCCCTGAATAGTTCTTAGGAAATTGTTTGCTAGAATTCAGTCTGAATAGTCCTCGTGGGAACGATACTCTACTTATCACTTTATTACTTGTCGACCACGTATACTTGCGTGTGCGTTGGGAGCAACAAGTTTTCTAAAGGGAAAAGACCTAAAAAGGTCATTCCTGCTCGGGTCTTTGGACTAGGGTTTCTTGCACCTCATTATTGACCCTAACGGGCTTGATGAGGTAAATCCTCCTTATCCCTAACGGGTTTTGAGGAATACAAAGAATCTTGTCGGAATGAGTAAACTCCTAGCTCATTCTCCATATTTACAAATATTTTAAAGTGTTGAGTTAATTTTATGCCTTTAGTGTTAGTCGTTAGTTGTAGTTGTATTTAATTTAATTTCTATCAATTTATACTTAGGAATAGATGAACAATTCGTAGGACTCATTACTGTTTAATCTAAGACTCACAGATTGCAAGCTAGCTCCCTAAGGAAATCGAGCCCGACTCCTAGTTGGGTACTACTATCTTTGACGATCGCCCCACACCTTTATAGATGAGTGGATTGAGCGTGGATCAAATCTATGTATATGAATCAACAAGAATGACCAATTTAGATTTCTACTACACTAACTTGAATTATGTAGTTTTCTTTGAATATGCTTGGAAAAATTTTAAAAATATAAACACACCGACAGCTAGCAAACCCAATGACTTAACATATTTATCATAAGCATCAAAATACTATGGGTTTCACTATTGTTTCTGTTATCATATAATGCGTAGATTTATTTCATGTACATATTTTTTTATGTACAATTATGTCTCCAATAATATTATACTTAATATCAATATGTTTCGTCTTCCAAAAATATTTGAGATTTTTATTATAAGCTAGTGAGACGTGACTATCACACTTGATTGCCACTCAATTAGAAGCCTGGAATCTGATCTAATGCACCAATAAGATTAAAGGTAAAAGTCAAATTGCAATACATAAAAGATTGAGATACAAACAAGCAGTGATGACGACGACGACGACGACGATGATGATGATGACGACAGCAGTGAAGAAGATGTAGGATCAGCCCAGAAGCCTATTGTAATTGAATAAGTTTTAGTAGTTTTTATGTTTTTTTTTCAGTTAATGTGGGATGTTTTTTTTTTTTTCATGTGTGCTTTTACGTTTTCAGCAGATGATGATTTATGAACAGTGTTTTTCGTATTATGAATTGTGTTTTCGTTATTTTTAAGTACTGTGTTTTTATTATCAAGTAAGTGAAAATGTGATGGATATAATTTATTGATATATTTTTATAGTTAAATATTAAGTATTTTAAATAAAATGTGAATAAATATATCCATCTCTCGCATATTTTCTAACATATTTTGCAGGAAGAAGAAATTATTCAAGGTGAAGAAAAATAAGGGAATGACCATTGGTGATTACATTATTCATAGTGTGATTATAACACTGATAGTAATGTCCATGAATTATTTTACGCTGAAGAATAAAAGCGCAAACGGAAGAAAGTTTATGAAATGAAGATACGTATGAAAAAGTCATCAAAACTCAACTCATCTTGGCCATCTTGAAATAGTTTCGACCACCTTAAGATATGGCATCTTAGGTAGAAATTTGGCATGGAATCTTCTCTATAAATAAAGGCCAAACTTTGTATGAAAAACACCAATTATTATTTACAGACAACTAACAACGTTGCTCTCTTTTTTCTAAAGTCTTGTTGTAATTTTCCTTTTTAGAAGAATAACATTTCTTCATAAGTCTTTATATTTTAAAATAGTTTTTCTTACTCCATAATGGAGTAATCTCTTTTGTTGGGATAGTTGATAAAACTCGGTAACATTTATAATACTTATCTCAGTTTTAATACATGCTTAGCTTGAAGTTTTTTAATCACATTTTAACACTGTGTTGGAATTATAGTTTTTACTAAATCTTTATTTTCACATCCGTCTATTTTATCTCTAGGTTATTGTTATATTAATTTTGTAATTCTCACGGAGCAAAATTAATGTATAATAACTGATGAATAAAGTAGTAGAGTAAAAACTATTTTTCCAAGTCTGTAATCTTGTTGACCTCAGTTTTAATTCTCATGGAGGAATTGTTGTAGGTAAGATTATTGATTTTCCGTAAAAATATTCTCACGAAGTTTTTACTACTTTTTAGCACACATCAGGCAAGAAAAATATTTCGGTTTAATCATCACTAGTTATAATTTGATTAATATGCATAACCTTACGGAGTGTTATTAATTGATTATTTTCTTAGTAAGCAAAATATAATTGAATTAGCAATAAGCAATTATTCTTAAGAGAAATACATGTCAAAACTGAGATATTTATTATAAGTATTACCAAGTGAATTCAACGATTCCCAACTCCTTTTAAATTTGAAATCTTCCAGAAGTTCTTTATTTTAGCTTAAGTAAATTTAAATTAAAAAACTCACTTTTCATCAATTTGATTCCCTCAAACAGTAATTAAAATACTACAAGTCCGTAGCATAGAATACCCAATCTCTGTGGGACGATATCTTAAACTATATTAGAATTTGACAAGAACGAGCAGACAATTCCTATGCACTTTGGACCTCATCAAATTTTTGGCGCCGTTGCCGGGATTGGCGTACATCTACTTCGGACTAAATATTGGATTACTAATTTGAGACTTATTAATATAATTAATATTAACTTGATCTAATAAATACTACTATAACTAACCTCTGATTACTAATATTTTTGTTTTTGTTTCTAACATTTTCGTTTCTGTTTAGTATATGTATTGTTATTTATAACTTTTATTACTATCTCTATTTTCTAACTACTTTTTTTTCTTACTACTCTATCTATATATAAAATAACTAATTGTCGTATTATATCTCTTTAGTTATTGATACTAGTACTTATCGTTTTTGTCTTTTGCGTCTTTTCTGTTATTAGTACATTACTATTACTTACTTTTTTCTACTCTTTATTTGTTAACTATGAATTCTTAACGTTCTTCCTCACTGTTACTATTATTATTTTTTATAACTACTATTTTATTGAACTCTTATCTTTATATTATTATTTTAATTGTAAGTTCTTTACTAGTGTCATTAATCACTGCTACTATTAACAACTACTGCCTTAGTATTATCTTTTCCTTCTTTGCTCTCTTTCATTCTAAACTATTAGTATTTCTTATTCTGTTTTCTGATCTTCATAATTTTTTTTTTTGTCATTACATTTAGTGGCACCCCTTCTAATAGTATTAGAACTACCATTATCACCAACTGTTTCTTTTATTTTTCGTTACTAGTATTATCTATTAGAATACATAGAATACCTATTAAGTACTAACATTTTAACTATAATTACTAGTATTGTTAATATAATATTTTATTTAATTCTCAACACTTATTACAATATCTATCATTTGTTACTATCACCATCTTGCCTACCATTTTAACTACCTCTATCACAAGTATTACAACTTACTACTTTATCTTTATATTATTTACTATTCTCGTCCAGTATTATCTATCTCATCATCTTTTTCTCCCTCGTTGTAAGTACTATTATTGCATACTATATATCTACTACTATTATTTACTATTATAATTTAGTAATAATATCATATATTTTTTTTTAAAATTAAATTATCAACTTTTTATCGTAATTGTAGTTTTCTTTATTATTGTCATTGTTACTATAACTATAATTTTTAGTACTACTAACAGTTTTATCTATATCATATTAGTAGTATGTTAATTTTCTTTTTCTTCTACCTACTGCTTCTTCCAAATTTGTTCTTATTAGTATATCTACCTATAGTATAACTCTCACTCTTACTGTAAGAACTTCCACCTATAAAACCACATCATTCTTCCTATCACCATCTTGTCTTCCATCACTCTAACTACCTTATCACTACTATTACATCTTATCACTTTTTCTATTTAACTACTAACTACTCTTTACTACCATTATAATTTATTATTACTACTTCTTTTTAATATTAGTCATCGTTTTTCCACCCTTGATTTCATTGATATTATTATTACAAAAGAAAAAGAAAAAAAATCATTATCATCTCCTTTTATATATCTAAGTTTATATCAGTATTTGAAATTTTCCCTACTAAATATTGCTACTATTGTAACTACTACCTATGGGTCCTATAGATTTTGCCACTAACTTCCTATATAAACACTATTTCGTCCTACTAAAAATATTATTATTATTATTATTATTATTATTATTATTATTATTATTATTATTATTATTATTATTATTATTATTATTATTATTATTATTCTTCCTAATATTTTCTTGTAATGCTACCATTTCAACTGTTAAAGAGTTCATTTTAATTTTTTTTTTACTCTAGAGAATTTCAAGTAGTTTATGACCCGCTCTTCTAATAAAGAGTTAGTCATTTACGATCCTGAAATTGAAAGATATTTGAGATTGCGTAGGAAAGGACAACCATCATCTTCTCAAAGCGTAATTGTTGACAAAATGGAGCACCAAGTAGGAGATAACAATAACCCATTGGGAACCCCACTACCAGTCCATGTAGAGGATCAGTTTGATGAAGTGACACCAAGACCAGCAAACAGAATCCTAAGGGATTATGCTAGGCCAGACCACTTTAACTGTGAATCTAGTGTCAGAAACCCACCTGTAGCAGCCAATAACTTTGAAATTAGGACCGACCTAATTCAAACAATTCAACAGTCTTGCACCTTTACTGGTGATCCAATTGAAGATCCACATAGCCATTTAATTGATTTCTTGGAACTAGTTGAAACTGCTAAATATAATGGAGTGTCTCCTGAAGCAATTAAGTTAAGACTATTTCTTTTTTCTTTAAAAGGAGATGCCAAGACTTGGTTGCGAAGTTTGCCTCGAGGTTCTATAACCACATGGGACCAGATGACACAAAAGTTTTTGAACAAATATTTTTCCCCTGCTAAAACAACAAAGTTAAGACAAGATATTTCTAATTTCTTGCAGACTGACACTGAGTCAGTTTATCAAGCATGGGAAAGATTAAAATCAATGTTAAGAAAATGTCCACATCATGACATTCCTGAACATATGCAGTTATATATTTTCTATCATGGACTAACACGCTCTTCTAGAAATGTGATAGATGCAGCTGCAGGAGGTTCCATAATGGGAAAGACCACAGAAGAAGCATTGCAATTGTTGAATGAAATTTCTGAGAATACAATCCAGTGGCCATCTGATCTTGTAACCATCAAAAAGGCTGCCACAGTAAACCAGGCAGATGCATTTAATACACTAACACAACAGATTGCCTCCTTGGCACAAAAGTTTGAATCTTTTCAGGTGAATGCACAACAACCAAGCCAGTCTGAGGCTTGTGACATGTGTGGAGGAAACCATCTTAACCATGAATGTCGCGCAAACAATCAGAATGATGAGCAGGCTAATGTCATCGGTTACAAGCCGTACCCTTTTGGAAGCCCAATGGCACAGAAACATCCAGGATTTCAGTGGAGCAATCCAAATGGTGCTGAGAACTCTCAAAGCTTCCAGAAGCAACCAGCACAGGGTCCACCTGGATACCAAAATCAAAATCGTGGGCAATTGAATTTCAGGCCATATCAACAAGCAGCTCCATATCAGCAAAGACCTCAACAAGCTCATTCAAGTCTTGATGACTTATTGTACAAGTACATTAAGGCCACTGATGAAAAGATGGAAAGCCAAAACTCATCCCTCAAAAGCTTGGAAATTCAGGTAAGCCAATTGGCAACTCTTGTTTCAGAAAAGATTCAAGGTCCCTTACCAAGCAATACAGAGAAAAATCCAAAGGAACACCTTAAGGCCATCGCCTTACGGTCAGGTAAGAATCTTGATGATCCATATGCTGACAGACAGGAAAAGAGCCATTTTGAACACCAGGCAGTAAAGGGTAAGAATGTTGAAATACTATCTGATCAATCAGAAGAGAATGAAATCAAGAAAAAAGATGAAAAGAATTTTGAAAAAATAATTCCTCTCCCTGTGAGAATCCCTTTTCCACAAAAGATGAAAAGAGAAAAGCTTGATAGTCAATTTGTAAAATTTTTGGAAATTCTGAAACAGATTCACATTAATATTCCTTTCACTGATGCTTTATTGCAAATGCCTTCATATGCTAAATTTTTGAAAGAAATTTTGTCAAGCAAAAGGAAATTAGAAGAAGTTTTTGTGGTAATGCTTACTAAAAAATGCAGTGCTATACTTCAAAATAAGCTACCACAAAAGCTTGGCGATCCAGGCAGTTTTACGATTCCATGCACTTTGGGAGGAGTATATTTTGAAAAAGCACTTTGTGATTCTGGAGCTTCAATAAATCTGATGCCATTTTCCATTTTTAGAAAATTGGATCTTGGTGACATAAAAAATACTGTTGTCTCTCTTCAATTTGCTGATCAAAGTACTAAGAAACCTAAGGGAATTATTGAAAATGTGCTTGTGAGAGTAGATAAATTTATTTTTCCTGTAGATTTCATAGTACTTGAAATGGAAGAATGTCCTGATGAGCCAATAATTTTGGGTAGACCTTTTCTTGCTACAGGCAGAGCAATCATAGATGTCCATCAAGGACAACTAATTTTGAGAGTAGACGAAGAAAGAGTCATTTTTGATATGCACAAGATTCTAAAATTTTTCGGAGATGAGACATCATCTTCTTGCTTTTCAATTGACATGATTAGTGATCTTGTAGATGAATTCAAAGATGATCAATTGAATTTAGACTCAATGGAAAGATGCTTGGCCCGATCTGGCACAAGACAGGATGATGATCCGACAATTAGAAGTGAAGCTAAAATACTGAAAAATGATTCTGAAGAAGAGAGAGAAATGCTATCAGAAAATGCTCAACCAAAAATTGAACTCAAAATTCTCCCTTCCCATTTGAAGTATGTTTATCTTGAGCCTGAATTATTTCCTGTGATAATTTCATCTTCTCTGACTGCAGAACAGGAACATAAATTGATTGAAGTACTGACAGCACACAAAGGAGCCTTAGGGTGGACTATAGCAGACATCAAATGCATTAGTCCAGCTATTTGCACACACAGAATTCTCATGGAGGATAGCTACAAGCCAATAGTCCAACCCCAAAGGAGATTGAATCCAGCAATGCAGAAAGTTGTGAAAATGAAATAATAAAACTTTTGGCTGCAGGTATTATTTACCCCATTTCTGACAGCCCTTGGGTAAGTCCTGTTCAGGTGGTACCAAAGAATGGAGGTATGACAGTTGTCAAAAATGAAAATAATGAACTCATACCTACAAGAACAGTGACAGGATGGAGAGTCTGTATTGATTACAGGCGTCTCAATGATGCCACAAGAAAATACCATTTTCCTTTACCATTTATTGATCAAATGTTAGAAAGAGTAGCAGGATATGGTTTTTACTGTTTTCTTGATGGATATTCAGGGTATAACCAGATATCAATTGCACCAGAAGATCAGGATAAGACAACTTTCACATGTCCTCATGGAACCTATGCCTATAGGAGAATGCCTTTTGGTTTGTGTAATGCACCTGCTACATTTCAGCGTTGCATGTCAGCTATTTTCTCAAACATGACTGAAAATTTTTTGGAAATTTTTATAGATGATTTCACCCTTTTTGGTAAAATATTTGAAGATTGTCTTAATCACTTGACCTTAGTTCTTAAGAGATGTGAAGAGACAAACTTGATTCTTAATTGGGAGAAATGTCATTTTATGGTTACTGAGGGAATTGTTTTAGGACATAAAATCACTGCCAAAGGGATAGAAGTTGATAAGGCAAAAATTAATCTTATAGCAGGATTACCCCCTCCCACAACTGTTAAAGGCATTAGAAGTTTTCTAGGTCATGCAGGTTTTTACAGACGGTTCATAAAAGATTTTTCAAAAATTTCCAAACCGTTGACTAACCTTTTGATGAAAGATGTTAAGTTTGATTTTTCAGGAGATTGTATGAAAGCCTTTGACACTCTTAAGGAGAAATTATCATCTGCCCCTGTAGTTGTGTCCCCTGATTGGAACCAACCCTTTGAGGTCATGTGTGATGCTAGTGATACAGCTGTTGGAGCTGTTTTAGGCCAGAAAAAAGATAAAAATTTTCGTCCCATTTACTATGCCAGTAGAACATTGAATGAAGCTCAACTCAACTATGCCACAACAGAAAAGGAACTACTGGCAGTAGTATTTGCTTTTGATAAGTTTCGTTCCTATTTGATAGGAACCAAGGTCACTGTTTTTACTGACCATGCAGCTTTAAAATACCTCTTAGCAAAGAAAAATGCACGACCTAGATTGTTAAGATGGATTTTACTTCTCCAAGAGTTTGACCTTGAGATAAAAGACAAAAAAGGAATAGAAAATCAGGTAGCCGCCCATTTGTCTAGATTAGAGAACCCTCCTCTTGAGTCTAGTGATATAAAAGAAGAGTTTCCTGATAAACACATTTTTTCTGTCAGCTCAGTAGTAACTCAACCACCTTGGTTTGCAGACATTGCAAATTACTTGGTTGGAAAATGGACACCCAGAGATCTCTCTTACCAACAGAGAAAAAAACTTATATCTGATGCTAAATATTATCTGTGGGATAACCCTTACTTGTTTAGAATTTGTGCAGATAATATCATTAGAAGATGTGTACCTGAAGATGAAATGCCAAAGATTTTGTTTCATTGTCATGATGGAGCAATTGGAGGACATTATGCTACAAACCGAACTGCTTTCAAGGTTTTGGAAGCTGGATTCTTCTGGACAACACTTTTTAAGGATGCCCGTGTGTATGTTGCACAAATTGATATGTGTCAAAGAACAAGTAATATCACAAGGAGAGATGAGATGCCATTGCAATCTATTCAGGTATGTGAAATATTTGATTTCTGGGGTATAGATTTTATGAGACCTTTTCCTTCATCTCATTCATTTGAATATATCATTGTGGCTGTTGACTATGTTTCACGATGGGTTGAGGCCATTCCCACAAGAAAGAATAATACTCCAACTGTATGCAATTTTCTCAGAAAAATTATTTTTACCAGATTTGGCACACCACGAGTCATCATTAGTGACCAAGGGACTCATTTCATGAATAAGCAATTTTCTGCTTTATTGTCAAAATATAGTGTGACTCATAAAACTGGAACACTGTATCATGCTCAAACTCAAGGGCAAGTTGAGGTTTCCAACCGTGAATTAAAAAGAATTCTTGAAAAAACTGTTGGAATCTCAAGAAAAGACTGGGATTAAAATTAGATGATGCATTATGGGCATACCGAACGGCGTTTAAAACGCCGATTGGAACATCTCTATATAAATTAGTCTTTGGAAAAGCTTGCCATTTGCCTGTTGAATTGGAACACAAAGCCTTTTGAGCACTGAAAGCATTGAACTTTGATTTAACCTTTGCTGGTAAAAATAGATTTTTGCAGGTTAATGAGTTGGATGAACTGAGGATGGAAGCCTATGAAAATGCCAAGATTTACAAAGAAAAAACAAAAAAATGGCATGACAATTTGATTCGACCAAAAAATTTTAAAATTGGAGATCAGGTACTTCTTTACAATAGCCATCTCAGGCTATTCCCAGGAAAACTGAAATCCAGGTGGACAGGTCCTTACAATGTTACAAATGTTACTCCATACGGAGCAATTAAAATTCAACAAAGCAATGGAGGAGAGAAATTTAAGGTCAATGGTCACAGGCTAAAATTGTACTTTGGAGGATATTTTGAACAACACCCTTCAGTAATCATGATAGTATGATGAGTGCCACGGTTACTACGTCGAGCTGACGACGTTAAACTCAGAACTATGGTTCTTTATCCCGTAGCCATTGAGGGTGAAGCAATGGAGCCTCATAAGTCCAACTTAGACTGACTAATTAAATGCTTAACCAATTGATCTGGTCAATATCCAGATTATTGTACAACCGGAACATCTCATGAAGGCCTCTACAAAAACAGAGTCACCTAGACAGGAGTAACTCCATGGTGATCGGTATGCCTAAGTTACTGGTTGGTTAACCATTCCATTGTCCAAATCTAATGTTGGCACAGGTAATTTTCTAGTTTATATTAAAACTAGGACCTAATGACTGATAAGGTCTAAAAATAATCTAGTCTATTACACATAGAACATGTGTGGTCACAGTTTCTTTCAAGCTTTCTTCTGTGATCGTATATTTGAAAGCCAAAATGATTTTTATTTTACTAATAAAATAGTATTTTTATATTAATTATATTTTATTTGTATAATCCAACTACCACTTTCACTTATCTAAAAAAGCATTTTCATCCAGGAGAATGAAATGTTCAAGTATGGGGGAGGTTATTTATATATTATATACTATTTTGTTATTATTTATGGTCTTAATTGTAGGTTTTTAATTAACAATGTAATTTTTTTTATTATGTTCAATATTATTTCTTTTTATATTCACCATATGATTTTTCATGTCTATGATTTTGACTTTGTGAAAGCAAGAGCAAACATCTTCAACTCAGAAAATCATTAGAATTGAGAAAAATTATGATCACAAAGAAGGTAGAATCAATGACTTGGCTAGAACTTGCTCTGAATGTTCTTCGAGGCGAAATAATGGATGATACTGATTTTTGAAAAATGAAATTAGGACTTCTTTGATACACAATTCAAGCCTCTCAATTTTCTATCCAAATATACATAGTTTTATCTTTTCGAACCCTTCTTTGAGCCTTAATTCTATTTTTTTTTCAACACCATGATATATTACAAAAAAAAAAAAAGATATATATATGATATATGTATACATTGTTTACATATATATAAAAAAAAAAGAGTTATTGTTTCTTCCAGCTTTAAATGAGCAAAGATTAAACATCACCAAAAGGAAGAAATATTACCAAAAGAAGCAATGTTGTGAATATATGAATATATATGACATAGCAAAAAGAAAAAAAAAAGAAAAAAAAATTGACAAAAAAAAAAAGTATTACCGAATGGAGAAAATTTTGAGAAATGTTAGCTCCAAGCTGGAAGAAGAACAGTCACTATCAAGTATCCTTATCCTACCAGCCTGAAGCCTAACATTATAAGCCATGAAAAGTCCTAAAAAGATTTTGAAAGTCAGTATTGAATCTATATTAGTGGAGATGATTATGACGAGCAAGCCTATGGACAAGACTATGATACTTATTGAATACATGATCATAACTCTATCAAGTTTGAAAGATTCAAGGGGAGAAGGCTGCAAGTTGCTGTTGATCAAGTCAAAATTCAGAAATAAGTTAAAGAATTTGGTGAAGTGAAAAGAATAATTGCATTGATCATGATAAAGGAAGTTTATCTTGAACAAATTTTCTATCCTACAAAGATCATGAGTTTTGAAGAAAATATTTTTTATTTAAAAAAAAAAGTAATTTCTTTTTCCTCGAGGACGAGAAAGATTCAAGTATGGGGGAATTTGATGGATATAATTTATTGATATATTTTTATAGTTAAATTATTAAGTATTTTAAATAAAACGTGAATAAATATATCCATCTCTCGCATATTTTCTAACATATTTTGCAGGAAGAAGAAATTATTCAAGGTGAAGAAAAATAAGGGAATGATCATTGATGATTACATTATTCATAGTGTGATTATAACACTGATAGTAATGTCAGTGAATTGTTTTACGCTGAAGAATAAAAGCGCAAATGGAAGAAAGTTTATGAAATGAAGCTACGTATGAAAAAGTCATCAAAACTCAACTCACCTTGGCCATCTTGAAATAGTTTCTACCACCTTAAGATATGGCATCTTAGGTAGAAATTTGGCATGGAATCTTCTCTATAAATAAAGGCCAAACTTTGTACGGAAAACACCAATTATCATTTGCAGAAAACTAACAACGTTGCTCTCTTTCTTTTTCTAAAGTCTTGTTGTAATTTTCCTTTTTAGAAGAATAACAATTCTTCATAAGTCTTTATATTTTAAAATAGTTTTTCTTACTCCATAATGGAGTAATCTCTTTTTTAGATAGTTGATGAAACTCGGTAATATTTATAATACTTATCTCAGTTTTAATACATGCTTAGCCTGAAGTTTTTTAATCACATTTTAACACTGTGCTGCAATTATAGTTTTTACTAAATATTTATTTTCACATCCGTCTATTTTATCTCTAGGTTATTGTTATATTAATTTTGTAATTCTGACGGAGCAAAATTAATGTATAATAACTGATGAATAAAGTAGTAGAGTAAAAACTATTTTTCCAAGTCTGTAATCTTGTTTAACTCAGTTTTAATTCTCATAGAGGAATTGTTGTAGGTAAGATTATTGATTTTCCGTAAAAATATTCTCACAAAGTTTTTACTACTTTTTAGCACAATTCAGTCAAGAAAAATATTTCGGTTTAATCATCACTAGTTATAATTTGATTAATATGCATAACCTCACGGAGTGTTATTAATTGATTATTTTCTTAGTAAGCAAAATATAATTGAATTAGCAATAAGCAATTATTCTTAAGAGAAATACATGTCAAAACTGAGATATTTATTATAAGTATTACCAAGTGAATTCAACGATTCCCAACTCCTTTTAAATTTGAAATCTTCCAGAAGTTCTTTATTTTAGCTTAAGTAAATTTAAATTAAAAAACTCACTTTTCATCAATTTGATTCCCTCAAATAGTAATTAAAATACTACAAGTCCGTAGCATAGAATACCCAATCTCTGTGGGACGATATCTTAAACTATATTAGAATTTGACAAGAACGAGCAGACAATTCCTATGCACTTTGGACCTCGTCAAAATATTGGTTGTTCAATAAGTAAAGTAACTTGAAAAAGATAAATCGCGACAACTATTTTGCACATCAACAAATAAAAAAGTGTATTTTTTATATATAATAATCCTTGTTAAAGAATACAGAGGAAGTAAAATTAAAAAAAAAAGTGTTCTATAAGCGAATAGACCTTTTTTTACTTCAGAATTGCTGCGACTGGAAGAAAATAGAGAAGAATGGTCTTCTATCTATCTAGTGACGACGGGATTCCTAACTGAAAAATAAAAAAAAGAAAAATTTTAACATAGCAGCTTTGGCTGTTGAATTGCAGTAAAATAGAATTAAAAAATAAAATGCAGATAGAGAGACATACCTATCGTTTTTTATTGAGAGTTATGTTTCTTTGAATATAGATGAAGTATTGGAGTGTGTCTGCAGGATGTCCTGTTGTATCCACGCTTTCTACATATCCCACATTGTTTCCCCTTTTGTCTTACATATTCTATAGTGGAGACAAATCTTTTCTCCTGCCTTCTACCTGGCTTAACTTTAAAATCTGGGGGTTTTGTTATCTCTTCTTTAATGCTATTAAGTACAACCCATGATTCTTCATGTCCAACAGTGTTGATTTCCACTTCATACTATTTTAACCATGTTTCTCTTTTATACCATATAGAGCAATAATCGGACTTGTGTAGGTGTACTATGTCTATGGCAGCAAGTGCATGTTCACAATGCATTTCATCCATCTGGAACTTGAGGCATTGACATTCTTTCTTCATCAAACAAACAGTGAATTCTCTCCCTTCATCTGTTACCTTAAAGCTTTGATCCTTAGTCCGGTCAACCTGAAAAAATGTTATGTATAAGACTACTTGACTAGTTTTTATTTAGTAAAAAGGAAAAATAAATAAATAATTAGCATAATAGATATAATGCTGCAATTTTCTTTTGTCCCATGACTATTTACTGGATCCCCCGCTTTGGATACCATGTAGTCCCAGCACAAAACTTGTGCACACTAGCAAGTCCCAGCATTTTCATTATGGGACTGCAACAAAATATTTAGTAAATCCCAGGCTTTTTTTTTTGGGACTTCATGAGTTATCATTGACATAACACAAATCGCATTCAAAAATAATTGTATTATTTGATATACTCATATTCATTATGTATGCTTTTTTTATTATCTTTTTCAATTCTTCATCTGTCCATTTTGATGTTGCAAAGAAAATATCCTGCGCGCTCTTCCGTCTCTCATAAAATCAGCTCTGTAGCTTGTTCATTATGTTGTCCACCATTGACAGTATTGATTTTCCCCGTGCATGTAACAGAGCATTATTCATGGATTCCACAATATTTGATGTCATCATGTCATATCTTCGATTTCGACACCAAGCTCTAGTTCATCTCTCTGGTGGTTTTTCCATGAGGTAATCATAGGTTGCCCTATCTATTTTTTTTCATTTGATTCATGTCTTTTTCAAACTCTGCAATCGTGTAGACTCGACATGCGCTATTGAATATACTTATCACTGCAGGAGTCATATTCCTTTTGTTAAGATTCTTTTCGAGATGATATACACAGATCCCATCCGCACATTCAGGATATACATTTGTAATGCCATTTGCAATTGCAGAATTACGATCTGAAAGGAACAGTAAATTCTCACGGCAACCAAATGCAATGCGCAACTGCCTAAAACACCAATTGTATGCCCGATTATTTTCTGAGTCCACAAGTCCAAAGGCAAGTGGGAAGATTTGGTTATTTACCTCTTTCGTCACTTCAACCAATAGTGTCCCTGAGTATCTTGCCTTGAGGAATGTTCCATCGACAACTATCACAGGTCTACAATGTTTCCAGTCTTTGATTGATGCCTCACAAACAAAAAACATATATTTGAACCTGTATAATACCATTGCAGTGTTATCAGTAAAATGCATGATAAAATTTCGAGTCTCAGGTTTTAGTACTGGAACCTTACTTATACATAATTACGACGTCCCAGCATTTTGTGATGGGACTCCAACAAATAACAGTAATGTCTCATGCCTTTTTTACTGGGGATTACTAGAATTCTACACAAAAATATATATAACTACACATTTTCTTTTTTCTTACCTGTTCTCAGCATCTCTTTGAAGAGCAACGTGTGAGCCTAGATTGATGTCTCTTAGCACATATAAATATGCTGGTAACTTCTGAAAGTTCTCCTCAGGCATCCCTCTAATTAAAGACTCGCCTTCTTTTATAGCACGCCATGCCTTATTATAAGAGATTTCAACTCCCATTTTCCTTCTAATCTCTGCAACAACAAAATTAGGCTTAACAGGATAATTATCGTCTCTCATATTCTCAACTATCTCATCTCGGACAATCTTTGACGTAACAAGTTTTTGGTCTCTTTTTCTGTCATCCACTGAGCAAGTGTGATTCTTCTCAAACTTCGGTATTTTGAATAGTGTGGACTGTTTAATTCTGGAAGATCGAACAGTTCACTCACATTTTTCATTCATGCACACCAGTGAATATCTCGTTGTGCTTGATCTCACAACCTTGAATTCAAAATGGTGTGCAATTGCAATTGTCTGGAAACATTTAGTGACACACTATTTGTTTAAAAAATTGATCCAACCTTGATGTCGTCCAAATCTGTGTGTTCTTTCAGTATTGGACGAGGAGATTCTTTTATTTTCTTCCTTGAATACCTCTTTCTCTTTTTTGCAGCACTGATATCTCAGGAGGTTGAAGATTTACAAGCTGTTGTTCTGTGTTTTCAGCATGCATTAACTGTTGATCTACTGCTACAGCTTCGATAGATGGAGGCGTTAAAACTATCACTTCAAAAGCATTATCATTGTCTATTTCCATTATCATTTGGCCTTCAGTGTAATCAACTCTCTCAGACTGTGGAGATCGTTGTGTAATATTAACTATGAAACGTCTATTCCTATACTCGGAGTTGTTCTTCATCAAGTGTAAACAGCTGATTAAATAATCGGTATTTTTTATAGGGACCCATTTGCTTGTTCCAAGTTCCATATCAAACCATATGACTGTCTCAAAATCATATGACTATCTCAAAATATTCTTCATCTAAATCTATCTTTTTTCAAAGGTTTTTTCTGAAATCTTCAAATGTATCTATTTCAGTATGCAGAAAAATCCTTGTCTCATGATCTATGTACTTATAATCTGGTGTCCATTTCCCATTGAATACAAGAACAATACACTGTTTAACCATTACCTGCAGTTATAAACACAGTAAAAATACTAAACTAAGTGACAAAGAAAGCCACACGGTAAAATACTATAATTATAGCTTAATAATGAAAGCTTAAGAACTGCTAACCTATAAGCTAAATATACATATCCATTGTATAATGGAAGTGCACTTTGCTTCAACATAACACTAAGCCTCAAGGGAGGGGATTTTGAAGTGCAGCTTTATAAGCTAATTAAATATAGCTACGGGATATTTTAATGGGGCTTTACTCCGATATAACACTAAGCCCCAACATTTTTATGCTGGACAACAGGTGCAGCTTTATAAGCTAAAATATAGCATAGCTACATGATATTGTAATGGGGCTTTGCTTCAACGTAACACTAAGCCCCAGCATTTTATGCTTGACAATAGGTGATTTTGAAGTGCAGCTTTATAAGCTGAAATATAGCATAGTTACAGGATATTGTAATGAGGCTTTGCTTCAACGTAACACTAAGCCCCAGTATTTAATGCTGGACAACAGGTGATTTTGAAGTGCTAAGCTAAAATCTAGTCATAGCTACAGGATATTGTAATGGGGCTTTGCTTCAACGTAACACTAAGCCCCAGCATTTAGTGCTGCATACCTTTTGAACTCAATGCAGATTCATATTAAATATATATAACAGTAAATTCGCGTCACAAAAATAAATTCGTTGAATGAATCGCATATTTTACAGTACAAATGAGATCATAATCACGAATTTTTATTTTAAATCATTATTTTATAGTCACAAAAACAGATATATTTCCGTAAAATGACTGAAATTATGATAATTCAGCACAGAAACATCACAGAAACTGAGAAAACACAGCTCAAATTACCTTTTACAGTTTGAATTTGAACTTCAGGAGAGAGAGAATGATGATCTGGAGAGAGAATGTGTGCTTTGCTCTGTTTTTTTTTTTTCACGCGTGATTTGTATTTATGTTGAGCTGTAGGTTTTGAAGGGTAGCTCAGTATATTCAATGTATGGGGTGTTGTTAGCGGCAGTAGCTTGTATCGTACGTGAGTCATTTTTTGCTATTTCTCAATGAATTTTGAAAGTATGGATGGAACTCATTTAAGGTGTCGAAAATTGGCTAGTCATCAAATTCACCCAATAATCAGCAGAGCTACCAAACCGTCTAATTATGGAAACAAAAAATTTCCCAAAACAAAGATAAAACTGACAACTTGAAATTAAAAACTTAAACCTTAAGCTAGAAAAAAGAAATATTAAATTGCAAACGACAAATAGGAGCAAACCAGACTAACCACAAATTAAATATAATGATACATTATTTATATAGCAAAATTATACAACACCATCTCTAAATGGACGACGGTAATACAATTTTCTATTTAAAAATGCGCACTAATGAAAAACAAGTGAAGTAAAGATATGCAATACCTAAAAAAAAAACTAGTAATACAAGCATACAGAGGTTGAAGCTGAAATACTATTTCGTGTAGAAACTGTAATCGCTAAGAAACTCGTATAAGAATAAGCACCATGGAAGCCAAATCAATTTACAAAAAGCGGAACTAGGAAATAGAAAACGACGCACTCGAATTAGGGCTCGACGCCAGTGGTCGTCGTGGGTGATGCCAAAGTCACTGTAGAATTTACATGCCTGAGGTGTTCTAGTTTTTTCCTTAAGCGTTCTGAAGCATTTAAGTTGTCGCCTTGTGTTTATGTTTCATTATTAAAGAAATCTATGTAGGAAACAATTAAAAAAAAGGATGTGGGCGCGCATGAACTTTTTTAATAAGAAAATAAGAGATAAAATTAGGATGAAAATTTAGAGGGAAGCAGAACCTTTGCTATTGTCAAGATCGTTGCAGTAGACTAACATTTTGCAATGCTTATAGGCAATGTAAATCACGTTACAAACTTCAATGATTATATAAATTGGATTAAAAGGTAACTTAGTGGTAACAATTATAACTTTGTTGCAATGATTTTTTTTTTTTTGTAGAACTATCTCAGTATATGCCATATGGTGTTGCAATGGTTGAAACGATTGCACTAGATTATAACTCCGTTGTAACGGTTCTTTTCAAAACTATCTCAATATGTCCCATATGATATTGTAACGGTGAAAACTTTTGCAATTGACCATCCATGCAACAATTGCGAAACTGTTGCTAAGTAAACCATTGCAACAAAGCTGATTTTCAATAGTGGCTTCTTAATTTTCACTACTTCTCTTTTCAACCAATTAAATTATTGTATACGTTAAAGTCGGATTTAGATCGGTTATATCTAGAGTTTAAGACTGAGGTCGTGTAGCTTAGTTATAAAACCAAGATAGACAAAACAACCTAAGTAAATTAGTTAATTGATAAGACAAGACATAAAGAAAATCTTATCGATTGATCCAAGAGAGACAATGCTTAATATTCTTTTTTAAAGGTGTCATCTACAATGGTGACAGTAATAATAGAGAAATAAATATTACAAGTATTGTTACATAGAGTATTTATATTGTTTCCTAACCCTAGAAGTTCTCTATTCATATTCGAACACGTGTCGCTCCAAGAACAAAGTTTTGTCTCTTTAGTGTCAGTGTATAACTAACTAATGGAAATTGTACCAATGTATTGGCATAACTTTCTTCTTTAGTTCCCGGACCTTGAATCCAATATTAACTTGAATTCAAGCTCGGTAGCTTCTTCATAACAAATTAATTGTGTCCGGAGTTGGCAGAAGCCTTTGTTATCTTACGTGATATTTTTGCCTTCAGTTGTGGCCTCCATCTCTTGCTTTGTTGTACCAAGTTGCCTTTGTCCTATTGTCATTGGCCGGCCACGCAGATGCCGCATTATCTGAGCATTTAGCCATTAATGCCCAAGGAGAGGAAATCCTTTTAGGCGGGAAGAGGACGCGGCCTTTCCACGTCTATGTATTTTGAAAGTAAGGGTTGTCACTTCAACTTCTTGTTTGTCCCACGTGCGTGTCTTCGATTGGTGCTGATGTAATCGCTTGCTTTCAAGGAAAATAGCCATGTGCCTTTTCTACATATCGGCTACTTTCATCTCTCCTTTTCTTTTGCTCAGCAAACTCCTTAGCTACTCTTGAGATTTAAATACTTTACATTCTAAACTTTTCCTATAAAACGATTCGAAGTAGTCGTTTTGAGAGTTAGGACTCCGATTTGTGAATCGATGGTCTTAAAAACTCCACAAGCATTAGGACCTGTCTTTAAAGTTTCAGCTGAATCAGACTTTATTTGGTAGATATTGGAAGACATTTTCATTTTATAGTGTCGGTAATGCCGAACTATGGTTTTCGAGCTAGTTTCGAGTAAATGAGCTCTGTTTTAAAATTCAAAAGCTTCATTAGGTTTGTATGGTTATTTGTGACTTGTGTGAACTTTCAAAAGTGAAATTCGAGGTCGTTCGGATAGTTTTTGCATATAACTTTAAAGTTGAAGTATTTCCTCCTACCTCTTAATCCTCATATTGCAAAAGTCCGTTTTGAGATCCGAGTTTGCAAGCAAGTCATAAATGTATTTTGGGACTTGCATGAACAGTTTGAGATGATTCCGAGTAGTGTAGGGCCTTGTTCGGACCCAAAATGCAGCACCAGCCTATGCGGTCATGCTACAGAATCTAAGCAATCGCGACAACGCTGGTTTACCAACCTTCTTCTGCACAATCACATGCCCCTCAGCGCGATAGCACACTGTTGAGGCGCGATCACGAATGTAACTGGGCAATAGCGATGTGTCAGGGTATTAATAGACCCCAACTATCGGCGGAACAAATTTTTCATCTAATCTTTCAATATATGGTCGGTGTGAGGAAATTTAAAGGTATCATATTCTTCCAATTGTCAAGGTAATGTTCCTAGACTTTTCTATAATGTAAATTAGAGGTTTGGGCAGGGGAAGAGGGGGAATTCTTGAATTTTGGCTCAAATAAGTTGGGTTGGAATCCTAAACTTCTATATTTGGGGATTTTTGGTAAGTTGAAGTCGGAATTATGATCCAATGGTATAATTGGCATCATAGGATTGTGAAAAATTCGTAAATATATCTTCTATAGATATTCGATTAAGCCAGGCCTAAGGGCAATTTGGTAATTTCTTAATATGATTGTGTTACTCTTAGTTCTACGTCATATTAGCACTTATATGTGCGATTATTTTTCGTTGGCTCAGAGGAAGATAGTTCTGAGAGGCTTTAGGAGGAGAAAGAAATCATTCAGTAGGCGACAAGACCCCTGATTTGAGGTAAGTATTAATATCCATTTCTTCGACGACCTTTGGCTTTATAGATGATCTACTACGTGTTCCTTACGTGTGTAGCTGCCGATTGGGCATACTTACTACCGCGTAGCTTACATGTGTAATTTCATATCATGTTATTATGACTTGGTTTGATATTGCACTCCAGTTTATGAGCTTGACATGAACTTCACGGCAGTCAATGAGAGGCCAGCGGTTGTGAAGGATTATTATTGCATATATCTCCTTGTAGTCGATGAGAGTCATGCGCCGCAGTTAGGTTTCGGAAACATGTGACCCTATTGCATCATATTACACTCCAATTTATTTCATTACATCTCTTGTTGGTGGCTATATGTAACTATGTGTATTGATTGGTGTATGTATTGACTATCTGTTGTTATTTTTTGTAGCTTTCTGGTTCCCTTGCTAGTCTATCTATTGTTTGAGATAGCTAGCTAGCCCTCACTTATTGAGTCCTTTCGATTCATTTCTTGTCTGTTTTGGTTTTGTCTATTCGGTACCTAGCTCGGTGCACGATTGAGGAAAGCGGACGTCCCCAGCTGTCTGGTGAGCCAAATTTTGTTCGTGATGGCTACCACTCTAGTTTTATGTTGTTATTCTTATTTTGCTCGGTTTGGGAGTTGTATAATATTTTGTATTCATAGATGTCTGGTTTGGAAACCTCTGAACTTTGTATTGGGTAGTTAGCTGCATCTTTTTGGTAGTCTATATGTATACAAGTGATATATATCAACTTTTGAGTTCTTTATGCCTTATTCTAAGTGGTTTTGTATCTTTATGTTAAGTTAAAGTCAATAGGGTTTGTTCGACGGGTTTAGGGAAGGATGACGGGTGCCTGCACGGCCTAGCCAGAAATTCGTGCCTTGTCGTTCTACTTATTCTCATTCAAGATACCCCATTCTCATAGCTTCCAAATCTTTTGTTGTAAGGTCAAAGTCTAGTATTTCATCAGAAAATCTGAGTCTATCATTCGACCTTTTAACATGATAGGGGCCTTTTAATGTTGCCTTTGCGGTGGATCCTGATGATCACACTTTAGTTTCTTATTTGGTTAAATCCCATTATTTTACGTACCCGTTCACTTTCGATTTTTGTTTACCAGTCTACTTTACAACATAGTTCCCAAATTTGGAGGTAAGTAGCTTGCATTAGGCAATTTGCGGACTTGGCCAATCTCCCTTTTACTTTGAATCATCTCATTTTACTTGTATTCCCTCCAAGAACTTTCGAAGGGGAATGTTCAACAAGATTGCTCGGTGTTTGAGGGCCCTTATCATGAGCACTAATGATAATGAGAACAGGGAGTGGTATGAACAATTTGAGTGTATGCCTACAAGGCAGTTTTTCCAGTCTAATGAAGGATTCCCCAATACCTGGAATGAAAATTATAAGCTTTTCTCACTCACTCACCTCTATCATACTTTTCTCCTTTAATTCTTCTTTTTTTTCCTTGTTACAGCTTCTAAGATCCCCATAGAACCAATGGACAAAAACAAAGAGTAGGTGACATGTATCTTGAAAAGAATTAAAAAAGCTACTTTGGAGGCCCATTGATGGCCAGCTAAAAATCATGGTATATATATTTATGTTTTTGTATATTTTTGTTTGTTTCTTGTTTACCATGAAGAATGTCACAAAGAGCAGTAAAGTTGCTGACAAAAAAAAGTTGAGGCGGCCCTTTTCGATAAGCAGAGGAAAATAAGTGGCGCGAGCAAGTTAATTAATGTCGCTTCTCAAAATAATAAAAAGGCAGGAAGTTCTCAATCTTTCCACTTTCAAGATGAACCTGAGGATGTTGCCGCTCAAAATTCTAATATTGGTATTGAAGAAGAAATAGCTCCCGTTCGGACTACTTTTATTCCCACTCTTGTTGCCGCTCCTATAGGGCATTCACCCTACCTTAGCTGAAGATACCCTTGGATACTTCTAACTGAAATCAAAATGAAACTTCTGACATTCAAGCTAATGTTTACTATGCTTCTGGAGGCACTGCTCGTGGGGTCTTCACCCATTCTGTAACGTGGATCTTTTGATATCCTTGAGTATGTTTCAGAGCCTCTAAACGATATTGTTCTCCCTTACTAGAGGAATATGGTTAGAGGGATGAGCACTCAAGCTTTGACCAACCAGATGATGGAAAAATTGCTTTGATGCATTCCGAGGTTTAAGTTTTTTCCTTGTGTTTTTGTTTCATTATCGTTGAATATGTATAAGAGACAATAAAAAATAAAAAGGATATAGGTGTTGACACCTAATTTTGGCTCTCCTTTATTAAAATTGACCTCTTTTGCATCCTAGTTGATAATGTGGCAAATTTCATTTTATGACTAATTTTCAAGCTTACAAGAGATATACTGTCCCTACTTTCAAATTTTTGAAATTTTCGTCAATTTATCATCTTGTGACTAAAATTAATTTTTTAGTATTAGTATATTTACTTGGCACTAACACTAGCATTTTGTAATTTAATTTGCATATCAGTTTAACTCCAAGTTGCATTTTTTTATCTAGCTCCTTTAAATATTACCAGTTCAAAAAGAAAAAAAAAATACAGAAAATGAAAAAGCACTCTAAAATAGGAGAGGTACGCATAGAATCTCGTAAAATTTTAATTCTCATTTCTACTCCAAGGGTCAGACGCTCTTTTTCCGTCTAGTCTCTTCTAAAACCATTTCAATCAACCTTGATAATTAGAGTCCAGCACCGAACATCGACTAAAAGAATAATACACCAAGGATTGTACCATGAAGAGATTGACAAAGAATATGGAGATTTCAAGATGTAATTTCAAGTCTTCAAGTCAAAATCCGCTCAACCATAAGCGAAAATTTCATTTTCAAGTCAAAGCCCGCCCGAGCAGAACTTCAAGTTTTAAGCAGTTTCAACATTCAAGTCAAAGCCTGCCCAAGCGCAATTTCAAGTTTTAAGCTGTTTCAACTAAATCAAAGCCCGTTCGAGCAATAATTTCAAGGGCAACAGTTTCAATTTTCAAGTCAGAAGCAACCTTTAGAAGGAAATTCAGTCCAAAGAAGTCGAGGCGCCCCTTGAAGAATGAGGGAATCCAATTTAGAAATCAAGGCGCCCGCCTGAAGAATGAGGGAAGTCATTTGAAGAAGTCAAGGCGCCCACCTGAAAAATAAGAGAATCCATTTCAAGAAGTCAAGAGACCCACCTGAAGTATGAGATATTGAATAACTCAAGGTGCCCACCTGAAGAATGAGGGAGTACACTTGAATAAGTCGAGGTGTCTACCTGAAGAACAAGGTAATCTATTTTAAAAAAATAGTCAAGGCAACCACCTGAAGAACGAGGGAGTTCATTTCAAGAAGTCGAAGCACCTAACTGAAGAATGAGAGAATCCATTTCAAGAAGTCAAGGCACCCACCTAAAGAACGAGGGAATTCATTTCAAGAATTTATTTCAAAGAAGTCAATTGAGGAAGTCAAGGCACCCACCTGAAGAATGAGGAAAGTCATTTGAAGAAGTCTAGGCACCCCACATGATGAACGAGGATATCAGTTTCAAGAAGTCAAGGCACCCACCCTGAAAACAAGGGAACTCATTTAAAAAGATCAAGTATCCAAAACCCACCTGAACCAAGAGTGGTAGTTTTTTTTTTTCAACAGATGAGGGGATCAATGATCACCAGCCATGAAGACTTAGAGTAGGAATTGTAATTTTGCATTTCAATATTGTATTTTAATTTTTCTTATAAAGTAAGGACCACTAGCCAGCAACTAACAACAACTGACCAGCAACAACAGCCTCAATGTGTTAGAAGTGTTTCGAGTTAGTCCTAGTGTCTCAAGTGTCTAGTGTAAGTCCTTGTGCATCTAGAAATGTTAGTGTAAAAGTTGGCTTGTAGCGATCTGCTGTTCTAATGGCAATTTGAAATTGGTCAAATGTAATGTAAACATGGAAATTGTGCTTAAAGACTTATTTAACAATTAGGAAAACTAGTAGGGTGGGAAGACCTATACGATTAGGCATAACGGTAAGTATGATTTGTGATCTACTTATTAAGAAAAAGAGAAATAAATTACGAAAGCTAATTCGTTCTAAATATAAGTATAATTCGTGATCTTATTAGGTAAAATAAAATAAAACTAAATTGATAAATCGATTTGTTCTAAAGTATACTCTGTGGGTTACTTGGTTCAAAAAAATCAAAGTGTAATAAATAATTTTGCAATAAACAACAATAATTTTCAAAGAGTCGAAATACGTCAAAAAAGCAACTGTGCTTGCACAGGACTCGAGGGTGCCTAACACCTTTCCAAGAGTCAACCGAGATCCTTATCCGAAACTCTGACGCATACCATTTACGAGCCATAGGTGTTTCAAGGTACCTACTTTGATCACTTGAAACACCTTTACCTTGTCAAGTGGCGACTCCGAATTCTCTTAATAATTCATGTACCTTTAAACACTAGTCACCACCTTTTAGGAAAAATAAGTTGTGACAACTTGGCGATTCCGTTGGAGAAGCAAGTGAAAACTGAAAGTCTCAGGCTTTAGTAATTTGTCGTTTTTTGACTTAGTGATATTGTTGTTTGTTGCCATGCCTTGAATGTTACTGCTTTGATATTGTTGGACTGAATATAAAACTGTGTTCTCTCGCACACCTCTAAGTCTTTTAGAACACATGCACTTACTATATTTCTTCTGGCATGTGGGACTTCTTACTAAATTGCACATGATTTAGGAAGAAGGCATGACGGGGATTTAGACTGGATACACTGTTTCCGGATGACCCTGATGCGCTTTCCGCCTTGTTTATCCATCGGATTCTGAGCCAGTCTAGACACTGAGTCAGTTGCGTCACCTAGAGTTAAACCTTTAGGTCCAACTATCTGCATTCTATATTTGACTTACCGAGGTCTGGTACATCGGTGCCGCACTTGTCTAGGTTGTCCCCTATTGTGTTAAGATGGGGCCCACGTCCATAAAATATACGTCTAAGGAATCTTTCTGTGTTGCAACTACTTAGAAAAGGTTGTTATGCTGACCGACCGTGGGGCGAGTGTAAAAAAAAAAAGAAAAAAAAAAGAAGAATGAAAAAATGGGTATTTTGTCCATATCTCGGAAATTTTGTTTAGATGTTATTTTACGCGTAATAAAGGCAAAAAATATTTCAAGATCTCTTTGAGTCTAGTTTTGTGTCCAGATTTGGTTCCAAGTATTAAAAAATATTCCCTCCGTCCCTATTTATTTGTCATAGTTTGACTTGGCACAAAGTTTAATAAAGTAAGGAAGATTTTTGAAATTTGTGGTCTAAAATAAGCCATGAATATTTGTGTGGCTATAAATGAGTCAAAAAGTAAGTTTAGAGTTGAATTATTACCAAATTTAGAAGTATGACAATCTTTTTGGGACAGACTAATAAGGAAAGTATGACAAACAAAGTGGGACAGAGGGAGTAGTTTTATTATCGTTTTGCGCCTTACAGAGCGTAGTTTTGGGATCCTTTTGTGTTGGATTATGTGTCCAAGTCTTGTCCTGAACTTTGAAATAACTTAGCGGGGGTTTACACCGTCATATTAAAAATTTTGAGGGACAAATTGTGTGTCTATATCATGTAATATTTTGTGTCGAAATCATTGTCGTGTCGCCGTAATGGCCAGATTTTATGAATGCTCTAGAAGATTCAATTTTCAAAGTAGATCGAGGAGTTGTATCAAAAATCAATATTTTCGTCCAATGACAGGACTTTTGAGACCGGATCTGATGACTGTTTGAAAAGGTCGAACGAAAAGGTCAACCAGGGAGGACAGATATGATACTGTTGATGGAAGACACGTGTCACGCTATTATGTTAGGAATTGTCCCACCAGAAGCTTTTTTATTGCGTTGTTCAATATTTTACGAGGTCCAAAGTAGGCAAGTAACCTCCCAAAATGAAAACGACATAATCTGTTGTCGTATCTGAGACATATCTTTTGGCATCTACAAGGTGCAAGTTGGTGAGGCGCCCAGCATTGAAGAAGTCAAAAAATTGACTCTGATGAGCAACTGTACAACTGGGAAGCGTTGTAGCTCATTTTATTATCCTTTTTGTGTACTTTGTTAGTAAGGGTGTAATCCAAGTGCATTTATTTTGCTCGTTTTGCTATTCAAACCCTTATATCGCAAATTCAAATTAAAAAAAAAAAAAGATCCAATTTTTGTCATAATATTTTGTCTTTTATCTTTCTTGATTTGTCTTCTTATTTTTTCTATTTTGTGTTTGTCGGTCTTAATAATATGACACGGGTGCGGAATTCACGTTTTGATCTCAACACATGGTCTAACATTTTGTCTCATAGAACTATTGGGGTTGTTGGAGAAGAACATATTAACAAATGGACAAATAGTGAAGCAAATAAGGGATTAGTTAATAATCGTGTGGTGAGTGAGGTTTGCGAAAAGTTCAAATCGGGCAAGATTTTTTCGGTCGAAGTTGAAATATCATTTTGAAGGATCTTTTAGAGCCGAAATCAAGGATATAGTAGACTGTAGGTCAACTCATTCTGTTGTATACTTTGTGCTAGACATTCTCGGATCGGGATGATGAACGACTTTCATTTCTACTACCCAAACACAGTATCGTTTTGTCAGCCTTTTGAGCCTTGTAAATTTTCTTTTTACCTACTTTTCCTTGGAATCAATGTGATTTTAATTGAAGAAAAGAAGAAAAAGGAAAAAAAAAAGGAAAGAAAAAAATAAAGAAAAGAAAAAAGAACCAACAAAATCGACCCCAGGATAGAGCTACCTCTGACCTGATTCCTCTCAAAATGATACGTACGCAACTATTCGGGTACGGTCATAACAGGACAAAGTTTAATTTTCCTGGTTTCACGTTGACGCAAAACTTGCATCCAAGTTTGCGGTCTGTATAAAAGAAAATTAAAAGTCCCAATTTATCCTAAAATGGGGTAGAAGTTTATTTTTATTTTTTTAAAAGAAAAAGGAGAGAGTCAATATTCCTCTATTTTCTGTGTTCTTCAAGGGAAAAGTCTCAACATTTCCCTACATTTTCGTATCAGAAAATATTCAAGAAAAATTCCTCAGTTCTTACTAAACTGGGGCTAAAAATTTTTATTACTTCAAAAGAAAATGATTCCAAGGGTCGTATCCTTCACCAAGTCGTTTCATGAGATGCTTTCATACCGTTTTTCAAACCAAAGAAAATAAAAACCTTAAGAGAAAAATAATCCAAAATTTCTCTATACTGGGGGAAAAAAGTTTGCTTTATTTTTAAAAGCGGTGATTTCAAAGATGGTAATGTTAATCCATGTTGTCTCATGAGATGTTTTTGAGCTTTTATACAGAACCATTTTCTTCCTAGCCTAACCAAATTCCATGTTGCAGTCTAAACAAACACCCTTCTAACCGATTATTGAGAATATCAAGCCGTGCAGAGTATCAAGGGAGAAATTTCGAACTGTGAAGTCCCATATATTTGCAATCAATCACAATCAGGAGATGGGAGTACGTTAATCATTAAAGAAGGAAATATCTAAGGGAATCAAGATGAGGGTTGAGAAATGCAGAAAAAAGAAAGATAGGGGTCGACCAACAAGGAAATACGGGAGGTCGAAGCTGAAAGAGCGAAAAACTGTAAAAGAACAAAGATAGAGGCTAATTGGTGAAAATTCTGAAGGGCACCACTAGTCGAATGAGGATTGTTGGATTTGCCATCAAGGAAGATTGAAAAATTGGGAGAAAAGTCAGGGATAGACCATGTGAGAGGATTAAGAGTTGATTCCAAGTGCATGTCATGTTTACTAGGTCCTTCTTCCATCTCCAGATAAAGTTGTTTTTTTTACCTTACAGGGGCATCTTTCATCCGATGTATCTTCTTTGAAATCTTCACTTAGCCTTTCATTTTATGTTCTTTACATTTCTTCCCATTGATAGCATCATAAACGAGCAAAGAAAGTTTTGCAAAACACTCTTACAAGTTTCGTAGTTGTACTAGAGCAAGTCAGGACCAACCTTGATAATTGGAGCCAGCACCGAACATTGTCTGAAAGAATAATACACCAAGGATTGTACCATGAAGATATTGCCAGAGAATATGTAGATTTCAAGATGCATTTTCCAGTCTTCAAGTCAAAATTCGCTCAACCATAAGCTGAAATTTCATTTTCAAGTTAAAGCCCACCCGAGCAGTAATTTCAAGTTTTCAGCAGTTTCAACTTTCAAATCAAAGCCCGCCCGAGCAGCAATTTCAAGAGCAACAATTTTAATTTTCAAGTTAGAAGCAACCTTTATAAGGAAGTTCGGTCCAAAGAAGTCGAGGCACCCCCTGAAGAATGAGTGAATCTAGTTTAAGAAGTCAAGGCGCCCACCTGAAGAATGAGGGAAGTTATTTGAAGAAGTCAAGACGCCAACCTGAAGAACGAGATAATACATTTGAAGAAGTCAAGGCGCCCACCAGAAGAACGAGGGAATCCATTTTTTCGGAAAAAAAAAGTCACGGCACTAACCTGAAGAACAATGGAGTTCATTTCAAGAAGTCGAAGCACCTAATTGAAGAATGAGGGAATCTATTTCAAGAAGTCAAGGCACCCACCTGAAAAACAAGGGAATTCATTTCAAGAAGTTGCCCCACCTAAAGAACGAGAGAATTTTTTTCAATAAGTCGAAGCACTCAATGAAGAACGAAGTAGGTTGAAGAAGTCAAGGCGCCCACCTAAAGAATGAGGAAATACATTTAAAGAAGTCTAGGCATCCACCTGAAGAACAAGAGAATTCATTTCAAGAGGTCAAGGCACCCACCTGAAGAACGAGGGAACTCATTTAAAAAGATCAAGTATCCAAGACCCACCTGAACCAAGATCGGTGGTTTTATTTTCAGCAAAGAGCAAGACCCACCTGAATAAAGAGTGGTGGATTTATTTTCAACAAATGAGGGGAAGAAGAACCAAGAGGCTCATCTCAGGAATCATGAAGACTTAGAGTAGAAATTGTAATTTTATATTTCAATATTATATTTTCATTTTTCTTATAAAGCAATGACCACCAACTATCAACTAGCAATAAGTGACCAGCAACGACAGTCTCAATGTGTTAGAAGTGTTTCGAGTCAATCCTAGTGTCTCAATTGTCTAGTGTAATTCCTTGTTCGTCTATAAGTGTTAGTGATCCCTGTGAGTCTAGAAGAGTCTAGTGTCTGTCAATTAGCGGTAGTCCTAGCTATACACACGTGAGGAACTACAGTCGTCCTGACTCACACGATCTCGGATATGTAGGCAACTCAAGTTTGAGTTCGATCACTTTTGTACAAATGTTCATGTTTTAGTTTTTCGCACCCTTTTCAAAATACTTTGCATATTCCCTGTGGTCGAGTCAAAATTTGCTACTTCATCAACTTCTTTACCCGAAAACTCTTTCATCCTTTTCAGGTAAAGAGGGGCAGCTATTAACACCCAATTTTGGCTCTCCTTTATTAAACTTGATCTCTTTTTGCATCCTAATTGATAATGTGGCAAATTTCAATTTTATGACTAATTTTCATCAAGTTTACAAATCATTTACTGATAATTATCCTATTTTCAAATTTTTGTAAAATTATCATCTTATGATTAAAATTATCTTTTAAGTATTAGTATATTTACTCGATATTAACACTAGCATTTTGTATTTTAATTTGCATATCAATTTAACTCCATGTCGTATTTTTTATCTATAGCTCATTTAATATTTTCAATTCAAAAAAAAAAAATATAAAACATGACAAAGCACCCTAAAATAAGAGAGCTACACATAGAATCTCCTAAAATTGTCAATTCCCCTTTCTACTCCGAAGGTTAGACGCCCTTTTTCCTTCCTCTTCTAAACCCATTTCAATCAATATCTTCTCCTCTCTTCCCAAGGACTGCCACCATCGCTCCACCCTTGGCCCGCTGGATTTTTGCCTGTTGCCATGGACACAGCCTTAAGACCACCAAGTTGTTGATCTTTGCTTTAACTATTGTGCATTTTAAAGTTTTAATTTTCTCTACAAATAGAGAGAACCAACAAGACCAAAAGGGGGGACTACTGAAATTTCAGAAACCAACAGTAAATGGAACCAACAAGATCGAAAAAGAATTCATATCCACTACTCCCAATTTCAGATCTGCAACACAAAAAAAAAAAAGAACTTTTCACTACTGCTTCACTAAAAAGAGAGAGAAAAATATCAGTGATAGAGAACAAAATAGAGAGGTTTAAGAGTGAAAGTAGAAAATGAGTACAAAGTTTGATAGTCTATAGAGGGTCTGTCCGTGGATGGTTCTTGGACTTTTGGTCGCCGTTTAGGAGTTCATTACTACTGGTCGTTTCTTTGATAAATAAGCTGAGGGCCTTTGATTGCTAAAAGTCATCTCTTAGGTAGATCTCAGTCCGTTTTCTCCTTGTATGTATTTGTTTTGTCATGTTTTAAAGTTTGAAAATTAAAATGGTCTGTTGCAAGCCTAAGTTTGAAATCAACCTTTTATTTCTTGCTTATGTGATTTTTTGCATGAAATGCTATGTGTGTTAAGAAACTAGAATGGTGTATATGCTGGTCCATTGTATGTTTTCTTAAATGTATTAAAGCCAACCATGTAAAAGTAAATTATATCTGCAAATATGTGTAGAGAGGGATAAATATGAAATGTATGGGTAAACCAGGAAACAAACACAAAACTCGCAAATCTGAAACTCTCTAGGAATGGGCTGCTATAATTAGCTAATTTTAGAACTATGTTTTAGCATGTTTAAAAAAAGCAGACTTGGCAAAATAGATATTAACAGTTGTGAAATTGGTCGATTTGGAAAACAAAGGGCTAATTAGGACATCACATGCAAAAGGTTTTATAAGGGGAATCAAAGTCATTCTTTTATGTGGGGTGAGCATTTTTGGGTGGTCCTGATTTGATAAGCTATTTTTCATTGCTCTTTAAAGTTTAAGTAGTTTTTAAAGCTTTTTATTTGAAATGACATTTTTGTTCCTCGCATATAAATGTCCTAGATTTATTATTTTCTCTTCCTTTTTACGGCTTAGCCGAAATTCTCTTTCTGAACGACCTTCTCATCTGAATGAAACTTAGGTCGCGATTCTCTCCTCTGATCGCATTCAATTTGTGTTCGTTTCAGGTTTCCTTCTTCATTTTCTTTGTTTTTTAGTTTTCAATTTTTATTTTTATGTTGTTTTGTTAAATTTGCTGTAGTTTCTGTGTTATTTTTGTTGTTTTTACTGGTATTGCGGTTGTTTTTGAAATTTTTGGTTGTTTTTCTGTTGTTTTTGTTCATAAAGCTATTTCAGAGTTTTTTTATCTCAGTTTTTTGTTGGATTTGCGTAGTGTTGACAATTTATCTTCATTTAGCAACAGTTGTATTTTAAAGCGTGCTCGTTCCATCGTTTTTAGCCTGCGAAGTTTGTATTGTGTGAAGTGATTGTGTTCATCATCATTTGTCGCATAATGCAGTTATGCAGGTGCTGCCAGATTGTTTGTGCTTCTTATTTATCTGTACATATGCATTTTTGTGATGCATTATTACGTGTATTTGGTTTATTGTTCTTATATGCTTCATGTACATTTTATGTAGGGAATTTTTTTTCAGTATGATATGTGTATTTTCTTTATGTTGTTGTTGTTGTTGTTGTTGTTGTTTGAAGTGATGATGGTCTGTCATCATTTAGATTTAAAATTCAGGTGTTGTTTTGGTTCATATGTGAAGAGGTATTGCCGGTTTGTCTTTATTTCTGCTTATTGTGCATATGTGCAACTGTGGTCATGTAGCTTTGGTTTATTGATTAAGTTATTTGCATATTTAGGTATGTGATTCATATTAGTCTTTCTGCATATTTACGTATGAGATTCATATTGAGTATTTCTTTAGTATTATGTATGTTTGTGCTCTATTATTATTTTGTGTTTTTATTATTTCTGATGTGGTTGTTTTTATTTGGTTTTATGTATCTAGTGTTTATATGTAAAGATGACTAGAATTAAGGAAGGTGACCTATATTGTTTGTTTGATGACTGGTATAATAGAATATTCATTGGAGAGGGATAATGACTATTGTTCTATCATTACTGCTTTCTTAACTGAGTCGCGATTGTCTCTTTTGAAATGTGGTGTATTTTGTAGGCTTATGGATTTAGATGATATAAGTTTTATCTTGTAAGCTCATCCACTGTATGTTACTGTCGCAAATTCACATAAATGATGTGAATGTCATTACTTTTAGAGTGTTTGGTAGAGTTTGTACATTTGATGTAGAGGCTTTTTTACTTGATAACTGGTTTGAGATTTTCTGCTGAAGATTTTACTTATGTCTATAGGAGAGAGAATAATTCATTGAAGCGTTGTTTCCCTAGGATTAATAGTATTAAAGTATCTCAGTTGTTGACTGTTGATGTCAGTGATTCTAATGCTGTGAAACTTGCTGAGGTTTATCTTTTTGAACGTGTATTGCTTGGGCATCAGGGGATAAAGTTGTGGATAGTCGGTAGATGAAGCTTATCGAATCTGATGATATTCATGTTTCTTTTCTGTGGGGGTGCCTATGTTATAGTCATTTGCTGAAGTCTCTTACAACTGTTTTTTACTCTCCTCAAAATGTAGAGTGAAGGCATCCTACGTATGTGTTAACTGGTTTTGCCTCTGTATACAATGCATGGATTTTGGAGTTGTTTCCATGCTTTCGTCAGTTTGGTAGTTTTCATGGTCATTGTTTCTCTCGGATGCTCTCTTGGTCAAGGATGAGGCAGCCATTCTTTGATACATATATTAACTCTTACTTCCATAATGGATCGGTATGTCATATTGTACTTTGTATTTTCTTGTCTTTGGTTTTATTGTGTTGTTGTATATTAACTTTTCTTTGCCATGATAGATCTGGTATTTCTTTTGGCATGTTGAAAGAAATATGCATCAATCGAGCTGTAGAGACTAGTTGCATTTGATCAAGAATGCAATTTTATGATTTCTGAATTTCGTTTAGTCCTTTATGGAACTTCTTTAGCTTTAGATGGCGACTTGTTATTAGTACCATCTCTGATGTAATTGTTATTTTGTTTTAAGTTTATTTTTGGTGAATGTTTAATTTAGTTATTGATTGTGATTCATTGTTTTATTTCTTTATTTCAGAGGATTTCAGAGAATGTAGTAATGAGTCTTGAGAGAATAACAGATTCATTGGAAAAGAAGTAGTGTGTTGATCGAAATTTGATTGTGAAGCGTGTTGATGTATTGGATTTTTTTTAATTTTTTTTAATTTTCTTATTATTTAATGTTCTTTGCCCAATTTTTTGGTTGTTTTTTCATTTTTTTGGGTAGTGTGTTGACTCAAAATTTGATAAATTGATTAGTGTTCTGTCAAATATACTTGATGCTACTGATGCAGCTCGTGGTTATGATTGGTCGGAGAAAGATTGTAGTCAAAGTTATGAGGCTGGTTTCGAATTGATGAGATAGATGATACTGCATTGGTATGTGTTAATCATGTGTTTTTTTCTGATCGGAAGGGCAAAGCTCCTATCAGTGGTGAATGTTCATAGAACAATCAATATGTCTTTGATTTTAGTCAAGATGATTAGTGCAATATTCTAATTGATGAAATAGATAGAGTAGTTTGGTTTGTGGAGTTGAATCTGTAAATAATTTGAAGTGTAAAGCTATTTTAGGTGAGGAATCTTCACAAAATAGTGAAGTTTAGGTTGTAACAGTTTCTCAGATGATTCAAGAACTTCAGGCTGGTGTCATTAATCTTTCAACTCCTGATTCGTGGACTGTGTTTCCTGTTCATGGTGTAGAAGTGAGTGTTGTTAAAGTTGTCGAATCTGCAACAGATGTTGTAAAGGTAGAGGATGCTAAGAGGAGGAAGACTTAACATTCAAATGATTTTTCCTCATTTCAGATTATGGAAGATAATCTTTGATATGATGTTTTGCTTGATCCAGTGTTTGTTTAGATTGTTTTATATGAAAGCAATAATTTAGTTTACTGTCGATAATGCCAAATGTTGAAATTTTTTGTCTAAAGTATTTGTAAATGGATAGCCTCTGCAATTGTATATATTTTGTTTGAAATGATTTTAATCCGTCTGTATTTTTTAGCAAATGTTATTGTAATGTTCTTTTAAATTATTACAGAACTGATGTCCAGCTGGTTTCATTTATTTATATGTTTTTTTTTTTTGGCATGGAAAAGTTGTGTTCATGTATTATTCTAAGTGGTAGTAATTTTTTATTCTTGATTTAATGGCAATGTGGTTTCATTTTGTTCATAAAACATACAAAGATTACGTGATAAGATGAAAGGAATATGGATGATTTTTTTCAGTTTTATAAATAAAAGCAATGCTGGTGTATTAATGAACAGTATAATAAATGTAAGGAATACTGAAATGAGTCTGATTCGGCGTTATTTTATTTTCAGACTTATATAGTAATGAAATTTCGGCTCTAACTATTTAAAATACTCATCCAATTTAAAAACTACGATGTTTAGTCATATAATGTGATTTTATTATTTTAGCAATTAAATTCTATTACGATGACAAGTGTATTTATTTTCCAGTAGTGAAATGCATCCGTACCGGCTGCGATTTTTATTTATTAAGGTATGTATGTTTAGATTATGTTATTGGTTTGTTTTAGTTTTTTTTTTCATTTGTCTTATAATTTGGGTGTTGTATATGTTGTATGCCATGTTTTTGATGAATTTTTTATTTGTATTGTTGGCATATTCTGTTGTATCACTAGAAGTTTTACTGTGAGTTTAGTTATCTTTTTGTATATTTAGTTGTGCATGTGAATTTAGTGCAGAAGCCATGTTTGTTAACTTTTTTGTTGTACTTATTTTACTATACTTTTCTGTTGTCTAAGGTGACCACTAGTAAATTTCTCAAAGCATGGCACCTGCTGTTCATACCAATAGAGAGGTTGTGGTTGGTGATGTGGTAAGTTGTTTTTCATTATCTCATTTTATATGTAATTTTCTGCGTTACTTTTATTTGATTTGTTAGTGTCATGTCTGTGTAGGGACCAAAACTTATTTGTCCGTATGAAGGATAGTCCCACACATCAATTGCTTGGAGAGGTGATAGCAATTTTTCTTCGATTGTTCGTTCTTTTCTAACAGAGGAGCAGCATAAATTGTTTAAGGATGGAGTATTTAGTAATTTCATTCGGTTTGAGAAGTTGGCAGTTCCTTCGTAGCTTATGTGTAGTATTTTCAGGGGTGAAGTGAATAGGAAAAGCTTATATATTATAAAATTTTATATCCGAGAAATTATTGCAGTTTCAGGGTTAATGAATTTGCACAGGTTACTGGTTTAAAAGTGTAGTGGGGTTGTTTCGACTTTGAAGAGTATTGTGGGTGGAAGACCGAGCTCTTTATTGAATGCATATTTTGGTTTAAAAACATCTATTAAATTATCGGAGTTGAGTACATTCTTGCAAGAGAACATAAAAATTATACAAAATAATGAACATGTTGTGAGATTAGCAGATGTGTATGTGTTTGGGCGAGTTCTATTTGGGTCATAGGAGTGATAAGGATTTTACAACAGAAGAGTTTACTCTATTTGAGGATGATAGTATACGGTTAGATTTTGGTTTTGCCGATCTTGCTTGTCGTAAAACTATTCTTCTGCACAAGAGGTACCTGATTTGAAGTGTTCTAGTCTTACTGAATTTTCCTGGGCGATAATGGTTTGGGTGTGGGAACTGTTTCTATTTTTAGACAAGTTTTCAACGTCACTTGAGAATAAGAAGTTTTTAATGTTGTGTTATAAGCTTGGCGATGGTCCTCAATACAAGACTGCAGCTGCTTTATTTGATAATACAGTATACCAGGTATTTTATCGTATCAGTTTTTTATTTATTTTTTTTGTTTATGTTGAGTTGTCATTTTATACTCTTTATTTTTACCGAAAGCAAAGATGCGAGTTCTGGGTTCTCAGCATCCTAAAGGAAAATCGGGAGCTCAAATGTCGTTGCCGATTGTTAGAGATTAGGAAAATGCTGGAACGTCATCCACGACTATCGAGGTTGATGTGTTATTTTTTTATTTTTTATTAGTATACTTTATCTTACTATTCTTATTTTAACTTTTTATTCTTTTGCAGGACCTTGTAGATGTGGCTAAGAAACTTAGTCAAATGTGACTACAATGATGAAATCTCTGATGACAAAAAAAGATAAGAAGATATTTGTTTTGTATACAATGATTCTTGTTTTATTCTTTATTCATATGCTTTATTGTTCTTTATGTCTTTTTTTTTAAAAAAAAAAATTGGTATATTCAGGAATTTGTAGACAAGTTAGATGAGATTAAGAAAATATTAACAGAAAAGAAGAAACCAGAGAATGATTCTTCCCCCACAAGTGTTCCTGCTTGTCGGTACGAATATGATTGTAACCGTAACAATGGTGGGTTTTCAATTGATAGGTTTAATGAATCTGTGGAAGGTGTTCGTCAGATGGCCTGTGAGCATGATGGTATATGTAATGTAATGCCTTCTGCTCAACATTCAGAGCAAGGTACACAGGGGTTTGATGGTCGTAATAGTCATTTTGGTGTGTTAATTAGTTTGAATGATTCAGCAGGCGAATCGATGATGATTGATGGTGGTATGGAAGAACAGAATTTTGTTAGTAGATGTTTTAATGAAGTTGAAGGCGATGAAGTATTAACCCAGCCGACTATGGTCTCTGAATTAGGTCATGGAGATGAAACTGCTGGTAATCTTGTGAAAGAAACATCAATTGTCGTCATTTGGTCAGTCCCCTGTGGTATGTAACATTTTTCCACCAGTGACTACCAATGTTTTGAAAGGTGGGGGGCGCAAGGCGAGTCGTTTTACTTACAATGAGGCGAGGAGTAAGCCCAAGACATGGGGCGTAAGTCCCATGGATCTTATTTTTTAATTAATTTTAAATTAATGAAATAACATAATGAGCAAAAAAATATCAAAAGTACAAAAAAAATTAAGAAAAATAAAAATAAGAAAACATATTATAGAAACAAAAGATCTAACCTTTTTAACTATGGTAAGAAATTGAATAATGTTATAGTTTTTATAAGATACAAATAAACCATAAGGCATTAACTTTCAAACTATTAAAAATAAAAATTTGTTACTATAAAAAATAAATAAATAATAAAATTTATTACAATTATATTTTAAATTATTAATTATTCATTGATAAATATAAAATTGCTTCTAACTTGAAAAACAATTGAAGTCTAATAATTTTGAGTGACATAAATAAAATATGAAGACCAATAACAAGCGATGATATTATAAACATCAACTATGCATTTTTCGATTAAGTATACAAATGATATTCACCCTCATGATATTCTCAATTCTAATACATGTAATATTATGTCTCGTTAATTGAGCTATACTCAAATTTTGAATTTCTATAGATGAATATAACTTTATTTTTAAAGAAAATTGTGGATGAACAATCTTAATTAAGGAATTGGACAGATCATTTGCATAGGTTCTATAAGGCGAGTCCCGAGCGTTGAGTGTTGGACGTGCTCTGGGCGCATCGTCGGGCGCTTGAGGCGTAAGCTTCACGGATCTAAGCCCCACCTGAGAGTCTCAGGGCGTTTTGCAAGTGCACCACCCGGGGGCGAGTCCCAAAACTGCATTTTAAAATAGAGGTGACTACAAGAGACACTACTTTACAAAGTCGTAAAACCGTTCTTAATATCATGCCATATAATTCTGTTGTGGCAATGCTTGTAGATGAAGGGTCAGGCAAAGATTTTGTTAATTCAAGTTAGATGGAAGAGAATGTATGTAAGGATTTTGAGCCTATCAATAATGTTGTAAAGCAAAAGAGCTTTATAGGTGTAGATGATAATAATGGTGTTCGAGAGGATATTACTGTTGGTGAATGTCTTAATAGGGTTCATATTAATGATTCTACCAACTGTATGAATGTTGGTGAACAAGTTGATGCAAGTGTTGTTGGAAATAATATGGTTCTGTGTGAACAAGCTAATACAGTTGATGTGAGTGATGTTGTAAAGGAGAAGAGTTCCATTGAAATAGTTGATTCGGTTGATATGAGTGACGTCGCAAAGGATATGGTTGGTGCTGAAGAAACTATTGGAGTTAATGCCAGTGTTGTAAGGGTATGAGTGTGTATGAACGAGATAGTGGTTGTGATGTCAGTGGTGAGAAAAAGGAGAAGACTTCTTTTGAATCTATTGATGCAGTTGACAGCAATTTTGATGCATCTGAGTTTGCCAATCTTAATAACCTTGTGGAAAATGTTACTCGGCCCCACCTGGATTTAAGTGGAGTGATGTTTTGAAAGTGTTGCCTTCTCGGTCTGAAGAATATGGTAATATCATTCTGCCATGCATTACTGATGTTGGGGTTGAAGCAGCTTGGAAGGTTCTTCTAAGCATTTCTCAGGCGAGGAGTGATTGTGATGATGAAACCATTGCTAGCATTGTTTCCCGATCAAAGGGGGCTCATTGAAAAAAGAAACTGGTTTTGAGGATCAGCAAACCTCAAAGAGCTTGACAAGTGATGCAGCAGAAGGAGGTGAAGTTGTGGAATGTAGTAAAGTTGTAGAAGAAAGACGTGAAATTAAAGCAACATACGTTAAGAAAGGTAGTCATGGACAATCACATAAAAACTTTGATATGCCTTCATTCGAGCTTCTTCCTAATCTTAGTCAAGGGACTCTTGGAATAGATGCTACGTCCACGACTGCCAAAGTTATAAATTTTGTTCAAATAACTTCACAGCAGGAGAAGCAGTGCATTGATGTTGTTGGGTATGCTGGAGATCCAATCCAAACAATGGATGATTGTGTAGTTATTGATTATTTAGTGGTTGATAATCCACTAGTGAAGAGGGTATGTCAGCATAGCCAGTGGTTGAAGTTTCCTTATAAGGTTGATATGAAAAATTCAAAGATGACGTATGGTGACCGGAAAAGGAATTATGTCCGAAGATGTCCCTTTCACAATTATTCTCCTAAGTCTTTGAGGGAATTTCCGTCTTTTCTGAATAAAGACAAAAAGCGGTCTCAGTCTGTGTAAGTTTTTCTATTTGATTTTTTTTCTTTAATTTTGGTTTTGTAGCATATTCAAAGTACTAAATATGTTCATTTCATGTAGGGATAAGTATAGTCTTTACTATTGAAACAATGCTTATGACCAGAAGAAGTACAAAGTTGATGAGGAAGAAATTCCTAAGCAATGGTTTCTTGAGATTGCAATTGTGGAATTTTCCGCTTCATGATAAGGTTTTGCATAAACTTAAATACCATGTGATATTGTTATGTGTTTTATTGTATTTGATTTTTTTGGCCTCTTTGTGCAGCATATCGACGTTATCTTATACTCCCTCCATCTCAATTTATGTGGCCCCATTTGACCGTGCACGGAGTTTAAAAAAATAGAGGTTGACCTTGTTAAGTATCAATTTTATCCTGGAAAAAGTAAGAAATAGAAGATTTGAGTAATAAAAAAGTTGTTGGTAGGTTTAAAAGTATGTAGGGCCCAACAAGGGTAAAATAGAGATGATGCATTAAATATTTGTCAAATAAAGAAAGGTGCCACTTATTTTGGGACAAACAAAAAAGAAAATGGTGCCACATAAATTGGGACGGAGGGAGTACTACTTTAGGAAGATAGTGTGCTTTCATCTTTTGGAACTCACTTACGCATACAATATTATCGATATAAAATTTATTGATGCTATTTTGTTAGCATCGAATTGTGATTTAAATGATCCAGCACTATGGATCGACGATCCAGGACTTACATTGGTTAAAACTATAGAAGGTAAAGATAGGCGGTGTGGAATACCATGAGCTTTTCTGAATAAGGTTTTTGTGCTATTTCGCCTTCAACCAGTAGAGAATGAGCGTGTCACTCATTATATTTTGCTTATGTTTGATCTTGATGAAAAGAAGCTTCATGTTTATGATTCTTTACATAATGAGGCATTTAAGAATAACTTTGACCATGTTACTAAGTTTGCTCGTCTGATTCCAAAGATGCTGAAGACTTTGAAGTTTGAGAATGTGCACCCTTCCTTTTCTGGTTATGATTACAGTGCTCTTGAAATTGTGTGGAAGGAGTCTCCACAACAGAATGATTCGTAAGTGTTGTCTGTTCTTTTTCAGATATTTTAGAATTATTTTGTTTATGCTACTATTGTTTGGTCTCATTCTTTTTTGTTGATGACTTTTTTTTGTTTGCTTTATAGAGTCAGTTGCGGTGTATTTATGTTGAGTAATATTGAATCATTGATTATGGGGAAGAACATATGTGACTTTCAATCGTCAAATGTGAGTTCTTATCGGAAATGGCTTGCTGCATCTCTTTGGGCACATGGGATGTGGAAAGCTGATACTGGTTATGAAACACCCACTGAGAAACTTGAAGAAGACTATGGGGAATATAATGAGAAGCTATGTCCAGATAGTCTAGCCTCATAGGAATTTTTTTGACTTGCATTGTTCATTTTTTATGGTTAAATTTGCAGTTGATGGTGCTGTTGAGTTGTGTAGATGAATGAGTTTGCTTCTTTCATATCTGTTAACTTTTTTTTTTTGTTTTAATTTGGTATGTTTAATTACTAAGACTTGGGATAAGCAAGATGTTTTATAGATAGTTTTATGAGAAATGCTATCTTTTTCGGATATATTGCAGGATTGTATTATACATAGATTGAATAGAAATGCTACCTTTTTGGATGTATAGTAGGATGGTTTTATAGATAGACTGAAGAAAAATGCTACCTTTTCGGTTTTATTGTTGATGTTATTCTTAGCAAATTTTATATTATATACAATATGTTTCTTTTTGTTCTTATAATCAACAGGGATATATTTTGTAGGAAATGTCCTTATTTTAATAAATAATTTGTAAAAGAAATATTACCAATTCGAATGTATTTAATAAAAATAATATAACATTTTCTAGTATAGTGAATGTTAAAATGAGGCTACTTCAGCTTTACTTCTGAAGAAGATGATGCCAAATTGGTTGTATATTTATTAGTGTATCATTTTTTTACTTTTGTTTTTGGGAATGTATTTTTGTTGATATTTAATGACCAAACATATATTATATAATGAGGCCAAAAGGACTTTTTAGTCCTTCTTCACAAATATTTTAGTTTTTATAATTAACATTAAAATGAATACAATTCTTCTTTATTACTAAAATATAAAAGGAAGTGTGCAAACTGAGAAGTCATTATATTTCAAACTGAGAAGTAAAAAGTCTCCAGCCTGATAGGATTTTTTGGGTTTCGTGCTTGTACTCAAAGTTCATCAAAATGAGATAATTTATACATTTTTTAATTTAAATTTTGACTTCACATCTAAGATCCACTATCAGATATCCTAACTGTGTTTCTTGAACTAATGGCATCCAGTTCTGGTGCTAAGAAACACGAAAAAGCTGTCAGGGCTTCGAACTTGGTTAGTTTTTGATTTATTGTCCTTGTTGTTATTTTACATTTGTGTTTTGAATTATTTGTGTTTTTCTTATTTTTTACTGTCTTTGCATGTTAGGAAATGGACTTCATCACTGACTTTGATTCGTAGAAGAACAAGACACAATTTGGTTGAAGAGGAGATGGAAGTTTTATGGATGTGATTAATTCCTTTTTAACTCGTAGGCAACTTCAAATTCTTAAAAAATGAATATTTGGACAGTTCTTGGATTTAGGGAAAATTGATTTAGCATGACGGTTCTTATTATGTTTAATGTATTGTGAAGTTAAAAGGACTACATGCATTATCCCCTACCTATATATTACATACCTAAATATGGCTAATATTACGTAATTTTGCATCATTTAAACTATTTGTCAAACTGTGAATATTTGTGCAATTTAATATGTTACATAATTGCATCATTTAGGCTACATGTCAAATTTGTTTCAATTTGTGATTATTTATGAAAATTAGTAATTATCTGTGATTTTCTATATTTAAATAATTTTATTTGAGTTTATTTAATTATTATTTGTGCATTTTAAACATGTATATTTATATTTCATTTTTTGCACCTTTAAGTTGAATATTGGTCAATTAAAAAGAAAGCGTCCAAATTCCTTTTTATTATTAATTCTCCCATATTTTAAAATTTCTATCAAAATTCTTCATTTATTTATAATTATTCTTATTTATTAAATTACGCTTTTACTTTGAACCTAGACATGTGTTCGTCTAGATTCGTTCATTTGCATCATACATTTTTCTACATATTTCTTATACAAAATATATTATTTTGCACCTAGATTACATTTCTAACAAAATTCATGTTATGAATATTTTGACTGAGATATTATTTCACCAAATCTTCCATATTTTTACAATCCGTCCAAGGTCATCTACCCATATCTTATCCCCCCCCCCCCCCCAAATCACTCTCTAGCCTTCCCCATTTTGGAAAAGATTCAAAATCCCTTCAATCGTGCCTAAAATCCCCAACGCCTAATTCCCAAAACTCTTCTTATATTCATCACCACTCACAATTACTTAGGATCATCAGACAATATACTCATTCCCTCTTCCACACAGTACCCGGCATCTTCTTCTTCCTTCGATTAAAAACCAGTACATACACATACTCCACACACATCAACTACACAGCAACCCCAGTGTCCTTTGTCCTCATCCTAAAACACCAATAACACATTACACTCTTCACCTCTTTACCATCCATCACCAGTGAAAAAGAAAGCTTTATCAGTACACAAATACACAATACAATATCAACATACATCAGTACTAGCTACACGCCAGACCCCACTATTTTTTTTAGTCTTCTCCTTCTCCATAAAAACATCAACTTCTCCATACACACACATCAGGCAACAGTACCTCGACACACCAAGGGTCCTGTCTTCTTCCTCATCACCCCACTTCCACATACACTGATTAGAAACCATACACACCCCCCCCCAAATACACAATACACATACATAGCATCACTATCGTCAAAACCCACTTCTTCTCCCTTATATGAACAGCCACACATAACACTTACAAACAGAAAAACACACACTCACGCACATCGTTAACGGAGACAGGGGAAAGAGGAGATCGGGATTGGGGAAAAGAGATACAAAACGAAGCAAAAAGGGGGTAGGGTATGAAAGAGTGACCGGCAGAAATAGGGGTGATGGCGCCACCACTGGCGAAGCGGTGACGCCGCAGTTTTGCTTAAAAACAAAATTGTTGGTAGTCGCAAACCCCCTCTCGTCTGCACCACTGATGTTGTTGTTCGTCAGAGATTAGGGATTTGGGGGGAGATAGAGGCAGTGGCGCCGTGGTGGATAACAATGATAATAGTGATGGGTTTCGGCATTTGGCCTTGACCGGGAATCTCATATGTTTTTTTTTGGTCGATCTGTGATGAAAAGGGAGGGTGGAGTTGTAGCAACGCCACCAGCCGTTGGTGTTCGCTCCTCCACCTCTCTGATGATTTCCTCATTCGCCGTTACCATCAAAAAACCGGTGGGGACGTTTAGCCGGCGACGCCTCATTGATCTTTGTTTCGGTGCCGTTACTGTTCTGATGTCTTTTTTGTATTATTCTTAATATTAATGTTTGACCCATTTGCTTTGTTGGTATATTGTGCAGCTATGACCGTTTGCAAATGTTGCTCGGTTGGATTCGTTTGGCTCGTTTGGGTTATTTGGTTGTGCAAATTTTGAACCACTTACGATTATTATGCACCTCGGCCAATGAACAAATATATATGGGAAATTTTGATCACTAGCCATTTTTGGACGCGCTCATTGGGGACTATCCACCGTTTCCAAATTCATTGAAGAATAACAAAAAAATTGCGCGTACACTTCAACTCCATTAGCGTTGGAAAAACACTCCAGACTAGTCCCATAACAAAATACTGGGGCTTTGAACAAAACTTGTTCACAGCCCCAACATTTTTTATGGGACTGAAGCTTTGTACAAAGTCCCATAACAAAATGCCGGGGCCTTGAACAAAACTTGTTCAAAGCCCCAGTATTTTATACTGGGGTTAGTTTACTGAAGCTTCCCAGTATAAATACTGGGGCTTTGAACAAGTTTTGTTCAAGGCCCCAGCATTTATACTGGGATTTGTCCGGAGGTGGCTATTTTTCAGCGAATTTATTTTTGACGGCTACAAATCAATTAACGCGCGCCAAACAGGCTCCTACACGAAATTTTTACAATATATATACATATATTGAGGCCTACGGACTGATTTGAACAGATACTACAAGGTCAATAACGTTTGGAGGCCTAAAATCGGTCTCGTTACACTCCCCGCGTCCCTAAAAAAAATAAGCTATGACGATGCATATCACTTTGCAAAATAAGCGATAGTGGAGTGGTGGGATTAAAGGTACTTGGCACGGCAACACGACCGGCTCCGTGTTTGCAGCCGTATCAACATCCCTAACCTCTGCTTGATGCAATACATATTCTGAGCCTACACTTTTATAAAAAACCATTTCCCCTTTATTTTAAACTATTATTATTATTATTATTACTATTGTTATCATTACTATTATTATTATTTTTTTACTAACTCATTTTCTTATATTTTTTGCGAGGTAAAATTGGTTGATAGACGACAATCATTTTGGAAAAGAACCATTTGAAGAAAAACCTTTAATTATTATTATTATTATTGTTTATTATTATTCTTATTATTTATTTATTATTACCTTATTATTACTTACTAACTTGACTTCATTTGTTTTTGCGAGGTACATTTGGACAAATATCTTCAAAACAACACTCCAAAAATGCTCCTAATCTTACTTGCTATTATTTACTCCTAATATTTATTTTTATTATATACTAACTAATTTATTTTATTTGGTAGGTGAAATTCTTTAAGGAGGGAGCCTATTAGTGAATTGGAGCTTTTTATCTAATCTTAATTATTATATGCATATCAAAATAGTCGTTTAATTATTTGTCTAGTCCATTTGTTTAGTTACTTATTTTGAATTCCAATTATAAAATCTGGTCGGTAACCACATTTGGTGGAGCTTGAGAGGTGCCTAACCCGTTCCTCTCGAGTTAACTTGAACCTCTTACCTAGAATATCTGGTTTGTAGACTAAGTTTTGAAATTAATTGTAAAATTAGCTAGAAACAAAATAGGTGTCCTAATACGCCAAGTTAAAAATATGTTAGGTGGCGACTCTAACTTTTTACCCGTGAGTTACCCACTAAGTCGAGCCCTATTTCGAACTTTAACCGGTTTGGAAAAAAATAGGATGCGACAGCATGTAATTACATGATACATTAAAAAATATAGAATCATACATACTGATTACATGCTAATTCAAATTTCGAATTTAACAGTCATGCTCTCCTCCTTTTATCAACTCAAGATTTAAAGGGTATTAGCCAAATGGCTAGAAATCAAAGACAGTGTCATGTTCACAAACACACTCATATACATATACATACTTAGACATAGCAAGAGGAGATTTTCAGCTGATTAACCTGGCTTTGCTATGAACTGATTCCAATTGTTTTGTAGGCTTAATATAAAATTCAAATAAGCAAACGACTTTAAACACAATCAAATTCCAAACGGTCATGCAGCAACTTGATTCTAAGAATATTTAAAGCAATCAATCAAACATTAACTAGTCGACATGATCGAAACCATTTTCATCAGTTAACTTTACTTTTATGCAAACAATAACACGGTTCCAAATTAAGATTCGCATCAGGCATGTCGGTTGAAATAATTAAGCAGAATAAATTAAACAATGGGAAGATGTTACCCGTTAAGCATCTGAAGCGGGTCAGGCCGGGTTGAGTTGTGATGTGTGGGAAAAATGTCACACATTACCTTCTATTTACTTGAGCTTTGTTGTATGTTATGGATTATATACGCGCACTTATCATGTTTTAGTTGTATATTGCAGGATATTGGAGCTGCTGTGATGAATAGATGGAAACAAATCAAAACAAGCCAAAATGAGAAGTTTCTACTTCTGGACTGGAACATTTCCCAACGCGATCGCGCAGGATGAAAAGGCAAGACAGAGCGAAGACGCGATCGCGGAGCTTGAGAATTCTATGCAGCGCGATCGCACTAAATTACACACGATCGCAAAGTTCAGGAAAAGGAGTGAAGCGCGATAGCGCACATTTTGGCGCGATCGCGCAAGAACGCGTCTGGACTGCACTGGACAGATTTGGAATTTCACACCAGCTGAGTTGGGAAAATATAAATAGCCCTTTGCACGACCTAGGGCATATCGTTTGGCCAATTCTCCAATCTTGGGAGCCAAGATCCATCAACCAATCACCTACAGAGTGAAGATTTAGAGCAACCCATGGTGAATTTCTTGATCCTTTGTACTCCTTTCTATATTTGTATTGCATATATTTGGTGGTGTTGATGTTGTTGAAGACTTGATTTTGTGAATAAATTTCATGATTATTTGTGTTGCTAATTGGTACGATTAAAATTTATTAATTTTCAAAAACGTTCAAGTTCCATGTTCATATTTGCATTGGACCTATCAAACTCATAAGAATCATTAGCATCATTACAAAAATCATTAGAAGAAGAATAAAGAATATTAGGATAACCATCCCAATGGCCATTTTGACCCCTACACTCATGACATATGTCCCACTCAAAGGGTTGAGAAGCTGCACACAACTCGCCCCCGGAAACAATTTGACAATCTTGCCAATAGTGAGGTCCACCACAATAAGGACAAGGATAACTCATGTATGGATTTTCAAAATTTGACCAATTTTGGCTCCATGATGCCATTTCAAGATAATTACCACTAATAACTAATGAGAGTTAACATTACACACAAACAAATATTTACAATTTACAATAAACATAACTACTATTCACAATTCACATGACAAAGATTCACAAAGTTTGGATCTAAGCCAACTAGCTCAACTCTTCAAACTACTCTATTACATTTTTCCCCGGCAACGGCGCCAATTTTGACAATGCTCAACACACACCTCAGCTTGATGTATGAACGGTCATCGCAATACAATTTACCTAACTAGGAGTCGGGGTCGAATCCACAAGGAACAAAGTAATGCGATCAAAGTAGCGGAGGAACTAAACCTATTTGGCTAAACCAAATTAGGATAATAAGGTGATGGAATGATGTTAACAACTACGAACTACACTAGGAAAGCAAGTAAAGGTGTGAGAAATGGTCTTCTCACAACCAAGGATGACAAGTTTTGAGCCTAGAATGCAATTATAGCACATGGTTTATATATTATTGTTACACCCCATATGTCTAAAGTGACGTATATCATTCTAATCACATGTTAAGAATTATTTAAGTGAGTTTAAAGTCATAATATGACCATATATGATGTTTATATGTTGAATATAAAGCTTGGGAAAAATCGGATTTAAGTTGCGGAAAAACCGACTAAGGAATTGCCTTGTAACAGAGCTTTTTCAGCAATTAATTTCATGTATTATATGAGGTCTTTTGGGGACATATCATATACCAAATTGAAGGTCTTAGAGTATAGTTTCCAAAAATTTTAACGGTTTGTTCATACAACTTATAGATAAAAAGATATGAGCGTCAGAAGTCAGGCCAGAAAAAGGGCCATAAGCGCAAAAGAGGACTGTAACTGAAATATTTCGAGTATAAAAGGAAAAAAATGTATTATTTTCGTCATTTCCAGAACATACACCATAGAAACAGTTCTCTCTTGAGTTTGAAGCTAATTTTTATGATTTTGAAGAAACAACATCAACCTTAACTCGAAATTGAAGACAGATTGCGTCAAAACGCTCTACGCGATTAGGGTAACATTATGCTACCTTCAATTTCTTCTATAGTTTGAGTTTTAGAATTACTTCATGGCTAAGTAAAGTACCTAAATATTGTATTATAGCTTGTTTAAGCTTTGGGAGGTGTGGAATTCAAAGGAAACATGGTTTAGAAGCAAGAAACATCAAAGGTATGTAAGGCTAAACCTTTCTTTTAGCAAGGCATGTATCTTTTAGCTTTTGAAGCTTTTCTTAGTTCTAAACTTAGTATTTCTTCTAAGAAACTTGTATGATACCAAGGAAACCTTGTATATACTTAATTTGGTACTAAAATCCAAGGTAAGACTAAACGTTTCAAAATCTCGAAAATTGTTTTGATCTTTGGACAGTTGTTAGTATATTGATCATAACTCCTTGTGCAAGATTGATATTTAGATTCTTTAAAAATCCCCAAAACCCTAAGACGTATATCTACAACTTTCATGCAGACCATGAACTCTATATCTTTCATCTACACACTGAAAATTAGGTTGAAAGTCAGGACAGTGGTGCTGTCCAGACATTCTATCTGTGGATTTGTTATGTCATCCAGTTGTCTCATCTTGTTATCCGTTTAACATGTTTATGTTATCAGTTTATCCGGGTATCCATTCCCGTGTATGGTATAGTACTGGTTCTGTTTTTGCGGATCATCCAGTTTTAGGGGAAACTCTGCCGAAATTTTTATAGAAATTCAAAGAGTTGGACAAATTCTAAGTTTCAGGTCGTGTCTATAATTCCATCCAGAGTTTTCTTATCATTCCTTCGAGTCCATATATATTGTTGCCACACGTGTTATGCCTCATACATGCTTATGCTTATATTGTGATCATGTTATGTGTGATTTGGAGTCCCCCATAGAGGCTGGACATTGGACACACAGTCCGGTCGAGTGTGATACTACCCGTCTGGGGGATACAGCCCCTTTGGTTCAGGCGGAAGTTGAAACACCTAGCGTGACCGGGTGTCATTCACACACTCTGACCAGAGAGACTAAATATTACTGGCTGGGGGGGATATAGCCCATAACACCCACCAGGTTTGTTATATACGCGTATATAGCCACAGTATGCACTGCATGATTATACATGAGGCTAGTTCAGCTTTTCAGTTACCTGATTTGGGGGGATACAGCCCATAACACCAGACAGGTACTAGTTAAGCTTTTCAGCTACCTGATTTGGGGGGATACAGCCCATAACACCAGACAGGTACCAGTTCAGATAACAGTTCAGTTTTAGCTCAGTACCAGTTATCAGTTCTCAGTTCTCAGTTATCAGCCACCAGTTTTTAGTGTCAGTATCAGTTGACAGCTTTCGGTTCTAATTTCTAGTAACCAGCTATCGGTCATATTACAGTTATTTATCAGTATAGTTCAGCTCAGTCTTCAGTTCTAGATTCAGCTAGACTTTAGTTTATATTCAGATCATGTTTAGTACGTTCTTCAGATTTCCAGCTATATTGCTATGCTCCAGCTCATATTTACATATTTATATTCCAGCCTTACAGTTTCATTCAGCTATGATATATTATATGCTCATGCCTTACATACTTAGTACATATCATACTCACGCCCTTTTCTGGGGCGATGCGTTTCATGCCGCGCAGGTGCAGATAGATCAATGCTTGGACCATGTTGTAGGCCATCTATCCGCTATTGGAGTCACTCCGCTTACTCCCGGAGTTACTTATCTTTTGGTATGTGTACAGTCAGCCAGCTTGGGTATGGCGGGGCCTTGTCTCGTCCTTTGTATATTCAGTTCATCACTCTTAGAGGCCTGTAGATATGTCCCTGTGTGGTACAGTCAGTATGTTATGTATGTCAGCTTATGTTAGCCTTGTCAGCTTTTTGCATTGCATACTCCTTATCAGCTAGGTTTATGCTTATTCTGTTTATCAGTTATAATGGTTAGCAGATTATCAGTAGGATTAGTGATGATCGACACTTAGTGTTGGTCATCCGTCGCGGCCCTAAGTTGGGTCGTGACAAAAGTGGTATCAGAGCAGTTCAGTCCTAGGGTGTCTACAAGCCGTGTCTAGTAGAGACTTGTTTAGGAGTATGTTGCGCGCCATACTTTTGAACAGGAGGCTACATGACACTCCAGGACAGTTGTCTTTCTTTCTTCTCTAGATCGTGCGATAGAGCCATGATTATAGAATTCAGCCCTCTAACAATAGTGTTTTCAGCTAAGCGATGCCGCCGAAAAAAACTAACAGCTGCCAGAAGGGCAAGGCCATTGCTGGCCAGGGTATTAGTAGAGTGCCACCTGAGGTGGATGAGAGTGAGGAGTTCAGACCTGAGGCTCCATCTGAGGCCTCACAGATCCCTTCAGTTCAGGGCGATATTAGAGGGACTGCAGCTGCCATACCTCCAGCTCCTCAGCCTGATTGTTAGGGGCACGAAGTGAGGGATGCCATCAGATTATTGACCAGTGTTGTAGTTGCTCAGAATAGACAGCATAGTGCAGATGCCCAGGGAGATACTGGATCCAGGATCAGGGATTTTATCCGACTAGAGCCTCCAGTCTTTACTGGATCCCGTACAGGAGAAGACCCTCGGGATTTTCTTGTGAGGATAGCCAGGGTGTTGAGGGTCATGCACGCGTCAGAGACAGAGTCAGTAGAGTTGGCTGCATTCAGATTGCATGACCTAGCAGCAGGGTGGTATTAGACATGGGAGCTATCTAAAGGGTCAGATGCTACTCCCGCGACTTGGAAGTAATTCTCAGATGCCTTCTTTCATCAGTATATGCCCATAGAGACACAGAGAGCCGTGCTAATCAGTTCCTGACCTTGAGACAGGAAAGTTTGAGTGTAGAAGAGTATAATTATCTCTTTAATTCTTTAGAAAGGTTTGCCCCCACTATGGTAGCGAGTATGGAGGATATAATTCACAGGTATGTAGTGTGACTAGGTCCACGCCTGGTGAATGAGTGTATGACCGTTGCTATGCAGCCAGTTATTATATTATGCATTCAGGCGTTTTCTTTATCACTTGAGGAGAATAAGGAGAAACAGAGATCCGATAGGGATAGAGGGTTACATAAGAGGGGAAGATTGTCTTGTTCATTTAGAGAGACATCTGGAGTGAGTAGGCAGCAGAGTGTTAGACAACCACCAGCTAATATACCTCAAGAGTCCCGTGGCCTGAGATCTGATAGACTTCCTCAGTCCAGATCTAGTCACGCATAACAGACTTCAGGATTTAAGCGTCGTGGTACTTCTGTACAGGCTGGTCAGACATATCCCAGATGTCCAGATTATGGTAGACGCCACTTGGGACCATATAAGTTAGGAGTTGATACTCGTTGTATTAAGGCAGGCCACTTCAGGAGAGGTTGCCCGACTGGGTATGGTAGTGGTGCAGCTAAGCCAGCTAGATCAGCAGTTGCCTTCTTAGCACCAGCACGCCATCATGGGCATGTTCTTTAGGATAGCACCTGCATAACAGAAAGAACTTAAGGAGAAACTGAAGGATTTGTTAGATAAAGGCCCCATCAGACCCAACATTTCCTCGTGGAGAGTCTCAGTATTATTTGTGAAAGAGAAAGATGGTTCTCGACGCATGTGCATAGATTATAGATAGATAAATAAAGTCATAATATGGAATAAATACCCTCTTCCCAAGATTGATGACTTGTTCGACCAGCTTTAGGGTGCCAAATACTTCTCGAAGATAGATTTGCGATCAGGCTACCATCAGGTTAGAGTCAGAGAATCTAATATACCTAAGACTGCATTCAGGACTAGGTATGGCTATTATGAGTATTTAGTGATGTCGTTTGGACTTAATAATGCCCCTGCAGTATTTATGGATCTGATGAACAGCGTATTCAGGCTTTATCTAGATTTATTTGTGATTATATTTATTGATGACATTCTCATCTATTCAAAGTCTGAATCAGAGCATGCGGAGCACCTACGCACAATATTGGGTACTCTTCGGGACCAGCAATTATATGCTAAGTTCTCAAAGTGTGAATTCTGGTTAGATTCAGTGGCATTTCTTGGCCATATAGTTTCAGCATAAGGAATTAAAGTAGATGGCCTGAAGATTGAGGCTGTGAAGAATTGGCCCAGACCTACGACGTCAACTGAGGTACGTAGTTTTCTGGGTTTGGCAAGTTATTACAGAAGGTTCGTAGAGGGTTTTTCCTCCATTGCAGCTCCACTGACCAAATTGACACAGAAAATAGCTAAATTTCAGTGGTCTGATTCTTGTGAGCACAGTTCCAAGAACTAAAGAACAGGTTGATAACAGCTCCAGTACCTACACTTCCAGAGGGATCTGAGGGCTATGTCATTTACTGTGATGCTTCTCGAATTGGTCTTCGTTGTGGTTGATGCAGCACGGAATAGTAATTGCTTATGCTTCCAGGCAGCTGAAAAAGCACGAGCAGAACTACCCTACCAATGATCTGGAGCTTGCAGCAGTCATTCATGCATTAAAGATTTGGAGACATTATTTGTACGGAGTTCATGTTGATATTTATACATACTACAAGAGCCTCCAGTACATATTTAAGTAAAAGGAGCTAAACCTGCGACAAAGGCGATGGCTAGAGTCGCTGAAGGACTATGACATGGACATTCTTTATCATCTGGGTAAAGCGAACGTTGTTGCTGATTCCCTTAGTCGCAAGCCTATGGGTAGTATATCTTATTTACAACCAGAGAAAATAAAGTTAGCTCATACACTCCACCAGTTGGCCAGCATGGAAGTCAGATTAATAGATTCAGAGGACGCAGAAGTTACAGTTCAGAATGCAGGCACTACTTGCCTAGTGATAGAAGTAAAACAGCGTCAGTATGAGGATTCAGTTCTGTTGAATACAGACAGATAGCCAGAAGAAAACTGGAGTCATCATACAGGGTTACTAGTGACGGGGTTCTCATGTATAAAGATAGACTTTGTGTTCCTGATGTTGCAAATTTACGTGGATAGATTATGTCTGAGGCATATTATTCCAGATACACTGTTCACCCTGGTATGACTAAGATGTATCATGACCTTAAGCAGTTTTACTGTTGGGACGAAATGAAGCGTGGCATAGCAGTATTTGTGGCTCAGTGTCCTAACTGCCAGCAGGTTAAAGTCGAGCATAAAAAACCTAGTGGTTTGTTACAGGAAATCGATATTCCATCATGGAAATGGGAAGCAGTAAATATGGACTTCATTACAGGCTTGCCCCGTACGCGGAGCAAGTATGACTCTATTTGGGTTATAGTTGACAGGCTTACTAAATCAGCTCATTTCTTGCCTGTTAGAACTACTTATACAACAGAGGATTATGCCAGACTTTATATCAGAGAGATAGTGCACCTACATGGTATTCCAGTATCTATTATTTCAGACAGGGGCGCACCAGTTTATAGCTAATTTCTAGCGATCGTTCCAGACAGGTTTAGGGACACAGGTGAATCCGAGAACAAAATTTCATCCCCAGACATAGGGACAGTCTGAGCAGACCATTCAGACATTAGAAGATATACTTAGAGCTTACGTGTTAGATTTTGGAGGCAGCTGGAGTGATCATCTACTGTTGATAGAGTTTGCATATAATAATAGCTATCTTTCTAGCATATAAATAGTGCCATATGAAGCTTTATATGGGTGCAAATGCAGTTCTCCTATAGGATGGTTTGAGGTTGGCGGGTCTCAATTAATAGGTCCAGATTTAATCCAACAATCCCTTGATAAAGTCAAGTTGATCAGGGAAAGATTATTAGCAGTGCAGAGCAGACAGAAGTCCTATGCAGATAATCGACGTCGAGATTTAGAATTTCAAATTGGCGATTGGGTACTCCTGAAAGTATCACCTATGAAAGGCGTTATGAGATTTGGAAAGAAGGGAAAGCTTAGCCCTTTGATTTATTGGTCCATATCAGGTTATCAGGCGAGTTGGCCGTGTAGCCTATGAGTTAGACCTTCCAGCAGACCTTCAGGAGGTACATCCAGTATTCCATGTTTCTATGCTCAGAAAATGTGTCGGATATCCTTCTATAGTTGTACCAGTAGATGGTATACAGATCACAGAGCAATTAACTTATGAAGAGGTGCCAGTTGCAATTTTAGATAGATAGATTCGTCGACTAAGGACGAAATTAAAGACATTCCTTTAGTTAAGATGCTACATCAAAGCAATAATATAGAAGAAATAACTTGGGAAGCTGAAAATGACCTGAGGGCCAAATATCCACATCTCTTCACTACTTCAGGTATGTAGCATATCGTTGCTTAATGCTTCCACAGACTTCATTTAACATTCGAGGACGAATGTTCCTAACGGGGGAAGATTGTTACACCTCATATGTCTAAAGTGACGTATATCATTCTAATCACATGTTAAGAATTATTTAAGTGAGTTTAAAGTCATAATATGACCATATATGATGTTTATATGTTGAATATAAAGCTTGGGAAAAATCGGATTTAAGTTGCGGAAAAACCGACTAAGGAATTGCCTTGTAACAGAGCTTTTTCAGCAATTAATTTCATGTATTATATGAGGTCTTTTGGGGACATATCATATACCAAATTGAAGGTCTTAGAGTGTAGTTTCCAAAAATTTTAACGGTTTGTTCATACAACTTATAGATAAAAAGATATGAGCGTCAGAAGTCAGGCCAGAAAAAGGGCCATAAGCGCAAAAGAGGACTGTAACTGAAATATTTCGAGTATAAAAGGAAAAAAATGTATTATTTTCGTCATTTCCAGAACATACACCATAGAAACAGTTCTCTCTTGAGTTTGAAGCTAATTTTTATGATTTTGAAGAAACAACATCAACCTTAACTCGAAATTGAAGACAGATTGCGTCAAAACGCTTTACGCGATTAGGGTAACATTATGCTACCTTCAATTTCTTCTATAGTTTGAGTTTTAGAATTACTTCATGGCTAAGTAAAGTACCTAAATATTGTATTATAGCTTGTTTAAGCTTTGGGAGATGTGGAATTCAAAGGAAACATGGTTTAGAAGCAAGAAACATCAAAGGTATGTAAGGCTAAACCTTTCTTTTAGCAAGGCATGTATCTTTTAGCTTTTGAAGCTTTTCTTAGTTCTAAACTTAGTATTTCTTCTAAGAAACATGTATGATACCAAGGAAACCTTGTATATACTTAATTTGGTACTAAAATCCAAGGTAAAAGATGTCCACATCAGTAAAACTAAACGTTTCAAAATCTGGAAAATTGTTTTGATCTTTGGACAGTTGTTAGTATATTGATCATAACTCCTTGTGAAAAATTGATATTTAGATTCTTTAAAAATCCCCAGAACCCTAAGACATATATCTACAACTTTCATGCAGACCATGAACTCTATATCTTTCATCTACACACTGAAAATTAGGTTGAAAGTCAGGACAGTGGTGCTGTCCAGACATTCTATCTGTGGATTTGTTATGTCATCCAGTTGTCTCATCTTGTTATCCGTTTAACATGTTTATGTTATCAGTTTATCCGGGTATCCATTCCCGTGTATAGTATAGTACTGGTTCTGTTCTTGCGGATCATCCAGTTTCAGGGGAAACTCTGCCGAAATTTTTATAGAAATTCAAAGAGTTGGACAAATTCTAAGTTTCAGGTTGTGTCTATAATTCCATCCAGAGTTTTCGTATCATTCCTTCGAGTCCATATATATTGTTGCCACACGTGTTATGCCTCATACATGCTTATGCTTATATTGTGATCATGTTATGTGTGATTTGGAGTCCCCCATAGAGGCTGGACATTGGACACACAGTCCGGTCGCGTGTGATACTACCCGTCTGGGGGATACATCCACTCTGGTTCAGGCGGGAGTTGAAACACCTAGTGTGACCGGGTGTCATTCACACACTCTGACCAGCGAGACTAGATATTACTGGCTGGGGGGGGATATAGCCCATAACACCCACCAGGTTTGTTATATACGCGTATATAGCCACAGTATGCACTGCATGATTATACATGAGGCTAGTTCAGCTTTTCAGTTACCTGATTTGGGGGGATACAGCCCATAACACCAGACAGGTACTAGTTAAGCTTTTCAGCTACCTGATTTGGGGGGATACAGCCCATAACACCAGACAGGTACCAGTTCAGATAACAGTTCAGTTTTAGCTCAGTACCAGTTATCAGTTCTCAGTTCTCAGTTATCAGCCACCAGTTTTTAGTGTCAGTATCAGTTGACAGCTTTCGGTTCTAATTTCTAGTAACCAGCTATCGGTCATATTACAGTTATTTATCAGTATAGTTCAGCTCAGTCTTCAGTTCTAGATTCAGCTAGACTTTAGTTTATATTCAGATCATGTTTAGTACGTTCTTCAGATTTCCAGCTATATTGCTATGCTCCAGCTCATATTTACATATTTATATTCCAGCCTTACAGTTTCATTCAGCTATGATATATTATATGCTCATGCCTTACATACTTAGTACATATCATACTCACGCCCTTTTCTGGGGCGATGCGTTTCATGCCGCGCAGGTGCAGATAGATCAATGCTTGGACCATGTTGTAGGCCATCTATCCGCTATTGGAGTCACTCCGCTTACTCCCGGAGTTACTTATCTTTTGGTATGTGTACAGTCAGCCAGCTTGGGTATGGCGGGGCCTTGTCTCGTCCTTTGTATATTCAGTTCATCACTCTTAGAGGCCTGTAGATATGTCCCTGTGTGGTACAGTCAGTATGTTATGTATGTCAGCTTATGTTAGCCTTGTCAGCTTTTTGCATTGCACACTCCTTATCAGCTAGGTTTATGCTTATTCTGTTTATCAGTTATAATGGTTAACAGATTATCAGTAGGACTAGTGATGATCGACACTTAGTGTTGGTCATTCGTCGCGGCCCTAAGTTGGGTCGTGACAATTATGGTCGAGTCGTTCCAATGTAATCCCTAGAATCCTTCTAGCCTAGAAGGGATTTGCCTCAACGGTGCTTGTCAAATCCATGGTTAAGCTTATAAAGCACTACCCATTACCCGAGGAAAGAAGACCTATTCCGAGCATAACTTCGTTTAGATGAGTTAGTCTATGAAATAGCCTATCAACTCAAATCCTTGCTAGCTTTACTATTATACGCTAACTAATCTCTCCCGGTCTTTAATTAGCAAAGTAGACATGTAACTTAAGTATCATGAGCACAAAAGTCAAGCAAACATAATAATAGAAGCTAGATAATCAAAACTCATAAATAATAAATCCTAGTTATGCTTCATTCATATGTTCATGTCCAAAATCATACCAATTAACCATACAAATAATCATGAAATATATTCACAAAATCAAGTCTTAAACAACATCAACAACACCAAATATACGCAATACAAAGCAAGGAAATAAAGAAAGGAGTACAAAGGAACAAGAAATTCTCAATGGGTTGCTGTAAATGTTCACTCTCTAGGTGTTTGGTTGATGGATCTTGGCTCCTAAGAATGGAGAATTGGCCAAAATATATGCCCTAGGTCTATTTATATTTTCCCAATTCAGCTGGTGTGAATTTTCAAATCCGTCTAGCGGAGTCCAGACGCGTTCTTGCATGATCGCGCAAAAACGGGCGCTATCGTGCTTCACTCCTTTTCCTGATTTTTGCGATCGCGTGAAATTTAGCGCTATCGTGCTGCATAGAATTCTCAAGCTCCGCGACCGCGTCTTCTTTAGCACCTTCGCTCTCGTCTTGCATTTTCATCCTACGCGATGGTGTGCGAATCTTCGCGATCGTGTTGGGCAATGTTCTAGTTTAGAAGCAGAAACTTCTCATTTTGGCTTGTTTTGATTTGTTTCCATCTATTCATCACAGCAGCTCCAATATCCAACAATATGAAACTGAAACATGATAAGTGCGTGTAAATAATCCATAACACACATCAAAAGCTCAAGTAAATAGAAGGTAATGTGTGACATTTCGCCCACACATCACACCCCCAAACTTAAACTATTGTTTGTCCTCAAGCAAAGCACACTTCAATAGAAACCAAGTTGCAATTCATCTATTCATACATTTTTCATAAAGGCCACAACAAGCCAAAACCCGTTTAAAGTTCAACAACTAATGACATTTGTTGGTGCCAACAATTAAGCCAAGCGAGCACAACTTTCATATATACAAAACATAAAAGAAGGCATACATGCTATGACACAAGATTTTCAAAGTTTGCCTCTTCGTCACAAGAATTCACCCCCTTTGCTTGCTCACCTTAGTTGGGAAGTAAAACACAAATCTTCAACTCAACCTCACAAGTTCCCTCACCACTTAAAGAGAATATCCCAACCAATAATATGCAATGATAACACAAATGGAATTAATGATAGGAAGAATTCACTCACTCTCTCAAATGAAGTTCATCATGCACATTAAAGATCAATAAGCTTGCCCTTCGTGTACCTCTCCACTAATGTAGGAATTCTTGACCCGAAATCAATTAGGACTTTGTTAGGGTTGTAATGTAGGCTTTTGGTCAAAGGTCGGGTAAAATTTGGGCAAATAGTGACTACACACCTCCTTGAGCAATACACCGTACAAAAATTGAAAGCACACTTCATTTTTCTTGCACTTACACTTGCTAAATTGAGGATTTTACGCTAGTCTTTAGCCTCTTTATTCATCAATTCTATCTTTCTTCTTTTTCTTTCTTTTTTCCACTTGCTTCTTTTTGTTTCTTTTCTCTCTTTTCCTTTTTCTCCTTTATTTTTTAGAGATTTTCTTTTCAACTTACTTTTGTTGTTGTGTTCTTTCTTTTTATTTTTATTGACTTCTACACTTTCACCATAACTCGTTCTACCCCCAAACTTAAGCTTTTGTCTAAGTTGCACGTCTTTCAATGCACTCAAGGAGGTAGGGACAAAAAGAGGGTTAGTGCTTTAAGCACATAGAATTGGTCTGGGTTAATAATGTGGTTGCCAAAAGAAAGGATATTAAGCTCAAAGGGGTTGACTAAGGTTATAATGCAAGTGTAAGCTTTTTAGGTTACTAGCGGGCCAAGGAAATCCTAATATATTGCAAGGGTAGGCTTTTTAGTTTACTAGCGGGCAAAGGAAAGCTTAAAATCATTTTTCAAGTCAAGCATCACTTAGGATTTTACCTCAAAGCACACTTAGGGCAAGTTCTAGATCAAGAAGCACACACATGAACACACCAAAACCTGACCAGACATGGCACTAGTAAAGTAAGGAAGATGAGTATATTCAAGTTCCAATCAAAGGCAATTAAGCATCCAAAATTTACTCATAGCCTAATGAGAGCTAATTAGTGACATAAGAGTCAAAAACTGAACTTAAAGATCATAGCACAATTCACCAACTAAATTTTTCTATCCATTATTCAAAACAAGCTCACATGACAAGGATTAAATAATGGTGGAAAAAACATGCCAAAAATTGGCCAAGGAGCAAAAATCCACAACTACTACTATACTACTATTACTACTAATTAAATCCCTAGAATGCCCTATTCATAAGAATTGGTTCCTTGGAAAAGAACCATGGTAAATAAAAACTAAGGAAGTTATGTCAAAAATTTTATACAACATGGTATTACAATGAAAATAGTTGTTCGGACCCAAATGAGGCTTTCGCACCCAAGTGGGATGCCTACATATCACACAAAGGTGAATTAGATAAAAAGAAGCAACATCTCAGGCGTAGTTCATGGGAGTACTCTTTTTTTTGTATATATATATATATATATATATATATATATATATATATATATATATATATATATATATAAATACTTCTAACTAACTACTAAATATGAACAAGCTATTAACACAATACTATAATAACTACTTATACTAATATCAAAGAAAATGATCATCCACAAAGTTTCCACAATTTGTTCAAAAACAAGAAAAAGGGAAGGTACACATGTCATAAAAATCAAGCAACATGAGCAACATCAACACTACACCGAAAACACAAATACACCCCTAACTTAAACTATGCATTATCCTCAGTGCAACTAACAATGTAATACAAAGGGTGTAAGGAACTCCCTGACTAGAAGATCAATCCTCACTGTCAGTGTTGGGGTAGCGAAGCTCATCATTGGACTCCTCATCTGAGCTAGTAGAGCGACAAAGCCAGTTCAGCTTACTTATTATCTTATTTGGGAAGTTGCTTGTTCTCTTGCCAAACTTTTTCTGCTTCCTCTCTATTTTGTCTAGCCTGATCTTGATCTGCTCCTGCTCAGCTGCTACTGCCTCCAATGATAAAATGTTCGAAGGCCTGGAGGAAGAACCCTCTCCATGTGGGCTTGAAGGAAGCCCTGCTACCAGCGGTCTAATGTGAGCGTCTATAGAAGAAATCTGAGATGAAATGTACCTCATTTTAGACGCTCCTGATGAAAGTGGTGGAACTGGAGTGTATGAACTTCCTAGTGCAGTAGTAGTAGCAGGTGCTGAGAAAATCCTAAAAGTTGGGTCATCAATATCAATCTGAGAGGTTTTTTTTTTTGTTTTTCTGTATTTATGAACAGATACGCATTTATACCAGTGTTTCATTTCTTGTGTTTTTTATTATCAAACGTGATGCTATGTACCTGAAAACAAACCCTTATGATAAGAATAAGTACACACTTGATACATTTCCACATGCAAACCAGTGGTTTATAGAGTACATGGACTCGAGTTATCCCTTTTGCGGCGAGGTTTTGTATAAATACTTTTGGTTTACTTGTATAAATTTGTTTAATCGAATCAACCTCGTAATATTTATATTTGTATTGTTGTTTTTGATGCAGCATGTTGATGTATCTCTGTATTACTTGAGGAAGTATTCATGTTATCATATTGTTGCATTTTCATATTCCATAACAGACTTGATATTTGATACGAATCTGTCTGTCTTAGACATGGGTAATGGCCATAATATGGATAATGAAAAGATTTGGCAGATTGGTGAAGGAAAGTACTTGATTGATACAGTAAAAGGCTTATAATGTAGGTGTGGAATTCGTTGGGGATTTGTCGATGGAATTCCATGCCAAGATTTTGTTGAACAAGGTGATTCACAGGCAAGCAATTACTTTTTATTTAAGCCATATCTTCGAAGAGGATTCATGTTTATGATTCATTAGCGGCTGATTCAACGCAATATCTAGTTACTAGTGTTTCAATGTATGCTTGTTGGCTTCCAAAATTGCTCGCGCATGTTGGTTTTGCGGAGGTGCATCCGTTGTTCTCACCCGAATATAATTCAAAGAATTTGAAGTTGTCAGGGAGCAAACGAACAAAACTCCTTTCTTGTGAGTGATATCATTATTTTTTTTTCTTCTTTATGCGCTAGAAGTAAATATGTTTGGTTTGTTTCTGCAGTTTCTCTGCCTCTTGGTTTTTTTTAACTTGTTTTTGTAATTTCTTTCTTTGGTGTATGTGTAGAAATTATTATGGCGCATATGTGGTTTCTAATCCGAAGAAAATAATTATTGGGTGTGAGACAAAGAACACGTATGCCTTTGACAAAATCAATAATTTTTGAAAGCTATTCGCTGCACAGTTGTGGGTGCATGGAAAGTGGAAGGTTGAATCCAACTGTGAAACACCACCGGAGATTGTCGGTGATAATTATGGAAAGCGTGGTACTTTGATGTGTAGAGTGAAGGATTAAGTGTAACTGTGTATGGATTATTATCTGTTTCTTTCTGAACTGATACATACAACCAGTGTCTTTTATTTTGGAGTAATTATACCATTCTGGCATTATTTTACTTTATTATCAGAATCAATTATTGCCAGTGATGATGACAATTTGTTCTCAAGTTATTAACAATGCATTTTAATTTTTATGATAGTTTGTATTATCATTGTGCAAGTCAGTCAGATTTGACATCATTTTTAAATCTATTTTAAGTTATAAGATACAAACTTACCTTGTTCCAACTTTACGAGAATTTATTACATTACACATATATAGGCATACTGTCTTTTTAAAAAAAATCGTGTCAATTCGTCATTGTTTTAGTCATTCTTCGAGGCACTAATGAAGACAGATTGTCTTCAACTGTTAACTTATGCAATTGTGTAGATGTTTTGAAGGTTATGTGTTGTTTATGAAGAAATGGTTGATATTTATATAACATTTTGAAAGAAAATTTTTATAAGTATTTGTACTTTGAATTTTGGTAATGATGAATCCTTCTTTGAGAAGTTAACAATCTACAATGTGGATAGTGGTTGGGGTATGTCCATGTTTTATATTGCTTTGTGTGTTAGGTTTAAATGTTTACATAGTGGTAGTCTTTTCGAAACAGTAAATATTTTCAAATTGAAGCCAACGCGACGCCATTTATTATGTGTACTGTAACAAAATGAACTTAGCATTTTTCTTTAAGTGAGGACAATTTGGTAGCAATTCATTTGACATTTTCAGCACAAACTTAAAAAATTCTGCTTAGTTAAGATTTTAATTTTTAGTGCAAAAAAATTGTGTTCTGCTTGGATTATGTGCCTTTTTAGTTGTTTTATTAATTATTTCAAATATATTTTGATATTTTATTTGGCTATTCAGTTAAATAACAAGGGTACTAATACAATCCGTCATCATTTTGCTTCAACTCGTTACAAAATTAAATTTTATAGTTATGTTAACTAATAGCCATATAAACCCAATTCGACATCAGTTGTGGTTCAGTCATCACAAATTAAAATTAGTATAGGTCTTAAGTATTGACGATAAGGTATCAGTTATGAAGTAGGGAGAAGTTTGCAATACTTAACCCAATATATCTTTTATAAGCAAACAAAGATTACATCACAAAACTATTACATAATAATATCTAATAAAATGATATACACACACACATACTTAATCTATTACTTGAGGCGAATTTGGAGGAGTTTCAAAGTTCATTAGTTCAATGTTGTTGTGTTCAAGGAATGCACGAACCATCCATTCTATACGGTTTGTTTTCCTTTTGTGCTGCTCACCGTGGTTAAGGAGCTCAAACTTAATACTCCAGATCTCACCATTCAATTGGTGCTGAAATATCAACATATTTTCAACTTATTTTTCGATATTGGCGAGATTCCGCTACATGTTTTCAAGGTTTGGTATTTGAATTGCTGGTGCTTCAGCAGAATTTAGAGTAGGAACGTTAACATTTTGGTTGTTTTCCATCTGCTATTTTGTTTTAGGGATCTTTTGAAGAGGATATTTTATTTTGATGATTGTGTAATTGATTTTCTAAGAAAATAGGCGTATTTATAGACAAGTTTTTAATTTTTAACAGTGGTAACCATTATGTTATTTGAATATTGTACTTATGATTTTTATCTCGAATATGGTAACTGTTTTGATAATACTTGTTGACACCCAATTTTGTCCTTCCTATTTTCAAAATCAACCGTTCTCGAATTTTACACACGATTGTGTATCCACTCCTACCTCGTTTATTCTTTTCAAATTATCTTCTCATACTGGCTTGGCAATTGAAGCCATTTTCAAAAGCATCGTCTCAAACCATAGCTATTTTACAATTTTCTACAATTATTCCTATTTTTGACAAAATTATCCAAAATTGTTTTAAACCTCAAAATTATAATTTTTATGCATTTTAGCCTTCCTAACATTTTAAAATTAATTTCCTAGTTTTTCTATAGTTTTTATACTATTTTAAATCTATTTTATACCATTTTATACAATTTTATACCTATTTTATAAACATTTACATAATATTTATACATATTTACACGCATATACACACAAGGCACACACATCAGCCAAATTTTTACACGTCGTGCCTACGTAGATCGATCTTGAGACTGTTTTGGCCCTAAATTCTATGTCGATGTGATTCCACCATACAGCGACAAGGCGGTGCCCTGGGACTATGAAAGGGAGAAGAAGAACAAGTCTATAGCTGAGACTGTTGCTGCACAAGGGATGACTAGGAGTGGGAGGATCTACACTCCCGAGCATCTTGTTCAAGAAAGACGAGGCATTAGTGAAGAAGAGTCCTAGGGATTGTGGAAGAAACTACAAGAAAAGGAGTATTCCGTAATTGAGCACTTGGGCAAAACTCCAGCAGAAATCTCTGTTTTGGCCCTGCTCCTCAAGTCGGAGAGTCACCGAAGTGCTTTGATGAAGGTGTTGGATGAATCACACGTTCCGGTGGACACTTCAGTCGAAAACCTGGCTAGTATGGTTGGACAAGTCATGGAGGCCAACCGAATTTCTTTTCATGGAGATGAGCTACCACCTGAAGGGTTGAATCACAACAAAGCTTTGCACGTCACTGTCAAGTGCAAAGACTGGTTCTTAGGAAGAGTTCTGATCGATGGAGGTTCCGGTCTAAACATATGCCCGTTCATCACATTGAAAAGAATAGGAATTTACCAAAGCAAAATAAGGGAGAGTGACATGAAGGTGGAGGCGTTTGATGGGTCACAAAGGAGCACCATTAGGGACATCGACCTAACTATTATGGTTGGTCCTGTGGAGGTCACTGCTGAGTTCCATGTCATGGACATCTCTACTTCCTACAATCTGCTATTGGAAAGGCCCTGGATCCATATGGCTGGTGCGGTGTCATCTACATTGCATCAAACCGTGAAGTTCGAATGGGACCACAAAGAGGTAGTAGTGTTTGGTGAAGGGAACAATTCTATCTACAATGAGCAAACGTTCTATACTGTAGAGCTTGTGGGAGCAGTACAAGGCACCCGAGGAGGATGTCGCAAGAATTACAACTAAAGTTGGAATCCCACAAGCACGCTCCAAGGAGGTTACACTGCACACTTTGCTCCCAAGTTGGTCAACACACCGCCTGGGGTTGAAGAAAGAAAGAGGAACTTTTACAGTGCTTATTGGTATAGCCGAGGCTAAGGCTACGAAGGAAGGAACTTGGTCTGGGAGCCAGTCATGTCTGACTGGGGAGTTCCATCACGAGAATTTCGTGAGACCCTACCAGCTAAGGCTGAGAAGCGACCAATGTACTCCCAACGCTCGTCCCAATTGGAAACGTTTCTCTGAAGAAACAAGGGGAAAACAAGTATGGATACCCAAAGCACCTGAACTTATGGAGGTGGTGATCGAGGAGCCATATGTACTCCCACAGCCTGCAAAGTGGCCTGGAGACTGGGTTATAGGCATCATGATCAAGCAAGGGCAAAGGAATAGGCAAGAACTTGGACGGTATGGTCGAGCCAATCAAAATTGTGATGAGGCCCGACAATGAGAAGGCTGGCACAGGCTACATTGTGACCTATAAAAAGAGCATGGAAGAAGCGTCGCTAGATTTCAAGTTCTATAAGAAGAGCACTAAGGCTCTCCTGCATATCTTCGTCTCGAATTGATACTTGGATGGTCGAAAAGGGGAGGTGTCCGCAGCACAAGGAGTGGAGCCGAAGGTAGCTGATGCTGAAGAGGATATACTAGCAGGAATGCAAAATCTATTCATAGCTGATCAAGACTGCTGTGTGATCCTAGAAGAACATATTGAACCTCTCGGACTGACAAAGGCTGAATCTGGAGCAGCACTGAACAACTGGATCAGCAACCGGGCCCGAGCTTACCGTGGACCTTGGTAGAGCTAAGGGGATAAAACCTATTTTTATGCTTTCAAAAATAAAACCCGACTCTGAGTCGTGGAGTTTGCATTTTCCTTTCCTATTGCACATGTTTCCGTACAAACTTTGTTTTGTAAGTATTTATAAATAAAATATCGCATTATTTCCCGTTTAACTCTTTGCTTAAATATTTTAATTTTGCAATATTTCACTTTATCAGTATTCATACTAATAATCCCATTGAGTCCACAATCGCAACGTGTAATGAAACAATAGAGCTTGGAGAATCTAGAGCTGATTACGATGATTTTGATGAAACTACACAAGAAGAATTCCAAAGATTCGAAAACAAACCTAAGCCAAACCTTGAGGAGATTGAGGTGATAAAATTAGGAGATGAGGAAACTGTGAAAGAGACAAGGATCAGTGTGTATCTCAATGCCGAGGATAAAAAGTTGTACACTGAGTTTCTTAAGGAGTATGAGGACGTATTCGCCTGGTCATACGATGATATGACTGGCATAAGCACGAACGTGGTAGCTCACAAATTATCTATCAATCCAGGCTTTCCGCCAGTAAACAAAAGGCCCGAACTTTCAAGTCATCAGTTCTGTTGTAAATTGGTGAAGAAGTAACTAAGCAGCTCAATGCAGGGATTCTGAAAACGGTCAAGTATCCAACTTGGTTGGCCAACATTGTCCCAGTGCAAAAGAAATATTGAAAACTCCGGGTTTGTGTAGATTATAGAGATCTAAATAGAGCCAGTCCGAAAGATGACTTTCCACTACCAAATATACACAACCTGATTGACAATTGCGCAAAACATGAACTACAATCCTTCGTATACTGTTTCGCAGGTTATTATCAAGTAATCATGGATGAGGAGGATGCCGAGAAGACAGCTTTCACTACATCTTGGGGGTACTTATGCTACAAAGTCATGCCATTTGGGTTGAAGAATGCTGGGGCAACTTACATGAGAGCGATGGCAACCATGTTCCATGATCTGATGCACAAGGAGATCGAAGTCTATGTGGATGATGTGATCATCAAATCAAAAAAAAGTTCAGAGCATCTTGACAACTTGCGCAAGTTCTTCAATCGCTTGCGAAAGTACAATCTGAAGCTAAATCCGGCAAAGTGTGCTTTCGGTGTTCCAGTAGGGAAGCTCCTGGGTTTCATTGTCAGTAGAGGGGGTATCGAGCTGGATCCGTCCAAGATTAAAGCCATCAAAGAATTGCCACCTCCAAGAAGCAAGAAAGAGGTTATGAGCTTCCTGGGAAGGCTCAATTACATCAGCCGCTTCATAGCACAATCCACCACCATATTTGAGCCAATCATCAAGTTGTTGAAGAAACACGCGGCGATCGAGTGGACAGTGGATTGCCAAAAGTCATTTGATCGGGTCAAGGAATATTTGTCGTGCCCGCCTGTGCTGGTCCCACCTGAGCTTGGGCGACCTCTGATCTTATGTCTGTCTGTGGTAGATTCGGCCTTTGGTTGCGTATTGGGACAACATGATTCAACTGGGAGGAAGGAGCAAGCCATATATTATCTAAGCAAGAAGTTCACTCCTTATGAGGCCAAGTAAACATTGCTAGAGCGCACGTGTTGTGTGTTAACATGGATAGCACAAAAGTTGAGGCACTACTTGACATCCTATTCAACGTTGCTGATATCAAGGATGGGCATTCTTAAGTACATCTTCCGAAAACCAATGCCTACTGGAAAGCTGGCTAAATGGCAAATGCTGCTCAGCAAATTCGACATCACTTTTGTCACTCAAAAGGCAATGAAAGCTCAAGCCTTGGCTGATCATATGGCCGAGAATCCGGTGGGAGATGACTATGAACCTTTGCACACCTACTTCCCCGATGAAGAATTCATGTTCGTAGGAGAAGACATCACCGAAGAATATGATGGTTGGAGGCTATTCTTTGATGGAACAGTCAATTTCAAAGGAGTCGGCATTGGAGTGGTATTAGTTTCCAAGACTGGACAACACTATCCCGTCACGGCCAAACTGAGGTTCCCTTGCACCAACAACATGGCGGAGTATGAGGCCTGCATTTTGGGTTTTAGATTGGCCATAGATATGAACATACAAGAGTTACTGGCAATAGGAGATTCAGACTTACTGATTCACCAAGTCCGAGGAGAATGGACAGCAAAGAATTCCAAAATACTGCCATATTTGGAGTGCATAAAAAAGTTGAAGCGAAGATTCACCAAGATAGAATTCCAGCATGTACCTAAACTGCAAAATGAATTCGCAGATGCTTTGGCTACCATATCTGCTATGATCAAGCATCCTGATAAGAATCACATTGATCAAATTCCTGTGACAATGAGGAAGCAGCCATCATACTGCTACCACGTGGAAGAAGAATCAGACGGACAATCTTGGTTCTACGACATCAAAAGACTTCTCAGAAGAGGCGTTTACCAAAAGAATGCAACAAGTCCCCAAAAGAAGACACTGAGGAGACTAGCAAATAGTTTGTTCCTAAATGGAGAAGTGTTGTACACGAGGACACCTGATCTAGGTATGCTGAGATGTGTGGACGCAAAAGAAGCTGCCAAATTGATAGAAGGAGTACACTCTGGGGCTTGTGGCCCACACATGAATGGTTTTGTACTTACAAAGAAGATTTTGAGAGTTGGTTATTTCTGGATGACAACGGAGCATGACGGCATCAAGCACGCGAAGAAATACCATCAATGCCAAGTCCCTGGAAATATGATTCGAGTGCCTCCTAATGAGTTGAATATTATGGGATCGCCTTGGCCTTTTGCCGCCTGGGGGATGGATGTTATAGGACCCATTGAGCCAGCCGCTTCCAATGGGCATCGCTTCATACTGGTAGCCATTGATTATTTTACTAAATGGGTAGAAGCTGCATCATACAAATCAGTAACAAAGAAAGTGTGTCGAATTTTGTCCGTGATAAGATGATTTGCCTATTTGGCATTGCAGAATCCATCATCACTGACAATGGGTCCAATCTCAACAGTGACCTGATGAAAGCAACCTGTGAAGTTTTCAAGATCAAGCATCGCAACTCCACTGCATAGAGACCTCAAATGAATGGTGCGGTCGAGGTTGCCAATAAGAACATCAAGTGGATATTGCGCAAGATGACAGGCATTTAAAAGCAATGGCATGAGAATCTACCATATGCCCTATTAGGATACCGCACTACAATGAAAACATCAACAGGGGCTACTCCTTACTTGTTGGTGTATGGCACCGAAGCAGTGATACCTGCGGAGGTTGAGATACCATCTTTGAGAATCATCCAAGAGACATAATTGAAAGATGCTGAGTGGATCAAAAGAAGAGTAGAGAAATTGGCCCTCATCAATGGGAAGAGATTGAATGCGATATGTCATGGGCAATTATATCAGAGGAGGATGGCTAAAGCATTCAACAAGAAAGTTTGAGAGATATCCTTCGAACCTGGGCAATTAGTACTGAAGAAGATATTTCCAAATCAAGAAGAAGCAAAAGGCAAGTTCGCACTAAATTGGCAAGGGCCGTACATGTTTTACCGAGTTTTGAATGGATGAGCATTGATACTGGCAGAGATGGATGGAGAAGTTTGGCCGAAACCTATAAACTCAGACGCCGTCAAGAGATACTATGTATAGGAGTTCATACTGATTAGTGATTTCTACATTCTACAATACATTATGTAATCTGAACTACGTCACGACCTGGTTCCCCAAGTGGGATACGTAGGCAACCTATTCAAGGTTCGGTCGCATAAATACAAAAATTTCATTTTCCCCACACAGCGAACACTGGAGCAGAATTTTTGAGTAACTCTCAAAAATTCCCAAAGGACGAACATAGTTGACACTGGGGCAGAAATTTTTGAGGACCTCTCAAAAATTTCAAATTAAAACTGGGGCAGAATTTTGAGGACACCCTAAAAATTCGTTTGGAACAGCATAGAGGACGACAACTTTGGCTTTACACTTGCAACTTGTGACTCAATGGGATAAAATATTTCATTGCATTTTTTCTTTCTTACAAAAGTTTTTCAAATTCATTTCGCATTTATATACTATTTTATACATATCCCAAATCAACTCGGCCAAGATCCTGGCGCTCGCGGACTGCAAACACGAAACAAGCCAAGAATGCACAAACCAAACCCCCGGTACAACTCACCAATCTTTCTTTGGATGCAGGCACGAAAGATACCTAAATCAACAAGGCACGACAAAGATAATCTCCAGCAAAGGTTTGTAATTTTAAATTAGCTGAGGGCACACAACCCGAAGCATCAATTGAGGGTACACAGCCGATGTCGATTTGTCATTTTAAATTAGCTGAGGGCACACAACCCAAGGTGTAGATTGAGAGTACACAGCCCGATCTCGATTTGTCATTTTAAATTAGGTGAGGTCACACAACCCAAAGCGTCGATTGTGGGTACACAGCCTGATGTCGATCTGCCATTTTAAATTAGCTGAGAGCATACAAGCCGAGGCGTCGATCGAGGGTACACAGCCCGATATCGATTTGCATTTCTATTATCCTTGCGGAGGGTACACAGCCCAATGCACCGACATAGGGCATACAACCCAATGTCGAATCTAACATTTGACAACAAAAGGCACACAACTACGACATGGAAAACACAATCTCATATTGCAATAACCCTGGAAGGACAATCCATCCTGGCGGGAAGGTACATTTTATATATATACACATTATATTGAAAACACGTCTCCATTGCAGGAAACACACTCCAAACAAAGCAAACATCTCGGCCTGACACCCTACATCTCCTTAAGCCATAGGCTCTTTTGTAGTCATGACAAAATTGGCCGCACTGTCAACGTCTTTGCCCGAAGACTCTTTCATCGTCCCCGGGCAAAGAGGGGCAGCTGTTGACGCCCAATTTTGTCCTTCCTATTTTCAAAATCAACCGTTCTTGAATTTTACACACGATTGTGTATGCACTCCTACCTCGTTTATTCTTTTCAAATTATCTTCTCATACTGGCTTGGTAATTGAAGCAATTTTCAAAAGCATCGTCTCAAACCATAGCTATTTTACAATTTTCTAAAAGTATTCCTATTTTTGAAAAAATTATCCAAAATTGTTTTAAACCTCAAAATTATAATTTTTATGCATTTTAGCCTTCCTAACATTTTAAAATTAATTTCCTAATTTTCCTATAAATTTTATACTATTTAAAATCCATTTTATACCTATTTTGTACCCATTTACATAATATTTATACATATATACACGTATATACACACAAGGCACACACATCAGCCAGATTTTTACACGTGGTGCCTACGTAGATCGATCCTGATCATCCACATAGATGATCCAATGGCATTAATTAGTTTCCTTTGTTTCTCTACCCCAAAACCCCTTCCCCTTCTCTCATTTCTCCCACGCCCTTTCAGCCCGACTCTCTCTCTCTCTCTCTTCTCGTTTGGCGATTTCAATCGCCATCACTTTCGATCAACTCTCCGGCCATTATGACTGGAGAAAATTGGGAAAAATGATACCCCTGTGTTCCCCCCGAGGTCCGCTACAAAACCCATATAGCTTTGGCGATGTTTGGGTAAGGGCGAGGTGTGAACCTTGACCACCGTGACACCACCGCCGAGAAACGCCTTCAGCAGGGTTCAGGCCAGTGATTCAAAGGTATTATCACCTAAGCGGGGTAAAGTACCCATGCGAAGTTAAATTTGTAACGGGTCACGATTGACCCGGTTCTAATAAGTAGGTAATCCTTTTTTTCTCTGATTCTGTGAAATTTATGCGTAAAATCCTCTGTGTTTTCTAGGAATTAATAGGATTATCATCTTTACTTGTCAATTTATCGATTTGCATGACTCATGACCTTTTTTGAACTGTCGATTTGTTTATGAACCTATTTACGCTGTTAATTTTGCCATGGTTAAGGGATTATATCCTATAATTGAATCTGAAATTCAGAGTTGCTATAGTTTGCTCAAACTGTGAACTGTGTATTATTCGTATAAGTATGCGACTTACTTTGTTAAAATCTGTGTTGGTAGATTCAATTTACACGATCTCAAAGGATTTTGATTGATTCTAGTTTGAATTGTTGAGTAAAATAAGAGAAGAAATTGGCATGATCATTAGCATTCTTGTTTTGGAGCCTGTTGAGGTTCAAACCTATTTGTGGGGGCGGGGGAGGGGGGGATATCTGAACCTAGACTAAGTTAAGCTCGAGGGGGGATTCTCAAATCAATTCGAGATTGATTAACCTTAGATTTTGGGATTGACTATCCTATTTTTGGAAGAATGACTCAGTTTGTCCCCTGTTTTTCTTCGAAAGTAGTATTTCTTGCCTTATTGATCTTTTACCCGTTGCTTTTCAAATTCTGACTTCTCACCTATATAAACAACTCTCTTTCGACTAAAGGGAACATGTTCTGGATACAAAAAATCTAGAAGTACACTAATACACTTAGTAAAAGCAACCTGCATAATTTTCTTGGCATCCCCCTCTCTTTGCTCACTCTATTTTCAGTGGAGAATTATTGTTTATTGCTGATTCTTTCATCTCTTCTTTGCAATCCAACCTAGAGGTACTCATTCTCACCTATTAATCCTGCATATGTATGTGAGAATTTTTGGCCTGTTTTGTGAAAATCATTGGTCTGATCTACTATGATTAGTCTTTGTGTATTGGCATCTTTGTCTAAAAGTTATACAATAAAAGGCATAGCCCTTTATTTCATTGTTGAGTGCTTGGTATGTCTATGAATGTGCCTGTAGTGTAACCTTCTCACCATGCCTCTATTTACCTAAGCTATTGGTCTACCTTCCATCTCTAAGTAATTTGCACATTTTAAGATCATAGACAACATTATAGAAGGTGCACCTAACTGCACTTACTCCCAGTAGACCCCTCCTTTGGTTCAGGTCCTTCCCCTCCCCCTTTTCCTTGTTGGTTTTCTGTTTGCAGGATACTCAAAAGGCCTGGACTGGCCAAAGTCCTGACCTGATAACTACTGGTACCCTTTGAGGCTTGAAAGAACCAGGGTATGGACCTTTTAAGTTGATTCTAGGACTATGATGATGAGACTGTGAACCTATGACTGCTTACTTAGTTTAACTGGGAATTCTGGGAAAACTAGACTTGTATCTTTGTATCCCTTCCCTTAGAAACTGTCCCTCAAACTTGTATATTTGCTAGGTACCCTGCCTGTACCTTCTTAAAACTGGGGTACAACAAAGGTGTTGTACAAAATTGGCTGACCAGGGGCCATCCTCTTGCCTTTTCTCCTCCCTGTGTGCATTGCATCATGTTTAGGCATAAACCAAAATGGTTATGAAGTATTCTTTTTGTGAAAAATGATAGCATGATTAAATTTGCATTTTTCCTAAAGATGGGTACACCTTAGAAACCAAGAAGCATGATTAATTAATGTTACTACCTAAATTTTTGATAAACAAGGGGCCATATGTGTTCTACTTGTCTGTATGAAACTGTCTTTGAAAACTCGAACTTGCCCCTCTTTTGCATAAACAGTCTAGGCCCAAAAACACTTTCAAAAGGGACCTCTTATGTGCTTAAACTGATTTTTAACCTTTACTATCGCCCTTATACACTAATCTAATAGTGTATAGGGGTGTATAAAGTAATCAGGGTCATTTATACGATCTAAAACTATATTTTGAAAGTATAACCATCATCTAGATCATGTATTTGCGCGAGTATACCTATATATATACCTATTACGTGCGACAGCCCACTATTTACATTTATGTGTTTCTTGTGATCCCATTTTCGAAAACAGCCCTCTTGTCTATATATATATCTTCCAAAACTTGACCGCCACACCAAAAAAGCCATTAGGGTTAGGGCTCGACAATTAATGACGATTCACACCGACCCCAAATGAGCCAACATTTCGTTTTAAACCAAATCTTCATTCGTGTTTTGCTAAAAAATCCGAGTACTATTCGCAAAGTATACTATTTAAGAAAAATGTCTTAAATGTGCAACTTGTATGTACATGCTAGAATTGGAACCCTATTTATGTATTAACACCTCTTGACATGTTGTTCGCGATTAGGCATTTAACGTTAGAGGCCCTTGCTACGACTAGGCTTAATTATAGGTCGAACATGAAGTATTTGTGTGTGCTTAGCCAAAATGTTAAATCAAATCCCAAGTTAGTATCCATGAAAATATATACTGTTTACATCCCAAAATTAACACTCGGATGGTAACCACTTTTAGTGGGACTCGGGTAAGTGCCTAACACCTTCTTCCCCGAGTCATTTGGACTTCTTACCATATAGAATCTCTGGAGTTGATTAGTTGTCCTTTTGAACTCGACTATAGCTATTACGGTGGCGACTCCAAACCATAACTCAAACGAGTTCACCCAGTCAAATCCGAAACCCGACTCGCCTCGAGTTGAGTCCAAAATCGGGTATGACAGAATGGCGACTCCACTGGGGATACTCAAAGTCCTAACAACAACGAGTCTTTATTTTGGGATTTATTTAATTATTATCTTGTTATTCCTTATTATTATTGTTGTACTAACTTGGTTTCCTTTTTTTCTTGTTTTTTTTTCTTTTACTTTATTTATTTATTGTATTATTTATGTGACATTTTGCATACTCCACTCATACTCCCCCACTCCTGGGAAATGACATTTCACACACACACGACGATTATGTGGATCCCACGGTCGCTTCACCACCAAAACACCTTTTAAGAGGGACATGTTGGAATATAGTTGGTCCGTGGTACAACCAATAATTTCAAATGATCCCACTCCTTGGCCGTCCGCCTTGGGGAACCGTGTCTAGAATCGCATCACTCTTCTATTGTAATGAGCATGCATCATATCGTAGGAGGGGCTCCACGTGAGCCGACTAGTTCTCAACTTGTCCAAACTACCTAAATAGGTTTTCCGACCCCAAAGGGACGTTTGGACATGATTATGCGCATTTGAGAAAAGAAAAGAAAAAGTGAGATGAGAATGAAAACGCATTTTGACTTGTTAAATTATTCTCAAAAGGGGACATGGTTTTAAATTTTATTTCTTCTTTATTTTTAGGTCACAATGAGTCAAAAGTTTCATCGTTTTGGGATGATTATGGGTGCACCTCCTTTGTTGACTAATTGGTGGAGAAACCGGTCACTAGGAGAGCAAACCGAAGTACGTCAACATTTGGGTCATTTGGTTTCACAGTTAGAAATGGAACCATGTAGAGAGATGATCGAAACAACAGTATCATATTGGGATGAAGAATTGAACGTGTTTAGGTTTGGGGACATTGAATTAACAACTTTGTTGGAAGAAATATGGGGTTTTGTGTCACACTTGGGGTTAGACAAGCATCGTTGGCAAGGGGATCGCATATTAGCACCTACCGTCCCCACAACTGACGAGTTTCGTAAGAAGCTAAGGATGGTAGCAAGTGTGGACGTGGGATTTCTACAACGAAAGAAGATCCTTTTTTCCTATTTTTACACTCGGTTTGGACATTTGAGGGCGTATAATAGTCATAAGAAGGAGTTTGAGTCCTATGGTGATTGGAGGAGGGCTAGACCACTTGCATTTGCTATTGGTTTCCTGGGAGTGATGGTTTCTCCCGAGAGTTCAAGTCACGACATATGTTCAAGACTCGTTATGGTTGCCGATGCAGTGTTCAACAGGATTGATGGTTATCATTATACCATAATTCCCATGATAGTAGCAGACAATTATCGAGCTCTGGGGTGTTGCAAAAGAGGAGCGAGATACTTCCAAGGGTGTAATCTTTTACTACAAGCATGGTTCAAGGAACATTTAGGGAAAGCAAGAGGCGCACAAGCATTGTCCAAACCAACTGGTTGCAACTACTTGATTGGGGAACGGTAAGGGGTTCTAAAACTCAAACAGCCAAGCAACACAGAGAAGTGGGTAAAATTGTTCGAAGACATAACGTAGGACTCAATCCAGTGGATGTTCACTTGGTTTCCTTCATAAAATTTCATCATTAGTTCTCAGAAGGCATCCTTATTGATACTTATGGGATTAAAAGGCCTTCAACCCTATCAGCCGCTAACAGTAATGAGGCAAGCAGGAAGGATGCAAATCATACCATTGATACCGAACACGAAAGATTATCAGTTTGACTACACCGAAGATGTTGTTCCAAGGGTGAAGAACGTTAGGAAGTCATGGGAAGGAAGACAAGTCATGGAAGAAGCATCGCTAGCGCCTGATAGATACAACGCTGGATGCAAGCCAAACTACAAAAGTTGGCTATGCTTTAGTATAAAGGGAAATGTGGTAGTAGGGCCGAGTCGTGGGAATAACGTAAGAGATCGTGAAGCAGAGGCTCAATTCTGGTACCTAGAGTTCATGTTGAAACCTGTCAAGATGGATAAGAAAAACAAAGAAGATCGAAGTATGGAAAAAGCGTACATTAGAACTTGAGGGAAAGATAGAGGCATTGGAAGCAAAACTTGAGCAATGGAATTCGGAGTGCGCAGAGGTAGACATCTTGCACTTGGTAGCAGCCAAAGGATATTTAATCAAAGCCATGGAGGAAGTCAAGGAGATCACACGAGAAGCAAAGATAGCCAAGATGGAAAAGGATTGTGTCGCCTAGTCAAAGTGTCATTTTCATTTCTTCTTTTGTATTTTTACTTTTCCAAAGTTATTGTCACGTACTGATTTACAAAATTTTGGAAAATTTACTAGAATGATTGGCTGCAAAATGCGTATTCATTTTTTTTTTGCATCATGACAAAGCTAGGAAGGCTATATGTCCTTGGCATGTAATAGTCTATTAGTAAACCTACGCCAAATGTCCAAAGGATTCTAAACCCAAAAAGTGACAAATTGCATCTCTGTATTGATTCGAAGAAAAGTTTGCACAAAACATTGATTGTCTGTTTGAGCATGATCAAAACTATAAGGATGTTTTGGTCCTTACCTTTTCTTGTTTAGTTTTCAGACTATGGCTGCAAAAGGCACTCTCCAATTTGAGATCGTTTCCCGACCTTCTCACTTGATCAGACTTAGGTGGGAGGATTTGGCCGTTGTCAGCAAAGCTCATGTTCAAAAGATGTTGGGGAAATTGATAACCCTCAAGAACTACACTTCCGTGACTGGTTTAGTCGAAGCTGCTACACATTTCTGGGACTACGAAAGGGCTGTGTTTCACTTCAATGGTTTCGAGTTGGCACCGATGTTGGAAGAATTTAGAGTATTAGCAGGGTTAGAGCTTGAAGCCGAGACCATAATTTATCCTCGAGATGTGGAGCCTAAGGAGTTCATTGAACTGCTGGGAGCTCCTTATGATCTATATGCCGAGGGAGTGACCGATGGAAAGGTCATGTTGAAATACTTGCACTCTAGGTTTGGAGATCCAACACTTAGACACGAATGGAATGGCGCATGGGAGATTCAAGATTAGGAGTGGACTGAATCCAATGCTTTCATCATTGCTTTTCTTGGAAGCATGGTTTTCCCTGAGAAAGGAGGCAAGATCGACATAAGTCTAGGGAGAGTAGTACGGGGACTGCGCAAAGGTGCCTTCAAACGTCAAGTAAGCTTGGTTCCGATGATTTTGGGAGAAGTTTACAAGGCTTTGACCAAATGTAGGAGGGGAGGAGACTTCTTCGAAGGTTGCAATCTGTTGCTGGAAATCTGGTTGATAGAGCATTTGCACAGTGTCCCTGTCAGTCCAGTGGCGCCAAAACCCTCTTGGCAAGGAGGAATCCGTTCACATAGCACCCGTATGGCTGGAACAGTGGCATGGGAATACCCCGCGAACATGGAAGGTTGGTACACCAAGCTTGAGGAATTACAAGAGGCGCAATGGGTGATTGAACATTGTGCTGGCTTCGTTATCTCTATACAAGGTCAAGACATCACCTTCTTGACGCTGATTGGATTCCGAGGAACTCATCACTATGTTCCTCTAAGGATCCTTCGGCAAGTGGGCATGACACAACAAACTCCGCAGTTAACTGAAAGAAGAAGTTTCAATGTTGACATAAAGGGCATCGAGCATCCGATGGTCCTCACCATACTGACAATGTGGGAGAAAAGACTTACTATGCAATTTTGTTGTGGTCATGACAGTAGGGTGAACCCCACAGCTACCCTGACTTACCCTCAATGGCTCGACGAAGATAAGGCAGAGTATCGATCCAAGACTACACTAAAAAGGAAAGCCAAAGCTCCAAATGCTGCTGAAACATACAAGAAGCTGAAACAAGAGTTTAGCCAAAGGAAGAAGGAGTTAAGGGTGACACAAGAAAGGGAATGAAGAGACAATACAAAGATAAGATCAAAGGGGATGAACTCAAGTATTGGACCGGCAAGGTTATGACTGCAGGGCAAGGTGCTGGGAATTTGCAAGATTTTCTCAAAGGATAGGGAGGATATTTTAAGTCGGTACCGCTGGAGGAGAAGGAAGCAAGAGGGTTAGAAATTTGTGAATTCTTAGTAAAGGCCCTAGGTGACATGGAGGATGGGAAGGACTTGCTGGAAACATTTGCTCTTACTCCGCTCATTAGCCTGGCTCACAAACCCAAGGAGGAAGCCAAAGAGGAGAAGGAGAAGGAAGACGCTGGAGCTGATGTTTGAACTTGAAGCCTTTTTTCTTGGCACCTAGTCTAGTCGTATCGAGTCAAATCGTCTTGTCTTTTCTTTTATTTTCGTTTTTATCTTATTCGAGTCGTTAGTGGTTGTAATAAAGCCAAGGAAAATAAATAAATTTCGTTATTTTTGGGTTTAGACTAGTGATGATCATGTTTATTCAAACAAAATGATGTGTTTGGTGCAAACGTTACTTCGAATCTGCGATAGGCCCACCTCTGGCACAAAAGAGGTCCCATGCATGATAGGACGCGATTTTATTCAAACTAACGTATACTCACATATTCTTCTTCTTGTTTTGATGTGTTAGTTCCCAAGTCCCTGAAAGTCTGGTTTGTGCATTCTGGCCGCGCCGCAATACCGGTTGAGGTCCAAAGGATCAATCCCAACACCTCCCCCTTTACCTACAAGGACAAGGACGAGATGAAATATCATGGCTGAGTTCGACAAAGTTGGAAATGGAACTCCCGAGAAACAAGGCATGGTCGCCTATGAAAGCTACACTAAATTGGAACAAAGGCTGCTTGAGTTGGAGAATAGGATCCCTCTGGCCCGTACTGATGAAATCACTGAACCAAACCCAACTGCTCGCCCTCACGGCAAGGATCCACTTTACCCTGAAAGAGACATTCTTTACCCTACCCACACCGCGCCACCAAAAGCACCACAAAACAACCCACCCGCCTTCACTATTGAAACCAAAACCATTGCATCACCCACCAAGGACCATGAAATGTATGCATGGACTAAGGAAGACCCAGACAGCACCAAAGAACAAGTCCAATGGCTGGTTGAGAAGTTCAAACAACTCCAAGACACTAAGGGAACACGAGGGTTAGCCTATGAAGACTCTACTTGTATCCTGATCTGAAACTACCTGAAGGCTACAGGACGCCCAAGTTCAACATGTTCGATGGCAGTGGAGACCCAATGGCTCACTTAAGATCTTACTGTGACAAGTTGATTGGAATTGGACACGACGAAAAGATCCGCATGCAGCTGTTCGACCACAGTTTAACTGGAGATGCACTGGCATGGTACTCTAAGAAACAAACGAAGAAATGGATGAGTTGGGAAACAATGGCTGGGGATTTTGTTGACAATTTTGGGCATAACACTGACGCTATGCCCGATCGGTTTTATTTAGAGAAACTGAAGAAGAAGCCCACTGAGACTTTTAGAGAGTTTGAAACTAGGTGGAGGGCTGAAGCTGCCAAAGTCCATCCTCCTATGGAAGACGCTGAGATAGTTGCAACTTTCATCCGCATACAAGAAGATGTCTATTTTGAAAAAATGCTGAATTTTAAAGACAAGAAGTACGAAGATTTGATCAAGATTGGTGACATAGATGAAGATAGAGTGAAGACTGGAACGATTGTTAGCATGGCTGCATTACAAGCCGCTAACAAGGCCCTACAAGCTAGCAGCACTACCACTTCAAGAAAGAAAAAGGACGATGTCTCCTTCATGGCCGCATCACTTGACCACTCCCCTACCCACAATCACTACTACCAAAATCTAAGAGTAATCAATCCTGGATTGATTTGAGAACCCTCCCTCGAGCTTAACTTAGTCTAGGTTCAGAACCCCCCCCCCCCTAAAACAGGTTTGAACGTCAACAGGGTCCAAAACAAGAATGCCAATGATCATGCCGATTTCTTCTCTTATTTTACTCACAAATTCAAACTAGAATCAATATAAATCTTTTGAAATCGTGTAATTTGAATCTACCAACTCAGATTATAACAAAACAAGTCGCGTACTTATACAAATAATACACAGTTCACAGTTTGAGCAAACTATAGCAACTCTGAATTTCGGATTCAATTATAGGATTTAATCCCTTAACCATGGCAAAAGTAACAGCGTAAATAGGTTCACAAATAAATCGACAGTTCAAAAAAGGTCATGAGTCATGCAAATCGATTAATTGACAAGTAAAGATGATAATCCTATTAATTCCTAGGAAACACAACACAGAGGATTTTATACATAAATTTCATAGAATCAGAGAAAAAAGATTACCTACTTTTTATAACCGAGTTAATCGTGACCCGTTATAAATTTAACTTCACATGGGGTACTTTACCCCGCTTAGGTGATAATACATTTGAATCACTGGTCTGAACCCCACCGGAGGTGTTTCCCGGCGGTGGCGTCACGGTGGTCAAGGTTCACACCTCGCCCTTACCCAAACATCGCCAAAGCTATATGGGTTTTGTAGCGGACCTCGAGGGGAACACGGGGGGTGTCATTTTCCCCAATTTTCTCCGGTCATAATGGCCAAAGAGTTGATCGACAGTGATGGCGATTGAAATCGCCAAGAGAGAAGAGAGAACAAGTCGGGCTGAAAGGGCTGGGGGGAAATGAGAGAAGGGGAAGGGGTTTTGGGGTGGAGAAACAAAGGAAACTAATTAGGATCCATCCACGTAGGCACGACGTGAAAAAATTTGGCTGATGTGTGTGCCTTGTGTGTATATGCGTGTATATATGTATAAATATTATGTAAATGGGCATAAAATAGGTATAAAATGATATAAAATGGATTTAAAATGGTATAAAAACTATAGGAAAATTAAGAAATTAATTTTAAAATGTTAGGAAGGCTAAAATGCATAAAAATTGTAATTTTGAGGTTTAAAATAATTTTGGATAATTTTGTCAAAAATAGAAATAATTGTAGAAAACTGTAAAATAACTATGGTTTGAGACGATGCTTTTGAAAATGGCTTAAATTGCCAAGCCAGTATGAGAAGATAATTTGAAAGGAATAAACAACGTAGGAATGGATACACAATCGTGTGTAAAATTCAAGAACGATTGATTTTGAAAATAGGAAGGACAAAATTGGGGGTCAACAGCTGCTCCTCTTTGCCCTAAGATGATGAAAGAGTCTTCGGGCAAAGACGTTAACAGTGCGGCCAATTTTTTCATGACTACAAAAGAGCCTCTGGCTTAAGCAGATGTAGGGTGTCAGGCCGAGATGTTTGCTTTGCTTGGAGTGTGTTTCCTGCAATAGAGATGTGTTTGCAATATAATGTGTGTACATATATATATATATATATATATATATATATATATAAAACGTACCTTCCCGCCAGGCTGGATTGTCCTTCAAGGATTATTGCAATATGAGATTGTATTTGCCATGTCGTAATTGTGTGCCTTTTGCTGTCAAATGTTAGATTCAACATTGGGTTGTATGCCCTACGTCGGTGCATTAGGCTGTGTACCCTCCGCAAGGATAATAGAAATGCAAATCGATATCGGGCTGCGTACCCTCAATCGACGCTTCGAATTGTATGCCCTCATCTAATTTAAAATGACAAATAGATATCGGGCTGTGTACCCTCAATCGAAGCTTCGGGTTGTATGCCCTCGGCTAATTTAAAATGAAAAATCGATATCGGGCAATGTACCCTCAATCGATGCTTCGGGTTGTATGCCCTCAGCTAATTTAAAATGACAAATCGATATCGGGCTGTGTACCCTCAATCGACGCCTCGGGTTATATGCCCTCAGCTAATTTAAAATGATGAATCGATATCGAGCTGTGTACCCTCAATCGACGCATCGGGTTGTGTTCCCTCAGTTAATTTAAAATAACAAATTGACATCGGGCTGTGTACCCTCAATCGACGTTTCGGGTTGTGTGCCTTCAGCTAATTTAAAATAAAAAATCGATATCGGGCTGTGTACCCTCAATCGACGTCTCGGGTTGTGTGCCCTCAGCTAATTTAAAATGACAAATCGATATCGGGCTGTGTACCCTCAATCGATGCCTCGGGTTGTGTGCCCTCAGCTAATTTTAAATGACAAATCGACATCGGGCAGTGTACCCTCAATTGACGCTTTGGGTTGGGTGCCCTCAGCTAATTTAAAATGACAAATCGATATCGGGCTGTGTACCCTCAATCGACGCCTCGGGTTGTGTGCCCTCAGCTAATTTAAAATAACAAACCTTTGCTGGAGATTATCTTTGTCGTGCCTTGTTGATTTAGGTATCTTTCGTGCCTGCATCCAAAGAAAGATTGGTGAGTTGTATGGGGGGTTTGGTTTGTGCATTCTTGGCTTGTTTCGCGTTTGCTGTCCACGAGCGCCGGGATCTTGGTCGAGCTGATAGGGATATGTATAAAATAGTATATAATGCGAAATGAATTTGAAAAACTTTTGTAAGAAAGAAAAAATGCAATGAAATGTTTTATCCCATTGAGTCACAAGTTGCGCTGTGTAAAGCCAAAGTTGTCGTCCTTTATGCTGTTCCAAACGAATTTTGAGGGCGTCCTCAAACTTCTGCCCCAGTTTGCATTTGAAATTTTTTAGAGGTCCTCAAAAATTTCTGCCCCAGTGTCAACTATGTTCGTCCTTTGGGGACTTTTGAGAGTTCCTCAAAAATTCTGCCCAGTATTCGCTTTGTGGGGAAAATGAAATTTTTGTATTTATGCGACCGAACCTTGAATAGCTTTCCTACGTATCCCACTTGGGGAATCAGGTCGTGACGTAGTTCAGATTACATAATGTAGTGTAGAATGTAGAAATTACTAATCAGTATGAACTCTTATACATAGTATCTCTTGACGGCATCTGAGTTGATAGGTTTCGGCCAGACTTCTCCATCCATCTCTGCCAGTATCAATGCTCCTCCATTCAAAACTCGATGAACCATGTACGGCCCTTTCCAATTTGGTATGAACTTGCCTTTTGCTTCTTCTTGATTCGGAAATTTCTTGTTCAGTACCAATTGCCCAGGTTCGAAGGATCTCTCTCGAACTTTCTTGCTGAATGCTTTAGCCATCCTCCTCGGATATAATTGCCCATGACATATCGCATTCAATCTCTTCCCATCGATGAGGGCCAATTGCTCTACTCTTCTTTTGATCCACTCAGCATCTTTCAGTTGTGTCTCTTCGATGATTCTCAAAGATGGTATCTCAACCTCCGCAGGTATCACTGCCTTGGTGCCATACACCAATAAATAAGGAGTAGCCCTTGTTGATGTTCTCATTGTGGTGCGGTATCCTAACAGGGCATATGGTAGATTCTCATGCCATTGCTTTGAAATTCTTGTCATCTTACGCAATATCCTCTTGATGTTTTTATTGGCAGCCTCGACCGCACTATTCATTTGAGGTCTGTATGCAGTGGAGTTGCGATGCTTGATCTTGAAAAATTCACAGGTTACTTTCATCAGGTCACTGTTGAGATTGGACCTATTGTTAGTGATGATGGATTCTGGAATGCCAAATCGGCAAATCATCTTATCACGGACAAAATTCGACACCTCTTTCTTTGTTACTGATTTGTATGATGCAGCTTCTACCTATTTAGTAAAATAATCAATGGCTACTAGTATGAAGCGATGCCCATTGGAAGCAGCTGGCTCAATGGGTGCTATGACATCTATCCCCCAGGCAGCAAAAGGCCAAGGCGATCCTATAATATTCAACTCATTAGGAGGCACTCGAATCATATCTCCATGGACTTAGCATTGATAGCATTTCTTCGCGTGCTTGATGCAGTCATGCTCCATTGTCATCCAAAAATAACCAACCCTAAAAATCTTCTTTGTAAGTACGAAACCATTCATGTGTGGGTCACACACCCCAGAGTGTACTTCTTCTATCAATTTGGAAGCTTCTTTTCCGTCCACACATCTCAGCAGACCTAGATAAGGTGTCCTCTTGTACAACACTTCTCCATTTAGGAAGAAACCATTTGCTAGTCTCCTCAATGTCTTATTTTATAGACTTGTTGCATTCTTTGGGTAAACGCCTCCTTTGAGAAGTCTTTTGATGTCATAGAACCAAGGTTGTCCGTTTGATTCTTCTTCCAAGTGGTAGCAGTATGATGGCTTCTTCCTCACTGTCATAGAAATTGGATCAATGTGATTCTTGTCAGGATGCTTGATCATAGCAGATATGGTAGCCAAAGCGTCTGCGAACTCATTCTGCAGTCTAGGTACGTGCTGGAATTCTATCTTGGTGAATCTTTGCTTCAACTCCTTTATGCACTCCAAATACGGCAGTACTTTGGAGTTCTTTGATGTCCATTCTCCTCGGACTTGGTGAATCAGTAAGTCCGAATCTTCGATTGCTAGCAACTCTTGTATGTTCATATCTATGGCCAATCTATAACCCAAAATACAGGCCTCATACTCCGCCATGTTGTTGTTGCAAGGGAACCTCAGTTTGGCCGTGACGGGCTAGTGTTGTCCAGTCTTGGAAACTAATACCACTCCAATGCCGACTCCTTTGAAATTGACTGCTCCATCAAAGAATAGACTCCAACCATCATATTCTTAGGTGATGTCTTCTCCTACGAACATGACTTCTTCATCGGGGAAGTAGGTGTGAAAAGGTTCATAGTGATCTCCCACCGGATTCTCGGCCATAAGATCAGCCAAGGCTTGAGCTTTCACTGCCTTTTGAGTGACAAAAGTGATGTCGAATTCGCTGAGCAGCATTTGTCATTTAGCCAGCTTTCCAGTAGGCATTGGTTTTCGGAAGATGTACTTAAGAGGGTCCCATCCTTGATATCAGCAACGTTGAATAGGATGTCAAGTAGTGCCTTAACTTTTGTGCTATCCATGTTAACGCACAACACGTGCGCTCCAGCAATGTGTACTTGGCCTCATAAGGAGTGAACTTCTTGCTTAGATAATATATGGCTTTCTCCTTCCTCCCAGTTGAATCATGTTGTCCCAATACGCAACCAAAGGCCGAATCTACCACAGGCAGATATAAGATCAGAGGTCGCCCAGGCTCAGGATGGACCAGCACAGGCGGGCACAACAAATATTCCTTGACCCGATCAAATGCCTTTTGGCAATCCACTGTCCACTCGATCGCTGCGTCTTTCTTCAACAACTTGATGATTGGCTCACAGATGACGGTAGATTGTGCTATGAAACGGCTGATGTAATTGAGCCTTCCCAGGAAGCTCATAACCTATTTCTTGCTTCTTGAGGGGTGGAAATTCTTTGATGGCTTTGATCTTGGACGGATCCAGCTCGATACCCCTTCAATTGACGATGAAACCCAAGAGCTTCCCTGCCGGAATAGCGAAAGCACACTTTGCCGGATTTAGCTTCAGATTGTACTTTTGCAAGCGGTTGAAGAACTTGGCAAGTTGTCAAGATGCTCTGAACTTTTCTTTGATTTGATGATCACATCATCCACATAGATTTCAATCTCGCTGTGCATCAGATCATGGAACATAGTTGTCATCGCTCTCAGGTAAGTTGCCCCAGCATTCTTCAACCCAAATGGCACGACTTTGTAGCAATAAGTCCCCCATGATGTAGTGAAAGCTATCTTCTCGGCATCCTCCTCATCCATGAGTACTTGATGATAACTGGCGAAACAGTCTACGAAGGATTGTAGTTCATTTTTTGCGCAATTGTCAATCAGGATGTGTATGTTTGGTAGTGGAAAGTCATCTTTCGGACTGGCTCTATTCAGATCTCTATAATCTACACAAACCCGGAGTTTTCCATATTTCTTTCACATTGGGACAATGTTGGCCAACCAAGTTGGATACTTGACCGTTTTCAGAATTGAGCTGCTTAGTTACTTCTTCACCAATTTTCAACAGAACTGATGACTTGAAAGTTCGGGCCTTTTGTTTGACTGGCGGAAAGCCCGGATTGATAGGTAATTTGTGAGCTACCACGTCCGTGCTTATGCCAGTCATATCATCGTATGACCAGGCGAATACATCCTCATACTCCTTAAGAAACTTAGTGTACAACTTTTTATCCTCGGCATCGAGATGCACACTGATCCTTGTCTATTTCACAGTTTCCTCATCTCCTAAGTTTATCACCTCAGTCTCCTGAAGGTTTGGCTTAGGTTTGCTTTCGAATCTTTCGAATTCTTCTTGTGTAGTTTCATCAAAATCATCGTAATCAGCTCTAGCTTCTCCAAGCTCCTTGTTTCATTACACGTTGTGATTGTGGACTCAATGGAATTATTAGAATGAATTATGAAAAAGTGAAATATTGAAAAATTAAAATATTAAAGCAAAGAGTTAAACGGGAAATAATGCGATATTTTATATATGAATCCTTGCAAAACAAAGTTTCTAGGGAAACATGTGCAATAGGAAAGGAAAATGCAAACTCCACGATTCAGAGTCGGGTTTTATTTTTGAAAGCATAAAAATAGGTTTTATCCCCTCAGCTCTACCAAGGTCCACGGTAAGCTCGGGTCCAGTTGCTGATCCAGTTGTTCAGTGCTGCTCCAGATTCAGCCTTTGTCAGTCCGAGAGGTTCAATATGTTCTTCCAGGATCACACAGCAGTCTTCATTAGCTATGAATAGATTTTTCATTCCTGCTTGTAGATCCTCTTCAGCATCAACTACCTTCAGCTCCACTCCTTGTGCTGCGGACACCTCTCATTTTTGACCATCCAAGTATCAAGACGAGACGAAGATATGCAGGAGAGTTTTAGTGCTTTTCTTATTTAACTTGAAATCCAGCGACGCTTCTTCCATGCTCTTTTCATAGGTCACAATGTACCCTATGCCAGCCTTCTCATTGTCGGGCTTCATCACAATTTTGATTGGCTCGACCATACCCTCCAAGTTCTTGCCTAATCCTTTGCCCGGTTCATAGCCTTGCTTGATCATGATGCCTATAACCATGTCTCCAGGCCACTTTACAGGCTGTGGGAGTACATATGGCTCCTCGATCACCACCTCTATAGTTTCAGGTGCTTTAGGCATCCATACTTGTTTTCCCCTTGTTTCTTTAGAGATGCATTTCCAATTGGGACGAGCGTTGGGTGAGTACATTGGTCGCTTCTCAGTCTTAGCTGGTAGGGTCTCACGAAATTCTCGTGATGGAACTCCCAAGTCAGACATGGCTGGCTCCCAGACCAAGTTCCTTCCTTCGTAGCCTTTGCCTCGGCTATCCCAGACCAACTTGAGTTGTAATTCTTGCGACGTCCTCCTCGGGTGCCTTGTACTGCACCCACAAGCTCTACAGTATAGAACGTCTTCCCATCAAGAGCATTTCCTTCAATTTGCTGGTATGGTTTGCTCATTGTAGATAGAATTGTTCCCTTCACCAAACACTACTACCTCTTTCTGGTCCCATTCGAACTTCACGGTTTGATGCAATGTAGATGGCACCGCACCAGCCATATAGATCCAGGGCCTTCCCAATAGCAGATTGTAGGAAGCTGAGATATCCATGACATGGAACTCAGCAGTGAACTCCACAGGACCAACCATGATAGTTAGGTCGATCTCCCCAATGGTGCTCCTTTGTGACCCATCAAACGCCTTCACCTTCATGTCACACTCCCTTATTTTGCTTTGGTCAATTCCCATTCCTTTCAAAGTGATGAACAGGAATATATTCAAACCGGAACCTCCGTCGATCAGAATACTTCCTACGAACCACTCTTTGCACTTGACAGTGACGTGCAAAGCTTTGTTGTGATTCAACCCTTCAGGTGGTAGCTCATCTCCATGATAAGCAATTCAGTTGGCCTCCATGGCTTGTCCAACCATACTAGCCAGGTTTTCGACTGAAGTGTCCACCGGAATGTGTGATTCATCCAACACCTTCATCAAAGCACTTCGGTGACTCTCCGACTTGAGGAGCAGGGCCAAAACAGAGATTTCTGCTGGAGTTTTGCCCAAGTGCTCAATTACGGAATACTCCTTTTCTTGTAGTTTCTTCCACAATCCCTAGGACTCTTCTTCACTAATGCCTCGTCTTTCTTGAACAAGATGCTCGGGAGTGTAGATCCTCCCACTCCTAGTCATCCCTTGTGCAGCAACAGTCTCAGCTATAGACTTGTTCTTCTTCTCCCTTTCATAGTCCCAGGGCACCGCCTTGTCGCTATATGGTGGAATCACATCGTCATAGAATTTAGGAGCCACTTCAACCTCAATGGGCTCTGGTGCTGTGACAGCTTGAGCGACTGAAGCAGTTGCTGGCGCTTTTTCTTTTGCCTTAACGATAGTCCCCTCGAAGCTGCATTCCTCATCCAGTTCGATCAAGTTTACCCTATTGTCTCCATGATTAGGCAAAGGGTTGTGCACATTTGGAGTCTTCAAGTGTATCACCTTTTGGTCTGGTGATACCTCTTTCATGTTCGAGACTAATTATTTAATGTCGAGTTTTACTTTAGGTTTCCACCTCTTCAGGGTAAAGATTAGTAAAGAATAAATTTTGGAGGAAAAATTTGACAGAGGTGAAGTGTGAATCACCATGACGTTTGCATGCCCATTGGTTTTCGCTCAAGGCAGCCAAGAACATCCACGATCTTTCTTCCCTTGGATTCGTATCAATAATGGCTTGCACCTAGGCAGTCAAATTCTCTGGAAGAGTAATTAGGATTGTCTCAGCTGAAGAAATCGAAGCAAAAAATTAGAAATAAAGAATTGTGAAGAAAGAAATTATTGTAGGCAGCGAAGCAAATACGTACGTGTTCGGTTCCACCGCTTGGGAAAACCAGGCCTTGAGGATAGAAGGTTAGTTGGCAGGAGAACAAAGTGATCGTTCCATCCACGATCCTCTGTGTCCTCACCTTTCGTGATCAACGAGAATTTATCTCGCTTGTTGAGTTGAACAATCCAATCTTTGTGCAGCGTTCGAGAAAAGATATAGATGAAATGATGGAAAGTAAAAGAGACACATGCCCTCTTGCTTAAGTAATCAATACACTGTACGACCCTCCAGAACCCGGGGCCAATTTGAGCTATGCACAAATTGTAGGTTCGGCAGAAAGTGTCCACAACTTTGTGGATGGGTAAAGTGAATCCGATTGTGAAGGGGTAAGTGTACACGAAGGAATTTCCCTCCACTCTATCATAGGTATGGCTCTCCGGGGTAGGGATACTAACTAGGACCTCGGGGCCCCATTTGCATTCCTCCCGAACCAAATTTATATTGGCTTGTATAATCAAGCTCGGTGTGTTTTGAACTGGTATATTTCTATTCCTTTTAGAATCTGCCTTGTTTTGGTCTTGCATTTTAAAATCGTTTGAATGATCCAACTTCGCGGGTATGACATGGTGAGACTCGAGTTCTTTCAAAGTGGATTTCTTTTTCTTGCGTTTCGAAATTTCTGCCTCGACATCATTACAATTGCCAGTTTCCTCAGTGATATCTTCTTCTTCGTCAACAGCGGTTTCTTCAGCGACGTTACGGTTAGTAGTGGCTTTGCGCCGCTTTTGTCCTGAATTGTTCGACTGCGACGTTTGGTCGTTATTTTTTCTAGAAAAATTGAAAATTTTCTTTTTAAAGAAGAGAAATTGCTTGGAGAAGATTACTGTTGATAATGAAGGTAAAAATGAAGAAGAAGAGGGGGTAAGTGGAGCTATATATAGGGAGGAAAGCCATCATTATGTTTATATTGGGAAAGAGAAACGAAGAGTCATATCCAATCAACGGACGCCACATGTGATGGATGGGAATACGGAGTGACAACAACCATTTTTGAATTTTATGGTGCATGTATGGCCACATCGACTTTCCGCTCAAATTCATTCCACTCCTCGGAAGTTCTGTCAACTAATCGAGGAGTGGGGGGACTATCTATATTGAGTGAAAAATTAATAATGGCTCGGGCCCAGTGCTCGAGGCAAGTATCAATGAACACTTGTTGAGTTAACTCCTCGAGGAGAGAACCGAAGGCAAGATGCATAGGCAAACTTTGGTGAAGTGCATGCCTCGGGCATCCGGAGGCTTGGTTCCCGGAGGCGATTGATACAACTCTTGGAGAAGCCATTATGCTTAAGTGCAGTTAATTTCGTAACCGTTGCCCATTCTGGCTGTATTAAGGAGAGAGATCATGGGTTGTCCATAATCAATATGAGAATAATGGCTATAAAGTGTACTTATTGCCTTAGTATCTTTGTAAACTATCAATAACCACTTTGTAATCATGGAAATGCATTCAGAAATAAATTAAGAAAAGCTCATATTCTTGTTCCACTATGTTTACTTGTCTTGTTCTTGTTAATTACAACTTTGATACAAATAATTGCTTGTTAACCTAAAATAAATTCGATTGATTGTCCTAATCAGATTTAGGCCAACACAACAATCAATCATTTAAACAAAAAATAGTCTGCAAATAATCAAAATAAGGTACATAAAATATAGATAAGAAAGAAACTGCTTGGGTACATGCTTCCATAACTAGTATACACTCCAAGTTAAACATTTTCCCATGAGCATTTTGCATTTTCCATCGGTCTATTTTAAATGCCTTTCTAAGGTTGTGACATATTAATTAAGAAATGTAGTTAATTACATGAATTAAAAAATTTATTTCCTTTATAGTCAAAACATAATTTATTATAGTAAAAACGAGTCGAAAAGGAAATACTTCCTTGATGTTTTAAATAGCACTAATGTTATGAACTATTTTTTAAAGGGTAGAAAGGTACACTCCAAATGACCCAAAGCAAGTAGCTGTATCATTGGTCATGTTGATATGGATTCCCGGTCGTCTATCCTTTCAAATAATAATACCACAGCATCCTATTTAAATTTATGAGTAACTATACCGACATTATAAAAATAAGATTTTCGAAACATGCAATACAGAATAGATGATAAATTTTCATAATAAAATCCTCTCACTAAAATCATACAGTATAAAATTAAATTATTTCAAAATAAAAGGGTATCATTTTTTGTTACAGTTAAAATGAAAAGAGTGTAGCAATTAGCAACGAGATATCCTCGTATGTTATTTCGCGGTGCTACATCCCTTCTTCTACAGCCACGTCCCACGTTACGTGCACTATACACCCGTCATCCTGCATGTCCTCTTTATCAAAGCTTTCATCCATATCTATTCGGAATTGGGGATGGATAAAAAAGAAATCAATATATGAAGACATTTATAACAATAGTATACATACATACATATAATATTATAAATTGAACTGAGAGTAATAAGAGTATCTTCACAATCGTTGAGTAGCTGTTTGGGTGCTTTTCATCAAACAAAAGAAAGCATAGACACAAACTTAGAATGATAGTGTTGAGGACGAGACCATTAGGGTTCATTTTACTTCTCCTAATTTCTGTTTCTCTTACACTTGCAACCGTATCTTTGGGTATTAAAGACCCAGAATTAGAACAATGTAAACACCAGTGCAAGGTCCAAAAGCAATTCGATAAACATCAGAGAAAAGAGTGCGTTGAAATGTGCAAAGAATATGACCGTGAGAAGAAAAGGAGAGAACGTGAATAAGGCGGTGTTAGCAAAGATAATGATAGCTACTACAATAACAATAACAAGTACTACAATTATATTAACAACGATTTGATGGATCATGGGGATCCCCAAAAAGAATACATGAATTGTAAGAAGCAGTGCCAAAGAGAATCCCATGAAGGGCCTCTCTCTCAACGTCAGTGCCATAGGAGGTGCGAGGAGCAGCGCCAAGAGAGCGGAAAACATCAGGGAAAAGGAGGAGATCTTTTGAAAATATAATTTTGATTTTTCTAGAAACTATTACTGTGTGTTTACCTTAGCATTTTTGTTGGGACTTTTGCTGTTAGTTAGATGCTGTTAGTTAGATGCATTTCTATGTTTTCTAAGGTAACTAATTAGATCCTTATGTGTATAGAATTAGCTATTATATGTGAGTTTAGAAGTTTCTTTCGTATTTATAAAAACCTCCCTCGTATTAAAAACTCCATTTGTTTATCGAAGAATGGAGTATTCCACAGAGCATCAAAGTGATTTTCTTGTTTATTTTTTTCCTTTTAGGTAACTTGATAGAAGTAAAATGGAAGAAATTAATTAAACTAATAATTAATTCTAGCCAAAATTTATGTAGATTGTTTTATGTAGGTACAATGTGATGAACCAACCGGAGAGCATATTCGAGAAGAGCTGGCTAGCATTTGGTGTTCCAAAGCCGGAAAGCGTACTAGCTTTTTGAGTCGCAAAAGGACCCTTGCTTAGTATTATTTATATTTGTAGTAAGATAATATTATATTATTAAGAAACAAAAGAAATTTTCTTTTTTTTTAAGAAATTCTTAATTTCTAGAAAGAAGAAGGAAGATAGTGCAAAGGCCTTCTCTTTCCGCCTGCACAGGAAAGGCCTCATCTTTCTGCTCTTTCCGAAATGTTGAATCCCATGTAAAGTTTTGCTCATCCCGAAATGACCGAATTTCATGTAGTTTTTTAAAGTCAGTAAAATTTGAACCGGCCATATAAGTCGTGCGGTTGGTAATAGGGCAACTAAAGAAAGGTAACTCAGGACAACACTGACATAGATGGAGGCCACAACACTGACATAGATGGAGGCCACAATCGAAGGCAAACAGATCATGTAAGATAATGAAGGTTTCAACTAACCTAAAAAAACAACCAACTTGTTATCAGGAAACCACCGGGAATCAACTCGAGTTAACATTGGATTACATGCCTGAGGACTAGGGGTGGGCACTAAACCGAAATACCGAACCGAACTAATTCGGTTTTTCGGGTTCGGTATTTCGGTTCGGTTCGGTTCGGTCCTAAAAATTTTGAAATTTCGGTTTGTCGGTTCGGTTTTCGGTTTTTTTTTTTTTTTTTATTATACATATGCCATGTATTTCCTAAATCTCTAAGAGTGTTTAAGAATTTTCAAAATTTAATAAATATCAAGTAATACTCCTATAGTCCTATTTGACTTATATATACAATTTTAGTTTTTTAATATCAACTTTCACTGATTGTAACTCCGCCATGATAATACCATACTGTACGAAGGGGGTGAATAGTTTCATTTCCTGTAATTAGTCATACTTTGTACTAATTTCTTTTAAGCTAAAAGAAATTGAAAAAATAAGAAAGTGAGAAGACCAAATTATGGTGTGGTCGAGGGGATCAAATTATCCTAGTTAGTCATAGGCTATAAATTTTTTTGTTCGGACTTTTTTTTTGGCATAAACTTTGGTTTAAACCGAAACGCCGAAGTACCGAACCGGAGTACCGAACCAAAAAATCGAACCGAATTATAAAAATTACGGATTTTTCTACACCTCAAATCGAACCGAAAACCGAAATACCGAACCGAAGTTTCAAAAAATCGAACCGAAATACCGAACGCCCACCCCTACTGAGGACTAAAGAAAGACAGTTGTACCAGACATCAATATAATTTATATTGTCTAGCCGTATACAAATGCCTACGTCTACAATTTCTAAAGAGACAAAATTTATCCTAAGAGGGGCAGGTGTTTGAATGAAAATAGGGAACTAGAATTTAGGAAACAATGTAAGTACCCTATGTAATTATTTATGTTTGACTGATCATTCTCACTATTGCAAACGTCACCTTTACAAAGGAATATCAAGCATTGCTTTGACTCTTTTGGATCATTTAAAAGATTTCCTTTACTTCTTGTCTTATTTATTAACAAATTTACTTACGTTGTTTGGTATATGTTATTGCTATAACTAAGCTACACAACCTTAACCTTAAACTCTAGATATAATGACTTTATTGACCTCACCAGGAAAAAAGAAGTTTTTCAATTTTTTAATAAACCAAATTTTATATCTGAATATTCGGTTTGATACCCTGCTACTAATTCCTCTTCTGCTTCTGGTAAATCAAAAGGTAATCTTTCACACTCGGCTAGAGAAAAAATTAGAAAAACGATAAACCCGATGGGTTGACGCCACAAATTCCACCCCCAAAAACCATATAATCGGTTAAAAGATAAATAGACTTGATATAACTTCTTGTTTTTGGCCACTTAAATACAAATCAATAGCTATTGCTTAAGTCCAGTTTTAGCATAAACAATAGTTTAATGGGTTGAAAGAGAAGTAGTGATGACTAAGAAGCCACTATTAAAGATCAACTCTGTTGCAATGGCTTACTTAGCAACAGTTTTACAATCGTTGCAGTAGATGGTCTATTGACATTGTTACAACCTCCTTTTTTTTCTTTTTTGAAAAAAATTAGAGAGTCAATTAGGTGTTTTACCTAGCAGCCATATTTATCAACAATAAACAAAATAAATCTTATCTTTACAAGGTGAACGAAATATGAACTTGATAGAACTAAATCATCATACCTGGCTAAGGATAAAGTAGCAATAATCTAAGTATCACGCCTATCCCAATGAAATGAGCATCATACAATACTAATATCACTGCTTGAGTTAGGTAGCATACGTTGACAATGTGCTTGATAAAAAAGAGCCAACTAGCTAGTTGTAAAATAGTTACTACTAAGTCTAAGAGGGAGGTTCCTCCTTCCTCTTACTTTTTCTCCTAATTTTCCTCTTACTTTTTTACTAACAAAATCCATGCACGCCTACTGTCACACCATATTTTTTCCAAAAGGTGGTGACTAGTAAAGGTACACATGTGTTATTAAGAGAATTTGGAGTCGCCACATGACAAGTTAAAGGTGCGCCAAATTAACAAAATAAGTACCTTGAAGTACCTATGATTCGTAAATGGTCTGCGCCAGAGTTTCAGATAAAGATCTCAGGTGACTCTTAGGAAAGTTTTAGGCACCCTCGAGTCCTATGCAAATGCAATTGCTTTTTGACACATTTCAGCTATTTGGAAATTGTTTGTTGTTTATTGCCAAATTATTTATTACGCTTTGATTTTTTAAAACCAAGTAGCCCACGGGATATACTTTAGAATAAATTGACTTTTTAATTTTTTTTTATACGTAATAAGATCACGGATTAGCTTTCACAATTTATTTCTCTTTTTCTTAATAAGCACATCACAAATCAAACTTATCGTTATGCTTAATCGTATGAGTCTTCTCACCCTACTAATTTACCTAATCATTAAATAAGTCTTTAAGTACAATTTTCATGTTTACATTATGTTTGACCAATTTCGAATTTCCATTATAGCAGCAAATCGCTACAAGCCAACTTTGATCGGTGAATTACAAAATTGAGCTAAAAAGCACCCGGTCTTAATTTGCTAAGCTGTTTTTTTGTAGTCTTTAAAACCGAAGCACATTTTAATTAATAAAACTTGAAAAGTCGAAATACCCTTTCCTACAACAAAACACCCACTACTCAACGAAACAAACGAACTTCACCAAACGAACGTCCAAACTCTCTCTCCTCCTCAAACGAACGAACTTTTAGCTCCAGCGACGGCATACGTCGGTGAGTGGCGGCGAGTTTTGTGAAAAAATCAACAACTCCGGCAATAAATCGGGTAACTAGCAAAAATTCCGGTATATTTACCTTTTTTTAGGAGTTACATACGTTTTCGCTTGATTTTATAACAAACCAAAAACTACAAAACGAGTTACAGTAATTCCGGCAACATTACTTTCGTCGAAGGTAAATAATGTCGAAAAAATCATATAAAAAGTTATTTTTGAAGATATGCAGATGATTGGTCGTCATTACATCTAATTACGTACTTTTAGTATAAATAAAATAATGACAGATTAGCTTCAAGCATGATACTGTAATAAAGCTTTGATATTTGATAAGATTGAATTACTGACGAATCAACATAGGATATATGTATTTACATATTGATAAAAAACAATAAGTGATGACTAATTTGGAAGAGTTACAGTATATCGATATGTAAATTTTATTTTTGAAGAGTTGGAGACGCTTCGTCGTCGTCATGTCCTTTGAGTTTAGAGAAAACAATGAAGATTTACATAAATAAACTGGTTTAGATACTTTCACATTTGTTATCAGAAACTATCTAAAAACTGGTTTAGTATTTGGTGGAAATGAACTGTTTTCAAAATAGGAGAATTTACATGTAACACTCACTTGCTTATTTATCTCATATGTTAGTACTTTATGCGTTCGTTAAATGTGATAATTGTATTTTTTGTGCTCACTTATCGTATTTGTGATTTTAGGAATGGTGCGGATGAATTCGAGACAAGAACAATCAAATTAGAGTTAATGAAGAGTTGTAAGCTATGGTCTTCCAAGAAAGCCCTGAAGAGTTGGAAGCTATACTGGGAGCAAGGCTTCAGCGAAAGCCTTGAAAAGTTGGAGGCTATAGTGGAAGCGTGGCTTCCACGAAAGCTCTGAGGCTGACGAAACACAAGTTTTCCCAACTAGATTAGGCTTTGGTTTAGCTTATCCTAGCACTTTATAAACACTATAAAACCTCATTATTTTGTTATTTTAGGGGGAGGTCGGATTTCTAGAGCAAGTTTTAGAGTTCTTACACATTGAACCAAGGGTTTAATTCCTTTTCATCATCTATTACAATATTTAATCTTTCTTCCATGAATTCTTGTGTTATTATTATGAATATGCATAGCTAAACATATCGTTCTAGGGTTAGAACAAATATACGAAGGTTGATGTTTGAAAGTTGATTTCTTCCTATTGATTTACCATTACGGATTGTTATTCTTTCTTGAGCCTAATTGTTTGGTTATCAGGGCCATGTAATTGAACACTATCTACGGTTTACAAGTTCAACTCGAAAGAGGAAACTTGTGAACACAAATAAGAAAGAATAGGGCTTGATTGTGAACCTGGGCATCAGGAAATCGATTTGTGGGTAGGATAGACATATACCTATTCGCCTGGCTTAGCTAAATACAGAGTTTTTTAATACATGCATGTGATTTAATTCCATAGAAATATAGGTGTTAGAGTAGCTTGCATAGACTCGTGAAGAATCGACAGGTTTTCATGAATATAATTAACCTGTTAGTTAGCAATCTAGGAAATCAAGAAGTAGAATCAACTTGAAAACTCAACTGGATTGTTCGTAACTCTGACCCTGGACCATTCTCTTCTATTGATAACAACCTATAATTTGCTCTATTACTTGACTTCAGTTGCTTTCTTTTAATTATTTCATTTAGTTAGTAAAAATCTCAATCATTCGAAAAAGATCCCTGAATAGTTTTTAGGAAATTGTTTGCTAGGATTCAGTCGTAACAATAGTCCTCGTGGGAACGATACTCATCTTATCACTTTATTACTTGTCGACCACGTATACTTGCGTGTGCGTTTGGGAGCAACAATCGTGATACAAAATTCTAATAAAAATGATTTTAAAGGAAGTGCAGATAAATTGTCGGCAGTTTGTCCTAGTTACGTGCTTTGAGTTTCTTTGAAATAATGCCGGATTGACATTGTTATCAGAAACTGTGTATAAAATTATTTGATATATACTCTAATGAACTTATAATAAAACTGGAACGTTGCGGTTTGACATTCTTGCATAAGCTTTATAAACCTGTTTTTCTGTGTATTTTGAATGAACTAAATGTACTTATATATTAATTCTATGTCCAAAATAATAATGAATTATATCTCCATTGTATTTGCCATGCAGAAATGGAGACCATTGGCATCTATGTTGCATACAATGGAAAGTGGAATAAAGATAACAAATATGTTGATCATCAGACAAGAGTAATACCTGTAAAAACAGATATTTTATTTGACAAACTTGTTAACAAGATATCTGATGGTCTGAAATGTAATCGAAAGTTAAAAAAAATCTGGTTTGATACAAAACTTGAAACAAGTAAAGAAATGTTAGTGAGAAATGATAATGTTCTAGGAGACTGCATTTACTTCCTCCAGAACGACAGCAATTACAAGAACACGCGTCTAATTGTGGAACTCTGTGAAAATATGTATGTGCCTCGACAAAATGGTACATCATCGCTATATCCTCAAGAACAAGAGGGAGACTTCATTGCACAAATAGATAATGCTTTGGCAACTTATGAAGATGGAATGCAAATTCAAATTTTCACTCCATCGCCACCATCTGATGAACACAGAAGACAGTAGTAATCTTATACTAGAACAATTCACTGACCATCAGCTGCCGCTTTCTCCAGAACCAATTGAAGTAGAGGACACACAGACATCTAATGTTGATACTGAGAAAAGGAAGAAGAAGGGGAGAAAGAATATATCTAAACTAGTTACAGAGACAGTGCTATTAGAAATTAATGCAACACTTGATAAAATAAGGTACAAATCATTGTTTCTAGACAAAGAGAATTTAAAAAAATGTATATCCAATATTTCAATCATGCACCATTTCCGGCTCGTCGTAGAAACCTCAAACAGACACAGGTATTCTCTGAGATGCATCGATAAACAATGTAGTTGGCAGTTCTAAGCTACAAAAGGTCAAAGATTATGAGATTTTCAGGGTTATAAAGTTTGAAAAGGAACACAATTTTTCAATTGATTACATTAAACAAGACCAAAGGAATGCAACATCATCAATCATATTTGAATACATTACAGAGATGCTACGAAATCCAAAAAATGAAATTACATTGAATTTTGTCATAGGTGAGATGCAAAGGAGATATGACTTACAAATAGACTACCACAAAGCTTGGCGTTCAATACAGCATGCCCTTGGTGTCACAAGAGGAACCCCAGAAGAAAACTATGAAATCATAGCATCTTACCTCTACATGATGAAGTTGAGAAACCCTAGCACATACACAAGCATCAAAAGAGATAATGAGAAAAGGTATATTCCCACCCTCTCAGTATGACTTGTAGCAAATTCATGACTATTTTGTCAATTTCTACAGGTTTCTGTACATGTTGTATATAATACAAGATTTCCTAAGTAGAATATCAACAATACATCCGAAAATATTGCATTTCTCTTCTGTCTATCTATAAAATCATCCTGCCATACATTTGAAAAGGTAGCATTTCTCTTAAAACTATCAATAAAACCATCATGCTTGTCATTTTCTACAGGTTTTTGTACATGTTTTATGCATACAGAGCGTCAATTGAAGGATGGAAGTGATGTAGGCCTATCATAATGGTTGATGGAACATTTCTGAAGGGGAAATATAGTGGTGTACTCATCGTAGCAGTCTTTAAGGACGGGAACAACAACATATTTCCGTTAGCTTTTGGAGTTAGAAATTCTGAGAACAATGACTGCTATAATTGGTTCTTCACCGAGCTTAAAGAAGCAATTCCAACGCACTCAACTATGCCTATCCTCTCTTATCGGAACATATCAATTGCTAATGCAATTGCAAAGGTATATCCATAGTGCCAACATGGAATCTACATCTACCACATTGAAAAGAACCTCAAACATAAATTTTTTGGCAAAGAAGTCATAGGACTTTTCAATTCGGCAGCATGAGCATATAGTCGTACTGCTTTTGAAAAATACATGAAAGACATAGAAAGAATAGAAAAAAGTTGCTCAGTACATAAGTTAAGAAATGCCAAAAAGATGGGCTCGATAGTTCCATACATACAACCGGTACAACATGCTAACAATAAATAATGTGGAGTCAATGAACGTTGTTCTGAATAAAGCACGCGAGCTGCCAATATTGGGGATGATGGATTTCATACAAGCAAAGCTGCAAACTTGGTTTCATAACAGAAAATGTGATGCGCAAGGAACTTCTCATAGACTAACGGTTTGGGCGCACAAAGAATTGCTTGGAAAAGTTAAAGTTGCACACCAAATGGATGTAAGTACTTGTTTTTAAAAAATTATGTTATAAATAAATAGTTGATTTATTGCACACACAATAAATGCATTCACTCATACTTGGACAATTGCATTTGACTCGACAGATGAACCACAAAATAGATGTGAAGTCTGAGGTGAAGTATCAAGGTTTTGCATATGAAGTAAACCTCAAAGAAAAACTTGCACCTGCTCGGAATTTGAAATGAATGAGATGCCTTGCACACATGGAATTGCAGTAATCAACAAGAGACACCTTAAATAATCTACATGTTTCTCTAAGTGGTTCAACAAGGATATCTAGTTGAAAACATACGAAGAGGAAATAAATGTTGTAGGATACATAAGTATATGGGTCATCCCAGAGAACATCAAAAAAGACAACTAGACCTCCACTTGTAAGAATACGACCTGGAAAGAAAAGGAAAAAGAGATTCACGTCATCTACTGAAAACACCAGGAGCTATTTTCGGCGTGGACTATGCAAAAAATATGGCCACAACAAAAGAAAGTGCATATATTCTCCAGCTCACACTCCATGTGCAAGAAGGTACCGTAGAAAAAATGATGCAAGTTCATAATCTGCAGCTCAAAATTAATATATACAAAAATTCAATCAAGTTTATGTCCAATGCAGACACAAAAATGTACAGTATAGTAGACTGATATCATTTCTTTTATGCAAATTAAATTTGATTATTGTTACTCTTCTACATTCTTTGTTACATAACTATATTATACTTCTTTGTCATGAAATTATTTATCTTCAAATATTTGTTATTGACTAAGCGTTTAACTCTTTCACATTACTGCTATTATAATCCTTAGCGAAGTAAAATCTTAAAAACAATGAAAAATATCTCTTCAAGGTATCAACTAAACAATTAAATATATTATTCTTCTAAACAGGGCATGACCTTTGGCACTAACAAACTTTTTATAAACTTCCCAATCAAAATAGAAAATTTTTAAAGTTTCAAATGAATCGCTGCCTCATTGTCAGCGTTAAGCACACTATACACTTCAGTTTGTAGATACACAAACTACAAAATGATGCTGGATTGTCACCATTTATAGTATATACAAGTTAATTTTTTTAAAAAAATAAGTTGATGCAGGAATATAATGACACAACTTAAGGTAAATGTAAAAATTAAATTTGTGATGACATGTACCAGAAATAATGGCGGAGTGACTTTATACAATTTTTTTGAATAAGTTAATGAACCATTAAATATTTAACCATTTAACATATATACATTCTTGAAATATTAAATAAATTGATGTCAAACCGTCATCAATTAACGAATTTAGATTACAATAGAAACAATAAATGCTGACGTATTAGGTTCAATTTTTTAATAGTTACATTAGTAAATAAAATCTCAATAACAGATCAAAAATATGTTTGAAGTATGAATCAAACACTAAAATAATTTAAACAATAATTAATAATAGTAAATTTTTCATACTACATGACTATTAATTAAATTACCAATAAAAATAAACATGATTCGAATCTCAAATTAAATGGCAATGATTCGTCACTAATTTAACTTAATGGATACTTCATATAGATGTTATACAAATAAAAAATAATGCCTTATTGGCATAAATTATAAAATAATTACTATATTGAAAAAACTACTGATATGTTTATTTTTAAACTTCACACATAACTCGATGCAGAAATCATAAAGATAAGAATGATGACCGTTTCAAAGCACAATTTTTATTGTGGAAAATATGTCAAAATGACTACTTTTTAACTTCCCAAGATAAGAATTAATTGATATTAAAAATTTTGAAAAACTGACAGTTTCAAAATTTATATATAAATACATACATTTTGTTCGAAAGCCATACACACAATCTTAAACAAATCAATTATCCTCTTCCTTGCATTATCAAAATTTCTTCACAAACTACAAACACAAATGGAAAATTACCAAAACGGAATTGTTGCTAACTGCAACCAGCCCAACCAAACCATAACGAAAATTATGGAAATCTATGTTGGGAGATTGCTTCTTTACAAATGGACATCACTGCAATGAACCATAATATGGGCCGTTTGACTGCTGATACATAGAGTATAAGGCATGCATTCAATCAGCGCATTGAGTGTATTGAAGGAATGCTTACTGCACTCCTTCTCCAATACGAGATGAATCCGGAGCAGTTTGATACTCTTCCAAATTCTCCCAATGCTGACAATTAGTTATATATATTTTTCTAATATATATTATTAAGCATTATATCTAGTACTTTTGTTTAAGCAGTCTGACTATGGTTATTGTATTTTGTTTCTTTAATTATGAAAGAAACTATCAGATTTATGTGTTAACTTGATCATACTTCTATTACATCTGAAAACTTTCACCTACAGTAAAACTGACTGATTTATAATATTACAAATAAATCTATGAACATATTGTAACGAAATAAATCACTAACACTTAAGCTCAAACTTTCAAACGAAAATAAGTGTTAATTCGTTTCCTTGCCAGTATAAAAGTAAGTAAAAATTTAAATGAATTAATGCTGGATTGCCAACACTTAATATTTAATTTCCTTATTAACTTAAAAATGAAATAACGCCAGATTAGCTCCAACTGCAGACAGTTAACAAATCTCAAAAACACAACCAAAACGGTTGTCTTTTCCTTCTCAAGACAGAAATACTCAAATATTAACGAAATTTAAATATAAGAAATCCAAAGGTCATAAATGTTCAACTTTCCAAAATTCTCTACAAATATAACTTATTTCTTTGTAAATTTATAAAATTTATCTTCCTCTTTTCATATTCTTACTAAAAATATTGATGAAAAATAACCAGTGTGCAACTGTTCCACATATCATATCTGTCCCACCCCAAACAGTTCAAATTCAAGAAATTAACAGCATGAAGTGCCAAACTTTTACTATGAAACTGCAACTTGAATCAATCAGGAAGGATATGAACAACTGAAAAAGGATATGCTGATTCTTAGAAGAATGGTTCATAACCAGGGTGAAGAGCAGGAAAGAATAACCAATTGTGTGGATCATATGATTAATGCACTCCTTTTCCGTAACCACATTAATCCAATGCAATTTCAAGATTCTCCACCAACTTCTACAAATTCTTAAAGTTCTGAATATTAGATATATATGTGCATTTCAAATGTCTATATTTTTAAGCATTTTAAGTTCAATATGAACATTAGCAGTGTGAATGCTTTTATGATATATGGTTTTGTATAAATATCAATCAAATATCCTATTATATATTATAGTAACTACAGTGTACTTGAAAAAATGTAGATATTATCTTCATTTGCACTGTCAAACAAAGAATCTAAGGAATACAGAAGTAACAAAAATTTTATAACATACTGCAAAATACAAAGTAAGAAATAATTTCATTGAAACGACCTTAGGTAGTCATTTCGGGAGTTAGGACTCCGATTGACATGCCGATATTTTTAAAATATTCATAAGGTCCATTAGGACCTGTTTGTAAAATTTGAGCTAAACCGGACTTTGTTTGGTAGGTATCGGAAGAAGGTATCAGTTTTCGTTGACTGTGAATTTTAAAAAGAGGTTTTTGAGCTCGAGTTTTGGCGAATGAGCTCCTATTCAAAATTCGAAAGCGCCGTTAGATTCGTATGATTATTTGTGACCTGTGAACTTTCGAAAGTGAATTTCGAGGTCGTTCGGCTAGTTTCCGCTAAAATGCCGAAAGTTAAAGAAGTTGATCTTTTCGTTTTAATTCGCATCTTGAGTTTCTGGAATCCGATTTGAGATCTGGCTTAGCTAGTACGTCACATAAATTTAGTATAACCTGTATGCAAAAGTTGGAATTATTTTGAATATCGTAGGGTACTGTTTTAATTTTCGTTAAGAAAAGAAAATATAAAAGTAAAAAAAATAAAAGAAAAAGGAAATGAAAAAGTTAAAGTCGGTGATTAAGGATATACATCCTTACTTTTCAAGTTAAAAGAGCGGAAAGGAATGAGAAAGAGAAAAATAAGAAACACAGGAACAACAACGAACGAGAATGAAACATGCGAAAGAAAAAAATGCCGGAAAATAGAGAAAGGAAAGGAAAAAGAGCAGAAAAAATTAGGATTTTTACCCTGAAACATTCAGGTAATGATCTTAATGCATTATTTTAGTTTATTACGTATGTTTAAATATATTTTGACGGTAAAAATTGGGATATTAGACATCGTTTTAATAAATTCAATTAATAGATTAAAGGATCAATTGGACCCCAATAATGGAATTGATTATACATTCGTACTCAGTGAGTTACTGGCAATATATAAATGTAATTTATTTAGGGTTTGGTTATGTGACCTTAAACCCTGTAAATAGGCCTGGCCTACGTATTGCGCATGCGAATAAGGTATCAGGTTCCTAACTGGATTGCCCTAAGATATGAGGAATGAAGCCTTTAACCTAATTTGATATATTTTCTGCTTATTGAATAATCATGATCGTTTGGCAGTGAATCCAAAGGATAAAGTGAATGTTGAGTAGCACTTTGAAATAAGGTAAGTGTTTGTATCTATTTCTTTGGAGGCCCTTGGCCTCGTGGATAATCTATCACGTGTTCCTTACGTGTGTAGCTGCCGATATGCGTACTCATTACGCCTTAGCTTTGGATTCACATTATATACTATATGTTATGTCATGTTGTTGGTATTGCATTGAAGATCTGAGCATTGTACTCTGGCTGTGAGTTGACATATACTTTCTGGCTGTCGATGAGAGTCCCGCGCTGGCGATGGGTTATTATTTCATCATGTTGCATTCATATGCATTATATTGCATACATATTGGGCAGGAGAATTCCGCCCTAGGAGCAGGAGGATTCTGCTCCTTACATCATATTGAGGGTAGGAGGATTCCGCTCCATCTATTTGGCACATGTGACACCATTGCATCATACTGCATTCATCCCATTTCACTACACTGCATGCTGACTATTGTGTGATTATCATGCTGTGTTTTGTGTCTGCGGTATGTATACCATATTGTGGACATAATTCAGTTTGCCTATATATTTTTGGCTCATATTCTGGGTTGTATGCCGCAACAGTATAAATATATGGATTGGGTTGCACGCCGCAACAATAATTGCATATAATAAGATGTATTTCAGATTGTTGATATGTTCTGGATATCTATATGTTCTGTCTATCTTATGTTCCTGGTTGTTTATGAGAGTTTTGGTTCCGTACGTATTTCAAGTTATTATCTGGCTCTATTTTTTTAATAATTTAAATAAAAGGAATTTGGTTTATCTGCTTCTCTTCTCCTTGGCTAGCTATCCTATTCTTTGATGTGGCTAGTCTGCCCCACTTATTGATTCATTTTGACTCACCTTTGTTTGTTGTTTGTTTCTTGTCTATTTATTTCATTTCGGAAGGGTTGCTCCATGATTGGGTTCGTCACGTTGTTCAGGAGCGAAGACGGCTTCAGCTGTCAGGGTGAGCTAGCTTTTATTCCGGATGGCCACCAGTTTATGGTTTATTATTTCAGTTGCATTTTTCTACCTTCAGGAGGTATCTGTCTTCTTTTGTACTCTTAGATGTCTAGTCTGGATAGCCCTAAACCTAGATGTTGGATAGTCAGCTGTAATTTCATTTGTACAGCTTAGAGGTATCAGTATGTCTTTGCTTTTTCTAAGTCTTGTTCTTATTTATAAATTGGATTATATTTATTTTCCTAATTCAATTGGTAAGGGTTCGCCCGACGGGTCTAGGGGAGGATGTCGGGTGCCCGCACAGCCTAGCCAGATTTCGGGTCATGTCAGGTTGTATCAGAGCCTGGTTTAGAATCTATCCAGACTAAGACAGTTTCTAGTAGAGTCTCGCTGATGGGTACGTAGATGTCCGTACTTATCTACGAGGGGCTATGATGGCATTTAGGAAGTTTCACTTCCGTCTTTTCTGATCGTGCGTCGGTCTAGAATGCAAAAGTATTTTTGTTAATTCGTTCGTGGTAGTTGTGAACCCTCAAGCGACATATCAGCAAATGGTAGGAGTTCAGGACGGTGTAGTCTAGCCTGGGGCTAGAGCTATTCAAGCCCCAAGAGTTGTGGATCGTGCTGGCGATCCAGTCGCGCAGGCCCTAGCTGTACGGGCTCGCGATGGAAAAGAGAGCAGGGCCTTGTGGTTCCCTTGGCTCTCTACGATGCTTTTGCGAGAATCTTGGCGACACATATACCACAAGAACCTATAATTCACTAGGCAGCTTATCAGGTCGCTGCATATGCAGATGTTCGGACTTAGGGGGCTCTTTTTCCAGTTCCTGATGTTGCCCCAATAAATTAAGTTCCAGAGACAGCATGTGTTGTGCCTCTAGTTATTCTGGCTAGTTAGTTAGCCTGAATAATGGCTCGGTCTGATTGTCCGAAGAGGCTGCGTTATTCTACCTAAATTAACTTTCTGATGTTATCCTGTGTAAGTTTTTTCTAAAATAAAATGATGTCAGCGTATCATTCAGGCTCTTGATTATATCGAACTGGATGGTGTTGATTATTCTGCTTTCCAATTTCAAGGGTCCAGCCTTGAATTGGTGGACCGCTCTCTTATTATCTAACTTGGTTAGATTTTTCTCGTAGATTCATGAAAAAGTTCCTTTCGCGCAGCGAGCGAGATGAAAAGAGTCGCCAATTTGAATTGATTGGATGGGTAGCTTGTCGGATTTTAGAGTATTAGATTAAGTTCTTTAGGATGGCTGGATATGTACTAGAACTAGTCCATGAACCTTCCGAGAATGTTCAAAGATTTATTGGTGACCTTTCTTCTTCCTTGAGGTCCTAGATGGCTCGAGAGATTGAGGTCAGGACTTCATTTGATATCATTGTTGATATTGCTCAGAGGTATTAGGCATACCATAAGTTAGAGCGGGAAGAGTTAGAGCGGGAGAGCAAGAGATCCTACGGCCCTGGTGGGCACCATGGTACCTCATTTGAAGGTAAGAGTTTTGATTATTTTGGGAGGTCACCAGCCAGGTCATCTCAGCTTGTAGAACGTAATTCTCAAAGTGCGCTAGTAGTTCATCAACATAGACTCAGTTTTCTCTTTGTAGCTATCAATAATCTGTCCAGTTTCCATTTTCATCGAAAAGGTGTTATCACTTTCGTGAGTCTGGTTATCCTTTGATGAGTTTTTCCTTACTCCAGAAAGTAGGCAGTCGTCCTTTCTCTCGTCATCAGGCACCTGATCAGTCATAGGGGATTTCATTTAGATCTCAATCTGCCAGAGAAATTCCATGATTTAATAGAGGCCGATAGCATGGTGGTAATTGTTTTCAGAAGGTGATTATCAGGGTAGTGGCTCAGCTCAGCTGCAGAGGTAGTTCTATGAACTGCTAGTGTGGCAGGATGCTGAGGCATTCGATATAGTAGACCCAATTTTTTCGTCCTCCTTTATATGTGAGTAAGATTTGACTCTTCTGATCGATCTGGGAATGGTTTGTCTTATCATATTTCAATGGTTTCCTTAGATGTCATTTCTATTAAGAATCGGTTGCGGTAGAGGGGTGAGCTTCTAGTATGATTTATTTAGGGAATTTGTGAGACCCTACTAGTTTATCTGGGTTAAATGTGAGAGATTTGCGAGTAAGTGTCGGTATTGTCTGTTTGGCATCTTTTGGTGCTACTTTCTGTTGTTATGTCATGTCAGTCCACCTCTCTCTTTGGAATTCAGTATTGGTAGGATGATGGGATTCATATTTTTCACCATCATAAAGTGTCATCGTTTCTTCCGGTGTAAAGTGTAAGTAAATAATATTCGATCTATGTGTCTTCCTTTGGTTCAAGATGCTTGTAGAGTCATATTATTCTATGAGCTTATCTCGGTTATAAAAGGTTTTTTTTGGTAAACTGTCGGAGTTTCTTTCTTATAGGAAGGTTAAATTGGCATAGATGTTGTTCCATAAAGCCCATTTAATGTCTATTTCTTCAATTGCGATTCTTTTGCTAGCCTGACTCAGAAGTAATCTAGCTCTGGTAGCCAAGCAATAAGAAGATAAGCTTCCTGAAGTTCTAATTATTTCTATCCTCAGTCTCTTTCCATTTCTTCCTCGTCCGGAAATAGTGAGCTTGGGCAGTTAGTAGCCGCTTGTGATGTTCCCTGTGTTGAGCCAGAGTATGCATTAAGGTAGCCGGGTAAGCACATAGTTGTGTTTCAAGGCTACTAAGTGTAATGAAGAGTGTCGTCTGACTCATGAATTGAGCTATCGAGCGGTGGTGCGTGTGGTAAAGGTTTGAGAGTAGTGAACTCGAGAGATGCAGCTGTTTGGCAACTCGAAAGGGTAATTTGGTAGCTCAGAGCCGCATTCTGTTTTAGTTAAGTTTTCTTTAATCCAGTAGACTCTGGGAGGATGACTAATTCTATTCAAGTTAGCTGCATGAGTTTATGCTCTAAGTGGAGGAGTCTTCCTCCTATACAGAATGCTAAATCTCTAAAGAGTTGCTAAAGCGTAAGCTAATTCTTTATTTCATTGACCTATTCTATATCGAAAAGGATATTGACGAGGTGATTCGTCGGCGGAATCATGTTAACCCATTCAAAGTTTCGTGTATCTTTGTTTCGAAAATGTGAACTCTCTTCGTGATCGAGGAAGGATCAGCTTAGTCAGAATAAGCTGTGCAATGGTGTTATCATATTATCCAGATATATTTTATTCCAAAAGTACGATATGCGTGTTATAATTCTAATCCTGTAATCAGGAGATAATGCCCTTAGAGTAGCTTATGAAGGTCGTGCAAGTTTTCTTGTTATCTGTGCGAATTTTTCTTTAGACTTAGGCTCGTTCGAGGACAAACGAGAGTCTAAGTGGAGGAGAATGAAACGACCTTAGGTAGTAGTTTCAGGAGTTAGGGCTTCGATTGGCGTGCCGATAATTTTAAAATATTCGTAAGGTCCATCAGGACATGTCTGTAAAATTTGAGCTAAACCAGACTTCATTTTGTAGGTATCGGAAGAAGGTGTCAGTTTTCGTTGTCGGTGAATTTTAAAAAGAGGTTTTTGAGCTCGATTTTTGGCAAATGAGCTCCTATTCGAAATTTGAGAGCACCGTTAGATTCGTATGATTATTTGTGACTTGTGTGAACTTTCGAAAGTGAATTTCGAGGTCGTTCGGCTAGTTTACGCTAAAATGCCGAAAGTTAAAGAATTTGATATTTTCCGTTTTAATTCGCATCTTGAGTTTCTGGAATTCGATTTGCGATCCGTCTTAGCGAATACGTCACATAAATTTGGTATAACTTGTATGAAAAAGTTGAAATTATTTTGAATATTTTAGGGTACCGTTTTAATTTCGTTAAGAAAAAAATATATAAAAGTAAAAGAAACAAAAGAAAAAGGAAAAGAAAAAGTTAAAGCCGGTGATTAAGGATATACATCCTTACTTTTAAAGTTAAAATAGTGGAAAGGAACGAGAAAAAGAAAACAAGAAACACAGGAACAGTAACGAACGAGAATGAAACATGCGAAAGAGAAAAATGCCAGAAAATAGAGAAAGGAAAGGAAAAAGAGCAGAAAAAATTAGGATTTTTACCCCGAAACATTCAGGTAATGATCTTAATGCATTATTTTAGTTTATTACGTATGTTTAAATATATTTTGACGGTAAAAATTGGGATATAAGACATCATTTTAATAAGTTCAATTAATAGTTTAAAATGTCAATTGGGCTCCAGATAATGGAATTGATTATATATTAGTACTCAGTGAGTTATGGGAAACATATAAATGTAATTTATTTAGGGTTTGGTTATGTGACCTTAAACCCTGTACATAGGCTTGGCCTACGTATTGCGTATACAAATATGGTATCAGGTTCCTAACCGGATTGCCATATGATGTGAAGAATGAAGCCTTTAGCCTAATTTGATATACCTTCAGGATCGTTTCGAAGTGAATCCAAAGGATAAAGCGGTTGTTAAGTAGCACTTTGAAATAAGGTAAGTGTTTGTATCCATTCTTTTGAGGCCCTTGGCCTCGTGGATAATCTACCACGTGTTCCTTATGTGTGTAGCTGCCGATAGGCGTACTCATTACGCCTTCGGTTTGGATTTACATTATATATTATATGTTATGTCATGTTGTTGGTATAGCATTGAGGATCTGAACATTGTACTCTGGCTGTGAGTTGGCATATACATTCCGGCTGTCGATGAGAGCCCCGCGCTGGCGATGGGTTATTATTGCATCATGTTGCATTTATATGCATTATGTTGCATTCATATACATTAAATTGCATACATATTGGGTGCAGGAGAATTTTGCCCCAGGAGCAGGAGTATTCCGCTCCATTGCATACATATTGGGTGCAGGGGCATTCCGCCCCAGGAGTAGGAGGATTCCACTCCTTAAATCATATTGAGGGTAGAAGAATTCCGCCCCGAAGTAGGAGGATTCTGCTCCATCTATTTGGCACATGTGACACCATTGCATCATATTTCATTCATCCCATTTCACTACACCGCATGATGACTATTGTGTGACTATCATGCTTAGTTTTGTGTATGCGGTATGTATACCATATTGTGGACATAATTCAGTTTGCCTATATATTTCTGGCTCGTATTCTGGGTTGCACGTCGCAACAATATAAATATATGATCGGGTTGCACGCCGCAACAGTATAAATATATGGATCGAGTTGCATGCCCCAACAATATTTGCCTATAATAAGTTGTAAATCTGATTGTTGATATGTTCGAGATACCTATATGTTCTGTCTATCTTATGTTCCTAGTTGTTTATGAGAGTTTTGGTTCCATACGTAATTTCCAGTTATTATCTAGCTCTATTTTTTTATAATTTAAATAAGAGGAATTTGGTTTATCTGCTTCTCTTCTCCTTGGCTAGCTATCCTATTCTTTGATGTGGCTAGTCTGCCCCACTTATTGAGTCATTTTGACTCACCCTTGTTTGTTGTTTGTTTCTTGTCTATTTATTTCGTTTCGGAAGGGTTGCTCCGGGATTGGGTTCGTCACGTTGTTCAGGAGCGAAGACGACTTCAGCTGTCAGGGTGAGCCAGCTTTTATTCCGGATAGCCACCAGTTTATGGTTTATTATTTCAGTTGCATTTTGCTCCCTTCAGGAGGTATCTGTCTTCTTTTGTACTCTTACATGTCTAGTCTGGATAGCCCTAAACCTAGTATGTTGGGTAGTCAGCTGTAATTTCATTTGTACAACTTAGAAGTATCAGTATGTCTTTGCTTTTTCTAAGTCTTGTTCTTATTTATGAATTAGATTATATTTATTTTCCTATTTTAATTGGTAAGGGTTCGCCCGACGGGTCTAAGGGAGGATGCCGGGTTCCCGCACGGCCTAGCCGGATTTCGGGTCGTGTCATTCATTGATAATTTGGTAGATAAAAACCCAATCTTAAACGATAACATAAAAATATAAAATACTAATTTAAAAAAATAAATCAATTAGCATTGCCAGGAGGTGAAGAATTGAGAGGACTTATGAAATCATCAAGGTTTCTTCCAATAAACTCCAAAATCACTCGAAACACCCTTGCAGTTCTTTTTATATCCATCATCTGCCATATACGTTCTTCTTCAAGGCGTTCACGAATCTCTTGAATGTCTGCCCTTTATTGACGTCTTCTGTAGCGGGGTTTGTGAGCCATACTTTCTATAGTTATTTGTTTATAAGTTTATTAAGAGTTTGATGATGATTTATAATAAATTAATTTGCTAGTATTTATAGAATGTTATGGAAGTAGATGTGTTATATTAAGATATAATCGAATGGGTGCATTGGAAATGATAAAGGAACTGATATCTTTTCGCGAAATGGTGTGAATTTGAAAAGGTGTGTATATGAAAAGGTTTCAATTCTAAGATGATGACAGATTGTCATAACTTGAACATAATTAATATTTCATTTGGTTACAATAAGAACTACAAATGATGACATTTTGGATTCAAAAATATTACTACTTAACTTCAAATTGAATTAATATATTTTTTAAAAGCCAAAATTTGTTTTAAATTATTAATCAAAGATTTAAGTATAAATTACTTCAAAACTATAAATCACCATGTTAAAATATTCATTTTACTACCAATATCATCAACAATATGTTAACATTTAAAACTTCTAGATAACTCAATCAACACCAAAACGGTTGGCATTTTTCAGATAAGTATTGTCATACCCGATTTTGGACTCAACTCGAGGCGAGTCGGATTTCAGATTTGACTGGGTGAACTCGTTTGAGTTATTGTTTTGGAGTCGCCACCTAATATAATTTCTAAGGTGTATTAGGTCACCTCAATATCTATAGTCGAGTTCAAAAGGTCAACTAATCAATTCCAGAGATTCTATATGGTAAGAAGTCCAAATGACTCGGGGAAGAAGGTGTTAGGCACTTTCCCGAGTCCCTCTAATAGTGGTTACCATCCGAGTCTTAATTTTGGGATGTAAACAGTATATATTGTCATGGATACTAACTTGGGAGTTGATTTAACATTTTGGCTAAGCACACACAAATACTTCATGTTCGACCTATAATTAAGCCTAATCGTAGCAAGGGCCTCTAATATTAAATGCGTAATCGCGAACAACATGTCAAGAGGTGTTAATACATAAATAAGGTTCCAATTCTAGCATGTACATACAAGTTTCACATTTAAGACATTTTGCTTAAATAGTATACTTTGCGAATAGTACTCGAATTTTAGCAAAAGACGAATGGAGATTTGGTTTAAAATAAAATGTTGGCTCATTTGTGGTCGGTGTGACTCGTCATTAATTGTTGAGCCCTAACTCTAATGGCCTTTTTTGTGTGGGGGTCAAGTTTTGGAAGATAGATATATATATATATATATATACACACACACACAAGAGGACTGTTTTTGAAAACAGGATCACAAGAAACACATAAATGCATATAGTGGGTTGTTGCACGTAATAAGTATATATATATATATATATATATATATATATATATATATATATATATATATATATATATATATATATATATATATATATATATATATATATATATATATATATATAGGTGTACTCACGCAAATACATGATCTAGATGATGGTTATACTTTCAAAAATATAGTTTTAGATCGTATAAATGACCCCGATTACTTTATACACCCCTATACACTATTAGATTAGTGTATAAGGGCGATAGTAAAGGTTAAAAATCAATTTAAGCACATAAGAGGTCCCTTTTGAAAGTGTTTTTCGGCCTGGACTATTTATGCAAAAGAGGGGCAAGTTCGAGTTTTCAAAGACAGTCTCATACAGACAAGTAGAACACATATAGCCCCCGATTTACAGAAAATTTAGGTAGTAACATTAATTAATCATGCTTCTGGGTTTCTAAGGTGTACCCATCTTCAGGAAAAGTGGAAATTTGATCATGCTATCATTTTTCACAAAAAGAATAATTCAGAACCATTTTTGGTTATGCCTAAACATGATGCAATGCATACAGGGAGGAGAAAAGGCAAGAGGATGGCCCCTGGGCAGCCAATTTTGTACGACACCTTTGTTGTACCCCTGTTTTAAAAAGGTACAGGCAGGGTACCTAGCAAATATACAAGTTTGAGGGACATTTTCTAAAGGAAGGGATACAAAGCTACAAGTCTAGTTTCCCCAGAATTCCCAGTTAAACTCAGTAAGCAGTCATAGGTTCACAGTCTCATCATCACAGTCCTAGAATCAACTTAAAAGGTCTAGACCCTGGTTCTTTCAAGCCTCAAAGAGTACCAGTAGTTATCAGGTCAGGACTTTGGCCAGTCCAGGCCTTTTAAGTATCCTGCAAACAGAAAACAAATAAGGAAAAGGGGGAAAGGAAGGACCAGACCCAAAGGAGGGGTCAGGTCCAAATGTGATACACTTGAAGACTCCAAATGTACACAACCCTTTGCCTAATCAAAATAACTTTACCTTTATTTCATTGTTGAGTGCTTGGTATGTTTGTGAATCTGCCTGTAGTGTAACCTTCTCACCCTGCCTCTGTGTGGATCAAAATACCCTATTGTCTCTTTCTGTTCTTTTTTTTTTTTTTTTTTTTTTTTTGCAGTCAATTGTGAAGCATAAATTACTTCTACTCATTGACAGAGCTAGAAGGGGGTTCGGCCGAACTCCCTAGCTTTGATCCACACCCTATATATGTCCTACAAAATTCATATAATATGTAAAAGCTATTAATTTAGAATCCTCTAACTTCAAAAGACAAGAATCTTGAACCCCTAAACTTCGAATCATTGCTTCGCCTATGCTTTTACTGACTAACATGCTGAAACGTTTTCCTTAGTTTGTTCTTGTTGAATTATGCTGCATTGCCGGGAGAATGATGAATACAAAAGACGATTTCTGTTTACCAATTATTGCATATCGCGCACTGTATCTTTTTAAATTTGCTTGTTGAGAGAAGAGGAGTGGGTGTGAAGAAGATGAAAAAGTCGGGGGATAAGAAAAGAAGGTAAATATGATTTTGATAAGGGGACGCCTGTCACGATCTGATAGTAATTGGTATAATTAATTATTTTAAAATGAGATATCAATTTCAAGAGCATATATAATTAATCTCTCTCTCTCTCTCTTTTTTTTTTTTAGAAAAAAACAAAAGGGAGGCGCATGGTTGGGCTGAGCTTATGATGGAGGGCATATATGTACAATATTGCATACTTTAAGGTATATTTGCCACTTTTCCATTAAAAATATTATGTCATGTTATTAGTGAAAATCATTTTGACCTCTCAACTTTGATTTTAAAATCAAACTTCCCTTTCAATTATGAAAAATAGTCATTCTCCCTCTTTTATTCTATACAATGTCTATTTCTGTCCTAGGTATTTTCAATCCCCAATCAACGTGATATATTTTCATATATAATTTTTTAATCAAAATATTTTACTTAAAATTTAAATAATATATATCAGATTATAGAAATTAAGCTCATTAATATTATTAATATGTTCAATTATGAATTTCTCACAAGTACGTTCACCCTCATTCTCTAACAGGGGCGTAGGCACCCTATGCCAAGGGGGTGTCACGGGACACCGCTTCGCCGAAATTTTTTACTATGTATATATATATAAATATATAAAAAAATCATAATATTTAGTACAAATAAAGAAAGTGACACTGCTTGAAACAGCATGGCTCACCGGTCTAATGGTTAAACACCGTCAGAAAGTCTAGAACTGGTAGAGTTTAAATCCCGCTTGTAACATACACAAACTTAGCTTTATTTATCAAAATTTTCGAACGTTTATTATTTAAAATAGGGATTGAACCCTCGACCTTCAAAATTTATTTTAGATGTGACACTGCTTGTAAAAAATTCTGCGCTCGTCACTGTTCTCTATTGTGTATATAGATTTTGAGTTTTAGTTATCATCGATGAAACAGAAATGAACACAGGAACTGAAAGTGCTACTATTTATAATGTAGGAATAAAAGTAAAATAAAATAAAGAAGAGAGTTGAGGAATTCTAAATGTAGGGGAGAAACTAAGAAAAAGATAAAAGCCCTACATGCATACTCGACAAATGCACCCAAAAGATAATTTTATTCTAGGGATGCCACCTTAACACATAATGTCTACTTTCAAAGAAAAAAATTTGGCCAAGCTGGCTGGTGGAGTGCACCCTAAAGCCCACCATGTAGATATGCTTATATGATGAAATATAATCTATATTATTATTTAAAATTTATTCAAGACAAATAGATAATATTTTGAATTTATATAAAATTTACTGCTAACCTTAATATTTTTTCCTAATACTTCATGCAATAAAATTTTACTTTTTATTGTGTGTAGTTCTACTTTATGATATTAATTTAAAAGAAAAAATTTCAAATGCTTGATGATAATCTAGAGGGTAAAATAGCAATTTTTAAAAGTCGATGAAGATAAAGGGAGAAGAATAATTATTTTTCATAGTTGAAAGGGGAGTTTGATTTTTAAAATAAAGTTTGGAATATAAATGATTTCACCCTATTTTATCAAATTTGGCTTTGGACCCCATTCAGGGGCGTAGGCACCCTATGCCAAGGGGTGTCACGGGACACCGCTTCGCCGAAAATTTTTACTATGTATATGTATATAAATATATAAAAAAATCATAATATTTAGTACAAATAAAGAAAGTAACACTGCTTGAAACACCATGGCTCACCGGTCTAATGGTTAAACACCGTCAGAAAGTCTAGAATTGGTAGAGTTTAAATCCCGCTTGTAACATAACTTAGCTTTTTTTATCAAAATTTTCGAACGTTTATTATTTAAAGTAGGGATTGAACCCTCGACCTTCAAATTTATTTTAGATGTGACACTGCTGATAAAAAATCATGCGTTCGTCACTGACCCCATTTCAAAGAGGTGTACAATTTATTTTGGTAAGCGCAAGCAAAAGATGTACAATTCATTTTGATAAGCGCTAGAAATCCACGTTCGGATTTGCACAAAAAATTAAATTAATTCCACTTTATTACTTCGAAATACGCCATAAGGAACTGATAAAATATTATCACGTACTTAACTTCTAGAGGTGAAAACCATTGCTCGACAGTCGAATATCGGTTTTAACCAAAGAAAAGTGTGTGGAACGGGTCTTATGACTATAATTTTCAGTTAGTAAACCTTAATTTCATATACAAGCACAGCCAGAAATATCCTACAAAACTGGAAATCCACCACTTAATTTGAGGTATAATCTCCAACAGAAATGTTTCGAAACACCTATAAATAGGAGAAGCAATAGCATAACCAAATCGTCCAAAAGAAACACAAGCAACAAGCAATAAAGGAAAAAAAAAAAGTAACAAGCAAAAAAAGCCAGAAACAAATCGCACGAAAGAAAAAGTAACCTCAAGAAAAAATGGAGGCAAAGAAGCTTGTTGCAGTGTTTCTCATGTGCATGGTTGTTTTTTCATGTGTGCATATCTCCAAGGCTGACGAAACTCTTAGTGACATTGCAAGTGAATACACAGTGTGCTTCAAGGACTGTCAGAAGGCATGCTCTGATGAAGGATTTGGCTACACTCATTGTGAGATGAAGTGTGACTCAGACTGTAGCTTGAAGATGCTCAAAGGTATTTTTATTGCCCTAAATTTTTATACACTAGCACCTAAAAGATAATGAGTTTAGATTCTATGCACTATATAAGAACTTTTCCTTATGTTCACGGCACAAGTGATAAGAGATGATTAATTTGGAAGTCTCCGACGTGTTAGAATATGATTGATGTTTAAAATTATTGCATTGTCCATGTTTATTAGTTAAATTTAAAGATAATTATAAGTAGTCCTCCATAAAAATGGGATTTTTAATTCTGGAATAAAATTAATTAACTGTTACAAACAACAAATTAAATACTATATATTAATAGAATGATAGATATCTTTACAGCCACTATATAAATAGATGTAATCCTGTTTTAATTTGCTTGTATCGTGCTTTCTCCAATCTCTCACTTTTCTTCAATCAATATGTAGTCTCCTGTCCCTATTTTTAATATATTTTTTGGTTTTGTGTTTTTGCAGATAGAATTCAGAAAATGAAAAACTGAAGCCTTGAAGATGGACCAAGGATGCCAAACATCCGCTAGAATAAAGCAGTGGTGGTTTATTTTGTACTAACTTATTTAGTCAACCATTTCCTTTCCCCACTATACTTGTAGTATTCAAGATTCAATAAAATCGTTTCTTTCTCTAACTAATGTTGTTCCTATCGAGTCAATCCCAGGCAGCTAATTAATTTCGTCTACTTGTTTTTTGATTTTGTATCTTCTTAATCTTCTCGTTGTTCTTTTGGGCAATATTGCTGAATTCTTGCAAATTAGATGCTAGACTTTAATTTGTTTTAGTTGTCCTTTTCTTTTAATTATTGCCTCTACCTTCCTGTTTTCTCACCCGAAAGGGCTAACATGACAAAGTGAATTGTAAGGTGATATTTCCAATGTATACATAACTATATATCATGAGTGAAATGTGAGCAGAGATTAATTACTATCTATATCAAATAGTATATATAATTGTATAGTAACTTCTTTTCCAGATAGTTTAAAATCAGTACTATCTGAACTAAGTTTGCTAAATTCTGTTGGTATATGCTTTTCGGTACCATCTTGCTCTTTAAATTCAACTTTGACACTCCACCAACTTCTGTTGGGATATGCTTTTCGGTACCAACTATGAGTGAAAATTCGACCACTAGCCACTCTTTACACTAATAAATGAGGGTCAACTATCATTTTAAAATTAATTAAAATTTAGACATTCCCTATTATCTTGGGCAAAAGTACCCTTAAAGAAACAGAAAAACGTACTCTGCCATATTTTAAGTTTACTGAAGATAAAATTGGCCAATTACACCAACCAATACCCTTTCATCGAATTCCAGTATATTTTCCTTTAACTTCAGTCCATTTTTCTTCAAATTTTAGTATATCATTCCCAAACTTTATTATTTTATGCTAGAATTTCAACTTTAAAGTAAAACCCCACGAAAAAATTATGAGGTTTCATCTTTTTAAGTTCAAAATCAAAGATAAAAAATTGAGATTTCAATTTTTTTAAGAAACATCGGGATAAATATTAAGATTTCAACTTTTCAAGTTTAAAATCCATAACTACTGGTTTTAATTTTTCAAATTCAAAACCCACAAACAAAATCCTGAGATATTAACTTCACATTAGAAAATTCCATGAAAAATACTGAAATTTTCACTTCTTAAATTCAAAACTCATGATAAAATCCTAGGATCTAAGAAAGAAATCCCAAGAAAAACTGAAAATTTTAGTTTTCATATTCAAAATCCATGAGAAAATCATGAGAAAAATATTGAAATTCTTACTTTTCAAGTTCAAATCCCATGAAAAAAGTACTAGGTTTTTTCACGTTATTTTTTGGGATTTTTGTTGTTCCATCCTCTAACAAATACTTAAATTACGCACCTAAATTACTCACAAGAGGTGAATACAATCGATAACAATGAGGGTAGAAGTGAGAATAAAAGATGTGAAGGATCCCACAAACCAAAAGAAGTACAAGTTGGCCTGTGGCTATTCTTTAGGTTCGGTAGAAAATGATGGGGTTGAATATGTTGGGAAAAACTTAGATATTGAAAGATGGAAGGACAAAAATGTCTATTTCCATTTTTTAAAATAAAATACTGGCTCTTCATTTAGTAATTTATAAATAAATACTACAAGAAAAGTATCTTTTTGTGGCGGTATTCCGTGGCGACTCTAAAATCGCCACTAAAATAAGAGATTTGTGGCGACTTTGTGAGGTCATCACAAAAAGCTTGTTTTTAGAGGCGACGCTGATAATCGCTACAGAAAGTCACGTTTTTGTGGCGACTTTCCCTGGATCACAAAAAATAATCAAAAAATTTCAGAGGTACATATTTCAACAATCACAGAAGAGTTTGCGGCGACATGATTGCCGCTATTTCCATATTCTAAAATTTAAATTAAATAAAAAAGAATAACACTCTTAATAAAAACAAACAGAACACCAATTCCCAAAATTTACACGTTTCTAAAATCCTCCTACTCCTACTATATATGTGTCACGCCCTAAAAAAATTTATATTAAACTGCGCGGTGCGAGTTTATTTATTTAAAGGCTCGTGACTAGTGTTCAAAAAGGTACAAAATTATTTAGAGAACTCGGAGTCGCCACTTGACATAGTTTAAGGTGTGCCAAGTCACCGAAAGGTACCTTAGAACACCTCTGACTCGTCTAATGGTCTGCGTTAGAGATTCGGGTAAGGTTCTCAGTTGACTCTCGGGAAGGTATTAGGCACCCTCGAGTCCTGTGCCGAGCACAGTTGCTTTTATTGTCGCATTTTTATTTATTACATATGGTTGTTATATTAATGCCGTTAATTTGAATATGATACTTTGATTTAAGAAAATTAAAAACGTTATTCTTATCCAGCCTCACCGAGGACTGGACGAATTTACACTTTGTTTTCATAGTAAATAAATGGATAATAAAAATTATTGCGTATTTCCCAAACCTTATAAAGGGTTTGTCTACTTTCTAAAAAAAAGGAATTTAATTAGCTTAAAAATAATAATTAATTTAGAATTAGTTTGACTTAATTTAATTTTTTCTTTTAGCCTAATAAGTAGATCACAGATCATACTTATCTATTATGTCTAATTACATGAGTCTTTTCGCTCTTATCAGTTTGTCTACTCGCTTATTTTTGTCTCTCCGACCTTATAGCGACTTGTCCATTGCTCCTAAGGTAAACTTATTGATATATCCGAAACTCACGAGTGATAACAAATATATTAATCAAAAACATAGGTATCTTAAGCCAATTTATTGGAACGTGGGTAGCTTTGCAAAATATGGCTGTTTGTTAAAAATGGTATTGTTTCTGCGAAAATATGGTTGTTTTGTTAAAAAATGGAATTGTTTCTGCGAAGGAAAAGCTTACTAGCTGATATCTTTTCTTGGGCTAATATGTTTTGTATAAATAGGCCACATTAAAGGTTGCTTTGCAAAGATTGTTGTATTCTGCTTTCTGTCCAAATAAATACTATATCTTGCAAAAATTAATGCATGTCCGCATTTTAAAACGATGTCCTAATCACTGCCTATTCGTTCCAGGTTAAGAAATATTTACTTTGCATTAATAGCCCTACATTACTGATTTGTATACTTATTACTGTTTCGTGTCAAAAGCAGAGAGTTTACAAACAAGAAAAGTTACTTGGGCCAAATACATGATTCTGATGGCCCAGGAAACCTAAAAAATTTTATTTGTTTCGTTCTTTCCTTTCCATTTGCCTCATCACAAGGTATGTAAGCATGTAAAACATAAGTAAAGAGATAAAATTCTTTTGAAACTAATCTTAAATCAAAACTTGTTTCAGATCTGGGCCTAACAAGGGATCATGCTTATGGGCCATTAACATGCTGATTTTTATGGTATTTCATAGCCAAAATCAAGGATAAATACAACATTAGTGCGTTTACCTTATAAATGAGACCTTAGCTAGAGCACCGCAAAGTCGATCCACTAAGTTATAAACCAAGCAAACGAACACATCAATGACACCAAAATTCAGCAACTGAAACAGCTAGCCCCGAATACCTCTAGTTAACCTTTGAAAACTTCTAAGATTTATGCTCCAAAATACCTTAGATGTAAAGGCTTTTGGTTCTAAATCTACCTCTCAAACTTAACCTTTTTTTTTTTAGGTGTTTTTGCTCACTATTTTCAGTAAATTTCAGCAGGCAGTTGATGTGTTAAATGAGGAGTAAAGACCTCTATTTAATGCTGAAAATTGAAGCCAAAGGTGGGGCTAAAAGGTGGAGTGTGGACTTGTACAAAAGTACAAGCCCACACCCCTATACTTGAGTGTACTAGCCCCAAATTTCAGCAAAGGTACAGCAGTTATAGCCACTGTTACAGCCCCCTAAAACAGTCCCCTAAAGCTGAAAATACAAGTTGTCCAAGTTGGACAAGTACTTGGACAAACTAACCTACTTCAAGTTCAAAACAAAATCCCCTTCAATATTGAACTAAAATCTGAAAAATGGAAATGAAACAGCCTCCTACACTAACTTGAACTCCCAGCCAATACAAGACTTACAAATCCAACCTAGATTAACAGACAACTTCCACATAAACTGCTTTTAAACAATAAGATACCCTACTTAACTAAGTTCAAACATGGCATTACTTGAGCAAAAAAGAAACAACTCAAATTGATTTATACTTAGCAATACTCATGAAGACACACATAATACTTTCACACTTACAGACAAGCAAAGCTTCAAATTCATTAAAGAGCAAATTCATGATTTCATTGTCCTACATAGACATGGCAACAACAGAGTGATCCTCATGCAGTTCAAGTTGAATAAACCAAAAATCTAGACCTATCTTCACTTGACAAAACTAAAACGATTGCGCACAAGTTCACATGAAACTAAGAAATACGCAACTAATACAATATTTGCATTCAATGAGAACTAAACAATGGAGCTTGAACTGAAACGTTCACTTGAACTAAACAAGAATTGAGAGTTCAAGAACTGATTTAACTCTTGAAGCAGGGAAACAAAACAACAAAGATTCATCATTTTTTTATTTCAATATCAGCAAATACACAGATTTACATACTACAGACTTGACAATAAGCTAATTACAAACAGTCAATTTTCATGTCAAACCAAAAACTTGGAACTTTATCTAAAATTAGACAAGTACAAAACAAGAGGAAATCAGGAATAAAACAAGGAACAGCATGGATTAAAGCTATTTCTAACCCGTGGCCAAAGCTAAATGCCCGAACTGTCGCAACGCCTTGCCAACTGTCTCACTGCACTGCCTCGCTTCAGCATCACCGCTGTCAGGGCAAGTCGAACGCTGCTGCACCACCTTGACTCGTACACTGCCTCGCCGAGGCCATCACTATGCCAACTCCACACAACAAACACAACAGCCCCTCCACGGCATCACCAAAACAGTGGCAGCCTCCAAACGCAACAAATAACAAAAACAAATCACAACATCTCCAACACCATCATCCCAAAACAAAACGAGAAAGAGAAAAATATGAAAAGGAAAAAAAAACGGGAGGCAGAAAGAGGAAGGGAAACGGGCAAGAAAGTGAGGTTTTTTTTGGGAAACGGGGTACGGGAGTGAGAGAGGGGGAGTAAGGAGAAGAGAAGGGAACCAAAACTTACCGGAAAAAGCACAAAGTGGCCGGATTTTTGTTTGACCGCAACTTTGACTTCCGATCTACTCCAAACGGCTTGGATTTTGACGAAACCAATTGGAGAAATGGAATGAGGGGGACGAAAGGAGTCGACTAATATTTTTTTAAAAATTTTCCGGCCACCGGAGGTGGTGGCCAGCGACGGCCGATTGGTGGAAGTACGGCGGAGGGGGATTTCCGGTGGGAGGGGAAAATTTGGGCAGCATTTGGCCAGCTCAAATGAGCTAATGGGTGTGGGGAGTGAAAAATGTGGCTTTGGGGTTTATATAGCGTGGATTTGGGCTCGGGTATTGAATGGGTTGATGGGCTAGGCATTGGGCTATTTATTTTTGCAAACATGGCCATTAAAAGAGTCTATACTAATAAAACATACACAATTAATCATAATTTAAACCACATAAATTCACGATACTATCACAATTAAAACGTAGAATCACAATTAAACACATAACAAGTAATTTTTTAGTATTTTCATATTTTCTATCCTAATTAAAGACAAATTTAGCTAAGAATAAACACTAGAAGTACAGAAAAATTTGACGACGCGTCCTAGGAATCTAATACAATTATTCTGAGCAATTTTATGAATTTGATGCCAAAATTAGGTGATTACAATATGCGACCTTGCTCCTCTCCGATCAAACTAGACATTCAGCTTCAAGTTATCGCTAGAGCAATCAAAGTTGATTTAAGGAGACTGATATGTGTCTGCCAACTGAATACATAAAGCACACATTGAATACAAAGGATAATTTCCTGCATGTTTGATAGTCCATCGATCTATTCAATACTTATGAGCTAAGTCCTACTTAATTTCCACCTGAGCCTGAGACTTATGTTGACTTCTTGAACTAGGTAATTATGTCTTAATGTAATTTTTCTATGTGAGGATTATACAGGAATATGAGAATGCTTTATAGCTTCTACTAAGCTTTTCTGTATAATTACTTATGCCAACTCTTCTTGAACTTACCAACTTATTTGGTCGTCACTTTTTCTTCATCATGTCGTCATTCATGCAGGGGATTTTACTAGAATATGTAATTTTTCTTCTTACTCTACTCATAAGTTAGCATACGCTAAGGATATCAACCAAAAGGGTTGAAAGCTGAAAATGGTGAAACTCTCCATTTATGTTTTGTAATTCAGGCTTTGCTTATTTTTTAGATTAGTCTTTTTTTATTTGATTAACTTAAAGAATGAGCTGTTTGTCGAGTTCTTATTTATTATGTTAATGTACAGTTTAGCACAACGACTCTCTGAGGTAATGTAAGTCATTCTTAAGCCTTAATTACTTTAACACCTGAATTACAATAGAAGATATTTGAATTCTTTGATACATTGGAATTATGATGTTGTGATATCAAAACTTGCTTGAATTTAACAAATATAGTAGGAAAAAACATCTTTTTCTGATGCAAAATACTTTATACATTATAGGTGGTTTTCGTTGGGCACAAGTATTCTTTTCATGTGATATCACCTCGATAATATAGATAGAATTTGATCTTTCTGATGAGGATCCAGTTGTTATCTCAGATCTTCAAAGAGCAAAGTTGGGATAGTGCAGTGCCCAAATTAAGACAATTCACTATTTTTCAGGTTATTTTTGAATTCTTTTAAAAAGATTTTAATTTGGGGCTATCTGTTTTCACTTTAATTCTTAGACTAATTTTTTTGCTGTATAGCCATAATAAGACATGAATGTTACTTTATGTTAATTGGGGAAAGAAAAAAAAAAGGATAAATATAGGAAAGAAACAGAGTGTATAAGAAGAAAGAAGGCAGCATTCAAGAAGTGCACTAAATCAAATGACTGGAGGACGTTTTGCCACTTCTTTTCTTTGGAATTTAAATTATCAGATGGTGGATGGTTGTCTCAACTACATATTTACAATTTTCATAACATTCTTTTTTACTCTTTATTGCACATCTATAAAGATATCTTAGCCATCTGTATAGTAATTATAAGACTCATTTTACTCTTGAATTTTCGAGTTATGATTTTCCATATGATACTTACGAAAAAGTAGAGACATGTTTTAAAAGCTAGTCATGTCCTCAAGCTTAGCTTCATTTATCCTGCAGTTAATTTTACCTTCATTGTTTATGTTGATTTTTTATATTTAGGACTCATTTATATCTTTTCTTGAAATAGTACACTACTAAAATTACTGGCTTTTTCGACTACCACCTATCGACCGAAAATCGGTCGAACCGCTATTTCGACCAATTTTCGGTCGAACAGTTAACACAGTCACAACTGTTCGACCGAAAATCGGTCGAAATAGACAGAAATTTTTTTTGTACCTATCGACCAAATTTCGGTCGAACGGGCGGTCGGTAGGCCCGATTTTATTAGGGGCAGAACCCACATTCGCCATTATTATCTTCTTCCCCAAAATACAAAAACACTCTCTAAACTCCCCCTCCCCCCCCCCCCCCAACCCAAAACCTCTATACCCGAAAACCACCATAACCCACCCCCAAAATCAAAAATCAAACACATTCTACCCTCCTAAACACTACATATAACAAGAAATTCAAGGTAAATTCTTAGTTTTAGGGTTATTTTAATTACTTTCTAAAACTTAAACCCTAACTTTTTAACTCAATTTTTTTGTAGTTCTTAAGCATATAACTAGTGGGGAATCATTACTAGATGCTATTGGAGCACAAATCAACCTCGAGGTAAGTTTTTGATTTTTTTTTATTAAATCCAAATTTAATTTTTTTTTAATTTTTTTTTAATTTCGGCCAATAATGTTGCATAGGTAGTTAATTATTAGTTAATTTGTTTATTGTAGTTATTGCTGATGTTGAAGAACTTGTTTGGTGTTGTTAGCTCTTATAAAGTTAGGTTTGTGTTGTTTGGGATTGTTGTAGTTGTTGGGGATTGTTGGAATTGTTTGGTAGTGGTGTTTGGAATGTGTTGTTGCTTTGGTATTGTTGAAAAGATGAACATGTTATGCTTAAAACGAATAAGTTTTTGTTGGTTTGAATTGCCTTGATAATAGTAATTAATAGGTTGTTATAAGAAAATATTGTTTGTTTGGGGCATTTCATCAAACAAGTTGCGAGCATTAACAAACCTGACCACATTAATCTCGCTATAGTGATTACAAAAAGTGGCAAGCTAATATAAAAAATTTATTGCGTTAGGCAAAGCATGACATAAAACTTTATAATTTAGTAATTAAAAATTGATAATCTTATATTTAAAAAAAATCATACATATTGTTTCTCAATCTTGCAATGTTTGTATAGATATGGACATTAATTGACGTCGTTTGTAGATGGATAATAGAAATTTTCCCGAGCGGCGGGGGTTGAGGCCTTCGTTTGTAGCGGGCGTTATGGAATTTCTTGATATAGCCCGCAACACAGACGATTATTTAAGGCATGGCAAAATTAGGTGTCCATGTGAAAAATGCAAATGTGTAAAGATACAAGATTTGGAGAATGTAGACGTACATCTGTATAAGAAGGGGTTTATGCCAAATTACTACGTTTGGTATAATCATGGAGAGCCGTGGGACTTGCAGGAGCACCTTCAAAATATTGAAAATATTCATGGCGGTACGAGTTCTCCGGTTGTGGAACCAGACCAAGAAGCCGGGTATAAAATGGAAGATATGGTAAATGATGCTTTTGGGATGTACCCGGCTAATGATCCTCTTCAGCGGATACATCACACCCAAACATTGAGCACATTCTCAATGCCGAGGCAAATTAATTCTATAAACGGTTGGGGGAATCAAGTCGTCCATTTTATGAGGGCTCGGTGCATTCCCAGTTGTCGGTTACTGTTAGATTGATGAGTATCAAATCAGATTTTAGTATTTCTCAAGCTGCCATGGATTCCATCATTGGCCTTATGAATGAACTCAATCCGACAAATATGGCCTTACCAACTAATTATTACTACACTAAGAAGTTGGTTTCCTCTTTGGGTCTTTCTGCCGAGAAGATTCATTGTTGTGTTAATGGTTGCATGTTGTATTATAAGGATGATGCAGACCTCCTGACATGTAGATTTTGTGAGGAGCCTCGATACAAGCCTGAGCAAAATCCTAGAAAGAAGCCGAAGCCTGTTAAGTCGATGCGTTACTTGCCTCTTATACCCCGGTTAAAGAGGTTGTATGCTTCGATGAGTTCTACTCCACACATGAGATGACATCATGACCGTACCAAGCAGCCGGGTATTCTATCCCATCCGTCTGATGGTGAGGCATGGAACACTTTGATCAAGTGTATCCAGCATTTGCTAGTGATCCAAGGAATGTAAGGTTGGGTCTATGTTCTGATGGTTTCACCCCTTTTGATGTCTCCTCTACGCCCTATTCTTGTTGGCCCGTATTTATCACTCCTTACAACCTGCCTCCCGGAATGTGCATGACCAGTCCTTATCTGTTTTTGAATTGTATAATACCGGGTCCACATAACCCGAAAGCCTCTATTGATGTATATTTGCAGCCTTTGCTTGATGAGTTGCAGATACTTTGGCATGAAGGAGTTGAAACCTATGATATATCAACGAAACAGAACTTCCAAATGCGTGCTTCTTTGATGTGGACTATAAATGACTTTCCAACTTATGGGATGTTGTCTAGGTGGTCCACTGCAGGTAAGCTCTCTTGCCCTTACTGTATGGAAGATACAAAAGCCTTCACTTTGAAATATGGAGTTAAATGCACATGGTTCGACTGTTGTCGTTGATTCTTGCCAATGGAACATCCTTTCAGGAATAACACTAGTGCATTTATGAAGAATCAAGTTGATTTTGAGGAGCCTCCTCGAAGGTTATCAGGCATAGAGATATGGGACAGGGTTAAGAAGCTTCCTAAGGTAACTGAAGAACTGCCATCTAAAGCACCTGGTTATGGGGTTGAACATAATTGGACTAAACAGAGCATTTTCTGGGAGTTGCCTTACTGGAAGGATAATCTTCTTCGCCATAATCTGGATCCAATGCATATTGAGAAGAATTTTTTCGAGGCTATCCTTAATACTGTGATGGATGTCCGGAAAAAGACAAAGGACAACTTGAAGGCACGGTTGGACCTACAGCTATTATGTAAGCGACCTGAGTTACAGGTAATCCACGAAGGCAACAACATTTTCCTGCCAAAGGCTTGTTATACATTCGATGAGGATGAGAGAAGGATGATTTGTGAGTGGGTGAGTAATTTGAGGATGCATGATGGTTATGCTTCAAACCTAGAAAGGTGTGTTGATATTACTGGTGGAAAACTGCATCACATGAAAAGCCACGACTGTCACATATTCATGGAAAACTTGCTCCCAGTTGGCTTGCCTGATAAAGTTTTGAAACCACTAACAGAGACGAGCCTATTTTTTAAAGAGCTTTGCAGTAAGACATTGAAGGAAGAGAATCTTAACTTGTTGGAACAGAACTTTCCTGTAGTCGCCACTAAGCTGACAAAGATCTTTCCCCCCGGGTTCTTTAATGTGATGGAGCATCTTCCGATTCACCTCGCTGAAGAGGCTCGGCTAGGAGGCCCGGTGCACTGCAGATGGATGTACCCTTTCGAGAGGTAAGCTTCCATATCTTTGCCAGTAACTTTTAATTTTTTAATAAAGCCAACATAATTCCACTAACACAATAATTATTGCAGAACTATTGGTAAGTGTAAGCGGGACGTGAAAAACAGGAACCAAATCGAGGGGTCAATATGCGAGGCATATCTGGCTAGAGAAACTTCTCATTTTTGCTCATACCACTTCGACAAGGATGTTCCATGTTTGCCACTAGGCCGGATCGGCATGATGTGGGAGATAATAGTTATCCCAATTACCCAGCATTCTCTGTATTCAATCAACCAGGCAGGGGAAATACATCTTCCGAAGTATACCAGTTCAATGAACTGGACACGACAACATATGTGCTGTTGAACTGTCCCGAGGTCACGCCTTATTACGAGTATGATTTATTTTAACTGTACCGCCTAATATTCGCCTTTCATAAGTATTCTATCTAACGTAAAATTTCCTCGGCTCATAATGCAGCCACTTTGTTGCTGAGTTCGGTGATGCAGAAGTTTACGAAAATTTTACAAATTGGTTTACAGAATTTATAAGTGTTTAACAAACTCTTAAATTTTCCTTATATTTAGATAAAATTATTAATTTACACAACTTCGTTGAATTTTTATATAGGTGAACAATCCGGTGAATGGCATCACCTTTGATTTTCTGCGACATATATGCCATGGCCCATATTATAAATACAAAAGGATGAATACGTACTTTGTTAATGGGTACAAGTTTCATACAAAGCAGCGGTCGGAGGGTAAGAAAACATACAACTCTGGTGTGTCCGTGAAAGTAGGAACTGGTGATCAGGGGGCAACTTTGAGTACTACGGTGTGATTGAGGAGATGTTAGAGGTACAGTATAGTGTCGGTTGGCCTCATAAAAGATTGGTTCTTTTCCGGTGCAAGTGGTTTGATCCCAGTAACAGAGGTACGAGGGTAGACCTGTCTTCTAAGTTAGTTGAGGTTAATCACAAAAGGTCATATGGACACTATGATCCTTTCATCATTGCACAGAAAGTAAAGCAAGTGTAGTTTGTTCCTTACCCTCGGACAAAGAACACAGCAAGATCAAAGGCCAAAGCCCATTGGTGGGCAGTTCTAAAAGGAAAACCGATGGGATTAGTTGAAGTACCTGATCTGTTAGATGTTGCACACCAGAACAAGGTCTCAACCGTTCCATTGATAGCGGACAATGAACTAGCCGACCAGTTGCAACATATTGATGGCATATATGAGCAGTTAGATGCATCTATAGGTAGTCGAGGAAAAAACATAGCTAATTTTGGAGAAGAAACTTCAAGGGCAAATGAGGATGATGAATATACAGATGGTGACGAGCCAACCGAAGAAGAATTTAACGATGAGGATGAGGAAGAAGAATTGGATGATGATGATGATTGACCTTATTTGTATTTTGATGTTTATTTTTTTTTTAATTTGCTAGTTTAATGTACGTATAAACATAAGAAGATATATGTATTCTTATTTTGTGCAAGGAATGTGTTTATTTAATTGATCCTGGTCGTGGTAAAATTGCTCAAATTATATAACATTACTATCATTAAAATACAAAAACACTAAGTAATTAATTACTCCAAATGAAAACAACAAGCTAGTATGTTACGTATTTACTTTTTCTTTCCTAAAGTAATGTGAATGTTTCAACAGATATGAAAAAAAATTTAGAGGAAAGAAGGGAAATAAAAAGGTAGGCGAGACATCAGGTGAGCCGGCAGATGACACTCCTACTTCTCAGGTGCCGCATTCGCTTCCTACAGGAGCCCCTGCAGGATATAGTCCAGATTTTTTTCAGGCCACCTGGCATGTCTCAGTTGCATCCTGCTGGTTGGCGGCATAACTTCAGTAGTTATGACATGACTGAGACCCAGGCCGTTCCCACACAGGGCATTCCCGCACAGGGCGATCCCACACAGTCCACTACTCCGTCTGGGTCGACTCAGCCGCCTTCAGACCCATCTAGCTCTACCAGCCCATCGGTCCAGCAGGAGATTGCTTACTATGATCCGAGATCGCCCTATTACATCGGTGAGCCTGGCACATGGGAAGGAGGGCGGTTGATTATTTATCCCGAGGGGGATAACAGGTAAGTATCTTATTTTTGAAGTTCTTATCTATTTAGTAATTAGTTAACGTTTAATTGTTAGTATTTCTATTAACGCTTCTGATTTTTATGTAGCTTTTGCCCCAACATTGATGCTACTCCTTTACTGACGAGATGCATGAGATCTCAATGGAAAGAATCGTGGCCATCCTGGGGCGCTGTGCCCCCTCAAGTAAAGCAGCTGATAATGTAGTCTTTTGAGGTGATAAATATCCATCAGGTTTATTACTAATTGCTTCTTTTCTAATGATTATGTCTAAATAATATATTTTGATAAGTATTGCCAGGCTGAGTGTAAGTGGCATCCGGCTCTGGACTATAAAGTCTGTTCCAACTTCCCAAAGAAATGCGGTGAGTTATTCAAGAATGCAATGTATAATGCGCGCAAAAAGGGAAAAATGTCCGGCTTCCTCTATGATCATCAATGGAGAGAGCTGCAACAATATTGGGAGACTCCCGAATTTCAGAAGAAGAGCGAACAAGGGAAGAAAGCGCGAGCATCAAGTAAGGGTGGATCGCTCCATACCGGTGGCTCAATTAGCGCTGCGACGCAGAAGATGCGCTTGGTAAAGTAATTTAATTTATATGAATTACTATAATCGTTTATTTTTTATCTAACTTGTTCACTTCTTTAATTTGTAGGAAAAGAAAGAAAATCGGACAATTCCAATCTCTGAAATGCACAAGATCCGACATATCAAGAGTGATAAAAAAGAGCGGAGAAGTCCGGGTCGAGCCCCGCGCAAAAGAGACCTGGGTAAGTTATTAAATTCAAACTTTTTTCACGCCAATCCTTCAACTTTTATACTTCATATTTGTATCGTTGATATATTTCTGTTTTTCAGGAAAGAGCTACAAAGGCCGTTGAAGACTGGACCTCGACTCAACAATCTGAATGCGGAAGCAGTACCCCAGCACCGCTAACGCTCGAGCAAGAAACCAATTTATGGTTGGAAGCGGTCGGAGGGGTGAAGAAGGGGTCCGCATATGGCCTTGCAACTCGGTATTCATCTGGCAAGCATAAATCGAACTATTTGGGCTCGTGTTCTACTGCTCCTTCAAGCTCTGCTGCTCCTGCAGAAATGACTCAGATGAAAGAGGAGATCGAAGAGCTGAAAAGACAAAATGAAGCTATGCGCTTAGCACAGGAGGCTCATCAAAGAGAAATGCATGAAATGATGCAAGAAATCCTCATTAACCAAAAAAAAGGCAAAGGAAAGCGAAAGAGCAGACGTCGACACCATTCGTCGTCTGAATCTGATGACGAGTCTAGTTCGGGTAGTAGTGATAGTTGAACCTTAAAGTGTTTGTTAAGTTTGTTTGATAATTGTACCACTAGAACTAATGTTGAAAGACTTGTTTCTATTGTTTGGCTTTGTTAGCCTTGTTGAATATCGTTTATGAATATGTTTTGTCTGGATTTTCTGCGTGTTGCTGAATTTACAGGTGGTGTAGGGCTAATTTCAGATTTTATGTTGCAGGTTTTTACAGGTTTTCGACCGAAAGTCGGTCGAAAGGTTGGTCAAAAAAATTTACCAACCTTTCGACTCGGTCGATAGCCCTTCGACCGAAATTCGGTTGAACGTCGACCGAATTTCGGTCTAAGAATTGGTGACTTTAAAAAGATTGGTCCATGTTCTTCGACCAATAGTCGGTCGACATTCGACTGAATTTCGGTCGAAGGGCTATTTTCGACCTAATTTGGGTCGACCACCTCAATCGGTCGAAGATCGGTCGACATGTCGACCGTTGTTCGACCGATTTGGCGGTCAAAAATCAATGTTTTTTTAGTAGTGGCAGGGACAAGATTTTTCAACAAGGAAAATGATGCTGGCCGAAGAGGAGTTGGAAGATATTTGATTTTTTTCACGTGCATACACAATTATAATGTATTAATAAATGTTGTATACTTTGTACCGTATATTTAGTTATAAAAAGTTTTGCTCAAGTGTTTTGGTGGTGTTTGTTATATAATATTATTGGTGGACAATTGGTAAGAATTCAACGACAATTTCTTTTTGGCCATAGAAAATGCTTCCATGGCAACCCAAATTGCCACAAATCATTAGCTTTAGTGGCGACAACAATTGTAACAATAACCAAAAACTATGTGTGGCGATTAGAAAAGAGCCACTAAATATTTATTGTGGCGACTTAGTTGCCACTAAAAGTGTGTTCTACAGCGGCAACCATCTTTTACACTGTTATGGGTGGGTTTTTGTGGCGACTTATTGCGTATATTTTGTGGCGACCTTTAAGAGTCGCCACTAACACCTTTAGTTTCAGCCTGTAAAGCAGCAACTATATCGTCGCCACTAAAAATTTTTAGTAGCGACTTTTCAGTCTTTAGTGGCTACTTAAGTCGCCACAGTAGGATAGTTTTCTTGTAGTGAATGTCTATAACTCAATTAGTGGTTATCATATTGGCCACCCAGTGTCATTTTTACTCATGAAACCTCGAGAAAAAGAAAGAGAGAGAGAGAGAGAGAGAGAGAGAGAGAGAGAGAGAGAGAGAGAGGCAGTTCCCGAGGGGTCATCGGACCAGGGGACTTTAAAAGGTAATAACACTCTCTCTTTTTCTTTAAAACTTCACTTTATCCCTTTCTATACCTCATTCTTCCCTAAATCCTTGTTTCTTTCTTCTCTTTTCAAGCTCCAAAAAGGAAAAGACAAGCGTCGAAGAAATCCTCTAAGGACAAGAGGGCTAGGGTAGAGGAAAATCTCATTTCCAACCCCGAGGCGGTTACTCCTCCTCGCAGGGGTTTGGTATATGAGTCTATTGATGAAGAGGATCGGAGGAAAATCGAAGCAACCAACCTCGAGGAGCCAACCCAGACTGCTGATAAAGTTGGGGAAACAGTCCCTTCATCAGCGACTAAAGACAAGAACGTAGATGAGCCCCTTCGTGGTGAAGAAAGGGCTTCGCGAGCCGCTTCCGAGCCTGCTAGTGACTCGGTTCCTCGAATGCGATTTAAGAGCATTGAAAATCCCTTCGATGTTTGCCTTTTAGATGATGATGTAGATGTCCCCATCAATCTTAGAGGACTCCTCGGGACATCGGAGCGAGAGCACCTCGGGAGATCTCTCATTACTGACTTGATGGCTGACTCGGCTCAGTATACAATTCAGATATCCCTCATTTCCCTTTTTCTTCCTTCAGATTCAACTATTTCTCCCTTGTCCTAACTCTTTAGTCAAATCTTTGCAGGGTTATGTCTATGCAATTAGGGCTACCGAGATAGAAGCCTATCGAACTTCCAATCTTAAGAGGATCAAGGATGAATGGGATCACAAGAACTAGCCTTGAATCCTAAATAGTTGATCTCAAAAAGAGACTACTTAACTCCAAGCTTGAACTAGATGAATCTCAGAAAGCTGCTGACAAATTTGACCTCGAGGCGGCTAATGCTCTCGAGGCTGTGTCTTCCTCTGAGGCCAGAATAGAAGCTTTGAAAAAACAAAGCAGAGCTGAAAAGAATAACCGATGAAGCCAGCTATACCATCACCAAAAATGCTGAAAAGTGCCACTCCAAGCTAAAGGAAAACTTTCTCAAAATAAATGATCTGGCCGATGAGAAAAAGCAACTCGAGGCTAAGATTGAGACCTTTCAGGGTAAAGTCAATTCGAGGCTAAGATTGAGACCTTTCAGGTTAAAGTGGTGTGTTTCTCGTCGAAGCGAAAAATGAGAGTAATAAGAGCCAAAGTTGACAAGAACTGGGCCATCATCCTAACGAAGTTGAAAATTCTCAAGTAATGCCAAGCCGAGGTGAACCTAGATAAGGAGATAGCTAAGGAAGAAAGTGATGCTGTCAAGGCTCAACAACTGATGGATAGACTCAATTCGATCAATGAGAGCTCGGATAATGAAGCTGCTGAAGAAGAAGAGGGTTCTGAAGCTGAGACTACGAATGCCGAAGAGTGATAACTCTTTTTTTGCTTTTCTTTTGTTAAGGCCATCAAGCCTTTTTTTGTATATAACTTTTGGGCCTCCGTGCCTTTATCAATGAAATTTCAGTTTTTTTTGTCCTTACTTTGCTTTGAAAGTGTTTGAAAAATTGTACTTAGAATAATTTGCTTGCAAGACTTAGAAATAACTCATCTTAAGTTAAATCTAGCTTAGAATGACGTCTCATTCTTGAGCCATGGCATGAAAGACAACGCTTGGCATCGAACAGAAATAAAAAGATGTCGAATCAAATTTTATTACATTGACATAATTCGAGTCGATCTTACATGAAACCTAATCACAATAAGACTTAGGCAAATTTTCATTACAAAGCTGCTTGGGAGATAATAATAACTAACTAAGCTAATCTCCAAGAGACAGTCCCCAGTGTGCGGATAGATTGTCTTCGAGTTTCGTTCGCCGAAGTCCCCGGTTAAGCAACTTTGAGTCGAAAGTTGACTGCCTTAACTCCCTTTGCATCCCCCCAATGGTCGGGTGGGAAAAGTGAAGACCCGAGCACTGTGTATCATTCCCTCTGCTTCCTAAAAAGGTCAAGCAAAGAAAAATGAGGGGTTAGCATCACTCGACCTAAGCATTTGAGCGTTGGCAGCTCGGTGTCGTAGGTGAAAGATTTTATCCGACGAAGGGTAACGTACCTCAATGTTAAAAATAATAGTGCTTTAAGTTCGAGATAGTCAAGTTTAAAGGGTCTTGCTTGCCTCGGATATCTTCTAACTGATAAGATTATTTTCCTGCGTTGGCCTTAATTCGATAAGGCCCTTCCCAATTAGCAGCCAATTTTCCTACATTATTCTCCTTGGTTGTTTGATTTGAAGACCTTAAAACATAATCATCAACTTTAGAAACTCTGAATTTAGCCTTTTATTCAAGTAAGCTTCGATCTTTCGCTTCTGGGTTGTCAACCGAACCAAAGCCATTTTCCTTCGGCCTACAAGAAAATCCAATTCTACGCGCATAGCTTGTTGATTTGACTCCTCGATTGCATGAGCATATCAAATGCTAGGCTCACCAACCTCCATGGGAATTAACGAATCAATCCCATAAGCAAGGGAAAATGGATTTTCACCAGTGCTACTTTTCTCAGTAGTTAACATTGCCCATAATACCCCGGGCAACTCATCGGGCCACGACCCTTTGAATTCATCCATCCTCTTCTTAATATTCTCCACAATTATTCTATACTCAGCATGCCCATTAGCACTAGGGTGATAAGGTGTCGAGACTACTCTTTTAATTTCCTACTTTGCAAAGAAAGTGGTAACTACTGAGCCAATGAATTACGGGCCGTTATTGATATGTCGGCAAAATGCCACACTTTGCTGTCTATTTACTTGAGCTTTGTAGGATATTATTAATTAAATACACGCACTTATCATGTTTTAGTTGCATATTGCAGGATATTGAAGCTGATGTGATGAATAGATGGAAACAAGTCAAAACAAGCCAAATGAAGAAGTTTCTGTTTCTGAACTGGTCAACTGCTCAATGCGATCGTGAAGGCGCTAGGAGAACTTGATAAGCCAGCACGACAAGGTGACGCGATAACAAAGCTTCATAAGTCTATTCAGTGTGATAGGGCTCACATTCACGCAATCGCGAAGAGCAGAAAACGATGTTCAGTACGATAGCGCCCATTGTTACGCGATCGCGAAAAAGCGCGTCTGGACTGTGCTGGATAGTTTTGGAATATCACACCAGCTGAATTGGGAAAACATAAATAGTCCCTTGAACGACTTAGGGCACTTTTTTGGCCCGATTTTTCAATCTTGGAGCAAGGATCCATCAACAAGAACACCAAGAGGGAGAAGATTCGGAGCAACCTATTGAGAAATTCTCAACCCTTTGTACTAATTTCTTTACTTTCAAGCTCTGTATTGAATATATTTGGTGTGTTGATGTTATTGAAGACTTGATTTTGTGAATATATTTCATCACTATTCATATTGTAGTTGGTATGATTCTGGACATGGTTATATGAATGAATCATGACTAGGATTTTATATTTGTGGGTTTGATTATCTAGCTTCTATTGTTATGGTTGCTTGACTTTTATGCTCATGAAACTTAAGTTACATGTCTACTTTGCTAATGAAAGACTCGGGAGAGATTAATTAGCATAGAATAGTGAAGCTGGCGAGGATTTGGGTTGATAGGCTATTTTTATAGACTAATCCATCTAAAAGGAATTACGCTCGGAAGAGGTCTCCTTTCCTCGGGTTATGGGTAGTGCATTATATGCTCAACCATGGCTTTGACGAGCGCTATTGAGGTAAATCTCTTCTAGGCCGGGAGAATTCTAAGGATTACATTAGAACGACTCGACCATAATACATAAACCCCATGCTATAATTGCATCCTAGGCTCAAAACTTGTCTTCCTTGCCAGTGAGAAGGCCATTGATCACCTTTACTTGCTTTCCTAGTGTAGTTTGTAGTTGTTAATATCATTCTATCACTTTGTTATCCTAGTTTGGCTTAGTCAAATAGGTTTAGTTCCTCTACTACTTTGATCGCATCACATTGTTCCTTGTGGATTCAACCCCGACTCCTAGTTAGGTAAATTATATTGCGACGACCGTTCTCGAGGCATGTGTTGAGTGTTGTCAGTTATCACAGGTTATCTCCCTTGGAACTCCAAATCTACATATGATATTCTTCCAAATGAAGTCGATAACTTAGCCTAAACTAAGCAAAAAAATCCTGCTTCGATCCATTTGGTAAAATAATCAGTGAGTACAAGGATGAATTTGACACTACCCTTCGCTTTTGAAAATAGGCCAACAATATCCATTCCTCATTTCATGAATGGCCACGGTGATACGATTGAATGCAATGGCTCAGCTTGCTAATGAATCATCGAAGCACGCTTCTGACACTTGTCACACTTTCTAACAAATATCTAGCATCTTCACTCATCTCAGGCCAGTAGTAGCCAGCTCAAATAAGCTTACATACCAAGACCTTTCCCCCAGAATGATTTCTACATTCTCTCTCGTACACCTCTCTCATCTCATATCCATACTCCCCTAGACCAAAAAATTTAGCCATCGGACCACAATAAAGTCTTTTATACAATTGCCCCTGCACAAGTGAGTATGGAACCACTTGCCTTCAAAGCTTTTCAGCTTCCCTCTTATCCGCCGGTAGGATTCCCAAATCCAAATAGGAAATAAACTTGGTCCACCAATCCCAATGTTTATTTACTGCATTCATCTCCAACCTCATTTTTTCCACTACAGATGTGAGTATCCGAACCACTGCGTCAGACTCCGAGTCCCCCACCTCGATAGCAGAAGTAAAGTTAGCCAATGCATCAGCTTCGGCGTTTTTTTCATGGGGAATTTGCTGAACTTTCCATTTTGGAAATGCGCCTAGGGCTCGTTGTGCTAGAATCACAAATTATTTCATTCTGCGCTCCCGAGCCGAGTAGTCACCGAGGACCTGATTCACAACTATCTGTGAATCACACCTCAACTCAATTTTCTCAGCCCCCATTTTCTTAGCCAATTCCAAACATGCTATCGCAGTCTGGTACTCAGCTTCATTGTTAGTCGACTTCTCAAATTTCATTGAATGCCTCAGCCTTTCCCCTGTAGGAGTTATGAGCACTATTCTGAGCCCCAAGCCAATAGAATTAGTTGCCCCGTCGGTGTAAAGTATCCAAACCCTGGAGGTTGGACCTTTAGAGAAAACTCTCATTTTCTGCCTCGGGGAGTATTTTGGTGCTGAAGTCAGCCACGAAATCAGCCAGTACCTAAGATTTTATGGCAGTTCGAGGCTGATATATGATATCGTACTCACTTAGCTCAACCGCCCACTTAGACAATCTCCCCGACAATTCAGGCTTATGCAATATAGTTCTACAGGAGAAAGTTGTAATTACGGCTATGGGATGACATTTAAAATAGGGCCAAAGTTTACGAGCTGCTATAACCAATGCAAGTGCCAATGTCTCTTAATGGGGGTATCTTGTTTCAGCATCGAGGAGAGTCTTACTTACATAATATATTAGTTGTTGCTTCCCATCTTCTTCTCGAACCAAAACAGCACTGACTGCGACCTCGGACACAGCTAGATACACCAACAAGGTCTCCCCATCCTTTGGCTTGGCAAGCAATGGCGCATTTGCCAAATAATGCTTCAACTCATTCAATGTTTCTCTACATTCAGGGGCCCACTCGAAGGTAGTGTTATTTTAAAAAAAAAAAAACCTGCGATAATGCTCGGAGGATCTTGAGATAAATCTACTTAGAGCGGCGAGCTGGCCGGTTAAGCGTTGAACTTCCTTCGAACCTGATAACTCCTCAAGGATTTCTCGAATAGCTTTAATATTATCGGGATTTTCCTAGATGCCACGCTCAGAGATAATGAATCCTAAGAACTTACCCGAGCCAACCCCAAAAGCACATTTTCGGGGTGAAACTTCATGCAATACTACCTCAAAATTGCAAAGGCTCCCCTCAAGTGATTCAGATGATCTTCCATCCGAACAGATTTCACCAGCACATCATCTATATATGCTTCCATTGTTTTCCTAATATAGTCTTTGAACATCCGACATACTAGCCTTTGATAGGTTGCTCCGGTGTTTTCGAGACCAAACGGCATTACTTTGTTGCCCTTCATCTATGATGAAAGAAGTTTTTTCTTCATCACTTGGATCCATTAGAATTTGGTTGTACCCCGAGTACGCATCTAAAAAGGTCAATTGCTTATGTCCAGTCGTGGAGTCTATTAGCCTATCTATCTGAGGTAATGGATATGAATCCTTTAGGAAAGCCTTGTTTAAATCAGTATAATCAACACACATCCTCCACTTGTCATTTTTCTTTGGCACCACCACTACGTTGGCGAGCCAATTGGGGTACTTGACTTCTCCAATAAAACTATTGTCGAGCAACGTCTTAGTCTTATTTTGAATAGCCTTTTTCTTCATGCCAGTGTGTGGCCTTCTCTTTTGTTTCATCGGGAGATGTTAAGGATCCACGTTCAACTTGTGTGCTATTATCTCAGGGTCTATTCCAACCATGTATGCATAAGACCAAGCAAAACCATCATCATTGGCTCTAAGCAGTTCAATGAGAGCTCTTTTTTACTCGGGATCCAACTCCGAGCCGACGAACACCTTCCTTTCTGGAAATTCTTTTGACAAAGAAAAAGACTCCAACTCTTCAATTGTTGAATCCTCGGCCTTTTGATTCCGAGGCTCTTATATGAATGTTGGGGTCTTCTGCACTTCTTTTTTAGAGCCTATTCAAGAATCGGGCTCTCCTCCTCATCAGACCCCGAGCTAATTAATTGCCATTTCGATGACCCAACCGGGGCAACTCCATTCTTCATCGCAACTGAATAGCACTCACGAGTTATTCACTGCTCCCTTCGGATTGGATGAATTCCCCATGGAGTAGGGAATTTGATGACTTAGTGCAGATTAGATGGCACAACTTCCATCTCAGGAATCAAAGATCTTCCGAGGATAACATTGTAAGCCATATCCTCGACCATCACTTAAAACACTGTTTCTTATCAACCCCCTTGGAAATGGTAGTGAGAGTGATTTCTCCCAGCGTCTTCTCCGTGGAGTTGTTAAATCCTTTTAATATGGTTGCTTTCGGGACGACAAGGTCCTTCAACCACATCTTCTTGACGGCTTCGTAATTGATAATATTCACAGAACTGCAAGGATCAATCCAAACTCGCTTGACATCCGAATCATTGATCCTTAACATGATCACTAGAGCATCATGATGGGGAAACATCATCCCATCACAGTCTTCCTCATCAAAAATTATCTCATTACTCGACCCACCAGCTCAGGTCCTTTTCTCCATGGTGATTGAAAACTTTGTGAATTTCCTTGCAGCAGCGAAGTTAACATCATTCACCTCTGATCCCCCAGTTATAACATTCACAACTCTTTTAGGAGATTGAGCCCTCGGTGGCTGTCCTCCTCACTTATTCTTAGCAAAATTATGTTTCTCCTTGTCTGTGAAATACTCTGCTAACAGACCATTCTTGAGAAGATGGGTTACCTCGAGGCGTAGCGCTTTGCAGTCCTCGGTAGTATGTCCATAATCCATATGAAATTCAAAATACTGAGTTTGATCTATTTTTCTCGAGGGCGTTCTCATATCCCTCGGCAATCTTACGCCTTGATCCGTCATCCCCTTTATTGCATTTACCAACTCAGTGGTTGAAACATTAAAGTTGTAATTAGGGATTCGGAGAAAGACTTTATTCTTGGACACCAGAGATGGTCTCGAGGAACTCTTTTGGTTAGCATTCGTGCTGATCTTTCCCCCATGTCTTTGACTTACATGCTGCCCTCCGAGGCTCTCATATGCTGTTTCTGTGACTTGTAGGGATCGTAATGACCCTTTAAATTCCCTCGTGGCGCATCGGTACGTCGAGAAGACTCAGAGCGACTTATATAAGAATTTATGCGACCTGTCGCCCTCCATTCTGCCTCCTCGAGCCTAATTTTCGCAGTGACCCTATCATGCGATTCATCCCAAGTTTAGGCCTGCCACTGCTGGAGCTCTTTTTTCAATTTAACAGCAGCCTCGGAGTTGCTGACATTTATATTTCTTTCAAAAGCCATGACTACCAAATTATCCTCCTTTTTTGGCAGATCCATCTTTCAGCCTGAAAGCGCTTGAGGAAATATTTGATAGGATCGATGTACCTTTTCTTAACCTTGAAGATATTCTCTATTCGTTTGAAGATTTTCTGAGCTCCAGTATGAGTCTTGATGAACATATCAGCTAACTCTTTGAAATTTGAAATTGACTCGGAGGGGAGATGCATGTACCAACGCAACGCCCCTTTTTTTAGGTTATCTCCAAACTTTTTAAGGAACATGGATTCCCTTTCCACCCAAGTCAAATCATTACTTTTGACCATGGCCATGTACTCGATTATGTGGTCAACTGGGTCGATTGTCCTATCATAATTATTCAAGACTTGCAGCTTGAAGTGTTTGGGAATGGGAGAAGGAACGGCCTCAGGCTTGAAGGGTTGTTATCTGCATTTTTCAATGTCCAACACTCGTTGAGGCTTTCTGAACCTAGGGACATTCTCGAGTTGTTTCTCAAACTGGGCTTCGAATTCCTTTTTCCATTTCTCAAAGTATGACGAGACGCTTGTTTCATCCACCACGGGGCTGTCCCGAAGGGTTGCGTGCCGATTGGGCAATCCCCGAGCCTCCAGATGCGGCGCCATTTGAAAGTCCCCCTATTATTGCGCCAAAAAGAATAAAGTTCGGGATGCTTCCATTAGGAGCAACAGGTGGAACCTCGATCGGATTTGTCGAGCTCCTCCTATTTCTAGAGAGAGCTTGCAAGGAATTGAGAAATTAATCATTAAAAATTGTATGAGCAACAAACTGTTCTTGAAGTTGTTGCAAGGTAGTTATCATATACATTTGAAATGGGTCGTTTGAATTCGATGAAGAGGGATCAGCCGGTGGTGGTGGAATAATCCCAGTTGGCGGAATAAAACTGGTTGGTGGAGTTAAACCGATCGGTGTGATTGGCATTCCACCACTTTGTTGAGTAACGCCAGTTGGTGGGTCAGGTATTGGGGTTACAGAGTTATCAGTATGATCAGTATTTTCATCTATTGATAAGAATTGGTTAAAATGATATAAGCTTGAGACGCAACTTTGGAATAAACGTTATTGCCAGTTCCCCATAGACGGTGTCAATTTGTGTTGGCCTATATCTGATTAGGACAATCAATCGAATTTATTTTGGATTAACAAGCAATTAGTTGTATCAAAGTTGTAATTATCAAGAACAAGACAAGTAAAAATAGTGGAACAAGAATATGAGCTTTTCTGAATATATTTCTGAATACCTTTCCATGATTACAAAGTGGCTATTTATAGTTTAAAAAGATACTAAAGCAATAAGCGCACTTTATGGCCATTACTCCCATGTTGATCATGGCCAACTCATGATCTCCCTCCTTAATACAGCCATAATGGGCAACGGTTACCAAATTAACTATATTAAAGAATAACGGCTTCCCCGAGAATTGTATCAATTGCCTCACGGAACCAAGCCTCCGTATTCCCGAGGGATGGACTTCACCAAAGTTTGTCGATGCATCTTGCCTTCGGTTCTCTCCTCGAGGAGTTAACTCAATAGGTGTCTGTTGATACTTTCCTCGAGCTCTAGGCCCGAGGCGTGGTTGATTTTTCACCCGATACAGTAGACAAGTGGTGACACACTGTGCTTTCTTTGTGACTTGTTTGATACTATCATATTTAGTCCTTTGCATGCAAGTTGAACTTCCCTAAAGATTTTTGGTGTGAGTTTTATAATAGATTTATAGATGATCTTGTTAGTGACTCTTCGGCTCAGATTTCTGACTGTACTTGTTGACTGAATATTATGACTTTGTCTTACTTGCTCTTGTTAGGAGTTGGAATTTTTTCGTTTTGAGTAGTTCATGTGCCATATGTGGTGAGGTGTTACTATTGATTATGGTGCTGCATTATTGGTCTAAAAGTTGCTCTGATTGTTTTCAAGACGAAATCCTAGGATGTACTCGGCTTAAGAAATGATAGTAGGCCTTCTTTGGCCCGTCTGAAATTTTTTCTAGTCTTTTTTTTAGGAAAAGGGACTAAACCCTAAGACCTCATCCTAGGATGTTTTAAGTTATTTTGTAGTAATGCACTTGAAAATATTTGGGATATGCGAGGCGACCGTGTGTTTTGTATAGCTGTGTTTGTTTGAATTATATCTTGTTATATTACAGTTGAATTTTAGTTGTGATGTATATTTTTGTCTTTCTGTCCATGTTCAGCCTAGCACGTACTGTGTCTCCACCAATGAACCTTTTGTTACAAGTCATTGGATTGTCACCACCAAGTGTCATATTATATCTTTCTTAAAGCAGAAATTGAGTGACACCCAGTTGGATATGTTCAAGGAAACTTGTTTTGGGTATTTTTTGCGTCTACCGCTAGTACACATTCAAAATCAACTTATTCATCATCTTATGTTGCGAGAGTTTATGTCAGTGGACTCAAATATTTTTAGAACTATAATGAACGGAACACGATTGTATTTTGGTATTAGAGAATTGGCACCAATCACTGGGTTAAATTGTTTAGGTGATGATACTCTTGTTGATGATCCTGCACCGAATAGGCTTATGTCATCCTACTTCCCAAATCAGTCTAAAGTGCCGAGGATTGAACTGTTGCACTGCATTTTTTGAGAAGCGGTGGATCTGCGATGAGATGCAGTGAAGATTGCTGCGTTGTTCTTTATACACTATTTTGTGTTGTCAACAGATAATGGGGCTAAGTCATACATACCAAAGGCGCACTTTGATTTGGTAGAATCTGATGCATATCTTACGTATCCATGGGGTAAATAACCATTAGCAAAAAGTTACATCCAAAAGGAAAATTTTATAGGATTGGTGGGCTGCCACTTGCTTTACAAGTTTGGTTTTACGAATGTTGTTCGAGAGTTGATGGCGGTATCATGGTTTGTGTTGGTAATGGAATTCCTAGGATTTTGAATTAGAAAGTGATTGTACGACAACCATCTTTTCGCAAGTTGTATGAGGGCATTTTTAGAGAAAAAGGAAGTTGGGTAAATTCATACCACACCCTTTTTTGTATGTCTCTTGTATGCATAAAAATAGTTGTGTAGAGTTATATTATTTTTCTTATTACTTTAGTGTATTTACTGTTTTTTGTCTTTATATCCTTTTATTTTATTATTTTTGTAGGTTGTGTTTAACAATATTATTCCAACCGCTGATGAGGTGCGAACTTTCAACTTGGATGCACTAGAGGATTCTAGCATTGAAGTTGAGCAGCTTGTTGTCCACACTATTAATGCTCAAGTCCCTCATGGTAAATCTACGAGTAATCCCTTTGAAGCTACCAAGAACTCACAACATTTTGGTACATCTTCAATCAATGTTGCTGCCAAGGGATCACAACAATTTAGTGCCTCTTCAAGTAATCCTGCCAAGGATGCGCACCAATTTTGTGTATCTTCAACCGATCCTTCCTCGTCTGTGCAGTTGGCTTTCATTGGGAATGAGTTGCAGCGATTGAACAATGAGTTTGTAACACATAAGACGCAGGTATTTTTGTATTTTTCATTTTTCCCATAAGAGACTTTTCCAACACTTTTAATCAAACTAATGTTTCTTTTTTATTTATTAGGTTGACCGTAAGTTTACTAATCTTAAGAGCTTTATGACTGAAATATTTAAGAAATTATTTGATCACCTAAAGGTAATGTTTTTGCATTTTTGTATTTTTAAAAAAGATTTTTTTGTTTATATAATGATGTTGTTGTTCCTTTTTAAAAGACTGGCGGAGGCGACCCTATTGTAGATCCTGATAATAGAGCACGCACTGATTTCAGCTTTGGCAGCCCTTTTGACCATGGACATTCGGTGCAGCAGAAGGAGATGTTTATGAACGATCATGTACGTGCACTCTTTTATGAATCCATGTCTAAACTGTATGTCATTTGTAGTTAGGTGTATAGACATGTATTTTTATCTGTATAGGAATATCTTTTATGTGTCTAGGAATGTATTTTATGTGTATAGCAATTATTTCACAGATTTTTTTGGGGGAAACCTGTATGTACATTGTTTTTATATGTATCAACTTGCATTTTATGTGTATAGCCTTATATTTATGTGTTTAGAGATAATTTAAATGTGTGTAGCAATTTTTTCACGGCTTGTTTGAGGGGAACCTGTATGTACATTATTTTTGTATGCATATACTTACATTTATGTGTATGGACTTGCATTTATGTGTTTAGAAATATTTTTAAATTGTTTTACTGTATATATATTTGTATTACTATGTTTTATGTTTATAGAACTGTATATCCACATATTTAAATGTGCTCTATTTACCTTTTTTGCAACCAGGTACTTGGAAGTACCGTTGTCGCAGATGAACAGTTACAACAAGTCGGCAATTTCATTGATGGAAGCCTTGTTATATGGGGAAATGGCACAGTTGACACTATTGTCCATGTTTCTGTATGTGTCTTTATTTTAATTTTAATTCATTATATGTTAAAACTTTTTAACTATTTATACTTTTTTGTTTGTTGAAGGATGTTGGGACAGTACTAGTTGCTGTTGCAGATGCAGCCGAGCTTGTCCCTAATGAAGACGCTGCTCGTAAAATTTCGATACCAGCTGCTGCTTCAGATGTACCCGATGTTGTAGATGTCCGAACTGAAAAGCCTGCTTGCATACACAGTGAGGGCAGTCATGACCCTGTTGAAGATCCTGCTTCTAAACTTTCATTGGAGCTGGGTGTTGGGACAGAAGTCGAGGATTGCAACTGAACGGACTGACCAGTCTGCTCCATCACACAGCGAGAGCAGTCATGTGCATGCTGAAGATCCTGCGTGCAAACTTCGTGAAAATGATGGTTGTCCAAGCTTTTCTCTTGATTTTAGTCAAGAGGATGAGGATCCAGCTCCTGCTACAAAAAATAGTGGTGGTAATGTCCATCAGGATGATCAGGTATATTTTATATATATATATCCATATATTTTTTAAAATTTTGTATATGAAGAAAATTGTATGTCATTTTCATAGCAGGTAGCTAGTACTGCATCAGTCCATGCTTCTGGTATGGATACAAAAGTTGGTGAATCAAGCAAGTTGGGTACTCTTGATGATGACGATGACGACTTCTTTAATGCTACACACCTTGCACTAATTGATGATGCTGTGGCAAGTGTACTTAAGTCTAAAAGTGGGTCGGTTGAAAATCTTAACAAGCAAGGTATATGTGACATTTTTTGTTGTTATTGTCACTCATTTTACTCTATAATCTTATTTTTGTTAATAGACGTTGCTGGTAATTCTGAAGAAATAGAGTCTGAAGATATTGGTTCAGAAGTTGAAAGCCACCCTGATGGTAATGCCCTTATTGCTGGTGAGTCTCAAATTACTTTAGTTGAGACTGATAAAGAAGAAGGTGTTGTTACACCTGATCAGTTAATTGCACGACTGAGGCGTCCAGGGAGGTCTGCTAAGTCTCCTTGGGTTGTTGCAACACCAAAAACACTAGGACCAAAATATTTTGGAATAAAACATCCATTTATGAGTCCTATTGGTGTTGAGGTTGATGACGACCTACACAATACACTTTCTGTATGGCTTGATGAAGGGGCCTGTCCTAGTAAAAGAAGGTAATGTCTTTAGTTGATTTTTTGTTCTTTGTATTTTTGGTGTTTACATGTGAATCTAAGTCATTGAATTTATATGAAATCTTTAGGAAATCAGTTTATCCAAGAGTAGCCAATAGACTTCAGTAGGCTTTGAATTTAGTAGTGTTGAAAGTTGAGTGGAAGGACTGGTTCCGCACGTTGGTACATGCTAGAACGTGTTTGAATGATGGGGTGTGTATGTAGTTATTTATAATTGCTTGTATTTTCACACAGAAGTGCAAGGAAATACATAAATACACACACTTAGGATTTTCATACACAAATATGCACTTGCATACACAAATTGACACTTTCATACACACACATACAGTTTGATGCAACGTCTGTATGAACTTGAGTGTTGTATATATTTTGGTATGCCACATGGATGTTGTATATATTTTGGTATGCCACATGTGTGTTGATTATAGTTATGTTTTTATTTTTTTTTCCTGCACATTGATGTGATCTTTTACTATTTGCAGAAAAAAGGCAAGTATGGTCCGGATGTACCTTTTAGGTTCACATGTACTGATTGTTGTTTCAAAACAAGGATTGAAGAAGCGTTTAAATTGTATGAGGCCAGAAATAGGGATGGTAGTGTGGTTTCCAAGGATGATGTTATTAGTGAGTATATTATGGGTTTTAGATTGTGCGCCAACACCCCCTGGATCCATGTTGACTATCTTATGATGCCTATATATATCAGAGAAAAAAATCATTGGGTGTTGAAAATTGTCTCATTTACGGATAGGTGTATTTGGGTGTATGACTCTCTACTTAGAAGGAATTGTGGGTGTAGTGTTGTTGTTCGTGGTGTGGTTCAGAAATTTGTTGTTATCTTGCCTTTGTACCTGTCAGTAACTGATTTTTACGGTGGGAGAATTGACATTGATTGGCAGTCAAACCCATACAAAGACAAAGCTGTGACAGATCCATACAATGTTGTCATAGTTCCAAACCTGCCTCAGCAAGCTCCTGAATCGATGTATGTGTATTTTTTTCAGTTGTTAATATTTGATGTATTTGCATGTGGACTGACATTTAGTTGTTGTTGCAGCGACTGTGGTGTATTCGTTGCTGCATATGCAGAGTCATTTTCATGTGGATTGCTTGCACCCCCCCCCCCTGTTGATGTTGATGTTGATATGTATCATATGAAGTTGGGGACACTTTTTTGGCAGTATGCAACACAAAAGTAGGCAGAAGGAGCAATTAGCGCACCTGAGGTCACAAAAAATTATTTTAGGAAGAAGGGCGGTCCGAAAAGGGGAGAAGTGCATTGTTAAGTAGTTTTAGTGGCTTTTGTAATGACCTTTTTAGATACTTGGGTTGTTGAATGATAATATCACCGTTACATTTTGTTTTTAAGCTGGATGTTACTTACGATAAATACTTTGTATGGTTGTATTTTTCAGTGTATGACTGTGATGAAAATCTATATATATTTTGGATGTTACTATATTTGTTGTGCTGCCAGGCATTTCATTTAAATAACTTTTTTACGGTGTGACTTTATGCATGTATTTGCACAGGCACAAACTTAGACATTACAACATGTCGTAGTACTTTTTCTGAAAATACACATATTTATGTATTTGCACATGTACAAATTTATACAATACGCAAATACACATCTTCACACACACACACACGCACACACACACACACACACACACACACACACTCATACATAAATACATAAACCTACAGCTTCATACACTTTCATACATAAATACTTAAACAAATAGACAAAATAAGTCAATACGCAGACATACATCTTCATACACTTTCATACATAAACACTTAAACAAATAGATAAAATAAGTCAATACGCAGACATACATCTTCACACACACACACACCCACACGCACACTCTTTCATACATAAATACATAAACCTACAGCTTCATACACGGAAGTACAACTTCATACACGTAAGTACTGCTTCATACACAAATTTGCAGACATACATCTTCATACATTTTCATACATAAACACTTAAACAAACACACTTTCATACACGCAAGTACAGCTTCATATACAAATTTGCAGGCATACATCTTCATATACTTTCATACATAAACACTTAAACAAATAGACTAAATAAGTCAATACGCAGGCATACATCTCCATACACACACACACACACACTCTTTCATACATAAATACATAAACCTATAGCTTCATACACGCAACTAGAGACATAAATACATAAACAAATAGACACCTATTTAGCCTCATACACAAATAGACAACTTGCCCATTTCAATCGTATGGAGATACAGTTTAATATAGTGCACATACAACCTGTCTATTGCAAATGTATTTAGACAGCTTATACTAAATATTCAACAACTTATTTATACTTTATGTCACTTCCAACAACATATATAATATAATTGCCATAGCAGTACCTATTTAATAACATGTAAAGTTTTGTGCATTTTGAATTTAATATGTATACTTTGTGTTTTGTTTAAACCCTGAAACAATAGAAATACTTTTTTGAGAAGCTTGTTTATTTTCTGGTGGAGGGATTCCTACAAGTAGCTCTGGTGTGTCCTTCCCGTCCACAATTTTCATAGGTAATCTTTGATTCTTTAGAATATATCTCCCAAGATGGCTTGTATCTTCTCTTTCTTGGTCTTCCTGGAGGCCTTTTTCCAGTTGGAGGCAGTACCACTTCTTCAGAAATATATGTAGGAACATCCCAATTACTCTCATCTGGAATGGGATTCACTGGTACTTCATAGGTCTTCAGCAAGTACTCTGTTGTGTAGTATGCAGATGCATAATCTTCCTCCTCTATGTGCTTTGACTTTAGAACAACCACTACATGTGGACATGATAGCTCATCCATTTGGAATCTTCCACAGCAACATGTTCGATCACACAAGGATACTAAGAATTTACGCTCCCCATGCATCACTGTATACATGTTTGTTGTAGGTTTTACCTATAATTACACAATTAGATCTTTTGTTAACTTTCATACAATATATTCATCTAGTAAACTACGAACAACTACACATAACTATGAATAATTGATGCTATACAGTTGATACACAAATATAAAACAGTGATGCCATACACACATTAATGATGAACTAAAAATGTCATATAGACTGCCAACTTTTGATGTGTATCCAAAATGTCATGATACTTTGTACCAGGCTTCTTGAATTTGTTTTTTGCAACTTCATTGTTGATATAATTCCATCTTTCAACCAAATTTCTCATGGATTCCATGAAGGCAAGTACTGGAATATCTCGTGAATCATTTCTAGCTCTATTCAATGATTCAGCGATGTTCGAAGTCATTGTGAAACCTCGATTGGCAGTGGAATGAGCTCATGCCCGCCTTTGATACCCAATATTATACAAGTATTGCTTAATACGTACATCCATATTTTCTACCTTTTTCATATTACTATCAAACTCCTTAATTGTGTATGCCTTAGCCATGGTAAAGAATACCTCATGGAGCTTCTCTTCTCCACTCTTGAATTTTGTTTTTAGGTTGTTCCATAAATGCCAAATGCAGGCATAGTGAGGGACATATGGATACAGAATAGAAGTTGCTTTTATGATGCTCATGTTCCTGTCTGACACAATACAAATACCATTTCTTTGACCATAGGCTTGTCTTAACCTATCGAAAAACCATCCCCATGCATTATGATTCTCTGAATCTACTACAGCATAGGCAAGGGGTAAGATGTTGCCTGTATAAATGATAACAAAAAATGTAAAAAAATTTCCATCATCACACACATACATTCATATACCTAAACATACAGCTTTTACTACATTTATGCATGGCAAAACAAGGAATATAGTAGATGTTGTGGAACTTACCTGATGCATTCGTTGTTGTTGCATCAAGGAAAGTTCCTTTGTGAGCAGCTGAAAGAAAGTTGTCATCGACCACCAAAATAGGCCTACAATATTCCCAAGCTTTGATAGATGCATAGAGCATCACAAAGACATACATGAAACAATCATCTTCATCTTTAACCAAGTCTACAAGTGACCCTGGATTGGCTTTCAGCAGCATATACAGATAGCTAGGTAACTTGGTGTAGGACTTTGTAGGATCCCCTCTTATAAATTCAAGTGCCTTTTTTTATCTCCACGCATTCATGTATGGAAGTTCAATGCCTAAGCTCTTGTGCATATCTTCAATTATATCTTTTGGTCTGTAGTCTCTTTTGGGGTTGATATACCTGTGTTGAATTATATTGCCAATGATTGTTACACTTACTTGCCGCAGCTCGTAAATTCTGTCCTTCAATGGGCATGAGTGCTCATCGATGAATTTTCTAACTTTGAACCGACCAAATTCATGCAAACTTGAAGACTTAAACAACCATGTGCAATCATCCCTTATGCATTATAGGCAGTAGCTATACAACAAATTACGAACAAATTAGAGGTTTGTGATATACAATTAGATACACACCATAAATTAGTCATAAACACACATATACATAGTGAAACAAAAGAAACCAATACATACAAACTTGTCTATAGACATACATAACTGAACATAGATATTAATAATGGGCAAGCATAGTTTCATACACATGCAACTACAACTTTCATACAGAAAATACAATGACATAGAGCTCCATACACAAACACGCTTTCATACATATATACATAAACTTACAGCTTCATACACACAAGTACAGCTTCATACACATAAGTTCAACTTCATACAAAAAATACACAGACATATAGCTTCATACACAAACACACTTTCATACATAAATACATAAACTTATAACTTCATACACACAAGTACAACTTCATGCACATAAGCCCAGCTTCATACAAAAAATACACAGATATACAACTTCATACACAAACACACTTTCATACATAAAAACATAAACTTACAGCTTCATACGCACATACAACTTCATACACAAATACGCAGACATACATCTTCATACGCAAACACATTTTCATACATAAATACACATATATACCCTTATACACAAAAAAATATGAAGTTTAAAAGCTTTTATACAAACATACAGGCTTTTATACATAAATGCATAGATATACAACCTCATACACAAATAGACAAAGCTTTTAAAATTCATACCATTTCGAACTCGATCTTTTCACCTTAAACTGAAACTTTTGCCTCAATTCATAGTGTTTCATTGCAGTAGCAATCGTCTCCTTGTTTTGGAAAACCTGTCCTTCCGCAATAACTTCATGCGTAAGGTCCATAATTATTCCAACAATTTCATCACCATTTATCAATTTCACTGTATCATCATCTTCTATTGCATGTGTGTGAGTTCCTTCTGTATATCTAGGTGATATAACCAATGAGTTTGCATTAAAAATCTCATCGAATGATTTCTCTATTACTGTTGTACACAAAGGACATTTCCAAAATCCTTATCCTTTTTTAGCTCGACATACACATTCATTCCCATATCGTTGTGTATCTCTATGGTAGGACATGCCGCATTCACCTTGTACCTGATTTCCTTTTGCTTAGTAATAGTATCAACACGAATTAGTTTTGAAATTGTATATTCTAGATCATCAAATGTACAATCAGTGCTTATTACTATTGCATCAGCACAAAAATCAACGTATTCTCCTGTTTTATCCCAGTGACCTTTGTGTTGGAGAAAAATTGTTACTCGACATTAGAACTTTCTCAACAAGCATATACACTGATAATTTATGTATGAAAACATATCAAAAATAAATATACAGCTTCAATTTTGAATCGTGACTGCTTATACATGAAACCGATCAAATGGCTTCAATTTTGAATGCGAGAGATAATTTGTGTATGAAATAGATGTAAAACCTTCAAATTTGAATTGTGACTGAAATCGCGATTCAAAATCGCATTGATTTTGAATGTGAACTACAGCAAATTGATATTTGAATTTGAATGTGTAATCACGTTTTGAATAGAGTTTTGAATCGCCGATTTCTGAAGAAGTGGAAGTGCAGTGCTTAGGTTTTAGCGGGTGGGTTAGGCTTTGTGTGTTTCTGTTGAGCTTTTCCTTTGAAATTGTTGCTTTATATAGTTGTATAGGTTTCGAAAGAAAAATGTCGGTATTTTTTGTAAATTGCATTTGTATCTGTATTTTGTATAATTTCAGACCTAGACTGGTATATTTTTGTAATCAACCCTTAGATTTATATTATGTATATATTTAAAATATTATAAAAAAATTCGAAATTTCGGTATTCCAAAATTTGACACCTCAAATCGAATTCCGAACTGAAATTCTGAAAAATCGATTTTTTATACCGAATAGTATTCCGAATTACTGAAATTTCGAAATCGAAAAATTGAATTAATTCGGTTCGATTCGGTTCGATTTTTCGATTTTCGAATTTACGCCCACCCCTACCTGCCACTGACTTGTCGGTGCCTACCCTACCACTGGCGGCCGGTAAATTGAAAATCGCCGGATTCTTGTCGGGATTGCTTATTTTATATCTCTAGAGCTTTATTATTGATAGGTGGTTTTATTTAAATCATTACATTTTGATAATTTTATACACTCAAATCTGTCAAAAAATAATACATTATACATGTATATACATAGAAAAATATATATGCAAGAAGAAAAATACAAAAATATAGACAAAAAACTTAAACTTTATATAAACATCCATAATAGTGCACAAATCTGAAAACTTACACAACTTTATTCATTATTCATACACACATATACATACTTATACAATTTTATACACATTTACCGAAGTAAATAAATTATATTTATTCATTGTATATACATACATACATATACATATTTATACAACTTTAGACACACTTATAGAAGTGTATAAACTTGTATAAAATATGTATAAAATTGTATAAACTCGTAAAAAAATTGATACAGTGTTTTAGATAGCTTTTACACAAAAGCTTAACAAAAATCTAAGAGATATACAATTTTCTACAAGAAAAACACCATATCTAAGCATTAGAAAAAAGCTTTAACAAAAAACTAGTAGATTTCACCAGATTTTCATAAAAAGTGAAAAAAGATGATAAACAAACACTCACCAAAGCTTTGACCGAAATTTACATTGAAAAAACATTGTTCTTTAAAAAGCGCCAAAAAAGAAGAAGAAGAAGAAGAAGAAAAAAAAAACGACGGTGGTTGCAAGTAACAGTGACGGCGGCGACGGCGGCCGTGGCTTGGAAGAGAGGCGGTGAAGGTGAATCCGTGGTGGAAGGGGGTGTGAAGGCAGCGACGGTAGTGGAAGGAAGGAAGGAAAAGAGAGGAAAATTGGGACTAGGATTTTATTTCTTTAAAAAGGGAGTGCAATGAGTGAAAGAAAAAATTAAAAAAAAAAGTAGGGGGTGACAGCTTGGATAAGAATGGGAAATATGGGTTAATTTTGGTAATTTTCATTGGTTGGGTATCTCTACATGTAAAAATTCCTATTTACAAAACTATGACACTAGGGCAACTGATTTGTGGTTTTTGACCCTCATCACAGTGGTTTCTCAAGAATGACCTTTGGTTTAATGAATAAATTTTGGATAAAAAGACCCTTAAGAATCTATAACGACGCATGTATCACTTGCCTGTAAGTATTGCCTAAGAAGTAGTACTTGTCTTTGACCCCTTTTATTTAGACAACACTTATCCTTGAATTCCTTTTACATTCCATGGTTAGCTTGAAGAGTTACCTACAAATGAAAGGGAGGCAATTTTACTAAAATCGTCTTAAATGAAGACAAACTCTCCGAATCAGTCAATTTTGGAGACACCGGGTGAAATATTTTTACAGAGAAAATGGCATAAATTATCCTTTATGTTTTGGGGGTTGGTCTAAAAGTATCCTTTATATATACAATGGATCACTTTTAATCCTTTAAGTTTGCAAAAACGTGTCAGTTTTGATCTCCGTCCAGACTTTAACTGACGGGCCCCAACTGTAAACGTTAATATAGACGGATTATAGAAAAGGTTAATTTTCTCTCTTCCCGTAAACTTTCCCAATTCACTCTCTGTAAAAACAAAACCCTATTCTCACTGCAATTTACCAAGTCCCAACAACCATTGTTAACTTTTGTGAAATTTTTTCACTAAAACAATGATCATACGACAAGAAGATGGTCCAACCCCTTATTATGGTAAGTATCATTACATATATATAAGGCTTGATTTAGGGTTTAAAAATTATATTCAATGTCTTTATTTGTGTGAAATTTTGGTGAAATTGTTAATGTAGGGTTACTTTCTTGAATCCTTTAACATCAAGTTCAAATTTTTTATATTTTTATGTGTTTTTGTTCAAGGGAAAGTGGTCCAGAAACCAAACATATTGTCTTCACGTGTATTCTTTATAATCTTTTACTACTGCATCTATGCGCTTTTGTTCAACCCTAGGTATGAATAGAAAAATATTTTACCTTGTTCTTCACAATAAATTAGATTATCTTTTATATATTCTTTCATGTTCTTCACAATATAATATTTTTCATCTTTTTACTTTGTCTTACAGACCCTATACATGAACCCTCGATGGTCAGCGTCAAAGTAAACCACAGCGGTATCATGAAGCACAAGCCCACAAGGCATTATGTTGGAGGTAGCGTACAGTTAATCGATCATGTTGACGCGTCAGAAATGAAGCTATCCCAGTTGAAAACTATGGCTGAGATGTTTGGCTATGCTAATGATTCAGTAGTATTTTGGCTCAAGTTTGCCAAGTTATGCGATAGGATGAAGCTTGTTTCAATTGACATGGAAGCTAATTTTGTATCAAAAAATATCTCTGGAGATAGAGTAATTGAGATTTGATTTGAACATTTAGATTCTTATATTGACAAGGATGTTGAGGCAACATTTAAAAGTGCCGGAGGATATGATAAAAAGGTAGGAGCTGAAAATTCCTCGAGTGCTAGTGATTTTATCGATTCAGATAATGATTTTAGGGAGCATAGATATGAGGTCGATGAAGAAGTTCGAAGAAAGATGGCTCATGAAGAAGGAGATACTGATTGTATAATCTTTGAAGAATTTAAGAGCTTGGAAAGTGGTTCTAGTTCTGAGAGTCTTAACTTTCCTAAGTTCAATTCGAAAACTGATTGGTTAAATCCAGTCTTGGCACTCAAATTGACATTCCGCAATAAAAAAGAGTTCATACAAGCCGTGATAACTCATGAAGTGAATCAAGGAAAATATAAAGAATGGTGCAAGAATGATAAAGAAAGGGCAAAGGCAATTTGTTCAAATCCAGATTGAAAATGGCATATCATGGCTTCAAGAATGTACAGAGATCAGGCTTTCCAAATAAAAACATATGATTCCAGCCACAGTTGTAAAAACTGGAATCATAAGAACAATAAAATCACATCTTCGTTCATTGCTAGAAGATATCTTGATGAAATAAGAACAAATCGGGATTGGAAGATCTTGAATTTAGAGATAAAGTGAGCGTGCAGTTAAGAGCTCATGTTACAACATATAAATGTATAAGGGCAAAGAAGAAGGCACTTGCAATAATCGATGGAGATATCAATGAAAATTACAAGGTGTTGTGGAACTATTGCAATGAAATAATAAGAACAAATCCAAACAGTTCTGTTTTTATTAAGTTGGTCGAAAATGAGGTGCCTAACAAGTCGGATAGATTTCAGAGATTCTACATTTGTTTTGATGCTTGCAAGGAGGGATTCAAGAGTGGTTGCAGAAAAATAGTTGGCGTGGATGGTTGTTGGCTCAAGGGTCCAATGTATGGGTCTCAGTTGTTAACTGCTATTGGTCTTGATCCTAATAATAATATTTTTCCAATAGTATATGCAATTGTGGAGAAAGAAAGAAGGGAGTCGTGGTCATGGTTTTTGAATTATTTGAAACTTGACTTGGAAATAGATGAATATGCTAATTGGACCTTTATGTCAGTCAAGCAAAAAGGCCTAATTGAAGCATTTAATGAGGTACTTCCATTTGTTAGTCATAGATTTTGTGTGCGACACTTGCACAATAATTTTAAGAGGGCTGGATTCAGTGGTAACACATTAAGGGACGCACTTTGGAAAGCTGCTGGTGCAACAACATCACAATTATTTGATGTTCGCATGGATGAGATACTTAAGTTAGATCCTGAAGCTGTTGAATGGTTGAGAGCTAAATCACCAAGTGAGTGGTCTAGATCTCACTTCTCGGGTAATGTTAAGTGTGATACCCTATTGAATAATGTGTGAATGTTTCAATAGCATGATATTAGAGGCTAGGGATAAACCTATTATCACTCTTTTGGAGAAAATTCGATATCCACTCATGGAAAGAATGCAAGCAAACAGAGATAAAGCTTCCAAGTGGCGTTCTGATGACATTTGCCCCAGGATTAAGGATGTTTTGCACAAAAATCAAGCAGCCGCTGCTGAATATATTCCTATAAAATCAAATCACTGGAACTATGAGCTAATTGGAAGCAAAATGGACAAGTGGGTCGTGGACTTGCTCAATAGAATATGCAATTGCAGAAAATGGGATTTAACTGGAATTCCTTGCAAGCATGCCATAGCTGCAATTTGGGCCAAAGATGATGATATCAACTCTTATGTTGATGACTGTTATAAGGTGGAAACCTATAGAAGGATCTATGAGTTTTCCATTCTTCCTATGAATGGTCAAAACATGTGGCCTAAGTCTAATAAAATTCCTCCTTTGCCTCCAAGAATAGTCAGACAAAGCTCTAAAGGAAGAAAATAAAAGTTAAGAAGAAAAGAAGCCGATGAAGTGGGAGCAAGCAGGACAAAAATGAAAAGGAAGCAGAAAACAGTGGGATGCAGTATATGCCATAATTTAGGACATAACAAATGGACTTGCAAATATAATTTAGAGATGACTGAAGATCATATGTCACAATCATCTTTCACGACAACATCAGCTGCTCCTACAAAGCTACCAGTAATTTTTTTGATTAATTTTTACTAATATTTTACTTAATTCATTATGTTAAAAATGTGTAATATGTGTTTCCTATTTGTACAGGTTAGAAGAGCTCCTGAGAGCCAAGAGAATTTGTACTCCACTGAACAAACTGAATACTTTTATTGGTGAAACTTTTTTGCTGCATTTTTCTGTTGTTTTGTGTTGCATTTTGGCATATTTTAGTGCTATTTTGTGTTGGATTTTGGCTAGTTTGGTGTTGCCTCTTTTGGTATGGATGGTTGATTAAGCTGAAAAAAATGAAGACTGGTTATGGTGAAATTTTTTGCTGCACTTTCCTGCTGCTATATACAGCATTTTCTTGGTGTACTGTGTTGTTTTTTGGCCAAGTCTGGAACTGCTCCTTTTTTGTATGGATGGTTGATGAAGGTAGACATTGATGGAGCTGGTATATTTAGAAATTGGACAGTAGCGACAATGTTTTGACATGAAATTTATTGATGTAATAGACTATAATTTAGTATGAACATGGGGTACATTTATGGCTTGAACGATGTTATAGAACAATGTTTTGATTTTTTGGCTATGATAATAGACAGTGTTTTGGCTTTTATCGATGTAATAGACAATGTTTTGACTTTTTATCGATGTAATAGAAACTGTTTTTGCTTCTTAATTCGTAATAGCAGCTGAATATCATTTATTAGGCCTGAAAACTAATAGCCTCATGGCATCAAATTGGGACAGAGTATGTTGTTTTACAGGTTTTTGAGTTGACTTAGTATAATGTACTTGAAAGTGACTTTTGTACTCATTAGTGAATCTCTTTATGCCACTTTGAAACAATTTTGTTCACTTGTAGTGGCATAATTGATACAGTAGATATTAGTGAATCTCTTTGTGTCATTTTAATTGTACTACCACAATCTTAGTATCAAAAATTGTATACTGCAGCTGCATAAAAAATTCTGTGGTATTTGCACCTATCTTTTAGTTGTAAGGTTAATATTCCTGATGTGTGTGAACTATACAAGAAGCTTCAGCAGCATTCCTATATTTACTCCACACTATGTGAACTATTCTTTACCTTTTCCTTATAATATTTGTAATAGTTGTACTATGGTGCCTACTAGCACCCAAACTTGTAATCTGCCTGTGGCAACCAAGCTCCCTGTACCTCTTTTAATTTAGTTAATGAAATTTTCCTTTCAACACCAAAAATAAAAGAAAAAAGAAGAAGCTTCAGCAGCATGGAAAGCCAAAAAGTGATATTTTGCTCGGGAGAGGTTTGCACTATCCATATGTACTGCTGCATTTCGTAAAGTAAAAACTTCTTGCAGTCTCAACTTGCAGAAGTGTTTTGGCTTTCCGAACCAGGGTTTGGCATGCTCCTCGGATTATCTTTATTCGACAATTCCTATACGCAACAGAGAAAGTAATAATCAACAGTTTTTTTGATATCGGAAATATAGAGTCAGCAGTTTCCCGTTACAAAATAGCCAACTATAGTGGCTAATTCATTAAATCATTTCACCAATTATACTACAAAGAAGGCAATTGTAAGTGCCATTCAACTCCTAACCTAACTAAAAAGTACAAGATACTACATAATTCCTTCATGGCAACTTCATTGTTTCATCTTTCAACTTGATAAGTTGTAACTTACAAGCTAAAAAGACCATACAAGCACAAACAATAATAAACCATATTATTTTCTTCCTAGTCTTGGATTTGATTTTTTTTTTCCCATTCTCCTTATCCCTCCCTTTCAACAACTCTATTTCAAATTCTAAATTTTTAATCTTATCAGTGTAACATGCCAACTCCAACTTCATTGTTAGCTCATCATGTACTTCTTCTTGCAATATAGTCCCTGTAGCTTCTGCTTCATACCTTTCCATTTTATCTTCAAGTTCACAAATCTTATCCAACAATTTTGGAATGACAATTTTAGACCTATCATCAATTTCACCATCTTTCCATTGGAAAAAATTGCAAGATTTTTCCTACAATTTGAACATGAAGACTACATTAGCCATTGCATACAACATGATTAATTTTTATTAGTCAACAAAACACTATCAAAACTTTCTATAATGCTAAAAATTTAGCGAGCTACTTAAATTAAAAAATAAACTAACCCCATAAAAGGGACATGCCCAATATCTCCTCCCAGGATTTGATTAGTCCAGGATGTCTTCAATTGTAACAAATATCCATGCTTGCATAGATTTTTGTCGTCGATATCGTTTGCTTGAGAACACAACCTATTCAAGCTATTAGCATGCTTCCTTCTACCCTCCATAAGATGAAACTTAGATCAACGTGAGATTTGTGACTCCTATTTTGATAAATCTGAGATTTTGTTGCCTGATTTAAGAGCTAGGGTTTTTAAAGTGAACAAATTGAACTGAAATTCTGAGGAAGCAGACGGGGAAAGAGAATATATTCTCTTGATCTCTCTTTTAACGGAACATGTGAGAGACACGTGAGAGATCTGTGTATTTTAGCTGCCAGCGTCGGTTAAAGTCTGGACGGAGACCAAAACTGATACGTTTTTGCAAATCTAAAGGATTAAAAGTGATCCATTGTATATATAAAGAATAATTTTAGACCAATCCCAAACATAAAGGGATAATTTATGCCATTTTCCCTATTTTTACACAAACTGGGTAGTCCAAAAAAAAAAAAGGCCACATTGTGAAGATGTTTGAAAGATTTGACAGGAGTTGAGAAAGCGCCATTTACAGAAAAACTGCTGCCAAAATAGTAAAACCCTAGGTAACAAACTAAACCAAACCAAACCAAGGTTTAGTGTTGTCAGCAGCAACAATAAGAATGGAGGAAAGTAACGTGGATGATGGTGAACACAACCGTGAATCCGAGGTTGCTCCTGCCTTAATTGCCGTGCACCCAACTCAGCAATCCATTGCTGTTGCCGTTGGTTCTAACCTCCGCATCTTTAATCTTAAGTAAGCTCTTTAAATTTTTATGATAATGTGTTTGAACTTAGTGTGGGTATATATCTATGCCCTCCGTTCGACACAATTTCCTTATTAGTCAGTTGTTTATTTCTTTTCTTATAAAGATGTATTCAACCTAAGTGTGTATGTATTAAATGTGTATATATGTAATATGTGTGTTTATTTTGTCTTAATTCAGCTATATTTATTGATAGTAAGCTTCTTTTATAGGGAGGGAGATGTGTAGTTTGTCCATCTCACAACTTTGAAATGTAACTATTGCACTAAGTGTTGATGTGTAACAGGGTAAAGGGCAGGGTCTATTGTCCCCGAGTTTTGAAGCTGAAATAGTACAATTCTTGGTCTTAAAGAAAAAAGCACTTCTAAAAAAACTATAATTGATACAAACTCTAGGTGATTTTTGCCCATCCGTCTAAGCCTCCCGGTTCCTGTGCTGGTGGGAGGTTGTAGGTACCTGGTGGAATTACTTGAGGTTTTGCTCAAGCTGGCTCGGACACCATCCTTATAAAAAAGAGATACTATTATTGATAAAGAAAAGCCTTTTTAATAAAGTAATGTAATAAAGTCTTTAGATAAAGATTATTTCTTTTTTGAATAAAGATTTCTTACAGCGATCAGAAATGACAAACGACAATTCTTCATATCCCTTTTGCATATTTAAGACCATGTTTTAGTACTTTACAAATTATATATTATACTCCATATTTCATGCAGAGAAGGTTGTTCAGTTTCCTTGGTGGATGATTCAGGAGTGCATATGCATAAGGATTCAATTAGAGCAATTCGGTTTGGTGCTGAAGGCAAGCTATTTGTATCTGCTGGGGATGACAAACTTGTTAAGATTTGGGCAACTGATTCCTGGCGCTGTATAAGTTCAGTGTAAGTTTCTATCGTCCGAGTTCTGCTTTTGCTAAGATACTTAACACAGTACAACTGTTACCTATAAAATTTAACATATAGGTGCTGTCCGAGAGCATTTATCAATTTTCTTACCTTTTTTAAAAAAATTGCAGAAAATATATACATTATAGATATCTCCTGCTTGAAAGGAAATGAAATAAAGAGAGAACGAATCCCATATTTAGTTGGAAACGAAGCACGTTTAATGATCTAACATGTCTTTTGATCTTAGCACTTTATATTGGGAACAGATAATAAATGATTCTTTTGAATTTCCTGCATCAGAAAATCTATTCGTAAATGGCGTTCTGGTTCCGTCCCCCTTCCCTTTATTTGGTTTTGATTACTGATGCTAGGAGTTGAAGTTATTTGCTGTTGCTTTAATAGGTTATCCGAGAAGAGAGTTAGCGCTGTTGCGATAAGCAATAATGGCCGTTTTGTATCTTTTGCTGATAAATTTGGAGTAATATATGCAGTTGAACTAGAAAATTTTGATGAAAATCAAAGTTTGCCCAATAAGAAGGCAGTCCCAATTCTTGCCCACTACTGCAGCATCATTACTAGTCTGGTACTTTTCTCTTCTTTTCTTCTTCACATCAGCTGCTTCAGTTTTATATGAATCCATTAGTTTACCCTGTGTGGTGAGTTTAAGTGATAATTTCAGCTGTTGTCACATTAATTTCATGAATGGACTGATGATATTGAAGCAGTTTTCTTGAAATTATATGTTTTGATCATATTCACTGTTTAGCAATTGAATTCATGTCTTATCTTCTTGCCCGACTGTTATTGATTAAAACCTACTACTCCTACCACATCTCATTGTGCATCTGCTTGCTAATTTTCCAAGTTCTTGCGATCAAATATAGAGCCTTAGCCATTCTGCTAGTATGGCCATGATACTGCTAAGTGCTATCTTTTATGTTACCATATATGTAATTAAGTTCAGCTTATTCCTAGCCCACCATATATGGAAAAGAAGTTTTCTCTTCTTTAAAATAAATTGATGAAATACGCCCCCTAGGCTTTGATCTAGTGGTAAAAGTGCAACTTGTGATGTGTGATTTAGGCATACATCATAGTTTTGGATCTTGCCGTAGACAAAAGCCTGATATTGAAGCAGTGTTCCGAAAAGCGGTCGCTTCATCGCTTAAAGCGATGAAGTGAAGCGAAGCGACCATTCAGCGCTTTTGATCTATGAAGTGAAACGTGTTCAATGAAGCGCATGCTTCATGTGCTGATGCATAAAGCGACTGAAGCGTGAAGCGAGTGCTTCAGTGAAAAAAGCGTTTACCAATGTTTTTTGAAAGAAAAAATAGAAGCTGGGACTAATTTGTAAAGAAAGAAACTTGGAGGTGCAGTGTTAGAGAGCTGAGACCTTAAAGAAAGAATACGACCAGTGGAGTCTTGGAGAAAAATCACGCTGCCTAGGGTTTCTTCATCTTGTTTTAATATAAAGTTTGCTTAAATGTTCTTGGTGAGTCCTTATTCATTCTAATTATTTTTGCTATTTTTTTTTTTAAAATTCGTTGCGCTTCGCTTCACGCTTTAAGCGTTAGGGGCCCTTGTCGCTTTTCTTCGCTTCATGCTCGGGCAGACCCACTATCCACCAACTTTTGAACAATGCACCACAGACCCTTGGGAATTTCTCAATTATGAAAAAGGGGATTGATGACATAGTCAAGGTCTCTCCTGGTTTTGAAATTTGAATGATAGTTGATATTCTCTAAGCGAGTTTGTCATCCTGCAGGAGTTTTCACCTGATGGACGATACATTATCAGCGCAGACCGAGACTTCAAAATCCGAGTAATTATCCTACTCAACATGAATCTCGATAAGATATCTTGATGTTCTCCTGCCTAACGTTAAAATTTCTTATGGATCATAATTACAGGTCACTGTGTTTCCTAAAAAGCCATCAGATGGAGCACATGAAATTCAGAGCTTTTGCCTTGGCCATACTGAGTAAGAATTTATTGAAATTCTGGTGGTTCTAACACCCTTGGAAGTGAGAATCACGCTGATATAGAATAGCCTTGTTTGTGATGAAATATTGGATACATTGCTACAACTGTCAATCTAGTGACAAGTTTCTTGCTATTATTTTTAATGCCTATCTTGACCTATGATCAGTACTCTTTTGCCCCCCTCCCCCCACCAATTAAAAAAAAGAACATTTTGACCAGGATGGTTAGATGTCATATTATCTATCTCCCCTAACTCAGTACATCTGAAATGTCTGTACCATGCCCAACTTTGAGTTGGTGGAGCTTCTTTTTTTTTTTTAACCCAAATTTCTTTTCCTTTCAACATGTTCAGTTATGGGTTAGCTATTAGATGCACTAGAAAGAGGTGCATTTACTAAAGCTGCTGGTCCTCACTGATTAAGCTAATCTTGGCCAAAATGTAGGTTTTGTGGTTTGTAAATGAGAAGAAACTTTTTTCCCGATGATATGGATTAGGGAGCTAGTTCATGGCCTTAAAAAGCAATGCATGTAACTGATAATAAAAAGAAGGCAATGCATGTAATACTGTTTTTCTGTCCTGTATTTCTTTTGCTGCCCCGAGATAAGTAGACTATGTCTTTTTTGTAAATGTGTAGTTTTGAATTTTTTCTCTTCCCCTTCCCCAACCACGAAATAAGGAATATGTAAACCTTGTGGATTGTTTTGAACTCCGTATGCATTTCGCAGAAGGAAAATTTTAATTATTTGATAACTTTAGCTGGTTAGGATGGCCATGGACTCATTGGTATGTCTCAATGTCAGGTTCGTGTCCTGCCTTGCCTTCATTTGCAGCAAGGATTCCCAGGAGTTGTATTTACTTTCCGGAGGTGGTGATTCAACTGTGAGTAAATTTAATTTTTACTTTACTCAAATCATCCTTTTGAGCCTTGTAAGGCTCCATTTGGAAAAGATAACAGATCCTCAGCATTTAGCAATCGATATTTTCTGCTCGATTCAAACCTAAGTCCAAGCTACTAGCAGACTAAAGAGAATTAGTTATAAACTGCAAAAATAGAAGTAATTACTAAAAAACACCTAAAAAGAATATAAAAGTATGCACTTCGCAGTTTATTTTTTATCTACCTTGAAACGTATGATATTAAGGAGTTGTAATATCATGTAACCAGTAAGCTCTTTTTTTATTCTTTTTCCAGGTACGTTTGTGGGACTTCTCTTGTGGCTCTCTTCTTGATACCTGTCATGTTGGAGCAGAGGTAGCCTTTTTTTTTTTGGTGTGGTCTGAGATATTTGAATAGATTTACTTTTAATCTCCCCTCTCCATCACTTACAGTCAACTGGTTGACTTCCCTTTGATAGAAAATGTGGCAACCCTTGGTCTTTAAAAATATGATGAGCGAGTTTCAATCCACAAGCATGTAGTGACTGAAATAGGACGTCAAGTGATGTGTCCTTGCATTCCCTTCTTTCCTTGTTGATATGCTAGACATAATTTAAGTTTTCATGTTCAGCTTGGTTCTTAAATTTATCTGCTATTGTCTTCATCTAAAAAAAAAAATTTATCTGCTATTGTGAAGACAGGACCTCCACTATCAAAAGAAAGTGTGGATGACAGCTTGCTGGCTGTCACTGATCTCTGTACAACTCTTGGTGGTTCATTAGTCGCAGTGGCCATTCAGAGGCAAGCCTCTTGTTATTTCAATGTGATGCCTTTTCATCCTTTGAAGGGCTCTGTCAATTTGTTCTTGAGTCGTCATACTTTCTCCTTTGCATTGTAGCTTGGCAGGTGTGATGCTTTTGAGTTGCGACCTTTCGGCTAGATCTCTCCATGTTGCAAGAGTGGGTTCCTTTAATTTCTCTGAGTCATGACACTTCAATTAGTTTTTGTCTCGTTCAAAGATAATGGGCAGAATCAGTAGAAATGTTATGTGGCTTAACAATGTTTCACTTTTTGTTTAATGCTGGAAGAAACTTTATTGCTTGTATTAACTGTGTCTTTGGATGTGAAATTTCAGGTGGTACCAATTCCTGCTGAGACTTTTATTCCCACAAGCTTAGCAGCTGCCTATTATTCGAATCAATTGTGGATGGTCATGGGTGCATCCATTGTATGTGCTTCCAATTCAGCACCTTTGGTTCGTTTGAAGGTTCTCGATGGTTTTTGTGAGAGCAACCAGGACTCTGTTGAGCAGAAGAGAGGTATCTTAGAAGATAAAGATATACCAGGTGGTGAACTGCTCCTTCAAACGTTGCAGGGGAGTTCGTCAATTGAGAAAGAGGCATTATCGACAGCTGCTGAAGCAGTGAAAACTGCAATGTGTAATCTATTAATCAAGAAGCAGTATCCTTCAGATAATCGAGAGTTTAGAAAGAGAGGCAGGAATGATAAGAAAGTAAACAAGAAAAAATGACATGATCTGATGGAATGATCATATCAGTGCGTATTTCTAGGTCTCTGAGTTACCTGAGAGCTAGCTTTGCTATCAAGGGTGAGCAAAGTGGTCTTCATGCTCAAGCTCATAGACATATCTACTGCTGAAGGGAATCGAAATATGCCATGTCGTGATGTAGTAGTTCAACTTCAGCCACAACTTGTGATAGTCTTTCATTGTTTCATTGGTGGCAACTATATTTAGTTCAGCCTCCTTGTAACCTTGTCTTTTCTTCATTATTCTCTTTGTTTTATAAGTTATTCTCCTTGAAACTTGTTGCTATTACATACCCTGCTCTGTAGCGAATTGTTCTGCTTCTGACATAGTAATAATTTATCAGCTGTCTTCTGCCTTATTAGTTATTAGTAAGACATTGAGATACCTTGTTCTTGTTTGAAATTGTCTCGTGTTTACTGTATTAGTACTGGTGTATTTTTTTGGTGAGGAACTACTTATACATAGTCAATCGGATCGACCAACTACACTTTTCGCAGTGATGATAATGAGAACAATGATTAATGCTTCAAAGCTTGCAAACATGCGTTTGGAATTTGGCAGCTTGTGGGGCCGTTTGGACTAAAAAACATAAAATCGGTATAAAATTCATCACCATTTTATATGGCATTTGCATCGGTATAATTAATATTCAACACCATTTTATATGGCGTTTTGTTGGCTTATTTTTTGGTTTTCTTTTTGTTTGTGTTTGCAAGACCTTGATATATGAAGTGGCATAGAGGTCCACCTAATAGTTTTCTGTCAGTACCACTTTATGTATCATCGAGCTACTAATAAATTTTAATATCTCATGATAAATGATTCAAAAGTAGTTAAAAATAAAATATATAATAATGTCAAACTTTTAGAATATCAAAAAGAGAAAGCCAATAATAAAACAAATAAGAAGACAGAAATGAAAGCCGTTAAGTTGGTTACCGTCTAAACAAAATGGTGACAAGAAAAGAATACAAGGAACTCCACATGTTGTCCGACAGAATAGCGCCATCATTTCATCTGAAATCATACATACACTCTTACGTGTTGTTCATTGGTACTTCATGATGCGATTTTTAGGATTTAGACTTTCAGGGTTCATCTTGTATTTATCTCATGATTTTGCAATTTATCTACATTGCTATAATTTTCCAACAATCTCATTCATCTGCTCTAGTTACCACTGGCACGAGTATGCCACTACACTACTAGTTTTCTTTATTTTCTATCAATCAGTTAATTAGATTTAGTCCCAAAACTAGTGAATTAGTTACATATGCGAATCTTGATTAGTTGAACTTGTGGCTTGATAAAATCTTCTTGCCGTTTTTGCTATGTGGAGCCCATTTTATTTTGATACTAACTAACTTGTGTTTGAGAAAAATAAAATGAGTGCAAACTTGGTAGTAGCTTATTTTGTTGATTTTTACGCTTCTTGTTGGTTGAATAATGTTGGGATGTTATTACTAGGCTTCGGTTGGTGTACAATGGGACTAAAGCTATTGAACATTGAATTTATTGAATCTTTTGTCTGAGTGATGCTAATTCTCCTGTTGTGAGTGATCCCACATCGATGGTGGGATGGGTTAGACTGTCAGTTATACGGCCTTGTACAATCCTACCCTTTGAGCTAGCTTTTGAGGTTGAGTTAGGCCCAAGTCCAATTCATTTCTTATCACCTGTTAAAGGTATTATGTGGAAGGATTTCAGTTTCAGTAGTCAGCATGGCGCCTTTGTTATTCTTATGGTTTTACTTGCTTTTATGGATAGGTGAAGGCGTATATATGCAGTTTTAGTAATCATCTTTGTGATTTTGATCAATGTAATACTTCTGTGCATGTTCCCACAGTGCATATAACTTAAGTCCACCAGACTTGTGCACTTCTTTTAGTATGAAATGACATTTTATTTGTGGTTTTTAATTGTCAGATCGTATTTACACAAGTATTTTTCCAAGATGGCGGAGGAAGCAGAGGAGAAGATAATCGAGTTGGAGGAAGGAATGGAGTGTGTGGAGAAGGGACTTGGTAAGTTAAAAATAATTGTAGAAGGAGAGCCAGAGTCATTCACCGCTGACGAGTACGTGATGCTCTACACGTATCCTTACCAAATTACTTGAGCAATGTTGTGCTTTGTTAATTGTCCTTAATTTCCCTTTGTTACTTCTATATGTCTTAGTTTGTAGTATTTCTTTTTAACAAATCAGTTTCTCCTTAACTTGAAGCATAGCACTATCTATAACATGTGTACGCAGAAAGCCCCTCATGATTACTCTGAGCAACTATATGATAAGTACAGGGAAGCAGTTGAAGATTACATCAATACTATTGTAAGAAGCTTTTCGCTATCAAAACTTATTTCTTTAACCAAGCATCATTGGACGCTATGCTAGGAAATGAAACTTATTAGCTCATTGCTTTGCTATACCATTCGAAGCACCAATCAGTCTTTCTGTGCTTTATTAGGTTTTGCCTTCTTTGAAAAAGAAGCATGATGAATTTATGTTGAAGGAGCTTGAGAAAAGATGGGCATCTCATAAACTTATGGTCAAGTGGCTTTTAAAGTTCTTCCATTATCTCGACAAGTTTTTTATCAAACGAGCCGAAGTCCCTGCACTTAATGAAGTTGGTCTGACTTGCTTTCGCGATCTGGTTAGGTTTTAGAGCATTTCTTCTTATGTTTAATTGTTCTTCATTTATTGTCTAGTCTATTTATTTTTGTGTTTGTTGAAAATAGGTTTATCAAGAGGTGAAAGGTAAAGCTACAGATGCTGTGATAGCACTGGCAAGTGGCTTTTTCCCCATTTTCGTTAGACTTGATTTGTTATAATTCTATGAGCTTCGCATAAGGTTCTATGAAGTATCCTTTTGTATCAGATTGATCAGGAACGTGAGGGTGAGCAGATTGACAGAGCTTTATTAAGGAATGTGATAAACTTGTTTATTGAGATGGGAAAAGGGAAGATGGAGTATTATGTTAATGACTTTGAAGAGGCCATGCTTAGAGATACTGCAGCTCATTATTCTCGAAAAGCTTCAAGCTGGATTGTCGAAGATACTTGTCCAGAATATATGCTTAAGGTACAACTGATTTTTCACAACTTGTTTTCAGCTCGGGAATATGAAATGGGTTCTAATGACTGTTTATTGCCGATACAGGCAGAGGAGTGCTTAATAAAAGAGAAGGATAGAGTGTCTCATTATCTACACTCTAGCACTGAGACAAAACTTCTGGAGGTCAGTGCTGGAGTTTCATAAATATATTTGCGTTATGTCATGCTGTAGCTACTAGTATTTTCAATCTTGGTGTACATTATGGCATGTAGATATACGTAAAGCCTGATGAGGTTCTCTTTTACTAATGAATAAATGATGCTTGATAAAATTCCTAATTTTTTGCTTTTTCTAAAACCTGAAGAAGTGAAGAATGGGTTGGTTAATTGTGTAAGCTTTTGTCTGGTTGTTGGTGTTTTGTGCTTGATAATATATGGTTCCGGATACTGACATGGAAGAAGTTATTCACAAAATTTGAATGTTGTTTATTGCTGGGACGAGGGGATATGTATTGTGTCTTGAGAGGCTTTGACCCTCTATGCCAAGAATTATCTGTTCTCTCGCTTAGACCACATTTTCTTTCTTGAGCTAGACACACAAAACTAGGGCTCTAGAATGTATTCAGAACGAAACCACATGGATGATTCAGGAATCATATTTGTTCATCGTGTCATTGCTTATAGGTTCACCTGCCTGATTCATACTTCAATAGGCATGTCGAAATTTTGGAATTCGCCTTTGGTTGGATTTGTTTTTCAAAGCTAAGATCAACATTTTTGCTTCAGAAAGTGCAAAATCAGGTATTGGTTGCATATACCAATCAATTGCTTGAGAAGGAGGATTCTGGATGTCGAGCTTTGCTTAGAGATGAGAAGGTATTAAACCCCTGTTTGCTGTGGAATATTATGTGTTTAGTACTTTTATAGATTTTGCATTGTATTTCATGCTGTTTTCTTTTTCCTATTCTTCCACTGTCCCCTCCTTTATACAGGGTGAGGATTTATCTCGAATGTATAGGCTATTCCACAAAATTCCTAAAGGGTTGGAACTTGTAGCAGAGATGTTTAAGCAGGTATGTTGGTCTTCTAGACCTTTTGCTGAGCAACCAAGGGTTGAGCTCTTGCTCATTTTCGTTTTGTTCCTATTGGGATAAGCAACTTCTGATGGTACATATTTTGCAGCATGTTGCTGCTGAAGGCATGGTCCTGGTGGAACAGGCTGCAGATGCAGCAAATAACAAGGTTTCTGATCTAATGACTGAAAGTTGTGCTTTACTTGAGATGTCTTTAATAGCAGCTTCCATTAGTTCCTCTTCTAAAATGTTTTATGTTTCAGAAGCAAAAGTGTTTCATCTGAGTTCTAATGCGGATGCTAATATGTACAGCCAGTCTAATGTCCATGTGAGCTTTACTTAGTAGAGGATAAGGGAAGATACATATCAGCGTCCCAATCCAGAACTCAAGGTTTCCAAAATATTAGAATCTGAATGGAGTAAAATTCTTTTGCAAAAATAAGAACATACATCTGAAGTTGCTTTTTCACTCTTGATACACTTATGTTTTCCAAGCAATTTTGTTCTTCGTGGTAAATTATTAGCATTTAATTTGTAACTGTGATTTGTATGTTCTTCCACAGGCCGAAAATTCAGGTGGTTCACATGAGCAGGTAATTTACTATTTTCATAGTGTCTAGTGGTCCATATTATGTAAGAGTTAGCTGGTTCAATGATGGTTCCATCTCTTTCTTCAGGACTTTGTCAAGAAGGCGTTTGAGCTGCATGACAAGTATATGGTGTATGTGAAAAACTGTTTTGCTGATAACTCTATCTTTCACAAGGTATTCCTGCTGCTGACCATCGTGTGCTGATCCCTTTTATTGTGCATTAGTTGAGACGTTGTTTGTTTTTAGACAGTTATGCAACAGTTAGGTGTAATATACTAAAGTATTTATCTGTGTCCCACATGATAAATGCAACTCCGTAGTCCCTACCAGGAAAGTCTGAATATAGAAGCCTCGTGCTTCATCGTTATGCATTTGCTCTGATTTTACTGATGTCAAAACTCTGTATTGCATAGGCTCTGAAAGAGGCATTCGAGATTTTCTGTAACAGAAGTGTTGCTGGCTCTTCAACTGCAGAGCTCCTTGCTTCTTATTGTGATAATACCCTTAAGAAGGGTGGGAGCGAACAACTGAGTGATGATATTATTGAGGATACATTGGACAAGGTAAACAAAATATGTACATTTCTCTTCAATTTGGTGGTCAAGGTCCATCTTATCTGCTCTAAGAATGCTGTCAAAATGGTTTACATTTTGTGTAGGCGGTCAAGCTTGTTACATACATCAGTGACAAAGATGTTTTTGCTGAGTTCTACAGGTTGGATCTACAGCCAGCAGTGTTTTTTTTTTTTTTTTTTTTTTCACAAGATCGTTCTAGTTGCTTGTTACATCTTTAACCATTTAGTATGCTAATTCTAATCTTAATGACTGATAGGAAGAAGCTTTCTCGCCGATTGCTTTTTGATAGAAGTGCAAATGAAGACCATGAAAGGCTTATCTTATCAAAGCTAAAGCAGCAGTGTGGTGGACAATTTACATCCAAGATGGAGGGAATGGTGAGGATAGTTTACTCGGCTTCTAAAGATATCTCTTCCCTCGTTTTAAGTATCTTATAAGACGAGTGGTTGGAAATGTAATACAGGTGACAGACTTGTCGTTGGTGAAGGAAAACCAGAACCACTTTCAGGAATATCTCAGCAACAACCCAGCAGCGAATCCTGGAATCGATATGACTGTGACCGTTCTTACAACTGGGTTCTGGCCTAGTTACAAATCTTGTGATCTAAGTCTCCCTGTGGAAATGGTAAGATGTGCTTCCCATGTAAAGATCCTTTTTCTGCTGATCTGAGCTCAGTTTTTGTCGTTCATTTGTCTCAGGCAAAGGGCGTAGAAGCCTTCAAGGAATTTTATCAGAAAAAAACAAAACACAGGAAACTGACATGGATATATTCATTGGGTCAATGTAACCTTAACGGGAAGTTTGAGCAGAAGACAATTGAACTAATTATGGGAACTTATCAGGTGATGAATTTGGCAAGTAGTCCCATTGCAAGTTCCTGGTTCAATACCAAAAATGGTTTTGGATTAATATGTTTCCTCTTTTTCAGGCTGCTGCTCTATTACTGTTTAATGCTTCTGATAGATGGAGTTACTCAGACATCAAGAGTGAGTTAAACTTGGGCGATGATGATTTGGTTAGAGTGCTCTCATCCGTATCATGCGCCAAGTACAAGATTCTTAACAAGGAGCCCAGCAATAGAACTGTTTCATCAACTGATCATTTTGAGTTTAACTCCGAGTTCACTGACAAAATGAGGAGGATTCGGGTACAGATACTGTTCAGAACTTCACATATTTCCCCATGATGCTACTTTGTAAAGATACTTGAGGATTTTCCCTAAGCAACATGACTTTTTGTACCATCCAGGTCCCTTTGCCTCCTGTGGATGAAAGGAAAAAATTGGTTGAGGAAGTTGGAAAGGATAGACGATATGCAATTGATGCATGTCTTGTGCGTATAATGAAGGCCAAGAAAGTTCTAACTCATCAACAGCTAATTCTGGAGTGTGTTGAGCAGTTGAGCAAAATGTTCAAGGTATGTGGATTTTTAAGTTTTAACCTTTGAGATCTCTAGATTGAAACATTATAGTAAATTCAGCTTCCTTTTGTTGTGGCCGAAATACAGAAGGTTTTAATCGCATATAATTTGAAATCGGCACCTTACATCAACATTGGACATTTCATTACTAGCTTGCTAATAGATAAATTGAAGTGCATTTTCTTCAATGGTTTCTAACTTCTAACTACATATTACCGAAACATCAATGTCCTAAAGCTTGTTGAAGACAGGTGAACTCTCTCTTTTAGCCGGGGCTCTGAAGTAGGGCTGACAATTTGAAAAGGATTATGTACAAGTACTCGTATTAGTTCTGAAATATGGGGCTCATAACCTCTTGGATCTTTGCGCACATGCAAAAACTCCTCAAATTTATGTACTAAAATAAAACTGACTGATGGAGTTTTGTTTCCAAAGTGAAATACCACAACAAAATCAAACATACAAAAGGTTTTGACAAAGAGCTAAAAGACGAACATACTTGAAACTAATTTGGGATGGAGTAATTTCTTTTGGTCCTTTTTCTATTCTTTCATCATCTTCTTTTCTACAATTAAGCACAAATGTGTGATAGGCATACATATATCATATCTGTCATATTTAAATACGGAGCAATATTTGTCGAAATATGGTATTTTTTGAGTAAAAGCTTACAACCACTTGCCGTCTCTGCGCATGAGATTCAAGTGGTGATTTGGAAGAAAAAACTGAGTGTAGCTTTAGTTTATAACATTTGAGAGGTTATGGGTATATTTTTATAAGTCAAGGGGCTTCAAAACTAAGAGAGGTGATCCATATTCAACCAATAGCAGGAAAATGGGCCAAAAGCTGTTGCTGCTAATTTTAGTAAAATAGGCGAGCCAAGTGCTTATAATATTTGTGCTATGTGGTGTCATTCCTGTAACCAAGAAGGGTAACAAAATTTTCCTTCCTGTTAGTTTTTTCTGTACCCTCAGAATAGCTTTACCCTGCAGAACTTCTTTTTCCTGTGTAGCTGGAAAGTTGAGTACTTTGCTCGTCCAGTCTAATTCTTGAACTTTTTAGTTTACTATCTTGAGATGAAAATTTTATTTACTTATGTAGCCTGATGTCAAAGCAATCAAAAAGCGGATTGAAGATCTTATCACCAGAGACTACTTGGAAAGAGACCTGGAGAACACGAACACATACAAGTACATCGCTTGAGGCACTTATCTAATACCTGAAGGACGTACATTGACTGCCCTTTGACACTACATTGAATAAGTACGGTTACAGTTTCTTGCTTGTGGCTTTATAGTTGGATAGTGAGTCAAAAGATTTGTTAGTCCCATAAGGCAAATTGTTTGGAGTTTCAGGTTGACAATTTTTTCACCTTGCCTACGAGTAGGAAAATTTTGCAGTTCTAAATATCAGCGCAACTTTTAAGAAGCTAGTATATGATCCATACTTGCAATCCTTGCAGTATAATTTTTAGCAGCACTGCTATATATATAATTAGTTCTTATTTGTGGAATGAAGGTCTTATAGATCTTAAGTTTCGGTGGTTGCAGTTATGTCGACGTTTATACTTGATTGCTTTTGCAGGTCTAAATGAGTTTAAAGCTTAGCAAAACAAGTGCATCATGAAGTGGTCTCTTAGCATGGTGGATGATTTGGGCTAAGAGACCACTTCATGATACACTTGTTTTGCAATGTCTTCCATCTTTTATCTGTTGGGATGTTTTGGAAGTATAGATGTATAGACTTACAACATGAAGGCATCAAAAGCAATACAACGAGGGTTATTCATCAAATTTGTTCACTGTTAAACCTATAATCAACTGTCAATTTCTTATAATCAGTTGATCCGCTTCAACTTAATAACATTTCATACTTTCATGAAAAAGGATTCATATCAATAGAAAATTTACAACACCTAATTAAGACGACCAGCATACCATATTATTGCAATCCATAGAAAAATGCAGGCATTAATAACATGGCAAAAGATTACCCAAGAAGAAGAAAAAAGGGAAGCAAATGAAAGAAAGACCAAAAGCGATCTCCTAAAATTCACTTCTTACTTAATACTTAGTATTGCTCCCGCACTATGTTGAACCTGGCAATGTCAAGCCCAAAGATTGAAATTTATCGTGTGTTATGCGGTCAACAGATTTTGCCATATCCTCAGTTAAAAGACTCTTCCAATCTCCTGTTTCTCCTTTTCGAAAAATGCATTTGTATTCCTGAAATATAATTACGGGTTTTACAATTAAATTTGTATTTTAGTTTTGCTCCATTTTTTATAAAATTATTTGCTTAGTTTAAATGTCCTAAGAAGCTTTGTAGTTGTCTTTTGTCGCTAAATTCATTGGAAAATCTAAGATACTTTTAGCTATATGAGGTTGTAATTCTACTTCTCCCTTACATATAATCAAACCTAAATATTCTATTTTTTCTTTTCCTATTTCTGCTTTCTTTTTTGATAATACTAATCCATTCTTGAAAGCTTCTATAGCAAATACAAATAAATGCTTGTTATGATCTTCCCAATTATTAGAGTATACTAGTATATCATCTATATATACTATTATAAAATTACTATACTTTTTATATATAGCATCTAACTTTTCGTGAAATATACTTGGGGCTGTTTTTAGTCCCATAGGTAGGACATTCCATTCATAATGTCCTTGGGGTGCACTAAAAGCAGTGCATTCCTTAGAATCTTCCTCTAATTCTATTTGGAAAAATTCTGATTTACAATCAAATTTAGAATATATTTTGCTATCTTTTATTTTTTCAAATATTAATTCTTTTCTTGGTAAAGGATAACTATAATCTATAACCTTTTTATTGAGAGGCTTATAATTTATTACAAGTCTTGGCTTACCTCATTTTTCTTCACTCCAATTTCTAACCAAGAAACTTGCACAGTTATAAGGATTTTTACTTTCTCTAATTAAATTATATTTTAGAAGTTCTTCCATAATAATCTTATAGTCCTTCTCATCCTCTACACTATATAACATTGGCTTTTGTTTAATAGGTTCTTTGTCCTTTAATTCTATTTTTATTTTCTTGCTATATTGTCTTCGTTCTTTAAATGCTAGAGGATTGTCTTTATAGCATTTTTCTACAAGTTCTAAAATTTTCTGTTTTATAATAGGACTTTGTTTACTATCTATATCTTGGTTTTCCGTTTTTTTATTGGTATTAACTCACCACGCTGGCTGCGCGTCCTATATATATATGTCTATATGCTTGTTGTATTCTAGGTGTAGAAATCTTATTTCCACATGGAGTTGTTAGGATGATCCTAGTGGGTTCAATAATAAAAGGTAAATACTTATTAAGAAAATTCATTCCTATTAACATATCACATCCTATATGTGGATAGTAGTAGACTTCTTCCATTAACAATTCGTATTGACTTATAACTATCCATAATTTTCCAATACCTTTATCAAAAGTGGTTTGTCTATTGTGGATGTCAACTCCTACTACTTTTTGAAGTTCCTTTATTTCTTCAATGGGATAGGAGATGAAGTTCATTCCACTTCCCGTATCTACATATGCATGATATGTCTTTCCTTTTATTTCTACTTTTATATAAATAGTAACTTTCTTTTGTATTATTTTAACTAGTTCTAGGTATTTGGATTCTTCTTCCATAGTATGTAAGTTCTACATATTCTTCAGTTATTATATAGGGATCAAATAATCTAAGGAAATCATTTCCTAATAATAATTTATTAGAAGTACTATGTTCTACTACATCTATTTTAATAGGAATTTTTATAGACTCCTTTTTTATAGTTTCTACTAGTAAATCTATATCTACATATTTATTTATTTCGTATTCATTTCCAAAGTAGTCTTCATATTTATAGGATTCTATTAAATCTTTATATCTATGAATTTTTATCAGACTTCCTTCGATATGACTTCTTGCTGCACCAGTATCTATTAGCGTCACATAATAACTTATACTTTCATTTATTACCGAAACTAAAATATTATACTGCCCTGCTCTATTAATTTTAGTTAAGTCAAATCTTGTTCTATCCTTTATGGCACTACTTCCTATCCTTAAAGTCCTACTTCCTTCAAAACTTATTCTTTTTTGTACGGAAATTCTAGACTCTGTTAAAGCTCTCTGTACTTTATCAAATTCCATATATAAATCCTCAGGCAAAGTTATTTCACTTTTATCTCTTATTGGTTCGTATTCTAAATTAGAATTAAATATTTTTGGTATTAAACATTTCTTACCTCCTAGCTTATCTTTTATCACATGTTTGCTAGTGAAAGCATATACTACTTTAGCAGTAATGCTAATTGCATCACTATTGGGTTTCATATCTATTCCATGCATCTTATAATACATGACTAAAGCTTGATTTTTATTGGGTTCTCTCATACTTATGCTAAAATTCGGATTTATGGTGAACTTAACCTTTTGATATATCAAATTTCCTTTCATTATAGCTATAAGACTATCCTTTAGACTACTCGTTATTCTATCATCTGCTAAATATATTTCTATCGGAGTATCTATCCCTTCTTGAAAATAAGCCTTCATCATAATTTGTATTCCTCCAATATATATTCTAGTTAATTTATTTCTTATACCTTCTGGTATTTTATTCAATTCTTGTTTTATTAAGTCTTCACTAATAATAGGAATCTTTACGTTCCCTTGGGTATGTCTTATCTGTATAGGATATTCTTGTCGATGCGCTATATAGTAAGTATATTTTTCTCTTCTAAAATAAGGTTGCTCATATATATCCTTTATTCTTAAATCTAAATCTTCTTTTGAAATCTTTTTAAAAGTTTTTGGATCAAATATTAACCTTTGTTTAAAACTTCCTTCTTCGTCTCTTTCTTCCTCGTAAATATGACTACTCATCTTCACTTTCAGTCACTATTTCATATAGACTATAATCACTAAGCTCACTACCACTATCTTCTTCCGGCACTAAATTTAATTCTTCTTCTAAAGTTTCCATAAACTTTATTTGCTTTTTATATTCTTTCTTATTTCTATTGGGGCACTCATTAGCATAGTGTCCTTCCTGATGGCAAACATAACATTGACACATTTTCCTTCTTGGTGGATTCCTATGTTTCTTCTTTTTCCAATATTGCTTATACCTTTTTTTATGTTTTCTAGGAAATTTTACCTATTTATATCTTTTCTTAAACTTTCTATTTTTAAATCTTTTTGTAGGGGGACATCCGTAAGCTCCTACTTCTTCATTTTGTTCACAACAAATTCCTCTTTTAGCATGCTTATATATTTTCATATTTTCCCTTTGAATTTTACACCAATCGTTGATTTTTGCTTTAGCAAATTCTATTCTACCTCCTAAGGTTGCTCTATGATCTGGGATTTCTAAATTTTCATATTCTTCCATTAATCTAGGTCCATAAGGAGGGGGTAATTTTACGAAATATAAATCTGCCATTTGTTGATAAATTTGATTTGGTGGTATTCCTAATCTTGCTTCATAAAAATATTTTTGAAATTCAGATGTATAATTTTTAAAATAACACATATCACATATTGATAACTGATTCAAATTTTTCATAGCATCCTTTTTTAATTTTAGTTGTCTTCTTTCCTCGTTATCTAGGTCCTGTCCTAAGAATTCAAATCTTATCGCATTTTCTAATGTCGTTATTAAATCTTTAGTGCTAGTTTTAGCCTTTAGTTCCTCCTTTAATATTTCTGGTAATTCTTTATACCATAGCCCTATACTTCCACGCATTGTTCCGTATAAATATCCTAATGCTCTCTGCACATCCATTCCTTCTTTAGTTACTACCGAAAAACTATGTTTTACCCATTGTGTTATCATTTCATCTTTATTTTTAGTACAATCTAAGTTAAGGTATATACCCATAGGATACAAACCTTCTGGTTCTCTAATTACTGGTTCAAACTCATATCTTGTCCTATTATTATTATTTTGTCTTCTTATATAATAATTTCGCCTATCTATATATTTCCTAATATAGGGTTCATCATCAAATCTTTTATCAGCGTATTTCCACTCAGGGGTTTCTTCGTATCTTTCTTCATAGTGAGGTTGTGGTATTTCTGGTTTTATATCTGGTCTAGTACCACTAGAACTTGGTTTATTCATTTTTGTTTCTAATGTCATATCTCTAAAACCTTCTACTAGTCCTAGTATTTCTTCTTCTTTATCGGAATCAGGATTTTCTAGATATTCTTCGATTCTATTCATCTTAATATCTATTTTATTTTCATCTTTATCTTTACTTTCTTCCATTCCTACCATTAATTTTATTATTGGTGAAATTTCGGTGGTTTTACTATATTCTAAGATTTTTTCTTTTATTACATCTTTCCTTTTGCTCTCAGTTTGTTCTGTTATTTTTATTCCTATTATTTCAGCATATTTCTTCTCCATTTCTAGCTGTAATATTTCTTGAGTTAACTCTATTTGTACCGATAAATTTCTTACATTTTCATTTAATACTTTTATGGATTCACCTAAATGGCTATCATTTAGTATTTTATTAAATTCTAGCTCATTCTTTCTTTTCTTTAATTCTTCCAATTCTTTTTCTATATCTCTAGAAGTAGTAACTTTATTTAACGATCTCTTACACTCCAGCTTAGAACTTTCAGGATTTATTAAATATTCTCTTCACTATTTCTGATACTATTTCTCTGTTATGTAGCCTTTTTCTTAAACATAAAATAATATATGCTACAATCTTGTTATATTCCTGTATAAGTATGGTGTCATATAATTTTCTACTTGGTCCACCATATACTTTTCTTAGTATTTCTACATACGTTAACGGAGAATCATCATATTTTAAATATCTAGTATAATCTCTACCGTGTAGTAAACTTCTATATTCTAGCCTGTCTAGAGCCCAATCTCTTATATCTTCTATCATACTTCTAAATACCCTTTTAATTATAATATCTACTACTTCCTTAGGAAGCGACTCTCTTAATCCTAAAATAAGTCCTATAGTAAATACACGAAGATCGTGTTTATCTCTTACAACTTCTTCTATTCCATATTGGTCTGCTATAACAAACCAAATATTTCTTATCTCTCTTATCTTGTAATAAAATATAGTTTTTTCAAATTCCTTTCTCGGTCTTCTTCTAATTATATTTGGTATAAGTTCAGATGAATTTCCTTCCATCATTTGGTTAAATTCTTCACCTATTATATAAAAAATTTTATGATTTTCCATTAAATTTCAGACACTATATCACCACGCTCGGCTGTCACTCCTGCTCTGATACCAATGAATTTTGCGCGGATTATAATTTACGGCATTCACTAAATATAATGCTTCGCTTGTTTACTAGTTCATATTCACTAGATTCATGCAACTCTAGTAATAATTTTAAGAAAAATAGTCCGAAATCCGACTCGCCTCGAGTTGAGTCCAAAATCGGGTATGACAGAATGGCGACTCTGCTGGGGATACCAAAGTTCTAACCACGAGTCTTTACTTTTGGGATTTATTTGATTATTATCTTGCTATTCATTTTTATTATTACCGTACTAACTTGGTTTTTTTTTTTTCTTTTTACTTTATTTATCGTATTGAATTTCAATGTGATATTTTGCATATTTTGCATATTTCACTCATACTCCCCCACTCCTGGGAAATGACACTTTACACACACACGGCGATTATGTGGATCCCACGGTCGCTCCACCACCAAAACATCTTTTAAGATGGATATTTTGGAATATAGTTGGTCCATGGTACAACCAACAATTTCAAATGATCCCACTCCTTGGCCGTCCGTCTTGGGAAATCTTGTCTAGAATTACACCACTCTTCTATTGTAATGAGCATGCATCATGCCGTAGAAAGGGCTCCCCGTGAGCCGACTAGTTTTCAACTTGTCCAAACTACCTAAACGGGTTTCCGACCCCAAAGGGACGTTTGGACATGATTATGTGCATTTGAGAGAAAAGAAAAGAAAAGAAAAAAAAAGTGAGACAAGAATGAAAACACACTTTGATTTGTTCAATTATTCTCAAACGGGACGGGGATTTTAAAATTTATTTTTTCTTTATTGTTAGGCTGCAATGAGTCAAAAGTTTCATCATTTTGGAATGACTATGGGCGCAGCTCCTTTGTTAACTAATTAATGGAGCAACTTGTCACTGGGAGAACAAACCGAAGTACATCAACACTTGGGTCATCTGGTTTCACTATTAGAAATGGAACTGTGTAAGGAGATAATTGAAGCATCAGTGTCATTTTGGGATGAAGAATTGAACGTGTTTAGGTTTGGGGATATCAAATTAACACCTTTGTTGGAAAAAATGGGGGATTTGTGTCACACTCGGGGTTAGACAAACATCGTTGGCAAGGGGGTCGCATACTAGCACCTAGCGTCCCCACATCTGACGAGTTTCGTAAAAAGTTAGGGATGGTAGCAAGTATGGATGTGGGATTTTTACAACAAAAGAAGATACCCTTTTCCTATTTCTACACTCGGTTTGGGCATTTGTGTGCGTTCGACAACCATAAGAAGGAGTTCGAGTCCTATGGTGATCGGAGGAGAGCTAAACCACTTGCATTTGCTGTTTGTTTGTTAGGAGTGATGGTTTTTCTCGAGAGTTCAAGTCACGACATATGTTCAAGACTTATCATGGTAGCCGATGCAGTGTTCAAAGGAATTGATGGTTAACGTTATACCATAGTTCCTATGATAGTAGCAGACATTTATCGAGCTTTGAGTTGTTGCAAGAGAGGAGAAAAATACTTCCAAGGGTGTAATCTTCTACTACAAGCATGGTTCAAAGAATATTTAAGGAAAGTAAGAGGTGTGCAAGCATTGTCCAAACCAGCTGGTTACAACTACTTAATTGGGGAACGGTATGAGGTTTCAAAACTCAAACAACCAAGCAGCACAGAAAAATGGGTAAAATTATTTGAAAACATAACGGAGGACTCAATTCAGTGGATGTTCACTTGGTTTCCTTCATCAGATTTCATCATTAGTTCTGAAAATTTATGGGGTTAAGAGGCCTCCAACCTTACCAACCATTAAGAGTAATGAGGCAAGCAGTAAGGAAGCAAATCATACCATTGATACCAGACACGAAACATTACCAGTTTGGCTACACTGAAGATGTTGTTCCGAGAGTCAAGAGCATTAGAAAATCCTTGGTAGGAAGACAAGTCATGGAAGAAGCATCGCTAGCACCTGATAGATACAACACTGGATGTGAACCAAACTACAAAAGCTGGTTACGCTCGAGTATAAAGGAAAATGTAGTAGTAGGGCCAAGTCGTTGAAATAACACAAGAGATCGTGAGGCAGAGGCTCAAATTCGGTACCGAGAGTTCATGTTGAAAGCTGTCAAGATGGAAAAGGGAGTGTGCTGCCTAGTCAAAGTGTCATTTTCATTTTCTTTTCTCTTGTACTTTACTTTTTCGAAACTATCATGTACTGATTTTCAAATGTTGGGGGATTTATAAGAATAATTGGCTACAAAATGCTTATTCATTTTCTTTGTATAATGACAAACCCAGGAAGGCTATACGTCCTTGGCACGTAATAGTCCATTAGTAAACCTACGCCAAAATCAAAAGAGTTTTTAACCCAAAAATGACAAATTGCATCTCTGCATCGATTAGAAGAAACGTTTGCACAAAACATTGATTGTCCGTTTAAACATGATCAAAACTATAAGGATATTTTGGTCTTTACCTTTCTTGTTTTGTTTTCAGACTATGGCTGCAAAGGATACTCTCCAATTTGAGATCGTTTCCCGACCTCCTCACTTGATCAGACTTTGGTGGGAAGATTTGGCCGTTGTCAGCAAAGCTCATGTTCAAAAGATATTGGGAGAGTTGGTAGCTCTCAAGAACTACACTGCCATGACTGGTTTGGTTGAAGCTGCTACACATTTTTGGGACTACAAAATGGTTGTGTTTCATTTCAATGGTTTCGAGTTGGCACCGATGTTGGAAGAATTTGGAGGGCTAGCAGGGTTAGAGCCTGGACCCGAGACGTAGAGCCTAAGGAGTTCATTGAATTATTGGGAGCCCCTTATGATATATACGTCGAGGGAGTGCAGGATGGGAAGGTCACGTTGGAATACTTGCATTCTAGATTTGGAGATCCAAGACTTAGACATTAATGGGTTGGGGCGTGGGAGATTCAAGATTAGGAGTGGACTGAATCCAATGCTTTCATCATTGCTTTTCTGGGAAGCATGATTTCCCCCGAGAAAGGAGGCAAGATCGACATAAGGCTAGGGAGAGTGGTAGGGGGCTGCGCAAAGGGGCTTTCAAACGTCAAGTGAGTTTGGTCCCCATGATTTTGGAAGAAGTTTATAGGGCTTTAACTAAATGTAGGAGGGGAGGAGATTTCTTCGAAGGATGTAACCTGTTGCTGCAAATATGGTTGATAGAACACTTGCACAATGTCCCCGTCAGTCCGGTGGCACCAAAACCCTCTTGGAAAGGAGGGATCCGCTCACATAGCACCCGTATGGCTGGAACAGTGGCATGGGAATACCCCGCAAACATGGAAGGTTGGTACACCAAGCTCGAGAAACTGCAAGAGGTGCAATGGGTGATTGAAAATTATGCTGGCTTCGTTGTCTCCATACAAGGTCAAGAAATCACTTTCTTAACATTGATTAGATTTCGAGGAACTCATCACTAGGTTCCTCTAAGGATCCTTCGACAAGTGGGCATGACACAACAAACTCCGCAATTGACTAAGGGAAGAAGCTTCAACGTCGATATAAAGGACAACAGGCATCCGATGTTTTTCACCATATTAACAAATGTGGGAGAAAAGGCTTACTCTGCAGTTTTTCCGTGGTCGAGACAGTAGGGTGAACCCCACAGCTACCCTGGCCTACCCTCAATGGCTCGGCAAAGATAAGGCAAGGTATCGGTCTAAGACGTAAAAAAGAAAGCCAAAGCTCCAAATGCTGCTGAAAAATACAAGAAGCTGAAACACGAGTTTGACCAAAGAAAGAAGGAGTTAAGGGTGACACAAGAGAGGGAGATGAGGAGACAATACAAAGATATGATCAAAGGGGACGAACTCAAGTATAGGACCGGCAAGGTCATGACTGCAAGGCAAGCTGCTGGGAATTTACAAGATTTGCTTAAAGAATGGGGAGAGTATTTTAAGTCAGTACCCTTGGAAGAGAAGGAAACAAAGGGATTGGAAATCTGCGAGTTCTTCGTAAAAGCTTTGGGTGACATGGAGGCTGGGAAAGACCTGCTGGAACATTTGTTGATCCTCCGCTCATTAGTTTGGCTCACAAACCCAAGGAGGAAGCCAAAGAGGAGAAGGAAAAGGAAGACGCTGGAGCTGATGTTTGAACCTGAAGTCTCTTTTCTTGGCACCTAGTCTAGTCGTATCGAGTCGAGTCGTTTTGTCCTTTCTTTTTTGACGTTTTCATCTTAATCGAGTCATTAGTGGTTGTAATAAAGCCAAGCAAATTAAATAAAATTTTGTTATTTTTGGGTTTTTAGACTGGTGATAATCATGTTTATTCAAACGAAACGATGTGTTTGGTGCAAACGTTACTTCGAATCCGCGATAGGCCCACCTCTGGCACAAAAGAGGTCCCATGCATGATAGGACACGATTTTATTCAAACTAACGTATACTCACATTTTCTCTTTCTTGTTTTTGGTGTGTCAGTTCCCAAGTCCATGATAGTTTGGTTTGTGCATTCTGGCCGCGCCGCAATATCGGTTGAGTTCAAAAGAATCAATCCCAACACCTCCCCCTTTACCTGCAAGGACAAGGACGAGACGAAATATCATGGCTGAGTTTGACAAGGTTGGAAATCTTGAGAAACAAGGCATGGTCGCCTATGAAAATTATGCTAAGCTGGAACAGAGGCTTCTTGAATTGGAAAATAGGACCCCTCTTGCCCGTACTGATGAGATCACTGAACCAAACCAAACTGCTCGCCCTCATGGCAAAGATCCACTCTACCCTGAAAAAGACATTTCTTACCCTACCTACAGTGCACCACCAAAAGCACCACAAAACAACTCACCCTCCTTCACCGTTGAAACCAAAACCATCGCATCACCCACGAAGGACCATGAGATGTACGCATGGACTAAGGAAGACCCAGACAGTATAATCTGAAGCTAAATCCGGCAAAGTGTGCTTTTGGTGTTCCAGCAGGAAAGCTATTGGGTTTCGTCGTTAGTAGAAGGGGTATCGAGCTGGATCCGTCCAAGATCAAAGCCATCAAAGAATTGCCGCCGCCAAAAAGCAAGAAAGAGGTTATGAGCTTCCTGGGAAGGCTCAATTACATCAGCCGGTTCATAGCACAATCCACTGTCATCTGTGAGGCAATCATTAAGTTACTGAAGAAAGACGCAGTGATCGAGTGGACAGAGGGCTGTCAATAAGCATTCGATCGGATAAAGGAGTACTTGTCTTGCCTGCCTGTGCTGGTCCTACCTGAGCCTGGGCGACCTTTGATCTTGTACCTGTCTGTGGTAGATTCAGCCTTTGGTTGTGTATTGGGACAACATGATTCAACTGGGAGGAAGGATCAAGCAATATATTATCTAAGAAAGAAGTTCACTCCTTATGAAGCCAAGTACACATTGCTGGAGCGCACGTGTTGTGCGCTGACATGGATAGCACAGAAATTGAGATACTACTTGACATCCTACTCAACATTGCTGATATCAAGGATGGACCCTCTCAAGTACATTTTCCAAAAATCAATGCCTACTGGAAAGCTGGCTAAATGGCAAATGCTGCTCAGCGAATTCGACATCACTTTTGTAACTCAAAAGGAGGTGAAATCTCAAGCCTTGGCTGATAATATGGCTGAGAATCCGGTGGGAGATGACTATGAACCTTTGCACACCTATTTCCCTGACTAAGAAATCATGTTCGTAGGAGAAGATGTCACCGAAGAGTATGATTATTGGAGGCTATTCTTCGATGGAGCGGTCAATTTCAAAGGAGTCGGCATTGGCGCGGTATTAGTTTTCGAGACTGGACAACACTATCCTGTCACGGCCAAACTAAAGTTTTCTTGCACCAACAACATGGCGGAGTATGAAGCTTGTATTTTGGGTCTTAGATCGGCAGTGGACATGAATATACAAGAGCTATTAGCAATCGGGGATTCTGACTTACTGATTCACCAAGTTCGAGGAGAATGGACAGTAAAGAATTTGAAGATATTGCCATACCTGGAGTGCATAAAGGGGCTGAAGCAAAGATTCACCAAGATAGAGTTCCGACATGTACCTAGACTGCAAAATGGGATTGCAGACACTTTGGCCACCATATCTGCTATGATCAAGCATCCGGACAAGAACTACATTGACCCAATACCCGTGACAGTGAGGAAGCAGCCAGCATACTGCTACTACGTGGAAGAAGAATCAGACAGAAAACCTTGGTTCTACGACATCAAAGGGTTTCTCAAAGACGACAGTTATCCAAAGAATGCAACAAGCCTCCAAAAGAAGACGCTGAGGAGGTTGGCAAATGGTTTTCTTCCCGAACTGTGAAGTTTTGTACAAGAAAACACCTGATCTAGGTTTCCTGAGGTGTGTGGACGCAAAGGAAGCTGCTAAATTGTTAGAAGAAATACACTCTGGGACGTGTGGTCCACACATGAATGGTTTTGTTCTTGCAAAGAAGATCTCGAGAGCTGGCTATTTTTGGATGACAATGGAACATGACTGCATAAAGCACACGAAGAAATGCCATCAATGCGCCGTCCATGGAGATATGGTTCGAGTGCCTCCCAATGAATTGAACATTATGGGATCGCCTTGGCCTTTTGCTGCCTGGGGGATGGATGTCATAGGACCTATCGAGCCAGCCGCTTCCAGTGGGCATCGCTTCACACTGGTGGCCATTGATTATTTTACCAAATGGGTAGAAGCTGCATCATACAAATCAGTAATAGAGAAGGTGGTGTCAGACTTTGTTCGTGATAAGATGATCTGCCGATTTGGCATCCCTGAATCCATCATCACTGACAATGGGTCCAATCTCAACAGTGACCTAATGAAAGCAACCTGTAAGGTCTTCAATATCAAGCATCGCAACTCCACTGCATACAGACCTCAAATGAATGGTGCGGTCGAGGCAGCCAATAAAAACATCAAGAGGATATTGCACAAGATGACAGACACTTCAAAACAATGGCATGAGAATCTACCCTATGCCCTGCTAGGGTATCACACTACAATGAGAACATCAACGGGGGCTACTCCGTCTTTATTGGTGTATGGCACCGAGGCAGTGATACCCGCAGAGGTCGAGATACCATCTTTGAGAATCATCCAAGAGACACAATTGAAAGATGCCGAGTGGATCCAAAGAAGAATAGAGCAATTGGCCCTCATCGACGGCAAGAGATTGAATGCGATATGTCACAGACAATTATATCAGAGGAGGATGGCTAAAGCATTCAGCAAGAAAGTTCGAGAGAGATTCTTTAAACCTGGGTAATTAGTTCTGAAGAAGATATTTCCGAATCAAGAAGAAGCAAAAGGCAAGTTTGCACCAAATTGGCAAGGACCGTACATGGTTCACCGAGTTTTGAATGGAGGAGCGTTGATATTGGCAGAGATGGATGGAGAAGTCTGGCCAAAACCTATCAACTCATATGCTGTTAAAAGATACTATGTATAGGGATTTATATTGATTAGTGATTTCCCCATTCTGCAACACACTATGTAATCTGAACTACGTTACGACCTGATTCCCCCCAAGTAGAATACGTAGGCAACCTATTCAAGGTTCGGCATAAATACAAAAAATTTCATTTTCCCACGAAGCAAACACTGGGGAAAATATTTTGAGGAACTCGAAAAAATTCCCAAAGGACGAGCATAGTTGACACTGGGGCAGAAATTTTTGAGGATCTCTCAAAAATTTCAAATGCAAACTGGGGCAGAATTTTGAGGGTGCCCTCAAAATTCCCTTAATGGAGTTTGGAACAGCACGAAGAGCGACAACTTTGGCCTTACACAACGCGACTTGTGACTCAATGGGACAAAACATTTCACTGCATCTCTTTCGTTTAAAACTTTTTAAAAAATTTGCATTATTTACTACTTTATGCATATCCCTATCAGCTCGTCCAAGATCCCGGCACTCGTGGATAGCGAGCGTGAAGCAAGCCAAGAATGAACAAACCTAAACTCCCCGTATAACTCACCAATCTTTCTTTGGGTGCAGGCACGAAAGATACCCAAGTCAACAATGCACGACAAACATGTTTCAACAAAAAGGTTTGTCATTTAAATTAGCTTAGGGCCCACAACCCGAAGCGTCGATTGAGGGTACACAGCCAAATATCGATCCGTCATTTAAATTAGCTAAGGGTACACATCCCAAGGCATCGGTAGAGGGTACACAGCCCGATATCGATTTGTCATTTACATTAGCTGAGGGTACACAGCCCAAGGCGTCGGTTGAGGGTACACAACCCGATATCGATTTGCATTTTAAACTAGCTGAGGGTACACAACCCAAGGCGTCGGTTGAGGGTACACAGTCCGATATCGATTTGTCATTTAAATTAGCTAAGGGCACACAACCCAAGGCATCAGTTGAGGGTACACAGCTCGATATCGATTTGTATTTAAATTAGCTGAGGGCACACAACCCGAAGTATCGGTTGAGGGTACACAGCCCGATATCAATTTGCATTTTAAATTAGCTGAGGGCACACAACCCGAAGTGTCTGTTGAGGGCACACAACCCGATATCGATTAGCAATTTAAATTAGCTGAGGACACACAACCCCAAGCGTCAGTTAAGGGTACATAGCTCGATATCAATTTGCATTTTAAATTAGCTGAGGGCACACAACCCGAAGCGTCGGTTGAGGGTACACAGCTCGATATCGATTTGTATTTTAAATTAGCTGAGGGCACACAACTTTGAAGCGTCGGTTGAGGGTACATAGCCCGATATCGATTTGCATTTTAAATTAGCTGAGGGAACACAACCCGAAGCGTCGGTTGAGGGTACACAGCTCGATATCGATTTGTCATTTGAAATTATCTGAGGGCACACAACCCGACGCGTCGGTTGAGGGTACACAACCTGATATCGATTTTTATTTTAAATCAGCTGAGGGCACACAACCCGAAGCGTCGGTTAAGGGTACACAGCCCGATACCGATTTGCATTTCTATTTCTTTGCGGAGAGTACATAGCCTAATGCACCGATGGAGGGCATACAACCCAATGTCGAATCTAACGTTTGACAACAAAAGACACACCATCATGGCATAGCAAGCATAGCTATATGCGGAAAGAATCCTGGAAAGACAATCCAGCCCAGCGGGAAGGTACGTGTTATATATACATTATGTTGTGAACACATTTTCACTGCAGGAAAGACACCCCGAGCAAAGAAAGCATCTCAGCCTGACACCCTACACCTTCTTAAGCCATAGGCTCCTCTAGAGTCATGAAAAAATTGGCCGCACTGTCAACGTCTTTGCCCGAAGACTCTTTCATCATGCCCGGGCAGAGAGGGGCAGCTGTTGACACCTAAGTTTGTCCCTCCTATTTTTAAAATCAACAGTTCTCGAATTTTACACACAATCGTGTATCCACTCTTGCCCTGTCTATTTCTTTCAAATTATCTTCTCATGATAGTCTGACAACCAAGGCCATTTTTGAAAGCATCGTCTCAAACCATAGCTGTTTTTACAATTGTCGCAATTACTTCTATTTTGAAAAAATTATCCAAATTGTTTTAGACCCAAAATTACTATTTTACGCATTTCCTAACCATCTTATTGTGTTAAAATTAATTTTCTAATTATTCTATATTTTTATATTTATTATATACAATTTTTATACCTATTTTATGCCTAATATACACTAGATATGTACTACATATACATAAATACATATATATACATATTACACCTCATATTTTACACATCAGCTACATTTTTACACCTAACCATTGACGTGGCTCAATCCTAACCCTCTGTTTGATTTGATCGAACGGCTAAAAACCAAAATCCCTAAGTCTACCCACACGACCCCCCATTTCCCCCGCGTCTGTTCCTAGAACTACTTTCTCTCTCTCCTTTCTTGGCGAAACAAATCGCCACCCTTTGTCGATCACTTTTTCGGCCATTTTAACCGGAGAAAATTAAGGAAAATAGCATCATCGTGTTCCCCTTGAAGTCCGCTACAAAACCCATACAGTTTTGATGACTTTTGGGAAAGGGTGAGATTTGACCTTTGATAACTGTGCTACCACCGCCGGGAGACGCCTCCGGCGGGGTTCAGGCCGCTGATTTAAAGGTATTGCCGTGTAAAAGGGGTACGAAACCCCACGCGAAGGTAAACCTGTGACGGTTCGATTTGACCCGACTTGGATTTGAACGGTAACCCCTTTTCCTATTTTATTCTTTCCTCGTGGTTGTGAGTGCCTCTTGTACCTGATTTTGGTTAATTTCACTGATTAATATGTGTTAGCATGATTAGTTGATCATTTACTCTATGTTAGTCGATTAGGGCGAATGTCTTCATGATTTGATCATTTTGCTTAGACTATTAGTTAGTATTCCTGTAACCTCTTAGCGTGCTTGAATTTAACATGTGGAGTGACTCATTTTTATGATATCTTTATTTAAGTTCAAATTTTAAATCTTGGATTGATGTTTGCAGTTATATGAATGCATAATGCTTTTCCTCTAAATGTGTGATGGTTCAAGTCTGAAATTCGTATATTGTTCTAGCATATGAGATTAGAAGATTCTTATTTGCTAAAATTGAACTCTTTGATTAGAAATTATTTTGGGTGATTGATTAGTATCAATTTAAAATTTGATTGAAATTTGCCAATATGATCAGGGATTTCCGAGCCTAAATCAGTCTAGGTATGTTTGTACACTGTTTTTTCTGAACTTAGACAGGATTTTAAGTTAAAAGGGGAAATCCAATTTGATTTGGGATTGAGTTCTGCCTTAATTTTGGGAGAATGATTGATCTAATTTTGGAAAACATACTTAGGGTGATTGTCTTATTTTCTGGAACTATATTTCCTTACCATTCTTAACCTTATCCGTTGCTTTTCAAATCCATAATCTTCACCTATATAAACTATTCTCTTTTTATTCAACTAAAGACAAGTTCTGGACATTTAAAAACCCAGAAACACACAGTTTCTCATAGAAACAACACTCTATACACACTCATTACTCACAAATCATACTCCCACACACACACACACGACTGCAACACTGTCTTCCTCTCTGAGTTTGGTTGGCTGAGAAGAAGCTGAAGTAATCTCCAGTCTGCTGCATCTTCTTAGTTTGCCTAGCTTGATAAATTGTTGTATATATGGCCGCCCAGGGGCCAATTCCTAACTCCCACTCCTATGCGCTGCATCATGAGAGGATTTAATCCCTTTAAATCAGCTTAACATGCCTATAGAATCATAACAGATTGATTACAGTTTTTAGCTTTGTTCCCTTAAGATGTCTTGAACAGATTTTAAAATTGAAACTCTAAAGAATGCCTATTGTGTGATTAAATCTGGAATTTAACTTGAACATGGGCTATTTTTTGCCATTCGTATCTAATCTGGACTGTTAAATGTAAAACTGCAGTTGCCCCTCTTTTGCATGAATGATCAGGGCCCAAAAAATATTCTCAAAAAAGGCCCTTTACATGCATAAATTGTTTTGACCACTTAAAACGCTCCTATACAGAGTGTATAAAATATTTGGGGTCGCTTGTACACTCTAAAATATTTTTTTAAAGATATAACCACCATTTAGATCATGTATTTGCATGTTATATATATATATATATATATATATATATATATATATATATATATATATGCACACTTATGTGCGACAACCTCCTTTTTTGCATCTGTGAGCTTTTTTGAGCCCGTTTTCAAAAGAACAGCCTCTTTACCAATATATATTTTTAAAACTCAACCCCTACACAAAAAGGCCATTAAGGTTAGGGCTCGACAATTAATGATGAGTCACACCGGCCCTAAATAGCCAACATTTTATTTTAAAACAACACCCCTTTTGGTTTCTTGCCAAATCTGAATTTTGCTTAAGAAAGCTGACTATTTATGCAAATTGTGATAAGTATGGAAATTGCATAACTAAACCAAAATTGAACATCTTTTGCATGTTTGTCTACGATTAGGCGTTTAATCCTAGAGGCCATTATATACGACTAGGCTTAAGTATAGGTCGTCTTTGGAAATTATTTGTATATATGTGTGCACGTTATTTGAAACTAAAATGCTAAATTAGTTCCTAAAGTTAGTACCTATGATAATAGACATTATTTTTTTTCCCAAAACTTAGACTCGGACGATAACCACTTTTCGTGGGACTCGGGAAAGTGCCTAACACCTTCTTCCCCGAGTCATTTGGACTTCTTACCCATATAGAACCTCTGGAATTGACTAGTTGGGTTTTTGAATATTGACTTTAGACACTTAGGTGATCTAATACGCCTTAGAAATTATATTAGGTGGCGACTCCAACATCTAAACTCAAACGAGTTCAAGCAGTCTAATCCGAAATCCGACTCGCCTCGAGTTAAGTCCAAAATCAGGTATGACAATAACCTCACCCATCGATGGTCACCTAGAATAAATTGGAATGACCAACTATTAGTATTACTAATATTTATACAGTATGTTCCAAACCTCAATGTTGCTCGTTTGGAACATCGTATTCAGACATTCTGAAAATCACCTTAGAGTTTTTCATTGCTTAATGCAAGATGTTCCAAATTGCTAACAGAACGCTCAAACATCCTAGCAGTGTAAAACGCTAGCGATATGTTTGGAATTACAATTACTACCATAGGAACGTCGAAATGATGTTTGGAATTCCAGGCAGATTGTCCGGAGGAACTGAATCCGTAACAACCTTGAATCAACAAAAACAGCTAAAAACATATTCTAAAGTTAGTACACTTACCGGAAATGACTGGATTGATACGATTAAAATTAGAGGAACAAGATTTCCCCTTTAATGGATAAGAAACGACCAGATTTAACGAAATATCGTATAACCCTAATGTGGGTGGTCTCAGCTTGTATTGCCTAAAACTGGAAAGGATATTCAGTAAATAAGCTCAGCAGCTATGGTGGAATGGGTATTATTTGGATTTAGGAAAAGAAGCTCAGCAGCTATGGTGGAATTTTGAGCGGGAATGGAATGGGGAAAAATGGAGGGAAAACGGGGTAGAGGAGAGGAGAGAGGGAAGCAGCGTGTTCATCTAGGTAAAATGGCCAAATTTGGCAAAAAACTAGCTTTTTTACATGGACTATTGTGTAACTTCAAAGCATTGGGGTGGGAATGTTAGATAGTTAATGCCACTAATTAAATGAGGACCCTAGATTTCATGTTTAAAACTTGAGCCTTTTTTCATTTGAAAAAAAACTTGGCAAGTCCTGCCAAGCCATTCTCCCAAGTTACTAGAACTTGACGTTGCTCTTTATGGGTTCGAATCCGGACTTAAAATGGGATTATATTTGCAGCGATTGCTTATCCGTTTTAGGACGAGTTTTGGGTGTGACCATAAATCTCCATCCCTTTTCCCTTTTAAACATGTTTGAATTAAAACTCTTTTCGTATGCTAAAGTGGAATTTCTCTAGGCATCACCAGCGTTGGAGGAGAGTCAAGTAGGGATCAAGACAGGGCTGAGGCGGCCGATAGGGAGAAACCCAAAGGAGGGCCCCCAAAGAAGAAAAAGAAGATGACTTACCACGAGGCCCGAGCAAACCTGATCGCAAATACTACTCAAAAAGAAAGAGAGAAGGTTAAAAAAAAGAAATCCAAAGCAGCTGCTTCGCCCAAGCCTTTTGAGGAAGTGATTGCTGGGGCAGTCTTGGCCGTTGACGCTGTGAAGGAATCCGAAGAGGGGATACTAGTTCGGTACACCCATGAACAGAATGTCGTCGACGAATCGGGCTCTGAACAACTGTTGAGGCGCCCAAAGCAGTCGAAAAAAGAGCGGTTAAAGTAGCCGAGCAGCTTAGGGCAGTCGGTGAATATGAAGGAGGCCCCGTTATGGAATTTTTCACCAACACGCTCCCTCAGTCTCCACAGTCTCCGATAGTGGAAGTTAGTTCAAGGTCAGGGGGCTGATCTAAAGGAAGAGCGACTGCCCACATTCCTGTGAGATCAGTACTTGAGGAAGGGAGGATGATAAAGGGGAAGCTACCCCTTGATCATGAAGTGGAGCCCGCAAAATCAAGCATACAGAGAGCTCAGGCTCGTCATTTTTCATTGCGGATCACGATGAGTCTATAACCTTATTGCCAAAGGGTGAGGACGCGGCTGCCTACGCCGCCCTCAAGAGAGCTGACTCCGCCGGTGAGATAAAAGACCGATCAGTTACCATAACCATTCCCGTCAACATTGATCTGCTCAATTTCTAAGGCATCTAGCCGATTATCTGTATGATATGACTGGACCCATGGAGCGGGCTCGGATGAACGCCAAAGTGACCTGAATATCGCCTCCCATATTGCTTATGGTGCTTTTCGGGTAACTTTCTTTGCTCACAGAAGTTTCTCTCTTCATCTGTTTCTTTTAACTTGATCACTTCTTTATTTCAAATCACCATTTTGTCAATTGAATCGATCGACCGCATCCGACAACTCAAAGCTGAAATTGAGTGTTTGCACGAGCGAGCTGCCATTTAAGCATCTACTGGGAGTGCTTGCCATCGAATGAGCAGGAGGCCGCTCATGCAATCCGCGAGTCGGAGTTAGGGTCACAGATTCCGGCACTGAGTGAGCTGCTCAAGTGCTTTGAGGCCGATGTGTTGAACAATAGAGATTTAGAGATCACTAGGCTGAAGAAGATCTTAACATTTTGCGAGGCGACAAGGAATCTTTGATCGCTCAAACCAAGGACTTGACAGAGAGGAACCAGAGCCCTATAAAGTGAAATCAAGACTTGAAGATTGAGCTGGCTGGTCAAAAGAGGTCGATGAAGGATGAATTTGAGAGTCGTAAGGAGCTGATCCTCGATGAATCCTGACAAGATATCCTCCAAAAAATGTTTGAGCGCCAAGTTGATGTGGCCGCTGAACTGATAGATGCCCTCCAGACTGTGAGGATGGCTCGTAAGGATATTGGTCTTCCACTGAGTTCTTCAGATGAGGAAGGGGAATCTGGTGATGATAAGGACGTGGATGAAGAGTGACTCTTTTAATCTTTAGATCCTTTTGCCCTCAACTAGTTTTAGCTTTGTTTTTGTTTATGGCTAAGTGTCGTAGCCAAACTATATGTATTATGAGGCCACTGGCCATTTTAATGAATTTCTTCCTTTCTATTTGATATTAAGTGTTGGTTTCTGAAGAAAGATTTTACATCTTATCGTTTTGAAGTCCCAATAGCTTTATCCGGGCTGATTTTTTCAAAAGATAAGTTACCTTTTCATTGGTCGGAGTTTCAACGAGTTCGTCTATTTTCAGAAAAGGTTAAAAATGATTGGGCTTATTGCTATTGATTCGATGATCCCTATAGGACGTGGTCAGCGAGAATTAATTAATGTGATAATGTATAATGAAGAACAACGTCTCGCTTTCATGTATGTGCATTTTCTTCAAACACTGAGTTCGAAATCAATGAATGTTATTTTATTGAAACGATCTCGGTCAGTCGTTTCGGAAGTTAGGACTCTGATTGGCGTGCTGATAAAGTTAAAATATTCGTAAGGTCTATTAGGACCTGTCTGTACAATTTGAGCTAAATCAGACCTCGTTTGGCAGGCATTGGAAGAAGGTTTCAGTTTTTATCGTCGATAAATATTAAAAAGAGATTTTTCAGCTCAATTTTGGCGAATGAGCTCCGATTCGAAATCCGAAAGCGCCGCTAGGTTCGTATGATTATTTGTGACTTTTGTGATTTTTCGAAAGTGAATTTCGATGTTGTTCGGCTAGTTTCCGCTAAAATGCCGAAAGTTAAATAATTTGACCTTTTTCCTTTAAATTCGCATCTTAAGTTTCGGGAGTCAGATTTGAGATCCGTCTTCGTGAGTATATTACATATATTTTGTATAACTTACTTGAAAATTTTGGGATCATTTCGACTTCTCTAGGATTCCATTTTAATTTTAATCGTCGTATCGAATTTATTATAGAAAAAATTAATTGACATTGTCGGTTATGCTAAGGGATTAAATCCCTTAGCTATCAGCAAATTGCATATGGAAATAGAAACATTCGAACAAATACAGAGAAAAGAAAGGTTAGAAAAGAAAGAGGAAAAAAGTGAAAAAAGAGTGGAAAAATAGTGGAATTTCTCCCCCAAATCTCCAGGCAATGATGTTAACTCATTATCTTAGCTTATTACGTGTGTTTGAATATATTTTTACGGTAAAAATAGGGATATTAGACATCGCTCTAATGACTTAAATTGATAGTTTAAAGGGTCAATTGGACCCCGATGATGGAAATGATTATATATTCGAACTCAGTGAGTTATGGGCAACATATAAATGTAATTTATTTAGGGTTTGGTTATGGGACTTTGTACCCTGTACATAGGCCTGGCCTGCGTATTGCTATGCGAATGGGGTATCAGGTTTCTAACTGGATTTTCCTAAGACATAAGGAATGAAGCCTTTAGCTTTATTTGATATAATTTTTCTGCTTATTGAATAGAGCGGGATCGTTTGACAGTTAATCCAAAGGAAAAAGTTGTTGTTGAGTAGCAGGGCTAGCATTGGAATACGGTAAGTGATTATTCTATTTCTTTGGAGGTAACTGGCCTCGTGGATTTTCTACCACGTGTTCTTTACGTATGTAGTTGCCGATAGGCGTACTCATTACACCTTAGCTTTGAATTTACATTGTATATTATATGTTATGTCTTGTTGCTGGTATTGCATTGTACTCTGGCTATCATTACTGCATATACTTCCTGGTAATCGATGAGAGTCCCGAGCCGGTGAAGGGTCATTACTGCATATACTTCCCGGTAGTCGATGAGAGTCCTGCACCGGTGGAAGATTATTATTGTATATATCTCCTGATAGACGATGAGAGTCCCGCTCTGGAGGTAGGTTTCGGGCACATGTGACCCCATTGCATCATGACACATCATTGCATATCTTTATATGCATTTTTTTTAGCTGTATAGATTTTTTGCATTAATTATCTGTGAATGATTTATCTAGTTGACTGCTATGACTTCTGTTTCCCTGACTAGCGTATCTATTTTTCGAGGTTGCTAGTTTGTCCTCACTTATTGAGTCCTTATGACTCACCCCCTATTTGTTCTTGTGCTTTCTTTTCGTTCGGCAGATTCTGCTCCAGGATCCAGCCAGCCGCGTCGTCATTAAGGAGTAGTAAGTTTCAGCTGTCTACGGTGAGCCATCTTGTTCATTGCGGCCACCAACTTCAGATATTACAGTTTTCCTTACTTTTGCTCCCTTCGGGAGGTGTGTATATCTTTTGGTCTTCTTAGATGTCTGATCTGGAAACCTTTAAATATGTGTCTTCTGGGTAGTTGTTTGTATTATTCAGACATCTTATATTTGTCTATCCTTGAGAGTTATCTTATGTTGTTAAAGTTTGGTTCATTTTCATTTCAAGGTAATTCTTCACAATTTATATCGATTCAGTCAATAGGGTTCGCCCGACAGGCTTAGTGGAGGTGGTCGGGTGCCCGCACGGTCTAACCGAGAATTCGGGTCATGTCAGTTGGTATCAGAGCGAGATTTAGAGTCTTTCCAGATCATGACAGTGTCTAATAGAGTCTCGCTGATCGGGCGGAGACGTCCGTACCTATCTACGAGAGGCTATGGTGGCATTTAGGCAGTTTCCTTTCTTTCTTTCCCTGTCGTGCATGAGTCTTCTTATCTGAAGTTAAATATTTTTAATTTTCTGCAGTAAATGGTGAGAACGCGTGCGAAGTGGTCGTGTTGGCCGCGGTATAGACCGTGGTCGAGGCAGAGGTAGAGTCGCCTAGGCCACGAGGATGGTGGATCATGTTGATCCTACCGCAGAGGTTCTGGTAGTGCCAGCTTTTGCTGGGCAGGAGGAGCAGGGCTTATTCGTTCCACCCGCACTTCATAACGCTTTTAGGAGATTCTTAGCGATGCAGATGCCCCAGGGACCTCCTATTCCTCAGGCTGCCGTAGATGCTCCTATTCCTCAGGTTGCTGTAGATGCTCTTATTCCTCAAGCTGCCGTAGATGCTCCTATCCCTCAGGCAGCTCCTCAGGCTGTGGTAGATATTGGTTCTCAGGTTCAGGAAGCCCCCATTCCAGCTCCACATGTAGCCCCAGCAGTTCATGTTCCAGGTGGTCATGTTCCAGAGGTAGCAGGTGTTGTACCTCCGGTTGTTCAGGCTGTGGTAGATATTGGTTCTCAGGTTCAGGAAGCCCCCATTCCAGCTCCACATGTAGCCCCAGCAGTTCATGTTCCAGGTGGTCATGTTCCAGAGGTAGCAGGTGTTGTACCTCCGGTTGTTCAGGCTGGTCAGCCAGTCCCGGTAGCAGGTCAGATTGATGATTCGTCAAGGTTGCATTATTTTACCCGACTTGATCCTCCGAAATTCTCTGGTCATACATCAGATAAGCTTAAGCCCCGTGAGTTTCTTGATCGTTGTCAGCGTATCTTAGAGGCCTTTGGATATCTTCAGCAGTATGGAGTTGAGTATACTGCCTTCCAGTTTGAGGGTCCGGCTTTAGCTTGGTGGACTGCACTTCGATCAGCTAGGCAGGGCTTGCCTAAGCTGACCTGGAGTGAGTTCTCTCACCGATTCATGGAGAAGTTTCTCCCTCGCAGTCAGCAGGATGAGAAGAGGAGACAGTTTGAGAGGATTGGACAGGGTAACCTGTCAGTCACGGAGTATGAGCTTTTATTTTCAGAGATGTCCAGCTATGCTCCAGATCTCGTACAGGAGTCCTCTGAGAGGGTCAGATGTTTTATTGATGGGCTCTCTCCTTATTTGTGGTCCTAGATTGCTCGTGAGATTGAGGTTGGTACTCTATTTGATGTCGTTGTTGATATTTCCAGGAGGTATGAGGCCTATCATAGATTGGAGATGGAGGAGTTAGAGCGGGAGAGTAAGATATCTCGTGGTCCAGGGCATTCTAGTACCTCGTATGGAGGTAGGAGTTATCAGCAGTAGAGTAGGCCTCCTGTCATACCAGCTCAGTTTCAGCGCGTGGTTTTCAGGACGCGCCAGGACCTCGACGGGGTCATCCCCAGCTTCCTCCTAGTAGTCATCAGCAGTTCGTGCAGCGCCAGTATGGCCCAGGGTTTTTCCATTATCGTGAGCTAGGGCATCATAAGAAAGATTGCCCTTATCTTTATCAGCAAGGTAGTAGCAGTTCTTTCCCTCGCCCTCCAGCGCCTATGCAGCAGCAGTCTCAGGGTGCCCCTTCAAGGTCTCAGCCAGCTGGAGGTGCACCACCATCTGGTAGAGGTCGGGGTCGTGGTTCAGGTGGTCCCTCCAGGGGTGGATCTCAGGGTGGTGGATCAGCTCAGCCGCAGAGACAGCTATATGCACTGCCGGCCAGGCAGGATGCTGAGGCATCACCAGCTGTTGTTACAGGTATTTTATCTATTTGTGGTCAAGATGCATATTCTTTGGTGGATCCAGGATCTACATATTCATATGTATCTCCTTATTTTGCTTCGAGCTTTCATGTTGATTATATGCGTCTTCGTGATCCATTCTGTGTTTCTACTCCTATTGGAGACATTATCATTGTGGATCGAGTTTATCCAGCTTGTACCATATATTTTGGGGGTCGTGAGACACTGGTAGATCTTCTAATCCTAGATATGGTTGATTTTGATGTCATTATTGGCATGGATTGGTTGGCGTCGTGTCATGCCATATTAGATTGTCATGCCAAGTCTCTTCAGTTGTCTCTTCCTTGTTACGCACCGGTGGTGTGGCAGGGCTCTTATTTGCCACCCATGGGGCATGTTATTTCTATCCTGAAGGCAAAGCAGATGATGGATAAAGGGTGTTCAGCATATCTTGCCATGGTTCGAGATACCACCGTGGAGATTCCATCTCTTGATTCTATTCCTGTCGTTAGGGGGTTCCCTGATGTGTTTCCAGATGATTTGCTAGGACTTCCTCCTGATCGAGAGATCGATTTTGGCATTGATATTGTGCCAGGGACTCAGCCTATTTCTATCGCTCCTTATCGCATGGCCCCATCAGAGTTGAAGGAGCAGTTGCAAGATTTGCTTGATAAGGTGTTCATCAGGCCGAGTATTTCTCCATTGGGTGCTCCTATTCTATTCGTGAAATAGAAAGATGGGACTATGCGGATGTGTATTGATTATCGTCAGCTAAATAAGGTCACCATAAAAAAAAAGTACCCGTTGCCTCGCATTGATGATTTGTTTGATCAGTTGCAGGGCGCCAAATTCTTTTCTAAGATCGATCTGCGATCTGGTTATCATCAGCTAAAGATTCGCGAGTCAGATATCTCGAAGTCTGCTTTTAGGACTCGTTACCGCCATTATGAGTTCCTAGTTATGTCTTTTGGCCTGACTAATGCCCCTGCAGCCTTTATGGATATCATGAACTGGGTGTTTAAGCCATTCCTTGATTCCTTTGTCATTGTCTTCATCGATGATATTCTTATTTATTCTCGTAGCCGCGAGGAGCATGATTATCATCTGATGGTGGTTCTTCAGACCCTCCGAGATCGTAAGTTTTATGTCAAGTTCTCGAAATGTGAGTTTTGGCTTGATTCTATGGCATTTTTGGGTCACGTGGTATCTAGTGAGGGTATCAAGGTTGATCCGAAGAAGATTGAAGCAGTGCAGAAATGGCCTTGTCCTACCACTCCGATGGAGATTCGCAGCTTCCTTGGATTGGCAGGTTATTATCTGAGGTTTGTGGAGAAGTTCTCTACTATTGCAGCTCCCCTGACTCGCCTGACGCAGAAGGCGGTTCAGTTTCGATGGTCCGATGAGTGTGAGGCCAGCTTCTAGAAGCTCAAGGCCTTGTTGACTTCAGCTCCAGTGTTATCCCTTCCTTCGGGCGCCGGTGGATTTGTAGTTTATTGTGATGCATCTCGTGTGGGCCTTGGTTGTGTTTTTATGCAGCACGGGAAGGTAATTGTGTATGCTTCTAGACAATTGAAGCCGAATGAGAAAAATTATCCGACTCATGATTTGGAATTGGTAGTTGTGGCCTTCGCTTTGAAGATATGGAGGCATTATCTTTATGGCGAGCCTTGTGAGGTGTATACGAATCATAAGAGTCTGCAGTATCTTCTCTCTCAGAAAGATCTTAACAGCCGACAGCAGAGGTGGCTTGAATTAATTAATGATTATGATCTCACCATCCACTATCGTCCTGGGAAGGCGAACGTGGTAGCAGATGCTTTGAGCAGGAAGTCCATGGGCAGCATAGCTTTTCTTTATGCTGATATGAGACCATTGGCCCGAGAATTGCAGTCCCTTGGCGACTCTGGCGTGAGATTTCTTCTCCCAGATTCCAGTCGAGTCTTAGCGTGTATTGCAGCTCAGTCTTCCGTAGTCAATCAGATTAAGGGAAGACAGTTCGAGGATCCTCATCTGCAGGAGGTGCGTGGTCGTGTCCTAAGTGGAGGAGTTCCCTCCTTCGAGCTTGATTCAGATGGAATTCTTCGATTTAATGGTCGACTCTATGTTCCTGATGTTGGGGATTTGAGGAAGTCAGTGCTCGGTGAAGCTCATAGCTCGCATTATTCTATTCATCCTGGTATTACAAAAATGTATCAGGACCTCCGAGAGCTATACTGGTGGAAGGGGATGAAGAGAGATGTATTTGATTATGTATCTCGTTGCTTGAACTGTCAGCAGGTTAAGTTCGAGCACCGGAGACCAGCAGGGTTAGCCCAAGCATTGCCCATTCCCGAGTAGAAGTGGGAGCACATCACAATGGATTTTATAGTTGGTCTGCCAAAGACCCTGCAGCGCCACGATTCTGTCTAGGTCATTGTCGACAGAATGACTAAATCAGCTCACTTTATCCCTGTAAAGACTGCTGATTCAGCTCAAAGACTGGCTCGGATTTTCATTGAGCAGGTGGTTAGGCTGCATGGTACTCCTGTATTTATTATCTCAGATCATGGTTCCCAGTTTACTTCTCAGTTCTGGCAGTCTTTTCAGAGAGAGTTGGGGACGCAGGTGCAACTTAGCACAGCATTCCATCCTCAGACTGATGGTCAGTCCGAGCGGGTTATTCAAATTCTGGAGGACATGTTGAGAGCTTGTGCACTGGACATCGGGGGTTACTGGGATGATCATTTGGCGTTAGCAGAGTTCTCTTATAATAATAGCTACCAGTCTTCTATTCAGATGGCTCCATTTGAGGCCTTATATAGTCTTCGATGTCGTTCTCCTATTGGCTGGTTTGAGTCTCGAGATGTCGAGGTGATGAGTTCTGATATGGTTCGTCAGACTCTTGAGGTTGTTCGTGTTATTCATGATCGTTTACGGACCGCCCAGAGTAGGCATATTTCATATTCGAACCGGAGGAGCCGAGAGTTAGAGTTTGAGGTCGGGGACATGGTATTTCTGAAAGTTTCACCGATGCGAGGTGTAAAGAGATTTGGTAAGAAAGGAAAGCTTAGTCCCAGGTTCATTGGCCCTTTCCGTATCGAGAAGCGTATTGGTTAGGTAGCTTATCGGCTCGACTTTCCAGCTTCTATGCCAGTTCACCCAGTTTTCCATGTATCGATGCTCTGGAAGTGTATCCTAGATCCTTCCGAAGTGATCGAATTGGACCTTGCTTAGCTAGATGTGAATCTAGCTTACGAGGAGTTCCCAGTTGCTATAGTTGCGCGTGATGTCCAGAAACTTCGTTCGAAGCAGATTCTGATGGTTCGAGTGCGATGGAATAATCGTCCTTATGAGGATGACACTTGGGAGCTTGAGTCCAGTATGTGTGAGAGGTATCCTAACCTCTTCGACGATTCAGGTTCGAACTTGGTCTTTAAAGCCTAAAATTTCTTATCATTGTATATGATTTTGGTTTCGTAGTAAATGTCATTGAAAACTTGGTGTAAGCATTCTCATTAGAGGTATGAATCTATTTTACACTCTTGCTCGTTCGAGGACGAACGAGAGTCTAAGTGGAGGAGAATGAAACGACCTCGGTCAGTCATTTCGAAAGTTAGGACTCTGATTGGCGTGCTGATAATTTTAAAATATTCGTAAGGTCCATTAGGACATGTCTGTAAAATTTTAGCTAAATCAGACCTCGTTTGGTAGGCATCAGAAGAAGGTTTCAGTTTTTATCGTCGATAAATGTTAAAAAGAGATTTTTGAGCTCGATTTTGGCGAATGAGCTCCGATTCGAAATCCGAAAGCGTCGTTAGGTCCGTATGATTATTTGTGACTTTTGTAATTTTTCAAAAGTGAATTTCGATGTTGTTCGGCTAGTTTTCGCTAAAATACCGAAAGTTAAATAATTTGACCTTTTTCCTTTTAATTCGCATCTTGAGTTTCGGGAGTCCGATTTGAGAACTGTCTTCGTAATATGTTACATATATTTTGTATAACTTACTTGAAAAATTTGGGATCATTTCGACTTCTCTAGGGTTCCATTTTAATTTTAATCGTCTTATCGAGTTTATTATAAAAAAAAATTGACATTGTCGGTTATGCTAAGGGATTAAATCCCGTAGCTATCAGCAAATTGCATATGGAAACAGAAACATTCCAACAAATACAGAGAAAAGAAAGCTTAAAAAAGAAAGAGGAAAAAAGGGAAAAAGGAGTGGAAAAATAATGGAATTTCTCCCCCAAATCTCCAGGTAATGATGTTAACTCATTATCTTAGCTTATTACGTGTGTTTGAATATATTTTTACGGTAAAAATAGGGATATTAGGCATCTCCCTAATGACTTAAATTGATAGTTTAAAGGGTCAATTGGACCCCGATGATGGAAATGATTATATATTCGTACTCAATGAGTTATGGGCAACATATAAATGTAAGTTATTTAGGGTTTAGTTAGGCCTGGCCTGCATATTGCGTATGCGAATGGGGTATCAGGTTCCTAACTAGATTGTCCTAAGACATAAGGAATGAAGCCTTTAGTTTTATTTGATATAATTTTTGTGCTTATTGAATAGAGCGGGATCGTTTGACAGTTACTCTAAAGGAAAAGCAGTTGTTGAGTAGCAGGGCTAGCATAGAAATACGGTAAGTGATTATATCCATTTCTTTGGAGGCACCTGGCCTCGTGGATTTTCTGCCACGTGTTCTTTACGTGTGTAGCTGCCGATAGGCGTACTCATTACGGCTTAGCTTTGAATTTACGTTGTATATTATATGTTATATCCTGTTGCTGGTATTGCATTGAGTATCTGAGCATTGTACTCTGGCTATCATTACTGCATATACTTCCCGGTAATCGATGAGAGTCCCGAGCCAGTGAAGGGTCATTACTGCATATACTTTCCGGTAGTCGATGAGAGTCCCGCGCCGGTGAAAGATCATTATTGTATATATCTCCTGGTAGATGATGAGAGTCCCGCACCGGAGATAGGTTTCAGGCACATGTGACCCCATTGCATCATGACACATCATTGCATATCTTTATATGCATTTTTTAGCTGTATAGATTTATTGCATTAATTATCTGTGAATGATTTATCTGGTTGACTGCTATGGCTTCTGTTTCCCTGACTAGCGTATCTATTTTTCGAGGTTGCTAGTTTGTCCTCACTTATTGAGTCCTTATGACTCACCCCCAATTTGTTCTTGTGTTTTCTTTTCGTTCGGCAGATTCTACTCCAGGACCCAGCCAGCCGCGTCGTGATTAAGGAGTAGTACGTTTCAGCTGTCTACGGTGAGCCATCTTGTTCATTGCGGCCACCAACTTCAGATATTACAGTTTCCTTACTTTTGCTCCCTTCGGGAGGTATGTATATCTTTTGGCCTTCTTAGGTGTCTGATCTGGAAACGTTTAAATATGTGTCTTCTGGGTAGTTATTTGTATTATTCAGACAGCTTGTATATTTGTCTATCCTTGAGAGTTATCGTATGTTGTTAAAATTTGGTTAATTTTCATTTCAAGGTAATTCTTCACAATTTATATCGATTCAGTCAATAGGGTTCGCCCGACAGGTTTAGGGGAGGTGGTCGGGTGCCCACATGGCCTAATTGAGAATTCGGGTCGTGTCATTTACGCTTAGCCAATTTGTGTAGCATAAAGAATGATGCCCGATGCATTTAGACATGAATGGTGTTTTATTGATAATAAAATCGGCCACTGTCAGGCGCTTAATACAATACATTTTCAACCCTAGATGTTGGTCGAGTTCTAGATCTAGCCGAGGCATAGGTGATACAAATTATATTTGGTTGCTAACTGACCGTTTACATAGTTACCGGTCTTAAACACGAATAGTCCCCAGTGTGAGCGTTCGACTTTGATAGTGAGAAAATCCCAACTTCAAAAACAGACTCTTTTGAGAAATTGTCAGAAGTCCTCGGTATCTGGGCAGTCCCCAGTCTTCAAACGATCAAGTAACTTCGAATGGATTCTTACAATATCGCGGGCAGTCCCCACTCTTCAATCGATTTGCTAGCCTCTATCATTTCCCATCCTTCCCAGTGTTCGGGTGCGAAGCATGAAGAGTCGGACACTGGACTAACGGTTCTGTTTCGTTTACCTGAAACAAGGATGCAAAGAAGAGAAACAGAGTTGACTTAAAGATGAAGACCACGTTAGAGTGTTCGTCAGACTTATCAACCCAGAGTTCGCAGCGTCTAAGGCTCATATGTTCGTAGGTGATGTATCTCATCATTCGATTCCAACTATGCCTATCATCTAAAAGTGTTAGTACTAAAAAAAAGCGTCCGAATAGGAGTAAGAAATAAAAATAAAATGAAAGCTATACGATACCGAGTGTTTAAATATAGTATTTCTTTAATTGGGTGATGTTCCAATTGAACTTAACTGGCTTTGATTCCAATGTTTGCAACTTAACTCAATTGGGTAAGGTCCTTCCCAGTTGGCTCCAACTTGTCTTCGTTGGGCTCGCCCAGTTTTGGCTTCTTCTTTTTCATGACATAATTGCATGCGTTGAAACTTCGATACCTGGCTTTTTGGTTGAGCTAGTTTTCTACCCTCTGTTTTTGCACTTGCATCCTGATCAGAGCCATATCTCTTTTTGCTTCAAGCAAATCCAAATCTACAAACATAGCTTCTTTGTTTGATTCGTCGGTGGAGTGAGCAAACCGAAGGCTTGGTTCACTAACCTCTATCGGAATCCATGCCTCCGATCCAGACACAAGTGAAAATGGAGTTTCTCTGTTGTTATTCTTCGTCATTCGGTGAGCCCACAATACGTCCGGGAGTTCATCCAGCCAATTGCCCTTTGATTTACCCATCTTTTTATTCAAGTACTCAATTATCGTCTTGTTGGAAGACTCAGCTTGTCCGTTTGCACTTGGGTGATAAGGAGTTTATGCAACCCACTCGATCCCCAATTTTATAAAACGCCGATGCCGGCCCCTTTTACATTCGAAGCACCATCCGTATAAAGGGTCCAGACTCCGGGATCAGGATCTTTTATCATCATTTCTTCTTTCTTCCCCTCCAGACAAATATTTTTACTAAAATCTGCTACAAAATCAACCAATACATGTGATTTGATGGCAGTTCGAGGCTGGTAAGTGATGTCATACTCACTCAGCTCGACGGGCGCGACAAATATAGCTCGGTACTTAAAGTCCCGACATCAAATCCCACAGAGAACACGACTCCTAGCAGTTAATCTAGCTAAATTATCTACTCAACCAACTTCAAATTTATATCTTTCGTTTGGTTTTATACTAATACTACTAAACAAGAAAGTAAATAACAAGTGTAGAAAGATAGACTTGATTCAAGAGATGTGAAACCTAGGATTGATTTTCCCAATTCTTAACTTGTGCTAAAGTATTGTGCTATCATTTTTCTCTAACTCTTCCTATTGAACAAGTGCTCCAAGTTTACAACTACCCACTTTCGTTAAGTAATTACAACTTCCATTAATTAACCATTCCAATTAACTAATGAAGATAGGGAAGACTACACTTATGGTTCACAGTAAGGATCAATATTCGTAATTCACCATTTTAAAAACCTAAGAAATTCCTTTGTTTTAGGTTGAAATACTGCTATGTGTTTAACCCTAACTCATGAATCTATTCCTAGTAATCACAATAATAAAGGGCACAATGAAACGACCTCGGTTAGTCGTTTCGAAAGTTAGAACTCCGATTGGCGCGCCGATAATTTTAAAATATTCGTAAGGTCCATTGAGACTTATCTATAAAATTTGAGTTAAATCAGACCTCGTTTGGTAGGCATCAGAAGAAGGTTTCAGTTTTTATTGTCGATAAATATTAAAAAAGAGATTTGGGATTTTTTTGATTTTTCTAAAGTGAATTTTGAGGTTGGTCGGCTAGTTTCCGCTAAAATGCCGTAAGTTAAATAATTTGACCTTTTTTTATTTAATTTGCATATTGAGTTTCGGGAGTCCGATTTGAGATCCGCCTGAGCAAGCGTGTCACATATATTTTGTATAACTTACTTGAGAAATTTGGGATCATTTCAAATTTCGTAGAGTTCCGTTTTAATTTTTATCGAGAAAAGAAAAGAAAATACAAAACAAAAGAAAATAGAGAAAAGACAAAAGAGAAAGAAAATGGAAAAGAAATGAGGCGGTGGCTAAGCTTATAAATCTCAAGATGAATAGAAACAGAGAAATGAAACAGAGAATCGTAACAAGGAAAATGCAAGAAAATGAGAAAAAAGCTGGAGAGAGATAGAATTTTTAACCCGAAACATTCAGGTAATGATCTTAATGTATTATTTTAGTTTTACGTGTATTTGAATATATTTTGACGGTAAAAATTGGGATGTTAGACATCCTCCTAACGAATTAAATTGATAGTTTAGAGGGTCAACTGGACCCCGATAATAGAACTGATTATATATTCGTACTCAGTGAGTTATGGACAACATATAAATGTAATTTATTTAGGGTTTGGTTATGTGACTTTGAACCCTGTACATAGGCCTGACATGCATATTACGTATGCGAACAGGGTATCAGGTTCCTAACGGATCGCCCTAAGACGTAAGGAATAAAGCCTTTAGCCTAATTTGATATATTTTTCTGTTTATTGAATAGAGTGGGATCGTTTGGCAATGGAACCAAAGGATAAAATGGTTGTTGATTAGCAGTGCTAACTTTTGGAAGAGGTAAGTGTTTATATCCATTTCTTTAGAGGCACCTGGCCTTGTGGACTTTCTACCACGTGTTCCTTACGTGTGTAGCTGCTGATAGGCGTACTCATTACGCCTTAGCTTTGAATTTACATTCTATATTATATATTATGTCCTGTTGTTGGTATTGCATTGAGGATCTGAGCATTATACTCTGGTTGTGAGTTGGCATATACTTTCCAGTTGTTGATGAGAGTCCCGCGCTGGTGATGGGTTATTATTGCATTATATGTCATTCATATTCATTCCGCCCCAGGAGCAGGATGATTCCGCTCCATTGCATTATATTGGGTGCAGGAGGATTCAACCCCAGGAGCAGGAAGATTCCGCTCCATTGCATCATATTAAGGGTAGGAGGATTCCGCCCCGGAGTTGGAGGATTCCGCTCCATTGCATCATGCTGACTATTGTGTGGCTATCAGGCTGTGTTTTGTGTATGCGGTATGTGGTATGTATACCATATTGAGGACATATTTTAGTTTGCCTGTATATTTCTGGCTCATATTCTAGGTTGCACGCCACAACAGTATAAATATACGGATCGGGTTGCACGCCGTAATAATATTTGCATATAATAAGATGTATTTCTTATTGTTGATATGTTCGGGATACCTATATGTTCTGTCTATCTTATGTTCCTGGTTGTTTATGAGTTTTTGGTTCCATATGTGTTTCCAGTTATTATGTGGCTCTGCCTTTTTATAATTTAAATAAGAGGAATTTGATTTATCTGTTTCGTCTCCCTGGCTAGCTATCCTATTCTTTGAGGTGACTAGTCTGCCCCACTTATTGAGTTCTTTTGACTCACCCTTGTTTGTTGTTTGTTTCTTTTCTATCTATTTCGTTTCGGTAGGTTCGCTCCAGGATTGAGTTCACCATGTTGTGAAGGAGCAAAGACGACTTCAGCTGTCAGGGTGAGCCAGCTTTTATTCCGGATGGCCACCAGTTTATTGTTTATTATTTCAGTTGCATTTTACTTCCTTCAGAAGGTATCTGTCTTCTTTTGTACTCTTAGATGTCTAGTCTAGATAGCGCTAAACCTAGTATGTTGGGTAGTCAGCTGTAATTTCTTTCGTACAACTTAGAGGTTTCAGTATGTCCAAGGTTTTTTTTAAGTCTCGTCCTTATTTATGAAGTGTTATATTTATTTCCTAATTTAATTGGTAAGGGTTCGCCGGACGGGTCTAGGGGAGGATGTCGGGTGCCCGCACGGCCTAACCGGATTCCGGGTCGTGTCAGTTGGTATTAGAGCCCAGTTTAGAGTCTATCTAGACTAAGACAGTGTGTAGTAGAGTCTCTCTAATTGGTACGTAGACGTCCGTACTTATCTACGAGGCGCTATGACGGCATTTAGGAAGTTTCACTTCCTTCATTTCTGATCGTACGTCGGTCTAGGATTTAAAAGTTTTTCGTTAATTCGTTAATTCCTTCGTGGTAATTATGAACCCTCGTGTGATAAATCAACAAACAATATGAGTTCAAGACGAAGCAGTCTAGCCTGGGGCTAGCACTGACGAAGCCCCGAGAGTTTTGATCGTGCTGACAATCTAGTTACGGAGGTCCTAGCCGTACGAGCTCGCGATGGGCAAGGGAGCAGGGCCTTGTGGTTCCCTTGGCTCTCTACGATGCTTTTACGAGAATCTTGGTGACGCAGATACTGCAAGAACCTATTATTAGCTAGGCAGCTTATTAGGTTGCTGCAGATGCAGACGTTCGGTCTCAGGGAGCTCCTATTCCAGTTTTTAATATTGCCGCGGTAAATTATGTTCTGGAAGCAGCATATGTTATGCCTCTAGTTATTCTGGCTGGTTAGCTAGCCTGAATGATGGCTCGGTCCGAGTGTCTAAAGAGGCTGCATTATTTTACTCAAATGGACCTTCCGATAATCTTAAGCCATGCATCAGATAATCCCTGTGTAAATTTTTTAAAATAAATGATGTCAGCATATCCTTCAGGCTCTTGATTATATCGAGTAGTATGGTGTTAATTATTCTTCTTTCCAGTTTTAGGGGTCCAGCCTTGAATTGGTGGACTGCTCTCTTATTAACTAACTTGGTTCGATTTTTTTTTTCTAGATTCTTGGAAAAGTTCCTTTCGAGTAGTGAATGAGACGAAGAGTGTCACCAGTTTGAGTGGATTAGATAGGGTAGCCTGTCGGCTAGCCTTTTGGTTTCAAAACATGAGATTGAATTCTATAGAATGGCTGGATATGCATTAGAACTACTCCATTAGCCTTTCGAGAGAGTCAAAGATTTATTGATGACCTTTCTCCTTCCTTGAGATCCCAGATGGCTCGAAAAATCAAGGTTGGGACTTCATTTGATGTCGTTGTTGATATTGCTCAAAGGTATTAGGCATACCATAAGTTAGAGGGGAAGAGTTAGAGCGGGAGAGCAAGAGATCCCGTGACCCTAGTGGGTAACCATGGTACCTCATTTGGAGGTAAGAGTTCTGATTATTTTGGGAGGTCACCTTCCAGGTTATCTCAGCTTGTGTCACGTGATTCTTAGAGTGCGCCAGTAGCTCGTCAAGACCAGATTCAGTCTTTTCTTTACAGCTATCAACAATCTTTACAGCTTCCATTTTTAGTCGAAAAGATGTTATCATTATCGTGAGTCTGGTTATCCTTTGAGGAGTTTTTTCTTATTTCGGCAAGTAGGTCGTCGTCCTTTCTCTCGTCATCAGGCACCTGCACAGTCGTAGGGAATTTCATTTAAATTTTAATCAACTAGAGAAATGCCATCATCCAATAGAGTTCGAGAGCGTGGTGGTTGTGGTTCTTATGGAAATAATTATCAGGGTAGCGACTCAGCTTAGCTGCAGAGGCAGTTCTATGAACTGCTAGTCTGGCAGGGTGCTGAGGCATCCGATGTAGTAGACCCGTGTATTTCTTCTTCCCTTATCTGTAGGTAAGATTTATTTTTCCGATCGATCTGGAAATGGTTTGTCTTATCATATTTTCATAGTTTCCTTAGATGTCGTTTCTATTAAGAATCGGTTGCGGTAAAGGGGTGAGCAAGCTTCTGATATGATTTATTCCTGGCATTTATGATGACCCTACTAGTTTATCTGGTTTAAATATGAGAGATTTGTGAGTGTGTATTGGTATTGTTTGATTGGCATCTCGTTGTGCCTCATTCTGTTATAATGTCAAGTCAGTCTACCTCTCTTTGGAACTCAGTGTTGGTAGGATGATGTGATTCTTATTCGTCACCATCAGAAAGTGTCATTGTTTCTTTCGGTGTATAGTGGTTAGTAAGTAATACTCGATCTATGTGTCTCCTCTTGGTTCGAGACGCTAGTAGAGCCATGTTATTATATGAGCTTGTCTTAGTTATAAAAGAGTTTTTTGGTAAATTGTCAGAGTTACCTTCTTATTGGAAGGTTAAATTGGCATGGATATCATTTCATAAAGCTCATTTAATGTCTATTTCCTCAATTGCGGTTTTTTGGCTAGCCTAATTCTAAAGTAATCTAGCTCTGGTAGCCAAGTAAATAAGAAGATGAGCTTCTCGAAGCTCTAATTATTCATATCCTCAGTTCATTGCCATCTATTCTTCTTCCGGCACTAGTGAGTTTGGGCGGTTAATAGCCACTTGTGATATTCTATGTGTTGAGCCAGAGTGCGTGTCAAGTTAGCCGGGTAAGCACATTGTTGTGTTTTAAAGCTACTAAGGGTAATAGAGGCGTCATTTGACCCCCTGAGTTGATCTATCATGCGGTGGTGCTTATAACAAAGGTAGGGAGTTGTGAACTCGAGAGTTTCAGCTGTTTGGCAACTCGAGAGAGTAATTTGGTAGCTCAGGTCTGAGCCGCGTTCTCTTTTTAGCTAAATCTTTTTTAGTGCAGCAGACTGTGCGGAGATGGTTATTCCTATTCAAATAGCTGCATGGATTTGTGCTTTAAGTGGATGAGTCTTCCTCTAAATACTGAATGGTAATACTAAATCTCTAAGGCGTCGATACCACTTTTGTCACAACCCAACCTAGGAACACGACAGAAACCTGCAATGAGTGTCGATCATTGCTAAACCACTAATAATCTATTAATGTTTGAGATAAACTGGCAACCTGATCATATATACGTACCTATCTGCTGAAGGCAGAAAGTCTGGAAGATGACACGAATTTAACTTGTTGGCAGTTAGAAAACTGAGCCACAAATTCTGCTATGTCACACTTCATAATCACTATATCCAATAGTAGGGATATCAAACAGTTCTCCCAGTTCTTGTACATCAAAGGAAATGTCTTTTCCATTCATTGTACTGTTTGATTCTGCCTTTATCAATAGAGCAGTTGAAAAAGAATTCAACTATTTAATCTCTGGCAATCTTCCTGTTGCACTTGGTGCACCTATGTAAGACACTAGAGGGGGGATGAATGGTGTCCTTACCCGATTTTTAAATTCCTAAAACTTGCCTCTAACTTTTATCGCCTAACTTACAAAGAACCAGGTTCCTTGTAAGTTTCACCTATCTCTAAAACTTAAACTTAATAGGAAACGTAAAAACACAGAGATTTTTACATTGAAAAATCCTTGCTCAAGGGATCAAAAACAACGGCCCAAACTCTTGGGATTTCAACCTTCCACTAAAGGAAAACCGAGCAAGTTTTAGACTACAACGTAATGCAATCAAGGAACTAGACCTCCCTAGTACCTAGAACCCTCAAGCCACACGTTAGCTTGTCAGGTTGACTTTACTTCACCAAAGAGTAACCTCTACTAAATGCTTCTTAACAAGCTGATAGATTACAACTCGATAGCCTATAACAAAAACTAATATAACAGACTTAAACTATGAAACTGCTCCTTCGTAAGGTTCTGCTGCTCAGCCTTTGTTCTTGCACGCAATGCCTCTCACAATCTGTTTGTTATTGATTTGCTCTATTGAGAATTCTTCAGTGCGTAACCCAATTCTGGCCAAATTAACTTGTATTTATAGAGTTTGACTTAGCTGGATCCAACTAAGCTTAGAACTCCTTTTCTACTTTGGAATCTGTTTCAAAGAAGGTTTACCCATATTTCCTTATTTGAAACTTAAGTTAATTTGCCTTAGTTTCCAATCCTTTTCTACTTAGGAACCGCATACTATCTAAGCACCGCCATAAGCTTCTACTTTTCCCGGTAGGATTGGAACTTTGATTCCAGCTGTTCTTTTTCTCCTTCTTCAACTCTAACTCGAATATCCCTTTGAACAGCTCATTCGTCTTACTCAACTGTGACCCTTTTCGTAGTCCACGTAGCACCATGCCCTTTGTCATCTTCAAAACTCATTCTTCAACAAATTTCCCCTTTTTGATGATGACAAACAATGTTGTCTCACCGAGGGTAAGTAAGCACAAGAACCTGTAAAATTTCAAAACACTAACCAAGAACCAGGGTAATATAGTTAGGCAAAAATTAGGTCACAAAACATACAGTGAACTAAACAACGTCTAACTTCCCTTTTTTTGCATCATCGAAAAGTTCCACAGTTGTATGAACCTGCTCAACTTAATTAAGTCTAGTTGACTCTGTGCCATAGGCAGCTAGCCAACCTTTATACGTCAGAAACCTGTTTCAGACAATAGATACTAGCAAAGCAGGATATTTATATCAACATAAGTGCCACACCGGCTTTAAACATCCAGAACATCATTCAAATATTACAAACCAAAATATAATAATTGTCTTAAAACCAGGCCATAGAAAGAACCAACGAGGGGACTTGGGAAAGGAACTAGTTCATAATAGGGGAATATCAGGGATGTTAAAGTGAGCAAGCAACAAGGAAAGGCGACGCGAGTTTCCTTCACGTTCACGCTCCAGCTCCACATCCAGCCTAGTGTTTTCTGCATTCATCCAGGCCAGCTCATCATTCTGCCTCTCAAGCTGCCTCTTGAACCCCTCAATCCTTCTGTCCATTCTAGCGTTTCTTCTTTCCTCAGCTTCCTCCTCCACATGCTCTGGTTCATTAGCAGGTTCACCATCGAACACATAGTCACAGGATTTCAGAATGCTCCTCCCAAACACATCATTGTGATCCGGCACAGTCCACTTTGCAACAGGCACCCCAAAGAAATCAAATACCTTGCTTAGCAGAAACCCATATACTAAGGCATGTTTACCTAACCCCATATCAACTACCCTACTAATGTGCTTGTTCATCACTTCACGCAGATTAATACGAACCTCACGATCTAGCAGGTCCATATAGGTTAGATCTAAGAAGTTGGCGTCACTGCACCTCTCCGACCTCTGTAACAGGTTCTTCAGCACAAATTCAAATAGCAACTGGTAGAAGGGTTGCATTGGCTTCTTCTTTACTTGCGTTGCCCTTACTAGTCTAGGTCTCCCTGCAAACTTTTGGGTCACCTCCAAAGCAGACACTCCATCTCCCCCAGCCGGCCACGAGTTTCTCATGTACTCACTGTAGCCCTGAGAAGGAACACCCAAAATCTCACCAAGTTCTATACGATCAAACTGGATCACCAGCCCTTTCACTATGGTTGTCACAACTCCTTCTCTTATTATGCAATTAGAGTAAAACTCTCGAACTTCCTGCTCTCTCAGCTGTCTAGTTCGATCACGAAACAGGTTCAACTAACCCTGAGCATTTAGCTTAGCACAAAGCTGTGTCATATCCTCCAGCTCTAGGTCGGTGAGAATTTTACCCTTCACCAATGGCAGACCTCTAAAGTAAGCCACTCTCCTCTTCTTGTCTTCCTTGTCATCTCCAGCCATCAACTTTGTCTTTGAACCTCTCCTACGAACCTCAGGTTCCTCCACAACCCTCTCCTGCTGCTCTCTGACAGAACCTCGAGTAGCTGGTCTCCTAGCATGACTCACTGTCTTCCTACTGCTTTCTCTCATACCTTTAGCATCACCAGAACTTCCAATTTTAGAACTACCCACAAATTCTCCTCCCTTTACCAACCTTCGTTTCTTTACAATTTGTCCCTGTTCCTGAATCACAGGTCTTTTACCCAATCTCCTCTGTTCCTCCACCACCACAATATCAGTTTCACTGGAGGAACCTTCACTAGCTTGAGGAGTTGGATTAGCCTTAGGAAACACAGCATTCAAAGGTTCAGTAAAGCCTATATCCTCTACATTTTCTTCCACATAATCATCAATTTCCCTCAGATCTGCATCATCACCTCCCACAGAACTAGAGAACGAACCAGGTTCTTTCTCAGGTTCCTTGGTAGGTTCAGCAGATTTTTCTTCTCTCTTATCACTACCGGGCTTTTCCACCACATGAACTGGCATAGGAATAGGTTCCTCGACAGCTTCTTCAGTTTCTTTTTCAACTAAACCAACCCCTGTATTAACAGACTTTTCTTTTTCAAGATTTTCTCCTACCTCTCTTTTCTTTACGCTAACTTCCGCCACTACTTCCTTTCCTAAATCTACGGGCTCAGAAGTTAAACTAGTTTTTACAACAACAGTACCAGTAGGAGAACTAGGGTTTACCTTTTCAGTTTCTTGAGCACTTTCTTGAACAGTTTCATCCCTTTTTTCCATACCAGCCACTGAAGCACTTTCCCCCTTGCTAGTTTGTTCCTCCGTCAACTTCTTCTGCCTCAATTTTGCGAACTTCCTTTCCATTGCTACGGAGCGACTTGCAGCCAGTTGCTTAGCCTTTTGATTTAGTTTAGAAATTTTGGGTTTAGGAGAGGAGGGATATGAGTCGATTTTAGAACCAGTCGACATTGTTAAAGAGCGTTGAGTTTTTCTTAGAGAGAGACTGAAAAAAATTGTCTAGAGAGAATTTTCGTCTTTTACACCGATAGAAAAAATGTATCTCTAATTACTTAATAGAATGGAGAAGGTTATATGTCGTATCGGGAATGGGAACAGGTGATGGGATGTGAAAAAAATGTTACAACATAATTACGTCTAGGAGCTGACGCCAGTGGGTTCAACGAATTTGAATTTTAAACTCCTACCACTAATCCGGCGCCAAGTGAGGATAACTGGTAACATATTGGCCACGTAAGACAAGTATTATACTCAGTAAGTAAAATAGAATGTGTACCTGAATGTCCATGCACCAGGTTCTTCAATGATATCCTTTATTCAAAATTTTACCAGCATCTAAGTCATGAAAACAGGTTTCAAACAGGTCAGCAAGCAAAACAATTAAGTTTCATTTTTAGAATCAACTAAACAAAGTTAACCAAGGTAAAACAAGGAAACTTCTCTAGCCAATCATTGGGTGAACCAGGTGCTGGCTCGTTCAGTGTATCTTGGTCATCCCTAACTCAAGCCTGTTCTTTTCAAATTGTACCGTGTTCAATGCCTTAGTAAAGATATCATCAATTTTATCCTCAGTCCTGCAAAAGTTCATGGTAATTAGGCCTTTTTCAACATTGTCCCTTAAAAAGTGATGCCTAATATCAATATGATTTGTTCTCTTGTGCTAGACTGGGTTCTTGGCTACATTGACTGCACTAGTATTGTCACAAAGATTGGAACTGGTCCACACTTGATTCCAAAGTCCTCCAACTACTGCTTGATCCATAAAAGATATGAACAACACAAAGCAGCTGCTACATATTCAGCTTCAGCTGTAGATAATGCCACTGAATTCTGCTTCTTAGTAGCCCACGAAACTAAACAAGGACCTAGGAAGTGTGTCATCCCAGATGTACTTTTACTATCAACCAAGTGACCAACGTATTCAACATCAGCATACCTAATTAGATCAAAACTTCCATCTTTTGGGTACCATAAACCAAGATCTTCAGTTCCTTTCAAATATCTCAAGATTCTCTTGACTGCAGTTAAGCGTGACTCCTTTGGCTTTGACTGGAACCTTGCACACAACTCCACACTATAAACAATGTCTGGACGACTTGCAGTTAAATACAATAAAGAACCAATCATCCCTCTGTACTTAGTTTCATCAATTAAAGCACCAGTTTCATCCAGATCTATCTTCATTCCAGAAGCAATGGGTGTGTTCATATCCTTATCAGACTTCATATCACACTTCCTTAAAATCTCTTTGATGTACTTCTGCTGATGGATCATTGTGCCTTCCTAAGTTTTCTCGATTTGTAAGCCTAAGAAAAAATTCAGCTCACCCATCATGCTCATCTAAAATTCACTTCCCATCAGGTCGGAAAATTCCTTGCAAAGGTTCTCATTAGTAGCTCCAAAAATCATGTCGTCTACATATATTTGAACAATTAGCAGGCCTTTGGATTTCTTCCTTAGAAACAATGTATTGTCTATTTTACCCCTTGTAAAACCATTCTTCAATAAGAACCCAGACAACCTTTCATACCAAGCCCTAGGAGCCTGTTTCAATCCATACAGTGCCTTGTCAAGTTTGTAGACATGATCAGGAAACTCTGTACTTTCAAAGCCAGGTGGTTGAACCACGTACATCTCTTCATTCAGATAACCATTAAGGAATGCACTCTTCACATCCATCTGGTACAGCTTAAACTTCATGTAAGCTGCAAAGGCAATTAGCATTCTAGTGGCTTCCATTCTAGCAACAGGTGCAAAGGTTTCACCATAATAGATTCCTTCTTCTAGACTGTAACCTTGAACCACCAATCTTGCCTTGTTCCTCGTACTATGCCATGTTAATCCAGTTTGTTTCTAAAGACCAATTTAGTACCAATGATGGACATGTCCGCTGGTCGAAGGACCAGGTGTCATACCTTGCTTCGTTCAAACTGATGAAGTTCCTCTTGCATAGGAATCAACCAATCTGGATCCTCAAGTGCTTCTCGTACATTCTTAGGTTCTATAGAGGACAAAAATGCAAAGAATGCACAGAAGTTCTTTAAAGCTCTTCTAGTAACAATTCCAGTATTCAAATCAGATATGAGGTTCTCCACTGGATGAAAACTTTGATACTTCCAAGGTTTAGGTCGAATCTGCTGAGTAGTGTTTCCAGGAGGAGCTGAGTCATCCACGTCGTCTTCATCTTGCTCTTCAGTTCCCCCTGTCTGATTGCCTTCTAGTTTCCCCTGAGTCTGATCCTTATCACCATGATTATTTTTATCCTCATTCAAATTCTCAGGGTCTTCAACAGGTTCATCTCTCACAAGACCAATCTCCTGATCATCATCTTCTTGTCTGTTTGTAGCAGCTTCATATTCATCAAATACCACATGCACACTTTCTTCTACAGTCATGGTCCTCTTGTTGAACACTTTATAAGCTTTACTTTGTGAAGAATATCCCAAAAAGATGGCCTCATCACTTCTAGCATCAAACTTACCTAGAGGGTCTTTCCCATTGTTATGCACGAAACACTTGCACCCAAAAGCTATGAGATGTGCAATATTAGGTTTCCTGCCTCTAATCAGCTAATAGGGAATTTTGTCTAATAAAGGACGGATAGAACAACGATTCAGTAAGTAGCAAGCGATGTTGACTGCTTCAGCCCAAAAGCTTTTTGACAGACCGCTTGACAACAACATAGTTCTAGCCATGTCCTCTAAGGACCTGTATTTCCTTTCAACAACACCATTCTGCTGAGGGGTCCTTGGTGTAGAGAAGTTGTGATCTACACCATGTTTGTTACAATACTCTGCAAACTTAGCATTCTGAAACTCTGTTCCAATGGTCGGACCTGATACTTACCAGTTGAATCCCCAGTTTCTTCTGAACAACTTTGACCCAATCTTCGAACATATTATATGCTTCATCCTTAGATCTGAGGAATAGGGTCCATGTGTACCTGGAGAAGTCATCAACAATTACTATTACGAACCTCTTACCTCCTTTGCTCCTCACCCTCATTGGTCCACACAAGTCCATGTGAACCAGCTCAAGTGGTTTAGAAGTACTAACCACTTTCTTTGACTTGAATGAAGATCTTACATGTTTCCCCCTCACAAACGCATCACAAATCTTGATATCATTGAACCTCTTGCTTGGCATTCCACAAACCATGTCCTTTGACACCAACTTATTCAACTGAGTCAAGCTTGTGTATCCTATTCTCTTGTGCCACAACTAACTATCATTCTCCAGCACATTCAGACAAGTCAAATTATTCTCAGGAAGAGAACCTAATGTAGCCTTGTACACATTATTTGCTCGTTTCCCTTCCATTATCACTTCACCCGTCTGCAGGTTCTTTACAGTGCAACTTATAGATGTAAAACTCACTCTCTATCACATAGTTGAGAGATTCTAAGTAGATTGTGCCTCAATCCATCCACACAGAGTATATTGTCAATAGCATGATTGAGAGATCTCCCAACTTTTCCAATACCAACAATTTCACCACTCTTGCCTCCTCCAAAAGCCATATTACCCCCTTGAAATGCTGCGAGTGAGAGAAAGTTTCTTCTATCTCTTGTCATGTGCCTGGAACACCCACTATCAAGAATCCAACTTGGGTTGTTCCATCTCACTCCAGCCTGCAAAAGAAAATCAAGGGTTAGTAACAGGAACCCAGACTAGCTTGGGTCCTTTTTTGTTATAGAATGGATGAATCAAATCTTTTCTAGCCCAATAAGGTAAAACTGACTTTTTATTCTTTTTCACTGCTATTTTTGCAACAGTGCATTCATTCTTGATATGACCAGTTTTACCACACAAGAAACAGAGTTTGTTGCAAGGAAGTCCTACATATTTACTATTAGGGTTCCAAGCAGGTAAAAGTTTCCTATGTCCTAGACCAGTTTTACCTCTATTATGATTTTCATGCAACCAATTCAAAGCTTTAAAAGACTTGTTCCATTTAGTGAGTCTGGTGAGCTCAGAGTTAGATTTTTTAACCTTTTCCTGAAGAACCCGATTCTTCTCAGTTTCCTGATGTAGAACCTAGTTTTTTTTAAGCTCAGCTTCAAGGTTAATTTGAGCCTCACTAACTCCTTGCTTACCAGGCACTTCTTTCAGTTTTTGATTTTCAAATTTGATTGCAGAAACTTTCTTTTGCTCACTAAGCACATGTTCCTTTAATTGACGACTTTCAAATTCAAGGGCTGAGACTTTCTGTTTTAGTTCCAAAACTTGAGCTTCACTAGCAGTTAATTCCTTTTTAAAATCAGTTTTAGCTTTTTCCAAGTTTTTATTTTCTTTGATAAATCAGACACAACCGAAATTAGTTGGTCCTTCTCAGAAAGTACTAGTTCCTTCTCAGTCCTCAAATTTTCAATGCCTTAAATTAAAGTCAGAGCAAGAAAATTTAATTCCCTAGGGGAGTAAGTATGAAGTCTAGTTTTTAGTTCATCGAGACTTACCTCAGGTGGATTGTCAGTGGAAGGTTCATCATCAAGAGCCATCAGAGCCAATGAAGAGTCATCTTTAGGATCTTCTTCTCCTTCATCACTTTAGCTTTCAGACGGTCCCCATATTGCTTAGAAGGCCTCTTTCTTCTTTCTTCTTAATGCTCTGAAGTTAGGTGGATGTTTGGTCTTCTTAGGTTCATTCTCCTTAGTAGCCCCAGACTTCTTCCACTCAATATCCCATAACGGGCAGTCCTTTATGGCATGATCCTTCTTGTTACACTTGAAACATCCTGAGTAGTCCGGACTATCAACTATGTTGTTTGTGCAGGAGTAGCTCTGGTTCTTCTTTTCTCAAGACTTAAGGACTTTCTTACAGCATTGACCAAAGCCATCTCATGTTCAGAAACTTAATACTTAGAACCTCCAGTCGCCTCAAAAGCTAGGTTCTTCTCTTTCTTAGGTTCTACCTTGATTCTTGACTGTTTCATTAGTTCATGGGTTTTCAGACTACCAATGAGTTCATCCAGCTCAATCTTATCAAGTTCTTTTGACTCAATGATAGCTGTAACTTTGATTCCCATGAATCAGGTAGAATTCTGATAAACTTTTCTACTAAATCTTCATTGGTCAGAGTCATACCCAAAGACTTCATCTCATTCGTTATGATTGTGAACTTAGTCATCATGTCCTGGATAGAGTCAGATTCTCCCGTAGCAAATAACTTGAACTTTCTCTTCAGCATCTGGATCCTTGACTTCTTTACTCGTGAGGTTCCTTCATGAGCAATTTGTAGAGCATCCCAAATTTCTTTGGAAGTCTTGTATGAAGACTCTATTGTATTCATCAGGGCCAAGTCCACATATGATGAGCCTCTTAGCTTTGGCATTCTTCTCAACCATCTTAAAATCAACATCACTATACTCCGATATCTCTTTGGGAACAGTTTGCTGATTGGGTGGTTGTCCAACAGTTTTGCTGGGAATAAGAGGTCCATCCTTAGTAATGATCCATAGCTGAAAGTCTTCAGCTTGAATGAAATCCTCCATCCTGCCTTTCCACCGTCCATAGTATTGGCCATTGAACTAAGGAGGCCTGTTGACATATTGTCCTTCGGTTATGATCGGTGGTGCACTCATTATTCAGATCCTTCTCAAGATGTTAATATTTATACGAGAGAACCTGCTCTGATACCACTTGTTGCACTTGGTGCACCTATGTAAGACACTAGAGGGGGTGAATAGTGTCCTTACCCGATTTTTAAATTCCTAAAACTTGCCTTTAACTTTTATCGCCTAACTTACAAAGAACCAAGTTCCATGCAAGTTTCACCTATCTCTGAAACTTAAACTTAATGCGGAAACATAAAAAATACAGAGATTTTTACGTGGAAAAATCCTTGCTCAAGGGATCAAAAACCACGACCCAAACTCTTGGGATCTCAATCTTCCACTAAAGGAAAACCGAGCAAGTTTTAGATTACAACGTAATGCAATCAAAGAACTAGACCTCCCTAGTACCTAGAACTCTCCAAGCCACATATTAACTTGTCAGGTTGACTCTACTTCACCAAAGAGTAACCTCTACTAAATGCTTCTTAACAAGCTGATAGCTTACAACTCGATAGCCTATAACAAAAATTAAAACAACAGACTTAAACTATGAAATTGCTCCTTCGTAAGGTTCTGCTGCTCTGTTCTTGCACACAATGCCTCTCACAATCTATTTGTTCTTGATTTGCTCTATTGAGAATTCTTGAGTGTGTAACCCAATTCTGGCCAAATTAACTTGTATTTATAGAGTTGACTTAGCCGGATCCAACTAAGCTTAGAACTCTTTTCTACTTTGGAATCTGTTTCAAAGAAGGTTTATCCGTATTGCTTTATTTGAAACCTAAGTTAATTTGCCTTAGTTTTCGATCCTTTTCTACTTAGGAACCGCATACTATCTCAGCACCGCCACAAGCTTCTTCTTTTCCTGGTAGCATTGGAACTTTGACTCCAGCTGTTCTTTTTCTCCTTCTTCAACTTTAACTCGAATATCCCTTTGAACAGCTCAGTCGTCTTACTCAAATGTGAGCCTTTTCGTAGTACATGTAGTACCAGGTCCTTTGTCATCTTCAAAACTCATTCTTCAACACTTCCCTCTGATTTTAAGGACCATGTCCTTCCAGTCCTGTTTGCCAAGTTTCTCCAGCAACCAACACATCCCTTCTTCTTCCGTATCAGCAAGTACTCTCCCTTTCAACAACTTCCTTTTATCATAATCAGTATGCAGATTCTTTCCAGCCTCCTTCTCTTCACTTTCACTTTCAACCTCCTCTTCTTGGTTCTCAGATTCTCCTTCAGACTCATTGCTTTCATATACTAAAGTCCTCTTAGAAGATCTTGTTCTCTTTAACACAGGTCCAGTACTGGAAAATCTCTCATCAGTCTATACAGACCTCTTTTGAGAAGTTCTTCTTTTCCTGGTCAAAGGAACATTTTCTTCTTTCTCCTCCTCAGAATTATCAACTGGCACAACAATCTCAAGAACCAGTTTCTGCTTACCCTTCTTGTTTCTCTCAAGAGTCTCAGCCATTTGTGCATCAACAGCTTTTACAGATCCTCTGGTTCTCCTAACACTACTGGCAGGAGTCTGGGTAGAAGGAACGGTTCCTTTACCCTTCCCAGAACTTTTCTTTTGACTTTTCTTCTGAATTACAGGCTTATAACTATCACTGATCTTTTTAAGCTTAGCATTTATTTCAGCAAGTTCGGCAGGATCAACATGCCCCTGCTTTGTCAACTTTTTCTTCAAACCTCTCAATTTAATTAAATCAACAAGTGGCCTATCACTGTCATTAATTGCCTCATCCACATCCACCATTTCTACATCATCCATAGGTGCTCTAGAAGCAGCCACTGGAGACTCAGAAGACTCGTGAATGGGAGCTTCTAGACACTTCATAGTTTCTTTTTCCCCCTCACTTTCTGGTACAGACACACCTAGCCCCTCTACTTTCTCACCCTTATCATCAACTACATTTAAAGGTTCAGCATAGTTTACCTTGAATTCATACAGGATCATGGCCCTAGACAAATCATCTATATGCTCCAGTGTCTCAGCAACAGATGGACCGGATCCTTCCCCCTGAATTTCAGAGTCAGGGTTTTGAGGGTTTTGGTTTTCTGGAAGTGGTGAATTTATTTGCATGGTTGAGGTAGGGTTTTCAACTGGTGGTTGTTCAGTGATAGGATTGGATGAAGTGTTTTCAGGTGAGAGAGACAAGGCAACAATTCAATTCAAAAGATAATTAATCAGCCTTTCTAAAATTTTGAAAACTTTAAATGAGAATTTTAGATGAGAGCTTAAGGATTTATATAACAGCAAGAAGTAGTGATAGAGATAGAGTCTAAAACAATTTACCTTCAGTTTTCTTGTTTAAATAGAGTTTCAAACTGATTAGGTCACTTGAACGTTACAATTAATAGCCGTTATGATTAGAGTTCAAGTGGGAGATGGAGTGTGGAACGGTTCCTTGATGAGACATTTTTTAGAGAGATAAAGGTTGAGTAGGATTTAGACTCTTCTTATTAACTATGAACATCAAACCCTAATAATTTTTGAAAAATAAAGTAGTACATACCTGAGAATGTGACAAGGAACAGTTCCTTTACCCAATTTCAATCAAATTGCATAATCTAAAATTCTAAGAACATAAGGGTAACATCATTAAAATTTAGTAAACTTAAGAAAAAATCATGGGATAGAGCATACAATTAAGTATAGAACTGAGCTGAAACTTCAAATTGACTTTAATAAAATTCATTTTTAAGCCAAATTTTCTAGCCAATTTTTGAAGTAAAGCTGAGTAGACTTAGGTGAATTTAATCATCCCTAATTCTAACATGTTCCTTTCAAAATGATCTCTACTTAAGGCCTTTGTAAATATGTCAGCAATTTGTTTATCAGTAGGGCAAAAAGCTATAGTAATCAATTCCTTTTCATAATTGTCCCTCAAGAAATGATGTCTTATGTCAATGTGTTTAATCCTTTTGTGATGCACTGGATTTCTAGTCATGTTAATTGAACTAGTGGTATCACAATAGATAGGAACAGTTCCTACATCAATACCAAAATCCTGTAATTGTTGTTTTATCCACAATAATTGAGAGCAACATGAGGCAGCAACCACATACTCAGCTTCTGCAGTGGAGAGTGCCACTGAATTTATTTTCTTGGTTCCCCATGAAATCAAACACTCACCAAGACAGTGTGCCATACCTGAGGTAATTTTCCTATCAACAAGGAATCCTGCATAGTCAGCATCAGTATATCCAACAAGATTAAAATTTCCACCTTTTGGATACCAAAGTCCTAAGGAACCTGTTCCTTTTAGATACCTCAAAATTCTTTTAACAGCTTTCAAGTGAGATTCCTTAGGATCTGATTGAAATCTAGCACACAAGCCAACACTAAACACAATATCAGGTCTACTTGCAGTTAAATAAAGCAAAGAACCAATCATACCTCTATACAATTTTTGATCAACTGACTTACCATGTTCATCAATTTCCAATTTAGTAGCAGTGGAAATTGGTGTATCAAATTCCTTAGCATTATCCATGTCAAATCTTTTAAGTAGTTCCTTAACATATTTTTGTTGGTAGATCATAGTTCCATTCAAAGTTTGCTTGATTTGTAAACCCAAAAAAAAATTGAGTTCACCCATCATGCTCATCTCAAACTCACTCCCCATCAGACTTGCAAATTTCTTACTTAAATGTTCACAAGTAGGACCAAAGATTATATCATCTGCATAAATTTGCACAATTAAGAGATGTTTACCTTTTTCTTTTAAGAACAGTGTGCTATCAATTTTACCTCTTTTGAATCCATGCTGAAGTAGGAATTTTGATAACCTTTCATACCAAGCCCTTGGTGCCTGCTTGAGTCCATACAAAGCCTTGTCCAATTTATAGACATGTTCAGAGAACTTTTCATTCTCAAAACCTGGTGGTTGTTTGACATACACTTCTTATTTCAAATAACCATTCAGAAAGGCACTTGTAACATCCATTTGATACAGAGTGAAATCCATGCAAGTAGCAAATGCTATAAGAAGTCTTATTACTTCCACTCTTGCAGCTGGAGCAAAAGTCTCATCATAGTCAATGCCTTTCTCTTGGCTATATCCCTGAATAACTAATCTGGCCTTATTTCTGGTTACCATCCCATCCTCATCAAGTTTATTTCTGAAAACTCATTTGGTTCCTATGATGGACCTGTTCCTTGGCTTAGGTTCCAGATGCCAGACTTGGCTTCTTTGGAATTGGTTCAACTCTTCATGTATAATATTGATCCAATCTGCATCCCTCAGTGCTTATTTTATATTTTTGGGTTCAACAAGAGATAAGAAGGCGCTAAAGGCACACAGATTGTGACTCTTGACTGCAGATCTAGTTTGAATTCCAACATCTTTGTCTGAAATTATCTGATCCACCGGATGAGAACTTAGGTATTTGTAAAGCTTTGGCACCAATCCATCCTGTGGGTTTTCATGCTGAGGAACAGTTCCTGATGTAGTAGCATTTGTTCCCCCTGTTTCTGTGCTACCCATGCCAGTGTCAGTTGAATGAACTGTTCCTTGTGATTTACTAGACAGATATTGCAATTGTTGAGGAACAGGTTCACCATGCCTCAACATTCCAATTTCTTCATCCTCTTGTACCCGTTATTGAGATACAATGTCAGATTTATCAAACTTAACATGCATGCTTTCTTCTATTTTCATAGTTTTCTTATTAAATACCCTATATGACTTTCTATGTAATGAATAACCTACAAAGACTCCCTCATCACTTCTAGGATCAAATATTCCTACGACATCCTTTCCATTGTTGTGAACGAAACATTTACAACCAAAAGCCCTAAGGTGAGCAATATTAGGTTTTCTTCCTATAAGTAACTCATAGGGGGCCTTTTCTAACAATGGTCTTGTCATGCATCTACTAATTATATAGCAAGCAGTATTAATAGCTTCAGCCCATAAACTTTGTGGGAGGTTTCCAGATAATAGCATGGTCCTAGCCATTTCTTCTAAGGTCCTATTTTTCCATTCAACTACTCCATTTATTGTGGAGTTCTAGGTGAAGAAAAGTTATGATCAATGCCATTTTCATTGCAAAAGTTAAAGAACATTTGATTCTCAAACTAAGTACCATGATCTGACCTTATAGCAACAATGAATATCTAGTGTTTTTTGAATTTTCTTAGCAAATATTGAAAATGCATTGAATGTTTCTTCCTTAGATTCAAGAAAAAGAGTCCAAGTAAATCTAGAATAATCATCAACTAATACCATAACATATTTCTTACCCCCACGACTTATTATTCTCATTGGTCCACAAAGATCCATATAGACCAGTTCTAAAGGTTTGGTAGTACTGACCTGTTTCTTTAGTTTAAAGGATGACTTTACCTGCTTCCCTCTAGCACAAGCACTACAAACTCTTTCTTCCTTGAACTTGATGTTAGGGAGTCCTATCACCAAGTCCTTGTTTGTTTAATTGTGAAAGACTAGCATGACCAAGTCTTTTGTGCCATATGAGGGGATCATTTTGCATTACACTCAGACAACTCATATTGCCATCAGATAGTGTCAATAGATCTACTTTATAGATATTTCCATGCCTATTTCCCTGCAAAATAATCTCTCCAGAAGTCTGATTAGTCACAGTGCATCCAGTAGAAGAAAAATTAGCATTATTGTCTTTGTCATACAATTTAGATATACTCAATAACCAATGCTTCAAACCATCTACTAGAAACACATTAACTATGCTATGTGAATCAGACCTACCTACGTTTCTAATACCAATAATTTCTCATTTCTTACCATTACCGAAGGAAACAGTTCCTCCTTGAAAAGCTGAGAGTGAAAGGAACGGTTCCTTATGTCCTATCATATGCCTTGAGCAACCACTGTCCATGTACCATTTGTGGTTCCTCTCATTACTCTAGCCTACAAAAGAAAATTAGGGGTTAATTTTAAGAACCCAAACTAGTTTCGGTTCCTTTCCTTGAGAAAAATGATGAATCAGTTCTTTCTTAGCCCAGAATGGTAATGCTTTCTTTGTGTGAAAAGTTTTCTTTGCCAAAGAGTTTTGAACAGGTTTATAGGAGCTGTTCCTTTGTGCAGCCTTTGCTAGAGATTGACAATTTCTTCTCAAGTGACAAGTGTTCCCACAGTGTGTGCATAACCAATTCTCAGGAAGAGTTAGATACTTACTCTTAGGATCCCATTTGGGTAGTGACTGAGATTTCATAAACCCAATACCCTTCTTATTACTATTATGATTTTCCTGTAACCATTCTAAAGCTTCAGAGGACTTGTTTCATTTTACAGTTTTGCTTAACTCCTTCTTTGTTTTAACTAAGTCCTCTTCTAACTCTTATCAAATATAACTCCGTTTATCAAATATAACTTTCAATTTCTCTTCAGCAATGAGCTGATGAGAATTAGCAGTGCCCTTACTATTTTCACCTGTTTTATCTTCCAATTTCTCAATTTCTAGTTCCTGAACAGTTGATTCAAGTGTGAGGACCTGTTCCTTTGGCATGCTAATTTTCCTTTTTAAAGTATCATTTTTACTTACAACCTTTTTGTATTCTGTTTCTAAACTTTCAATTTCATCATGCAGTTGATCTTTACCATCCCTTAGAGATTTAAACTCATTTAGCACAACGTGAAACACTTTAACTAATTTCTCTCTAGGCATGTTTTTCACATCCTCTTTGAGTTTAGAAATAAATACCTCAACATCTTCTTCATTATCTCAATCTTCCAGAGCCATTAGAGCAAGCTCATCATCCAGATCATCATCTGATTGCTCATCCTCACTATCTTGCCAACAATCAACCATAGCTTTGGGATTTCCACTTTTCTTGTGGATATATTCCTTAGCCTTTCTTCTTTCCTCAATATTCTCTTTCTCCATTCTCCTTCCATCACTGGACATTTGCTGATGTAGTGTTCCATACTTCAACATTTAAAGCATTCTCCAGCCTATTTCATGTTAGAAGACCTACCCTGTCCACTAGCCCCCTTTTTCTTATTCAAGTATCTTTCGACACTTTTAGCTATTAGGACCATATCCTTATCATCAATAGACTTATCAGCAGTACTTAAGGCTAGGTTAGGTCCAGTTTTAACTGGTTCACCTGTGTTTTTAACTTCTTCCTTAGTTCATAAGTTTTCAGATTTCCTATAAGCTCATCTAAGGAAAGTGTGGTGAGATCCTTACTTTCAATAATGGCACAAGTCTTAATTTCCCAAGAGTCTGGAAGAACTCTAGCTAGGATTTTTTCAACTCTATCTTCAACAGTTAAAACCCTTCCCAAAGAGAAGTTCAGACAAAATAGCATTAAACCTAGTGTACATTTCAGAAATTGATTCTCCTTCTTTCATTTTAAAGCTTTCATATTCAGAAAAAATAAGTGTACATCTAGATCTCTTCACTTGACTTGTTCCTTCGTGAGCAACCTGCAAAGCATCCAAAATATTTTTGGCTGTGGTATACCCTCGAATCCTAGTGCACTCATCAGGACTAAGTCCACAGACAAGCCACTTTCTAGCTTTGGCATTCTTTTCCCATTGCCTTAAGACTTCAGCTGTACATTCCTTTCTGGTTTTAGGAACATCATTCCCTTTAGCATCTTTCTTCATTGGAATCATGGGACCTTCAGTGACTATGTCCCATAATTCATAGTCCTCAGCTTTAGGATGATCTCTCATGCTTTCTTTCCACCATGAGTAGTATTTTCCATTGAACAAAGGTGGCCTAACAGTAGACTGACCCTCACCATTTTCTTGTGATGTATTCATTCTAATCCTAGGTGTTAGCCTCTTCAAGGATAACCCGCTCTGATACCAAGATATTTCCCAAGACATACCACTACTGAAGGACAAGTTCCTTCTACATGTTCCTTTACTAATTAAGTGCGGAAATGTAAAAGTAAGTAAATGAACACAGATTTTTAGCGTGGAAAATCCCCCTTTGACTTGGGATAAAAAAAACCACGGCCTATTCTCTCAAGTAGGATTTCAACTTCACTATTTGAAAAACTCATTTGGTTACAAGACTTCCTTCTTACTAACCTAGGACTAACTCTAATCTATAGTGATCCCTTTCACAATCAGTGAAGTTTCTCCAAGTACAGGACTTGAATGATGTGTACTCTTACAAACCTTCTATGAAAGTAAAAGTACAACTCGATAGATCCTACTACAGATGAACTAAGACTAAGAAGAATATAAACTCAATCCTAAGGAACAGGTTCTTCACTTAGTTCGTTGTAGCTAGACGACTGCTCAAATACAATTCAGAATGACTTCAATATTACTGTTCTAAACTCTCTGCATTTGTGCATATCTTCAACAGCTGAAATACTTCTCATTTTATAGCCTTGAATTCTTGAGAAGTCTTGAGCAATTAGAACTCCAAAGATCTTCAAGTGTTTGAGTCTTAATTGAACTCTTTGGTTATCTTCAAGCCTTATCCCAATCTTATGCAATCTTTTCTTATCTCGTAAATCCTTGCATGATTATCAAGATTAACATTAGATTTTAAGATAACAATTAATGTTCCCGCTTAAATGATTTTGCATAATTAATTTTTCAGCTGCAGTGATCCAAAGGAACAAGTCCTTAGATCTATTCCTTCGTAATCAGTCAAAACTTCCAAGCTTATTCAAGCTAACAAATGGAAATAGGTAGAAGGATACATTGCACTAACAAACAAAATTGTTGTCTCCTTGACAAGCTCATCGACGAGCATTTCTGGTAGTATATTTCACTTGGACGAAATTATTGTCTCCTCAACGAGCATTGCTGGCATTCTATTTTTTTCGAACTGAATTATTGTCTCCTCAACGAGCTCCTCAATGCACTCTATTCTGTTTGGACATAATTTTTGTCCCCTCAACAAGCTCCTTAACAAGCGAAGAGTCCTGAATCTATAAATACCCCTTACTAGGGAGAAAATCATAAGAATTTTAAAGAGGGTGTGGGACATACATAAGGGAAGCAATATGTAACACCCTTCCAATGTGAGTATTAAACATAATTTAAGTAGAAACATCAATTCTTAAGAATTAAATCTCATGAAATTATAGGGACTTCAAAGAATTATTCAAGAAAGCCTCAAGAATGAGATTCTGATATAGATTAAATGAAATAAAAAAACAGATAGAATGAGCTGAGAAGAAGGAAGAAAGAATTTGTTGGAATTAGTTAGATGACGTGACAGTTAGTTACAAAATTAGTTACAAGTTAGTTAATTGATTCCATTTAGTAGTTAGTGGCAGTTGAGAAATAAAGACTTGATTAGTTGTATAAATATTTGTAATCTATACAAGTAAATTTATTCACCATACTATATTACAATCCAATTACATTTATTTTGAATTATTTTCGAATAACCCTAAATTCAAGAGCTATTCAAACATCTCACAGAAAATTCCCAATTTTCCTGAAGGTTTAATTCATTTCTTGCACTAATCTATATCAACTAGGTATCAGAGCATCACGATGATTGGCCAACACTCCACCATGCTAACTGAAACTAGGAATCCTGTAGAGGTTAAGAGCAACTCCAACCATTGTCCCTAAACCTTCTTTTCCCTATTTCACCATTAAAATAATATTATTTTTATTATTTAATCTTTTAATTTATCTCTTTATATAAATGTAATTATGTTTATATAATATCTTTATATAAATAATTTATAGTCTTAGCATTGTCGTATTATTTTAAAATTTTAATTATCGCGTATCTTTTTTTTTATGTAAAATTGACAATGAAAGGTGCAAATATAATCGCAATGTAATATGTTTAATTATTTTGTATCACAATTATTTCACTTTTATTTGAATTATCCGTTCATATATATAATATTTAATATTTTCTTACAAATTATATTGTTTAAAATTTTATGGTAGAAAATAAATTTATATTGAATATAAATTATGTGTGATAAATATGTAAAAAAAAAGATAGAATTTGTTTAATGGAACTAAGAAAATAAAATTGAGATAAAGATAATAATATAATATAGAAGAGAGAGAAGAATATAAAAAGGAATTTTCTTTTTAGGGAAAAAAATGGGGGAATGGTTGGAGTAAGTTTTCCCTAAAATAGGGATTTCCCCATTTTAGGGGAAAAATAGGGAAAACCATTGGAGTTGCCCTAAAAAACTGAAGGAAGCCATGGATGCAATATTCACAAAGCTTTGTAAAAGACAAGATGAATTGGAGCTTCAGTACAAGAAAATTATTGTAGATCTGATTAAAAAAAAGATGAGCTTCAAAAATATAAGTAACTCACAATCATCATCAATTCATCAGAATTTTGAAGAATATCATAGTACTTCTACTAGAACAAATAGTCAAGCAGGTTATTTCACTAGATTGTCAAATTTGGAATTTCCAAAATTCAATAGGATAGATTTAAGACTTGGTTAGATAAAGTGGATCAGATCTTCTCTATTGATGATGTGTCTGATGACCAGAAGGTCAAAATTATTGTGATTCATTTAAAAGAATAGGCTATTCAGTGGCACTAGGCTTTCATGAGAGGAAGGACACACTAGATTCTTCCTTCTTGGAAGAGTATGTGTTGGCATTACACAAAAGGTCTGGGAATGCTTATAATGATCCCATGGATGATTTGATGAACCCGAGGCAAACAGGTAGTGTAGTGAGTATCAATCAGCTTTTGATAAGGTAATGACAAAAGTAAATCTTTCTACTTCTGATGCTATTAGTTGCTTCATTAATGGCTTAAGACCAAAATTCAAGCTAGATGTTAAGTCTTTAGGACCTAAAGATCAGCAAGAAGCCTATGAACTAGCTAGGTTGCAAGAGGGTTCTTTCCATAACAAGAATAGATATCAAAGAAATAATAAGTTTTAGGCCAGTAAGGGCAAGATTACAGATAATAGACCATGTGGTCCTAGTCAGTTCAGTAATATGACAAGAAGGACCTTGACTCTGAGGAACTTAATGAGAAAAATGCTAAAGAACATTGTTTCTTTTATGATGAGAAATATAAACCTGGCCACAAGTGTAAAACTGTTAAGCAGTTTTATGCTTTGGGAATAGAAGAAGATGAACAATTAGTGGATTATCATGAAGAGGAGAGAGATGAATTAATAGAGTATGAAGAATGAGGACTTCTTTCTATTTCATTTTAGGCTTTAACAAGATCCAAGGGGTATCACACTTTGAGGGTAACATGAAATCATGAGAAGAGACCACTGCATATTCTCATTGATAGTGGTACTACACATAATTTTCTAGATGAGGAGACTGCACTCAAATTGGGAAGTGAATTAGTACCTACAAGTTCACATTCAGTAAGTGTAGCTGATGGTAGGATGCTTCAGATTTCTAAGATGCGTAAGAACTTTTCTTGATTGTTACATGGAACTACCTTTGTCACTGATTTATATATTATTCCCTTGGGGTCTTGTGATATGGTTGAGGGAATCCAACGGTTGCTCAGCTTAGGTAATATCAAGTTTAACTTTAAAAATACTGATTATGGAGTTTCATTATAGTAATGGGAAAATGCATGTGTTGAGAGGAGCAGTGAGCAAGTTCAAATCAGTATCAGCAAAATGATGGACTAAGGCTGTTGAAAATCATAGTCAGTTGTTTATGCTACAGTTAAATTGATAAGAATCAAACGCGGAAAAAGTAAAAGGATAAAGAACGAGACGTAACTCGATCAATAATCTCAAGTAGCAACGGAGAACTCGTTCCGTTGCACCCCGAGAGAATGTCAAGAACACCTACGCTAGGCAACTACCCTCGAGCCAACTAGGACCCGCAAGTAGAATGATCGGGGCGGGGTCGTTGTCCAACTAGAATCCACTAGAAGCACACAAATCCCAATCAAAGGTTGGTTTTCCATAAACCCAAAGAGATCCCTCTTTACAATGTTAATTCATCATTCAAAATAGACTAGACTTGACTCCGGAATAAAATAAGCTATCTAGCTATTTATAGAGGTTTCTAGGCATTAAGTAAAAGGTCTATAATGCCCACAAGCTAGGCTTTAAGCTAAAAGACCATGCAAGGTCAAAATAGTAACTTTAAACTTGAAATCTCGTGCTTCAGCAAATCGGGCGGAGCGCCCGTTTCTTGGGCGGAGCGCCCACAAAGTTGATCAGTGGAGGGGCCTGGGCGGACCGCCTGGGGGCTGGGCGGAGTGCCTGAGCCAAGTGTATCTCAGGCGGAGCGCCTGGTTTGCCTGGGCGGAGCGCCTGGCTGCCTGTGGGGTGGAGCACCGGTGCTCCATCGCCTAAACATGCTTGAATCATCTCCGAAGCTCTTGCCCTTGCATCCTTTGCCTCTTCAAATCTTGATACATGTTGGCAAGGTGTCTTGGCTCGATTTGGGGCTTATCATCCTCCCCTTCTTGAGAAGATTTCGTCCTCGAAATCAATACATTCACGTACATGGCATCATCTCTTCGGGGTGCCCAATGCTCTCCTCCCTTGTAACCCTTGATCGTCACTTTGACATAGGTTTCTTCCAAGGTCTCCTTTACCTTAACATGGAGCTTAGAACCTACAAGCAACGACAAGCAAATACAAGATTTCCTACTTTGAAAGTAGGTTAGTGCAAGAAATGTGGAAAACACACTCTTGTGATATAACCAAGCATCAATGTTAAGAACAAATATCAAGTCTCCAAAGAGAACAATAAGTACTTGGTTAAAGATCAACATGCACTCATCACAATAATGAGCAAGTAGGTCATGGGGACATGGAAAATGCAAGACCAAGCTATCAAAATCCCCTTGAACCTTAAGCTCAAGATCAACAAACCAATCCCTCCTCAAAGTGTGATCAACATGTGGAGTGGAGTGAGTCAAATAACCCAACATACAAGTAACATGAAGTACTCCACTCCCCTTCTTTAGAGCATACTTACTCACACCAAGGGATTCCTTTTCACCTCCCATTTCATCACTTAAGCAACCCGTCTCAAAAGACAAACTATCAAGAAAGGTATTGATAATGACCTCTTCTTCATCATAACCCCAACGAGCAATAGTAGGGTCACTCAAAGAGTAATTTACCTCATTCAAATTCTCACACAAGGGGTGGCGTCAAACCCTTCACACCATGGAGGTTCTGTTTTACTACTCACCCTAGTCCGATACAAGTCATTACAAATAATGAGGATGCCTTCAAACAATGGACTTGTAAAAGCATGCATCTCACCATCATGATCAAACATAGACAAGTTATCAAGACTACGTTCATTACCCTCACTTGAGGAGTCATCATAGACATCCTTGTCCAATTCATGCAAGTTGGACTCCTCAAGGCCATCTTCATCCTCACCACAACACATAAACCCACCAAATAGAAGCATATCAACAAGGGTATGATCAACTACCTCATCTACCCCTTTATCAAAGATTGGCGGTGTGTCATAGCAAAGGTCAAATTCATTGTCAACCATCAAGTCCACACTAGTGAGAGATTCATTGAACAATGAGCTCACATCATGATGCGGCTTAGCAAGGCTCTCAACTAATGTCACACAAGCACACACAAGTTGACTATGAGACTCTTCACTAGTGGCATATTCACTAGATGCAACACAAGCACCAACTAGTGTTGAGTCATCACAAGACAAATAGCTAGTAGATTCATGAAAGGGTGGAGCAACACTTACATTTGTAGTTCTCCCTTGATCACTCACAACGCTTGAAGTGTCATGTGCGACTCCTTCTTCATGAAGCTCACATTGATAATTTTCCTCCTCTTGTCTTTCCTTCCAAGCACATGGTTGAGGCTCCAATGGCTTGTCTTCATTTGTACCTACACAAGAACTAACACAAGAAAGAGTAGAAGATGAAGAATTGTTAGAACGATGGGTGCTCTCACTCTCAATTTTTCTTTCCTCGCCTCTCTTCTCTCTCAATTTTACCTCATGGTCAAGTGTAGTTGGTGGTGACAATCCACTCACATCACTCCTCAATTCCTCTCCTTTTTCCTCTCTTAGATTGTCACCGGTCACTCCCTCACTTCTCTCTATCTTTTTTCTCTCATTTGAAGTGGAGCGACTCTCATTTTCAACTTGTAATGGGAAGGCAACAAGCTTGTTGGCTTCGGGCTCAAGTACCATGGGTGGTCTAGCCTTAGCCACTACCCTCAATTCCCTCATCCGCTTGTAGTCTTCACTAGCTTGTTCAAGAGGTAGAACGTTTCGAATGGGACTTGGAAGTTGAATATTTCTTTGGGGATTGCCCAAATTGTGGGAAATGCCCACTCGTTGGGGATTGCCCAACACTTGATCAAGTCTCTCTCGATCATCCTTTACCCGTTGTTGATTGAGCAATTCAATAACATGGTTAACTTGCTCCGGGGTAAAGTTAGGAGTACTTGAGACTTCCACTTGGACACTCGGGGTCCCTTGTTTTACTTGGACACTCGGGGTCCCTTCCTTTACTTGGACACTCGGGGTCCCTTGCTTAACTTTGACACTCGGGGTCCCTTCCTTTACTTGGACACTCGGGGTCCCTTGCTTAACTTGGACACGTGAGGTTACTCTTTCAAGAGTTTCAATCCTTAGGCTCATACTATCTAGTTTGGACAAGATAGTAGCCAAGGAACCCTTTATGAAATCATCTCCCTCACTTGCCATTGTGCCTACAAAATCAACAAACATTAGTAAAACACCTCACACACACCCTCACGTGTATAGCACTCGGTTCACTCATTTAGTGGTGGTGGATATTTCACTCGGACTTGAGTACTAAAGCTTCAAGTAGTTGGACAACAATCCTCAACTCAATCAATCAACTCACAAGTCAAGTGTACTCCGGGGTGAGTGGAGTTAACGTGACTCGATGTACGATAAGCAATTTAGAGTAAGGACTTGAGTCAAAGGATTCTACGGATCTTCTTGGAGTTCTACTCTCCAACTAAGGCACGAATAACCTAAAAGCAATGAAAGATTAGTGCTAATTAAGTAGAAAGATTACTTAGATAGGCACTAATTAGAGGTTAGGCAACAAAGGAACAAGCAAACCTAGAAGAAACTACCCAAACAACACCTTCAGAGGTCAGGCGGAGCGCCCAAAGCGTGGGGCGGAGCGCCTGAAGAAAAATGGGGCAGTGGGGTTGGGCAGGCAGAGCGCCCAGGGGTTGGGCGGAGCGCCTGGACCAAGAGTAAGTCAGGCGGGGCGCCCAAAGTCTAGGCGGGGTGCCTGGGGGTCAGGCCCCTGCTTTTCCAACTCCGATTTTGCTCGATTTCAAGCAAAAATTTTGTCCGATTTCAACTTTTTTTGCACAAATTCAAGGTACCCAAAGTTGTTCCTTGATACAACCTTCAAACCCCAATCAATTTCACACCCAAACAACCAACAAACAAGGTTCAATCGAGATTCAAAGTTTTCAAGTTTTGGGTTTCAACATGGGTTTCAAGGTTCAAATGTGGGTTTCGATTCTTCAAAAACAATGTTACCGAACTCCGAATCACACAAAACTTGTTGCAATTGATTCGTTTTTCCAAGGAGATCAAACCCCGGTAATCAATCCCAAAACCCCACAATCACACAACCCAAAATCAATCAATTTCATCAAGAACAAGGGTTTGGTAGGGTTTAACAATAATTGGGGTTTCAATTTTTCAAATCAAACCAATCCAAACAATTTTGGTACCCAAACGTCGGGTTTTCAACAAGGATTAACAATCTATAACACCCACTTCAAGAATCGAACACACCAAAAAGTTACACCAATTTTTTTGAATTTTTGAGTTTTTTTCAAATTTTTTTTGTATTTTTCTTCTTCCCAATAACTTCAACAACAAGAAAACTAAAAGAAGATACTAGGCACGAAGAATCGAGGGTTGGGGGTTTGTAGAAACAAAATCCGAACCTTGCTCTGATACCAAACTGATAAGAATCAAACGCGGAAAAAGTAAAAGGATAAAGAACGAGACGTAAGTCGATCAATAATCTCAAGTAGCAACGGAGAACTCGTTCCGTTACACCCCGAGAGAATGTCAAGAACACCTACGCTAGGCAACTACCCTCGAGCCAACTAGGACCCGCAAGTAGAATGGTCGGGGCGGGGTCGTTGTCCAACTAGAATCCACTAGAAGCACACAAATCCCAATCAAAGGTTGGTTTTCCATAAACCCAAAGAGATCCCTCTTTACAATGTTAATTCATCATTCAAAATAGACTAGACTTGACTCCGGAATAAAATAAGCTATCTAGCTATTTATAGAGGTTTCTAGGCATTAAGTAAAAGGTCTATAATGCCCACAAGCTAGGCTTTAAGCTAAAAGACCTCAAAATAGTAACTTTAAACTTGAAATCTCGTGCTTCAGCAAATCGGGCGGAGCGCCCACAAAGTTGATCAGTGGAGGGGCCTGGGCGGACCGCCTGGGGGCTGGGCGGAACGCCTGAGCCAAGTGTATCTCAGGCGGAGCGCCTGGTTTGCCTGGGCGGAGCGCCTGGCTGCCTGTGGGGTGGAGCACCGGTGCTCCATCGCCTAAACATGCTTGAATCATCTCCGAAGCTCTTGCCCTTGCATCCTTTGCCTCTTCAAAGCTTGATACATGTTGGCAAGGTGTCTTGGCTCGATTTGGGGCTTATCATAAATGAGGAGCAAGGAGATGAAATCCATATGTATTCAATTAATTAACAAAAAGAAGTACAGTACATCCCCAAATTTTTGAACTCTTATAGAGTTACCACAACATATTTACAGTTCCTGAAGTATTACCTCTATACAGGGGACCATTTGATCACCAAATCCCTTTGCAACATGACACACAACCAATCAGTAAGTGACCCTACAGGTATCCAACAATGAAAAAGGATATTATTAAAAAATTAATGCAGGATATGCTACAACAAGGGGTCATACAAGATAGCAACAACCCTTTTGCTTCACCTGTGATTATGGTAAATAAGAAAGATGGTAGTTGGAGGTTGTATGTGGACGTCATAGTCTTGAACAAAAATTCAATAAATGACAAGTTTCTTATTCCAATAGTAGAGGATTTACTAGATGAGCTTAGAGGATCCACTATATTCTAAAAAAATTGACCTGAGAACAGGGCATCGCTAGTTGAGAATGGATGCTGATGATGTGCATAAAATAGCTTTCAAAACACATTCGGCCACTATGAATTTTTAATGATGCCTTTTGGCCTAACTAATGCACCTTTATCTTTTCGAAACTTAATAAATCATGTCTTCCAACCTTATTTGAGGAAGTTTGTGTTGGTATTCTTTGTTGATACCCTCATTTATATTAAGAATTTGACTTATCATGTTACACACCTGCAAGTTGCCTTTGAGTTTATGGTGCAACACAAGCTGTATGAAAAAGATTCTAAGTGTGCTTTTGGAGTGGATCTCATGGAATACTTGGGAAATTATATTTCTCCTAAGGGAGTTTCTACTGATCCTAAGAAAATAGAGGCTCTCAGAAATTGGCCTCAACCTACTACTATAAAAAAAATCAGGGGATTCTTGGGCTTAACTAGATACTAATGAGGTTTGTAAAAGTCTATAGTGTGATTAGTGAGCCTCTAACTAAATTGCAAAGAAGGATAACTTCAAATGGTCCAAAGCTGATAGTGAAGCTTTTGAACAACTTAAGAAAGCTAGTGAACTTATCTTAGCTTTGCCTGACAACTCTAAGAAATTTGTGGTGGAAACATATGCAAGCCAATTATGCATTGGAGCAGTTTTGAAGAAAGAAGGGCATCAAATTGCCTTCATTATCAGAGCTTTGCCCATGAGGTATTTGACGTACTCAGGTTATGAGAAAGGAATTATTAGCACTTATATTTGCAGTGACTAAATGGTCACAATACTTATTGGGCATGCCATTTAATGTCAAGACTGGCAATAAGGCACTCAAGTATTTACTGCAACAACAACTTCATACAGATGTGCAAATGTCTTGGATAGATAAGCTGTTGCCGATTGATTTTGAGATAGAATACAGAAAAGGGGTGGACAATGTGCAATTGATGCACTGTCTAGGAGGGAAGGTTCTGAACTACTACCTTTATCTTTGTCTGCTCACTTCACAAATTTTTTCTCTCTTATCAAGGAAAGTTGGGACAAGGATCCAGAAATACAGAAGGTCATTCAGTTAGTACAGAAACAGTCTTATTATAAAGGGTATATTTGGGCTAACAACTAGTTGAGGAAGAACTCAAAGTTAGTTGTAGGCGATGTGGGTGATTTGAGGAAACAACTTATCACTACTTGGCATTCTATTGGAAGGGAATGAGGAAGAATATCAGTGTATTCATCAAACAATATGATGTGTGTCAAAGGTTCAAGTATGATCTTGCAGCTTATCAAGGTCCTTGAAACCTTTGCCAATTTCTCCTACTACTTGGTCTGATGTGAGCTTGGATTTCATATAGGGTCTGCCATCTTTTCAAGGAAAACAAGTCATTTTAGTGGCAGTGGATAGGCTGAGTAAGTATGCTCATTTCTTAGCCTTGACTCATTCCTATACAGCTCAGGAAGTAGCTCAATTATACATGGATCAAGTGTTCAGACTGCATGGTTTACCTAAGAGATTCGTCAGTGATAGGGACCCCCTATTTGTTAATCAATTTTGGCAAAAGTTGTTTTCTATTCAGGGTGTACAACTTCGTATAGCTATTTCATATCATTCCCATTCAGATGGGCAAAATGAAGTGGTAAACATGTGTCAAGAGACCTACCTAAGATGCCTATGTGTTGAAATTCCTAACCAGTGGGTTAAGTATTTGGCTTTGGCTGAGTAGTGGTATAATTCTACATTTCACGGTGCTATTCAGACTACCCCTTATGAAGCTCTGTATGGACATGCACCTCCTATCCATCTTCCTTGCATAGCTGGTGAAGTTGCACTGACCTTATTGGACAGGGAAAGCAAGCTAGAATTACTTAAGTTCCGAAATCTACAGAGGGCTCAACAGAGGATGCTGTAGTTTGCTAACAAAAGAAGAACATATAGAGAATTTATTGTGGGTGGTTGAGTACATATAAGGCTGCAACCATACACACAAGTTACCTTTGCTCAACAACCATTTCATAAGTTGGCTGGTAAGTTCTATGGACCTTACCAGATATTACAAAGGGTTGGTGAGGTGGCTTATAAGTTTCTGCTACCTAACATTGTTCAGCGGTATCCCATATTCCATGTCTCTCAGCTCAAGCAGTGTCTACAAGTCCCTACTGAAGTGACTCACCTCCCTGTGATTGATTTAGCCGGCTATTTATGTCCTATACATGAGGCTATACTAGCTAGGCTAATGGTCAAAAGGGGTAACAAGGTGGTTCCTCAAGTTCTAGTGAAGTGGTTTGGTTTGGATGCAGCTACAACTACTTGAGAATTCTACAATTGACTGAAGGTCAGGTCTCCTTCCTTTGGCCCTTGAGGTCAAGGATCTTTTGAAGAGGAGGGTATTGATATGGATTAAATGAAATAAAGAAGCAGATAGAATGAGTTGAGAAGAAGGAAGAAAGTCGTTGGAGTTATTTAGATACGCGACCGTTAGTTACAAAATAAGTTACCAAGTTAGTTAATTGATTCCATTTAGTAGTTAGTGGTAGTTGATAAATTAAGAGTTGATCAGTTGTATAAATACGTGTAATTTATACAAGTAAATTCATTCACCATACTACATTGAAATCCAATATAATTTTTTTGAATTGTTTTCGAATAACCATGAATAACCATAAATTCCTGAGTTGTTCAAACCCCTCTCGAAAAAATCCCAATTTCCCTGAAGGTTTAATTCATCTCTTGCACTAATCTGTATTAGATTTCTCTCCAAACTAGGTTTTAGTGGATTCAAGGTAATTTTTTGCTCACGATTCAATTGTGAATCCTATATTAGATATCACTCTGAATTAGCAATGGAAACGCGTTATCCAACTAGAATTTATTTAGAACCTAGAAAATCAAAGATTTAAACCTAAGGTTCATCAATTTCAAAACAAGTTACAAAGTTGAAGATATATTTGGTAAGTCTATTATTATAGAAATTATTTGTTGGATCGATAAAAAAGATGGGGGGAGCATATGTTGGATCGAAAGGAGAGATATAGGTGAATTAAAACTTGTTTTTACTAAGGTTCTTATCTTTAAAAAATGCATGCCTTCCAAGTGTTCGATGAAATGTTTATAATTGTTAATGTATGCTTGATTGGAGTGGGCAAACTTACATCATCCATAAATTAGTTATGTAAGTTCTAGATTTTCATAGTATATGAAAGAAGCATTTTAATGATATCTTTAAGCCACGTTTTTATGATTTATTGTTCATGGATTCGTGCAAGTTTCAAAAGTTTATTTATGATGCTTATGAAACTTATGTCATGCATAGCCTGTTACTCTATTCTAGCTTAGATGTTTCATAGACTGTGCCAGTTGGGTTATGGTTTCCTCATTTTCATTGAAGTTTTGCTCAGAATAAAAACATTTAAATTATTATATAAAAATTTTGAAAAGGAAGAAGGAAATTAAAAGTTTTATATTTAAATTTGATATTCATACTGTCTTACATACACAATTTGTTTAAAATTTTTATAGGTTTGCATAGTGTCTATGTATAAGACAAAAGAGAAGTTTTAGTTGGTCCGCCTGATTTTCAGGAGCCGTGTCACGGCTTGTTCACAAAATGGGTTGTGACATTAAATCTAGCTAAAAAGAGTCACGAAGACCACGACAAAGCTTCGGTGACCCCAACTTCCACTTTTAAATCCTCATAATTAATACCTTAATTGTTTGAAAATGACGATGTTCAACAACCACGTAAACCATTACATGTTTCCAAGTAGAACAAGATACAAAATGACACAATTAGTTGAGAGCTCTTCAATAAACCACAATCTAAGCACGCATAGTTGAACATATAGAGTCTAATAATCGGCTCAATAGTAGAAAGTATTGTAAAATAAATTATCCAATATAAGTTTCCATCAAAATTCTTAATAAAATATTTAGCTACTCATGTTCATGCTCGAAAATACATATACTAAAGCTAAAGCAAGATCCATAATACAAAAAGATCGAGAAGTAGAGAAAAACTCTTCAAGTGTCTTGTAGGATTGTTTCGAGGATCTTCGGAGCTCAAGTTTGCATCAACAATGGTGTCTCTAGCTGTCACACAGGTCGAGAGTGTGATTGAAATCAGGGTTGGATGCTTTTATACCATGTCCCCGAGTCAAGTGACCAAACTGCCATTCAATGCAAAACATAAAATTTCTGCATGGCACTATGGCTGTTTGAAGAACATATTTGAAGGAAATTCTAGCCTTTCTTGTGCTATGCATGTACGATATGCACAAGGCCTTCCAAAATGTCCCAAGATTATCTTTCTCTTCTCTCATGCAATGGCTATGTGATGTGGAGTTGCATCATTGCTTGGGCAACAATTTTTAGCACCAAAATTCAGGGTGAGTGGGATTGGTGGTGGGGTAGAGGTAGCACGAGAGATTTTCAAAAAGAAAACTTCACTCTTCTTGAAGAAAATATTTTCCAACACATAAACAAACCAAACACGAAAAATGTGAAGAATATTTTCCTCCATAAAACACGCCCTAGATTCGGTTAAACATTTTTATAGACAAAAAATTCCTTCATTTTTCCTTTTTACAAGCCTAAATTTTTTTATTAGTAGTGCACATCAAATATGGTGTTAACTATAAATAAAGGTATAGCAAACAATTCTTTTTCTGCTAACCAAGTGTCTTCTGCACAACTGTGGTCCAATTTAAGGAAAAGACCCATCTCCAAAGGGATGCAGCTACAACAACTAGCAATAGGCTTTGGTAGGTAGCTAGACACCAGTAAATAGTCCTGCAGCAGCCTCTGTTGTAGCTCTCAACTCCCTGTAATATGACATCCAATAAGTGAGAACAATAGAAAGATGAGACTACGTGGATAAAAAAACACCATTAGTGATTTAGTTCTTAATTTTTTCCTCAAGAAATAAATTTCCCTGAAGAAACAGGACATGGTGGCAAAAGAGACTAACCAATGAAGAGGTGAAACAGCTAGTGACAACTGGAGATCTGCTCACGCGAAACCCCTATCTGGAAAACGTAGAGCTGGCAACAGAAAACAGGAAATATTAGGCAAATATCTCACCTTGCCACTAGCTAGAATTCAGCTTTGAACAATGGACTTACAGGGAGAAGGTATATAATGGTAACTCCTCCTCCTCCGCTGATCAATAGTCCACTAGTCGATGTGAAGCATATATACAGGTTACAGTATACTTCTCCACTTCCCCGAAAGTATACTCCCTACATCTTTCGTTCCATGAGTCGACACCAAAAGCTATCTCGACTTCTTATGTATCTGTGAAAAGGTAAGCTGGTCAGAGTTGGACTCGAGAGGGAATTTATTTGAGAGAGAGAGAGAGAGGAAGGGAGGGAGGGAATCAGTCAACCGGCTAGAAAAGAAAATGCGACAAACTGGGATAAACGAGATAACATCAGAAGTTGAACAAAAATACAATAGTGATGCTCATCTTACCAAGTCAGCAGGATAAGTAACGAGCCATTGAATGTTTTGAATTTGTGATAGCACCAGTACATTCCTTCTTATGTCAGATCCTGACCATGGCTATGCTAAGATATCTTACAAACAGTAAAATTCACATATTAATGTACAGATGTACAAGAGCATTAAACATGAAACTTTGCGAGATTGTATTGCAACTCCAACCAAGAGATCCTCTTTTTGACTCCTCAACTGACGGCACATGGGGAGCAGTACAAAAGTCTGTTCCAAGGAGGGGCACGATTTCAGCAACAGTTTGAAATTTAATGGCTGATTGCTTCCATGGCGACCCTCACAAGACGTAATAATCCGTCCACGTCCTGGAAATTGAAGTCAAGGGCCTTCTTAACATATAAAGTACGCTCTTTACATTGTGCATCTCCAAGTCCTGGATTTACAGATGCAAAAGCAACACGTGATTTCCTGGAGGCCTCCATTGCAAAATTTACTTCCTGTGCCTGTAAAATAGCAAAACTCTAAGATGATAGAAAATTGAAGCAACATTGCATAGTGGAACTCTCAAAAAGTCAGAACCTGAGTTCTCAAGTAAAGGGATATATGGGAAAAGGTTTTCACTGATGCACGATTAAGCACTTTGTCATGTTCTTTACACAAATATCATGGTGAATAACAACTGCTGGAAACAAGAAAATGAAGTTCATACCCTTGGAAGAAATTTTATGAAGCCTAGCAAATGTAGATTCAACTAGATGAGAATAGTAATTTGCCTAACCTAACAATTCTTTACGAAATTGTTCAAACTAAACATGTAAGTAATCACTGAGTATCTCTTTCATTACAGTGTTAGTTATCATTAAAATGTGTGTACTTACCAAGTTGATTAGGTGCATGAAGCTAGAACTGTTTGTTGATGAGAAAACATGAGTTCCAGCTACTTGAGGAGAACCAACAACTTTTGTCAATGCAGCCTTGTCTACCATTGTTGTTGGATTGTTCAAATTGTCAACATCAGAGACAGAAGAGAAAGGAGATTCACCTATTATAACAATGAGCCTGGTAAGTGTATAACCATTAAGAAGAAAAGTCCAAAGCATCTCATCATCAGTAGAGACGTATAATCGTAAAACTTCGTTCACTATTTGCAGTACTCATATTAATAACAATTCTTTCTTCCATAAGCAATTCTGTTCGTCAACAGTGGATATCACAAACTTTTGACATACCCACACCCCCCTGACTAAAAGGACAGATGCAAAAACGAATTGGCCAATACGTTCGCAGGATGATTATGGAGTAAACATGGAAATGTTTGACATGCTCTCTTAGTGAGTAACCATCACGACATATTGCTTAGTAATATCAAAAGTCAAAGAAGTGGCCTAAAGAATACCATATGAAATGTAGAATTTCCATGACATCACAATCCATATTACCTGGAGGAAAAATTTGTAGAGCTATTTGTAACTCATTTCTGTATCTGTTTGCATCAGAATTCGAGGAATAAATTACTCGCATGTACGCAACCTCCATGCATTTATAGGCAAGTGCAGCAGAAGCCATGTCTTTCAATTTCTCATATTCATGAGCGCAAAATCTATGAACATAAGAAGGATGAAGAATCAGCATTACATCCTCATTGACATCCCCTATGGTAATATAAGTTTGTCTTGGCATTATAACAACTGATTTCTGAAAGGAAAAGAAAAAACTATGAACGATTATCCATAAGTCCCGTACTTCCCAGATGTGCGAAAAAGTATCTAATGAAAGAAGTTCTTCCTACTGAGCACAAAAGAACCATACACCTTACCCCAGAGTGCAGATGTCTTTTCAAAAAGTAGAAAGTAAAAAGCACGTCGCTGATCATATTCCCAAGAATAGATTTGGTCACAAAATTTTTCCACAATACATTGCATAGGTCAAGGAATTTGTTTCAAAGAATTCTACGAGTTAACCGAAAACGCATTAGGCACTACTTCGGATTACATTTACTCACAGCGCTAAAAGTGCACTAATATATCTGCTGCTATCACTGTTTTGCCAACAAGAGAATATTATAACAAATTCAAGCACAAAAAATTGCTTACACAGTAAAATCACCAAGTTATTAACTAATACGAAACAAAATCCTAATATTTAACCAATCCAAATAAATGTAAAGAATGGCAAACATAATATCCATAATAATTTTTAACTTTAAAACTTCAATCTTTATGTTCAAATGAAGACCAAATTTTAAAAGAATATCAATTCAAACCAATGATTTGCAACTTAAAAAGCATGCTATTCGCTAAGCGAGTCAGTGCTGAGACACTTCATATTCCCCAGACAGATGTTTTGCATGATGTGTCTCAGCCCTCAGCACGTTGGCTGTCAAGAAGTAATACCTACTCGACAATATTTTTAACACAACACCTTCATGCTTGCAACAGCTTTTTGCATGCCGTCTCAATGAATGAACCGAGTGCAAGCTTAGAGGAGAACTCACTGGCAGAGTTTTGCAGTGCTGCTATAGATTCTCCTGGACTGGTTCATTGCACCATGCTTGGCACTGTCTAATTCTTGTAAGGAGGCAGCATGCAGAAACTTTAGTGCTGCTTGGAAATAGATACCCGTACTTTCACTTGATCCAGAATTCTGGAACAAATAGCCAAAGTTACGCCAACACAAAAAATAAATAAAGAAATAAATGAAACAAACAAAAGCATATCCACCATTTTTATTTCCTTCTTTTCTTTGGACATAAGTGTAAATTCTATAAACCTTGAGGCGATCTGCCAGGTGTTTAAGGTTTCTGGCTTCTTTTATGGCATTTGCAGCAGCTTGACTTGATGAATCCTTCCGAACAGGGCTGGGAACATCCAGATCCCTGACCTTATGAGAAGTACTATTAGGTAGGTTTCCAGGGTGGCTTTTAGCTTTTCTACTCTGTCTTGAAGCATTTGACCTTTCCCTTTCAAAACCATCAACTACAGGAAAACTTGCCCCGTTTTCCCTTTCGGATCCAGTAACTGGCTCTTTAAATACAACTGTCTCATTCTGACCTCCTGTTATAGGAGATCTGGGAGAGACTTCAGTCTGCTCACTTTTGTTGGAAACAAGCTCCTTAGAAGCTCTCCGATCATCTCGATTTGGCACTGCCACCTTCCTTTTATCCGAGTGGGACATAACATCCAATGTAACTTCTGCACCACAATGATGACCTGATCTTGATTGACTATCTCCTTTAACATCTTTGTCCGTTAATTTTGCAGATGAATCTTTCTTAGAACTCTTTTTTAATCTATCTGAACCAACACTAGATCTCTCCTGACACTTGTTCTTCTCCGGTGTCACTTTCTCCTCATCTAATGGAATTTTATCAGAATCAAATTTTGAAGCCCGATTCTTCTCTTTATGGCGTAACAAGGAACCATTTCCACTATTTGAGACAGACTCACTATTCTGACACTGTCTGTCATTCTTCCTCTCCTTATAAGAGCCTTGGTCTGAGTTATCTGTCTTGCAAGCATATTGACTAGCTTGACGTAATGGATCCACATTTACATCAGCATCCTGATGAGTTGCATAACCAGACTCATTGATCTTTACTTCGACTACATCTTTCTCCTCAAAATCAACTTCAGAGAACTTTAGATCATCATTCGTGCCATTGCAGGCTTTGTTCTTCTTAACCATACTGGATTGATTAGAGAACCCATGATTTTCACCATTAAAAGACCTCTTGGGACTAGAGGTGGGGAAGGATATGGAATTTTTGCAATCACCTTTCCTCTCAAGGTTTGTTCTTGTATCCATATTGGAAATCCTCAAAGGAGATGAAGACACTGATTCTACTGGTGAACCTTTCAGTTCCTGAAGGCTGCTTTTGTTTTTATGTGAACCAGAAACTTTAGATGAGCTTGAAGTGGCAGCAACAGAAGGCTGCGAATTGCATAAGTCCATTTTTGATGAATCTACAGCTTTTACACTCTGCAGAGATAGAGTGATGCCCAGATCTTGCTCTGTGTGCTTTTCCTTTTTAACCTGATCTGTTCCACCAGTTCCACCACCACCTTTGCTTGCGCTAGAGTCTTTCTGGTCAGACTTGGAGACCCTTGCTTTCTTTTCCTTCCTGAGGGTGTCATCACATGTCCCTTGTACAAAATCTTGGGGATTACATGCATCAGAATCCCAAAGTTTGCGCCCTTTTCTCTTTGTCAAAGAATCTTTACTGTCACACCTGCCCATATGCATCGACACATCTGAAGTATGGGCTTCCGAGTGTTTTGCTGAAACCAAGTTTATCTTTGAACCATCCTTTGAATCCCTGTTTTTATATTTATCCCGAACCTTGCCTGATGCACTATGTGACAAACCACTGCTTGAGCTCCATCCAGGTTTTGCCACAGCAGGGCCAACGGTCCAGTTTTCATCATCATGTCTATCATCTCGCTTAACCGTTTTAGAAGATACATTTAAATCCACCTCTCTTACATTCCTCATCTTTGCATTCTTTGAACCTGTCAAACATGCCATACAGAAAATAAAGAAAAATACCGGAATCCGATTATTTCAGCAAGTTCAATGAGTACTTAAGATGAATACCTCCATCAGAATGGTTGTTAAGAAAACTTTTCTTCTCTTCATTTTTATGTCTCCTTTCCTCTACGACTGAGCTATTTGGAGGGCCCAAGTGTTGAAGGCGATCTTCATCAAGAGAATGAGTAGTTTGACTTGAGCTTCTACAATTTGGGGTCTCCTGGTGGTTCGTTATGACGTAGTTGGAAGGTTGTGAGCCATCTTGTTTAGTTGCATTTGACAATCCTTTTGATTTAGTTGCATTTGACAATCCTTTTGATCCATACATACCAACAGCATCAGAATCCGTCGGCCTTTCCGGTGAATGAATTTCCTGTAAACCAGTTTCATCATCATCCTCTTCAGCATCTATGCCCCCAAAGAAGTCTCTGTATCTATGTCTGCCATGGTTCTTTTTCATACCCTCCAAACCACCTTTGGTCAAGAGAGTATCTCTTTGAAAGGATTTCTTACTCTTAGATTCTATGGAAGAATCAGCCACAGAAACTTCTTTTACAATCTCTGTGCTATGAACAACGTGACACTTAGTTTCGGTAATTCTTCCAGATGAAATAACATTTCCATCAGACCTCACTACAGCATCTATTTCTATGGTGCTAACAGGCTCCAAAGCTATATTGGATGATTTTTCTGCCTCCCTACCCCGAACAGCTGTTCTTGGATTGTTAATTATCCTGCCAGCATCTTTTGTAGGATCAACAACATTATGGTATGGATTAGATAAAAGAGGGACCTTCAATGCCTTAGAAATAAGTTCTTTACAGGTGTTAACGTCAGCATCAATCTCCTTTCTTGAAGGCACTCCACTTCCATTTTGATTGTCATTGCCATGGCTATTTTCCAAAACATTATCGAAGGATTTCCGTTTCTTAGCTTCAGAAACTTTCCTATTTGCATCATGAATTCCATGTACAAATTCAACAGAAGTTACTAGGTTTTCCTGGTTCATACCTTCAGGGCCACAATGCCCCCAGAGCTTTCCTTTTTCACTTAAGCAAATCAAGTCATCCGAAAGAGGGGATAATAATAGGCCATCATGCGTTGGATATGAGATCATAATCTGCCCCCAACACATTAACGAAAAAATGCAGAACCAAAGGTCAAGTTGATCAAAAGGAAGAGATACAAAGCAAATTTAATACCTTTTAAGAGAGGGATGGGAGCATTCACCTGAAGTATACTTGTTGGAGATTCAAATTGGGAATTCTTAATGTCATTGGATTCACTGTTCATTGGGCTATCATCCAGTGATGATGATGGAGAAACATCAAGGCCAAGCCCGCTGTAGATATCAGCACTCTTTTGGGTTGACAAATTTTCAATATTATCCCTGATATACAACTTATGAGTTTTCGAGTCTGACAGATTTGTCTGCTTCTTGACTACTTCACTTTTAGAAGTGGAGTCCTCATCCTGAGCAGGTAGTGTAGCTGAATTTGTTTTCCCATTAACTGCTGAAGCCTTCTGTGCAGGTACTACTGCTGAATAGGCAGAAGATGCTATGGGCCTTCCTGATAGAGAAGTGGATGATGAAGCTAACGAAGGTCGCCAACCACCCTGCATAACAAGATGATGCATATTACTTTTCCAAAGTTAAAAGCAGTTAGACTTGTTTGATACAGCAAAGCACAGTAACAAAAAACAGCTTCATGACAAGGTAGCTACCTTCGGGAGCATACTGTTCGGTGATGCTGATCTGTTATTGTTGTGGGCCTCGGTTGGAGTCCTTGTATTAGACCAAGAAGGCGAACGCTGATAGGTAGGCAAGAATGAACCATATCCACCAAATTTTGACCCTGTCAACACATTCAAATCAATAGTCATTCATTCAAGGCAGAAGAACATCACTGCAAACTACTGATTCTAAGAAAACACTATTGTAGTACCCAGATTCTCAGATGAAACTCCATCCTCAAAATCCTTTTGAAAATGTCCCAAAACATCTTGGAGTTTCTCATCCTTGAAAGAATAAGAGAACAGCTATATGAGACGCAGGAAAGAGCATAATACAATAGTACAAAACTGATCTTAAATTCTGCACGTAAACTTTACAAGCTCATGAGTGACTAGCCCCCGTATAAGTTACAAAGCAAGAATAGAAGAAACGGCACTGACTTCCACTACCACAGAAATGTACCCAGACTGAGAATTGATGCTTAAATTCCAGATAAATAAAATCTGCAGTAGGGGTAGGGGAAATGAATTATCCCGTGAAGTCCACAGAAGCAAGATTTTCTAATTGAAGAAAAACATGATTTTGCTTTTTCTTTCTTCCCAATATTGGAATGAAATGGGCCAGAATAGAGTAGAACAGACATAGAGGATTCATAGCTGTAATTGACAATTGATAGTATTAGGCATCCCAACCACACACTTTTCTGATGTAGTTTCAACAGCATACACAACAGAACTGAGAAAGTCAAGATGAGTCCAGAAGTAAATGCAGAAGAGAGGCTTTTAGTACAAATAAAAAAAATTGATATGAAAAGCTCAGACTTGGCAGATGACAAAGAAGAAAAATAAAAACAGTCAATAACAACATAAACTAAACAAACATTATTTTATGATCTAACCAACAAGAAACATTGGCACCCAAGTTATGTGTTGTCGAATGGTGGACTCGCCTAGTTTTGGAGGCAAAGTTTATGATTGATTATAAGTGAGAAGCAGAAGTGTTAATCTCAGATTAAAGTCATAAAATGTAATCACAACAACAAAGGCTCATGGTCTTGTGGTACCGGTTTGAATCTATCACACAATAGGTACCGGTTCATCGCCCAATTTTACAACAGCAACTACACCTCAATTCCAAACAAGTTGGGGTCGGCTAATGAATCTTCATGAACCATGTTACTTAATTAAAACTTATCTCATGCCAATATAACGAAATGCAAATAAAAAGTATTAGAAGTTCACTATATTTTCTAATACTCGAGACCCACAGTAAACGCGCTAACATGTCTAAAACATATTCTCAACAAACATATTCTACATGTTATGAAAATAAAAATAAAAATGTAATATTGTGAAAAATGAAGAGAAAACATACAATATAGGAGAGTGCAATATCAGGGTCACAAGCCTCTCCCTTGTCAAGCTTAATCTCATCCTCCATCTCTTCTTTCCTAAACTTAACCCTTTTCATCCATTGTCTACTTCCTACATAGAATTATCCAATATACTGCACTTTCAAGAATCTTCAAACCCTCAAGCCCCTTAATTAATTACTTTATTTAACATAAATAAATTAATTTAAAAAAAAATATCCACCAAATAAAATATTGTAGAAAAGATGGTATTTCAAGAATCTTCAAACTCTTAATTCAGCTCCAAAATAAAATTAAAAAAAAAAAAGGAAATTTTACCAACCAAGCTGACTTTTAACAATAATTAGATTAACCAAAACCCCCCAACAAAAGAAAAACTGTATATTTTGAGAAGCTTAATTACAAGAATATAATTGTATTTGGCTAATAATATGTTGTAAAAGCTTGGATCGATTAGTGGAAGCTTTAAAATGATGAGAGAGAAAGAGTGTGTGTTTTACTGTTGTTCATTTTGTCTGGTTAACTGTTTTTTTCTAAATAAAGGAATATAACGGTTTTTCCTTAACTGTAAAAATGTTCCTTTCTTTTTTTTTTTAAAGGTTTTATTTTGTCCGAAACTATAAAAGTTGGCGCCATTATTTCTAACAGTGAGAAAAACACTTTTTCTTGATAAGGAGTGAAATTAATGATCTGAAAATAATAAGTTAATTTAAAACTATTTTAAACCCTTTCTGTTGAAGGGTACCCTTTCACCTTTGGCATCTACATAGAATTATCCTTTTCTCCTAGTCACTTTCACTAGTTGCACCAACCATTAGACAGTGTTACATGTACTAGTAGGTCAAGACTCAAGTCCCCATATGACAGGTTCAGTTGTTGTGCTTTGATGTATTAAGTTAAGATTCATATTACTTAAGTTAATTGTGAAATATCTAATAGCTAGATGATGGGTGTTAAGTTGCGAGTCTTGTGACTCTTGTGAAGGTGAGTGGTCCAAGCATAATTTCATAATATGGCCACGCAACAAGATGGGGTCATGGTGGCTGGATAAAATGGGTGTCATATCAAGTTCTATTATCAAGTCTTCTTAATCTAGTTAAATGCGTGAAAATTTAAATATTATTTATATTTATTTTTTGTATATATTATGGAGAAAAAAAACTAAAAATTCATGGTTCAATATTCTTTTAAGTTCCTTACACATTGTACTTTTGAGATGATGTATACAAATTTAACATTTGTTAAAATTTTAATGAAACATTAATCATAATTTTGTTTAATTTGCTTCGACTTAGATCTGACTGTTTGTTCTTAAAATTACAAGAGAAAGGCGTCTCATCCATTGGAGATGGATCAGTCTTTGTCCCTAGATGTTTGTAGTTATCCATAGTAGAAATCCGACAACACTCAGAATATTCTCTTTAAATTTCCTCATGGCCGGCACTGCAATCAGCTTTTCTCCATGTTATCTGTTTGTGTAGATGTGGTCTTCTTGTATAGGGTAACAATTTATATACAAATATTTATTCACGTTAACTTCAAATTAATATAAATCATACTTAGTTAAGAAAATTAAAGTTCATTTAAATGGCATATCATGCATTTATTTGTTTAGTGCAAACATCTTTAGCTGGTAAGTTTTCTCTTCCACAGAGAAAGGATTGCAGTGAATAACAATGTTGAAATATACAGTGGTTGATTGCTATATCAACTAGTATCTCATTTTGAAATGAATATGGATTTTATCGTACAGAATTGCACAAGAAATAGCTGTAATTAACTCTAGCCGACTCACAATTATTGTCAATGTAGATAGCACCCTCATCCAACATGATAATGTATGCTGGAGGGTCAGCTTCTACTTCCTTTTACAAGTCCAAGGTTGGCAAGGAAGACCCATTCATCTTCAATTCTATGTCATGTCGAAAATTCAGTATATACCATTGTTATCAAATCAGAAATGCCACTACCAAGACAAATCTATCTCGACTATACTGTTGTTTTCCCTTTTTATGTTTTACTCCAACCCAGAGGAACAGTGGTTTCCCACTTACTCTCTGCGTCACTTGAATTCCCAAACGATGAGTTGGAGATATCGAGGCAGCTTACCAGGTAACCCCTCTCTGTCATCTTGATGATCCTTCAAATTGTTCCCGCAGCAACTCGTACTTTTTAAGCTCCGCCATTGACAGCGAGGGAGAGAGATCTTCCAAGACCTTCAAATGGAGAAAGATGATCATCAACTGAAGCATAGGAAATATCCACCCATAGATAAACCCCATTACATTCAAACTAGGACAAATGTATCGTAGTGGAGAATGGTAGGACAGTCCCACTATCAAACGAGTTTTGAGAAAGTGCACTACCTGGAGTTGTGGGATTCCTCGGTTATATAAAGGTAGATTCAATTAAGTAGCTGTCATACCTTTAAAAAGTCTTCGTATTTCACGACAATTGAGTCATCTACGTCATCTGAGTCAGTTGGATCTGAATTGACAGCTAATACCTACAGTATAAACATCAAAATGCTCAATACCTTTCGAGAAACAGCTAGGACCATAACACATCATACTAATATTTAGTAGTTGAGATAGAATCAGTCGTCTAAAATAGCTAGGTTACCTATCGGTCGTCTAAAATAGCTAGGTTACCTTAGTTACCTATTGCACTGACACTATCACTAAAAGATGCGACTGATTTGGAGATTAGTAATATGGGATGTAAAAACACAAACCTTGCGTTTTGCAGCATGAAACCAAGCATCAGCGCACAGTGCATACATGTCAGCCCCTGTGAAGTTTGGAGGACACCTTTTTGCTATTGAGAGCAGAGATAAATCTTCTTTCAATTTAAACTTGCGTGTAAGTGCTTTAAGGACCCTACAAATTATAGAAGATTCAAGAAAATAAACATAGAATACAAAGATAAGTACATGAGAAGAAAATTCAAGAATAACATAGAATACAACGATTACACGAGTACCTCTCCCTGTAAGATGCTTCAGAATTAACACCAACATAAAGGAGCTTATCAAATCGCCCTGGTCTCAAAAGGGCGGGATCAATAAGATCTGGCCTGTTGCTAGCTCCAATAATAAACAAGTCCTGTCATAAGAGAGGGGCCAAGAATTAGATCTACAGATAAGACAAGCACAAGAGAACAAAGAGCTACTTTATGAGTGAGTTAGAGTAGCTAACCTGGGTAGAGTCGTTCAGGCCATCAATCTCGGCAAGCATCTATTAATTACAGAGTTTCCGTAAGCACTCTTTGGTAGAGACAAGAAGAAATTGTAACAAACAAACAAAAATATTTCATACCTGAGAAACCACTCGATCCATCACACCCCCGGAGTCTCCAGAAGCGCCCCTGGCAGGAGCAAGAGAATCAAGTTCATCGAAGAAGATGACACATGGTCGAGCTGATCTAGCCTTCAATTTTGAAAAAGAATTTGTGAGCAGGCAGCATCTTTTTTTCAAGACATCCTTGCAAAAGCAGAATTAGCTCACCTTCTGAAAAATGTCCCGAACATTTTTCTCTGACTCTCCTATATACATGTTAATCAACTCGGGACCTTTCACACTGAGGAAATTCAGGGAGCATTCAGTAGCAACAGCTTTTGCCAGTAAAGTCTGAACATTTCAACAGAAATTTAATAATGAAGAGTGTGTTAAAGACTGAATTGGTAACATGACGAGACAATAGGGATGATATGACACAGTATAAAGCAACTCTTAAACTCACTTTTCCTGTACCAGGAGGGCCATAGAAAAGAACTCCAGATCGCTTGCGCAATCCGGATGAAAACAATTCCTTGTGCAAAAGAGGCAGCTGCAGTACAAAGGAAGAAGACAAAGGAAGTCAAATCATCCGAAAGATAGCAGAGCTAAAAGTCTAAAAGCATAACTCCAGTGAAGTACAACTTTTAATTTAACATGCCATAGTAACCAAGTATCAACTTTAGAAGGGGACTTTTTCAGTTTAGTTTTTAACTGAGCGTTAGGTGGGATTGAAATAAAGCAATACCTGTACAGTGTCCAAAATTGATTTTTTCACGTCCTCAAGCCCACCAACGTCTTCCCATTTGACATTAGGAACCTACACTAGCGTAAACCAGATAAATAAGCATTTTGTCAAGTTGCATTAGACTTTTGAAGACAATAATTTACTGCCTGTATTGAAATATGAACAAAACCATAAAGTTATCAGCACATCAGAGTCCAACAGTGAAGTGCAGACAATCTGAACTTGCAACCAAAATTCCCCCCACCCCACCCCACCCACCCACTCTCAAGAAAATAAAAGGAAAAGAATCTTTGATGCTACATTAGCTTGCAGAAAACGTTGAAATGCTGTGTTATGTTCCCGGGATCGGGTCACGGGGCGGTGAAGATAATGGAGCTCGTCAAAGGGACCCCCAACCTTAGGCTCATTAAAGGGAGCTCTCACCTTAGGCTCGTTAAAACGAGCTCTCACCTTAGGCTCGTTAAAGGGAGCTTTGACCTTGGAATTCATTGAGAGAGAACTCCGATCTCTTGTTTCTTTTATTGAATTCTGACTTAAGTTTCATTCATCCAATGTGCCCTTTAAATAGGGAGTTACAAGACTTAACCCTTAAGAAACTAGAAACCCTAAAGAATATTCTAGAATAATAAAAACTCTAATCCTTAAGTAACTAGAAAACATAAATCCTATTCTAGAACAATAATAATATTATTAATAAGAATAATCTAAAAGCCCTAGACCTACGCACGTAACATTACTCCGCTCCTGAAAAACGAGCTTGTCCTCAAACTCGAAATCTGGATAAGACTAACGAAAGCTATCCACATCCTCTCCTTTGCTTCACACTTGTATTGGTCTCAATGTCTTCCAAGAGTTTCTCCATGACAAAAACCCTAGCTTCAACGACGGCCTCCATAGCTGCTCTTTCCTGTTGCAAAATTGATTTGATCTCCTCGCCCATCGTGTTAGGCTCTGATACCAAATTGTTATGTTCCCTGGATCGGGTCACGGAGCGGTGAAGATAATGGAGCTCGTCAAAGGGACCCCCAACCTTAGGCTCATTAAAGGGAGCTCTCACCTTAGGCTCGTTAAAGGGAGCTTTGACCTTGGAATTCATTGAGAGAGAACTCCGATTTATGTCAGGGCTCGTAGATATTTATGAGTATGCCAAATTGAAAAACAGGGCGAGTCAGTCTCAAGCTCAAGCTGTAGCTGCTGAACCAATTTTGTCAAGTGGCTCCAAAGCAAGTACTCAAGTGATTCATGGTGGTAATGATAAGCCACAAGGAGGAAGTTTCCTATATCAGATATAGGGTCACCCATCTTTGTTAATTTGATGAAATGTTCTGAGGCTTCCGTCTCAATGATTCTGGATTGTGTTAGTCCTTAAACAAGCAAGAAACCTGAATTGAGGAAACTGCACTACCAAGTATCTTAGTGTCATGGAGGAGGACATATGTTTGATTAAGTTTCATTCATCCAATGTGCCCTTTAAATAGGGAGTTACAAGACTTAACCCTTAAGAAACTAGAAACCCTAAAGAATATTCTAGAATAATAAAAACCCTAATCCTTAAGTAACTAGAAAACATAAATCCTATTCTAGAACAATAATAATATTATTAATAATAATAATCTAAAAGCCCTAGACCTACGCACGTAACATTACTCCGCTCCTGAAAAACGAGCTTGTCCTCAAGCTCGAAATCTGGATAAGACTAACGAAAGCTATCCACATCCTCTCCTTTGCTTCACACTTGTATTGGTCTCAATGTCTTCCAAGAGTTTCTCCATGACAAAAACCCTAGCTTCAACGACGGCCTCCATAGCTGCTCTTTCCTGTTGCAAAATTGATTTGATCTCCTCGCCCATTGTGTTAGGCTCTGATACCAAATTGTTATGTTCCCTGGATCGGGTCACGGAGCGGTGAAGATAATGGAGCTCGTCAAAGGGACCCCCAACCTTAGGCTCATTAAAGGGAGCTCTCACCTTAGGCTCGTTAAAGGGAGCTCTCACCTTAGGCTCGTTAAAGGGAGCTTTGACCTTGGAATTCATTGAGAGAGAACTCCGATCTCTTGTTTCTTTTATTGAATTCTGACTTAAGTTTCATTCATCCAATGTGCCCTTTAAATAGGGAGTTACAAGACTTAACCCTTAAGAAACTAGAAACCCTAAAGAATATTCTAGAATAATAAAAACCCTAATCCTTAAGTAACTAGAAAACATAAATCCTATTCTAGAACAATAATAATATTATTAATAATAATAATCTAAAAGCCCTAGACCTATGCACGTAACATGCTGAGCATGTCCAACCAATCAAAAAGAAGCACAATAACATTAGTTTCGTTTATGAAATTATTTCCTGATTCTACCTTTGGAGTACCCAAAGCTGATGCATTTCTTTTCTTTGATCGATCCAGCGATTTCATTACATCCTCTTTCCGTAGGAACTTCGCTGAGTCATGTGAGCCATTATTCTCAACCAGCTCGGTCTCAAGAGAACCCTTTTTCAGATTTCCATGCTCAACCTTAGCATCCTGACTATCATGACTATGGACTAAAGTTGCACCAGCATCAGCAACGAAAGCTCGCAGATCCCTTGGCATGAATCCTGATGTCTGACCAACCAAATCTTTCACAAGGTCCTCCAAAGAAGTCTGCAATAAAATTGATATAAATAACATCCATCACCTCAGTAATCTTGACAATAACAGAAAGGAATGGATGAGCTCTCTTTATTCATAGTCTCCTCCCCACCTGCCCCCTTTCTCTCTCCCTTTACAGTTCTCACGATTCCAGGGGCGTTCTTACGCAGAGAATATTCACTTGTAGTAGGGCTCTTTTGGCCTATAGCCGTTGAAGTTAATTTAAGACCAGCATATCATACATTATAGTGAGTGCTAAGATCATCAGACCAGAGAGATGGAAACACTAAGTTTACGTACATCTGGAAATAGTTCGCTAACATGTTGAAGAGACTGGGAGAGCATTTCCTTCCTCTGTTCTTCATTCAATGCTCCCATGCTAATCTCATGACTGAAACAACGTCGAATAGTTGGTGGGAGGCCTTCCGCGCTATCAGCAGCAGCAACTAAAAGCACCGGATGCCGATTTACAGGCTGAGCAACCTTCTCTTGCTGCATCAGCAAAAGACAAGAATAAGCATAATCCAGACTCTTCTCCAGTATATTATGTGAAGCTGCACCTTTCAGAAAGAGAGGTGGAAGTAGACAGTAATATTTTGTAATTGCTTTTCTATCTGTCAATATGTCTTCCCCCCCCCCCCCCCCTATAGGGGTAGTTCAGAGGGGGTAGACTTAAAAGAACAGAGAATTCAATAATGGTCAAATGTTCTAGATAAGAAAGTACATGGGTTAGGGCGGACAGGGTAGTCTTAAAAGAACAAGGAATTCAATAATAGTCAAATGAATTATGGCGTAGATAAGAAAATAAATGGGTTAAATTGTGGTTAATTTTTTCAAAAAATGCAGAGGCCGAGTGAAATTTGACACAAGTTGTATCAAAATTACAAATTCATTGAGCACTTACCAAATTAAGCGGACTTAGCTCCAATGAGCAGACAACATCAACTCCAGGACATTTTATGTAGCGGACATGTTGCATATTAACCTAATGCAACTGTTTTGACATGAATTTCTTAAAAAACACAAGTAACAATCAAGCACAATTATGCCTTGTCCCAATCACTATTACATGAATCCAGTTATATCATGTCTTTTGCAACCTCTTCTGCACTATTCTAACGACAATACTATCTCGAAGAGAATTTCACTTCGGCACTCTCCATTCTTCCTTTATCTTCACATTCATATGAGCATGAATCCAAGAAGAAGTTAAAAAAAATTGAAAAGTTTACAGCAAATAAAATTAAATCCATCTAATTGATAATGATTATGATAATCCAAAAGAAATTTTCAACACCATTCAGTGTTAAATGACGGACACAGTGACATGAAAAAGTAAAGGAACTTGGATTACATCTTACATCATAAGCATTTGACTTTCCTTCTGAGTAGATTTCTTCATCTTCAACAACTGGCTCAGTAAATTCCTTTATGACAGATGCAACCTCTAAGTTCACACCAACTTGGTCATGTGGTGAACCCTCATGAGAGACCAGGTTACGGAAGACCTCAAAATTGCGAAGAAGTAGAATTGTAGGCGAGTATCTGTAATTCAAATTTGATTTCCAAGGCATATAAAAACACATTAAACACAGCCAAGCTTTTTTACGTCTCAGATATACTTGACATAGTTTGACCAGATGGATTCAGAAATAGAGTGAGAACTAATATTCAAATTGAGCAAGTTTAGCAAGAGGAATCGTGACCACAAGGCTCCCGCTTATGGGGTCTCGGGGAACGCGAATGCAGAGAGCGCTAAATCCTCACTTGACGTTAGTTTAATACATTTTCAAAATCATTGTCGAAGTTGGAAGTGGGTGGTTGCTCTATACAAACAATGTCAAAAAGGACCAAAGAATATAAATCAAGTGTACTTAATATATTGATATCTCGTATATGGAAGATGATTTCATTTAGGATAAGGCCTGAATAAATTTGTAAGAAGTGAAAGGGAAAGTAGCTTACATGAATTGGGACAAAGGAACAATATAGAGACAGTCATGAAATATATGAGTATCCAAAACCACAAGAAGTAATTGTTTAAACGTGAAAGCTTTCTATAAGTAATATGTTCCCGTGCAACTAGTGATGAATTCTCTAGTGTATGTTCTCAATTGAAAAAGGTTGCTCCTTCAACATAGGGACATTGATACAGGGAAAAGATCAAGTCAATTGAGGACTGACTAAGATTCCCTAAATTGGAAAATTTTAGGTTAGCCTGGCATAGTCAATTTACCAGGAAAAAGGAAGGTTCTTGACATAATAGTAAAGACTGCCAACAGTTAATAAACCTGATGGTAGAGTTTGATAATAAACATTAACTACTAAGAAATCCATAATACCTGTGAGCCATACTAAAGGCTTCAGCTAGGGCAACAGATGTTTTTCTATCAGAATTCGCAAATACACTCTGGCAGTTATATTCCACTACATGAAGGCCTAACTGGCGAGCAACATATTTAACCACAGTTCTCTTCCCACAACCTGCAGAAAAATTTGAAATCAACAAATCAATGGCAAAATTAATTTATAAACAGACAAAGCTGCAGCTATTAAGTACCATGTAAATATATCTATCAAAGAGAACCATATAATCACATTTCTGATCACTTAAGCAATCTTATTCATTCACTATAGACATCTAAAACTTTTACTTTTAATTTTTTTTTTTTTTTTTTTTTTTTGGGGGGGAAATCCAACTACTCAAACTCCCGTCCTAGAGTTCTGCTGGTAAGTAACAACCTTGTAACCATCACATAAAAGGTGATCAAGAAAATACATAAAGTGGTTAAGAAGAGTAAAGAAGACAACATGCATCCAGTAAGAGCATCTTCAAAATAACCAGCAGATGACAAAGTTTAAACCCTACCAGACAAACCATACAACAATACAGCAACCCGAAATTTTGATGAAAGAGCTGATGGACATAATGGTGGGATGAGTATGGAGGCTAAAGTCTTCACTGCGCCCACTTGTAAAGGCAGGGAAACTGGTGGTCGAGGAATTAAAAAATCTGGAGGAACAGCAGAAGGTACATTCCCTCCAAGTACAAGGGCAGTTCGAGTACGGTTGACTCTTAGAACAGGTTCTTCAGAAGGTTCCATGGCCACAACCTGGGATGCTTACTTATAAGAGTGAGTGTCAAAGCAATCCACAAGGTACTCATGAACCTATGACAATATGAAATAAAACTTAAACCTTGAAATATATGAGGTCAGAACCACCATTTTGCTTCTTTTGACTGCAAGGGATGCACAGAGCCGATTTGCAATTCCAATTGATGCATACGCTGAAAAGATCACCTCTAGACAGAAATCTATCTACTTCAAAGTACTTGTTTAATTCCATATCGATCAATTCTTGACGATCTTCAGCTTCTATAGATGAATCTTTTTTAACTGAATCTAGTGTCCCACATTCTGGTATCTTCACAAAAGAAGCCCTCAGGTGAGTGGCATATTTCGGAAACTGATCCAAAGGTTCAAGTCCAAGAGCGATAAGAGCATTGTCTTTTCCACTCACTTTGTTATCAGATTTGCCCTCAAATATTGATGAAAAGGCTTCATTCCCTTGGTGAATCATTGATTTCAAGCATGACAGGTGTAAATTAAGGTTAAATGCCAGGATCGGAGATAAATAGGCAACTTCTCCATCCGGTTTTATAGAGTGACAATCAGGATAGCTATGTAATGGCAAGAGAAATGCTGCCTTGGAAGAACGTGGCAATGATGAGCTACGTTCAACTAAAACTTTGTCTGAACTTGGAGGATCAAGAACTACCACTTGTCCAATTCTTTGTTGACTTGTATTGACATTCTTGATTAGTACCTATGCAAAAACAGAGGTGCATGATGTCATGTGAAGCATGAATGTCTAAGTTAGTGAGGGAGAAACTATAAAAAGGAGATCCAGAAAATGGTAAGTTGACGATGGTACTTTATCAGGTAGACCAATGTATATGCAAATGCATGTAATGCTATAATCCTCACTGCTACATTGGAGATGATATCAAGCAATATCATAGTAGGCATCAGAAACAAAACTTACAGCAGCAGCGGGAACAGAATATGCGACTTTGTAATTTAACTGCAAATTAACTCTAAGAAGATCACTTATGCGTCATAGTATATGGAGTGCTAAAGAAAGAAGCTAAATCCACAAATAGCAATCATAAGCCAAGCTGCCTCAAGTAGGCCAAGATTCCAATCTCAGATATTTAAAAAAATAAAAAATTAAAAGTACCCAAACATATAAATGAATGTGTAATGAATGATAGTAAATCTCTACCAGCGTTGCTCCATCTAAGACACATCATTTGGGGACAAAACTACAACACCCTTGGATTTAAGCAAAAGCTAGCATTTAAGCCAAAAATAAGAAAAGAAACAAACACGAAAGAAACCAAGAACACTATCAACACTTCATGGAGAAAATGGTGATCCTTTGACAGTGGCCGATGTAGCACAGCTTTAACGGGACCCAATATTTTTGATAAAACATATGTGAAAACTACTTAAAATTTCAATAAATATTAACTAATGAACTTAAATGTGCTATTTTAGATATCATTCGTTCTATTTTAGATACTTTGTTTATCGCATTATGTGCCTTTATTACTTGCACTGTTGTTTGGTCATCTTAGTTATCGGTAATTTCTTTGGCAGTATTTTCTATATCATGGGTAGTTTCATCTTATTTTCCTAGCATGTTTTTTATTTTACCTTAAGCCGAGGGTCTATCGGAAACAGCCTCTTCACATTGGTGGGGAAAGGTCTGCGTACATCTCACCTTCCCCATACCCCATTTGTGGGACTACACTGGAATGTTGTTGTTGTTGTTATGAACTTAAATGTACATCAAATTCAGTGCTAAGAACCTTCAAGAGTGAACCCTTTGAGTTTAAATCATAGATCCACCTCTGTCTATAAAATCGTAGTCTAAAGTTTGAGTATTTAGCATAATACACTAAAACTTCCGCATACACTTTTTCAAGTTCAACTTCAAATATTCATTTTTTCAAATTCAACAATTTCATGTCCATATGGCTCCTTAACTACTTCACAAAAGATTGTTGACAACCTATACTCCCTCCATCTCAATATACATGACACTCTTCCACCCTTCAATGATTGGCATGCCTTACTTTATATCACAAGTTTCAAAAATCTTGTATTTATATCTTAAACTTGGTGTCCGGTCAAATACGTTCACATAAATTGAGACAAGGGAAGTAATAAAGTTCAAGTATTTGCACATATTGGGTATTAAAAAAAAAAAAAAAAAAATAGGAATACCAGGGAGCCAGAAGTAAGACAAAGGGTTGTAAGGTGAGAAGTAGTTAATCCAACCAAGGCAGAGTCATCAAAGTTTATATCTTTTTTTGATACTTGAAGAATTCCAGCTCTCAATTCTAATGAATTCTGAGTGGTTTTGTTTTGTGAATTGAGGAGTGAATTCAGCAGATCTTTAGTAGAAGAAAGAACCAAAGGATTCCTTCTTTCCACCATGCTATTGAAAACCCAATAATTCCAATTTTAAAGTGTTAGTACAAAAGTGTGTATTTGGTGCTTGAATTTGCTCCTTGTAAAATTGAGCAAATCAAGAAATGAGAGAGATGCTGATGCCAGCATTCTTAACTGTTTCAAAATTCTGCTGTCACCATAATGTTCGAGTCGGATTTTGGTTTTGGGGAAAATTCATAAATAGCAAATACAAAAATGACATTAGTTACTTCCAATGAATAATATTCGGACGGAAATACTCATACAAATCTAATTTAATGATGTGTTGTGTCTCCCTCCATATCCTTCCTTCTAACCCTAAGGGGTCGTTCGGTACAAGGGATTATCAAAATTATCCCAGTATAAAAATTGGGATTAAGTTTATCCCTTGTTTGGTAGATTGGATAAGCTAAAACTGGCATTAAACTAGTACCAAAATCATAGGATTAGTAATCCCCCATCCTATATGGGATTATCTATTCTAGGATTACTAATACTTGGATAAAATATGGAAATGACAAAACTACCCCTCTTCTATATATCAAAATATCACTACCTACATTTTTCCAAATCATAAGCCCTAATCCAAATAGCAGAGCTCTCTACTTCCATGACTCCGTGACTCTCTGGTAAACAACCTCTTCTATTTGTTTTCCTGTTACTTTCCTTTGTATTGTTTGGGTCGGATTTTGCTTGTATTGGTTACAATTTTCTGAAGCTCAAAATCATTTTGTTAGTAGATATCACTGTACAGGGAATTACATTTGGTGGGTAGTCTAAGTTTTAGTCGTGAAGAATACTCACTTAAAAGCCATATGCACGGCCTTGATATGGCGTTGATAGAAATCAACCCTCTGAGCATCATTGACTCCTTTTGCAACGTCATTAATATTGGACTCATCCATCCCTGATAAAATACCAAAGGTTATTTCAATAGGTTGCAAGTTGAAATTCAGTGACTTTAGCTTTACATAAGTTCTACTCCTCTTAAATAATCCGTTTTACCATACTCTGTGATGTAAACAATTGGATTTTGTAGAGTTTCTTTATGTATACGAGAAGCTTCTGAAGTTTCCTTGGGACAACAAAGAAGATACTAACACCAGTCTGCAAATATTTAGAATTATCTCATTATGTCTGAGATGCTTTATTTTCTCAACTTAGAAAAAGTTACAACCATCAAAAATAGAGTTTAAATGGCGAGGACCTAGCAATAATTAGATTCTCCAACACTCTATGCATTGGTGTAAACACTCGTGAACATGGAGAAATATGGTTACCATTAGCACTACCAACAAATGTAATTGTAAAATATGTTATATTATCAAGTGTAAAGGTTAAATGGTGTTAAATTGATGATTCAAGCTTGTATTTTGTATTGTTAGTAAATGACACTTTTTTTTTACTTGAACAACTTAGCCACAAGATAATATTGACATGATGAATAGCCACCCAACATCTTCTGCACAATCAGCTCGAGGGTCGAACAGATCAGAGGCTCAAAGCCGAAGGAAGTGGTCAGAGGAAGAAGAACACACTTTAATAGATGGCTTAAAGGAATTATGTACCAATGGCTGGAGAGCCGATAATGGCACATTCAAACATGGATATGGAATTGAATTGGAGAAATATATCAATAAAAGGCATTCTGGTTGTGGAATAAGAAATGAACCACATATTACTTCGAAGATGAAAGGTTGGAAGAAGAATTATGGAACTTTAGCTCTACTAAAAAGTCGAAGTGGATTGGGCTTTCTCTATGGTGAGGGAAAAATTCTAGTTGATGATCCGAAAGCCTGAGATGACTTTATTAAGGTAATGACATTATGCTACTTATAATGGTTTTTCTGAAAGATTTTTGGATTGATTACCAGTTAGTATTTTTTTTTTTTACTTGTTTTTAGATTGATCCAAATGCTAAAGGAATGAATATCAAGACATGGCCATATTTTGAGGCTTGGGAAGAAATATTTTGGAAGGATAGAGCAACTGGAGAGTTTGCAGAAGGACCACAAGATGCAGTTGAGGAGATTGAAAGGACTGAAGGGCGTGGTTTCCCTAACGACATGAACTTGGAAATTCCTATTGACCTTGATGATGAAGAAGATGTACCTCCAGGAAACGACCCTGATATACCTCTTAGAAATGACCCTGATGTACCTCCTGGAGAAGCAGACAATGCTCATGGACCTAGTGCATTCACCGGAGCTTCTCAAAGTGAAAATGATGTACCCCGACAAAGCCAACAAGGTAATAAGTCTAGCAGATCATCTTCTCAAGTCAACAATCAGGGAAAAAATAGAAAAAGGAAAAGAAATGTGGAGAATGATGATGGGAGTGTTTTTAAGGATTTAATGGATGTCATGAAGCAATATACTGTAATGCAAGAAAAAAAAATATGGCTACTTTAATAGACAAGCTTGGGGAACGTGACCATTCTGAAATTCGTGAAAGAGTTTCAAACATCCTTTCGTCGCCTGCTTATGCGATGTACAGTGAAGAGCAACAGATCAAAGCACAAGTCGGGCTTACATCGAATATCAAAAGGATGGAAATGTTCTTAATGAGTGGAGAACAGAAGCGCCAAACTATAGTATGGATGATCATCACAGATAACATTTTCTAGTACATGAGATATGTTTTGTAAATGGTGGTCATGGAATTGATAGTTTTTGCTCAATCGACACTCAAATGGTTTAGTAGTTGTATTACTTTTTGATACCTCTGTTAGTGCCCCATCAACTTGCATAGGTTACTAGAATGGGCAAGAGGATGAATATGTAAGATTGTTAGCTTCTGTAATTTTTGATGTGAAATTCCCATAAACTTCTGGAATTGATTATGATTGTGGGCTACATCTGTTGTTTTTTAGAAATGTTGTATGTAACAACTTATAGCTTCAATATTATTTATGTTCATTTTGTTAAATTAGTTGTTCCCTCAATCTGCAACTCTTTCCACATCTCAGCAAACCTGTAAGCTTGGGAACCATTCTCCAGCTTGTTCAAAATAAAATTCAGCAGCTTGTAGTCTTCTTCTATTCCCATGAAAAGCCAGCTAAACAAGAATCAAACGACGTGGAAATGTTGATTCATTGATAATTTATAACTATATTGTTGCCAAAGACTTCCTTATGGACATTATTAGAATGTTTAATAATTAGTACTCAAATGGATGGTATTCCTTTGGTCCATTTAAAGCTGGCCAGTTTTGTCGTTGTAAATTACTGGTTCTTACTATTTTTTTCAATTTGGTACTTTCTTTTCTTACCAGATCATATGGTTCGATTTCTGCTTATCTTATTCATTCTTGTGTTAAGGACAGTCAAGGATAAAATTGGAAATAAAAGTTTATCCAAGTTTATCTACATTCAAACCAAACACATGTCTTGAATTATAGACAATATATCCTATTTTTAATCCAATGAACCAAACACTGTACTAGGTATTATATAATCCAGGGATTATTAATCCCAGGATTATAATCCTCGGATTGCTAATCCTGGGATAACTCCCTTTGCAACCGAACGACCCCTAAGAGATGGTTTGGTTTGCGGGACTAAAAACATGTGATATCCCATAAATTTAGGACTATAATAATTTCGGGATTAACAATCCCACCTCCTATGGGATACTGTAATACCATGAATGTGGTATAAAAGTTGTCTTATTTTAAATAATCCCATAACCAAACATGGGGTTGATGTAGTTCCAAAACTTGAATTTGGTGCTGAGGGCACCCCATAGACATTTCCAAAAATGACTCAAGAATTTTGAGTCTCGATCACTCACAATAGTACGAGGCACACCATGCAATTTCAACACATTAGAAATAAACAAAGTATCTACATGCTGTGCATCATCACACTTCTTGCCAGGAATAAAGTAAGCCATTTTGGAAAAACGGTCGACTACGACAAAGATGCTATCATGTCCACCCCCGACCCCCCAAAATCCATGGATATATAACCCCAAGGTCGATCAGGCACAGGTAATGGAGTGTACAATCCATGAGGGTTGGACCTCGATTTAGCCTTTTTGCAAACGAGACAAGCATTGCAAAGCTTTTCTTCAGACAAGATTTCAAGAGTTTTGTCAACACCGAAGTATCCCATCAAGCCTCTAGAGTGAGCTTCTCGGACCAAGAGCTCTCTCCACGATGACACTGGCACACAAACCCTTCCATTTTTTGAAGTGGTAGCCATCGTGCCACTGATATTTCTTGACCCTTCGGCCACTCAAGATTGCGTCACAGACGCTTTTCAATTTGGGATCGTCTTCGTACATCAACTTGATGCTTTTGAATCCCATGAGCCTCGAGGCGAGAGTAGTCGCTATGGCAAATTTCCTTGATAGTGCATCGGCCACAACATTGTCTTTTCCCTTTTTGTAATGAATTACATAGGGAAAGCTCTCAATAAATTCCACCCACTTGGCATGTCTTCGATTTAATTTCTTCTGACCTTGGAGATGTTTCAAATACTCATGATCACTTTTAATCACAAACTCTCTCGGCCACAAATAATGCTGCCAATGGGCGAATGCTCGAACTAGGGCATACAACTCCTTGTCATATGTAGAGTAATTCAAGGTTGCACCCTTAAGCTTTTCGCTAAAGTAAGCGATCAGCTTCGATTCTTGCATCAGCATTCCTCCAATCCCAACTCCGGACGCATCACACTCGACTTCGAATGCTTTGCCGAAGTCAGGGAGTTGCAACAATAGGGCAGAGCAAAGCCTCCATTTCAACTCTTCGAAAGCCCTCTCTTGGGACTCTCCCCACACAAACAGACGGTCTTTCTTTACCAGCTCGGTCAAAGGAGCTGCCACGGTGCTAAAGTCACGAACAAACCTTCGGTAAAAACTAGCTAACCCATGGAAGCTACGAACTTGCGATTCCGGAGTTGGAGTTGGCCAATATTTGATGGCTTCGACTTTTGACTCATCGACTTCAACACCATTAGTACTCACAACAAATCCTAGAAAGACTACACGTTCGACACAAAAGGCACATTTCTTAAAGTTAGCATATAACTTCTCTTCTCTAAGCTTATCAAGCACTAGCCTTAGGTGTTCGACATGTTCATCCACATATTTACTATAAATAAGGATGCCATCGAAGTAAACGACAACAAACTTATTTATGAACGGTTTGAGCACATGGTTCATCAGTCGCATGAATGTGCTCGGTGCGTTAGAGTGGTGAAAAGGCATCACTAACCATTCATATAGACCGAATTTGGTCTTGAATGTGGTTTTCCACTCGTCTCCGGGTTTCATTCAGATTTGGCGGTAACGGGACCTGAGGTCTATCTTCGAAAAGCATGAAGAACCACTTAACTCATCTAGCATGTCATCTAATCGAGGAATAGGATGACGATTCTTTACCGTGATTTTGTTGACTGCTCGAAATCAACGCACATTCTCCATGTTCCATCTTTCTTTGGGACAAGGATAACAGGAACGGCGCAAAGACTCAAGCTCTCTCGAACAAGGCCCTTGTTCAGCAACTCATCAACCTGTCTTTTGAGCTCTTTGGTGTCTTTGGGATTACACCGGTATGCAGGCTTGTTGGGGATTTGAGAACCCGGTACGAAGTCAATCTGGTGCTCAATTTCTCTCAACAGAGGCAATCCACCTGGCATTTCTTCGGGTAACATATCTCCGAAGTCCTGCAAAACACTTTGTACAACACTTGGCAAAGGGTTATCGTTAGAAAAATCATCATTAGACTTTAGAAAGATACCCTTGTGCACGAGGCAAATCATCATTCGACCGGTGTCGTTGCCTCGTAAGTACTCACCCGGTTGCATAATTGCACAGATATTGTTGACCACAGGTGGTGGAGTTTTGGCTTCGGCTACAATTGGTATTCCGACAGGAGTCTTGGCTTTGGCCGCTTCTTTCAACTCTCTCATCCGTTTATAGTCCTCACTGACTTGTTTCGGAGACAAAGGTTTGATTATAAAACTCTCCCCTCCGAGCTTAGCAGTGTAAGTGTTGGTTCAACCATTGTGGATAACAGATCGATCAAATTGCCACGGTCGCCCAAGAAGAAAATGACAAGCTTGCATCGGGACCACATCAAACATCATCTCATCATAATAGGCCCCTATTTGAAATTTGATCAACACTTACTTTGCACTCTCAGTTCTCCACACTCATTTAACTACTGGAGCTTGTAAGGTCGGGGATGTTTAGTAGTGGGCACTCCCATTTGTGAAACCAAAGTTTGGCTCACCACATTCGAACAGCTGGCAGAATCAATAATCATCGAACATACCTTCCCCTTCACTCGACATCGGGCATGGAAGAGATTCTTCTTTTGGCTGTCATCTTCCTCTTCCATGACCATGGTGCTCAAGTTCCTTCGAACAACTAGAAAAACTTCCGGATGCTCATCCTCGGTGGCGTCACATCCATCATTCTCAGATTCAGCTCGATCGGTCTCCTCGATCACTTCCTCTTCGGAGTCATCCATGTGCTCATAGTAGTTTTCGTCATCGAGCATTACCATGATATGACGAGTTGGACAGTCTCTTTTCATATGACCATAACCTCTGCACTTATGATATTGAATTTTAGAAGCACTGGGAGTATTGGTTGAGTTTTACCTCCCATGTCTTTGGATTGGTTAACGGTCACTCCCCTCTCAAAAGATTCCTTCGGGTCTCGAATAGTGTTAACATTTGTTGGATTCGGACTCTTCCATTCTTTACTTCGGTTCAAAGGAGTTGAAGTAGTGACTCCTCTATACCGGCTTGCTTTGTCGTCCTTTATCCATTGCTTAGCTTCGATGGCAGCTTGGAACATTTATTCCAACGTGTGATACACATACAGCCTCAATTGAGATGACACATCTCGAGTCAAGCCATTTTTGAATGGGATGATGGCTTGCTCGTCGTCTTCTTCCATGTCAAGAGTCAGTCGAATTCTTACGAACTCGCCATAATACTCATCAACCGATTTGGACCCTTGCTTCAATTCATAGAGCTTTCGAAGCTTATCCTGCCGATACTTGGCATTCACATATTTAGCATTCATTCCCCTTTTCAACTGCGACCATGTGGTGACTTTGGCATAATCATTCCTTCGTCTCAATCTTTTGTCAGCCTCCCACCATGTTGATGCATATGCCTCGAACGAAGCAGTAGCATGTGCAGTTTTTCTCTCTTCGGTCATCTCATTGGTTTCGAAGATTCGTTCCAATTTAAGCTTTCACTCAATATATTGGTCTGAATCACTAGTTCCTTTGAAAGATGGAATAGTGATCTTAATATTGTTTAGATTTGAATCACGAGCACCTCGGATCAGCTCCAGATACTCATCATGATATTCATCAGCCTCACGCTCAATATTTCGATCAATATTTGCGCCTCGGCCTCGACCTTAGAAATTTCCACGACCTCGTTGAACCTGCCTTCGTTGAACAAATGGTGGCTCATACTCATATTCGCCTTCGGGAAATTCTCCATCATCAACCCCTTTATCAACGGCCTCAAGTTGTCTTCGGGCCATTGGAAGTGGCAATCTATCGCCTCGGGGAATGCCTAAGTTTTGATAATAAGCTTGGGGATTGCCCAAGTTTTGTTGTTGCACTTGGGGATAGCCCAAGTGTTGATTAGCTCAGGGATTGCCCACAGCTTCATTTCGACCAGCCTCGTCCTTTAACTGTTGTTGTCGAAGGAGCTCAGCAAATTGCTCCGGTTTCATAGGAGTGGAGCTACTAGTTCCAGCGCCGGACCCAGGCAAGGCCACAGACACACTCCCTTGCTCGATGTTAGCTACTCGAGCACTCACTCCTTTTACTTCGGCGCTGAGGCCTTGTATCGCAGCCATGAGATCGGCAATGACACCTCGGGCGCCGCAATGCCCTTCTCTCTGTTTCCCGCTATTGCACCTGCACAAATAAAAGACCAAACAAAGTGTTAAGGTTGGAAATCACCTCACACACTCCGAAGCTGAAGCTAAGCAACCGAAAATAACAGCAGAAAGTAAAGATAGAAGTTTGACACAACTTTTCTTTCTTGAACGGCACCGAGGAACTGGTCTCGGTACGATTCAAGTAGAAGGAAAGAGCACCTAAACTATGCAACAATCCTTAAGTGAACAATGCCTCTTGCAAACTGAATGATCAAAGAGGAATTTTTCAATCGGATTTACCGAAAGCCAGAAGTTTCGAAGACCCCATCGGGTTTGCTCATATCTGAGACTAAAAGAGATAATGCTCTCTGCAATTCTCATTCATTCATCAATACTCAAAATCTAGTTGTCTTTTTTTTTTTTTTTGGTAAGCTTGTGAATACCATTAACAAACAAAAAACCATTACACCTAAAGAGCACCTTGGGTGATATTTAGTCACCTTAGGCCTCCAACCAACAATCTAATTACATAACAACCTAATATATCTACTACATTTCCTAGCTCTCCTAGAAGTTTGTAATGTTTCCAACCTATACATCATGCTAAGTTTGATTAGATCTGTTACAAATTCCTCAGAAATAGTAGTGTTTCTAAACAGCTTCCAGTTCTTGGCCTACCAAGTATAGTATATAAGAGCACCCAGCCCAGCAGCTAGCACCTCCTTCCTTAATCTTGGCCATTTTCTTCCTTTGATCCATTCCAGGTTCCCTGCAATATCCAAGTGCCTGTAATTGTGTCTCATCCAGGTCTGCACATCTTCTCTTAGTTGCTTGAACCATTGACATTCATTAAACAGATGTAGGTGAGTTTCCTGGGAGGACTCTGAGTAGAGACAACATTCAGTAGTTGCACAGCTCACATGCATCCTGACAAGGCTATCTTTGGTTAATAGTTTCCTTTGAACTGCTAGCCAAGTAGTGAATCTGACTCTTGGTACAAGTATTATGTTTCATATTCATGACACTTCAGTTCCTGCCTACCTCCCATTAGCTTATTATACCCTACAGTAGCTGAGTATTGTCCTGAGGCATTGAGTATATATCTCCTATTCCTATACCAGTCTGCCATCTGCTGCTTGATCTTGTTTATTTTCCTCCAATACCAACTACAGTCTACTGGGGGCGTATGTCCCCAAAAGTCTGCATTTCTTCTCATGTACAGTCCATCAACCCATTTAACCCAAAGAATGTATTTTCTCTCTGTGATCTGCCATATTAGCTTCCCTACTATTGCTATATTCCAGTTCTTACAGTTCCTGATGTTCAACCCTTCACATTTTTTGGGCACACAAATCTTTTCCCATGCTACTAGTGAAATCTTATGCTTAGTCTCTGTGTTTCCACACAAGAACTCTCTGCATTTCCTGTCCACCTCTCTCACTATGCTCTGGGGTAGAATGAACACAGACCCCTAGAAGCTATGTATTGAGAATAAGATAGAATTTATAACTTGAAGTCTGCCTGCATATGAGAGATGTCTGTTTGATACAACTTTGATTATGGATATGATCCTCTCTACAAGCTGGTAACATTCTACCTTGTTCCATTTCCTTGGTGAAAGGGGAAGTCCCAAGTACCTAATTGGAAAAGTGCCTTCTATAAATCCTGTTTCATCCAGAATTCTCACCTTTTCTGCCTCTGTTACTCCTGCCAAGTATATGCATGATTTTTCCACATTTGCTTCCAGTTCAGATACCTTAGAGAAGTACTTAATAGCTTCCATTACTCTACGCACTGAAGCCATTGTTCCCTTGCAAAACACCATCAGATCATCAGCAAATATGAGATGGTTGATCTTCGATTGCTTGCACATTGGGTGATACCTGAAGTCAGGTAAGTTCCCCACTACAGTCATCATCCTGGAGAAGTACTCCATTACTAAGACAAAGAGCAAGGGGGCATTGGATCCCCTTGCCTTAGTCCTCTCTTCCCTTCAAAGTATCCACGTCCTAAACCATTTACCTTAATTGTGAAGGTTGTGGAGCTCACATACATCATGACTAGTTGGACAAACCTGCTAGGAAATTTATACCCGTGTAGTACTTCCTCTAGGAACTCCCAACTCACCATGTCATAGGCCTTTCTTAGGTCTATCTTCATTAAGCACCTAGGAGACGCTTTTCTGTTGTAATGTCTAAGCAAATCTTGGCAAATAAGGATGTTATGCACCATAGATCTACCTTTAACAGATGCTGCTTGATTTTTTGCAACAAGAGTACTCACTGCATCTTTCAGTCTGAGGCATATCATCTTTGAAATGCATTTTGTATAGCACATTGCAACATGCTATGGGTCTGAACTGGCTAGCTCTGAGTGGGCTCTGCACTTTTGGAATCAATGCAATTAAGGCTGAGTTTACTTGCTTCAGCATTTGACCTATTTGGAACACTTCCAGTATGGCTTCTGTACAATCTTGTCCCACCACATCCCAAGCTGCTTTAAAGAACTCACTCTCATACCCATCCGGTCCTGGGCTTTTAATACTTTTAATGTTGAACATTGCACCTTTGGCTTCCTTCTTTGTGTACCTCTGTATCAACTTCAGTTGCTGGGCTACTGGTAACAGCTTCCCTTGCAGAAATATTTGTGTGTTTGCTTTGATTTTGTTCTCTTGTCGAGTCCCTAACAGCTTCTCAAATACTGTACAAAAAAGTTTGCTATCTCTTCTTCATCTGTGTGTTCTGTCCAATCATCATCTTGTATCTGCACTATTGCTTGCTGTAGCTTCCTCTGTTTCAGGGTGGAGAAGAAGAATCTTGTGTTGTTATCTCCCAGCTGCACCCAGTTCACTTTTCTCTGCTGTTGTAGTTGCACTTCAGCTAGGTATGAGATCCTTTTGAATTTGGCATATTATGTTCTCTCTTCATGCTGCAAGTTCATCCATTGGATTCTGCTGCAGACAGTGTTGTAGTCTCATCAATTCAGTTCTCTCATCATCCACCTCTTTCATCAATCCCCCATAGGTTTTAGTCTGAAGCTTTTTTAGTTCCTGCTTCAGTCTCTTCAATTTCATGACAATTTGGAATAGCTTGCAACTTGGTATCTGCATTTCCCAACCTTTTTTGACAACACTGATGAACTCTGGATTGTGTACCCACATGTTACAAAACTGAAAAGATCTCTTGACTCTTTTTGTTGCATTAATTTGAGTCACTAACACTGGGCAGTGATCATTCACCCCCTTTGAACAGTATTTTTTCACACAAGTTGGCATATTGTCTATCCACTCCCCATTTACAAGCACCCAATGAAGTTTAGAGAAGATTCTTTCATTCCCTTGTCTATCATTCCATGTATATCTGTTTCCAGAATTTGAAAGTTCAATCAAACTGCAATTTGTAATACACATGTTCATATCCACTATGTCATTCAGTGTGCAGGAAGGTTTTAAAATCTCCTAGCACAACCCATGGTCTGTTTATATTTTGTTGTACCCCTTCTAAGTATGTCCACAGTGTTTTCCTCTCCCCTTTTGTGTTAAAGGAATATACAAATGTGCTCACAAACTCCAGCTTCATAGCATGACTCTTCACTTTACAGGTTATGGCTTGCTCTGATCCACTCAAATACTCCACCTGATACCAGTCTGGCCTCCACACTACCATCACTCTCCCATTGTAATGAAATTGGAGATTAGTCACCAATTTCCAGCCACTAAACATATTGCTAACTATCTTCTCTATATTATGTTGCTTTATTTTTATCTCGACTAACCCTATTAAACCTACTTCTTGTTGCCTGCAAAAGAGGTTATTGAGGCCATTCAGGCCTCTTACATTCTAGCAAATAAGCTTAACCATAATCTGATGGTGGCTCAAGCTGACCACCCACATTTCCATCAGGCCTTCTTGTTATATTCCCATTTCTGTTGTTCTGCATGTTTGTTCCTCCTCCTGCATCCTCCCTACTTATTTGCCCCTCAGTTGCTAAGGTCTGGTATGCATTTGTGACCTTTACATATGCCTGATGGATATTTTTCCCTCTCCCCCAGTTCTTCTTTGCTGGATGAACCTACTCTACATCTTTCTCTGTATCCCTGGTTGCTGAGTTTGCTTCCCCCTTGCTTGTTACCTGCTACATTCACCTATTTAGTTTGTTCAGTCTAAACTATAGTGGCTACAACCCCTATATCCCTGTGCTGCTGTGTTTCATTCCCTTGCTCTTGATTTGGCTCAGGTTTCTGGATCCTATTTCTCCTGCAGTCATCTGCTCCATGCCCATATTTCTTGTTTACTGAGCATAGAATTTGTTTCCAGTCATACACCACTGCTTGTTCCACTATCACTCCTTTTTCATTTTTGAAAAACACTGAATCTGTAGTGACGCATTCAATTCCACCTCTACTAGTAATCTTGCAAATCTGAGACCTACCTTATTCTCTGTGTTCCTGTCCACCATCAAAGGCTTCCCTATTAAACTTCCTATTTTGCTTAAACTCTTAGCACTCCAGTATTTAAAATCAAGCTCTGGTAGCTTCACCCATATAGGCATTGTGAGTAGTTCATTTCTTGAGAATTCCATCTCCGGGCTCCATGCCTTTACAATGAAAGGTTTACTGTCTAAATGATATATCCCCCCTTGTAAGACCTCATTTTTCCCTTGCACCGTCTCAAACCTCACCAAGATGATGCCATTTTTAAGCATTACAATTTGTTTAACCCATGCTTAGCTCATAATCTATGTATGTACCCATTCATCACAGAGAAAGGGGGTGAGCCCCAAGCACATAACATACTACAGAATTTGCCCAATATTCAATTTCAGAACTGATGTCTTCTAATTCAATTTCACCAATAATATGCTCACCTTGTTTTGCAGGATTGACGAACTCCAGTTTGAATTCAGCATTTGGGAGTTTGGAGATGTCAAAGTTTTCCCAAATTGAAGTGCAACTCGGACTTAGGGTTTCTGCTTCTACTTCATCTGCCCAAGTTGGTTTCCCGCTACCCGAGCTTTGGATTAATTTGTCCCACTCCTTCACTTGTATTTTTGCCATTGATGGCGTAGACGCTGGATCTATCTCTATTGGGGTCGATTGACCTGACAGTATTTCTTCTCTAATTTCTCTATCTTTGCTTACAGTCGTCCCTCCTCTCTTTCCTGATGTATTCCCCGCCATTATTGCAGTTCTAGCCGAGTTTTTCGTCACCCTTCCCATGGATAGCGCAGGTTAGTACCGTGCACCTAGAGGTGCCGAGCTCATGCTAAAACTGTAGATCATGTAATTCAATTAAATCTAGCTGTCTTACAATGAAAGGAAACGAGGTTTATATAGACTATTCTAAGGATAAAATAGTAAATGGTCACAAGCGACCAATAGGAGTAAGCCACGCAGGGCTGGATAACTGAGTGTTCGGTCACTCCTTCAACCGAACACTGGAAATTCGAACACTTCAGCTCGAGCTCTTGACTTCGGTGCACTTGACTCGGCTTAAGCTGACATCGGTCGCTCCTCTTTTGATTGTTTGTTTGATTTACTTCGGCGCCGATGTTGAGTGTTCCATCGGGTTCAGTCACTCTCTTCTTCGAGCTCAAGCTTATAAATGAAGCCTTCGATTCTTGAGCTCGGCCAATCAGCTTTAGAGTGGTTGCTTTCTCCCGACCAAGCCAAGTGATTGTGAACACGTGCAACAGCTTGGCTTGGCTTCGTGTCATCGGCCTCGGTAGATCGAAAACTTGATCAACACGAGTTCAGGCTGCATCATAATCCCTCAGCACCAATATCTCCTATAACTGCACCATCATGCTCTTCACGCTCACATTGCTTATCAGTCACACCAACAACAGAATCTCCTCCTTGACCACCATCCAATTGTACATTAGTAAGAGCTTCATCGGCAAGATCGTTCAACTGTCCACAACTAACCAATGCATCCATCTTAGGATCATCAACACCTACAACTCTTTCTTCGAAAACACACTCATTTAAAACCAAAACATCAACTGGCTTTGGTAACCTTCTCACCTCCTCACCACCACCAACATCTGTCTCGCTCTTTTCGTTATTCCCACCATCCAACAACCTGTCATCATTACCCCTGACATCCCTATCCTGAGCATCACCAACTCTCTCTGCGCTCCTATCAACATCCATTTGTTGAACAGACTGCTTTTCCTCTTGCCGAATCGAAGCACCTTCAACTCTGCCACCGATTGACACTCTACGAGACGCAAACGCAGCTTCCCTGGCACCGATGGACATGGGAAATGCGTAAATAGGAGATTGATGTCGAGGTTCACTATGTTCTCCAGTCGATCCATCAACTGTCCCTTTCTTCAGAAATTCGTCAAGATCACCAAGATGTTGCTTGATCAAACCCTGCTCATTCAAAATACCATCCAAACACTTTTTCCAGTTCTTTTCCATTCTCTGCACAAAAGGACAAATATCCAAAATCATCAAAACATATAGAAAACAAATTTTTACGTTTTATAATGAATTGAACAAACAGACAAGAAAGACATACATCAAGACACTTGCTCAAAGCATCATAATGATCTCTACCACCAAAAGGAACAGAAGAAGTGCTTGGAACAACTCTCTTAGGTAGCTCATCCATAAGAGTGAAAGGCTCGACAAGAGCTTTAGGTTTCTATCAATTGAAAAGAAGAATATAACAACTACAAAAACAGAAAGCATTTCCAAATCACAAACTTAAAAACAAAAAAATCACAACACTTACAGATTTCAAATGCTTCGGCAGAAACATCGACACGACATAATCAAACTAAGGGGTGCCACAAGACCTGTAGTGCAGCATCATAGGATGCTTTCTCTGAGAATGTATAGCAACGAAGGAACGCCTCTATGCAGGGAAAATATTCCAACCCCAAGTAGAAAAAGCAAAAGGGAATCCGATAAGTTGAAACAACGAATCTGGATGTTTAGTACCATTATCAAACACATTCTTTAATGAAGACAAAGTTTCTTCATACGCTAGCGAGCCCCATCCAAACTTAAACAAGGCTTTTGTCCCCAATCAACCTAACATACTTAGTTTTAAAACTTTTGAAGGCTTACCACCTAATAACACACGACCTACAATGTATATTTCAGCAAGCTCGACCGCTTCCATCTCATTAGTCCACACGATCTTCTTCACATCCGCTAAATATATCCTCCACATCAACCATCAATATCCCCTTCCTTGGATACAATTCCTCTCCATTCTCTCTAGAAAAATAATCCCTAATCAGACGACTGCCTGATTCCTTCATTGCTGCATCGGCAGCAACCCTATCAACACTAGAAGTCCGCAACCCAGTGACAGTACCAAAAATATCGAGATCAAAATGAACTTCATATCCTTGTATTGAAAATGTCATTGCATCTCGCCTCTTGGATTCAACTTCAGATAATAAAATACAGTCCAGAAAATTACCCGACAGGTTTCTTATATCTATATCCATAAACCTCCCAAACACACAATTTTTTAATTGTGCAAGTTGCTGAATAATTAAACCTCTCATTATAACGTCCTGGAAGTGAGGATTCCCTCTCCAAGCTGGTTGGACATTGTACCAAATTAGCATAATCAATATAAAGTTTCCCTGAGCCAGCCATCTTGTATAAAAATCTACATAACAAAGACGAAACACATGAATCAAACTTCAAAAACAGGGGGAAATCATATATCTCTACAAATCTTGACTGTACCCAAGAGTTTCAATCCTAAATCAACAACACACCCAGATTTAACTAGAAACAAACCAACACTTGAAAGTATTGGCAATTGCCAATACTTTTACATCTACTGCAGTGAACAACTTGCACACAAAGTCTACAATTCTTGGCAATAGCTAAGTCTCTAAGTTCTGGTGGAAGCAACAACTTGCAGGGAGTATCTCGACAACTATTAGCCAGACAACACTATAAACTACTGCAGTAAGAAACTTACTGAAAAAGTCTATACAACTCTTGGCTATAGGGAAGACTTTCGTGCATAACTCAAACAAACACCACAGATTCAACTACAATAAACCATCACCTTAACCGTGCATGGCCATAGACAAATACAAACTCAAAAATCTCAACAAGTTTTGCCTATAGACAAGACTTTCATGCTAACACCACTCCAAAAAATAAAAAAATACAGAAAACATAATTACGCTTACATGCAAATACACTTAAATGCAAATATTCAACATAATAAATAAATAATCACCGATGAAATCAACATATTTCGTAATTTTAACAAAAGAAAAAATAAAACACAAATTATGCGCAACATATTCCATATAAAAACAACTAATATACACTAAACTTCCTCATAAATAATAAATTTAACACCACACACACTGTAAAACCAAAATAAAATTCATAAAAATGAAAATAACAAAGTGAAAAAACTTACAAAAGGAAACTGTGACTCGTAAATGATTGAAAATGCAAGAGTTTTTTGTGAAACTTTATTTGGGTTTTCGGTTCACCAGTTGTAATGCAATAATAGAGGAGAAAAAGAGAGATAAAAGCTGTAATGAGTTTGATTTTTAATATGACGAGCACACTGATAGAGGAGAAGAAGAGAGATAAAACTTTTTATGAAATGAAAAGACGCCTAGAGTTTAAATATATATAATTAAACAAAAAAAATATAAATAAAATCGTCGAGGCGGTTTTATAAATGGTTCCAAATATTTTTAAAAATCAAATGTCACGGGAAAACTTAATATTACATAAAAACTGAAGTCTTGGCAATAGCCAAGACTTAACACTCATATAATTCAACACTTCAATTTCAAATACCACAAAGTGTTAGCAAAAGGCAAGACTTCCTAACAAATACTACAGGCTTTATAATTTTTAAAGTAATAATAACTAAACTAATAATACTATAAAATTAAAATAAGCCTGTCAATAACAGTTATTTATCAAATAATAAATACTAACTTCATGGATATTAAATATTTTTAAAATTCAAAACGTCATCTTTTGGTACAAAATATTGGCAATTACCAAGACTTTAGTGATGGAAAGTTCATATTATCAATACATTCAACTCATGGCAATAGCCAAGACTTTATACACATAAAGATAACCAATTCAATTGATCTTGATGCAAAAGTATTGTCAAAAGGCAAGACTTGCAACTAATCTCTTTAAGAACAAAACAACTAAAATGCCTTGAAGACCTACAATTGCCAACACTTGCACCTCCTCCAATTGGAAACAACACAAATCTTAAAATAACAAAAATATCAAACATCCAAGTGTACTTGTTTACATAAACATAACAAACACAGAAAATACAAAACAAATATTATCAATAGACTGAACTCTTGGCAATAGCCAATACTTTACACTCATATCTGTAACCAGTTCAATTTAACTTGACCCAAAAGTCTTGTCAACAGGTAAAACTTCCTACCAAACCTATAAATAAGGTTTCTAATCTCAATGGCTTTCTCTAACTATTTGGCAGTACTAAAAGTATCATTTGGACTACTACAAGATAGATCACATGGATCATCTTGCGATGGAGGTAACAAATGGAAATTTGGAAATTCATCAACCAGATCACATCTTTGCCTCTTCCTGCCACTTTCATCAGAAGATATTGGCTGACTTATAAAATCATCCCACACATCTAAATGAACATGATCATGATCAGAAGACTCAATATCCCTTACCTGCAAAATTTGAAAAAAACAACAATGACAACACATAACAACAAATAAATGAAACATTAATGAAAAAACCATATACAAACATACTTCTTTGCCGCTCAGTACTTCAACGTCTCCTGGTTGGGAAAAGATAATAACTCTCCACTTTGGAATTTAGCAAGAATCTGAGAAGCAGTTTCTACAACATGTCGACACCCATTTTTTCCCGAACCTCCGGTTAGGGTTCGAAACATGGCTCGACTTATTGGGACTCGCGGGTAAAGACTTGGAGTTGCCACCTAACATATTTTTTTTAACTAGGCGTACTAGGGCACCTATTTTATTTCTAGCCAATTTTACAATTAACTCTGGAACTTAGTCTACAAACCAGAATTTCTAGATAAGAGGTTCAAGTTAACTCGCGAGGAAGGGGTTAGGCACCTCTCGAGCCCCACCAAATGTAGTTACCGGCCGGACATCATGTTGGGATTCAAAACAAGCTGTTAAGCAAATAAACTGACTAAAAAAATAATTTAAATACTATGTGTATAATATGTGACATTAGAAAAAAGATACGAGTTTGCTAATAGGCTTCTTCCTTAGGGAATTAAACCTTTCAAAATAAAGCTAATTAGTTAGTTTATAATAAATATTAAGTGAAAATAATAGCAAGTAAAATTAGAAGTATTGTTTTTTGGAAAATCGTTTTGAAGACATTTATCCAAGTGTACCTCGCAAAAACAGATGAAATTAAGTTAGTAAATAATAATGATAATAATAACAACAAAACAATAATAGTAATAATAATGAATAAAAAGTCCTTTTCTTCTAAATATTTTCTTCAGAGCTAGGCCGTCTTCCATCCGAATTTACCTCGCAAAATATAAGTGAAAGAATTAGTAAATAATAAGTAATATTGATAATAGTAAAAATACAATAATAATGATAATAATAATACTAGTAGATAATAATAATAATGAAAATAATGATAATAATAATTCAAAATAATAATAATAATGCTAATAATAATAATAATAATAATAATTTTAAAATAAACGGAAAGGGATTTTTAAAAGTGTCGGCTCAGAATATGTATTGCGTCAAGAAGAGGTTAGGGATGTCGGTACGGCTGCAAACACGGAGTCGGTCGTGTTGCCATGCCAAGCACTTTCAATCCCACTACTCCGCTATCGCTTACTTTGCAAAATGATATGCATCGTCATCGCCTTTTTATTTGTTTTCGGGACACGTAAGGGATGGTAAATACGGGACTTTGTTTTGGCCTCCAAACATCATTGGCCGTGTAGTATCTTTTTCAAATCAGTCCCGAGGCCTCAATATATGTGTATATATGTTTTCATAGGCCTCTGATATAACATTGTATCTGTCCAGTAATCTTAGCAGACTGGTTTCGCACGTGTGTGGGACAAACTGTATAACAATTGCAACTGGGTCAAAGTTGCATAACCAATTATGCCAAACAACAAGTGGGTCTATCGCATCAATTGCTCAGCAACATGAAACAAACAATTTGCGAACGGGACAAACAAACTCAGAACCAGTGAATTCAATTTTTCCAAGTGAAACAATGATCCCAAGTCCATTGTCAGCCATATCCAGTCATAACAGATCTGCGAAACCAACACAACAGATGAGTAATATTGAATCAAGAATTGAGAAAACAAGCAGCAAGTCACAATATCAAGAATTAGCAGAATAGAAATGTCATCGTTTCAGGGACGATTTTGGTGAACGGAAAATAGGAAAAGGCGAGGTCGACTGCCTGTGGCTTTTCCCGATGAGAACCACGGCGTCGCCACTACGCCGATGTGCTCAGTCCTCCGCGATTGCCACCCCAATTTCTGACATCTCCCCCGTTTTCGATGACCCCGATCTGTACACTCCCCGCCCCCGACGTCACTGATTTTCCCATGATTTTAGGTGTGTGGATTTTGATTTCGAAAATCGTGTATCTGTTAGGAAGAGGAGCGATGACTTGGTTTGATGGTCTTCACAAGAGTGAGGTAATGGTATTGTAGTTTATGGATATGTATGTGTGTGTCGAGAAGGTTGAAGAAGACTAAGAATGATGTGGAGTTTGCCCGTGGGGTTTGCTCGTGGGTGGGTACTGTGTATGAAGGAGATGAGGGGGAGGTTTTGTACTCCCTTTCTGTGTGTTCTCGAGGTCAAAGACAGAGAAAATATATAGCCCAAAAATCCCACAGAACCGTTGGAGGATTGGAGAGATTTAAGGGTGGGTGACTGATTTTATGGGATTGAGCGGGAGGAGGAGAGATTGAGGGGATATGATTTTAGGATTTTTATAAAAATGTAAAATGGTGAAAGAAAATAGGTAAAAATGAATGTATATGGTAAAGAAATTTGTCCGGGTTCAAAGTAAAGCTAATTTAATAGAAAGAAGGTAAATAAATAAATGAGTAAATGACATAGCAAATTTTGGTGGAGATTAAAAAATCAATTCATTTAAAATGTATGGAAGAAAGAAAAAGCTTATGGTACCAATTGAATGTATCCGGTCGAACTTTTGTCCACGTGCAAAGAGAATATTGAATTCAAATTAATATGTCAATATTATGAAATGAATATGAGCATTAGGCCGCTATTTAATTTAAAGGTGCAAGATAAAAGATTATATACGTAAATTATATACAAAAGAAGAGAAATATGCGCACATAAAACAATTTGGGTTAAATACGTATAAATATTCACAAATAATTATGAAATTTTATTTATGCGGTAAATTACACAAATAACCACAGTTTCGTAGATAGCCTAAATGATGCAAATTACATAATATAATCGCAATTAAGTGTATAATGTATAATTAGTGGATAATCACAGGTAAATGCATGTTTCCTAATGCAGATTTTGTTCAAACAGTCAATGTTGCACCTTTAAGCTAAATATAGCCAATTATGAAAAAATGAAGGACAAAATTGGGTGTCAACAGCTGCCCCTCTTTGCCCGGGGATGATAAAAGAGTCATCGGGTAAAGATAGTTGACGGAGTAGCCAATTTTGTCACGACTTGTAAGAAAAATGGTGGGAAAGGAAAAATGAGAGTTTTGGGGTATTTTGGCTGAACCCCAGTCTCTGAGTTGCCTATATATCTCGGGTTTCACAAGAATCAGGCCGTGTGTAGTTCTAGAATGGCATGTTGCCTGTGTGAGATGTGTATGACGCACGATTTGGGTGTCAGGAGTAAACTTGTCAAAGTATGTGAAGTTTACATTTGAATGTACTTTAAAATTTGCTGAGATATGATTGCTGGATATAACAAAGGCTTTGTCGAAGACGGGTTAACGTCGATAGATCGGGCGTGGGAAAAGAGGCTTGAAATCATCCTAGTTATGAAGATGTGGTCCACGACACACCCATAAAGAGGAGTTTACATGTACATAGTTTCCACTTCATCTCGATAATCGAGTCATCTTGCCTTCGATATTGTCTTTGACCAAATTGGAGAATATTGAGGAGCGAAACACGATATATGCGCACGATTCAAGTAGATTGGCACGATTATGCACGAAAGTACGCACGATTGACACAGATAGGCTCGAATAGGAAGGAAAACAGATCGATATCCAATCAGGGATGAAAGGTTAGGCAGATCACCTGCGTGAGTAGGGAACTTTAGCTCTAAGCGCTTTGGAACTTGACAAAATAGATAGTTTGCGGGTATAGCAAAGACATTATCGAAAGGACTAGGCTTCTTGAATGGTGTCCCCAAAGTGGTGCATAGTATGTATTTGAGGTTTTTGCAGATCGCACAATTTTGTGTATGGTAGTGACTTTCGGGGCAAGTATGGAAATATAGGAATTAGCTCAAGGGTCTGTCAAGGGGTCGAAGAGTGTCCTGCAACAAAAGTAGGATAAGCGCAACCAAAGATGATGATAAAGTAAACTCCCTGTAAAGTTGAGTTCTCCTTTGTTATATAGTTGTCTAGTCTGTTTCCAGGTGCTTTGAGTGTTAGGAAATATATGCTTCTCCTCTGGGGATATTCATTTATGTGCATCTTGTCAGTAGACAAGTGTTTGTCGTGTAGGGTTGTATACCTTGGAACACTGTCCCGCTGTTTCCTGCAATAAAGTGTGAGTTTTTGCAGATAATATTTGTAAATGTAAAATGGACTTTCCTGTCGTTGAATTGTCAACTGTCAATGTGTCGTGGTCCCTCGTTATGAGATATTTGTGTATCATAAGTACCTGCTCGTCAAGAGCTATTTTGCCTGCTCGTCGGGAGCCATTTTGTCTGTTTCGTCGGGCTGTGTACCCTCTGAACAAAAGTAAAGTGTCTGTCGCCGGGCTGTGTACCCTGCGAACAAAAGTAAAGTGAAGTGCTAAAAAATAAAATGTTATTATCATGTTTGCAACGCCGCTAGGGAAGTCGTCGTTTTTTCTGCTTTTATAATGCTTTCATAAGTGTTGAGCCTTGGTCAAACTTTCTTCGGTGAACTCCCAGTTTCTGTACTTCGTCTCTCTTGAAATTTTTGAGGGGACCTCAAAAATTTCTGCCCCAGTGTCAACTTGTATCTTTTTTTGGAATTTTTTAGGAGATCCTCAAAAATTATGCCCCAGTATATTGCCTTTGATAGATCATCATATTATAGTAGTGCCTGCAAAATAAAATATGTGAGTTTGTCATATTTTAAGTAGTGCCTGCAAAACAGAAAGAATGAGTATGTCTAACTCTAAGGTGGATGGACCTAATAGTCATATTTTAAGCCTGACGTGGCTACTCGTCATATTTTAAGCCTGACATTGCTAGTCGTCATATTTTAAGCCTGACGAGGCTAGTCGTCATATTTTAAGCCTGACGAGGCTAGTCGTCATATTTTAAGCCTGATGTGGCTAGTCGTCATATTTTAAGCCTGACGAGGCTAGTCGTCATATTTTAAGCCTGACGAGGCTACTCGTCATATTTTAAGCCTGACGTGGCTAGTCGTCATATTTTAAGTCTGACGGGGCTGGTCGTCATATTTTAAGCCTGACGGGGCTGGTCATCATATTTTAAGCCTGACGGGGCTGGTCGTCATAAGCCTAACGTGGCTGGTCGTCATATTTTAAGCCTGATGGGGCTAGTCGTCATATTTTAAGCCTGACGGGGCTGGTCGTCATATTTTAAGCCTGACGAGGCTGGTCGTCATATTTTAAGCCTGACGAGGCTAATCGTCATATTTTGAGCCTGACGTGGCTAGTCGTCATATTTTAAGCATGACGGGGCTAGTCACCATATTTTAAGCATGGGGCTAGTCGTCATATTTTAAGCCTGACGCGGCTGGTCGTCATATTTTAAGCCTGACGTTGCTGGTCGTCATATTTTAAGCCTGACGTGGCTGGTCGTCATATTTTAAACCTGGCGTGGCTGGTCGTCATATTTTAAGCCTGACGTGGCTGGTCGTCATATTTTAAGCCTGACGTGGCTAGAGTGCTATCATGTCTGTTGTGATTGTCTGTGAATCTTGTGTTTTTGCTGAAAGATCTGCTGTCAAAGAAAGATTTGTTAGTTGAAACAAAGTGGTTGTATTGCATTGAACACCAATGTATTGGCTTGAATCTGCATTCATCTTTCAGTGTGATGATTAGGTATCTCATGACTCTGATTGTGTGGGTACTTGCATACTTAGACTGAGGTTTGGTGTTTGAATTTTGTCGTGTTTGGAGGTTGTCCAAAATTTTATTTGTCTTGGGTTATGCTGGGGTGTCTTCAATTTTCTTGCTTATTTTTGATGGATTTGTAGAAAGTGTAGTTGTGGCTCGAGAGTTTTGCAACTTCCATTTGTTGGTTCTTGTTGTATCAATGTTTGGCCTTTGGTCAATCAGACTCTGAGTTTTGTGTTTCGGTGTTGGGTATTTTTTGATGTCATGCTATTGAATGTTTGAGTGACGAGTGTAGATCTTTGTTTGATCGAATTTCGAAATCGGTATTTAGGGAATAAAGGTGTGAGTTTGTCTTTTCGTCTGTCCTCAATTGTGTCGGGCCTGATAAGGTTGTTGTTGAAAGTCTTGACAGAGGGAGGTTGTTTATTGTGTAAGTCGGGTGCAGTATGAGGTGGCGAGTTTTGCCAGTTTTGGTTGTATAGTGATTAGATTTCTCTCTGGCGACTCTTGCGTGGGTATTATGTCAGCTGATTCTGGTTCGTTCATACTACAAGTTGTACGGAAGTGGAATTGGGCTTATCTGAGTTTTCTTGGTGTCCTATGCTGGTGGTTCGAAAAACTTTATTTCAGAAGTAAATGTTATCAGCTTGGCTTGCCGTTTCGGCTTTTTTGAATGCAGATTCTTGACCAATTTCAGTGTTCAGATGCAAAGCGACCGTAATAGAGTGGTAAAGTGCACAAAACTGCGTTAGGATATTTAGCAAAGATTTGATGCAAAAACAACATATATAGCCTAAGAGAATGCCTAGATCGCGGATGATAGATTAGCACTTGATTTCGAAAATTATGACGAATTGCATAGAGGTTCTGGAAGATTGCTTGAGTGCTTTATGCAGTAGTCAAGACAAGGATTCTTTTGTTAAATGACTGATGCTCGCTTGAGTAGAAGATGGGTCTGGTTAGATCTCAATCAAAAGTGGACAAAGATTTCGGGTAAGGGGTATATATATGACTGAAAAGGAAGTTGTCTTATGTCGAACACCAAGACCTTAATGCATTTGTCATCCTTTCTCGCAAATTTGTGTGTCATGATGCCCATGTGTCTTTGAGAGAGATATTCAATGTCTCTCATACTTGTCAACCGACTGCTGCAATTCAATCTTTGCCTTAGCTTTTGCTTGTCAGGTAGATTTTGTTGCCAAGAGACCATTCTCGGTGTATCATGTATATTCTTAGATCACTTCTCAGTCAAGACTGTTATAAAATTAATTCATGGTTTTGTAAGTGTCTCAAATAGCTTCATCTTGAGATCGTCGTCTCGTCCCACACTTGCTAGTTGGTAGGGATACACTTCCAATACTCAAAAAGAGTTTCTAGCTCCGTCATATAATGGAATCTTTGTCACTGCGCCTTTGCATTCTTTTCCAAATTGACCCAGCCTGCTAATTTGGTTGTTGTGCATAAACCTTTGTATCATCACGTGTGTTCCGATCATTTCTCACTTCCTTATTACCTTGTGATAATACTTTGAACGTCTTTCTGGCCATGAAAAGGTGCAAGTTTGGAAATATTTTGGATCGCTTTAAATGTATTACAATATGGACTAGACCGACAAAATGATCCTCAGACATTGTGTCAAAACGAAGTATTTCGGTAAGTCATGTGTGCCTTTGAGTTTGACCAACAGATCTCTTCCCCTGTCAATTTTCTGCTTTGGTTTGTATAGTGCCTACTATTACAAACTTTTATTGCTTTGAAAAAATTCTTGATAAGTGCACTTTGCTTGGCCAAATCTTCTGCCTTGGTGTTCAACTTAAGCCAACCTTTTGGATAATAGGTTTTGAGTTCATAAGGGATAGGGAATTATCAAGACATGCAAAATATTTCTGATATCATGATTTGGGCGTAGAGTAGGGAGATGAGGTGCCTCGGTAGGAGATTGGATTTGGGAAGAGATTGACTTAGGTAGAAAGAGACCTAGAGCAATCAAACAAATTCACGCAATGCGCACCTAGCAAATAAGAAATGCATTTTATAATATAAAGGACCGTTTTACGCATGATGATTTGGAAACATTTTGTGCCACATGTATCATTTCATTTGCTATAAAATGCGGAGTCTAAATGAGAATATTGCATTTGTCGAACATTGGTCATTATTACAATGCTTGATATCGAAACAACGTAAGAGAAGGAGAGGACTAAACATCGCTAGAAAATCAGATCATGGCCTGGGCGAGCATTCTTCATGTTGATCCATCTTTAGAAGATTCATCTTCTTCCTCATCGGACGAATCTTCATTGGATGAATTTGCCCTTGACGAGTATCCTTGGAAGATGATATTGTCTGCATCAGTGAAGAGCCGGGATATGTCAAATGTGAAGTTCTTCAACATTTCTCAAGCCTTCCTTCCTTTCTCTTCTATTCCTTTGTCAGCCACAGAGTTTATTCCTTCGCTAGCCCATACACCGATAGACTCTATGCGTTTTGTCAGGAGTTCTGCCTTATTGCGCCATTTGTCTTTTTCTTTGACATTTGCTTCGACCAAACTTTGCTTCTTCGTTATTTTCTCTCGTGCCTTTGCTAGTTGTTTGTGTAGCCTTTTGCACTCAGATTCCAATTCCTCAGCATTTCTTTTCCTTTTTCTTGTTGCTTTTGGTTGAACCGCCCTTGCTATGTCTTTTCTGAGCCAGTCTGAATAATCTTCATCATAGCCTGTGTCAAACCTGTCTCGTCCAATAGTCTCGAACCCCATTTGATGTCTTGCCTTCCAAAGTTCTAATATCTTTTCTTCGGGTGGTATCATCCCTCCAAAAATATCAGCTTTGAAACACCTGATGTCTGCAATTTGGGGTACAATCTGCTTTTACCCTGCTTGTCTAACTGCCCTTAAAGGAGTGTATGGGTAAACTCTTCTAAACCCAACTAAAATGAGAAATGAATCCTTTTCTGACCGTGTGATCACTGTAGTGATGGGAAAGTAGTCAAACATCCATTGTATGTCTTCAGATGTCAACTGAGAAAGCCTGTGGTGCCAGCCTTCGGTGGTTGTTGACCGGTCCCACTTTTCAAGAGCACTGTCCATGCGGGCGATATGCGTCAATATGTAGTTTTCTCTTGGTATAGGGTGGAAGGCTTGCTCTGTGCTATCCATCTTTTGCAAATGCTCCATCAGCCAAATTTGTAAAAGCAAATTGCAACCCTCGAAAAACCTAACACCCCTCTTGCATTTTTTCTGAAGCTCGGTATATTTCTGCAACAATCATAGGTACCAAAGTGTACTTCTTGTCAAAGTCCTTGAGTAGGACATCAGAAATTAATACCATGCAAACATCGACTCGTCCTTTGTGTTCTGGAAACACGATAGTCCCTAAAAAGCTGGTGACAAAAGCAAGTACCCTTCGCTCTTGCCAATCTGCATGGTTAGTGCTGAAATAGTCTTCGGCTTCTTGAAATGCTTCTCCATACCCGAATTTGATGTAGAGGGAAGTAAGAGAAATTCCTGACTGCCTTATACTGTCTGTGCATAATTCGGGCTTAAAACCTACTATTTTGAAGAACTCCTCGGCTGTAGTGTTCTTGGGCGTCAAGACTTCTTCACTTTCGAATGGTAATTGAGTTAACCTGCCTATTTCTTCCAGTAACGGTATTAAATCTACATTTTCAAAGTGGAAAACCGCTCGGTCAGCATCCCAATAGTGTACCGCTGCTTCTACTATCCCTTTCATCGCCGTATGTTCCATTAGTGAAATCAGGTTCCCCAATACCACTTTAACTCGGTCTTGTTGATCTACGCTTAGGTCTCCCCGCCAATCTCTTAGCAACTGAGGGACTTCACAACCATGTCAAATGTTCTAGTGGCCATGATCTTTTGGAAAGGGTGAAGGGTGATGGGAAAAGGGAAAAGAAGATGCCTAAAATTTGCTTTATTGTAAGCAAATGATCAACGTGTGGCACAAGCTTTTGAAAATAATGCAACAGAGAATATGAAGAGATGTGTCGTTGTGGATTGAGAATCCTTTAGACACTTTAGAAGGAAATTGCTAATGGAATTGTGACATGCCAAGGATGTCAAGTCTTTATATAATGTTTAAAGGATAAATGTGCGTTATGCGTCATTCCGTCTATCAAGCGGTTATTTCTGCTTCAAATTGGGCCTTTAATGCCTTTTCGGTTACCTTTTGTGCCTTTGAATGACATTGAACACAGAATGATTTTAACCGCTTAGGAATAAACAGTCGTTTCTGATTCAATTTCGGCTTTGATGCCTCTTCGGTTACCATTTGTGCCTTTGAATGGCATTGAATGCAGAATAATTCCCATAAACGGTCTACATTTACACGTTCAATCCTTTAAGTATTGCCAATAAATCATGTTTAACACTTTTTTAAGGCCAAAAACCCGTTCAAATTGTTTGAACAAGTTGGCCTATCGGACTTGAGAACAAGTCGACTAATGATATGTCATGATGCATGATTCCTAGCATTGCTACTAAAGAATGAAGTTGGCTAGACCGAGTTTTATTATCCTCTCAAGCGGACAACTCAGGAGTGGGAACGTCTCGGGCCAAATGGGTTCCAAGTTGTTCCCCCTAAAAGGAGACTTTTGTGAGGGAAGAAGTGGTCGTAACAAAAGCACGATTTAGAAACTTGCCAGGAGCGTAATGTATGCATGATATGCACAAGTTTAAAAAATGCACAAGTTTTTTTGAAAGACATGCATATGTTTTGTAAAATGATGCACACATATTGCAGTATTTCGTAAAATAATTTTAAAAGGATAAGAACAAACGTGTTAGTTTCGAAAGATAGGATTAATATAAACTAGATAATATTAAAAATCACGAAAAAGAAAAAAATACAAATATTTTACCAACTTTTAAAAGAGGGAACAACAAATAAAACAAGTTAATTTTGAAAAGCAGGCTAATAGAGTTAGGCAATATATTTTCAAAATGCGAAAAGAATTATGAAGTGAAATCTGTTTTAAGAAAAAGATTTGGCAAATTTATGCACATATCGAAATATTTTTTTTAAAAAATAAATTTTAAAAGAGGGGGAAATAAACAAGTTAATTCTGGAAAATAGGTTGAAATTTTTGAAAAAAGACAAAAGAATTATGAAGTAAAACTGTTTTAAAGAAAAAGATTTGGAAGATTCGAAAATAACTGAAGTTTAGGACATGTTGTTATCCTAAGGTTAGTCTAGACAAGGATATGGTTCCCCCAGGCGGACAATCAAGGGGTGGGAACGTTTGGAGTTGTTGGTTGTACCACGGACCAACTATACCCCAACCGTTCCCCCTAAAGGGTTTTTGAGCGTGAAACGGCCGTGAGATCCACGTAACCATTTATGGTGTGTGCAAGTGTAAAAAAATTCCAGGAGTGGAGGAAATATAAACAAAATAACAATTACAGATAATAAATAAAACGCAAATGAAATAGAAAACTAAACTTCGTATCTGCAAAAGAAAAAGAAAGAAATACTAGTTTTGAGAATCCCAATTAAAAGTCCGTTATGGTTTGAACCTTCAGATCCCCAGCGGAGTCGCCATTCTGTTGCCGCCCATTTTTTCCCGAACCCCCGGTTAGGGTTCGAAACATGGCTCGACTTATTGGGACTCACGGGTAAAGACTTGGAGTCGCCACCTAACATATTTTTTTTAACTAGGTGTATTAGGGCACCTATTTTATTTCCAGCCAATTTTACAATTAACTCTGGAACTTAGTCTACAAACCATAATTTCTAGATAAGAGGTTCAAGTTAACTCGAGAGGAAGGAGTTAGGCACCTCTCGAACCCCACCAAATGTGGTTACCAGCCGGACTTCATGTTGGGATTCAAAACAAGCAGTTAAGTAAATAAACTAACTAAAAAAATAATTTAAATATTATGTGTATAATATGTGAAATTAGACAAAAGATACGAGTTTGCTAATAGGCTTCTTCCTTAGGGAATTAAACCTTTCAAAATAAAGCTAATTAGTTAGTTTATAATAAATATTAAGTGAAAATAATAGCAAGTAAAATTAGAAGTATTGTTTTTTTGGAAAATCGTTTTGAAGACATTTATCCAAGTGTGCCTCGCAAAAACATATGAAATTAAGTTAGTAAATAATAATGATAATAATAACAACAAAACAATAATAGTAATAATAATGAATAAAAAGTCCTTTTCTTCTAAATATTTTCTTCAAGGCTAGGCCGTCTTCCATCCGAATTTACCTCGCAAAATATAAGTGAAAGAATTAGTAAATAATAAGTAATATTGATAATAGTAAAAATACAATAATAATGATAATAATAATAAAAATAATGATAATAATAATTTAAAATAATAATAATAATGCTAATAATAATAATAATAATAATAATAATAATTTTAAAATAAAGGGAAGGAGATTTTTAAAAGTGTCGGCTCAGAATATGTATTGCGTCAAGAAGAGGTTAGGGATGTCGGTACGGCTGCAAACACGGAGTCGGTCGTGTTGCCATGCCAACCACTTTCAATCTCACTACTCCGCTATCACTTACTTTGCAAAATGATATGCATCGTCATCGCCTTTTTATTTGTTTTCGGGACACGTAAGGGACGGTAAATACGGGACTTTGTTTTGGCCTCCAAACGTCATTGGTCGTGTAGTATCTTGTTCAAATCAGTCCCGAGGCCTCAATATATGTGTATATATGTTTTCATAGGCCTCTGATATAACATTGTATCTGTCCAGTAATCTTAGCAGACTGGTTTCGCACGTGTGTGGGACAAACTGTATAACAATTGCAACTGGGTCAAAGTTGCATAACCAATTATGCCAAACAACAAATGGGTCTATCGCATCAATTGCTCAGCAACATGAAACAAACAATTTGCGAACGGGACAAACAAACTCAGAACCAGTGAATTCAATTTTTCCAAGTGAAACAATGATCCCAAATCCATTGTCAACCATATCCAGTCATAACAGATCTGCGAAACCAACACAGCAGATGAGTAATATTGAATCAAGAATTGAGAAAACGAGCAACAAGTCACAATATCAAGAATTAGCAGAATAGAAATGTCATCGTTTCAGGGACGATTTCCGGTGAACGAAAAATGGGAAAAGGCGAGGTCGACTGCCTGTGGCTTTTCTCGATGGGAACCACGGCGTCGCCACTACGCCGATGTGCTCAGTCCTCCGCGATTGCCACCCCAATTTCTGACATCTCCCCCGTTTTCGATGACCCCGATCTGTACACTCCACGCCCCCGACGTCACTGATTTTCCCATGATTTTAGGTGTGTGGATTTTGTTTTCGAAAATCGTGTATCTGTTAGGAAGAGGAGCAATGACTTGGTTTGATGGTCTTCACAAGAGTGAGGTAATGGTGGTGTGGTTTATGGATATGTATGTGTGTGTCGAGAAGGTTGAAGAAGACTAAGAATGATGTGGAGTTTGCCCGTGGGGTTTGCTCGTGGGTGGGTACTGTGTATGAAGGAGATGAGAGGGAGGTTTTGTACTCCCTTTCTGTGTGTTCTCGAGGTCAAAGACAGAGAAAATATATAGCCCAAAAATCCCACAGAACCGTTGGAGGATTGGAGAGATTTAAGGGTGGGTGACTGATTTTATGGGATTGAGGGGGAGGAGGAGAGATTGAGGGGATATAATTTTGGGATTTTTATAAAAATGTAAAATGGTGAAAGAAAATAGGTAAAAAGGAATGTGTATGGTTAAGAATTTTTTCCGGGTTCAAAGTAAAGCTAATTTAATAGAAAGAAAGTAAATAAATAAATAAATGAATAAATGACATAGCAAATTTTGGTGGAGATTAAAAAATCAATTCATTTAAAATGCATGGAAGAAAGAAAAAGCTTATGGTACCAATTGAATGTATCCGGCCGAACCTTTGTCCACGTGCAAAGAGAATATTGAATTCAAATTAATTTGTCAATATTATGAAATGAATATGAGCATTAGGCCGCTATTTAATTTAATGGTGCAAAATAAAAGATTATATACGTAAATTATATACAAAAGAAGAGAAATATGCGCACATAAAACAATTTGGGTTAAATACGTATAAATATTCACAAATAGTTATGAAATTTTATTTATGCAGTAAATTACACAAATAACCACAGTTTCGTAGATAGCCTAAATGATGCGAATTACATAATATAATCGCAATTAAGTGTATAATGTATAATTAGTGGATAATCACAGGTAAATGCATGTTTCCTAATGCAGATTTTGTTCAAACAGTCAATGTTGCACCTTTAAGCTAAATATAGCCAATTATGAAAAACTGAGGGACAAAATTGGGTGTCAACACAACATCAACACCTTCTCCTTGATAGCTTTTTATACCAACACCTGGTGCGTCCAATTTCGCGACTCCCACATTACTGTCATTGATTCCAATGCACCCAAAATCCCTTTTGTATACACCACCTTCAAAACCTTTGTTAAACATAGCAACATGCTCCAAGATCGAGTTGACCTTAGAATCCAAACACTAAACAGGAATAAACTGAAGTCAGCAATTAATATTCAAATGATACAATCAGAAACTTGATATTATGAAAAAAATAGAAAACATATATTACCGTCACACGAGCAACCAAATTAGAGAAGTTATCATCTAATCGCTTGTTTAAAGTATCAATAACACGATGCACAAATATTAACGCAGAATTATAAATTATAATTAGAATTTAATAAACAATACAAGCAAGTATTACATACATCAACAACCAAATTCACTAAACCCAAAGGAAAAGTTGCACAACTATCAGCACCAACTTCACATGGAAACTGCAACTGAACAAGAAGATATTTCCTCTCTTCATCAGTAGCAACAAGTGGTTCCATCTTAAACGAATCAAACACCTAATTCGATAAGACATAAAAACCAAAATAGTATATTACATACACGAAAATGAAAAATCAAAATAAACACAAGGAATAAGAAATTATAGAAAACACATAGAAGTACTTCTCAACAAGAGTTGAGAACCGAGGTTGCCTCAAATTACACCAAGAAAGCATGCGCGTAAATGTCCGACGCTTAGCTTCTGCATATGCTGGAAATGCAGGAAACACTTCCAACACCCACACATTTAACGCGAAGGGGAAACCGACCAAACAATACCACTTCTTATTTTTCGGAGGCTCCGACTTAATTTGTTGAAGTCAGTTTCTCAGAAAATCAACCGACCACTTGAAACCCAAGGTACCTCAAGGATAACTGTAACGAAGCTCATCATCATCAATCACTTTTATCAAGTGACTACTCACCTCACAATCCTCAGATCGACCCAATAGAACCCTCTCAATAATGTAAACTTCAGGGAGCTTAACAACATCACTATTATTGTCCCAAAAAGGCTACAAACGGCTGCACGGATCAGTGCTAAAAAATCTCTTCAGATCAGACAATTTGATTGTGCGATAACTTAGGAAATAACGATTTAAAAGACGATTTGGATGAGAAGATACAACACCAAAATCGCCCGAAGAAACACCTAATCCATCCAAGTCAAATATACATTGATGCCCACACACACTAAACCTAATAACCATATCATCAGCATAATAAGTCTGTGAAAGCATCATGCAATTTACGACATTCCAAGAAAAATTCACATCACCCAACTCCACCTTTCAACAACGCCAACTGCCGCTCCATCAAAAATTCACTAACCAAACTAATATACTTTCCATCACCACCCCAAGAACCTTTAGTGTCAAACCAGTGCTCAAATTAAAAACTTGATCTCCTTCTTATGACAACAAAAAATAAAATATGCATGTTCAACAACACTATCAGAAATATGATAACAAAACATCAATTAAAGATAAGGGAACATACATTACGACGGGCCATCATGAACTCCCGATTAATATACGCAAAAATTCTTGTGACATCACCATAATTCAAAGTCAACGGGCCAAAAACAAACACAACTAGAAAATACAAAAAAATGTAGAGATGAGTTTAAACTCTACTACAATAAGCAACTTTAGAAAAAGTCTATGCAATTCTTGGCAATAGCCAAGACTTTAGGTTCTGCAGAAATTTGGAACCTTACACTGAAAAGTTGCTTATTGCAGTAGAGTTAATAGTCTTGGCAATAGCCAATACTTTAAGTTCTACTGCAAAGGGAACCTTACACTGAAAATCTCTAAGGGTATTGGCAATTGAAAATACTTTTACCTCTACTACAGTGAAAAAGTTGAAGAGAAAGTCTGTACTACTCGTGGCAATAGCCAAGACTCTAGGTTCTGGTGGAAATGACAACTTACACAAAATATCTCAACAAGTATTGGCAGTGGCAAAGACTTTAAATTCTTATGCGATAAGCGACTTGCAGAAAAGTCTATGCAACTATTGGTCATTGCCAAGACTTTAAGCTCTACGCAATAAAAACCTTTAAATCACCGGAATCACACAAACACAACCAAAAGAAATCAATAGAAATCTCAAACATAATTCAATGATCATAGATCAAAATGGAAATAACTAACGGATAAATATATAAACAATAAGTATACAAATAAAATTGCACGAAAAAATAAATATAGATAAATGATTACGCTTAATAAAAATAACAATTTAAACAAAAAGAATACAACAAACACACGAAAAAGAGAGAAAACAAACCTTAAATCTCCGGCACACAACGAAGAAACAAAAGAAGGAGGCCAGGAACATGGAAAGAGAGAAAGAAAGCCGTTCATTGTGAATTAGGTTTAGTAAGGGGCAGAATAGTCCTTTCACAGATGGAGGATAAGGTGGAGGGAATTTACTTAAAACATTTGAAAGTGGGGGAAATTTTATAACACCTGCGCATATGGAGGGCACCGCGTGAAATTTTTTGAAGGAAAAAGGCTTTGGGTAATTTTGATGACTAGCCAGTTTTCGCGCCACTTACAAAAATCAGCTAACAATTACAAACTTTTAGAAAATTCGCCAGATTTTAAAAATACACATTTTTTAAGACTACCCATAGTATAAAGTACAAACATCTGAGAATTTGAACAAAACTCCAGTAAAAAAAATCTGGAATTTAGCTCAAAGTTCTAAAAAAAATTTCTCGGAACTTCAACTCTAAGTCGCAGCATATTTTACTGGGACTTTTGAGCTAACATGTTTAAAATCCCAGTACTTTTTACAGGGACTTCATATTTATTTGGTTTGGTAAAAATATACTGGGGTTTTGAGAATTTAGTTCAAAAATCTCAGTATAAAATACTGAATTTTTTATGTGTTTCTGAAACTGGCTAGTCTTCTAAACATTTGGAAACACCGACTATAGTACGGTGCAAACAAGCTACGTGGCCAAATTTTTACAAAGGTTTTTACCTTGAATTGAGAAACTGTATTTAGAAGATGAGGTGTTGAGGTAATGTTTGGATATGTGATATACTTTAAAAACACAAAATTTCACCTAATGCCCTCAATAAGATATGGTCTTACCTAATTGCCTCCACTTACAAATGTTTTAAGTAAATGCCCTCCATATCATACCCCCATTATGAAAGGACTATTTTGCCCCAACTTGTTTAATTCACGCTGAACATGTTTCCTTCTCTCTTTTCCCATTCCTGGCATCCTCCTTTCTTCTTTGTTTGCTGGAAATTAGGGATTTTTTTCTTGTGTTTTCTTGATTCCAGTGATTTAAAGGTTTTTATTGCCTATGGCTATTAGATATTTATTTTTTGCATAGAGCTTAAAATCTTGACCATGGCCAAGAGTTGCATAGACTTTCTCTGCAAGGTGCTTATCGCAGTAGAGTTTAAAGTCTTGGCTATTGCTAATACTTGCAGAGATGTTCCGTGTAAGTTGTCGCTTCCACATTGCAGAGACTTTGTCTCCAACTTGTTCACTGCAGTAGAGGTAGATGTCTTGGCAATTGCTAATACTCTTAGAGATTTTTAGTGTAAGGTCCCCCTTACAGCAAAACTTAAAGTCTTGGCTATTGCCAAGAGTTCCAGAGACTTTCTCTGCAAGTTTTGCACTCCAATATAGGTAAAAGTCTTGGCAATTGCCAATACTTGCAGAGAATATTTGTACAATTTGCTCCTTCCACTAAAGTTTAAAGTCCTGGCAATTGTCAATACTTGCAGAGACTATTTGTACAAGTTGCCCAATCCGTTGGAGTTTAAAGTGTTGGCTATTAGCAGTAGTTGTAGAGACTTTTTCTGTAGTTGTAGAGACCATGACAACATGGCTTAAAGTCTTGGCAATAGGCAATAAGTGTCTACAAGCCTCCCATTGTAGTAGAGTTTAAAGTCTTGGCTATTGCCAATACTTTGGAGATTTTCAGTGTAAGTTTCCCTTTGCCAAGACTTGCAGAGATTTTTTTCCTGAAGTTGGCCAGTGCAAGAGGGCTGAAAGTCTTGGCAATAGCAAAGAAGTCTCTCCCAGGTGCCCATTGTACCAGAGCTTAAACTCTTAGCTATAAGCCAAGGGTTGCAGAGACTTATCTGCAAGTTGGCACTTGCAACAGGCCATAGAGTCTTGGCAATAAGCAAGAAGTGTATGAAGGGTGCTGATTGTATCGGAGCTTAAACTCTTGGCAATAGTTACAGAGAACTTTACCCTTGCAACTTGAAGAAATCTTACGTTGAATCTTCTCTTGAACAGAGCAATCTGTAAAAGGAATAGGTTTTATGGTTTTCTTGATAGTGTGAATGGAGAAAAGGAAGGGGAGGGACTGGGGCACGTCTTTTTATTGGTTTGTAGGGGTATTTTGGTCCGAATTTTTTTTATTAAACTAATCAGGATTTTTTTGCTAAACATCTGTTAGTGAGGGCATTTTGGCAAACCAAAGCTTCCTGTGTCATATTTTTGCAAATGAACCCTTTAAAAAAGTTGGAGTTTGTGTGTGTATAATTTTCTTTCTTTCTTTTTTTATATGTTTCTTTAAAAAAAATTGGAGTTTAAGTTTAAAAAAATTGGTTTTTTTTTTCATTTTTCTTGAAAACTTGAAAATTTTTATATTTTATATTTTATATTTGAAAGTTGAAGTTGTATTTGGACATACTTTTTTATTTTTCGAAAACCCACTTCATAAAATACCTAAAAACTCACTAAATTTTGAAACCAAGAAATTATTGAATTTTTCTGTTTTAACAAAAGTAAAAATATCTATGGTCCAACTTAGGAGGTATAAGATCTTATTCTAAATTATTTAGTTTGTAATAACAAGATTAATAACTGCCGAGACATGAGTCAATTTGAGCCCATAAGGATGCTGCTATGTTAAGGACCTGATAGGACATTAAATTAAAATTTCTAAGGAAAATCAGTGTCGGTTGCTATCATTTGGTTTCGCCCGTTAATAATAATTACGTGAGAAAAGAAAATCCTTGTACCCTAAAAGAAATCAGGATTTTAAAGTCGAACTATACCTGTTTTTAGTTTATATATGGAAATTTGCAATAATATTTAACCTATCAGTGACAGTATTAGTTTTTAATTATTCTAGCTTATCAAACAATGCTTATTATATGGAGTTACCATAAGCTAATTATATAAATATTTTTCTAATATAATTCATTTGTTATAGAGTCATAAAAAGAACCCCTTTTAAATTGTAGATTGTCTTGATAAATATACAAATAAGCTTGTAACAACTAAATTCGCGTCAAGAAAATAAATATCGAGACAAGAAAATATTGCAACAATATATTTTATTTATCAAAATATGAGTGTTACAATCTCTATGATTCTTCTGATTCGTCTTTTCAAAGTATAACTTCAAGGGCTTTTGAGCTTGATCTTGAAGTTTGGATTTGGATTTGGATTTGGATTTGGATTTCGATTTGATCTTGACTTGATGAGTTCAAGAGCTTGGAGCTTTATCTTGAACTTGGTCTTGATCTTGAACTTGTACTTGGATTCAAGGGCTTAAAGCTGATCTTGAATCTTCGTCTTGATCTCTAGAACTTGTAGAGAAATATTTGAGTGCTTGCAGCTTTTGTAGAAATCTCTTGCTTTGATCCACGAGCTCTTTCTTGCTTCTTGTTATGGATTCTTGCTTCTGATTTCTTTCTTTTCCAAAGGAGAGATTTGACCCCTTTATATAGATGTGGGGTGGAGTAGCCACCAAGAAACCCTGACGGGCCTTGGCCCGTGGACCGGCTAATCAGATTTAAGCAGTGACTAGGCCGTATTTGATTGGCCATAACATGTCACATGTACACATGGCATATTTTTATTGGTCTTGGAGTTTGACTTGGATTGCCACATCATTTGACGTGTGGTATGATCCAATTGGCTATTGTATTGACTTGGCGCCACGTCACTTGCCACGTGGCACATTTTTGGGCCTCTAGGAAAACTTATATCCATTGGGCCTTAGGCTAATTTGGGCTAGCCTTTCAAGATTGGGCTTTTATTATATTTAAATAATTAGCCACATTATATTAGTCTATAATATTTATTTGGACCAATATGTCTTCAATTTGATATGTAGCCATATTATTTCATGGATTTAAATCCAACAAAATTTACTTGTCTACAAATGCCCCCTACTTCAAGGCTTGTCGGGGTTTAATTTGTTTGCACCCGAAGACTAGGCTTGAAGTAATTTCTTTGGTCATGTGACTATTTCCAGTTAACCAAAGGAAGCTGCTATTTGATAAGAAAATTGTGCAAAAATTAGCTATTTTCCAGTTAACAGCCCCCAAAAGTCGGTACTTTGTCATTATGCCAAAAGTGGCTACCTTCCGGTTAACAGCAAACAAAAGGGATACCAATCAACAAAGTATCATAAAATGGCTACCATTGAATTAGCAGCCTTAAACCCGGCTAGTAATCAAAATACCCACAATTACGTGGGAAAATCAACGCCGCCTGGAGTTCCTTTTCTTTTTCCTTCTCGATATTTTTTTTCCTTTTCCTTTCCATATTTGTCACTTCCTGTGGTTTTTCTATTCTAATTGGGATAGAATACCTTCTTTTCTGGATTTCATAATTGTCACTAATTCATAACAAATTAGGACATCACAACTAAATTAACCCTCTATAAATAGAGGCTTAAAACTCTTGTTTGAGTCATTATTTGAAGACACTTGCAGAGAGTTTTTCTTGGTGGCGTTCCATTATTATTACCCGCTCAAGACATAAAATTGCTTGGCATTCTTCAAGATAATGTTTTAATCTTTCCATACCCTTTTCTTCCTCATATAAGAAAATATTTAGTGCAAATTTGTGCTTTTTTAAAAATATTATCCATAAGTTTTGCACCCTTCTTTGAACAGTATATGTGACTCATGTCAACTAAATTTTTTTTATTAATTCTTTTTTTTTAAACGTAAAGCCTTGATGGACCATCCATGTCCATTCATGTGATATTTTATAGATTTTCATCCTCTTGTATGTTAGCTACTTTTGCTCCATCTTTCTGCATGCTAGCCACTTTCCTTCTCCTTTCTTGCGGAAACATAAAAATCCATGCATATATGTTGATGTATTTTTATAAAATATTCTTGTTTCATGAATTATTCACAACATCTCGGCTAACCACTTGCACGTTTTTTTTAAAGACTCTTGAAGCCATCGTACTCTTTCTTCCCAAGTAATTTCTCTTTTTGTTTGTATTGTCTCTTGTATTTTCCTTTGCTCTATTTTTTTTTTTGTAGCTTCCTTGAGGTAATTTTAAAGGAAAAAAAAAACGTTCCAGTAGCTTTATTCCCTAGCTTTTTAATGAAAGCCACTAGTCAGTGGTAGAGAACATGTAATTAATACTCGGGAATAAACTTGTGCACCCTCAAACATAATTCACTTTTTGACAAGTTTTGTTTAATCCCTCCCCTTTCAATGATACCAACAGCTAATAATGTATTTCTTCTCCACAAGTTAAGTCAATGTGCATATAGCTTTAGGAGATAGAAATTTTGTACCATTGTGATCTTTTGCTGCTGCCCTTTAAACCCTTTTCCTTGCTTGCTTTAAATTATTTTTCTAACCTTTGTCTTGCTTTTTCCCAAATTTTGAAGCAGGGAAGACAAAACATTACTTAACCCCAATTGTCGCCGCTTCCTTGCTGCTAATTCGAACAGTAAGTTATCTATTTCTTTCGTTTTTTTTTTTGCTCGTCCTTTTGTTGTAGGCCAAAAGATGGTTATGAAGAAGCCAAACTTGACAATCCAATGGAAAACTTGGTTGGGAGCGATACTCATGGGAACGTCAAGTTTAAGGTGATTGGGGTGGCAATGCACTCCCACTTTAACGACGACAATCCCATGGAAGACTTATTTGGAGCGATACTCGTGGGAAAGTCAAGTTTAAGGTGATTGGGGTGGTAACGCACTCCCACTTTAACGACGATAATCTCATGGAAGACTTATTTGGAGCGATACTCGTGGGAAAGTCAAGTTTAAGGTGATTGGGGTGGCAACGCACTCCCACTTTAACGACGACAATCCCATGGAAGACTTATTTGGAGCGATGCTCGTGGGAAAGCCAAGTTTAAGGTGATTGGGGTGGCAACGCACTCCCACTTTAACGACGACAATCCCATGGAATACTTATTTGGAGCGATACTCGTGGGAAAGTCAAGTTTAAGGTGATTGGGGTGGCGACGCACCCCCACTTTAACGACGACGATCCCATGGAAGACTTTCATCATTCATCATCCTTATGTTGATTCTTTTCATCCCGAGATTGATCAAAGATTTACTTGTTTTTACAGCTGGGCAAGATGGTGCACTTCAGAGACTACACCTCTCCATCATCCAAACTCAAGTACCTCATAATTGAAACTGAAGACGATGCGGCTCAAACTAGGCTTTTGGTGCATACTCCAATTGGTCAATACGCGAGTGCATGGACATCTTTGAGGAACTCACTTCATATTGCAAACTGGACATTAGAGAATGATCACAATTCAGCTGGATCCGGCAAGTCGTGGAGTCTTCAAGAGCCCAGCCATCGTCATGCAAACATTGCAAGCGCCCTTCCCAGTTTAGGCCGTCGCATCATCTGAGGAGAGACATACTGGGGAGACACAATGATAACTCAGGGTGAATATCAACACATTCCGGGGTATTGGGAATGGACTGAAGACATACTTAGCTGAAACCAACAAGAATTGAAAGCTTCAAAAATTCATGATGCTGTTCGTGCTTCACTTTTCACTTATGATCGAAACTCCAACATCTTGCAGTCATTCCTTGAAGGTTGGTGTCCCAAGACAAATACGCTACTTACCTCTGTTGGTGAAATTTCTATCTCTCTTTGGGATCTACATACCTTGGGAGGTTTGCCTATAGCGGGTTCTATCTACGAAGAAGCGGTGCCCTCAACAATGGAACTTATAGGTGAGGATGAGAAAAAGATGAGATTCATTCCCCGAGCCTGCGAGCACTTGTTCTTAGCTTTTCATTATCTCCAAGAAGGAAAGAATGATATCCCGAGGGTCCCCTTGAGCAAGTGGATCAACTTCTAGTACAAAGGAACCTTGCGATATGGGCCTGCTCCACCGAGGAGGGAGCAAAAAACTGGGTGCTTAAAGTCAACACATAGCCCTACAAGAGTTATACCTGAGGCACCCGAATGGTCAACGGAGAATGAAGCAGTACTTTCCAAGCTAGGAGTGAAGCCTGCAAGAATAGAAGAGACGTATCTGGCAGCCTTCCTGTCGTGTTGGTTATGTACCTTTGTGTTTTCTTCTGAAGATGGTGACTTCATTCGGCCGGGAACTTTCAAGATAGCATCAACCATGGCATGCGGGCGGAGAACTAGCCTTGCAGTTCCAGTATTAGCAAGCATATACAATAACTTGGTTTCACGATTGTCGCGACTTGATCTTATCAAGGTCCGTTTTCCCATTCACTATGTTTACGGTTGGCTAGCTTATCACTTCAAGACCCACTATGCACTTGCTAAAGAACCATCTGTTTCGCTAATGGTGACATATTCTGGAGAGGGCGCTGCCAAGTACTTCAACAAAGAGGATGCTAGAAAATGCATACATCGAGGAGATGTCGTAGCTTGGACTTCAACTATGTTAAAGAGTCCCCAACCTCACAATTATGTGGACGAAAATATTGTAGAAGAATTGGACTCAAGCTATTTCATGAGCATACGGTTTAACTATCTCACTTTGAGGAATGGAGACTCTTTCATCATCGAGCCTTATAGTCCACATCGATTTGGGCGCCAATTTGGGTTTTATCAAAATGTCCCAGGTTTTTTGACAAATGATATCCGTAGCGCCTCTTTAGAGGAAGGGCTTAGATATTTTCGAATTTGTGTGTCACACAAGACTATGTCGCAAGCGACTTTTCCTATTTCTACAGTCAATGTGAAGAAATTTTCTTCGGCTAATTATAAGAATTGGTGGGAGAAAACACAGGCAAAGTTCCTTGATGAAAACTTGCAATATTTGATCGACGGTGTTGGACCTGCCAATACCCCTCTTCCTAAGGACAGACATCAACATCCCACAAATAACCGGTTGCCTGCTTCAAAGGCTAATCCTGCATAGCAAGACAAAGGCAAGAGACCTCAACTTCACCAAAGCGTTAAGAATTCAACACCGTTGGTTGGTCGTGAAAGAGCCCATGCATCGAACAAGCGGTTATCTCCAGATGGGAGTAGGAGCAGCGATAGAGATCGGTGTTGGAAGCGAGTAATGGCACCTTCAGAAAAGCTGGAACAAACCAACCCACATATGGTTGACATTGCAGACAGTGGTAGTTCTTCCTCAAAGACTTTGACAACTCCTATCAAAGAGGTATACATCTTTTTTTTTTTTTTTTTGCACACTTGTACTTGGATGCTTTTACTAACAGTTTTCGTCCTTCATACAGTCAAATGGCGTTGGAGCTATGACAGTACCACAACGAGAGAAGCCACAAATTAGTGATGAGTCCATTGCACGACCAGTCTTAAGGAAATCATCTTCTACTGCCAAGGCAAAGCAAGTGGTGACTTCTCATTCTCGTGATGGCTCTAAAGACAAGTGCGACACTACTCCAAACAAGAAACCAGCAGCTGCAGCGTCTGTATTTGTGGGAAGCAAGCTTGTTCAAAACATCAACCAGAAGTACGTTTCAGAACTTTGGAAAGGACTTCAAAGCAAGCTTTCAAACTTTGATTTGGACTTAGCCTCCTCCCATGAAGAAGATGCAAAAGTGGTTCTTGCAGCGATGGAGGGAAAAGGTGTTGACCTCACCCCAATAAGGGACATGTTGCAGTCTTTCTTTGAGCTCGCCACTTCGTATGATCAGGCTCGATCTGCCTTCTCTGACAAAGTTTTAGAATCCGTAAAACAAGACTTGCTTTCAAAAGCTGGGGAGCGCCTTTCACTCGCCATGGTTGAAGAGGAAGAAAAGGTTGAAGAGGTCGTATCCATCCGCGAATCCATAGGCAAGGTAAAAGAGAAGATTGAAAAGTTGCGTGAGAAGGAGAAGGACTTAGAAGCCCTCCTGGAAGCTGCAGAATATGAAGTTGAAGAAGCCAAATCAAAAGTCTCAATTGCTAAGGAGGAGTATGAGACCTGCCCTGATGTTGCTTCACAGTCTGCTGATGACTTAGCCAACTTGGAGAGGAAGAAAGAGCGCCTGGAGGCTAGCCGTCAAGACTTGCTCAGTTTCAAGTTATCTCTAGATTAGGCTACAATTATTTTGTTTTTTTACTTCTTGCATTGGACTTAGTAGTTGGTATTTTTATTATTAATAAGACTCTTTCACTTTTGCCTTATATTGTGTCCCTCTTCTCTTAATTGTGTTTTCCAATTTCCTCACTGTATTTCAACAGTATAGCGCACTTGTGGTAGGAAATTCATATCTTATTATATGAATGTCCGACTCGTGAAAATTTAGCTTTTCCAGAAACTAGACATCTAGAGTTACAACATATCCGAATTTCAAAGTCGGAAACATGAGAAACGTTCTGGATGACTATTCGAAATCATGTAATAGTTCTGCCCTGCAGACGATTTCAGTTTTGCGCAGTCTTGACAAAACCAGTATATCTTGCCGTACATAACTCCGAATTACAAGCCGTTTAGTTTTTCAGAAACTAGACTTCAAGATCTATAGCATATCTGGAATTTAGAGTTAAAAGCCTTCAGGATCGTTCCAGATATTATTTTGAAGTTAGCTTTGGATTCTGTCTCGCTGACTGGTCTCAGTTCTGCGCGGCTTTACTAAAAAAAAAAATTATATCTTGATGTATTAGCCTTCGAATCGTGAGCCATTTGATTTCCTAGAGACCAGACTTCAAGATATAGAACATATCCAAAATTTGGAGCTAAAAGGCTTTGTGAATATTTTCGGTGAATTTTTTATTTTTTATGCAAAAATACTCCTTCTGATTTTACTACGTGTAGATTTTCAGCACGAAGCGTAATCACTAACGACAACTTCACATCTTGATGCGTAATCATCCACACGAGAAACCCCTTTGATTAATAGGAATAACGTATAAAGGGCTGTTATATACACCGAACATCTTGAGCAGAGTCTCTCTAGGCTTTCATAGAATAACGACTTGAACTTGACCCAGAACTCGAAACACCTTGACAAGTAATCATGTTTTCTTTAGGTTGTAAGCTATACATAACAATGTGAAATTTGACAAGGGATATAACTTTTCTTTATTTTGGGCGACTGGACTTAGAATTTGAGCTCTAAGCTGCCTACGTACCTCGATGAAGAGGATCAAGTCATTACGTAGTTCATAGAAGAATTTTTTTTTGAGTCCTAACTTTTGCCTAGGCCGCCTCTTTCGAGGTTTTCAACCTAGCGGACATTTTTTTTTAGGCCGTGCACAGTTTAGACTCTTGCGGGCCAGGAGTTTTATGCAGTTTATGCTCGTGCATCAAAGGAGCGTAGTGATTTGCAGTTTAAGCTCATGCTTCTAGGAGCGTGTCAACTTGCAGTTTAGGCTCGTGCGTCGAGGAGCGTATAAACTTGCAGTTTAGGCTCGTGCGTCGAGGAGCATTCCAACTTCAAGGATAGTACTTCTTCAAGAATTTCCCGTTAATGGGACCGAGTCTTTTTCCTTCAGCATCACTAAGCTTATATGCACCACTTGAATAGACTTCTTGCACAACATACGGTCCATCCCATTTTGCAGTGAACTTGCCCCCAGATTTATGGGAATTGATGATGGGTCTTCTTACTGCAAGAACTTGATCACCAACCTGGAAAGATCTCGGGCGAACCTTTTTATTGAAAGCACGAGATAGACGAGCTTGATAGCATTCAAGGCTTTGCTGAGCTTCGAGTCTTTTCTCATCGAGAGCTTCCAACTCTTCAAGGCGTAAGCGAGCATTTTCTTCATCAGTGAGCCCTTCTTGGAGAGAAAGTCTCAAGGATGGTATTTGACGCTCCAATGGAAACACAGCTTCAACTCCATAAACAAGCGAGTAAGGAGTTGCATGCGTTGGTGTGCGGTGAGTTGTCCTATACGCCCATAAAGCTTCTTCCATCCTTTCATGCCAATCTCTCTTGGATTTGGAAACAACCTTATTAAGCAAATTGCACAAGGTCTTGTTGAATGCTTCGGCTAGGCCATTGGCGGCAGCATTGTACATGGAAGATTTGCGCTGCTTGAAGCCAAATAGATCATATATTTTATTCATCAGTCTATTATCGAATGGCTTGCCATTATCCGTTATTATATAACGGGGGATACCGAAGCGGTAAATAATATTTACTCGAATGAAGTTTGCAACCTTCTCCTTCTTTACTTCCTTGATAGCGACAGCTTCTGCCCATTTTGAGAAGTAATCAGTTGCAGCTAATATGAACACGTGTCCTTCAGAAGACTTCGGCAATGGTCCAACAATGTCTAGTCCCCAAGCATCAAATGGCCAAGACGCGACCGTTGGGTGCAACACTTCAGGTGGTTGATGTATGAAGTTTGCATGGAGCTGACAAGATTTGCATCTTCGAGCATGGTCCAAGCAATCCTTCACCATTGTTGGCCAGTAGTACCCCATCCTTTTTATATGGAAGTGAAGCTTCGGCCCAGACTGGTGTGATCCACATACCCCAGAGTGTGCTTCTTCCAGAGCTTGAAGTATTTCATCATCTCCTAAACATCGCAAAAGTACTCCCTCAAACGATCTTCTATATAGAGTGTCCTTGTAGTAAAGGAAACAGGGTGCTCTACGACGAATTTCGCTTCTTCTTCTCAGATTTTCTGGCAAGGTTCCATGACTGAGGTAATCAATTATAGGTTTCCGCCAGTCCTCCTTCTCAGCCTCAGAAACAGCAACAAGATGTTGAAGCTCATTTTCACCATCCACGCCTTCATCAAATGGTGGTACTACCCATCTTTGGCAGATAGTAACTTGCGTCTGTTCAGGCAAGGCAAGTGTTGACGCCAAAGCCGCTAAGGCATCGGCTTTCTTATTTTCCTTCCTCGGCACATGCTGGAGAGTTACCTCCCCAAGCCATCCTATTAACTTCTGTGCATAATTGTGATAGGGTTGTAACTCTGGTTTCCTTACCTCATAGCTACCTAGAAGCTGATTGATTACCAATTTAGAATCTCCGTATACTTGCAACTGTAACTGCTTCATGTCAACGGCCATTTCGAGACCAAGTATGAGTGCTTGATACTCTGCGACGTTATTAGAGCAACGTTGCATTAACGTGAAAGAATATGAAAAACCCACTCCTTCGGAAGTTACAAAAACCACACCAGCCCCAGCTCCATCACGACGTGCAGCACCGTCGAAGTACATCTTCCACGATGGTTGAACTTCGACGACCATTGCATCTTCATCAGGTAATTCATCAGTGAGCTCCCAATCATCAGATATCGGATGGTCTGCCAAGAAGTCTGCTAATGCTTGTCCTTTCACCGCTTTTTGAGGGACGTACACAATCTCAAAATTTTGAAACTGGAGGTACCATCTCGCCAAACGATCACTAAGGACTGGTTTTGACATCACAAATTTTATAGGATTTGCTTTGGAAATGAGTCCGACGACGTGAGCTTGAAAGTAGTGCTTCAACTTTTGAATAGAAAAGACTAGCGCCAAACACAACTTTTCAATTGGCAAGTACTTCAACTCATTTGGTGTCATCCTACTTAAGTAGTAAAGGGAATTTTCTTTCCCTTCACTATTCTCTTGAGCCAAAAGCGCCCCAACAGACCTTTCTTGCGCTGCAATTTATAATATCAGCGGCTTTCCAGGTATAGGTGCAGCTAAAACTGGAGGTTTCATCAGGTACGACTTGATGCTCTCGAATGCGTTGCTGCAAGCTTGATCCCATTCGAAAGGGACACCTTTCTTCATAAGACGGCTGAATGGTTGACATCTTCCGGCCAGATTTGAAATGAATCTCCTAAGATACGCCAACTTTCCTTGTAGACTCTTTAGTTCATGAATATTTATAGGCTCACGCATCTTCAAAATCGCATCGACTTTAGCTTGATCAATTTCAATCCCTCGGTGTCGAACAATGAAACCAAGGAATTTACCAGAAGTAACTCCGAATGCGCACTTTAAAGGATTCATCTGAAGTTGGTATCTTCGTAGCAATTCAAACACCGTTCTCAGGTCCTGTAGGTGATCCTTCTTGTTTCTTGATTTCACCACCAAGTCATCAACATAGCACTCGACACTTTTGTGAAGCATGTTGTCAAAGATATTTTGCATCGCTCTTTGATAGGTAGCTCCAGCATTCTTCAGGTCAAATGGCATCACCTTGTAGCAGTAAATTCCCTTAGGAGTTCGAAACGCTGTGAGTTCTTCATCCTTAGGAGACATGCGAATCTGGTTATAGCCAGATGAGCCATCCATAAAAGACATTGCCTCATATCCAGTACTGGCGTCAATCATGAGTTCTGGGATGGGGAGTGGAAATTCATCCTTAGGACATGCATTGTTGAGATCTCTAAAATCAACACAAACTCGAATTTGGCCATTTTTCTTCCATACAGGGACTATACTTGAAATCCAAGTAGGATACTTGACTTCCCGAATAAAACCAGCCTCAATAAGCTTGTTGACTTCATTCTCGATCAAGGGTACCAGCTCTGACCTGAAGCGGCGTTGGCTTTGCTTAACAGGACGAGCACCATTTCTAACCGCCAGATGATGAACCGCTACTTTGGGGTCTAAACCAGGCATCTCTTTGTAGCTCCAAGCAAAGACATCTCTATACTCTTTCAGCAGCTCTACATAAGCACTTTCTTCATCCTTCATCAGCAAAGCACTTATATATGTGGGTCTTGGTTCTTCATCTGTGCCGAGGTTGATTTCTTTCAATGCGTCAACTGTCGCCTTCACTCCTTCTTCAAGCTCAGGTGGAGCATCTTTAGCATCTTCATCTTCCTGCATATCTCCGTCATTGAAAGATATGTGGTGACACCAAGAAATATCCTCCGACTCATTCTTGACATTATTTGGATATGAAGCATTCTGCTCTTCTTCTACAACGACGTAATATGAAGATCCTACACTTTCTTCATCTTCCTCACGCTCCCTTGTGTGGACTATAGTGTGAGTCTTTGCCTTTAACACTTCTCCACATGAAACTACTAGTTTTGCTTGACGCTTCATCCTTGAAGGGATCAGACTTTGGAAATCTCTCGAAAGTTTTGGGTCGTTAGGAGAAATGGTTATCTTCGCCTTTACATCACCCTTTTGGAGCTTGTTCCTCTTCTTCGACGGTCCCAATCTATCAAAGACAGAATTTCTTGCAGTTGGTTCTCCGAGCCGATCAAAGACAGACTTTCTTTTATTCGAAGGAACAGACTCATCCTCAGCACCGACATAATTGATGCTTGCCCTCCTTATAGAGATGCGAACTGGTGGAGGTTTTTCGAAACCCAAGCCTTCACGTGATTTCTTCATTGATCCTTCTGGTAGGAGCTTCCCTAACTTAGATGGTTCGTTGGGATCGTACCCAGCCTTTGCAAATAGTTTATAAGCATTTGGATCAAAACCCTCGTTTGTGCGCTTTGTGGGGAGTGCACTATTCTCCGGCAGATTTCGGGCCACAAACTTTCCAAGAAAATTTGAGGATAACTTTAAAGCATCAAGCTGCTTGATAGGAAGGGTTAATCCATTCAGCACGTTACTTTGCAGGTCAGATGATTGGTCTTTCTTCTCCTTCAGTTTTGGGACGTAGCGGAGCATAGGTCCCGTCTTCTTGCCTGAAGGTGAAAAGTATTCCTTATGTGGTTTCCTTTGAATAGAGTGGCTTCTATCTTCATCCTCTACAACTTTTGCTTTCCCAGCTGCAGTCTCAGCCTTCTTTATTGCAATCTGAGGATCCAATGTCTTGGCGATGTTATCAATCCTGACTTCATTCACGATATTCTTCAAGTAAAATTTAGCGTCAGCACAGTACGCTTCAGATTCAGTGAATGGCTTGTCATCAGCAATGATTTTCTTCTCAATACCATCTTCGTGATACTTAAGGCATTGGTGATAAGTGGATGGGACGACTTTATTCTCATGTATCCACGGCCTTCCCAGTAAGATGTTATAGGAAGTTTTTGCATCGATCACATGCAACCATGCGCTTGAAGTCATTTCTCCAATAGTGAGGTCTATTTTTGTAGCACCTATGGCCCTTTGCCCCCCTTGGTTGAATCCATGAATCATCAAACGGCTTTCAATCAAATCCTCTCTTGAGATGCCAAGTTCGTTCATTGTGTGAATAGGCAGAATGTTGATTCCGGATCCTCCGTCAATCAAGATTTTATTCACTCTTTGTTCATTCACATATCCAACCATGAACATTGGACGATTGTGAGGAACTTCCCCAAGTAGGATATCATCACTCGTGAATTTGATCTTTGCTTCACAAGTATTTGCTTCTCCGGCTGTAGATTCGGTGAGTTTTTTCTGACTTCGTAGGTGAAGATGGCTCTGGACTTTCATTGTTCTCCTCTACTTTATCAGCATTACAACATGAGGCCTTCGTATCATCTTTAGGGATCTTCATGCGGAACCAACTTGGTAGAAACTCCTCTAGGGTCACTGGCTGACGCGACTTTTGGTGATGGTAAACCTCCACCTTTGCCTTTTGTGGACGTTTGATTGCTTTCTGTTTCCTTGGCTTCCTTACCATCTTCTTCCTTATTGGCTTCTTAGCTGGTTCGTCTCGTGGGCTTGCTTTACGACGCCTCCTTCGAGTCACCAATGTCCAACCATCATCATCTGCCTCGAGCGATGCTTTCTTCATACTTTGCTCACACGGCTTTGGGGCAGAAAATGATCCTTTTGCTGGAACGGGTTCGAAGTCGCCAAACTTGATCATGACATCTTGCCCTTCAAATACTTCAGTGAAGTTGCAGATCACAATAGGGTCTTGTGAGCCAAAGGTGATGGAAACTTGGTTTGCATTTTCCTTTTCATCTTCGAGTATAATCTCCCCTTTGTCGGCCAACTCCATGACTTTGTCCTTAAAGACAAAACATTTTTCAAGAATGAGTCGAGTTAAGAGCACGAACATGTCACATGTACTTCTAATCAAGCGATTGTGGGTTCGAGAGCACGAACCCACAATCGCTTGCCCTTGAAGTATATATTCTTGCATACCTTGAATGCACATCTCAATTTCTGAAGCTTCACTGAGTCTATCTTTGCAGTTGAGACTTGCATTCCTCCATCGATTGATAAAGTCAATGACTGGTTCTTCCTTTCGTTGTTGCGTGTTTGTAAGCTCTATCATGCTTACGGTACGCCTCGTACTGTAAAACGATTGAGAAACTCATGTTCCAGCTGCTCCCAGCTATTAATTGAACCAGATTCAAGGTCTGTATACCAATCGAAAGCATTCCCTTTGAGGGAACGGACAAACTTCTTGACGAGATAATCGCCGTAGGTTCCAGCATTGTTGCATGTCTCAACGAAGTGCGCCACATGCTGCTTTGGGTTTCCTTTGCCATCGAACTGCTGAAATTTTGGGGGTTGATAACCGATGGGCATCTTCAAGCTATCAATTCTTGCGGTGTATGGCTTTTCATATGCAAGAGAAGACTTGGAAGAAACCTCGTACTTATCCTTGATTGTTCCCATAATGAACTCCTTCAGTTGGTCAATTTGAATCACCCCATCAGCAGAAACTTGGATTTCCTTAGCAGGTGTTACTTGCTTAGCTGGAGTATTAATAACCTCTTGAACTTCTGGACGTTTTCCTGGTGCATGGCTAGATTCTCCCTCCATTATGCTTTCCATCTTGTTGATGCGAGCGTCTTGATCCTTGACATAGTTTGATAAGCTATCAATCGCCTTTGTCAAGTTCGCAAGTTGTTTCTCCATTGTTAAAGTATTAGTTGCCATGGCATGCACTGCTGTTGGAGATGATGGAGAATAACATGGATTCTCCCATAGATTGATCTTTGACTGGAATGACTCGCGCGGCGTTGTTGGAGAGGACCCAAGGCTTGAAACTTCATCATCTTTCTTCACTGCTGGACTTCTGGATCTGCAGAGCCTAAGTCGAGCCAAAGTGTTTTCAACAATCTCAGTGATATTTTCTCCTTTTTCCAATGGCTCAGTAGATGATCCTGCTCCTTTGGAAGATGAAGAACCGAAAGTTGGAGTTGATGCGGGCGGCACCTGAAGTGCTTGTTGTCCCATCAAGTTTGCTTTATTTCTTGTAACTGGTCCAAAGCTTCCCTTAGTAGCATTCATGCAGCTTTGAACCTCAGAAGAGAACTTGGAATTGGCATCAAGGTCATGAGGCCAGATAGATTTTGCAGCGACAGATTTTGAGTTGGTGTTCTTGGAAGCCATCTCAATGTTGCTGAACTTCGTGAGTTGAAAAGTTGAGATTAGAGGTAGAGATTGTCCCACTGGGCGTGCCAAAAAAGAAAAAAAAAATATTGAAAAGGAAAAAGAAAAGGAACTCCAGGCGGCGTTGATTTTCCCACGTAATTATGGGAATTTTGATTACTAGCCGGGTGTAAGGCTGCTAATTGAATGGTAGCCATTTTATGATACTTTGTTGATTGGTATCCCTTTTGTTTGCTGTTAACCGGAAGGTAGCCACTTTTGGCATAATGACAAAGTAGCGACTTTTGGGGGCTGTTAACTGGAAAATAGCTAATTTTTGCACAATTTTCTTATCAAATAGCAGCTTCCTTTGGTTAACTGGAAATAGTCACATGACCAAAGAAATTACTTCAAGCCTAGTCTTCGGGTGCAAACAAATTAAATCTCGACAAGCCTTGAAGTAGGGGGCATTGTAGACAAGTAAATTTTGTTGGATTTAAATCCATGAAATAATATGGCTACATATCAAATTGAAGACATATTGGTCCAAATAAATATTATGGACTAATATAATGTGGCTAATTATTTAAATATAATGAAAGCCCAATCTTGAAAGGCTAGCCCCAAATTAGCCTAAGGCCCAATGGATATAAGTTTTCCTAGAGGCCCAAAAATGTGCCACGTGGCAAGTGATGTGGCGCCAAGTCAATACAATAGCCAATTGGATCATGCCACACGTCAAATGATGTGGCAATCCAAGTCAAACTCCAAGACCAATAAAAATATGCCATGTGTACATGTGACATGTTATGGCCAATCATCTGACCTGCAAAGTGACGTGCTGAATGGATTAACCCTTCCTATCAAGCGGCTTGATGCTTTAAAGTTATCCTCAAATTCGCTTGGAAAGTTTGTGGCCCGAAATCTTCCGGAGAATAGTGCACTCCCCACAAAGCGCACAAACGAGGGTTTTGATCCAAATGCTTATAAACTATTTGCAAAGGCTGGGTACGATCCCAACGAACCATCTAAGTTAGGGAAGCTCCTACCAGAAGGATCAATGAAGAAATCACGTGAAGGCTTGGGTTTCGAAAAACCTCCACCAGTTCGCATCTCTATAAGGAGAGCAAGCATCAATTATGTCGGTGCTGAGGATGAGTCCGTTCCTTCGAATAAAAGAAAGTCTGTCTTTGATCGGCTCGGAGAACCAACTGCAAGATCTTCTGTCTTTGATAGATTGGGACCGTCGAAGAAGAGGAACAAGCTCCAAAAGGGTGATGTAAAGGCGAAGATAACCATTTCTCCTAACGACCCAAAACTTTCGAGAGATTTCCAAAGTCTGATCCCTTCAAGGATGAAGCGTCAAGCAAAACTAGTAGTTTCATGTGGAGAAGTGTTAAAGGCAAAGACTCACACTATAGTCCACACAAGGGAGCGTGAGGAAGATGAAGAAAGTGTAGGATCTTCATATTACGTCGTTGTAGAAGAAGAGCAGAATGCTTCATATCCAAATAATGTCAAGAATGAGTCGGAGGATATTTCTTGGTGTCACCACATATCTTTCAATGACGGAGATATGCAGGAAGATGAAGATGCTAAAGATGCTCCACCTGAGCTTGAAGAAGGAGTGAAGGCGACAGTTGACGCATTGAAAGAAATCAACCTCGGCACAGATGAAGAACCAAGACCCACATATATAAGTGCTTTGTTGATGAAGGATGAAGAAAGTGCTTATGTAGAGCTGCTGAAAGAGTATAGAGATGTCTTTGCTTGGAGCTACAAAGAGATGCCTGGTTTAGACCCCAAAGTAGCGGTTCATCATCTGGCGGTTAGAAATGGTGCTCGTCCTGTTAAGCAAAGCCAACGCCGCTTTAGGTCAGAGCTGGTACCCTTGATCGAGAATGAAGTCAACAAGCTTATTGAGGCTGGTTTTATTCGGGAAGTCAAGTATCCTACTTGGATTTCAAGTATAGTCCCTGTAAGGAAGAAAAATGGCCAAATTCGAGTTTGTGTTGATTTTAGAGATCTCAACAATGCATGTCCTAAGGATGAATTTCCACTCCCCATCCCAGAACTCATGATTGACGCCAGTACTGGATATGAGGCAATGTCTTTTATGGATGGCTCATCTGGCTATAACCAGATTCGCATGTCTCCTAAGGATGAAGAACTCACAGCGTTTCGAACTCCTAAGGGAATTTACTGCTACAAGGTGATGCCATTTGACCTGAAGAATGCTGGAGCTACCTATCAAAGAGCGATGCAAAATATCTTTGACAACATGCTTCACAAAAGTGTCGAGTGCTATGTTGATGACTTGGTGGTGAAATCAAGAAACAAGAAGGATCACCTACAGGACCTGAGAACGGTGTTTGAATTGCTACGAAGATACCAACTTCAGATGAATCCTTTAAAGTGCGCATTCGGAGTTACTTCTGGTAAATTCCTTGGTTTCATTGTTCGACACCGAGGGATTGAAATTGATCAAGATAAAGTCGATGCGATTTTGAAGATGCCTGAGCCTATAAATATTCATGAACTAAAGAGTCTACAAGGAAAGTTGGCGTATCTTAGGAGATTCATTTCAAATCTGGCCGGAAGATGTCAACCATTCAGCCGTCTTATGAAGAAAGGTGTCCCTTTCGAATGGGATCAAGCTTGCAGCAACGCATTCGAGAGCATCAAGTCGTACCTGATGAAACCTCCAGTTTTAGCTGCACCTATACCTGGAAAGCCGCTGATATTATATATTGCAGCGCAAGAAAGGTCTGTTGGGGCGCTTTTGGCTCAAGAGAATAGTGAAGGGAAAGAAAATTCCCTTTACTACTTAAGTAGGATGATGACACCAAATAAGTTGAAGTACTTGCCAATTGAAAAGTTGTGTTTGGCGCTAGTCTTCTCTATTCAAAAGTTGAAGCTCTACTTTCAAGCTCACGTCGTCCGACTCATTTCCAAAGCAAATCCTATAAAATTTGTGATGTCAAAACCAGTCCTTAGTGATCGTTTGGCGAGATGGTACCTCCAGTTTCAACAATTTGAGATTGTGTACGTCCCTCAAAAAGCGGTGAAAGGACAAGCATTAGCAGACTTCTTGGCAGACCATCCGATACCTGATGATTGGGAGCTCACTGATGAATTACCTGATGAAGATGCAATGGTCGTCGAAGTTCAACCATCGTGGAAGATGTACTTCGACGGTGCTGCACGAGTCCCACTGGGCGTGCCAGAATTTGTAACAACTAAATTCGCGTCAAGAAAATAAATATCGAGACAAGAAAATATTGCAACAATATATTTTATTTATCAAAATATGAGTGTTACAATCTCTATGATTCCTCTGATTCGTCTTTTCAAAGTATAACTTCAAGGGCTTTTGAGCTTGATCTTGAAGTTTGGATTTGGATTTGGATTTGGATTTGGATTTCGATTTGATCTTGACTTGATGAGTTCAAGAGCTTGGAGCTTTATCTTGAACTTGGTCTTGATCTTGAACTTGTACTTGGATTCAAGGGCTTAAAGCTGATCTTGAATCTTCGTCTTGATCTCTAGAACTTGTAGAGAAATATTTGAGTGCTTGCAGCTTTTGTACAAATCTCTTGCTTTGATCCACGAGCTCTTTCTTGCTTCTTGTTATGGATTCTTGCTTCTGATTTCTTTCTTTTCCAAATGAGAGATTTGACCCCTTTATATAGATGTGGGGTGGAGTAGCCACCAAGAAACCCTGACGGGCCTTGGCCTGTGGACCGGCCAATCAGATTTAAGCAGTGACTAGACCGTATTTGATTGGCCATAACATGTCACATGTACACATGGCATATTTTTATTGGTCTTGGAGTCTGACTTGGATTGCCACATCATTTGACGTGTGGCATGATCCAATTGGCTATTGTATTGACTTGGCGCCACGTCACTTGCCATGTGGCACATTTTTGGGCCTCTAGGAAAACTTATATCCATTGGGCCTTAGGCTAATTTGGGCTAGCCTTTCAAGATTGGGCTTTTATTATATTTAAATAATTAGCCACATTATATTAGTCCATAATATTTATTTGGACCAATATGTCTTCAATTTGATATGTAGCCATATTATTTCATGGATTTAAATCCAACAAAATTTATTTGTCTACAAAGCTCACAAAATTAATCGATATTTATGTTAGTGAAGGATAAATAATAAATGATATATTTGAGGTGCACGAGTATGAACGTAAAAAGCACCCTTTTTGTTTTCTAGGGGGTGGGACAGGGCACATCTAAAGGGGTGTGTGTGCCCCCTGGAAGGGGGGGGGGGTTCTTTTAATTTAATGCATACCCCATATTCCATAGTTTTGGCTTGGCGGGTACACAATCCAAACAGAAGAACTAAAGAAAAAGAAAACGGTTATACAAAAATATAGAGTGAATGTTTGTGTAATGTAAGAAAGAAGGAACAAGAGAAAAGCAAAAGTGTTTGAAACAAAAACACACAAACTTCACTTCACTTACCTGACTACTGTACGAATTGTTGTCTAGTGAGAGAAAAAACACACACTCACTCACTCACTCTAGTACTTCTTTTAAAATCTTACATACACTTGATCTACTTCTTTCATGGCAGGAAATGAGTCACACTCCGTTGGACCGGAAACCGGTTTAGAAGGTCAGTTCCTTACACTAAAATATATGAATATTTTTGTTAGGGTTTTTGATGACTAAAATAGTTATTTTTCTTTTGGCTAATTGTAGAATCAATGATGAGGTTAGGCTTGTGGGACAAGCAAGTGTACCCGGAAAGGTCCGGGGCACCCGTCTGCTCTTTCTATATTCGTACTGGGTCTTGTGGGTATGGTGCTAAATGTCGTTATACTCATCCTCCTGATCGCACCTCTGTAAGTGTCGTCGTTCCTTTTTATACTCTATCCAATAAGAATGAGACCTTTTATATATTTAAAATCAATTTAGTTTTAGACCCCACACTTTTCGTTTAATGGAATTATTTATAGTTAGACAATGTCTATGGTTGCAGTTTATTGTATGTTACATTGATGACGTTAAAAATGACAAAGTTAGTAACTTAGAAATTTAACTTTTGCATTTTACTAGTCCTGGTTGAGTGAAAAGGAGTATGTGAATGAAATGATCCCTAATGGAGGAGAGGAGATATAGAGGAATTATATCAAATGAACACATAAACCAAATCAAACCAAACCGACAATACCAAGCACTACTAAAAAAACCGTCATTTTCGACCGCCGTATCGGTCGAAATTCGGTCGACCTATCGACCATATTTCGACCGATTGCGGTGGTCGATAAAATTCAGGTAGAAATTCAAGTATCGACCGAAATTCGGTCGAAGGTCGACCGAGATTCGACCGAATTTCGGTCGATAGGCCTTCGACCGAATTTCGGTCGGAGTGTATTTCGACCGAAATTCGGTCGAAGGTCTGGTAATTTTTTTTGACCAACTTTCGACCGAAAGTCGGTCGAAAACCTGTAAAAACCTGCAACATAAAAGCTGAAATTAGGCCTATACCACCTGTAAACACGCAGAAAAACCAGTCACAAAACATTCATAAACGCTATTTAAACAAGGCTAACAAAGCCAAACAATAGTTCGTTCAAGTTCTACAATATTCAAACAAACTAAACAAATAGTTTAAAGTTCAACTTTCACTACTAATGGCTAGAAGCCGAACTAGACCCGGCATCAGACTGAGAAGGTGAATGGTGGCTATGTCTGCTCTTGCTCTTTCCCTTTCCCGAGCTATCACGCCTTCCTTTACCTTTTCTTTGGTTCCTGAGGATCTGTTGCATCATTTCATGCATTTCTCTTTGATGCGCCTCCTGTGATGCGCGCATCATTTCATGCACTTCTCTCTGATGCGCCTCTTGTGCTAAGCGCATAGCTTCATTTTGCTTTCTCAGTTCTTCGATCTCCGCTTGCATCTGTGTCATTTCTGGAGCGGGAGCAGAGCTTGCTGGAGCACTTGAACACGAGCCCAAATAGTTCGATTTATGCTTGGCAGATGAATACAGTGTTCCAATGCCATAAGCTGAACCCTTCTTCACCCCTCCGACCGCTTCCAACCATAAGTTGGTTTCTTGCTCGAGCGTTAGCGGTGCTGGGGTACTGCTTCCGCATTCAGATTGCTGAGTCGTAGTCCAGTCCTTAAGGGCCTTTGTAGCTTTTTCCTGAAAAACATAAATATATCAACGGTACAACAATGAAGTTTTAAACTTGAAGGATTGGCGCGACTTTAGTTTAAATTTAAGTACTTACCCAGGCCTCTTGTGCTCAGGGCTCGACCCATGTTTCTCCGCCCTTTTTATCTTTCTTGATATGGCGGATCTTGTGCATTTCAGAGAGCGGAATAGTCCGATTTTGTTGCTTTTCCTACAAATTAAAGAAGAGAACAAGTTAGATAGAAAATTTACTATTATAGTAATTCTTATAAATTAAATTACTTTACCAAGCGCATCTTCTGCGTCGCAGCGCTAACTGCGCCGCCGGTATGAAGCGATCCACCCTTAGTAGATGCCCGAGCTTTCTTCCCTTGCTCGCTCTTCCTCTGAAATTCGGGAGTACCCCAATACTGCAGCAGCTCTCTCCATTGATGATCATAGAGGAAGCCGGGCATTTTCCCATTTTTGCGCGCATTGTACATTGCGTTCTTGTACACATCCGCGCATTTCTTAGGGAAGTTACAACGGACTTTATAGTCCAGAGCCGGATGCCACTTACACTGAACCTGCAATATTCATCAAAATATTTTATTTAAACATAATCATTAAGAAAACCTGCAATTAGTGAAAAATCTTATGCATATTTATCACCTCAAAACCTTGCATTATCTGTTGCTTTACATGAGGGGGCACAGCGCCCCAGGATGGCCATGATTCCTTCCATTGAGATTTCATGCATTTCGTCAGCACAGGAGTAGCATCAGTGTTGGGGCAAAAGCTACGTAAAAAAACAGACGGGTTAATAGAAATACTAATATTTAAAAGCTTACTGCTAAATAGATAAGAACTTCATAAATACTATACTTACCCCTTATCCCCCTCGGTATAAATAATCAAACGCCCGTCTTCCCAAGTGCCGGGCTCACCGATGTAATATGGCGATCTGGGATCATAGTATGGAATCTCCTGCTGTACCGAAGGGCAGGTAGGGCTAGATGGGTCGGAAGGCGGCTGAGTCGACCCAGACGGACTAGTGGACTGTGTGGGATCGCCTAGTCCGGGAACGCCCTGGGATGGACCGTCCTGGCTCTCAGTCATGTCATAACTACTGAAGTGATGCCTCCAACCAGTATGGCTCGGAGGCATGCCAGGTGGTCTGAAAAAATCCGGACTGTATCCGGCAGGTGCTCCTGTAGGAAGCGAATGCGGCACCTGGGACATGCCGGGCGGCCTGAAAAAATCTGGACTGTTTGCTGCTGGTGCTCCTGTAGGAAGGTGATGCGGCACCTGAGAGGTAGGAGTCTCCTGTGCCGGCTCACCTGAAGGCTCACATGCCTTTCCTTTCCCCTTCCTTCTTGAAAACACTAGAGGGGGAGGACTGTCCTGTGCCGGCTCACGTGAAGGCTCAGCTGCCTTTTTAGTCCCCTTCTTTCCTGAAAAAATATTCTTCATTCCTGTTGACACATTCATTGCACAAAAATTAGACGGGTTAAATAGATTAAATAAACACATTCATTGCAAAAAAAATAGGCGGGTTAAATAGATTAAATAAACACATTCATTGCAAAAAAAATAGGCGGGTTAAATAGATTAAATACACACATTCATTGAAAAAAATAGGCGGGTTAAATAGATTAAATACACACATTCATTGAAAACAAATAGGCGGGTAACATAGATTAAATACACACATTATCTTCTTAGTAAACAAAAATCTTGACCCAATCATTGTAAACAAAAATAGTGAATACAAATATCTTCTTATGTTTATAATTAAAAAATTACATTAAACTAGTAAATTACTTGTTTGATGAAATGCCCCAAAGAAACAATATTATCTAATAACACCCTATTAATTAATATTATCCAAGCAATTCAAACAAACAAAAGCTTATTCGTTTTAGGCATAACATGTTCATCTTCTCAACAATACCAAGGCAAGAACACATTGCAAACAAAACTACCAAACAATACCAATTCAACTACAACAATTCCAAACAACACAAACCTAACTTTGTAATAGCTAACAACACCAAACAAGTTGTTCAACATCAACTATACTACAATAAGCTTTGCTAACTAATAAGTAACTAAATATGCAACATTAAATATGCAAAGTTACAAAATAATTAAAAAGTTAATTAAATTCGGAATAAATAATAAAAAAAAAAGTACCTAAACGTTGATTTATGCTCCTATAGCACGTACAATTGAATCCCCACTGCTTATATGCTTCAAAACTACAAAAAAATTGAGTTAAAAAGTTAGGGTTCAAGTTTTACAAAGTAATTAAAGTAACCCTAAAATTAAAAATTTACCTTGAATTTGTTGTTATGGGTAGTGATTAGGAGGGTAGATTGTGTTTAAGTGTTGATTTTGGGGGTGGGTTTGGGTAGATTTCGGGTTTTTTGAGGTTTGGGGGTGTTTAGAGAGAGAGAAATGGTTGGGGAAGAAGAAGAAAATGGAGGAGGAGGGCTCACTGCCCTAGTTATCATCGCGTGGGTCGACCGCCACGTCGACCGAAATTCGGTCGATAGTTTTTCCTGAAATTTTTTTGTTCGACCGACGTATTTCGACCGATTTTCGGTCGAACATTTTCGTGAAGTGAACTGTTCGACCGAAAATCGGTCGAAATACGTGTTCGACCGATTTTCGATCGAAATAGCGTAGTCGAAAATTCCGGTTTTTTTAGTAGTGAAGTGATATCCCACCAAGGTGGGGTCTCGGAAGGGTGAGATGTACGTAGACTTTACCCCCCACACCATAGTAGATATTAAATGAACAAAGTATTTATATTGTTGATTCAGACTAGTTTGGAACCGAAACCTAGCTAAGAGTTGGCTCTATCGACGAACTTGAGTGTGTGAAGAATTATTACAAAGATAGTGTGTTTTTTTTAAATAAAGTAAATTTTTTTATTGATGATAGGAGAAATCTTCTGTACAAGCTATATACCAAAAAAAGTATAGAGGACCTACACCACAATATAGTTATCCCAATTATATATTAAATATTTTATGCTTTTTCTTTGTATTTTGATTGTATAGTCCCTAACAAGATGAAGTAGAAATGGTATAATATTATTACAGTAGATTTTTTCATCTTTGGAACAGCAAGCATGAGTTCCCCTAACCCTTGGGAGTGGCTTGGATTTCAGGTTGGTGCGCTGCAGTTAGGAGGAAGTGCACACCCAGAACGGATAGGCGAGCCTACATGCCAGGTAACTTAGTTTTCTCAGCCCGAGATACTTCGTGTTTGATCATGCTATTTGATCAAGTGTATGAGTATCATATCTCTGTTTTTTCTACTTCTGTCCATGAGTATTAATTTCATGTGTGACTGCTGATGTGTGGATAATTCTGTTTGCAGTACTATCTAAGAACAGGGACCTGTAAATTTGGTGCATCATGCAAGTTCCACCACCCAAGAAATGGTGGATCCTTGAGCAATATTCAATTAAATATTTATGGATATCCATTACGCCCGGTAATTGATCTATTGCTTTGTATGTTTGCACTTGCGCACACTGCTGATTTGTTTAACTAAGAGCTGTCATATTTCATCAATCATAACAGGCGACAAGAGAATGCTCCTACTATTCGAAAACGGGGCAGTGCAAATTTGGTTTAACATGTAAATTCAATCACCCTTACCTGGCTGGGTTATCAACGCCAGCACCTGCACGTCCATTTTATCCAACAGTGCAGTCTCTTCCTGCTCCTCCTGAAGAATTTAACAGTGCATCAACTAGCTTTAGAGTAGAAAAACCTCCACACTTACCTGGCTCATATGTGCCTGGTGCTTATGGTCCATTTCTGCTTCACCCGGGAGTGGTTACCATTCAGAACTGGAGCACTTACTCGGTAAAGATTAGTCTCTCAATCATAATGTATTATGATGTAAATATTGTTCCCATTGGTGATTAGTTTGATATTTGCAGGGACCAGTAAGTCCTGCAGTATCTCCTGGTGCTCAACCCGCTGCTGGGGTGACATCTATCTATGGGATATCACAACTAGCATCTTCTCCAGCTGCCTTTGCGGCACCTTACTCCCCATTACACTCTGCTACTGGCCCTTCAAGCAGTACTCATAAGGAAAAAAGTTTTCCAGAAAGACCAGGCCAACCAGTATGTCAATATTACACGAAAACTGGGGATTGTAAATTTGGATCATCCTGTAGGTATCACCATCCTCCTGACTGGATTGCATCACAGGCAAATTGTACTTTCAGCTCCTTGGGCCTTCCTTTGCGTCCGGTATGACTAACTTCCGTTGCCTCTGTTTAACTTGACATCACGGATTTAGAATCCAATCTGGATAATGTACACTCTTTTGCTAAATTCATGTACTTCTTGTGATTGGGCATGGTTGATTATCTAGTACTGCATGAGATTGAGATCATTCCAGGCCTTACTATGGTGTTGTACATGTTGTGATTAGGAAGTTTTTGTATGCTTGACGTCTTTGTCTGTGATGCTGTAAGGAAATAGTTTTGAGTTTATTGACCTAAAGTCAAGTTCTTACTTGGAACTTGTAATCGAACTGATTGTTGTATTCATATTGGAGTCAGAATTACAATACATATATACAACTAACAAGGGCTCTATGAAAGGTAAGTGAATATCCTAAGTATCTCTCCTATAATTAAGTTCTCTATACAAGGTAGTTATAGATATACATAATATTCTTTTACACTCCCCCTCAAGCTGGAGCATAGATATTGATCATGCCCAGCTTGTGACATAGATAGTCGACTCGAGCTCCGTTCAATGCCTTTGTGAGCAAATCAGCTGGCTGCTCTCCTGTCCTCACATAGCTAGTGGAAATCAAGTTATCCTCAATCTTTTCGCGAATAAAGTGACAATCCACCTCGATGTGCTTAGTTCTCTCATGATATACTGGATTAGAGGCAATATGAAGGGCGGCCTGATTATCACACCAGAGTTTCGCTGGTATAGGGTGCTTCATCCCAATTTCGGTCAAAAAGTGATGTATCCACATAATCTCACATGTGGATTGTGCCATAGCTCTGTACTCTGACTCTGCACTGGAGCGCAATACAACATTTTGCTTCTTACTCCTCCATGAAACCAGATTCCCACCCACAAAAACACAATAGCCAGTAATAGATCTCCTATCAATTCTTGATCCAGCCCAATCTGCATCTGCAAAACACTCAATGCGAGAGTGCCCATGACTGCTATATAGTATACCGAGTCCAGGAGCTCCCTTTAGGTAACACAGAATTTGTTCCAAAGCCGCCCAATGCTTGACTGTAGGTGCTGACATGAACTGACTGACTGTACTCACTGCCAAAGCAATATCCGGACGAGTCACAGTAAGATAGTTTAGTTTCCCAACTAACCTCATGTATCTCCCCGGGTCATCAAAAGGATCACCATCATCTTTCATGAGATGCACATTAGGAACCATCGGGGTACTACATGGCTTGGCTGCCAACTTTCCAGTTTCTGCAAGCAGATCAAGAATATACTTTCTTTGAGACAAAAAGATTCCCTTTTTGCATCTATTTACCTACTATACCCAGAAAGTATTTCAACTGACCCAAGTCCTTCGTACGGAACCTAGCATGCATAAAGGACTTGAGGGAAGAGATTCCTGCAAAATCATTTCCAGTAATGACTATATCATCGACATACACAACAAGAAGAATAATGCCACTTGTTGATCTTCTGTAAAAGACGGAGTGATCACAGTGACTTCTTTTCAGCCCAAACTCTCGAACTACCTTACTAAACTTGCCAAACCAAGCACGAGGACTCTGCTTCAAGCCGTACAAAGACTTCTTCAGATGACAGACTTTCCCATACTCCCCCTGAGCAACAAAACCAGGTGGTTGCTCCATATATACCTCTTCATATAGGTCACCATGGAGAAATGCATTCTTAATATCCAGCTGATGTAAGGGCCAATTTTCAGAAGCAGCAAGAGAAATAAACAAGCGGACGGAAGTCAGTTTGGCAACCGGGGAGAAGGCGTCTGAATAGTCCACTCCATAGGTCTGAGCGTACCCTTTAGCCACAAGTCTGGCCTTCAGTCGTGCGACAGAACCATCAGGATTGACTTTGACAGTAAAGACCCACTTGCACCCTACTGCTTTCTTGCCTCTTGGCAAATCCACCAAGTTCCAAGTCTGACTTTCCTCTAAAGCATGTATTTCCTCAAGCATAGCACCAGACCATCCCAGGATGAGCAAGAGCTTCCTTCACTGTTTTGGGGGCAGTTATGGAGTCTAGAGAAGCAACTAAAGACCTAGATGTAGGAGATAACTGGGCATATGAAACAAAGTTAGCAATAGAGTATGTGGATTTACAAGTGCGTGTACCTTTGCGAAGAGCGATGGGAATATCAAGGTCCTCTGAAGGCTCAGGTGAGGCAGGATCTGATGACGAAGGAACTGGTGCAGGACATGTATCATTGGTCTTATGCTTTCTTGAGTACACGTGAACAATTGGTGGTCTTACTGGTGCAGATGAAGATGGGGCCGAAGGCACAATATCTGGAACAGAAATAGAAGGCATAATATCTGGGGCAGGGGCAGACGACACAATATCTGGTTGGTGCTCAACAGAAGTATCCAACTGGTGCTCATCAGACGAGCCTGGAGATATATGAGCGACCTCATCTAAATTTTCTGTCAGGGTGCCGGCAATGTGATAAACTAACCATTCATCATCCTCCCCCTGACTTGTAGAGACCGGGGGTGCAAAGTAGAATGGTGTAGCCTCCGAAAACACAACATCGGTGGACACTAAATACTTACCCAATTCAGTAGAGTAACAACGGTACCCCTTCTGATGTCGAGAATAACCCAAGAAAACGCACTTCAAAGCCTTCGGATCCAACTTGGTAACAGATGGTCGAACATCTCGAACATAACATGTGCTTCCAAATACCTTAGGCTCCACAGGGTATAGTGACTTGTTTGGGAATAGAACATTGTAGGGAATACCACCATCTAGCACAACGGAGGGCATGCGGTTGATTAGAAAACAAGCTGTAGAGACGGCATCAGCCCAGAACGGTTTAGGAACTTTTGTTTGGAACAGAAGTGCTCGAGCTGTCTCAAGGAGATGTCTGTTCTTCCTCTCATCAACCCCGTTTTGAGAGGGTGTATCAACACATGATGACTGGTGGATAATCCCATGTTCTCTCATGTAAGACTGAAACGATGTTGACATATACTCCTTAGCATTGTCACTTCGAAGTGTGTGGACAGTAGAATTAAATTGGGTTTTCACTTCAGCACAAAATGCACAAAAATGAGAAAATACTTCAGAGCGATTTTTCATAAAATAAATCCAAGTCATTCGAGAAAAATCATCCACAAAAGTAACAAAATACTTAAATCCCATTTTTGACACAACTGGGCATGGTCCCATACATCTGAATGAACTAATTCAAAAGCAAACTCAGCTCGTTTATTAATTCTAGGACTCAACGGGCTGCGATGGTGTTTTGCATACCGACAAGACTCACACTCCAATGAAGAAACATTCTGAAATTGAGGACACAACTTCTTCAAAGTAGGCAGAGAAGGATGTCCCAACCGACAATGTGCCTCAAAAGGAGACACGACACTAGAGCAAGCAACAGACCGAGGCACCATTCATCAAGTATGTAGAGACCATCAGATACATGTCCTTTACCAATAATCTGCTTCGTCACGAGATCCTGAAACAAGCAATGATCAGGGAAAAATGAGATACAACAATTTAGATCTTTGGTAAGTCTACTCACAGAAATTAAATTAAAGGAGAATTTTGGTAGACTTAAAACTGATGATAAGGTAATGTGTGAGGTTGGTTTAACTGTCCCAGAGCCCACAGTGTTGTAAGTTGACCCATCAGCAATGGTCACAAAAGAGGGTGTTTTGTGGGGACGAAAACTAGCAAAGGTACTAGGATTACCTGTCATATGATCTGAAGCACCAGAATCAATCACCCATTTGTTTGAAGCAGAAACAAGACATGCTTTACCTGACTCCTTCAATGAATCCTGATATTGAGAGAATGAGCAAAATCTGCAGCTGAGATAAGAACAGAACCATCAGAAGATGAACTAGGAGCAAGTGCAACATTAGCCCTCCCTCGAGGACCGTTCTGATTAGCCTGATTGCGAGCCTGTAATTTCTTACAGTTCGCCTTCCAGTGACCTGTCTCATGGCAATAGTGACACTCATCTTTGCTTGATTCTGAATTCTTATTTCGTCCTCCCTTGTTGTCAAACTTTCTCCCGGCGTCAGTTCCTCCACCCTTAGCAACCAGGATATTGTGTTGAGCAGATGACGTATTCTCAGTACGTAGTACCCTGCTAAACACATCTTTGAGAGAAATAATCTCAGAGCTCGAAAGAATTTGAAATTTAGCGGTTTCAAATTCAGAAGGAAGGCCACCTAAAAAACTCATTATGGCCATCTATTCTCTCAGCTTTTGTTGCACCTTGATATCAGTACTAAATGGCAGAAGCATATTTAATTCCTCATAGGTTTTCTTGAAATCCATGAAGTAAGCCGTGAGAGATTTCTCACATTTCTCAGCACGATAAAATGTCTTGCATACATCAAAAATCCGAGACAAATCCTCTTTGCCAGAGTATAAGAACTCAAGATAATCCATCAATTTTTTAACAAACTCACAATGACTAGTTAAACCAACAATGTCACTATCAATAGAATTTCTTATTTGTAAGAACAAACGGGCATCATCTCTCAACCATGCATGTTTAGTTTCATCATTGGGGGATCTTTAATCAAATGATCATCTCTATCCATACTACGTAAATAAACCCTAATGATTTTACTCCATTCCAAATAGTTAGAACCATTCAATTTATGTTCAGTAATTCTAGACATGGTTGGAACTAATTCACTAACAGCAGCCTTAATGTCTTTATTATCAGCCATTATTTCAACAAACAAATGTCACAAAGAGATCAGATTCTAAAAATCACACAAAGATTTCCCAACAGATCTGGACAAGTAACCAAAAGAATTCAGAGGACTAACAAATATAACTGAGGGATGAACAGATCTGACCGTGAAGGTAAAAGAAAACCAAAATTTGAGACTGATCAGAGAATGCAAGCGGAAGCAGAGAAATCAGATCTGACCACGAAATCCAAATGCAAAATATGTCCGTTGATCAGAAGCACCAAATGGGTCGGCCGAAAATGGCAGTGCGACCCCCGAACCAAATTTTGGTTAAAGTCTGAACACACACGCGCTGACACGCGCCACTACCGGAAGAGCAACACGCCGGCAACTTGCTCCACGCGCTGTCCAACAGACACCGGAAATACTTTATTCCGGTCGGAATCCTCCCCTGAGTCTTACTGTGGTGGAGGTGAGATAACTCGACCACTTCGAAATGTAACCCCAAACAACCAGTGAACAGAAAAGAGCAAAACTTTGAAGATAGGAAGCTGTGGATCGAGAGCCTTAGAGCTCTGATACTATGTAATCGAACTGATTGTTGTATTCATATTTGAGTCAGAATTACAATACATATATACAACTAACAAGGGCTCTATGAAAGGTAAGTGAATATCCTAAGTATCTCTCCTATAATTAAGTTCTCTATACAAGGTAGTTATAGATATACATAATATTCTTTTACAGAACTAAAGAGATACTTCCCTATTACATGGTGTGTGCCATGTAAAAAAACTGCAAAAGGGCAGTCTAGCTTCTCTTACCTGTTCTACACCAGTCACTGTTCAGGCTTGCTTAACTTAGCTTGGTCATATGGCTTATTAGGCTGCTATAGTTATCAGTCCTAATATGGCCTCATGATTTGATGCAGTGGGGGGGGGGGGGGGGGGAGGGGAGGGGGATGGGGGTGGAGGAGAGCGCTGTTTATCCACATGGAACACTGACCTCGATGGATGCACTACCCTTGGCCTTTAATGTTCTTCGTGTTTGGAAAATGATCTTTGTTGTGCCTGAAAATGTTGCTGCCTAGAATTCATCCTTTGTGGGAATGCTTCACTAATCTCATTTCGGTAACAGGGGATGGAGCCTTGTTCCTTTTATATGCAAAGAGGATTCTGCAAATTTGGTCACACTTGTAAATTCGATCATCCTATGGGAACAGTACAAAATAGTCCATCAGCAGCTTCTCTTCCTGATACACCAACTGCTTCTTACATGCTGGGGTCTTCCTTTACTTTGGCTCCAACTTCATTGCCGGAGTTACAACCTGGATTTGTTTCAGGATAGAAGGCAGCCTACTTCTTTTCTATGAGAGTACCTTCTTGACTGAACAGCTCAAGTACAGTAATGCTTTCAGAGTTTGGGCCTTCACAATATGCAGCTGTCAAGTCAAGGAAGTTAACCAGCAAAGCTAATGTAAACACCAAGCCCTATTTATGCTTTACTGGTAATTTCTGTATATATTATCAATAAAGGGCTTAATGTTCTTTAAATTGAAGAGCTTTCCTCGTCCCTTTTTATCAATGCTATGAATGAAGTTAGTATATATTGAGACTAAAATAAAAAAGCTTACAATTTGCCGACTTATCAGCCCCTCCCATGAGACCTATCTCTGCAGAGGTCCACAAAACTATGCAATGTAATGAAATCCAAAATCGATTAGCAGAAATTTCCGCTGTTACTGATCTGAATGGTCTTAACAAGAAGGAAAACAAGTTCTTTACGTTATTTTGACGAGGTCCTTGAGACGCGAGAGGTTCTTATGACAATGTGATGATGTTTTTTATTTTTAAAAGAAATTAGCAAGAGAGTACCTCACTATTTGGCAAGCCAAATGTATCAAGACAGGGGAACTTATGACCTCTGTAAGAGAAAATATTGCATTTCCTGTCAACATATAGTCTTGGATCAAAGAATATTTTTTGAGAATGAAGAGGTAAGCTTTTCAAAGGTTTAGCTATATGTCACACAATGAGAAACTAGTATTTGGGAACAATAAGAACTCTTCAAGCGGGCTCTTAACATTGCTATTACTGCTATTCGGCCTTGATCTTCATTCTCCTAGTATATACTTGTATCAAGACCAGATCTTTTGTCACTGACTGTGGTCTTGGGTTATGCAGGCTGAACAGTGCAGCACAGTGGCTATCAGTATGAGGGATACTGTCTTAGTTATGTAGCAGGAAGGAGGATGAAAACTTATTGGTGAGGCCATGGAGATTTAAAACTAGACGCCTCTGGCCTAAGGTGTTCAGAGGAGGGGGCTTCACACTGCTTTATTTTTCCGAGTGGGTGAATTAGCTGATTAGTACTTTCCATTTCTAAAATTGAAAAATATTCATAAATGCAAGGAAGACGTACAGGGAGGGAAACTTTGGGACAAATCTATGAAAAAGAACGTAGTCTAGTGAGTTAAGTTGTGATACTTCCACATAAACCACTGTGGCAATTCACACATTATGATGAAACGCATAGATCTATCTTTTATAGTATAATATTGAGGAAAAAAAAAATTTAACAGATGACAATCCGATTGTCTATTGGTGGACCCCTGGGGTCTACATCATATGCTTTATTTGATTTTGTTCTTGCTAAGAAGGAAAGTTTAGGATATAAAACATGATTTTAAATATGAAGTATGCATCAAATGCTATGCACATTTCCTCTTTGCGCTTTGCCATTTATATTTGTCGTTACAGGATACCTTGTGCTTCAGAAGCTCTGACATTATACTTGTTGAAAGGGGCAAGAGACAGGAACAAGTACTTTATGTACGAAACAAAGTAGTCGTTCAGCTTGTTAGATAAAAGTTGCTCAATGACTGCACAAAGCTCTGCGAAATATTGCTTAGCCAAACTGCCAGTTATGGTCATTTTATTGGATATACATGTCAATAAGACTATCTCTGTGAGTGTAGTTTTGCAGAGTACGCTATAACCAAATCGCTTTAGCCTTCTTTAGCAGTGGGACAAGCTTTCCCTTGAGATGGAGACTCATGATCTCATTGGCACCACCAACTAATTCTTTCCCTATGAACACTGCTGGAGTGCTTGGCATTTGACCTGATGCAATGAGTGCCCTTTCCAGTTGTTGGCCATTGGGAAGTTCATCCAGTTCATACACTGTTGGATTAGCACCAAAACTACTTATCAGTGTCTTTATAGAGCAGCACATGCCACAGTTGCTCCTACTGAAGATCACGACTGGCTTCTCAGCTACCAACCTGTTTACTGACTCCATTTAATGAACTATGTGTGGGACAGGGCTATGAGTTTATCGGAACTTGGAATATAATGCTGATTGGGAAGAGTATAACTTTGTTGAAGATGAAGGGTATTCTTGAAATTCACTCTGTCATCAGGTGAAATCAGTTGTTGAGGTGAGGAACTTGATCCTCCTTATGGAGCTTTATATACACTTGCCTAGAGCAGAAAAGGAAGAGAGAGGGAAGAAAGAAAAACAAATTTTTTTGAAAGATATTTCCAAAATATTCCTGAATTAGCTTTTGAGTTTTGATCCATGGCTATTTCAGTTTACTAAAAAGTGAAGTCCAAGTTGTATAATAGAACACAAACGTGTTAATACTGTTTACTTACATAGCTATTTGAGGTGATTGAACAGTCTGCAATAGCCTTTGAAATGTCCAAAAACAGTAATCCTTGTCAAGAAACAAGTCCGGGGGATATTAAGTGACACAATTTCAGGGACAAAAATGTAAAATAACGTCTTATTTCCAAACAACTTGTGATCGGCTATCTAAATGTTTACCGTTATATGTCATTTCATTTTAACCCTGGCCAGTCTATAAAAGAGACAAAAATGTAGATGATTGATAAAATTGGTGATGGTGTAAATGATATTTAGACCAGCGTGGAAGCATCAGCTGAGATGGAGCAAGATGTCTGATGTTATATAATACTACAGGATTTCGTGTCCACTTCTACTCAAATGTAACTTTTGCAAGCGTAAATATGCTTAAGCTGAAACTAACCCTATTAGTGAAAATGGTGAGTCCATTACCTAAATGGTCACTCAACTATTGGAAATAAACCAAAAAAGTCACTCTTCTTTGTAATGTTCCTAAATGGTCACTTAGCTTTTGATAATTAACTCAAATGGTCATTCTAATCTGAAAGTTGCTATCTCCGATGATAAATGCTGATGTGGAATTTTTTTTTTTAAAATAAATTAAAATATTTAAATCCCACTGTCTCCACCCATTTAACATAATTATTTGACCCATACCCAACCCAAATAACTTAATGTGTCAACTATTAAAAAAGTCAGTGCAACTTTAATCCTAAGATACTATACGATGTTTCCCTCATCCTCTTCTTTTTAGAGTTTTATAGGGAGAACCAAAATTTTACTTTCAATCGATTTCTTCCCAATAAAACTATTGCAATTAAACTAAAATTTTCATAAAATACCATAAAGTCATAACATAATACATAAGAAAACTTCAACTTTCCATTCAAGATTCTTGAGTCTTCTAATGATAGAATGCAGAAAAGTATGTTAACAATATTAATAATATTAACAAAACATAACACCTTATATAAAAGTGTCATACTAACTTAGTTTGTTATTCCTAGAAACTAGAAGAAGAAAATAAAGTAAGTTACTCCTAAAACTTACTCCTAAAAACTGTTAGTAGGTTAGTAAACTGTTAGTAAGTTACTCCTAAAAACTAACTCCTAAAAAATGCTAGTAAGTTAGTAAAATGTTAGTAAATTATAATTGTTAGTAAGTTACTCCCTACAAACTAAAAGAAGAAAAAAAGTAATTTATTACGCTAAAGAAGAAAATAAAGTAATTTATTAAGATATTAGTCACCAATTGGTAAACCAGAAAATCATTCTCACCAGTTATTAACTCATGCTACTTACACCAAATATTTAATTCATGTCAGTACCATTCATGATGAGTAAAAGATAAGTAATCGTTGTTTTAGTCATATCCAGTACCATTGTCATGTATTATGTTATGAGTTTATGGTATTTTATGAAAATTTTAGTTTAATTGCAATGATTTTATTGGGAAAGAAATCAATTGAAGGTAAAATTTTGGTTCTTCATATAGAACCCTAAAAAGAAGATGAGGAAGGAAACATCGTATAGTATCTTAGGATTAAAGTTGAATTAACTTTTTTAGTAGTTGACCCATTAAGTTATTTGGTCGGGTAGGGGTCAAATAATTATGTTAAATGGGTGGGGACAGTGAGATTTAAATTTCTTTATATTTTAAATTAATTTTTTAAAAAAATTCCAAGTCAGCATGTATCATCGGAGATAGCAACTTTTCAGATGAGAATGACCATTTGAGTTAATTATCCAAAGTTGAGTGACCATTTTAGGAACATTACAAAAAAGAGTGACTTTCTTGGTTTATTTCCAATAGTTGAGTGACCATTTAGGTAATGGACTCTGAAAATGGTCGATCATGAATCCATATATGAGAATTGCTTAGCCTATTCCACGAAACTAACTAATTACACCACAAATCTTTTGGCGGGTTAAATTTGTACACGGCAATATTAAGCCATTTAAAAATAACTATAAAAAACCGTTCATAAATATAAATCGATTATTTGAAAAATAAGATATGTCAACCTGGTACAATAAGTCAATTGTATTAGGTTAGATTTTTTCTCTAATGAAAATGTGATCCGTACCGGAGAAGAAGATACCTTGAGGAATGAGGGCATGTTCAATATTTCCACTCACTAACACGTTGCATGGGAAGAAATGCAGCCCCTAGAAACATTAACCCACTAAATCAAAATCATAGGAGAATTAGTATCCATTATGATTGTTGGCATACAAGTATTATATATATATATTGTTCTTATCATCATGTCGTTCTTCTTTTGCTTAAAGATGCTTGCTAATTAGGCTTTTGCTAATTAGGTCGGTCAATTTGTCGAGAAAAAGTTAGCTTTTGAAGCGTGATATTTGAGTTGACTATTTGAAAGATTAGGATTCTTTACTTCTTTGAAAACTTTGATTGCCCCTTATTAGCAGTGATGAGTCCGACTCGACTTACCTTAATCATCACCTATGTCGCTTGTTTAACACAATTTTTTACACTATGCATGTAGTATATAAATAATATATCCACTTAGTATATAAGCGATTCCAGGAGCTAGCTCCAGGGTGAGGCGCACCAAAAATGCATCGAGGCGTTTTGGCGGGTGTAGATCCTAATTCCTAAAGGCGTAAGCCCCAGAATTTGGGGCGCCACGTAAGTCCAAAAAAAATCAAAATTTAAAAAAAAAAAATTCTCAATAAATTTTCTATATAATGTCTACACTCAAATGTAGGACAGGAAGTACATCTTGACCTTGCCTCCTGCACTGTTCAAATGTTCTATGGATATCCGACTAACAATCAACAAGGATGTATGAAAATTTGCAATTGTGTTGAACCCTACAATTACAAGGAATCATATTCTGGCAACGGAGGAGGGAGTCCACTTGAACAAAAGACACACCAACCCCTTGATAATTAATGCCAAGACTAGCTTTATATTCTGGAATATAAGGTGGGGGGAGGGGGATAGTAAAGGTTTAGAAGAAACTTTGATGATCTAATCAAAACTCATAATCTGTGCTTGTGGCTTTGGTGGAAACAAAAATGGTGACCCATGTAGCTCTTAGAAACTACTACAGATTTGATAGGATGGTTGAAATTCCGGCTAGAGGTAGATCAAGGGGGTATGGTAGTATTATAGAAAACTCATATCTGAACTTCTATAATATTCAAACCAAGGAGCAAGAAATACATGCAATGATTCAGGTATTGCCAAATCACACTCCTTGGCTTTTTTCTGCAATATATACTAGTCCTAGGATTAGTACTAGCTTATAATTGTGGAAAAACATGACCCAAATTTATGATGTTTATAAATGCCCTTGTTTTTGGGGGGTGATTTAAATAATATATTGACTCAAGATGAAAAATATAAGGGAAGACTCATTAATGATAGGAGGCAGTCTTGTTTTGCCAACTGTTTAGATTATTGTCACCTACAAGATTTAGGGTTTAAGGGTTCAAAATTTACTTGGTCTAATCATAGGAGACAATCTAACAGTTTAATTTTGGAGAGATTAGACAAATGTGTTACTAATGACTCATGGTTGCAATTATACCTGGATATCTCAATCACTCATCTCCCTAAGACCCACTCAGACCATACTCTTATGTTGGTTAATATTCTTAAACCTTACTCACCCCCTTTAACCAAACCCTTTCGCTTGAAAACTTTTTGGTGTGCCTATGTAGATTTCCATAAATTAGTAGAATTAAGCTTGTCAAATCATAGTTTAGAAATTGCTATCCCTCATTTTATCTCCTCTGTTAAAACATGGAGTACTCAAACTTTTGAGAATATTTTGCATAATAAGAAGAGATTATTAGCTCGGCTAGGAGGAATTCAGAATTCTATCCATTATCCTACTAGTATTTTCCTTCAAAATTTGGAACAAGAGCTTCTAAAGGAATATAATAATACACTTATACTTGAAGAGAGTTATTGGAAAATGTGCGCCAGAATTAGTTGGGCTAATGAAGGTGATGCCAATACCAAGTTCTTTCATATATCTGCTATTAATAGATGCAGAACCAATAAAATTTATTTCTTTAAAGACGAGAACAATTATTGGATTGACACTCATGATCAGTTGCTATATTACACTTTCAATTATTTTCAAAAATATTTTCACAACTGATCACCTTGTTATTGACTTACATAATTTACTTACATCTGCTACTAGTTTTCATCATATTGATCTAGCTTCACTGAATTACCCTTTAAGGGACATTGAAATAACAAGAAATGTTTTCTCCTTCAAACCATATTAAGCTTCGGACCAGATGGCCTGCACCCCTTTTTCTATCAAAAATATTGGGATAAAGTGGGGCCTGCAGTCATAGAATTTTGTTATAAAGTGTTCACTACCTACTCCATTCCAGGTGATAGAAACAAAGATCACTTATGTTTGATACCTAAATTCCATAATACTAATAACCTGAAATTTTTAAGGCCTATAGGTTTATGTAATACTATTTATAAGATAATCTCAAAAATTATACAGTCAAAACTCTCTATAGCGGCAGCATTTATTTGGAACTTCCATGGCCGTTATAGTGAGGTGCTGCTATACATGTATACTATCATTTGACATTTAGATCTCATTTATCTATTATAGTAAAGAAGTTCGTAAAAAAGAACATGTTAAATTTAAAATCTCAATAGAGTTTCATATTTTATTAATTAAAAATTAAAAAGGTTAATACATTATTAATAAATCTATAACTAGTTGTACCATATCAATAAAAAATTAAAATCTAAAGAACATATGCATTTAAGATTAATTGAAACTGTAAGAAAACCCAAGTTTTACGTAAGAATTTTTATGGTACAAATGTAAAAAAGACAGTATATTTATGTTATGAATAATTATCATAAATATATTGTATTTTATTTTATACATAATATATCTCTTATAAAATATTATATAATAATATTATAGAATGATATTTTACTGTGGCCGTTATAGAGAGGTAATTTTATAAAGAGTGTACCGCTATAGTGAACCCATTATTGTTATAGGTAGAATGCTGTTATAGAGGGGTAAAATATAACTAAAAAATCGGTTCTTGAGAAAATTAGGCCGCTATACTGAAATGCTGTTATAACGAGGAGCTGTTATAGAGAGGTTTGACTATAGTTAACAGAATGAAACCATTCTTAAATCAACTTATCAGTCCCTAACAGACAAGTTTTTTGAAAGACAGACGTACATCTGACAATGCTATCATTATTCAAGAGATAATGTTTCACTTCCAAAAAATCAAGGGCTCCAAATCTAAAATGATGTTGAAAATTGACTTAGAAAAAGCCTTTGACATGTTCGAATGGTCCTTCATTCATCGTACACTATTATATCTTAAGTTTCCCCCCAATATTATTAAGTTAATACTTTCTTGTATTTCTACCAGCACCATTGCTATCATGGTGAATGGAACTTTAACTGAATACTTTTCACCCTCTAAAGGCATTAGACAGGGTGACCCCATTTCTCCCTATATCTTTATACTCTACATGGAGCTCCATTCTAACCCAATTAATCATTATGTGCATTATAATTTATGGGACCAAATCCAAATATCCCCAAATGGACCTCCTATTACCCATCTCTTTTATTCTGATGATTTAACTATTATGGCTGAGGCTAACCATAAATCTGCCACGTCTATTGACCAATGCCTTACATTATTCTGTAAGTTATCTAGGCAAAAAATTAATAGCAACAAAACTAGGTTGATATACTCATCCAACTGCTCTCCTAGTGCTAGACAGTCCCTTAACAATATTCTCAAATATAATAATACTACTTAATTTGGAAAATACTTAGGGTTCCCTATTCTAAACAAGAACCCTAAGCCTGCTGATTTTCAATATATAACTGATAATTTATCCACTAAATTTTCATCCTGGAAATCAAATTCCCTAAGATTAGCAGAAAGGCTCACCCTAGCTAATAATGCAATCCCTACTCACACTATGCAGTATCACATTCTCCCTAAGAAAGTGTTATTCTCAACTGACAAGATCCAAAGGGACTTCATCTGGGGTTCCACTGCTACTGATAGAAGAATGCATTATGTTGGTTAGGACACCATCACATTACCAAAATCACAAGGTGGCTAGGTCTTAAACTATCCAAACATAAAAATATGGCTATGTTGGAAAGTCTAGCTTGGAGAATCTTCCATAACCCATCTCATCCTTGGGATGCTATTGACACAACCCGGAATCCGGCTAGGCCATGCGGGCACCCGACATCCTCTCCTAGACCCGTCGGACGAACCCTTACCAATTAAATTAGAAAAAATAAATATGATTCAATTCATAAATAAGAACAAGATTTAGAAAAAGCACAGACATACAGATACCTCTAAGCTGTACAAAAGAAATTACAGCTGACTACCCAACATACTAGATTTAGGACTATCCAGACTAGACATCTAAGAGTACAAAAGAAGACAGATACCTCCTGAAGGGAGCAAAATACAACTGAAATAATAAACATAAAACTGGTGGCCATCCTGAACAAAAGCTGGCTCACCCTGACAGCTGAAGTCGTCTTCGCTCCTTCACGACGTGGCGAACTCAATCCTGAAGCGAACTTGCCGACACGAAATAGATAGATAAGAAACAACCAACAAACAATGGTGAGTCAAAAGGACTCAATAAGTGGGGCAGACTAGCCGCCTCAAAGAATAGGATAGCTAGCCAGGGAGAAAAGAAACAGATAAATCAAATTCCTCTTATTTAAATTATAAAAAGGTAGAGCCAGATAATAATTGAAAACACGTATGGAACCATAAAATCATAAACAACTAGGGACATAAGATAGGTAGAACATATAGGTATTCCGAACATATCACCAATCAGAAATACATGAAACATACATGAAACATCGCACTATAATCACACAATACACAACAACCAGTGCAATGAAATGGAATGAATGCAGTATGATGCAATGGGGTCACATGTGCCTATAATCCCGCCCCGAAGCGGAATACTCCTGCATTCGAGGGGAATACAATATAGTAACCAGTTGGAGCGGAAAACTCCTACTCTTAGGGCGGAATGCTCTTGCACCCGATATAGTATAAACCATAGGCGGAATACTCTTGCACTCTCCTGGGGTGGAATACTCCTGCACCCGATATAATATAAACCAGAGGCGGAATACTCCTGTACTTTCCTGGGGCGGAATACTCCTGCACCCAATATGATATAAAACAGAGGTTGAATACTCCTGCACTCTCCTGGGACGGAATACTCCTAAACCCGATATGATATAAACCAGAAAGGATAATGCATATGAATGCAATATGATGCAATAATAACCCTTCACCGGCACAGGACTCTCATCGACAGTCGGGAAGTATATGCCAACTCACAGCCAGATTACAATGCTCAGATCCTCAATGCAATACCAACAACAGGACATAACATATTAATATACAATGTATATCCAAAGCTAAGGCGTAATGAGTACGCCTATTGGAAGCTATACACCTAAGGAACACGTGGTAGATTATCTACATCGGAAGCTATACACCTAAGGAACACGTGGTAGATTATCTACAAGGACAAAGGCCTTCAAAGAAATGGATACAAATACTTACCTCGTCCTACTGCTACTCAACAACCGCTTTGTCCTTTGGATTCACTGCTAAACGATCCTGCTCTATTCAATAAGCAGAAAAATATATCAAATAAGGCTAAAGGCTTCATTCCTTACATCTTAGGGCAATCTGGTTAGGAACCCGATACCCTATTCGCATACACGATATGCAGGCCACGCCTATGTACAGGGTTAAATGTCACATAACAGAACCTTAAATAAATTAAATTTATTGGTTTCCCATAATTCCTTGAGTATATATATATAATCAATTTCATTATTGGGGTCCAATTAACCCTTAAAACTATCAATTAAACTTATTAAAACGATGTCTAATATCTCAATTTTTACCGTTAAAATATATTCAAACACACATAATAAACTGAAATAGTGGATTAACACCATTACCTAGAAGTTTCGGGGTAAAATTTCTACTTTTTCATGCTCCTTTTCCTTTTTTTTTCTCATTTTCTGGTATTTTTTCCTTCGCTTCCTATTCTGTTTCATTTCTGTTCGATTCTGGAGCTCTTATGAGCTAATCCTATAACTCACGCCACCGCCTTACTCTTTTTATTTTTTTATTTTTTCTTTTTTCTTTTTGAAAACTTTTCATCCTGACAAAAATTAAAATGGAACCCTACAAAATTTGAAATAATTCTAAATTTCTCAAACAAATTATACAAAATATATGTAACGTACTCGCTAAGGCGGATATCAAATCGGACTCCCGAAACTCAAGATGTGAATTAAAAGGAAAAAGATCAAATTATTAATTTTTGATATTTTAGCGGAAACTATCCGAAAAACCTCAAAATTCACTTTCCACAGTTCACACAAATCACACACAATCATACGAACCTAATAACTCTTTTGGATTCCGAATCGGAGCTCATTCGCCAAAATTGAGCCTGAAAACCTCTTTTTAAGATTTACCGATAACGAAAATTGAAACCTTCTTCCGATACCTACCAAACGAAGTCCGATTTAGTCCAAATCTTTCAAATAGGTCCTAATGGACCAAAGAAGATTTTAAAATTATCGGGTACCAATCGGAGTCCTAACTTCCGAAACGACTACTTAAGGTCGTTTCATTCTCCTCCACTTAAACTCTCGTTTGTCCTCGAACGAGCCTAGGTCTAAAGAAAAACTCACACAGATAACAAGAGAACTTGCATGACCTTCATAAACTAATCCTCGGACATTATCTCATAATTTTCGAATCAGAATTATAACACACACACTGAACTTTTAGAATAAAACATATCTGGATAATATCATAACATCATTGCCCAACTTATTCTGACTAAGCTGACCCTTTCTCGATCACGAGAGGAGAGTTATATATTATCGGAACAAAGATACATGAAACTCAGGATGGGTTAGTATGATTCTGCCAACGAATTACCTCGTCGATATACTTTTCGATATAGAACCGGTCGATGAAGCTAAAAACTAGCTTACGCTTCAGCAACGCCTTAGAGATTTAATATTACCATTCAATATTGGAGGAAGACTCATCCACTTAGAGCATAAACTCATACAGCTAATTTGAATAGAAATAGCCATCCTCGCACAGCCTGCTGGACTAAGGAAGACTTAGCTAAAAACATAATGCGGCTTAGACTTGAGCTACTAAATTACCCTATCGAGTTTCCAAACAGCTGCAACTCTCGAGTTCACAATACCATACCTTTTTCATAAGCACCACCGCTCGATAGCTCAATTCACGGGTTGGACGACACTCTCCATTACCCTTAGTAGCCTTGAAACACAATAATGTGCTTATTCGGCTACCGCACTCTGGCTCAACATAGGGAACATCACAAACGACTACTAATTGCCCGAGCTCACTAGTGCCGGACAACGAAGAAATGACAATGAACCGAGGATAGAAATAATTAGAGCTTCAGGAAGGTCATCTTCTTATTTATTTGGCTATTAGAGCTAGAGTACATTTGAGTCGGCTAACCAAAGAATCGCAATTGAAGGAATAGACATTACATAAGCTTTATGGAATGACATCTATGCCAATTTAACCTCAGAATAAGAAGGAAACCTTTTTATAACAAAGACAAGCTCATAGAATAACATGACTCTACAAGCATCTTGAACCAAAGGAAGACACATAAATTGAATATTACTTACTTATCACTTTGCACTGGAAGAGACGATAACACTTTCTAATGGTGACGAATTAGGATCCCATTATCCTACCAACATTGAATTCCAATGAGAGAGGTAAACTGACTTGACATAATAATAGAATGTGGCACAACAAGATGTGAAGCAATTAATACCAACACTCACTTCCAAATATTTCGCAAATGCCATGAATAAATCATACCAGAGGCTCACCCCTCTACCGCAACCAATTCTTAATAGAAATGACATCAAAAGAAACCATGGAAACATGATAGGGTACCCCATCTCCAAATCGACCGGAAGAATCAAATCTTACTCACATTTAAGGGAAGAAGAAATCTCAGGGTCATATTTAAGATCTAAATGAAATCCCCTGCGACAGTGTAGGTGCCTGATGACGAGAGAAAGGACGACTGTCTACTTACCGGAGTAAGAAAAAAATCCTCAAAGAATAACCAGACTCACGACAGTGATAACACCTTTTCGCTGAAAATGGAAGCTGGACAGATTGTTAATAGCTACAAAGAGAAAACAGAGTCTAATCTTGATAAACTACTCGTGCACTTTGAGAATCATGCTCTACAAGCTGAGATAACCTGACAGATGACCTCTCAAAATAATCAGAACTCTTACCTCAAAATGAGGTACCATGGTGCCAACCAGGGCCATGGGATCTCTTGCTCTCCCGCTCTAAATATTCCCTCTGTAACATATGGTATGCCTAATACCTCTACGCAATATCAACAACAACATCAAATAAAGTTCCGATCTCAATCTCTCGAGCCATTTGGGACCTCACGGGAAGGGGAAAGGTCATCAATAAATCTTCGAACCATCTCGGAAGGCTCATGGACTAGTTCTAGTGCATATCTAGCCATCCTAGAGAATTCAATCTCATATTCTGAAAATGACATGCTACTTTGTCCAATCCACTCAAACTGGTGACACTTTTCATCTCGCTCACTATGCGAAAGAAACTTTTCTATGAATCTACGAGAAAACTCACACCAAGTCAGCTTAGGCAAGCCCTGCCTAGCTGATAAAAAAAGGGTCCACCAATTCAAGGCTGGACCCTGAAACCGGAAAGTAGTATAATAAACACCATACTGCTCGAGATAACTAAGAGCCTGAAGAATACGCTGACATCATTTTATTTTAAAAATTCACGGAGTTTATCTGATGCATTGCTTGAGAATATCGGAAGGTTCAACCGCATAAAATGATGCAACCTCTTTAGGCACTCGGAGCGAACTGTTACCTTGGCTAGCTAACCAGCCAGAATAGCTAAAGGCACAACACATGCTGCTTCCAGAACATAAATTATTACGACAACATTAAGAACTGGAATAGGAGCTCCCTGAGACTGAATGTCTACATCTGCTGCGATATGATGAGCTTCCTAGGGAATAAGAGGTAGTTGGGATATCTACGCTACAAAGATTCTCATAAAAGCACCATAGAGAGCCAGGGGAACCACAAGGCCGTACTCCCTTACCCATTGCGAGCTCGTATAGCTGGGGCCTTTGCAATTGGATCGTTAGCACGATATACAATTCTCGGGGCTTGAGTAGGTCTAGCTCCACACTAGACTACTTCGTCCTTAACTCCTACCGTTTGCTGATTTGTCGCACGAGGGATCACAATTACAACGAAGGAATTAACGAAAATACTTTTGCTTCCTAGACCGACGCACGATCAGAAAAGTAGGAAGTGAAACTTCCTAAATGCCATCATAGCCTCTCGTAGATAAGTACGGACGTCTACGTACCCATCAGCGAGACTCTACCAGACACTGCCTTAGTCTGGATAGACTCTAAACCAGGCTCTGATACCAACTGACACTGACACGACATCCTCCCCTAAACCCGTCGGGTGAACCCTTACATATTAAATTAGGAAAAATAAATATAATTCAATTCATAAGAACAAGACTTAGAAAAAGCACAGACATACTGATACCTCTAAGCTGTACAAAAGAAATTACAGCTGACTACCCAACATACTAGGTTTAGGGCTATCCAGACTAGACCTCTAAAAGTACAAAAGAAGACAGATACCTCCTGAAGGGAGCAAAATACAACTGAAATAATAAACATAAAACTGGTGGCCATTCTGAATAAAAGCTGGCTCATCCTGACAACTGAAGTCTTCTTCGCTCCTTTACAACGTGGCGAACTCAATTCTGAAGCGAACTTGCCGAAATGAAATAGATAGACAAGAAAAAAACAACAAACAAGGGTGAGTCAAAAGGACTCAATAAATGTGGCAGACTAGCCACCTCAAAGAATAGGATAGCTAGCCAGGGAGAAAAGAAACAGATAAACGAAATTCCTCTTATTTAAATTATAAAAAGGTAGAGGCAGATAATAACTGAAAACACGTGTGGAACCATAAACTCATAAACAACTAGGGACATAAGATAAGCAGAACATATAGGTATTCCGAACATATCATCAATCAGAAATACATGAAACATACACGAAACATCGCACTATAATCACACAATAGACAACAACCGGTGCAATGAAATAAATGCAGTATGATGCAATGGGGTCGCATGTGCCCATAATCCCATCCCGAAGCGGAATACTCTTGCATTCGAGGGGAGTACAATATAGTTACCAGCTGGAGCGGAATACTCCTACTCCTAGGGTGGAATACTCTTGCACCCGATATAATATAAACCAGAGACGGAATACTTCTGCACTCTCCTGGGGCGGAATACTCCTACAATAAACCAGAGGCGGAATACTCCTGCACTCTCCTGGGGCGGAATACTCCTGCACTTTCCTGGGGTGGAATACTCCTGCACCCAATATGATATAAACCAGAGGCAGAATACTCCTGCACTCTCCTGGTGTGGAATACTCCTGCACCCGATACGATATAAACCAGAAAATATAATGCATATGAATGCAATATGATGCAATAATGACCCTGCACCGGCACAGGACTCTCATCGACAGCCGGGAAGTATATGCCAACTCACAGCTAGAGTACAATGCTCAGATCCTCAATGCATTTCCAAACAAGACATAACATATAATATACAATTTAAATCCAAAGCTAAGGCATAATGAGTACGCCTATCTGCAGCTATACACGTAAGGAACACGTGGTAGATTATCCACAAGGCTAATGACCTCCAAAGAAATGGATACAAACACTTACCTCATTCCACTGCTGCTCAACAACCGCTGTGTCCTTTGGATTCACTGCTAAGCAGAAAAATATATCAAATAAGGCTAAAGGCTTCATTCCTTACATCTTAGGTCAATCCGGTTAGGAACCTGATACCCTATTCGCATATGCGATACGCAGGCCATGCCTATGTACAGGGTTCAAAGTCACATAACCGAATCTTAAATAAATTACATTTATGGGTTGCCCATAATTCTCTTAGTATAAATATATAATCAATTCCATTATCGGGGTCCAACTAACCCTTAAAACTATCAATTAAACTTATTAAAATGATGCCTAATATCCCAATTTTTACAGTTAAAATATATTCAAACACACGTAATAAACTGAAATAATAGATTAACACCATTACCTGGATGTTTTGGGGTAAAAATTCTACTTTTTTCCTGCTCTTTTTCCTTTCTTTTCTTATTTTCTGGAATTTTTTTTCTTCGCTAACTACTCTGTTTCATTTCTGTTCGATTCTGGAGCTCTTATGAGCTAATCCCATAACTCACGCCACCGCCTTACTCTTTTTTATTTTTTTGTTTCCCCTTTTTTTTTTTTTTTGAAAACTTTCCATCGTGATAAAAATTAAAATGAAACCCTACGAAATTTGAGATAATTCCAAATTTCTCAAGCAAGTTATACACAAAATATATAACATACTCGCTAAGGCGGATCTCAAATCGGACTCCCAAAACTCAAGATGCGAACTAAAACGGAAATGATCAAATTATTAATTTTTGACATTTTAGCGAAAAACTATCCGAACAACCTCAAAATTCACTTTCCATAGTTTATACAAGTCATAAATAATCATACGAACCTAACGACGCTTTTAGATTTCGAATCGGAGCTCATTCGCCAAAATTGAGCTCGAAAACCTCTTTTTAAGATTTACCGACAACGAAAATTGAAACCTTCTTCCGATACCTACCAAACGAAGTCCGATTTAGTTCAATCTTACAGATAGGTCCTAATTATCCTTCCAAAGATTTTAAAATTATCGGTGTGCCAATCAGAATCCTAACTTTCGAAACGACTGCTTAAGGTCGTTTCAGCTATCATTTCTCAGAAATATATATTAAATAGGAGACCCTCTCCACCTTCTTTCATTTGGAAAAATTAAAAAAGGGTGGAAGATTTGTAAACAAGCACTTGATTGGCATTTAGGGAAAGGTGAGTCTATTAATTTGGCATGATAAATTGATTTCTAATATGCCTAAAATCCCATCCTTGCGTTTTTTTATATGTGGACCTTTAACTCAAGAGGAAGATAAACTAACTTTTTTTTTAAATGAAAAACCATTCATTTTAGAACTTTCATTTGTTATCTTTTGATCTTCCTATGTATATTAAGAATTTAATACATCAAATGATTGTTCTCTACCAGGCACTTCATAAAGATACTCCATTCTGGACACTTACTTCAAACGGTATTCTAATACTAAGTCTGTCTATTAATTAATTCAACATCATCCTCCCACCGCAGTTGATTTTGATTGGATTTGGAATCTGACAACTTTACTTAAAATTAAAATCCTGCTTTAGAAAATTCAACATAATTGGTTACCAGCAAAAGACTATCTTTTCAGATTGGGATTGCTCACAGACTCTCATTGCTATCATTGCAATAATATTGATACTATTGAGCATATTTTTTTTTATTTTGTCCTCTAGCCACCTCCTTTTGGAATGAAATTAACATCCATATTGACCCATTATTCACTCACCACACTCAATGGCTTCATGCCCTCTGGACCTTACACTCAAAGCATGTTTTTACAAATCCTCATATTACTTGGTCTGGCTTTTTTCTATTTGCTATGTGGAACCTTTGGATTACTAGAAATAATAATGTTCATCAGCATACAATTAAACTCCCATCCACAGAGCGAGTCATTATGAGTGCGTTGGAGTTCAAATTTTCAACTGATCACACACACACTCCTAAAGAAAAAAATCAAACTTTCTTTTACTTGGTTGCCACCTCCTAATAACACCTTGAAACTAAATGTGGATTGTGCTTTTGATCTCTCTACCAATAAGGGAGGGATATGTGGAGTATTCAGAAACCATAGGGGCGATTGGATTCTTGGATTTTCTATGCAACTTATGGGATCTTCCTACACTTATATGGAACTAATGGTTTTAAACATAGGGCTCCATATGGCTGTTGAACACAATTTTCACCCTCTTGAGATAGACACTGATTCTATTGAAGTGCTTCAACTGCTTGATCATGATAATGCACTGTATACTAACATTCTTCATGACTGCAGGTACGTGCTCTAGAAACTGGCGAACCCGGTGGTTTGACATAGCTTTAGAGAAGCTAATAGAGTTGTGCACTTTTTAGCTCAACGAGCTCTCCATCTTCCTGCACCTAACCAGCTGCAAAGTTATGCTCATCTGTTAAGACTTGTTACATAAGCAACTCGTTTTGATAAGGATGCTACTATATATAATTGAACTGTTTCTTTTAATGCTTGTAATATTTTAGCTATTTATGGTAATATGGCTGCTATACGGCCTGTTGCTCTAGATGCTACAACTAATATGGCGCTTGTTGCTTGTGCTTACCGCACAACTAATGTACAAATTTCGTAATTATAATATAATTTTCTAGTTTACCAAAAAAAAAAAAAAAAAAAACACTCTTACGCCTTAAAGGGCACTATATCACGAATTCGCATCTTGGGGTATAGGATGCATCACTTTTCAGCTGTAAGTTGATAACATCAACACATCTCTGTCTGGCTATACATATAAATGAGAAAGGAATAGTAGTATTCCATATATGCAGTATATACATTGTATTTTGAGGTTTCAAGCGCCGACACGTATTTCAGTTGCAACATTATGAAAGAGAAAAGTTGTGATTCTATTCTGGTATTTGAGATACAATTTTCATAGTGGCCCAAGGAAAAAGCCGAAGGTCACTTGGGTTTCCAGAGTTGTCCAACCTCATAATAACATACCAAGTACGGTAACTTATAAATGAACATATACACGTATTTATGCAGCGCTCTTTCCCAGATCCTACGTAATCGGGGACGCTTCATTTACCAGGCTTCTCAAACGTATTCAACTACAGGTGAGCGGTATGAATTGAGATATTGTATCATGTAAACAAAAATCTGATCCACAGATAAGTAATATTAACAGAAGTGAATGAAATATTAATGAGTTTAATCGAACGCACCATTTTTTACACGGAGAATAACATAGATACATATATAAAAATTACTAACATTTTAACATGTATAAAACTTTGAAATCATAATTTGGCATGCACAATTTATTTAGTAATAGAAAATATAAGTTGAATATGAGCGAGCAAGGCTAAGAAAACAAGAACATTCATAAAAAGGTCGACCAGGTAGAAGACGACCTTACATGCTTGCTATGATCCTTAAACATAGATATTATTGAAACTACTGATCACGACTACGCGTGCCCTTGAGGACACTGCAATGTCTGTATGATCTATATATGCATAATAAAGTATACTATAATTATAGGATAAAGGATTTCCACTCATTCTATTCATAATAGAAGTTTTTCTTATTTCTTTGTTCCTTATAACTGGAACACATATATGGTATTATTATAATTACTCCCTCAGTTTCAAATTATGTGGTAATATTTGTTGAATTCTTATTGTTTATTAGTTTGTTTAAAAAGAATGACAATATTGATATGATCCTGGATAGGTTAAAAATTAAGAAACTAGTAAAATGAATCAAAATTAGCATCATTATAGTGAAAAATAAGATATATCAATATTTGAATATGATTATTATATATAGGTAACTTTGCAATTGATAATCGGAGTAGCTATAAATATTTTTATTAATTAAACTATATATAAACTCACGTTTTAAAGAGTTATACACTGCTAATTATTTTTTTACTAATTACAATGGATTATTTACCATTTTAGAAAACGAAAAGTATTAACCATTTGCTGTATATTATCTGTAATTTTATATGTATATAAGTTAAACTCTTTCATCAGTACTGATTTACCATAATCTTCTGATTGGCCGAAATGTACAAGATCATTCTGAGATACATAGAATAGTTTAGTTATGAACAACATGGATGATAATTTACATCTTGTACTGATTTACCATAATCTTCTGACTGGCCGAAATGTACAAGATCATTCTGAGATACATAGAATTGTTTAGTTATGAACAACATGGATGATAATTTACATCTTCAATGTTAGTGTTATGTACCAAATATTAAATTTTTTTTATTCATACACTACTAATCCCCATATAACTTGTTCTCATACCAAACAACCCCTAGGGTCATAATGCATTTTCTCAGGTTAGCAATCAAAATTCTTTCTGGGTAAACATCATCCAATCTCGCAAAGAATATAAGAAGCAAAGATGCTTTCATATCATAAGAAGAACTTTTTTTTCCTTGGACGATCAATTTTTGCTTTGTATCTACACAGTCGTTTGTTATGAAGTATAAAAAACTAATCATGGTAACTGGTTAATCTAAGTACTACTCCCTCCGTTCCAATTTATGTGGCAGTATTTCCTTATTAGTCTGTTCAAAAAAGAATGACAACATTCTAAATTTGGTAAACATTTAAATTTAAAATTACAGTTTTGCCATTACTGAAATGATTTACAACCACACAAATATTTATGCCCTATTTTAGACCACAAATTTTAAAAGTCTTCCTTTATTTCTTAAACTCCGTGCCGAGTCAAACTATGACACATAAATGAGAACGGAGGGAGTATAATTTTATACGACCTTTGTTTATCAGTACTTATGCAATGTTTAATATCGCAAGGAACCACAAAAACTTGTTGCACCCAACGCACACGCAAGTATACGTGGTCGACAAGTAATAAAGTGGTAAGTAGAGTATCGTTCCCACGAGGACTATTCAGACTGAATTCTAGCAAACAATTTTCTAAGAACTATTCAGGGATCTTTTTCCAATGGTTGAGATTTTACTAACTAAATGCAGTAACTAAAACAAGTAACTGAAATCAAGTATTCGAGAGCAGACTATAGTTGTTATCAATAAAGAAGAAACGGTCTAGGGTCAGAGCTACGAACAATCCAGTTGAGTTTTCTAGTTGATTCTACTTCTTGATTTCCTAGATTACTAACTAACAGGTTAAATGTACCTGATGTTTGGCATTTTATGCCAATATTTCCTTAATATTTCCTTACGTTTGGATACTTTATTCGCTCGTTTTATGGTTTATGAATGTGGTTTTGCACTAATTTTGTGTCGTGTGTATGTAGGTTGTTATGCAGTGCAATTGGAGCTTTTAAGAGAATGATTGAGCAAGAAAAGATTGGATTTTGATTGAGGATTGGATCGAGCACACGAAGGCACAACACGAAACGAGAAAAGGAGGAACGGAACAGGAAAATGGCCTGGCGCCCTAGCCCATGCGCCGCGCCACTTATAGCGCGCAGTGGCTAGGCGCGATTCCTTGTGCGGCGCGTGCCAAACGCGGGGAGTTTTCGACGGGTTCTGTCCAAGGGCACGCGTTCCGGGGCGTGGGGCGCCCGTTATAGCGCCCCGTGTGCGGTTTTTACGTCCTATTTCATCTAGGATTGGGTCTAACTTATTACTAGGTGTTTGTAAACTCTATAAATACTCTTTTACTTAGTTTTTGAGGAGAGTTCAGACCTTTGGAGCAAGTTTTGGAGGAGAGGGGAGGAGCCCTAGATGTCTTCTACACAAGTTCTTTCTCTCTTTCTCTTATTCTTCTCTTTAATTCTATAGTTTGTTTGTTCTAGGGTTAGAGTAAATACATGAAGGTTGATGTTTGAAAGTTGATTTCTATGAAGGGCGCCAGGGCATTTTCCTGTTCCGTTCCTCCTTTTCTCGTGTCGTGTTGTGCCTTCGTGTGCTCGATCCAATCCTCAATCAAAATCCAATCTTTTCTTGCTCAATCATGCTCTTAAAAGCTCCAATTGCACTGCATAACAACCTACATACACACGACACAAAATTAGTGCAAAACCACATTCATAAACCATAAAACAAGCGAATAAAGTATCCAAACGTAAGGAAATATTGGCATAAAATGCCAAACATCACCACCCCACACTTGAACCTTTGCTCGCCCTCGAGCAATCACAAATAACTTCCAACCTAGGTAGAACAGGTCTGCCCATGACTATGGTTGATACCGATCATTGAACAAATGCGCACATGACTACTATGGATCCACAACATGCCAACAAACTAACAACATCAAAAATATAAGAACAACCACCCCAAAATAGCTCAAGTGCACAAACTCAACTTAATGCAACCATGCTCCCAAAAAATCACACCTATCTACTCAACCAAGAAGCCACCAACTTCACCTATTTCATGCAAACCACGTGCCCTCACCAATATGAAGCAAAAGAGTGCCCCCCAAAGATCACACACAACAATAAATATCATGAATAGAACGGGGGCAATAAATGAATTCACTCACTCTCATGAAAATATCACATGTCACACACAATGTACCATAGGCTTGCCCGTAGTGTAGGACTCCACTAATGTAAGCTCACTCCAATCGGGATTAACTAGGACTTTAGAAAGGTCGTAATGTAGGCTAAGGGGCGGGTAGGATACATATGGTAATAGTGACTACCTCCCTAAGCACTTTAATACATCACAATTAATTAAGCACCAATCTCATCAAGCCACCCAAATCAACAACTTCTACACATACACCTTCACACAAGTAGCATTTTTCTATTAAGCACACACTAGCAAGGAATGGATATTCTTTTCTCTTTATTTCTTTTTCCACAATTTTTTTCTTTCTTTGCTATCTTTTTTCTTTTCTTTTTCAATTTCATCCAACCTTGCCAATGCTTTTCACTACTTCACAGTTTTAACAATTATTCCCCTTCATTAGTTCCACTAAAAAACCCACCCAACATTCAACCACAACTCCAATCAATAATAAAATATCAATAAAGTGCTTAAGGAGTAAAGGGTCAAAAGAGTCAATTAAGAACAAATGGGTAGGCTCGGGGTGTGGGTACCAATAAAAAGGATCAAAGAACTCACAACAACAATTTTTTTTCAAGGTATATATGTAAGGGTAGGCTAACAAGAGAAGGCCTTGTATCATTTCCCAACTAGAGCAAACCTAGGATTTCGCTTTGCACACACACGGGGCAAGTTCTAGACATTAATATGCAACATGGAGTAAACAAGAATATGCCTCACACCACACATTGCACACGATCTACACAAAAAGGTTCCATCAACAACTCTCAACTAAGCTTCTAGAATGCAACTTGTGGAAATTTAAGCACTCATGCACAAAGGTTAACAATCAAGTCAAGCAAGCGGACTCAAGCATCTCAAGGGGGTCGTTCCATTTTTCCTCTAGGCATGCATCAAATTAAAACCCAAGGACACCACAAATAGCACATGCAATCAATTCAAGTCCACCGGTATCAAACAATTCAAAGGCACCTAGCATTCTACCTTTTCCTTCGTCTAGGGTCATCTACAACTAACTATCCTAATTCTAATAAAAATAAAAACTACTCGGTTCAAAGGTCTCCCCGTGGAAAAGAACCGAGGCCATAAGAAAAACTACGGGGTGGATGACATGTACCACTAATAAAACTAAAAATGAAAATATTTTTGAAATTTTTCATTGGTTTTCTAATTTTTTTTTTATATATTAAAGCAAGAAACAAATAAAAAATAAAGTCAAGTGACAAAAGAAAAATCCTACGGTACATGCATCCCTAACCTCAAAAATAAATAAAGGGTAGTTCCCCACCCCACACTTAAACTAAGCACTGTCCTCAGTGCTAAAAATAAGCAAGCGCAAGGTAAAGAAAACTTCCCTGAAGATTCTAGTCCTTGGTGCTAGCATCCTCCAAGCTTCCATATAGTATGAGGTACTCAGACTTCCCTCATCAGGTCATTAATATTGGGCAAGGGTGAGGACACCCCACACTTAGCCTCGACATTACATGAACCTGCAATCCAAAGAATCACCCAAAGTAATATGCAACTATAAAAATACTAATAAAACTAAATAAAAGTAAATCAAGCAAATTGGGTTGCCTCTCAAGAAGCGCCTTAGTTAACGTCGTGGCACGACGAAGACAACTTCATCACTTTTGTCTCCACCTTGAACTAATGAATTGAATCCCCAACTTTGCCTCAAGTTTACAACTATGGTATTGGGGTGGTGGCAAAAATACAACAGGACCAAGTAAACAATGCCGCATTTTGCACTTCTTAGCCTTTAAATGAGGGATGTCGTTTTGTCTACTCGGCATCACAAACTCTAAAATATAGGCACCTTGTTCCTCCTCCTTTTGTTTCTTCATAGGCTCGGGTGGCTCAATTTTCATGTCACCATCCAAACACAATGTTGAAAAATGATTGGAATGAGGTCCAATGCGCTTCAATTCTAAAGTTGCATTACTTTTGACACCCTCACTTGCACAAACACTAGAGTCCTCACCTATGATGTTTTCTATTTCCTCACTTGAGTCTAATGTGATTTCCTCAACCTTGGCATCATCAACTAATATTTGGTCGAGTGGTAGGAATTCCACTTTTTGCTCCTCAAATTGGCTTCTAAGCTCTTCTATCTCAAATCTACTATTTACGACAACTGATAATTGGGCTTCAGACACCTCAACCATATTACTCAAATTCTCCTCCAATTCGTGAATAGTCAAGCCAAATTCGTCGATCTCTTGCCTGAGCACAACCCTCTCTTCTATAAATTGCCTCGTCATATTTGCAAGTTCGATCCTGAAATCCCCATAAGCTTCTAAGAGTTGGCTTGCTCCATTAGCCAAGTTTCGCTAACAACCTGCACTTTATCGCTCCTGTCAAACTCACAAACATCATTAGAATCATCACCAAAATTATTGGGGGAAGGAGCATGACACTTAGGACAATCATTCCACCGACCACCACACAATTTACAAAAATTCCAATCAAAGGTGGTAGAAAATTCACATAACCAGTCTCGTAGGGTTGGAAGACTTGGGCAATTTTCCCAAAAATGATGTCCTCCACAAAGTAGACAAGAATCAACAAAATTTGAGCAACCATCATTCAACCCACTTTCATTAAAAGATGCCATGTAAACTAGTAATAAAATAATAAACTAAAAATAAAATAAAAAAAATTAAACGTGAATAGAAAATAATAAATTGTTCAAAAAGAAAACAGTCAATTTAGTCTCCGGCAACGGCGCCAAAAACTTGTTGCTCCCAACGCACACGCAAGTATACGTGGTCGACAAGTAATAAAGTGATAAGTAGAGTATCGTTCCCACGAGGACTATTAAGACTGAATTCTAGCAAACACTTTATATAAACTATTCAGGGATCTTTTCTAATGGTTGAGATTTTTACTAACTAAATACATCAATAAAAATAAGTAATTGAAATCAAGTAACAGAGCAAATTCTAAGTTGTTATCAATAAAAGATTACAGTCCCGGTTCAGAGTTACGAACAATCCAGTTGAGTTTTCCAGTTGATTCTACTTCTTGATTTCCTAGATTTCTAACTACAGGTTAAATGTACCCATGAAAACCTTTCGATTCTTCACGGTCTATGCAGGCTACTCCAATCCCTATATGTCTATGGGTTGAATCACGTGCACGCATTAACGAATTCTGTAATGAGTTAAACTAGGCGAGCAAGTATATGTCTATCCTACTCACAAATTGGTTCCCCGATGCCCGGGTTCACAAACTAGTTCTATTCTTTCTTATTACGTAATTAAATTCCCTCTTTCGAGTTCAATCTAAAAACCATAGATAGTGTTCAATTATCAGGCCTCAATAATCAAACAATTATGATCAAGAAAGAATAAACAATCCGTAATGGTAAATCAATATATAGAAATCAACTTTCAAACATCAACCTTCGTGTATTTACTCTAACCCTAGAACAAACAAACTATAGAATTAAAGAGAAGAATAAGAGAAAAAGAGAAAGAACTTGTGTAGAAGACATCTAGGGCTCCTCCCATCTCCTCCAAAACTTGCTCCAAAGGTCTGAACTCTCCTCAAAAACTAAGTAAAAGAGTATTTATAGAGTTTACAAACACCTAGTAATAAGTTAGACCCAATCCTAGACGAAATAGGACGTAAAAACTGCACACGGGGCGCTATAACGGGCGCCCCGCGCCCCGGAACGCGTGCCCTTGGACAGAACCCATCGAAAACTCCCCGCGTTTGGCACGCGCCGCACAAGGAATCGTGCCTAGCCACTGCGCGCTATAAGTGGCGCGGCGCATGGGCTAGGGCGCCAGGCCATTTTCCTGTTCCGTTCCTCCTTTTCTCGTTTCGTGTTGTGCCTTCGTGTGCTCGATCCAATCCTCAATCAAAATCCAATCTTTTCTTGCTCAATCATGCTCTTAAAAGCTCCAATTGCACTGCATAACAACCTACATACACACGACACAAAATTAGTGCAAAACCACATTCATAAACCATAAAACGAGCGAATAAAGTATCCAAACGTAAGGAAATATTGGCATAAAATGCCAATCATCACCACCCCACACTTGAACCTTTGCTCGCCCTCGAGCAATCACAAATAACTTCCAACCTAGGTAGAACAGGTCTGCCCATGACTATGGTTGATACCGATCATTGAACAAATGCGCACATGACTACTATGGATCCACAACATGCCAACAAACTAACAACATCAAAAATATAAGAACAACCACCCCAAAATAGCTCAAGTGCACAAACTCAACTTAATGCAACCATGCTCCCACAAAATCACACCTATCTACTCAACCAAGAAGCCACCAACTTCACCTATTTCATGCAAACCACGTGCCCTCACCAATATGAAGCAAAAGAGTGCCCCCCAAAGATCACACACAACAATAAATATCATGAATAGAACGGGGGCAATAAATGAATTCACTCACTCTCATGAAAATATCACATGTCACACACAATGTACCATAGGCTTGCCCGTAGTGTAGGACTCCACTAATGTAAGCTCACTCCAATCGGGATTAACTAGGACTTTAGAAAGGTCGTAATGTAGGCTAAGGGGCAGGTAGGATACATATGGTAATAGTGACTACCTCCCTAAGCACTTTAATACATCACAATTAATTAAGCACCAATCTCATCAAGCCACCCAAATCAACAACTTCTACAGTACCCGTGAAAACCTTTCGATTCTTCACAGTCTATGCAGGCTACTCCAATCCCTATATGTCTATGAGTTGAATCACGTGCACGCATTAACGACTTCTGTAATGAGTTAAACTAGGCAAGCAAGTATATGTCTATGCTACTCACAAATTGGTTCCCCGATGCCCGGGTTCACAAACTAGTTCTATTATTTCTTATTGCGTAATTAAATTCCCATTTTCGAGTTCAATCTAAAAACCATAGATAGTGTTCAATTATCAGGCCTCAATAATCAAACAATTAGGATCAAGAAAGAATAAAAAATCCATAATGGTAAATCAATATATAGAAATCAACTTTCAAACATCAACCTTCATGCATTTACTCTAACCCTAGAACAAACAAAATATAGAATTAAAGAGAAAAATAAGAGAAAAAGAGAAAGAACTTGTGTAGAAGACATCTAGGGCTCCTCCCCTCTCCTCCAAACTTGCTCCAAAGTCTGAACCCCCTTCAAAAACGAAGTAAAAGAGTATTTATAGGGTTTACAAAGGCCTAGTAATAAGTTACACCTAATCCTAGACGAAATAGGAAGTAAAAAGCCGCTCCCGGGGCGCTATAACGGGCGCCCCGCGCCCACGATCGCGCTGAAACAACCAGTGAATGTCGAAACTTGCACGCCTTTGGGGCGTGCCGCATGGGAAACCGCGCCAGAAGCTGGGCGCTATGGGCGGCGTGGCGCGCCACCTGTAGCGCCAGGCAATTCTGCTTGCTCCTTGGTCCGAAATCTCACCTCGCGTCGTGCCTTCGTGTGTTCAATCCAATCCTCAATCAAAATCCAATCTTTTCTTGCTCGATCATGCTCTTTAAAGCTCCAATTGCACTGCATAACAACCTACATACACACGACATAAAATTAGCGCAAAACCACATTCATAAACTATAAAACATGCGAATAAAGTATCCAAACGTAAGGAAATATTAAGGAAATATAGGCATAAAATGCCAAACATCACCACCCCACACTTGAACCTTTGCTCGCCCTCGAGCAATCACAAATAACTCCCAACCTAGGTAGAACAGGTCTGCCCATGACTATGGTTGATACCGATCATTGAACAAATGCACATATGACTACTATGGATCCACAAAGATGCCACAATTTATCAAACTCAAAAATATGAGAACAACCACCCCAAAATAGCTCAAATGTACAAACTCAACTTATTGCAACCATGCTCCCACAAAATCACACCTATCTACTCAACCAAGAAACCATCAACTTCACCTATTTCATGCAAACCATGTGCCCTCACCAATATGAAGCAAAAGAGTGCCCCTCCAAAGATCACATACAACAATAAATATCATGAATAGAACAGGGGCAATAACAAATGAATTCATTCACTCTCATGAAAGTCTCACATGTCACACACAATGTACCATAGGCTTGCCCGTAGTGTAGGACTCCACTAATGTAAGCTCACTCCAATCGGGATTAACTAGGACTTTAAAAAGGTCGTAATGTAGGCTAAGGGGCGGGTAGGATACATATGGTAATAGTGACTACCTCCCTAAACACTTTAATACATCACAATTATTTCAAACACAATTCTCATCAAAGCCATCCAATCAATAACTTTCACACACACCTTCTCAACAAGTAGCAACCTTTCTTTTAAGCACACACTAGCAAGGAATGGATATTCTTTTCTCTTTATTTCTTTTTTCACAATTTTTTCTTTTCTTTTCAACTTTGCTCTTTTTTTTTTCCTTTTCGATTTCATTATCTTCCATCCTTGCCAATGCTTTTCACTACTTCACAAATTATTCAAGTATTCTCCTTCATTGGTTCCACTCAACAACCTCCCAATATTCAACCATAACTCCACAATAAAACAACATTATCAACTAAAGTGTTTAAGGAGTAAAGGGCCAAAAGAGACAATTTAGAACAAGTGGGTAGGCTTGGGGTGTGGGTGCCAACAAAAAGTGTCAAGGAAATCACAACAACAATTTTTTCCAAGGTGTATATGTAAGGGTAGGCAAATCAAAAGAAGGCCTTGTATCATTTCCCGACTAGAGCAAACCTAGGATTTCGCTTTGCACACACACGGGGCAAGTTCTAGACACCAATATGCAAACATGGAGTATAATCAGAATATGCCTCACAACACACATTGCACACGATCCACACAAAAAGGCTCCATCACAACTCTCAATCAAGCAAACAGAGTGCAACTTGTGGAAAATTAAGCACTAATGCACAAAGGTTCACAACAAAGTCAAGTGAGTGGATTCAAGCATCTCAAGGGGGTCGTTCCATTTTTTCTCTAGGCATGCATCACAATTTAAAACCAAAAGACACCACAAATAGCACATGCAACAAGTTCAATTCCACCAGTATCAAACAAGTCAAAAGCACCTAGCATTCCACCTATTCCTTTCGTCTAGGGCCACCTATAACTAACTACTCTAATCCTAAAAGTAAAAACTACCCGGTTCAAAGGTCTCCCCGTGGAAAAGAACCGAGGCCATAAGAAAAACCACGGGGTGGATGACATGTACCACTAATAAAAACTAAAAGGAAAATCTTTTTGGAATTTTTCATTGGTTTTCTAATTTTTTTTTCATTTATTAAATCAAGAAACAAATAAAAATAAAGTCAAGTGGCAAAAGAAAATCCTATGGTACATGCATCCCTAACCTCAAAAATAAATAAAAGCGTAGTTCCCCACCCCACACTTAAACTAAGCATTGTCCTCAGTGCTAAAATAAGAAAGTGCAAGGTAAAGAAAACTTCCCTGAAGGCTCTAGTCCTTGGTGCTAGCATCCTCCAAGCTTCCATATAGTATGAGGTACTCAGACTTCCCTCATCAGGTCATCAATATTGGGCAAGGGTGAGGACACCCCACACTTAGCCTCGACATTACATGAACCTGCAATCCAAAGAATCACCCAAAGTAATATACAACCATAAAAATACTAATAAAAATAAATAAAAGTAAAGCAAGCAAATTGGGTTGCCTCCCAAGAAGCGCCTTAGTTAACGTCGACAACTTCATCACTTTTGTCTCCACCTTGAACTAATGAATTGAATCCCCAACTTTGCCTCAAGCTTACGACTATGGTATTGAGGTGGTGGCAAAAATACAAAAGGACCAAGTAACCAATGTCGCATTTTACACTTCTTGACCTTTAAATGAGGGATGTCGTTTTGTCTCCTCAACATCACAAACTTTAAAATATAGGCATCTTGTTCCTCCTCCTTGGGTTTCTTCATAGGCTCGGGTGGCTCAATTTTCATGTCACCATCCAAACACAATGTTGAAAAATGATTGGAATGAGGTCCAATGCGCTTCAATTCTAAAGTTGCATTACTTTTGACACCCTCACTTGCACAAATACTAGAGTACTCAAATATGATGTTTTCTATTTTCTCAACTGACTATAATGTGATTTCCTCAACTTCGGCATCATCAACTAATATTAGGTCGAATGGTAGGAATTCCACTTTTTGCTCCTCAAATTGGCTTCTAAGCTCTTCTATCTCAAATCTACTATTCACGACAACTGATAATTGGGCATTAGACACCTCAACCATATCACTCAAATTCTCCTCCAAGTCGTGAATAGTCAAGCCAAATTCGTCGATCTCTTGCCTGAGCACAACCCTTTCTTCCATAAATTGCCTCGTCATATTTGTAAGTTCACTCCTGAAATCCCCATAAGCTTCTAAGAGTTTGGCTTGCTCCATTAGCCAAGTTTCGCTAACAACCTGCACTTTATCGCTCCTGTCAAACTCACAAACATCATTAGAATCATCACAACAATTATTGGGGGAAGGAGCATACACTTAGGACAATTATTCCACCGACCACCACACAATTTACATAAATTCCAGTCAAAGGTGGTAGAAAATTCAAATAACCAATCCCGTAGGGTTGAAAGAGTTGGACAATTTTCCCACAAGTGGGTTCCTCCACAAAGTAGATAGAGATCATCAAAATCTGAGCAACCATCATTCGACCAGTTTTCATTAAAAGATGCCATGGTAACAAACAACACAATAATAAACTAAACAAAAATGAAACCTGAATAGAAAATAACAAATTGTTCAAAAGAAAACAGTCAATGTTTAGTCCCCGGCAACGGCGCCAAAAACTTGTTGCACCCAACGCACACGCAAGTATACGTGGTCGACAAGTAATAAAGTGATAAGTAGAGTATCGTTCCCACGAGGACTATTCAGACTGAATTCTAGCAAACAATTTTCTAAGAACTATTCAGGGATCTTTTTCCAATGGTTGAGATTTTACTAACTAAATGCAGTAATTAAAACAAGTAACTGAAATCAAGTATTCGAGAGCAGACTATAGTTGTTATCAATAAAGAAGAAACGGTCCAGGGTCAGAGCTACGAACAATCCAGTTGAGTTTTCCAGTTGATTCTACTTCTTGATTTCCTAGATTGCTAACTAACAGGTTAAATGTACCCGTGAAAACCTTTCGATTCTTCACGGTCTATGCAGGCTACTCCAATCCCTATATGTCTATGGGTTGAATCACGTGCACGCATTAACGACTTCTGTAATGAGTTAAACTAGGCAAGCAAGTATATGTCTATCCTACTCACAAATTGGTTCCCCGATGCCCGGGTTCACAAACTAGTTCTATTCTTTCTTATTGCGTAATTAAATTCCCACTTTCGAGTTCAATCTAAAAACCATAGATAGTGTTCAATTATCAGGCCTCAATAATCAAATAATTAGGATCAAGAAAGAATAAACAATCCATAATGGTAAATCAATATATAGAAATCAACTTTCAAACATCAACCTTCATGTATTTACTCTAACCCTAGAACAAACAAAATATAGAATTAAAGAGAAGAATAAGAGAAAAAGAGAAAGAACTTGTGTAGAAGACATCTAGGGCTCCTCCCCTCTCCTCCAAACTTGCTCCAAAGTCTGAACCCCCTTCAAAAATGAAGTAAAAGAGTATTTATAGGGTTTACAAAGGCCTAGTAATAAGTTACACCTAATCCTAGACGAAATAGGAAGTAAAAATCCGCTCCCGGGGCGCTATAACGGGCGCCCCGCGCCCACGATCGCGCTGAAACAACCAGTGAACGTCGAAACTTGCACGACTTTGGGGCGCGCCGCGTGGGAAACCGCGCCAGAAGCTGGGCGCTTTGGGCGGCGCGGCGCGCCACTTGTAGCGCCATGCAATTCTGCTTGCTCCTTGGTCCGAACTCTCGCCTCGCGTCGTGCCTTCGTGTGTTCAATCCAATCCTCAATCAAAATCCAATCTTTTCTTGCTCGATTATGCTCTTTAAAGCTCCAATTGCACTGCATAACAACCTACATACACACGACATAAAATTAGCGCAAAACCACATTTATAAACTATAAAACGTGCGAATAAAGTATCCAAACGTAAGGAAATATTAAGGAAATATAGGCATAAAATGCCAAACATCATATCTACACAGTCGTTTGTTATGAAGTATAAAAAACTAATCATGGTAACTGGTTAATCTAAGTACTACTCCCTCCGTTCCAATTTATGTGGCAGCATTTTCTTATTAGTCTGTTCAAAAAAGAATGACAGCATTCTAAAAATTGGTAAACATTTAACTTCAAAATTACAGTTTTGCCATTACTGAAATGATTTACAACCACACAAATATTTATGCCTTATTTTAGACCACAAATTTTAAAAGTCTTCCTTTATTTCTTAAACTCCGTGCCGAGTCAAACTATGACACATAAATTGGAACGGAGGGAGTATAATTTTATACGACCTTTGTTTATCAGTACTTATGCAATGTTTAATATCGCAAAACGAATATTGCATAACTAACACGGGTATAAGTAATATGGGATTCTATGCGTTGCTTTTTACAAGATGTGTGGAATAAGATAAAAAATGTGATACAATAGTACACAACTTGAATACAGTTGAGGCACACTGGCGAACCATTTAAGAATCTTGAATCTCGTAGATAAGGAAATGCAAGAACAAAATGGATAAGTTCTTATCTTTTCCACATCACCTGAGGGTCTCCAACCATCACTAACCCAAAAAATGAAGAACTATAAGAACAATTCAACTTTCGTACTAATGCAGACAATGTAAAAGATTTATACAGTTGCTTATCCAACATCTCTGACTCGATACGGATAAAAGTTCTCCACTATTAAGTTTTAATGATATATACTTGTTCTACCTATATCTGAATTAATTAAAGGACGTAATTTCCTTTATTCCATATTCTTCTTCATCTCTTGTATATCAGTAGCATTGTCTTTACGCATCATTAAACTTAAAAAAAAAAATCTATTATTGTATAGTTTCTACACCTCCAAAAGTAAGTTCCCACTAAACAAAGAATTTTCCATGAAATATGAAGGAATAATATCTTTGCCTTACACCCCATTAGAGTACTAATTATTACATTATACTTGTACGGAGTCTGGTAATATCGTTATGGTCGGCTATGTCTGTCAACTTTTCATAACATTAAGGGGTCAAAATCTGGATGGATTCAACTTACATATAGATTGACAGTATCGCAACATATTTTAATCTTGGTGTAGGGATAATTACATATTTTATAATTTATATTTAAGATAGTGGTACCACTTTTGGTAAATGAATTGTAAAAATTTCGCATAGAGGCCACTTTTAACACTGGTATTTAGTTTGAGGCCACTTTTTTCAGTGGCTTTACACTAGAGGCCACTTTTGTGGCAGTACACTAAACGGGGCATATTTAAAAGTCCAAATTACCCCTCGTCTTTTCTGAATTGACAGGGGTTTTTAAAACCCTTCTCTTCATTTTAACCCGTTCATTTCATGCATTTTAACCCTTCTTCTTCACTGAATCTTCATGCAAAAATCATCTTCAAACGTAGAATAGTTAACGAACTCAATTTTAGTTGCATTGCATTACGTTTTCTCCCTTGACCTTTGCATTTTCGCAGGTATAACATTTCTCTCTTTTCATATACTACTTTTTTGTATTTTTTGTTGTTGTATTTTTTTGTCAAATATGTTGTTGTTAAGTTAAGCAACGTTATTTAAGTTTAAATTTGTATGTTTTTTGCGTATTTAGTAGTTAATTTTTATTCAAGTTCAAGTGTGTTTGTATTAAAGTTATGTGTGTGTGCATGTCTCTGTGATCACCGTGTGTGTGCGCGCGTGTGTGTGTTTGTGTGTGTGATTGACTGAAGTTATGTTTTTGTGCGTGATGGACTGAAGTTCCACTAGGACTGAAGTTTATTCCTAGTGGACTAAAGTGCTCCCCCCTCCCCAATGCGTGTGACTCAGTGTGTGTGTGTGTGTTTGTATGTGTTTGTGTGTGTTTCTGTGTTGTGGACTGAACTTCTGTCTCTGTGTGTGTCTGTGTGTGTGTGAGACACATACTCTGTGTGTGTGTGGGGACTGAACTTCACTGAAGCGCTCGCTTCATGCTTCAGTCGCTTCACGCTTCAGCACATGAAGCGTGCGCTTCATTGAAAACGGTTGGAATAGTGCAGCTTCCAGTTTTGACTTATCTTTCCAATCTGTGAAGGAATATCTTCACTTTCTGATTGCACATTATAGGTAGAAGGACCAGTTTTTCTTTTTTTTTTTTGTAATCTTGAGAGTAGGCATTTAGTTTCCAGCCACCATTTAGTCAGTTTGCTGAAATCACAGTAGAATTTCTTTGCCTGTCTCTTGAAGTTTTGATTTCCCTGGTTTCCTCTGACCTTAGTGTACATTGAACCCTGATTCAAGTTGCCTATAGCTGGTGCAGCACCAAGAACTTATGTATGTGTGTATGCTCAGTCCACATAGGACAGATGTTCATTCCTAGTGGACTGAAGCCTATCGCCCATATGTGTGTGACTCAGTTTGTGCTCTCAGCCTACTATTATTATACTTCTGTGTGCGTGCGTGTGTCTGTGTGTATTCTCAAACCTTTATTTTTGTTTATTTTTGTATGTGTGACTGATAGTTTTTTTTTATTGTTAGCTTTTTGCAGTATGGATGCTGGAATGGAAGGTAATCTAGTGTATCCATTCGAGCGCTGGTTCAATATGAATGCATATTGGCAAGGGGAGCACAATTTGGATAATATCATTTCAAATTTCAGTAAAGCACAGCGTAAGAAGCTTTCAGATGGTGTGTTTGGAAGCTTTCTGAAGTTGCAGTCGTACAAAACTTCTATGAGGTTACTGCATTGTTTATTATTGTCACGTATTGTGAGCAGTGATCCGAATAGATTAAGTTTTAATATTTTTGGTCATGTCATCCATTTTGGTCCGGAAGAATATCATGTTTACACTGGTTTGAGGTTTTCTGCAAACCGTGAGGAATTGTTTGATGGACCTGCTATAAATATGGATCAGAGGCTTCTGAAGCTGTACTTTCGTGGCAAAAGCAATCTTCAGGTGTCAGACGTTCGTAAATTTTTAGTATCAATGAGCACGGCATCTGTGGTTGATGAAGATGATGCAGTGAAGATTGCAGAGTTTTATATTTTGCAGTCAATCATTTTGTGTTCTAACAAAAAAACAAGCTTGGTTGAAGTGCATTACTTGGATATCATTGACAATGAGGATCTGTGTAGAGTTTATCCTTGGGGCAGTGCGGGTTTTGAAGCACTAGTTAACTCTGCAATGAGACCTATCAAAAGTGGTGTAAATTACTATGTGCTGGGATTTCCGTTTGTGTTATGCGCTTGGTTTCTGGATTTATTTCCAACACTTCGTTCTAACTTTTGTACATATAATGGTCATGGCTTCCCAAGGATGGTTAGGTTTATTAGTTTCAAAAATCCTCAGTATAACACTTTGGTTGATCAGTATTTTCATAATGTAAATGTAAGTTTCTATATCTGTGTCTGTGTGTGTGTGTGTGGTTGCTCAAGTTCTTTCCCCTCATGGGACTTGAATTTCTATCCTAATGTACTGAACTTCTTCATACTTACTGAAGTTCTATCATTACGTACTGAACTTCTCTTCCATCTATGTATCTGTTCTCATGGACTGAACTTTTAAAATAGTACCAATTGAAGTTCAGTCCATGAGGACAAAACTTCTATTTCTGCATATAAAAGTTTTATTCTTCTATTTTACTGTGGTGCTAATATATTTCTCATGGCTTTTTTTTTTATAGAGTTTTGACAAATTTAAAATGGTTCCAATTGTTCTGTCTGAGGAAGAAAAAAAGTCGGTGGAATTGAATATGACAGAAGCAGGTCCTGATGTACCTGTTGTTGCATGTAAACTTTTAAAAGGAAAAGAAGTTGTTGAAGATAGTCAGGATACGTGTGATGATTTTGAGGTTGGTGGGACTCAGATATATCATGGTGGTTCTGAGAGTGAAGATATTGCTGAGACTGAGACTGAGGATGGTGGCGCTGAGAGTGAAGATATTGCTGAGACTGAGGATGGTTCTGATACTGAGGATGGTGGTGGTGAAACTGAGGATGGTGGCGGTGAAACTGAGGATGGTGGCGCTGAGAGTGAAGATGTTGGTGGTGAGACTGAGGATGATGATCATGTGTGCGAGGATGATGTTGTTGAGACTGAGGATAATGATCATGTGGGTGAGGGTGCTTGCGATGATAGGCAGGATGCTCGACATGTTGTAGAGCTTGATCAAGATTTAGTTAATGCAATTGTTAAAGTGAGTTTTTCAAGTATCATGTGCATTCATCTTTTTTTGTTTTTATTTTAATTGAATATTTTTATCAGTTCTATTGATTTTTTTTTGTTTTTTCAGAAGGTTAATATAAAATTCCGGAAGAGGATGCGTAGTCAGCGACGGCGCATAAGGGAGTATATTCGTGGTGTAGATAACAAGGTTCATTGTGTAGATGACAAGGTTCGTTGTGTAGATAACAAGGTTGATTGTGTTCTGGATTTTATGAAGAAGTTGGCTAAGAATTTTGAGGAAAAGGAAGGAAGTTGGAGGGAAGATGTTAGTGGAAGAAGGGGCAAGGAACAATCTGGCAGCTTTCGTAATTCCTTACTTTTGTATTCATGTGGAGGCAATGCTAGTGATGGAAGGAAGAGAAAGTCTTCTCCAGATGTAAGAAAAGACTTCAGTCATGGCGCTGTATCCAGGAAATCAAAATCTCCTTCAGATGACAGACAAGACTCCAGTGAAGGCAGTGCAGTTAGGAAATCAAAAAGCTGTTCAGATGTCAGAAAAGAAGTTAGCGGTGGTGGTGCAGGTCTAAATTCAGCTATACAATTGCATGGAGCGTCACAAGGTGCGTTTGTCAATGAAACCCCTAGACAAATTCATGAACGAATTGATAGTGAATTAGACATGTTTGGTGAGTTGACTGCAGCACATAAGGGGGTGCTCGAAATTCAATTGCAATTTATAAGTGGAGAGCTTGATCTGTCAACACCTCGCTTGCTTCCTCAGGATATGATTGTGGAGAAATCAGGTACAATAACCTATGAAAGGAAAAGGAAGAAGTTGAAGAAAAATAGTTTACATCCTGATATGCCTACTTTTAATATACTGCCACCGACTCAAGAAAGTGTTAGCGGGGGTTCATGTGATACTGAAGATACACCAAGAGCTGAAGAAATTCAGCAAGATATGTTGAAAAGTCAGCAGCAGGTTGAACTTAGAAAAGAACAAGGAATAATTCTGCAACAGGAGAGGACTGATGATGTTGAAATGGATAATGTTGCTGTGAGTTATCAAGCAGCAAGAGAAGAACCAGAAGGGCAGTCAGTCAACGAAACAATAGAAGAAGAGTTGATTTCGCACGGGAAGGAGATGCTTGTTGATGTTGTTATGGAGAATGCTGACAGAAGTAACCAAGTTGAAGGAGATGGGGATGTGACTGAAGATCAGCAGGCTGTTGGCTGTCAGTCAATTGATGAAGCACCCAAAGAAGAGGTTACCACACAGGAACAGGAGATGCCTCTTAAGATTGTTATGGAGAATGCCCAGGCTATTGAGCAAACAAGAAGAGAAGATGATTTGACTGAACAACAGACTTTCGAAAGTCTTGTGGACAAACAACAGTCAGTCGGTATAGCGGGCAAAGAAGAAGTAATGACTCAGGAACAGGAGAAAGAGGAGCTGAATGAAGAACAACAGTCTGACAGAATTGTTGTGGGCAAAGGTCAGTCGGTCGATGAAGCAGGTAAACAAGAGATGCTTACACAGGAACAGGAGAGGCCTGTCCCGATTGTTAGGGAGATTGCCAAGTCAAGTGACCAAGCCCGTGAAAGTACTAAGGTAGAACAGTCGGAGCAGCAAGGTCTTCTGGGCAAAAGGGATCGAAAGCCCAGTCAGTGGTTGCTATCTCCATATGATACCAAAAGGACTAAAAAGAAGACAACTGACTGGAAGGGTAATTACAGACGTAGTTGTCCATTCCACCACTTGAAGAATAGTCCAGCAGTGTTGGATGAGTTTAAATCTTTTTTGCTATTTCAAAGAAATGGCACTGAACTTGACCAGTAAGTCTATTTTGTATTTTTTTATGATTTCTTGTCTGTAGTTTTTTAAGTTCAGTGCATAGTGGATGAATTTGGAAACCTATAGTTCAATCCCCCTATGGACTGAACTTTCTTATCCCATGAGTTCTGCCCCATATGGATCGATGTTCTGTGCATATGGAGTAACTTCTGTCTGTAAGAATTGAACCTCAGTCAATAGGCCATTGACTTTTTGTCCACAAGGACGTGCAAAGTTCTGTCCCCTATAAGATTGAACTTCATTGCCTATGATATTCTTAAGTTCATTCCTGATGGAAAAGTAACATGTGTTTTGTATTTTGTATCTTTTTAATTAGGAACAACCGTGCTTGTTATATACGCAATAATGATTACGACAGTAATCCATATCTGTTGGAAACAATCAAGCCAGACAAGCAGTGGTTTTTGGAGTTTGTAGATGTTGCCTACCCTTTGACTGATAATGTTAGTGCATATTCTGTTCTTTTGGTTTGTTCCGTGTTCGTTATTCTGTGTATTGACTAAACAGGTTCATTTTTTGCAGCATATCGATGTTGCTATGTATTATCTTAGGAAGAGGGCATGCTACCATTTGTTCCGGTTTCCTCACACACTGTCAATTACTGATCTTGTTTTTGATAGTTATATGTGCTCTATTTATGAGTCAGAATTCAAAAACAAAAGTAAAAGACCAGGTGATGAAATCTGGCTTGACGGTATTGGACAGTATATGTGCGATTACCTTCATGGCCTGGAACGGAGGTGTTCAATCCCCTGGGGTGGAGTTGATAAACTGTATTTTCCGTGCCGATTGCAAGCAGCACCTGGTGAAACGGTGACACATTACTTTTTGGCAGTCTTTGATTTGCACGACAAGAAAATACGTGTATATGATTCCATGGTCAAAAAGAAGAAGCCACCAGCAGAGAAATGCGACCAAATCAAGGCTTATGCTGTTGTGCTCCCACATCTTTTCAAGTATGTCAACTTTGGGTCTCTACATGATTCTTTCAAAGACGACAAGTTCAATGCTGCCTATAAAGCCCATTGGGTACTATCACCGAATCAACTAGATGGGTAAGTCTTTTCATTTGTGTGCAAGTTTTAGTGCAAATTTTGATAATAATTGACTGAACTTATAACTCCCTGCCTACTTATGTCTTACTCTTTTTTTGGTGCCTCATTTTTTAGGACTAGTTGTGGCGCTTTTGTAATATGGTATGCTGATCTGCTGACCAGAGGTAAAAGTGTTGACAAGGTTCAACCAGATCAAATTCATCAGTACAGGGAGCGGTTTGGTTGTCAGCTTTGGGCTCATGGTCGTGCAAAGGCCAGGGATGGATTTGAGACTCCACCTGAATTTGTTGAGCATGATTATGGGGAACATAATGACGACATGTGTCAGTTGTAGATATTCATCCCTGGGAAGATCAAATATTTTTTGTAAAGTTTTTTGGTGAAGTGTGGTGAAACAGATATTTTGTACACATGAACATATTATTATGCATAGATTTATGTAAATGCCATTTTTGTTGCAGTGAAGTTTTTTATCATTAAGCACTTAAATTCTATTCTCATGGAGTGAACTTTTTTTATACCCCTCTATGTGTTGTGTGTGTGTGTGTGTGTGTGCGCGCGCGCGCGCGCGCGTGTGTGTGTGCGTGTGTTCAGTTCATCAGGGATGAATGTCTGTGTCCAATTGATTGAAGTTCACTTGATGGACTGAAGTTTTATCCTTATGACGAAAGTTTTACATCAACTCTGTGTGTGCGCGTCTGTTTTCAGTCTCCAATGATGGAATTTCAAAACCACAAGGACTGAATTTCTACCACACATAGGTTGGACTTCAATTTATATGCCCTCAATTTCAATCTACAGGGGGGACTGAAGCTTTATCCTCAGAGACAGAAGTATTATCTTCATTGATGGACTGAACTTCTATCATCATTGATTGAACTTTATTACGCTCATTGTGACTGTTCAATATCTATTTCACCTGTTATGGATTGGTTACTTTTGAACTATAAGTTGCAACTTTTAAAATGTTATTGTGCCTTTTGAACTATAAGTTGCAACTTTTAGTATTTTATTGTACCTTTTGAACTACAAGTTGCAACTGTTATTGATTTTTTTCTATAAATACATAACTGACTGTTAATTCTTATCATCTTATTTATTTTTAGTTTTATCTATTTTGAGATTTCTAAACTTCAGGCGCAAGAATGTCTGAAAGTAGTGTGAATCAACCACCACAAGCAGAACAATCAGGTGCACCAGGGTTCGCCCCAGTACCAGGATTTGCACCAGTAGCAGTAGGCATTCCAAATAATATACAATGGGAGATTGCAGTCCTAAGGCGTCAGATGCAGGACCAGGAGAATGCAATACAGGAAATGCAAAATGATATTTTGTATATGCGTAACGTCCAAAGGCGTCGAGTGCGAATGATCACCCAGGCTATTGAAGCTATAGCAACACATGTTGGTTTTGATCTTGCTGGTCTTCCACCACCATCTCCATAACTGAATATGTATGAAGTTTCTATGGTGTAGAGTTTTTTATAAGTTCTGTGCCTGTATATGCATCAACAGTTATTAATGTTTAATGTTAATTTTTTACATTTTACATATATTCCATGTATAGCAGCCCATGAAAATAGGAGTTCTTCTAATCGAGTTATTTCAATTTGAAACTTAAAATTCTCATGGGACAGAACTTCAGTCTATGATGATAGAAGTTCTGTTCTTTCTTGTGCTTACATAAAGACAGATCTTCTAATCGAGTTATTTCAATTTGAAACTTAAAATCCTCATGGGACAGAACTTCAGTCTATGTGATAGAAGTTCTGTTCTTTCTTGTGCTTACATAAAGACAGATCTTCTAATCGAGTTATTTCAATTTGAAACTTAAAATCCTCATGGGACAGAACTTCAGTCCATGATGATAGAAGTTCTGTTCCATGTGTGATTTAAGTTCTATGTTTACTTAAACAAGGAGCTTCTAATCCTCATGGACAGAACTTCTGTCCATGAGGATGCTTCTACTTCAGTTATTTTCAGTTAATAATGAGAGATTCAAATATATAGAACATAATTAGGTTAAAACTGATATAAAAATAGATATTGTCATAACAAAAACAAACAGTACTGCATAAAGGAAAACAACAAACAACTACTAGAATTATTCAATTAAAATTGGATTGTCTGCTGATGCTCCACCACCATTATCATCATCGTCAGTGCTTAAATCATCATCATCATAATCATCTTCTCCTTCACCAGCCTGATTGTTTGTAAGAGAAACACCAAAAACAACAGATGGAACACCGTCGATCATTTCGTGCCATAGGTGATCAAAACGAAGCGTTTGACCTATTCTGAAGCCTTTCTTAATAAGCATAGCCTTCCAACCGTTACACATCCTTGCATGCCTCCCAACTTTGAAGTTCATCAAATGTACATCATCATCTCCACCGTCACAAATTATGCATGCCACTCCATTTACACCTGGCAGCCTCTGCTTCCAATTGTCTGGGAAGATCTAAAAGCAACAATATTTCACAGTTAATAAACAAAATCACAAAAGACTGAAATGTTAAATGAAAAATATAAAAAATACTCTGGTTATTTCTTTTAACATACAAAATCGTCTCTATTATAGTAAGAAGATGTTATTTTTTTGGTGAAACTGCTCAGTTCCTCCACGCGGTTGTCTTCATCTGCCATATTTTGTTTTCTGACAAAAAAAAAACTCTGTAGTATGTATCAGATGAAGAGTGAATAAATTTTGTAGTTTCCTTTAATTGCAATGAGGGGTATTTATAGTTATAAACTCAGTAACTGCCAAGTGGATTGTCTTTTCAGTTTTCTGTACTGTTATAGTTTCTATGGTTCATTAAATGTAGTCAAAGAAGTTTATGTTTTCTATGTTGTTACAGTTATGTTTCCTACAGCGTTACAGTTTTCTGTACAGTTATGCTTTTTATGGTTTTACAGAAACTGTACAGTTATGGTTATTAATGGCAGTTTTTGACCTGAACTTCAGTACCCCTCCATTGACTGAACTTCACCAGCCAGCTATGGACTGAACTTCAGTACCCCCCAATGGGACTGATTTTGCACTGCAGTTTATGTATTTTTTTTATGAATTGCAGTTGTTGACTGAACTTCACTCCCCTTATTGAATGAACTTCAGTACCCACTAATGGACTGACCTTTAGTACCCCCTCATGGACTGAAAAATGAGTGCAGTTGTTAAATCATACTGGGATTATGTAGTTTTTTCTTACTCCCCCCTCAGGGACTGATATTTGCAGTGCACTTGTTAAATCCTACTTTGGGTCATGTATTCAGTCAGCTGTGTAGTTAAATCCCAGTGGGGACATGTATTCTGTCAGTTGTGTTGGGATAGAACAAAAGAAGAAAGAATCTTCAGCTTTTTCAAACAGTAAAATAAAATGACAACACACAAAAATACAGAATATCTTTTCTATAATTATAGCAATAGAAATAGACCTTACTATTATTGAAGAGAACAACCAAATAATTTTTATTTCTAAGATGGCAGCATTCATTGATGCAGTTTTGACTCAATTCGATACTGAATCAGATCAGTTTGTAAGTTATTCATACAATTTTTGTCTTTCAAAAGTATTGTTTTTGTTATTTGTTATTATAAAATAACAGAGTTCTTTTTTTTTTTTGTTGTTGCAAAAGGTTTTGCCAGTATTGTTGGCAATTATGCTTCCCAGACGTAATGTTCCGGCAACTGTAATTTGCCGTGGTACTCATTTCCGGATGAATTACCTAAAAGTGGGAAGAGAAAGGTGGTTCTCTAATGGATGGAGGGAGTTTGTCCGTAGTAATAATCTTGTAGTAGGAACTAGGATACTTTTTGGAGTTGTTGAATCCTCAGATCGTGTGGTTTTAAGTGCTACTATTTGGCAGGATGTTACTGAACCTTTAAGTTCCAGTTCTAGTAGTGGGTCTGATGTTGAAGATGCTTGATAAGATAACATCTCTGTGTTGGCTGTTATGTTTTGTTGGTAATAAATTGTGAGTTTTATTGATTTTTTTTTTGTTTTTCAAGTTCACCAATGCTGCAACAATGAGTTTGAACTTTGGACTGAAAGTGTTTCGAATTCAAATACTAGTATGAAACTAATTAACATACAGACAGATAAAAAAAATAAACTGCAATGCATTCAGAGTTTGAATACCTTCATTATCTTGAATGTTGGATAAGAAACTATCAGCAATTTGAATATCTTCATTTATTTCTGCACCATCATTCACAGGCAAGCAGTTTCGTGAAACAAAAAGAAGTTAGAAAATCAAATTAGTAGGAGGGATATATTTAGTAAAAAAAAAGTTTATGTATAATGAAGGAATTAGCAGTACCTATATATCCTTGAATAGGGTCGGGCTACTGGAGTATTTATGCATGAGGTTCTATCATGTCCGCGGAGTTTGCATCGACTACATTGGTTTCCTTTGACCCGTACAGCCTCAGCAATCGGGACGTATCTCTTTGTTTTCCTTCTTCCTCGTTGTATTTTGACATCAGGAGTCTCTATCCTCTGGCTTTTCACGGTATCTGGTACAGTCCAAGAGCTTCTGTGCCCTATCATATTCACCTCACCTTGATATGCGTTTAACCAAAACTCTCGTGTATACCATTTTGAGCAGAACTTAGATTTCAGCAGTCGTCTTTTCTCAATGCATGCAATTGCATGTATACATGGGAGTTCATCAGTCTGGAATTGAAGACAGTCACAGGTCCTCTTCTTTAAGTCGACGTTGAAGCTTTTTCCTTCATCGTGCACGTTGAATGTTGCTGTACCTGTGGGGAATACCTATTTGAAATGGAAAATAATAACTTTTGTGAGTCAGCACAGATGTTATTTAAAATCGGCTATTAGTACAGTTCATGAGTACAGTTCTAACGGACTGATTGGAGTTCAAATCATATGGACTGAAGTTCAATCCCCCAAGGATCGAACTGTCTGTACTTGAACTTGCTTAATGTTATGGACTGAATTTTGTATCAACAAGTATTTTGAACTCCACCCACCAGTGGTTACAAATAGAAGTGCTATCCTCAAAAGGTTGAACCCCCCTCCCTTTTTTTTTTTACTGAAGTTTCCATTCACAGCCCTGAATTTTTCAGTCTATCTTTATTTGTATTTTTGAGACACTATTAGGATTGCATATTTGGCGCTGTATACTTACATTCATTGTGAAGGCCAGTTGAATCTTCTTGTTCAAATCATCTTCTGCCCACCTTGATAAGCTATGAAAAGTCTCTTGAGCAGTAGTTCTTCTTTCACAAAACCATTTCTGCTTCTTAAGAATGATTAAATCCAATAGGCTTAAAATGGGCAACTCTCTTGCTTCAAGTAATGCAGAATTCATCGACTCAACTATATTTGTTGTAAGCATATCATATCGCCGCCTCGGTGAGTAAGATCTAGCCCATCTTTCAGGTGGTTCTTCCATTATGTAGTTGTATGTGTTTCTATCCATTCCCTCTAATTCGGACATGAAATAATGAAAGTCTTCACGCTTATAAGCTCTTGCAGCAGTTTGAAACAGACTTATCACTGTGGTTCTCACGTTCTTTTGGTTTAGATTCTTTTCAAAGTGGTAGATGCAGATACCATGGTGGCTATCAGGATAAACTTGTGCAATTGCATGCGCGATTGATTTGTTTCTGTCTGATAGAAACACCAGTTCAGAACGAGTACCTATTGTCCTTCGCAGCTCAGTGAAGAACCAAGTGTAAGCTTCATTATTTTCAGAGTCTGCAATCCCATAAGCTAGAGGGAAGATTTGATTATTTGCATCTTTTGCTACAGCAATGATGAGAACACCTAGATATTTCGCCTTCAGAAATGTCGCGTCTACTGCTATCACTGGTCGACAATACCTCCACCCGTCTATTGATGGCTTGAAAGCAACAAACATATACGTAAACCTGAAACATTTTAAACAATTCTTAGGAAGTTTTCAATTTCAGTATAGCAATCGAACTCACTTTTGAGAAATGCTTACCGATTAAGACTGTCTATCTTTAGATTTGTGCGAGCGCCTGGATTTCTCTCTTTCAGCACATGCAAGTATGAAGGGAGCAGATGATAATGCTCATCAGGCCATCCCCTAATTAATGCATTTGCTGCTTGAATTGAACGCCATGCCTTGTGATATCCTATTTCAACCCCGTGTAACCTTCTCATTTCGTTGACAATAAATGTTGGTTTAACTTCTGTTCTGTTGTCGCGTTTGTTTTCAAGAAAGTATTCACATATCAATGTTGACGTGGCATGTTTTTGATCAGCCTTCTTAACGTCAACAGAGCATGTATGTGTATTCTGAAACTTAATTACCTTAAACAGTGAGGAATCTTTTATCCTTCTTGCTCTAATGTTCCAATCACAGTTTGGATCGATGCATTTCAGTTCATATCTCGTTCTATTTGATCTGATAACCCTGAACTCAAAATGCTCCTTGATTGCCATCTTGACAAAACACTTCATCATGGTTTCCTTGGTGTCAAATGTTGAGTATGCTGCTACATCTTTCGATGATACATCTCCTGTTAATATCATCGCTGGAGATTGTTTCTGTTTTACCCTGGACCTTTTCCGTTTGCTCTTGGCAGCTGGTGTGCTACTAGGGCATTCAAATGTTGGCGCTGGTGACTGAAATTGAGTATTGTTTGGTTGCAGTGTCTCAGCAATGCCAGGTGTTTCAAGTGCTAGGTGGGAGTCAATCTGCATTATCAAGCTTCCCTCTTGTTGTGGAAGCTCTGTGCATGGAGTATGATTATTTTCAACTGCTTGAATGCAGTCGATTTGCATTATCAGGGTCCCCTCCTGGGGTGAAACTTCTGTACGAGGAGTTTTATTCTCTAGCTTCTCAATCACGAAACGACTATTCTTGAAAGTCGGATCATTCTTCAACAAAAGCATGCATGCCCTCAGTTCTTCTTCTGTAGTTACAAGCATTCCCTTGCTCGAGTCCATTCCAATATCAAACCAGATATTGACAGTGCCAGTGAAATGTGTTGCTTCATAAATCTTGTCCATGAATGTTCTGAATTCGATCATTTGATTAACAAGCAGAAGTTTTGTTTCATGATCCAAGTACTTGTAATCTTTTGTCCAATTCCCATTGAAAGCAATAACTAAACAAACTGTATCCATTTCTGCATTGAATAAGTAAACCAGAGAAAGAATTGTGTTAGTATGAAGTTCAGTCTTAATAACAATGGCAATAAGTAATCAAAAAGTCTTGAGGTTGCTTCATTGAGTTTATAAAAAGCTTTTAAGGCATGTGGATTGAAGTTCAGTTCATGTGGACTTAAGTTATATGCATAAGGATTGAACCAAGGAAGTTTAGTCTTATGAACTGAAGTTCAGTCCTAGCGTGCTGGTACTTAACATGGCAATGCCAATAAGTAATTTGCAAAATCTTGAGGTTGCTTTTTTCAGTTTATAAATGAACTTTTCAACCCTTAAGCACTGAAATTCAGTCATATTAGTTCAAAGACTGAACTTCGAGTTATGCTGATAACACGACAATGGCGATACTGATGTTCACATAGATTCAAACTCAGTCCTAATGCAGCATAACGTAAAATTCAAACATAAAATACCTAATGAACTGAATTTCAGTTCAAACTTCAGTGCTAGTTTACGACAATGGCGATATTGAATTTCAGTCATCAACGGCACATCGAGATGTTAAAACTAGTAAATTTTAAACGAATTTCTCTGAATTCAGTTGACATAGATTCAAACTCAGTCCTAATGCATCATAACGTAAAATTCAAACATATAATACTTAATGAACTGAATTTTAGTTCAAACTTCAGTGCTAGTTTACAACAATGGCGATACTGAATTTCAGTCATCAACGGCACATCGAGGTGTTAAAACTAGTAAATTTTAAACGAATTTAGTTCACATTGATTGAATTTAGTTGAAACTCAGTCCTAATGCAGCGTGACGTAATATTTAAACGTAGAATACTTACAATTTTGAAGCAAAACTTGTGAAGAAATTTGAAAAATTGAGATTGGGGCGTGAAGAATTGGTGAAGAGAATTCAGCAGCAGCAGCAGCGACAAAGTATGGAGAATAACGAACTCTTTGTTGTATATATAAAACGAGGGTTAGTTTAGTCTTTTTCCTTTTTCATTTATTGTGGGCGCAAGTAAAGTGTCCTCAAAGTTAATGTTTTGGGTTTAGTGGCCTCTGCTATAAGACCAGTGGCCAAACTGGCCTTTTGCGCACTTCGCCCAAATGAATTACGTGTACTTAACTGTTAAGTGATCTAATCGTGTAAAAATTCATTCTACACGTACTACTACCTGGATGAGTATACATAGAAGTTAAACTCAACCCAGGAATTACCAAAGGGATTGGCATCTTTTCTACTTTGCTTTCCTTTATCCAAAGAAATATCTTTAAGGAACATTGTTTTTTTATATTTATGCATCAGTATATTTCTTTTCCTTTTCTGGATAAACAATGTAATCCATATCTATCTAGAGCTCTATAAATAAGCAAGACATGAAACCTCAAATGTCATCACCATCTACCAAAGAGAACAAAGCTTAATACAATAGTGTCACCTTAGTGATCAAATTTTCATTTTTGCAGCTCACATATTTCCTCTATTTTACTTTCTTTTGGGTGAGCATATCCATCAATTTATATTATACAATTATGGATAGAATAGGAGATTTGGCATCAAAGAAGGCAGCAGTAATATTCACCAAGAGCTCATGTTTTATGAGTCATAGTATCAAAGCACTCTTCTATGAGTTAGGAGCAAGTCCAGCAATTCACGAACTTGACCAAGACCCAAGAGGGAAAGAAATGGAATGGGCATTGAGAAGCTTAGGTTGTAATCCATCTGTTCCTGCAGTTTTCATTGGTGGAAAATTTGTTGGATCAGCTAAGGATATCATATCCTTACAAGTTGATGGATCATTCAAACAAATGCTCATTGATGCCAAAGCTATTTGGTTCTAATTAGCAATAAAAGGAGTCAGACCGGTGCACTACACTCCCTATATATGGGGTGCAAAAAAAGGTCGGACCACATTAAGTCTATGATACAGAGGTCATAGTTTTGACGAAGTCTTTGTACGCAAAAAGCCCTCTAGGTTCTTAGCTTGCACACCAACTTTTCCTGTCTCAACTGTAACAAACTGTGCTTCTCTTTTTCTTTTTCTTTTTCTTTTTACCTTTCTAATCCTCTTCTCCTTTAAAAGGGGTTGAGGGTTGGTAGAGAATGAAGGCCATGTTTTTCAAAATGGCTGATACTGGTAACTTTCTGGACTTATAAGATTTTCTGTTTATGGTTTTGATAGTCTCAAGCTATCATATTCTTGTATGCTGTGTCAGTTGGATTGCAATGTCACAAGCTAGTGTGGATGAAGCAGATATATAGCTTAGGACTAAAACCTTGAGTTTAGACGCTAAGACAACGTACAATTTGACAACGATGTTGGATTTATCTAATACTCATTATTTTGTGTTACACTCAATTTGATTTTGTTGTACTAAGAACCAAGTAGCATGTGATCCATACGAGAATGCGAATAAAGATTACTTTCTTCCTCTGTTTGAGTTGATGTGGCAATATTTTCTTTTAAATCTATTCCAAGAAAAATGAGAGATTCCTAAAATTAGAATCCATTTTACCTAAACTTATCATATTTTACCCTATAACCACACAAATCTTATAAACGTACCACAAATTTCTTAAATTTTCATTTATTTTTTAAACTTCAAATCAATTCAAAATTTCCCACAAAAAGTAGAATTATATTCAAAGTGAACCATGCATCCAAGGTTTCGACATAATCGAAATAGTGTAACAATGTAAGGCATATGGTGAGAGAATATATGAATCATTCTCAAAATTTCAAATACGGTTGCTAAACTTTACTCTATGTAATATTAAAATCACAAACTTATTGGTAAAGTCACCAAACTAGTTTTTGTAATGACGAAGTTACTAAACTTTACTTTATGTCCGCTTAAGTTATAAAAATATTTTTTGTAACAACAAAGTGTCACTAAACTCTACATTAGTTGCACAAGAACACAAGTCACCGGAAAGTCAAATATTCGGTGCCGGCAAATGACATCTCATCGTCAATATTTTGCTATTGTGTACATGCGACGTAATTTAACACAAAAATGTTATCAGTTTAAATTTCTTTCCAAAATTATATGATTTAAAAATGTTTGACAACAAAGTAAGTATTTAAACAAAAATATGGGGAAAATGATGATATGCGATGAGTCATCATTTTTGGCACCGGAAATTTGACTTTTCGGGTAACTTGTATTTTTTGTAAAATTAACACATAGTTTAGTGACTTTCATGTTACAAAAATAGTTTTGTTCATTTAGTATTATACAGGGTATAAGTTTAATAACTTACTTGTTAAGAAAATAGTTTTGTAACTTTATATAAAGACTAAGTTAAGCGAATTTGTTATTATAAAAACAAAATTGTGACTTTAATATTACACAAAGTAAAATTTAGTTACCACATACGCCAAATTAATCCCGATTCCTGTGGATGCATAAGTCACTTAACATCTTTAGCTGTTGAGAGATCAAATATGAACGTACTAAGAGAAAACTCTTTTCAAGTCTTTCAGGTTATTGAATGCACAGTCAAACTACATGAAATTTTCGGAAAGTCTTTCTTGGTATTTGAATTTCATATAATCAGATGCCGGACTATGTACAATTATGTGTGCAAACACTCTGACATGCATGTTTGATTTTAAAGGAACCTTTCTTTTGTTCTTTCTAATTTCTTTTTCCCCTAATATGTTTCGTCTATACTTGTTTAAAAAGGAACCGGTGGCAGATCTAAACTAGATGTAGCGAATTTGATCGAATCAAACTGTGTCTAGTTCAGACTATATGTATGTGAAAAAAAATGGCTAATATGTAGAGGAAAAAAAGTTCCTCATGTTGCTGGTTCATATTGTCGGTCTCAAGTTCTCATAACAGCTAAAGTTTGTTATAGGCTCACAAACAACATAAAAATTAATCAATTTATGCTGAATCTAGCTGCGCCATCCTGCTCAAACCTTTGGTCACGGAGTTATATAGCAGAAAGCAGTGGAGCAACAACACCTTAGCGGACTCATTATCCAACTGATATCACGGAGTTTTATGATGTTGATTTTGGATGAGCTTAAATGGAGTTACGTTATCAGTGAAAATCAATATATATAATTGACCTTAACTTACTTGAGATTGTTTTTACGATTTCTGTATATAAAAGAACAAACTTCACTGACGTTAAATTTTGGATTAACAGCGGAACGGAATCTTATCTTTGCCTCGCTGTGGTGATGAAAAGAATATAAGAAATCGTCATGTGAAGCTAAGAACTTATAATCTTCTTCGAATCTAAGCTAAAGATGGACCTGTTTAAGTTGGACAAGAACTTATCCCTAAACCAATGATCCCCGCGTTAACAGATGTCTTTTCGTGCACTTTGAATCTAACAAAGTAGCCTTTTCTCAGGAATCCTCCATTAACTTGATTTATTCGATCGCTAGCTCGTCTCACTTTAGAGAGGGGACCAGAAAATTTCATGGACAATGCACTGATTTAATTGGCATTTTCCTTCTAATTTCTCATCTTTAGACCCTAAGCGTATTTCTTTTTCAATAAATTAGTTTTTCCTGTTTTATCTTCTTTGGTATTTATGCCTAAAACTTGCTCGCTAGCCAAAACAATTAAATTTATAAAGTGCCATAGACAATAATGAAACATTGAAAAAAAATCATGTAAACCGCAATTGTATTTCGTTGAATAAGAGAGAGATTCTAGCCGAATCTCGATGATCATTGCCAGAAAGGAGTATATATAGGCTTCCTTTCCCAAGAGCTAGTGCTCAGATACCATGAAAGAGTTGAAAATACTTTGAGCAGATTGGGTGAAGGATGTGTATATCAATGTAAGAGAAGGTTTACCTCAGTCCTAATTATGGTAAAATACTTATTATAGTGGCCTTTGGCCCCATAATAAGAGGCTGTTACACAAGATATAAGCTAATTAGGAGTATGATTATTCCAAGGCGGCTAAGAGTATGCCCCTGGTTCAAGGCTCGTGCCAGATGAACGATCGTTGCTAAAAGGAGGGGGCTTATGCTCTTTGTATGGGCAAAAATATGCCACCTACTATTACGGGAATATGAGTCCAGCTGGCGAGACTAGGCTTATCCTATAAGTCACCGAGCACAGAGGATATATGCCCGCTCCTTAAGCCACGACCGTCAGGCGGTGCAGGCACAGGATGCAGGGTATACATCCCGCCACCTATAATCTCCTAGTTAAGGTTTCGTATATACCACGACTGAGTTTATAGGACCATGACCTCATTAGTCTTTGTATTTTACCATAATTAGGACTGCGTAATCTCTACTATAAATACCGTTCCTTACATTGTATTGTACATCAAACGATTCACACTGAATCCGGCTATTCTCAAAGAATAATACTACTTTCTTTCTTGTTCATTTATTTTCTCTCTATTTACTTACTTTTTTCATCGTTTATAGTGTATTACTTGTGACCCTCTCATAAATTTTATTATTTAACCAAGACGTCCAGTTTTAGGCATAAACAGCGTGGTGCCCACCGTGGGGCCTAGACAATTGTAGGTATTCTACAAAGGAAAAAGCGTAGTCATGTCAGACGACAACGATACCATCCCAAAGAACACTACTGATGCAGTAGATAAATCCGTACAGGATCCTAGCGCCAGCGTGTAGCCAAAGGATCCCGCCAAGGAGCCAGTCCATGTAGCCAGTAACGGCGAAGGCGATCAATCATGCGAAGGTAATTCTGAGTTAGAGGTTTTCGTTTTAATGTCATCAAAACCATATTAGAACTGGCAGAGCAGAATTCGGTCAATATGGTCGAGGGAATGACCCAAAAGTTAGGAGCGATGTTCGCTGTATTGTCTCAGAGGGCAGCATCCCCGCGAGGACCAGTACCCATGAACGATTCACAAGTATCCATCCCTAATCCTAGGATCAACATGGATATCGCCTCTAGAGGCTCAACAACAGTGGATAATCAAGACCTCAAAGGGACACCTGTCATTCAAGACATCCTAAAGGAGATGAAGGCCATCCACGATCGAATTGGTAATGTACCGGGTGCTCCACCTCAGATTACCACCGTAGATGAGCAGAAATTGTATAAGAATGCATACAAAGTAAGAGCTACACTGATCCGCGTACGAAAGCACTTCCACCTGTCGGATAAGATGATGGAATGACTGATCGAGACGAGCATATTACTACATACTATACAGCCCTCTAAAGCAATAAATCTCTGAGGAAGAAATCCAATCTGCTCTGGTGAAGAGGTGCGGATCGACCATGACTAAGGGCGCTCTTTCTTGGTACACCCAGCTACCAATAGGCTCCATCGAGTCATTCACCCAGATGCAGGATTTGTTCAAGAAAGCGCATTCTGACGCCCGTAAATGGGAGAAGCATATGGAGGACATCTTCGAGGTTCTGTAGCGCGATGACGAGCTGCTAAAAGACTACCTTAAAAAGTTCCAGAGGGAATGCATGGAGCTTTCTCTAGTTCCCGACAATATTGTTGTGGTAGCTTTTGGCAAGAGCTTGAATTCTAAACAGTCACTAGCTACTAGGGAGTTGCAGTGGAGTCTAACTCAATACCCTGTGTCAATATAGAGTGCCCTGCATCAGTGATATACTGAAAAACTCTGCCTGGAGCCAGAGCACTCTCAGAACCCCGAAGATGAATAAAGAAAACGAGCAGAAATTCCCCCCCGGAGGGAGAAGGAGATGGAAGAAGAGTAAAATGGAAGACACAGAGCCAAGCGGGAACGGAAAACTAGGGTAGTACCTGAGGGTCCAGATCCTAGAAGAAACGAACTAAGCCCCACAGTTTCTGAGATTTTGGTTTGCGAGTGAACGCCGTGGAATTGGTTGCCAATTACTTTAGAAAACTAGCGCTAAAAGTACGGTGGCCGCCCACCGTAAAAAAAAGCAACTTGGAGAAATTCGACGGCCTACTGTGACTTCCATCGTAGCAACGGCCATGCCACAGTCGATTGCAAGGCCCTGATGTTAGAAATTGAGTACCTATTAAAATAGGGACAACACAAGTATTTGATTGAAGAAGAAGCAAGGTGGTTAAGAGCACCAGACTCTAGGGACAAGCGGAGCATCGACACAATCTTCACAACCCCCAGACCTATCGCAACTTGGGGGACCGAAAGGCTAGGGTTGTTCGCTAGCCCTATTACATTCAACTCGGAAGACGAAGGTAAACATCAAGACTCTCTCATCGTCCTTATAAGGATGTCCAACCTTCAGATCAAGCACGCTTTTGTTGACCAAGGAAGGAATGTGAACATTATCCGGTGAGAGGTATTACAGAAGTAAGACCAGTACCATCAGATGATTTCGAGCCTTCGCAGGATATCAGCTTCAGTGGTCTCCGCAAGGAGCCTGTTGAAGAACTAACTCTACCGGTCCATATCTCGGGCGTGACGAGCATAACCTCTTTCCAGGTACTCACCCGTAATTTGTCATATGATGTCATCATGGGACGGCCTTGGATACACAGTGCAAAGGGAGTACCCTCAACGCTCCACCAAGTCTTCAAATACCCTACCTTACATGGTGTTAGTGACTTACAGAGTGAGCGGCCTTTGCCTGAAGACTATTCTGTGTTCGACAGAGGACACGGCAATGGGCCGATAGCTGAGATAAATATGGTCGACGAAGAATCTTTCTGGTATGAGACTATGGAGCGTAAGGCTAGGATAGAGATCAGCGAGTTAAGAGAGCGGTTGTTGGAGATGAGGCATCTAGTTCCCAAGGCAGCAGAATTATGGTACCAGCTCTCTGAGGTGCTGGTGAAACAAGAAGGATCCTACTAGCTGATACATGTAGCTTGGTATTGGCCCAAGTAAAGGTGAAACTCTTGCAGCTTCCGATAATAAACGAGCAAGTCCAGAGGGAGCACCTGTTGCTTTATGTTTCAATCTCAGAAGTAGTATTGAATGAGGTGCTTGCACGAGAAGAAAATGGGAGACAGTTACCCATAAAGTATGCCAACAAAGGATTTTTGTGCGCAAATAGGCTTCTGCCTCAAGTTTATTGCAGCCGTGGTTATAGCAACCCTGGAGTTCTGTTGATATTTTCTCAGCCATACAATCAGTGTGGTCTCTTCTATATTCTTACGGTCCATTTTGTCCAAAACCGGGCTCTCAAAAGGGTTGGCCAAATGGGCTGAAGAACTGAGAGAATATGATATCATTTACCAATCATGAACGACCGTCCAGTCACGGGATCTAAAAGGTTTCATCTCAGATTTTGTGGAAGATTTAGCACTAAAGGCGGAGGAATCAACGTAAAATGCATAGGCGATCGAGCCCGGGCGCTGGCAAATCCATACGGACGCGGATCTCTACGGAGAAGAAGCCAACTTCGATTTATGGGTCGAAACACCCACGGGAAAGGTCTTCTACAAGGATGCGAAAGGTCCAAACATCAAAGAAGAATATGAGGCCATAACTCAAGCTCTTGACTTAGCCTACAATGCCATGCACTGATTAACTACTTGGACAAGGGAGTACTCCTCGAAGACAAGTTAGAAAGTAGACAGCTGCGGAAGCAGGCATTTCATTACTATTTGACCAAATTTATACCATCAAGCGGTCAACGGCCCACAGGTTACATCTCGAGGCTCAGCACCTCCGACGAGGGAGCGCAAATTTATACCATCAAGCGGTCAACGGCCCACAGGTTACATCTCGAGGCTCAGCACCTCCGACGAGGGAGCGCAGGTGGACGCCTCCGCACAATGTTGGAAGTACAATTCTTTCAGTATTTACTTTAATTAAGTCTCTAGATTCATTTAATTTTTATTATAGTATTTTCATACTTATCAGTTATACTACGGGCCTTCACCCACAACAGTTCAGGCCTTGCGCCCCCATTTATCAATAGAACTTCTATTTTACTTTGTTAGTTTTACAATACAGGTCCATCTCGGCCAGACATAAGTTGAAGTAATACACTCACTTTTCCCTACAAAAAGTAGGGTAAACTACTTGCTAAGTAGGGAAAGCTGCTCGCTTAGAGCTAGATCACGTCTATCTCAGCCACCATGCATTATTCGTAAGTTGAATTCGTCAATTCAACCTACATTTTAGTGGGGAGGCCCGCCTGCATAGTTCTAGAAAGTCTTAAAATACTCGAGTTTACAAGAAAAGACGTTCTAGTTGGTATCACAAAAATGCCTCGCTCATACACGGGCTAAATTCATCCCATTGTGGGCGCAAAACAGTCGTCTATCACAGGCGAAATGCAAGCCGCCACTTACTGATGAAAATGAAACGCACCTCAGTGTGCACGCCCATCTTTTAAAGACACTAGCCCAGAAAGGCACACAAAACATGCTGCTTAACTACACAAGTATGCATATAAATATTAATGGACGTCCGTTTCATTAATAAAAAATAACCCATAGGCTCATAATATACGATTAAGTCATTGTTGAATACAACATTTTTCAATAAAGGTATTCTAAAAAAAACTAAAAAGGCAAAACTTTAAACTTCTCAAAATCTGCACGGGTGAGGATCCGTCATTTGAATTGTAGCTACAAGCCGCTAAGCAGCTCAAAGTTCTCCCTACATCAGTGGATATGTCAGCCCGAGCAACCTTCATTACACTTCCACTGATGTAACCAAGGCCCATGTTGAGTTGGATGTTTTGAAGAATGACAAATGAAGGACTTAGTGATTTTTAGAAGAACTTAGTCCTTGGTGAGAAGGGCACGACTGATCGAAAAGATTTTGCGGAATGAAAATCCATGCAGAACAAGGAATAGTGGCGCGTACACTTATACGCATCCTAGCCAGCTACAAGAAGTTGTGCTGGGGCAGTCTCTTTGAAGTGTGAACAAGAGTTAGTGCTAAAGAAGGAAAGTATCACAGGGAAATTTGGACTTTCTATGTTTACAAAGATTCCTAGTAAAACACTGCTAGGGTTACAAAGCCCATATAAAAGCAAGTAGTTGAGGCAGCCGATCTCAGTTATTCACAACGAGAGTTGAGAGTAAACACAAGGCAAATTCAATAACTCTTAAAGTGATATAACTGTTGAAGACAACCAGTGAAGAACCTAGAGCAGAATAAGTGAATTAGTTTAGGTTCTTGATTCAAGTTGTCACAGTTTGTACGTTTTGATTGTATCACCTATCTGCTTATGTTAGAAGCGTTTGTAATAGGTGAACTTTGACTGATTACTTTGTAAAGCTAGATTTTAGCCTTGTTGAGTGCTCGCCCTCGAGCAAGTCACATCTCACTTCCCAACCTAGATAGAACAGGTCTGCCTATGACTATGGTTGATACCGACCATTGAACCAATGCGCACATGACTACCATGGATCCACAACATGCCAACAATTTACCAAACTCAAAAATATGAGAACAACCACCCCAAAATAGCTCAAATGCACAAACTCAACTCAATGCAACCATGCTCCCACAAAATTACACCTATCTACTCAATCAAAAGCCATCAACTTCACCGAATTCATGCAAACCACGTGCCCTCACCACTATGAAAGAGAGTGCCCCCCATAGATCACACACAAAAACAAATATCATGAATAGAACGGGGCAATAACAATTGAATTCTCTCACTCTCATGAAAGGCTCACATGTCACACACAACGTACCATAGGCTTGCCCGTAGTGTAGGACTCCACTAATGTAGGCTCACTCCAATCGGGATTAACAAGGACTTTAGAAAGGTCGTAATGTAGGCTAAGGGGCGGGTAGGATACGTATGGTAATAGTGACTACCTCCCTAAGCACTTTAATACATCACATTTATTCCAAACACAAGTCTCAACAAACCACCCAATCACAAGTACCACACATACACCTTCTCAACAAGTAGCATATTTTCTTTTCAATCACACACTAGCAAGGACGGGATATCTTTCTCTCTTCTTTTTTTTTCTTTTCCACAATTTTTTTCTTCAACTTTGCTATTTTTTTTTTCTATTCATTTCATTTTTTTTTTTTTTTTTAATTTCATTAACTTCCATCCTTGCCAATGTTTTCCACTACTTCACAATTTTCATAAATATTTCCCTTTTATTAGCTCCACTCAAAAGTCTCCCAACATCTAACCACCACTCCAATCATCTACACAATGGCAATAAAGTGCTTAAGGAGTAAGGGCCAAAAGAGTCAATTAAGAACAAATGGGTAGGCTCGGGGTGTGGGTGCCAATCAAAAAGGGTCAATTCAAATCACAACACAATTTTTCAAGGTATATGTGTAAGGGTAGGCAAGTAAAAGAAAGCCTTGTATCATTTCCCAACTAGAGCAAACCTAGGATTTCGCTTTGCACACACACGGGGCAAGTTCTAGACATTAATATGCAACATGGAGCAAATAAGAACATGCCTCACAACACACATTGCACGCAATCCACACAAAAAGGCTCAGTCAACAACTCTCAACCAAGCTTTTAGAATGCAACTTGTGGAAATTTAAGCACTCATGCACAAAAGTTAGCAATCAAGTCAAACAAGCGGATTCAAGCATCTCAAGGGGGTTGTTCCAATTTTTTTTTTCTTTTTCTAGGCATGCATCAAATTAAAACTCAAGGACACCACAAATAGCACATGCAATCAAGTCCAAGTCCACCGGTATCAAACAAATCAAAAGCACCTAGCATTCTACCTATTTCCTTAGCCTAGGGTCATCTAAAACTAACTATCCTAATCCTAAAAATGAAAAACTACCCGGTTCAAAGGTCACCCCGTGGAAAAGAACCGCGGCCATAAGAAAAACCACGGGGCGGATAGCATGTACCACTAATAAAACTAAAAGGAAAATCTTTTTAGACTTTTTTCATTGGTTTTCTAATTTTTTTTTCATTTTTCATATAGTAAAGCAAGAAACAAATAAAAATAAAGTCAAGTGACAAAATAAAAAGTCCTAAGGTACATGCATCCTAAACCTCAAAATAAAAACTAGATAAAGGGCAGTACCCCACCCCACACTTAAACTAAGCAATGTCCCAGTGCGACAAAGAAGTAAGTGCAAAAGTAAGAGTACAAGAAAACTGCCCTGAAAGCTGGATGGTGCACGGGAGAGTGGACCTAGGCCCCCGCCTCATGATCAGTCTCATACTCACTATCTGGATCATTGGCCACAATCTCGGAATCAGTGTTCTCATCCTCCCGCGGGTTCACCGTTCCAGCCTCAACCTCGCCCAACAGGACCTTCGAGGTCTCCGTCAGCGGGACCTGGCGGTCAATACGAGTCATATCAACGCCCGACTGACGGGCCATAGCCTCTATCATCAAATACTGACGCGCGGCCAAGTTGGCACTAGTCTCTCGCAAATCATCCGCCGTCAGCTTCACCGGTGCTGTGGTGATAACCCCCTTGACCGAGGCAATGTCAAAAGGCCTCCCAAAATCAAGGACAATGCGATCCCCGACCTCATCTGCGGGGACGCCCGCCTTCTCTAAATATCGGGTCAAGAGGTTCCCAAAATACAACCGACTACATGATTTTTCATACCTCTCTTGTTTCATCATTTTCAACATGTAGTACCCAATGTTCACCGGCCTCCCGGTCATGAAAAAATACACCATGCACGCCCGAGTCTTAGTGACCTCGGAATAATGAGAACATGGAAGAATCCGTGCATTTATAAACCGCATCCATACACGCGCCGGCTTGATAAAGTGGGAGAAATGCATAAACTTATGTCGCCCAGCTGCTCCTCGTCCCCACTTATGTGTGGACCCCTCACCACACAAAGTCTCCCGCAAGGCCGTGTAATCCGGTTTCTTGATGTAATTTCTCAACTCCTCATGATCGGGGTCATCTACCCCCAAGAAGGCATTCAATGCCGTGGGATCTAACTTCACCTTTACTCCCCTAACCGTCACCATGTCATCATCTCTCCACGCCTCATCGGGCTCCCAGTTGGCATAAAGTTCTTGGACCATGTCCAAGTTGGCAGGCCCCGGACTCTCAAACACTGAGTCCCACTTGAGGGCAATGATCTTCTCGGCCACATCTCTAAACTTTTGTAGCACCGGCCGTTTATCAATGGCTTGCTCGGGGATGTACCCCGCAAGCCTCACATTTTTATACCATGTTTGGCAATCTCCCTTCTTCACGAAAGGGAGGCCATACCTAGTCTTGCCTCCGGGACGTGGTATCGGTACCGCGTCCTTTGGAATCTTGGCCTTAGCCTTTGCTTTTGCCTTGGGCTTGGCCGGTGCCTTACCCTTTTGCTTTGAACTTGAAGGCTCGGTTTGAGGTTCTCTCCTCGGGCCCGCAGTAGATGAAGAACTTGCCTTTTGAGCTGTGGCTACCATGGTACCTACACAAACACAAACATCAATGTTAGATGTATAGCTATGCACCAAAAACAATTCAAGCTCAAGGGTACCACCCCACACTTAGCACACACTCTATGTGGCAATCACTTGTTTCAATGGCACGAGCACCCCACACTTGAACAAAACTAGCCTTGGCAAAATATACCACGTCTTGAATTTTTAAAATCAAGCTAGTGTGGGTGCCTCATGATCAAATCTAGTGTGTATGCAACACCTAATGTTCATTGTAAGCCTAAGGAATGCATTGCTACTCAAGAATTCACAATGTCATTGATATTTCATCTTTGAGGCTTTTTCACAAACACCTAGTGTGCACAACTTTGAACTAGCTATTTCAATTGATTTTGTAATGTGCCAACCCTCCCAATGTGTTGGGAGATCTCTTTTTACAAGTCACAAGTTCTATACTAAGCATCATAAACAATTAAGCACATCAAGATTGAATTTTTATGGAAAAACTTGTAACTAGCTAAGAGAATCACCCATGAGCAATTATGAAAACAACTTACATGTTATTGAGAAGGAAGAGTAGTAATGGACTTACTTGATGGTGTTAGAAGTGATTGCACAAGATTTGGGATGATTTCTATTGTTGCTAGTGAATTAGTGTGTGATTAGAGAGAGTTTGGAGTGAAAGTATTGAAGAAAAAGTGTAAGAAATCGGGGTTATAGGGGTTGGGAGTTTAAAGATTTTCGGGTCAAACCCGTTGACCCGTTTTTCAAACCAAACCAAAAAATTGGCCTCCGCGTTGAGCTCCGCGCCGCAAGCCCATCGCGGGCACAAAGTTTGAGTTACTGCCTAGCCCTCCGCGATGAGACCCGCGACGCATGCCTGTCGCGTGCAACAATTTGAACCTTCTGCCTAGCGTGGCGCGGTGGGAGGCGCGGGGCGCTCCCAACCGCGCCTAGCTTCTTTGTTTCACGTTTTCTCGCGCTTTGGGAGGCGCGGGGCACTCCCGAACGCGCCCAAGAACGTTTTTTCGCACCGAATTTCGATTCCAAGTACAAACCAAGCGTGGGACATGGCTCGAGATGTCCCATCCCCCTCAATGCATTCATTTCACCGTATTTAGCTCACCCGATTCCTGCAAAAACGACACACAAAAACAACAAAAACGTGACACTATAAAAACAAAAGAAAACTAAACTATTACAAGTACAAACTCGGGTTGCCTCCCGAGAAGCGCCTTATTTAACGTCGTGGCACGACGGGTATAAATCAAGGGTCCCTCAAAGTGATTGAAGTGCGGTGATTCACCGTACCTCCCCAATAGTGTTTCACCCTTTGACCATTAACCAAAAATGTGTTTTCAGAACCCGGGGCTCTCAATGCAACCGCTCCATGTGCGGTAACACGAACAACTTCAAAAGGCCCCGACCATCTCGACTTCAACTTGCCCGGAAACAATTTCAACCTCGAGTTGAACAATAATACACGCTGCCCGGGCTCAAAAGAGCGATGCTCAATGTGCTTATCATGCCACTTCTTTGTCCGCTCCTTATACAATTTCGCATTTTCATACGCATGAAAACGGAACTCTTCAAGTTCATGCAATTGAAGCATCCTCTTCTCACCCGCTAAGGCCATATCAAAGTTGAGCTTTTGAATAGCCCAATACGCCTTATGCTCTAATTCAACCGGCAAGTGACAAGCCTTCCCATAAACAAGCCTATATAGAGAGGTTCCAATAGGCGTTTTGAAAGCAGTTCGGTAGGCCCAGAGAGCATCATCTAACTTCATAGCCCAATCCTTCCTCGAGGCATTCACGGTCTTCTCAAGGATTTGCTTGATCTCTCTGTTAGACACTTCCACTTGGCCACTAGTTTGGGGATGATAAGCAGTAGCCACCTTGTGGCGAACCCCATACTTAGCCAATAATTTATTGAACAACCGGTTACAAAAATGCGTACCTTCATCACTAATAATAGCCCGCGGTGTCCCAAAACGAGTGAAAATATTCTTCTTCACGAACTTCACCACCACACTCGCATCATTTGTAGGAAGTGCAATGGCCTCCACCCATTTAGATACATAATCAACTGCTACAAGGATGTATTTATTGCCCATAGAAGGTGGGAATGGACCCATAAAATCAATACCCCAACAATCAAACAGCTCAATCTCCAAAATATTGTTCAAAGGCATCTCGTGACGCCTAGTAATGGTACCCGTTCTTTGGCAACGATTACATTGCTTCACTAATGCATGAGCATCTTTAAATAAAGTAGGCCAAAAGAAACCAGATTGCAGTACCTTTGCAGCTGTTCGATCTCCACCAAGGTGGCCACCATAAGGAGAGGAATGGCAGCTCTGTAGAATCGGCTCTACTTCTTCCCTTGGAACACATCTCCTAGCTAGTTGATCAACACCTATCTTGTACAAATAGGGCTCATCCCACACATAAAATCTGCTCTCATGAAGGAGTTTACGCTTCTGCTCGGCAGTTGCCCCAGGGGGATACACATTACTCACAAGAAAATTCACCATGTCAGCATACCATGGCACCTCAGCTGCATCAAGAGCAAAAAGTTGCTCATCAGGAAATACCTCTTTAATCTCAGGCCCCTCATCTACATGATCTCTATTCTCCAGCCTTGACAAATGATCAGCTACTTGGTTCTCAGTCCCCTTGCGATCTCGAATTTCAACATCAAACTCTTGCAATAGGAGAACCCATCGAATAAGTCTCGGCTTGGAGTCCTTCTTTTCAAACAAATACCGGATTGCGGCATGATCAGTGTAGACAACAACACGAGTGCCAACCAAATAAGATTTGAATTTATCAAAAGCATAAACCACGGCTAGCAACTCCTTCTCAGTGGTAGTATAATTAGACTGGGCTGCATCAAGTGTCTTGCTTGCATAATAGATGGAGTGAAAAATTCTTCCAATTCTTTGGCCTAGAACAGCCCCAATAGCATTATCACTCGCATCACACATCAATTCAAACGGCAAAGACCAGTCCGGAGCAATGATGATTGGTGCGGTCACCAACCTTTTCTTCAACTCTTCAAACGCCTTAATACACGCGTCATCAAACACAAATTTCACATCCTTCTCCAACAATTTGCACAAGGGAGTGGAAATTTTGGAGAAGTCCTTTATGAACCGTCTATAGAACCCTGCATGTCCCAAGAAACTACGCACCCCCTTAACAGAGATAGGTGGTGGTAATTTCTCAATAGCCTCTATCTTCGCCTTGTCAACCTCAATCCCTTGCTTTGACACCTTGTGCCCAAGTACTATGCCTTCTTGAACCATAAAGTGACATTTTTCCCAATTCAGCACCAGATTTGTTTCTTCACAGCGGCTCAGCACAGCATCAAGATTCTTCAAGCATTCATCAAAAGAGTCACCAACCACTGAGAAATTATCCATAAACACCTCCACAAATTTTTCCACCATTTCAGTGAAAATAGCCATCATGCACCGCTGAAAAGTTCCTGGGGCATTACACAACCCAAATGGCATCCTCCTAAATGCATAGGTGCCATATGGACAAGTAAAAGTGGTCTTCTCTTGGTCTTCAGGGTCTATCACAATTTGATTGTAGCCCGAATAACCATCCAAGAAACAATAATACTCATGGCCTGCTAGTCTATCCAACATCTGATCAATAAAAGGGAGTGGGAAGTGATCTTTCCTGGTGGCCTTGTTCAGCTTCCTATAATCAATGCAAATTCGCCACCCTGTAACAGTTCTTGTAGGAATCAACTCATTGTTCTCATTCTTCACCACTGTCATGCCCCCTTTTTTAGGAACACATTGCACTGGACTCACCCACTTGCTGTCAGAGATAGGAAAAATTATACCAGCATCCAGCCACTTGATAACTTCTTTCTTCACCACCTCCTTCATGATTGGATTTAGCCTCCTCTGCTGCTCTATGGATGGCTTATGATCTTCCTCCAAGAGAATTTTATGCATGCAGAAAGAAGGACTAATCCCTCTAATATCAGCAATAGTCCAGCCAATAGCTCTCTTGTGCTCTCGCAATACCCGCAACACCTTCTCAACCTGCACATCAGACAACAAAGAAGAAAGGATCACGGGTAAAGTATTACCTTCACCCAAATAAGCATAACGTAAATGTGCGGGTAAAGGTTTGAGCTCAAGATTAGGAGCTTTCTCAATAGACGGTTTAGCAGGAGCTAAGGTCAACGGTCTATCAAGCTCCTCAAATTTCTTCCACCCTGGGATGAATCTACTCTGCATATTAAGGACTTCCACAAATTCTTCAGTATCTTCATCCTTCAGGATATCAGCATCATCACATAAGAGTGCCCTTTCCAAAGAATCAACATTAGAAGCCAAGAATGACCTCTCATCAGCAGTCAACTCATCATCTATTACCTTTACGATTGACAACTCTTCATAATGAGAAGGAAGCTGGGTAGCTCTGAACACATTAAACACAGCTTCTTCCCCATTTACCTTCATGATCATCTTGCCAGCCCTGACTCTAATAACAGCATCAGCAGTAGCCAAAAATCCTCTTCCCAAGATGAGAGGAACCTCAGGATCAGCTTCATAATCAAGAATAATAAAATCAACGGGTAAAATGAACTGACCCACTTGTACAAGCACATCCTCAATAATCCCCTCAGGGCATGTCAAAGATCTATCAGCAAGCTGCAAGGTCACAGTAGTGGGTCGTGGCTCACCCAGGCCTAGCTTCCTAAAAACTGAAGAAGGCATCAAATTCACACTAGCACCCAAATCACATAAAGCACGACCAACCTCATGTTCCCCAATTTTCAAAGGGATGGTAAAACTGCCCGGGTCCTTCAATTTCTGCGGAAGCTTGCTTCTAACTCTGGAACTGCACTCCTCAGTAAGTGCAACTGTCTCAAACTCAGTCAATCTTCTCTTGTTAGCAACAATATCCTTGATGTATTTAGCATATTTGGGAACATCCCGCAAAAGCTCCACCAAAGGAATATTTACCTGAATTTGACTCAATATCTCCAAAAATTTCTTGCATGCTGCATCAACTTTTTGCTTCTGAAGTCTCTGCGGGAAAGGTGGTGGTGGTCTCACAATAGCAGACTCGGGCTGCTTTTCGATTACCTTTTCTACTTCTTTTTCCACCTCCCTATCAACATTTGGCTCTAACTCACCAACAGGCTTCTTTGTCTTTGGGGGAACTTCCTCCAGTGCTCTTCCATTCCTCAAAGTCACTGCTTGCATAAATTCTCTCGGATTCTTCTCTGTATCACTCGGTAAAGCACCCCGAAGTCTATTATTTTGTGCTCCAGCAAGCTGCCCCAATTGTCTTTCAAGATCTTTCTGTGCATTGCTCAAATCTTTTATTGTTTGTGCCTGAGATGCTGACTCATCAATGAGCTTTTGCTGCCCTGCAAGAATTTTCTTGAGCATATCCTCCATAGTATTAGACTGCTGTGGCTGAGCCTGAGATTGTGATCCCTGCTGTGGTGGATTGTTTTGATTAAATTGGGCTCTCTCATTACCCTGAAACTGCTCATGGGTATCTCTCCAAGAAAAATTTGGGTGATTACGCCAACCCGTGTTATAATTATTACCATACTGATTTCGGTTTTGGCCCTGTGATCTGTTCTGATTACCCACATAATACACTGATTCTGGGTTAGAGGGACAAACTTCAGTGCTATGATCCTCACCACATACCTCACAAAAGGCCTGAACTTGCTGCACTGGAGCTGGTTGTGGCTTTGCTTGGAGAGCCAGCTTGCTGATTTGATTGGAAAGTGCATCCATCTTTTCTCGCAACTCTGTGATTCCATCTAGTTGAAGTACCCCAGCAGCTTTCTGTGTAGCCGCTCTGCTAGCCCCCTCACTAAATATATTAGCTCTGCCATCACCCTGCCAATCAGGATTGCTCTGTGAAAACTTATCAAGTAAGTCATAGATCTGTTCAAAATTTAAGGCCAACACTTGGCCTCCAGCAGCAGCATCAACCACAATCTTAGTCTGTTGGTTCAATCCCTCAACAAAAGTGTGTGCAATAACTTCATTAGTTTGATTGTGGTGAGGACAATCTCTCAATAACGCCTTAAATCTCTCCCAGGCTGCATATAATGATTCGCCTTCAAACTGCCTGAAGGATAAAATTGCACTCCTCAACCTGGCCGTCTTAGCCGACGGATAAAACTTAGCCAAGAATTTCTTAGCTAAATCCTCCCAAGTAGTGATAGACCCAGGCTTTTCAGCCTTTAACCACTTCCTTGCTGTCCCAATCAATGAAAATGGGAACAAAGTCATTCGCACATAATCAGTAGGCACACCTGTCGGTGTATAAGTATCACTGATCTCCAGAAAGTTCTGCAAGTGTTGCTGCGGATCTTCATGCAGGAGTCCACTATATTGCCCCGTCACATGCAGCAACTGAATCATGCCGGGCTTGATCTCAAAATTCCCAGTAATAGCAGGCTTCACAATACTTGACTCTACTCCTTTCAGACTAGGAAGAGCCACATCTCGCACTGCTACTGTTTGTTCTTCAGCCATTTCAACAGGAAGAGATGCAAGTACGATTGCTAATGCTTCTCGATCTCTCGCTTCTTTCCTTGTCTTCCTCAAGGTTCTTTCAGGCTCGGGATCAAAAGGTGCGAGTGATTCGTCCTTTTTGTTCCTTTGCATTCAAAACCTATTGCCTGAAACAACACAAGAAACTCAACAAAAAATTAAACCTGAATAGCAATTAAGTAATTGTTCAAAAGTAATTAGTCCGTAATTAGTCCCCGGCAACGGCGCCAAAAACTTGTTGCTCCCAAACGCACACGCAAGTATACGCGGTCGCCAAGTAATAAAGTGACAAAGTCGAGTATCGTTCCCACGAGGACTATGCAGACTAGTGCTTAATAAACAATTCCTGAACAAACTATCCAGGGGTCTTTTTCCAGTGGTTGTAAGAGTTTTTATACTAAACTGCAGTAATTAAAGTGCTGGAATGTAATCAAGCAATGGGGCAAAACTTTGGTTGTTAACAATATCAAGAGAGCGATCCAGGGTTAGAATTACGAACAATCCAGTTGATGTAGTCAATTGATTTCACTTCTTAAATCCCGGGTTACTAACTGACAGGTTAATTGTAATTATGAAAACCTTTCAGTTCTTCACAATCTATGCAAGCTACTCTAATCCCTGTATGTCTACGGGTTAAATCACATGCACGCATTAACGATCCTGTAATTAGTTAAACTAGGCAAGCAAGTATATGTCTATCCTACCCGCGAATTGATTCCTCGATGCCCGGGTTCACAAACTAGTTCTATTCTTCCTTATTACGTAATTAGATTCTCTCTTTCGAGTTCAACCCAAAAACCATAGATGATGTATAACTATCGAGCTCTAACAATTATACAAGTTAAATCAAGGAAGAATAAGTAACCCGTTATGGGATTCAATCAATAGAAATCAATCTTCAACAATCAACTTTCATGTAAACTCTAACCCCAGAACGTTAGGAAATTAGCCACACATATTCATAATCACAAGGCAACGATTTGGTGTAATAATGAAATAAATGATGTAATAGATGAAAGAATTGGGAATAACCCTTGTTCAATGAAGTGTGTAGCTCTCAATATTGCTCCAAAGTCAAGAACTCTTACAAAAACTAAGTAGTAAACTATTTATATTGTTTCCAAACCCTTGTACATAAGTTAAACCCAAAACTAGAAGGAATAGGAAGTAAAATCGCGCATAAGGGGCGCTATAACGGGCGCCCCGCGCCCCGAAAAGCGTGCAACCAACCAGAACACGCCCCCAGGCTTCGTGCCTTTGGCCTGCGGCGCGCCTGGCAACGCGCAGCCTTCCTCACGCTATGGTTGGCGCGGCGCCGAGGCTGCAGCGCCAGGCCAAAAATTGCTTCTTTCGCTCCAAAACTCGGCTTGTGTCGTGCCTTTGTGTGCTCGATCCAATCTTCAATCATCATCCAATCAATTCATGCTCAATCAAGCTTCGAAACGCTCCAAATGTATCGCGTAACGACCTACAACCGAACAACACAACATCAGCGTAAAACCATACTCACAAGCCACCAAACAAGTGCAAAACAAGCTCAAATGTGCGGAAATATTAAGGAAAAGTAGGCATAAAATGCCGAACATCATTGAGTGATTAGGGTCTAGAGTGTAGCCCCTTGATTACAGAGTTTGTAATCTAAAACTTGCTCTTTGTGTTAGTGAAGTGATTTCAAAATCCCAGAGTGTGGGTCGTGGTTTTTCTCCCTTGAGCAAGGAGTTTTCCACGTAAAAATACTGTGTCTTTTAGAGTGCTGTTTATAACAGGTTTTTGTATGTTTTGTGGAGGCAACAATTCAAGAACAAGGTTGTTACAATTAAAAGTCAGGTTCTTCAACGAAAATTGGAGGACACTATTCAACCCCCCTTCTACAGTCCATAAGAAGTGCTTAGAGTATAACAAGTGGTATCAGAGCAGATCTTCTCATTCTAGGTTAACACCTTAAGAAGGATCAAATCATGAGTGCACCACCTACAATTACTGAAGGACAACCAGTTCTGAGGCCTCCACAATTCAATTGGGAATACTACTCTTGGTAGAAGAACAAAATGGAGAATTATATCTGTGCAGAAGATTATCTCTTATGGATAATAGTTTCTGAAGGAATCTGACTCCAACCAAAGTTGTTGGTGAATGAGCTGTTGTTCGTACTGAACCAAAGGAAAGATCTGAGTATACTGATGCTGATTACAAGATGATAAAAAAGAATCAAAAGGCCAAGAGGCTTGTAATCTGCAGACTAGGTCCTGAAGAGTTCAACATGGTTTTATCTTACAAGACTGCTAAAGAAATATGTGATGCCTTGGAAGTTGCTCATGAAGGAATCACTGAAGTCAAAGACTCAAAAAGAAGAATGTTAAAAAGACAGTTTGAGCTGTTCACAAAGGGTGAAAAGGAGTCAATACAGGATATGATGACAAGGCTAACCATCATCATAAATGAGATGAGATCTTTGGATATGGAACTCCCAGAAGTTGAAATGGGTGATAAAGTGCTGAATGTTCTTCTTGACGCTTGGAAACCAAAGATGACTGCTATAATTGAGCCAAAACCACTAAAATCTATCAAGTTAGAAGAACTAGTGGATAGTTTGAAGACTCATGAGATGATGAAGGAGTCGAAGAACAAATCAGTGACTAAGAAGGACAAGACCTTCACACTTGAGGCAACTGAAGAACCTGAAGAGTACGTGAACTAACAACCAGTTGAAGCAGCTATTGTCAGTGCTCTCAGACAGAAGTTTAATTTGGGCAAGTTCAAGGGGTTCAAGAAAAACACCAAAGATAATGCATGGAGAAAGAACATAGTTGACAGTCCAGACTATTCAGGGTGTTTTAAATGCTTCAAAAAGTATTATGCAGTTGTGGACTACCCTATGTGGGGGAAGTTGATTGGATGAAAAACAAAGCTACAAAGGAGAAGGAGAAGGATTCTTCCAAAGATAGTGATAAGGACAAAATAAGAGTTAGACGTCTGCCCAACTTCAGAGCAGAAAGAAGAAATAGGAAAGAAGCTTTTTATGCAACCTGGGACCAACTGATAGTGAGTCTGATGGAGAAAAGGAATCTGAAGATGAATCTCCTCTAGCGTTGAGAGGATTGACAAGTGAAGACTCAGATGGGACTGGTTCACTTGAAATAAGAGAAGGAAAAAATCCTTTCAGACCTCCCTTGATTGATGGAATGAATTATGAAATATGGAGGAAGCAAATAAAAGTATTTTTTCAGGCCATGGACTACAACCTTTGGTTGATTGTAAAACGAGGACCTCATGTTCCTATGAAGAGAGTTGAAAATGGATCCCTGGTTCTAAAACTGGTATAAGAACTGGACCCACAAGACTTGGACTGGCTTAAAGTTGTATCTCATGAATGGTATGACTTTTGATATACTAACTAAGGTGATGTATTCCAAATCTGGGTGAAACTGAAGGAGCTCTACAATGAAGATAGTCAGAAGAAGGAAGATGCTCTCATGGCAACCGATGGAGAAGAAGCTGCTCACTCAGCTGAGGTATATTTCTCCGAATTGAAAGAAAAATTGCATACACACTCACCTAACAATATGATACTAATAACTGCTACCTTAATTGAGGGCTATGAAAAGGTAGAGTCTGAGAAAGATAAACTATCTAATGTCCTGCTTAACTTGAAAACTAGATGCAAGAACCTTGAAGAAGCAAATGCTGAATTTGAAGAAATTAATGTTTCTTTAAAGGGACAGGCTCTTGTATCTAATTTTAAGATCTCAGAACTTGAGCTTAAGCTAAATAAAATGAAGAATGCAAATGGTAAGCAAGTGGTTAGTGATGTTTAAACTTTTCTCGAGAATGATCTTAAAAGAACAAATGAGATTCTTTGTCAGGAAATTGAAAAGAATGGAATTCTTAGAGAAAAGGTTGAAAAGGCTGACTATGAACTCACCAGATTAACCAAGTGGAACAAATCTTATGAGAAAATGAATTGGGTTCTTGAAAACCAAGTCCAAGAAAAGAAAGGTCTAGGTTATAGGAAACCACTGCATCCTTATAATCCAAAAAGCAAATATGTAGGTCTGCCTCGCAACATGCTCTGCACCTTCTATGGTAACACAGGTCACCTGAAAGAAAACTGCATAAAAATGAGCAAGGCTAAATCTAAAAAATAAAAAATTTGCTTTACCTGATTGGGCTAAGAAGGATTTGATTCATCAATTCTCTCATAAGAAGGGACCTAAGCTTGTCTGGGTTCCTAAAACTAACTCTTAATTTGTTTTGCAGGCTAGAGTGAGAGTGAACAACCCAAGCTCGATTCTAGATAGTGGGTATTCAAGGTACATGACAGGAGACAGAAGAAATTTTCTCTCACTCACAGCATTTCAAGGAAGCAGTGTAGCCTTCGGAGGAGGAAAGAGTGGACAAATTATTGGCATAGGAAAAGTTGGAAGATCCTTGGATCATGCTATTGAAAATGCATATTGCGTTGATGGTCTCAAACACAATCTACTGGGTATTTCTCAACTATGTGACAGAGGAAATGAAGTCCGCTTTTCATCTGTGGGATGTATAGTGAAGAACCTACAGAGTGGAAAAGTGGTCATGGAAGGAAAGAGAGTGAACAATATCTACAAGGCATCATTGGGATCACTTCCTGAGAATAATTTAACTTATTTAAATATTCAGGAGAGTAATTCACAGCTGTGGCACAAACTGCCGGGGCATGCCAGTCTTTCATAGCTCAACAAGCTAGTATTGAAGGAACTAGTTCGTAGACTGCCGACAAAGAAGTTTGAAGAGATTAAGATATGTGATGCCCGTGTCAGGGGGAAACATGTGAGATCATCCTTCAAGTCAAAGAAAGTGGTGAGCATTTCTAAACCACTCGAGCTGATTCATATGGACTTATATAGACTGATAAGAGTCAGAAGCAGAGGGGAAAGAGGTTCATATTCGTGATAGTCGATGATTACTCGAGATATACATGGACTTTGTTCCTAGCATCCAAAGATGAAACATTTGACAGTTTCGAAGAATGGATTGGGATCGTGCAAAAAATATTAAGCTTGGAATGGATTAGCACCAGTTCAGATCATGACACAAAATTTGAAAATGTTAAGTTCTCTGAGTACTGTACCAAATACAACATTGATCACAACTTCTCAGCACCAAGAACTTCACATCAAAATGGAGTTGTAGAGAGGAAGAACAGATCTCTGGAAGATATGGCAAGAACGGTGTTCCATAAGAGCTATTCTTAAAGCCAAATATTGCGCACTTGAGGCCTTTTGGGAGCAAGTATTTTGTACACAATAATGGTAAGGAGGCTTTGGGTAAATTTTTTGCAAGAAGTAATGAAGCGATGTTCCTGGGATATTCCACCCAGAGTAAAGCTTATAAAGTGTTCAACAAAAGAGCTCAGATAGTTGAGGAAAACATGCATGTGGTATTTGATGATTTAGACAAAGCAGTTGCTGAAAATAAAGGAGTTGATCAGGCTATAGGTCTTGCACGAATAGACCATGCCAAAAGCTTAGAGAATCCAAAAGGAAAGGAAGAGCCAAATGATGAAAATGAAGAATTGACATAGGGGGAACAAGGAGTCAATATGTCAGGGGAACTTGCTGATCAGGATGATGAATCAACTGAGGAAGAAGGACCTACTCAAAGTACAGCTACAGGTTCTTCATATCAAGTACAGTCAAGACCCTGGAAGTACAAAAGCTCACATCCTTTGGAAAATGTGTTTTCTGAGTTGGACGCTAGGATTATGACTAGGTCTGTATTGAAGAACTTCTGTGCGTTCTTTGCCTTGCTATCCTCTATGGAACCAAAGAATGTGAAGGAAGCTCTTGAGGATCCAGACTGGGTGATAGAAATGCAGGAAGAGCTGCATCAATTTGAGAGGAGCAAGGTGTGGCATCTGGTTCCGAGACCTAAGGACAGATCAATCATTGGAACCAAATGGGTGTTCAGAAATTAATTAGATGAGCATGACATAGTTACCAGGAACAAAGCTAGGTTGGTAGTTCAGGGCTACAACCAAGAGAAAGGAATTAACTATGATGAGACCTTTGCACCAATAGCTAGGATGGAAGATATAAGAATGTTGATTGCCGTTTGCTACATATATGGAATTTACATTATATCAGATGGATGTAAAAAGAGCATTCTTAAATAGCTATCTAAATGAAGAAGTATATGTGGTACAACCACCTGGGTTCTTGAACAGTGGTTTTTTTGATCATGTATACAAACTTGATCAGGCTCTCTATGGTCTAAAACAAGCACTTAGAGCTTTGTATGAGAGGTTATCAAGTTTCTTGCTCAAAACTAGTTTTTCTAGAGGAAAAATTGACAATACACTGTTCTTGAAGAATAAAGGAAAAGACTTACTAGTGGTGCAAGTATACGTTGATGATATAATATTTGGAGTCACTGATGAGGTCCTGTGCAAGGGATTCATTGAGTTGATGGGTGGTGAGTTTGAAATGAGCATGATGGGAGAACTCAATTTCTTCTTGGGGTTGCAGATCAAACAAACTCTTGAAGGAACCATGATTCATCAATAGAAGTATGTCAAGGAGCTGCTGAATTTCATATGGTAGGAGCTAAATAAATGACTACCCCTATTTCTCTTGGAACAAAGCTAGATATGGACGTACTGAGTCCTTCCACAAATGAGACTAAGTATAGAGGAATCATAGGTTCTCTCCACTATCTCACAGCCAGTCAACCTGATATTGTGTACAGTGTAGGGCTTTGTGCTAGATTTCAGTCAGAGCCACATGAATCACACCTAACTGCTATGACTAGAACTCTGCGATACTTGAAAGAAACTCAGGATTTATGTCTATGGTACCCCCAGGGTTGGTACTTTGCAGATGTTGATTATGCTGGCCATTTGGTGGATAGAAAAAGCATTTCAGGAATGACACACTTTCTAGGTCCTTGTTTGGTTTCTTGGGCTACAAAGAAGAAGAACTCAGTACCTTTGTCTACTGCAGAAGCTGAGTATGTGGCAGCTGCATCCTGTTGTCTCAGTTGCTGTAGATAAAACAACAATTGGAGGACTTTGGAATTAAGTGTGGAGCTGTGCCTATTTTTTGTGATAATACAAGTGCTGTGAATATTGCCAAGAACCCAGTCCAGCATAAGAAAACCAAGCACATTGATATTAGACATTATTTTTTGAGAGATAATATTGAAAAAAGGTCTAATTACTATAAATTCTTGCAGGACAGAAGATCAAATTGCTGACTTTTTCACCAAGGCGTTGAACAAGGTCCAATTTGAGAGGAACAGGTTGGAGTTTGGGATGACCAAAATACATGGATGACCCAATACCTGATCCTGAAGGTTTGGCTAGTTGAGTATTCATTATTCTGTTTGTAAATATAGTTCTTATAGTCCAGTCTAATTTTGTACTTTGTTAAGTATACTTGTTCAACTAAGTGCTATTTAAGTGTTCTAATGAGTTCCCAGGAAAAAACCAACTGAGTACGTAGAAGGAACCATATTCAGCAAGAGGAACTATTTCTGGGTACATCTATATAGCTATATATGTTTGGTACTATGACTAAAATTGATTGTTCTTGAACGTGCATCTAGAAACTTTCCATGTCTGTGTAATCTCTCAAGTTTATAGGAAAATTCTCTTTTTTCAATTACACTTAAAATTCAAATCTACCCCACTCACCCTAAGAGTCTTAATGGCTATCCCTTATAACCGTCACATCCAAAGTTTTCCGGTTTCCCAAGAACTAAAAAAGCTGTTCCACTTTACTGTCATCATTACAACCTATTCTATAGATTACCTAGAGCACTCTTCATCATTTTCTTTCTCTCAAAATTGATCCAATACAAAAGAATTCTCTCCTTTCATATTCTCTCTGGTCTCTCTCTCTCTCTCTCTCTCTCTCTCTCAAGTTCAAAAACAAGAAAACCCTCTTTACCCAGAACCTACTTCAAGAAAAAACATAACAACGTCTCAAGCACAATCTTCCTCGGCTTCACCGGCAAAAACCTTAGAGACTCAGACCTCCAAAGATACCTCTCTCAAACCCCCTGCCTGTACTCTTGCGGAGAGAATTTCTAAGGCACGAATCATGTTTCTAAAGAAGGTGGGAAAAAAGATTCCCAAGAAAACATCCTCAAAATCCTCTGGTCCGGCATCTGCACCGGAAGTCTCTGATGTGAAATCAGTTGAGGTAAGACCTGATTCGACCCAAGTTAGTTCTACTGCTTTAGAATCTATTGTTAGCCCGAATATCTGAGTATGGAAATTCTAGTGTAGGGGTTTGATTAAAATGTTAAAGCTGTAGAGCATAGTAGTACAACTGGTAAGGAGAAAGTAGTAGAAGGACAAGTGCAGGTTGCGTTAGAATCTATTCAACCTGGGGTTAGTTTTCATGTGCCTAAAATTACTGAAAAGGTGGTAGGGGTTAATGTAGTTGAGGATATGTTTGAAAAAACAAGGGAGGAGGACTCAGTAAGATCTCAAAAGGGCCCACTCGACGAACCTAGTTCGAAGGTTGCTCCCTTAGAAAAGGTACAAGTGGAGACTGTGTTGAGTGGGTCTGTAGGTGCAGGATCTTGTTCTGCTGAAGCTGCAAAAGAACCTGGTTCTTCCTTAGCTCCTACTGCAGTTGATGATGCAGGACTTGACTGGAGTGAGTCAGGAGAAAACAAAGAAGAGGAGACTCAGGCGAAGGATCCTGGAGAGGTGGATGTAGAGAAAGCCCCAAAGAAGAATGTAAAAAGAAAGTTTGGAGAGGAAGATGAAAAGTTGGGTGATGAGGAAGAGAAGTGGTGTTTGTTAGTGAAACAAAGTCCATAAAGGGGAAGAGAAGAAAGTTGGTAAAAGGTGGAAAACCTGTATCTCAGAGTAGACTGCTGGATGAAAGTGATGGGGAAGACTCTCAAGCTGGTGATGAGAGAGTTAGTGTGCTTGTTATGTCTGCAGCTCTTAGAAGAGTGGAAACTAGGTCTGCATTGAAACAGCAGGTGGTGATGCTAGAAAAAATGCCTAGAAATAAAAAGAGAAGCTGGAGGAAGTAGAGCAGGAAATGGCTACCGGTGAGAAGGTGGAAAGTGATGAGGATGGGGATTATGTTCACCCAGATGAATCAGACACTAACAGTGAGGTAGATATCATGAAAAAGAAAAAGGAAGATGAGGAAGAGGTGGATAGAAAAGCCTTCTTTGCTAAGCATCAAGTGCTGGCAGGTAGCATCTTGAGTGACCTGGATGAGCATCACATGAAACCTTTGGTCAGAAAGGTGAGAGACCAAGGGTGGATGAAGCTCTTTTCAAGGGAGGGCAGGTGCTTGTATGCTGAGGAAATAAGGGAATTCTATATGAACTGCAGAGTGGCTGCAATGAGGTGTTTTTATAATGAAGGGTGTGGAGCTGGATTATGATAGAAAAGAGTTGGGGGTTATCCTTGATGTACCTACCGAAGGTTATTACAGGTATATTAAGTTGAAGTGGCCCAAGAGGACAGATGATGTCACTCCCCTAAATGTGATGAAGAAATTTGAAAAGACGGAGATGGAGCCAACACATCTGCTGCTGTTTGAATTTGTCCACAGATTCTTGTTGCATAGAGGGGAGAGAAATACTGAGGCCTATGCTCTGGACTTGACTTACATAGACATGATGGACATAGAAACAAGGATAAATTTGCCTGGTCTGATCATCAGACACATCAAAAGGATTGCAGATACTGACAACAAGCCACACTTCTTAGTGCATTCGTACATCCTGCAGCAGGTCTTTGAGCATTTGGGTGTGCCATTGGAAAATGGAAAGAAACCAACACTTCATCAGATGTTTGGTATGAATGTCCTGAAGAACTGTGATTTCTTCAAGGAAAGAAGGGCCTCTAAGCATCCAATGCCAGTCAAAATAGAGCAACCTAAAGAAAGTGAGGAGTTTGGGCCAGAGGAAGCTGTTGAAGCAGTGAAGGAATTGGAGCAGCATTTAGTAGAGCTGAATGAAGAAACTGCAAAGCTGAAGAGATAGTTACAGATGAGGGATCAAGAAATTGATCGCTTGCAGATTGAGTGCAACAAGCATGAGGCCGAGCTGGTAGTAGAAAAGGCCAAAAACTTAAAGAACATTTAAGCACTTGTATAGAACTTCAACCTGAATAGTTGAATGCTCCTCATTCCTTATCCTATCCCTATCCAAAACCTCTCCTCATTCCTCCCCTTCTCCCTATCTGATGCACAGTTTAAGACAATTTATTTTTAGTTTGTACTTAATTGGGCTATGTGTTTGTATGCCCTGGATAATTTGTTTTAAAATGCTTGTGTTACTGGTTTCTTCTATAATATCTCTGGTTCTGGTTGGGCCCTTATATTACTTATAGTGTGCTTTTGTTTACTTGTTGCCTTGTGCTCTAGATTAGGCTGTACTAACTTATTCTTGCAGGATTTTAGAATCTTTTAGATGATGCCAAAATGGGGAAGAAGGAAATATTGTTGGGATGTTTGTGACCCAACTCATCTATTTTAAAGCCTTTCAAAGTGTATTTTTGTTTTTTTGTCTTGGTATTTGTATGTACAGGTTTTTCGGCAACATTTGTTTGTCATCATAAAAAAAGGGAATTTGATGAGCTGGATGTTTTGAAGAATGAAAAACGAAGGACTTAGTGATTTGTAGAAGAACTTAGTCCTTGGTGAGACGGGCACGATTGATCGAAAAGATTTTGTGGAATGTAAATCCATGCAGAACTAGGAACAGTGGCACATAAACTAATACGCATGCTAGTCAGCTACAAGAAGTTGTGCCGATGCTGTCTCTTTAAAGTGTGAACAAGAGTTAGTGCTAAACAAAGAAAGTATCACAGGGAAATCTGAACTTGCTATGTTTACAAGGATTCCTAGTGAAACACTGTTAGGGTTACAAAGCTCATATAAAAGCAAATAATTAAGGCAGCCGATCTCAGTTATTCACAACGAGTTGAGAGCAAACACAAGGCAAATTTAATAACTCTTAAAGTGACATAACTGTTGAAGACAACCAGTGAAGAACCAATAGCAGAAGAAGTGAAATAGGTTAGGTTCTTGATTGTAGTTGTCACAGTTTATTTGTTTTGATTGTATTACCTACTGCTTATATTAGAAGCAATTGTAATAGGTGAACTTTGAGTGTTTACGTTGTAAAGCTAGAGTTTATCTTTGTTGAGTGATTAGGGTCTAGAGTGTAGCCCCTTAGTTACAGAGTTTGTAATCTAAAACTTACTCTTTATGTTAGTGAAGTTATTTCAAAATCCCAGAGTGTGGGTCGTAGTTTTTCTCTCTTGAGCAAGGAGTTTTCCACGTAAAAACACTGTATCATTTAGATTTTTGTTTAATTCTGTGTTTGTGTTTTTCGTGGAGGCAACATATTCAAGAGCAGGGTTCTTGCGATTAAAGAGTTAGGTTCTTCGATGAAAATCGGAGGACACTATTCAGCCCCCGTTCTAGTATCCATAGAAGATGCTTAGAACATAATAGTCTAGATACCTTGATCAAAAAAAGGGTCCTCGAAAATGTATGAGACACATACAACCTTCCTCCATCTTTTCTGCTGAACTTTAAGAGAAACTAGAAGATCAGCTTCCATCCCCGCTGGTCAAACGGGAGTGCACCACCCCACAGATCTTTAAGCACAATTGGAAGTCCATCGAAGATGGAAAGGCTTGAGCTGGAAACCTACCAAAAAGGTGGACTTTCCCTTGGGTATCCCATAGCCAGCGGCTGATGAGACGTTGCAGCAGTAATTCGATCGAGCCAACTGAATCAAGAGACAACCTTGAACCACGAGCAGAGTTACAACTTGGTGAGTCGCTAACCCGCTGATGATACAAGGCTGCATCCTCTTGGCTACAAAAAATCAGAACCATGCACGTAAGCTTCAACCCTACGCCGTCAAAAGAGCTACCCAAATGCCAAAATATTTTGGCGGAGAAGCCCCATGGAAACTGAAAGGGCTAGGCATCCTGACTCCACATGACAAGAGGAATATCATAGTAACCACCGTGTTAGGAGAAGAGCACACCGTAATCAGTTCGCATGCCACAATGAAGATATGCTGAAGAACATCATTAGAATCTCGATCAAACTTCATGACTCGGGGGACTCCGTTCGTCCACTCATAGATGGAGAAAAAGACGAAGAAAGCTGTAGATGGTCTCTTGCCTATAGTTTTCTCACACACCATCAATTCTGAACACATATATTTATGGGAATATCATACTAGGATCAAAGGCAAACATTTCTGAAGAAAGAAGATTTATATTTTCATAAGGAAATTTTGGAGAGATAGAGTATTTTTCTGAAGAAGATTTGTGATTCCACTACTATCACGAAGCCCCTATTTATAGTCTGGAAAAGATAAGGATGGAGCATGAAGTGTAATTATAGCTTGAGATATGAAACGATTCGACGTAGCGAAAAACATTCATGGAAAGGTACATGGAATCAACATCAACCAATTAGATGAAGGCACGAGTTTTAAAAGAAATCAACATCACTCCTGGTCAAAGAGACTGGGAGTTTCAGGGAGTCAGAGAGATATCTTTTCATAACCTTCTTGTACATCGCTTTCACTTCCTGACTGCTTGTGTCAGCACTTAACACGCAGGGACTAACTGTGTGGAAAATAACACACCACCTACTACTACAGGGATATGAGTCTAGCCGGTGAGACTAGGCTTATCGTACAAGTCATCCGGCATAGAGGATACACTCCCGCTTCTTAAGCCACGGTTGTTCAGGTGGCGCAGGCATAGGACGCAGGGTTTACATCCTGCCGCCTTAGGGTTTACAGTCTTCTAGTTAGGATTTCGTATGTACCACCGCCTTGAATTTATAATAATTAGTCTTTGTATTTTACCATAATTAGGACTGGGTAATATCTACTATAAATAACTCTCCTTATATTGTATTGTACATCAACCGATTCAGACCGTATTCGGTTATTTTCAATGAATAATACTAGTTTTTTTTCTTGTTCAATACTTTTTTCTATATTTACTTAATTTTCCATCGTTTATACTGTATTTCTTGTGACCCTCTCATAAATTTAATTTTTTAACCTAGATGTCCAATTTAGGCATAAACATCCTTAGCACCCGTTAATTTGTGAGGCGAGCTGGCTAGAGTTGGCCTCATAATCCCAATATTCATCGGTGGCATAAGTTCACCCACACATTCGCTCTGCCCACTTTCTAAGTTCTGCTGTAAGCATTTAGGAAGTGAAATGAAGTGTGCAAAGGAGTGAAAGGACATGACGATGACAGTCCGGCTGTATTTTTTGAACTTTCAAACTGTTTTGACGTGCTCGACTATTCGCTTCTCTAAGTCTTCCATGTGCTCGTGCTTGATCGATTATTTGGTGTTCCATAGAACTGTCATTCCTCCTGTCATTACTGCACTGAATCCCTTCTGGTCGCTACCATAATTACCTTTTGACCATTTCGTATCTCTCTCTTTATCTTCTTTTGCTAATATAAGGGCTCGTTTCTCAGCTTCCTGCTCACCACCTTTCTCAAGCCTTTCCTATCTATATCTTTATCAATACCTCACTATTTTTTTATCAAATTTTTCTTCCAAATGTTCCTTTAGACCTTCCCTCTTCCTCTCTTTTATCTTGGACCGTTCTCCTCCTTAAAGCTTCACCTTAGGGTAGCGTGTGAGAAAATTGATAAGTCAGAAATGGGTTGTTTTCTTTCCTTCCTCCCCCTGGCTGTGTTTGGGAAGAGATAAATCATTTGTGCTTCACGACTTGACGTAAACTTTAATGAAGCATTCCAGTATCGTTTCATGTAGATCCCTTTACTAACGCAACAACTGCTATGATGTTTTCCTTGTTGTGTGGAACACGCTTGTCTAGGCTTGGCCGCCGCCATGAGGCTTCTACTCCTAGTTTCTTCCAAAATCTTAGTAGTCACATTGACATTGTATGGCCCCTGGCCCTCTCTCTTTATCGCCTTGTTCCGGTCCTTGTCGACGATCGAGTTTCACTTCTCACTGCCTTTAGGTTATAGAGTTTTTAAACTCTATTAATGTCTACAGCTCGAGGGTCGTAGCCCTTTTCGTCCATCATATGCTAGTGGTCATGATTATGTTCTTTTTTCCGCTGGTCACAATCTGCTTTGAACATGGTTTTCTCTCTTACTCAGACCTTCTAGCTTCAGTCTTCTCCTCTTCAATGAGCTTAGTTCCAATGGCTTTGACGACCTGTCGGGCCTTGTACTGGTTTGAGGGCATTCATGTGTTGGGGTTCTCTTCGAGTTCCTTCATCACAAGAGGGCCCATGGTAATTCGAGTGTTTGTGAGGTCCGAGTAGTTGTCGATGTTCGCCTATGAGATGGGTGTTGGAAGTGATGAAAACTCTACGTAAGGGGTTTTCAGACCTTCCTAACGTCCAGGTCGAAGAAGAGGCTTGGTTCAGAGCTAGCAGCCATGCGTTCTTTCAGATGATGTTTCAAACTAAGTCCCACGGAATCGGTTTATTAGTTAGCTTGAGAATGCTCTTGTAACGATCCCTATAATTGAATGTATTAAGCAGCCTTCAGGCCTTTATTTCTTTTAATGGAATAGATAATCATTCATCATATATGTCTTATGTTTACCCCAATTTTTTTAACAGTTGTTACGTTTTTACACTATTTATTAGAATCACATGTATTCAGGAGTGCCATTGCACCTTAGAATAGCATTTCTATTTGTCTGTTGGAGAGCTATTTGCGTCCATGAAAGACGTCAATAAATATGCACTCGCAGGAAATGTCTTTCAAAAAGGCATAGCATGTGCACGTCAGAGGATGTCTTTTTTCTGTTCTATTCGAGACATTTTTGCTCCCAAGGAGGATGTCTTTGCTTGTCCACTTGAGTGCGTAAGTCTTTCAACAATGTGTAGGGACCGTCCCCCTCACTTAGGTGCAAGTTGAATTGACGATTTCAACACACGTCATAGCCTGGGGGCTTAGCTAGAGTTGATCTAGTTTATTTGGATTAACTATTCCAATTTACAGTATAGCCAAGAGCTAATTTGGTGAGGATCTAACTGATCGTTAAATTGACTACAATTGAAATAGTAGTTTTTATATATTAAGATGGGGACTCAGGGTCTGAATAAATAACGACGAGTCTAAAATGGACTTTAAACAAAATTAATTAAGGGCGAGATACCTTATTATGCAAAATCACACTAACTAAGGGAAGGGATGCCTTGCCTAACCAATCGGGCCTTCTTGGTCATGCTTGTCCCGAGACATCAGGGGTAATACTTCTTAAGCTATGTCACATTTTAGTAGTTCAGAATGATGGTACCGTCCATGTCTTTAAGGGTGTAGGCTCATTTCCCAGCAGCCCCTTTTATCTTGTAGAGACCTTCCCAATTCGAGGCCAACTTGCCTGCATAGTGCTTTGAGATACTTTTCTGAGGACTAGTTCCTTTTTGTTAAAACACCATAAGTTTGTTTTCATGTTGTAATACAGCTCTATTCATTGTTTCTCTGCTGCCAAACGTACCACAAGCTCGCAGTGCCCGTACATTAGATCAAGCCCGACTTTTAGGGTATCAGTGTCAGGCTCTTCTTCGGGATACATTTTGTGCAAGCTAGGTTTGCCTGTCTCGATAGGGATCATGGCCTCCGATCCGTACACCTAAGAAAGGGTTTCTCATGTGCTCGCCTTTGGTGTGGTTCGATATGCCTACAGAACTCCTAGTAGCTCTTTCACCCACTTGCCTTTGGCCTCTTCCAGCCGTTTCTTTAGGCAGTCTATGATTGTCTGATTTTCCTTGACTGTTCGCTGCCGAGTGATAAGGTGTTAGGATTATCCTTTTAATCTTCCATTTGTTCAACAATTTGGTGATCTTCGCCACCACAAACTGAGGGCTGTTATCATAGGTGATTTCGGGGGGGGGGGGGGACTTCAAACCGGCACGTAATGTTCCTCCATATGAACAGGATTACCTCTTGTTCCCTGATTTTGGCGCAAGATGTGGCTTTTACCCATTAGGTGAAGTAGTCGTTCATCATGAGTAAGAATTTGACACCTCTGGGCGCTTTGAGCAACGACCCTATGATGTCCATTCTCTTCTTCATGAAAGGCCAAAGGCTATTATAGAATGTAGTTGTTCCGCAGGTTGATGTAGTGCATGGGCGAAACACTGGCACCAATCATGTTTCTTGGCGAGCCTATCCGTATCACTCTCTATCCAAGGTCATTAATAACCTGCTCCGGTCACCTTCCGTGACAGGGCTCTTTCTCCAAAGTGATTCCCGCAATGTTCTTCATGGATCTCTTTTAATATATAATCGGCCTGTGATGGGCCTAAGTATTTGGCCAACAAGACGCTAAACATTCGACGATACAACTCTCCTCGGATCAGATAGTACTGTGGGGCTTGTACCTTTAGTCATCTACTCATCTTCTAGTATTCGATAAGCAACCATTTTTCTAGATAATTGACTAATACATTGCACCAGTCCTAGATAAAATCCATTATGTTAACTTCCCGTCATCCCAAAGCCGAGTGTGGGCTAGCTATATTACAATGTCTGGGCTGCCGTGTCTTAGGTCTGCAGCCGCTGCCAAAATAGCCAGTGCGTCTGCTTCCGTGTTCTCCTCCCTTGATACCTGGGCGACGCCTACTTGTTGAACTGTTTTAGGACCGCTTCAACCCTTAGCTTGCTAGATATATCTTTAGCTGCGAATACCCCCTTCAGTTAGTTGACGACCAACTACAAGTCGCTTCTGAGGAAGCTTATTGCCTTATGAAATATTTATCCTGAGGGAGATTTCAACACCAAGACGAGCCTAGCTGTTATAATCTATGCACCTACTAAGGACACTAGAAGGGGAGGTTGAATAGTGTCCTCCGATTTTTTTCAAAGAACCTTATTCATTACACGAAGAACCCTGTTCTTGGTTCCCTTAAACAATCAACAACACAGGAATCAATCTAAAACGGTAAGTAAAAGACAAGAGTTTTTACGTAGAAAACTGCTTGCTCAAGGGAGAAAAAACCACGACCCAACTCTGTGATTTTAAAAAGCTCTTCCACTAATATAAATGAGCAAGTTTTAGATTAAAAACTCTGTAACCAAGGAGCTATACTCTAGACGCTAATCACTCTGAAAGCTAAACTCTAGCTTTAAAAAATGTTCTCAAAAGATTCACCTATTACAATGCTTCTCGGACTAAGCCTATAGATAATGCCATTTAACTTCACAAAACGTATGACAAAAAAAATGAAGAACCTATGCTAAATACTGAATAAGCTCTGAGTTCTTTAATTGTTGTCCACTACTGTTCAATCACTCACGAATAATAACTGGATTGCCTTTTTGTTTGTTCACAACTCTCGTAGTGAATGAATGAATACGAATGCCTCAATTACTTGCTTTTATATGGATTATGCAAACCCCAATAGTTTCTCACTAGGAATCTTCTCAATTATTGTAAGAGAAGATCTCCAGTGATATATTCCTTGTATAGCACCAACTCTTGTTCATACTTCATAGAGACGGCCTCGGCATAACCTCTTTTGGTGACTAGGGTAAGTAAACATGCATGCGCTAAACTTTCATAATTCTGCATGGATTTGCAATTCACAATCTTTTCGATCAGTCATGCCTTCTTTGATGGACTAGGTTCTTCACCAGGTCCTTTGTTTGTTTATCTTCAAAACTAACACCTCAACAAATTGCCGCTTTTTTATGATGACAAATAAATGTTGCCAACGAACCTGCTCATACAATCACCAATACAAAATAGCAGAAAAAAAGTTTGAAAGGAAAACATAGAACAGATGAATTGGGTCACAATCATCTCAACTTTTCCTTCTTTCCCCTTTTGGCATCACCGAAAAGAATCTAAAGTCCTGCAAGAGCAGGTTAACAAAGTCATCTCTAGAGCACAAGGCAACAAGTTATCTAAGAAAAATTACACATGTAATATATCCAAGGGCCCAACAGGATAATAACAACAAAAAAGAAAATGATAGAACAAAACAAGCAATTTAAAACCAATTATCCAGGGCACAGACAAGTGTAACCCATTAAGTACAACCCAGAAAAATAGTAATTGTATTAAACATACATCACAAACAGTGCAGAATGACTAAGGAGACATGGAAAGAGTGGATCAGGAGTGAAGCATGAAGTGCTTGACCTATGCATCTAGGTTCTTTGAGTGATTGGCTCTTTCAACCACCAGCTTAGCTTGATATTTGTTGCATTCAATGGTTAGGCAATCCATTTCTCGATCCTTAGTTGCAACTCTCTTTTTAATTCAGCATTTTCTTCATGTAAATCCAACAGGGTCTTCTCCAATTCTTTCACAGCAAACACAGCTTCATCTATTCCAAAACTCTCAATGTCGTCAGCTTTTTCAACCTTGATTTGCATAGGACGTTTTGATGTCCACTTTTCCATAAAGAAATCGCATATCTTCAGAACATTCATCCTAAACATTTGATGTTGCGTGGGTTTCTTCCCATTCTTTAGAGGAACACCAAAGTGTTCGAAAATCTGCTGCAATATGTAGGAGTGCACCAAGGAGTGTCTCTTCTTCCTAGTGTCAGCAATCCTCTTAAAATGCCTTATAATAAGCCCATGCAGATTTATCAAAACGCATCTATCCATCACATCTATATATGTCAGATCCAGTGCACAAGCTTCACTATTTCTCTCACCTCTTGGTAGAAAGAATCTGTGCACAAACTCGAACAACAGCCGATGAGCTGGTTTCATCTCATTCTTGTCAACTTTTCTTTCTTTTCTAAGTCTAGAATTTCCAGTAAACTTCTTAATCACCTCAAGTGGAGTAGAACCATTATCCCTTTTAGGCCACTTCAGCTTCAGGTATATGCAGTATCCTTTAACAGGCACTCCCTAGATTTCTCCCAGCCCTCTTCCAAACTCTATCTTAATACCTTAACCATAGAGTACAATCTCTTACCAACCACACTGCAATTTGTATAGTATTCTCTGACTTCATCTGCAAACAGACACCTATTATCAAGCGATAAGAGCTTTGTCCATCCTTGAACATTTAATTTTGCAATCAAAGGCTTCATATGTGACTCCTCCATATCACATAGAATGCTCCAATGAAGAACCTATTTTGTCAGGAAAAACTCAACCCTGTCAATCTTTTCTCTATCCTTCTTCATCAGAGCTTTCCTCAGAGTCTGAATCATCTGGATTCACATCATCCCCATCATCAGAATTGCTTTCTTCATCACAGACAGGTTTCTCCACTACCACCATCTTACCTTTGGCTTTCTCAATAATTTTTGCATCCTTTGCAACTTGTTGCTTCAGTGCAGATCTAGTAGCCACTCTTCTACAAACCACAATTTCCTCTCTTTTTGCAGAAACATAGCCTGCTTCCTCACTATCACTCTCATCTACAAACTGCCTTCTTTCTATAGATTTCCCACCTTTCATCAGCTTCATTCTCTTCCCCTTCTCTATATTTTCCTCCACAACTTTTGTCTCACTTACAAATAGTACTTCATTATCCTCATCCTCCTCATCTATCTTCTCAACATCTTCATCAAATTTTCTTTTGATCTTTCCCTTCGCAGTCTCCTCTGTCTTATGTTTTTCTACATCCTCGTTCATTTCTTCCTCACTCTTTTCCTTGTAAGAGTCAGTCAAGTCAATTTTTGCTTCATCAGTTGTTTCAAGGACTAAGGAAGGACCCGGTCCTTTATCAGTTCCCTTAGCAACTTCAGCAGATTTCTTGTCAACAACAACTGGACCACTAACTCCCACAACTTCTTTTAAAGTCTCATTGGAAATAGTCTCCAAACTAGGTTTGTCGACTGGGCCCTTTTGAGAACTCACAGAATACATAGACATTACAGGTTCTAGTACAGATTCAACAATATTTACAATAGCTATGCCCTCTACTACATTAGTAACAACAATTTCAACCCTAGGCTCACCAAGTTCCACTTTTGAAATAGTAACCTTCTCTATCTCAACATTCCCCCTGTCAGTCTCACAGGCAGATCCCACTACATCTACAGATTCAACCAAATCATCCATCATAGTAACTAGAAACTACGTAGCTATTTTCTTAGGGCTTACAACATGCTCATGCAAATTTGAACTGATCTTAGTAGAGTCAGTTCTTACCTCTGGTAATTTTTGCTCAGAAGCCACAGGTGTTGCAGAGATGCTTGTTGAGTTTGGCTCTGACTTCTTTTATTCCCTTTTTGAAAGCTTTTTTTTGCTAACTTTATCTTGCCTTAACGAGTCTCTCTTCCACTGTAGAAGCACTAGCCATGGGTTTGTTTGTGGATTTTTGTGTTTTGGAGATTTTTGCGGGTGAAACAGACATGGATTGTGATAGAGACATGTTTAATTTTGTGTTTAGGATGAATATGATGGTGATTTTTATTTAGCGTTTGAGTCGGAGGGGATTTTTGGAGAACAACTTTGTTTTCTTCTTAAAAAAGGAAAATTTAATAATGACTAAAAAAAGAGACTACCTTTTTAGGTGCTTGGAAACTGGGAAAAGTAGCTGATGTGACTATTTTAATTGACAAGTCATTAAGACTATTTATTAAAGTGGGAAAGCGTTTAAAATTTTAAAACCTAACAGTTATATATTTAAGGAATACTCATGATGCACATTCAAGACAACATAATTATTTAATACGAACTTAATGAGCACAAACACACAGTATACCTGGACACGGCACCTCGTCTTGACATTTAGTTCTTTCTTGATGCCTAACAAATTCTTTACTGGAACACATTAGATAATACTACAAGTGTATGCTTAACTAAACAAGTGACCTATTTCTAGTACAATTTTTAGAATGGACTGTAATTACATGATTTGTGCAAGAACAATAAAATACTTAACTAGCCAACTCCTTTGAGAATCAGGTTCTAGGTCATCCATGTATTTTGGCATCCTCAACTCCGACCTGTTCCTCTCAAACTAACCCCTGCTTAAAGCATTAGTGAAGATGTCAGCAATTTGATCTTCAGTCCTGCACGAATTCATAGTAATTTGACCTTTTTCCACATTATCTCTCAAGAAATAATATCTAATATCAATGTGTTTAGTTCTCTTGTGTTGGACTGGGTTCTTAGTAATATTGACTGCACTTGTATTGTCATAGAAAATGGGCACTGACCTACTCTTGATTCCAAAGTTCTCCAATTGTTAGTTGATCCATAGCAATTGAGAACAACAAGAGGCAGCTGCAATATATTAAGCTTCAGCTGTGGAAAGAGCTACAAAATTTTGTTTCTTGTTAGCCCAAGAAACCAAGCAAGGATCGAGGAAGTATGGCATTCTAGAGTGCTTTTCCTATCCACCAAATGGCCTACATAATCAGCATCATCAAAGCCAATCAACTCAAATATACCATCCCTGGGGTACTATAGACATAAGTCTTGAGTTCCTTTAAGATATCTCAATATTTTCTTAACAGCAGTCAAGTGGGACTCCTTGTGTTTGGACTGAAATCTTGCACAGAGTCCTACACTATAAACAATGTCTGGACGACTAGCAGTGAGATAAATGAGAGAACCAATAATTCCTCTATACTTGGTTTCATTTGTAGAAGTACCAAGTTCGTCCAAATCCAACTTTGTTCCAGGAGCAATGGGAGTAGCTATTTCCTTAGCTCATTCCATATCAAACTTATTCAGAAATTCCATGATATACTTCAATTGATGAATCATAGTCCCTTCAGGAGTTTGTTTGATCTGCAACCCCAGAAAGAAATTCAGTTCTCCCATCATGCTCATTTTGAACTCGCTTCCCATTAGTTCAACAAATCCTTTACACAAGCTCTCATCTATTGCACCAAAGATGATATCATCAACATAAACTTGAACTACAAGCAAGTCCTTCCCCTTCTTCTTCAGAAACAGAGTGTTGTCAATTTTTCCTCTTATAAAGCCATTCTTGAGTAGAAACCCTGACAACCTTTCATACTATGTTCTGGTTGCTTCAATCCATAGAGTGCCTTGTCAAGCTTATACACATGATCAGAGAATCACTGTTCATAAAGCCAGGTGGCTGGATTACATATACCTTTTCATTTAGACACCCATTTAAGAATGCACTCTTCATATCCATCTGATACAATGTGAATTCCATGTAAGTTGCAAAGGCAATAAACATTCTTATAGCTTCCATCCTTGCCATTGGTGCAAAGGTTTCATCATAGTCAATTTCCTCTTCATGGCTTTATCCTTGAACTACCAACCTAGCTTTGTTTCCAGCAACAATGTCATGTTCATCCAGCTTGTTTTTGAACACCCACTTAGTTATAATGATTGATCTCTCCTTTAGCTTAGGAACTAAGTTCCACACCTTGCTTCTTTCAAAATGGTGCAGTTCTTCCGATATGGCGATCACCCAATCTGGATCCTCCAAAGCTTCCTTAACATTCTTTGGTTCCATGGCTGAAAGAAATGCAAAGAATGCACAGAAATTCTTCAAGGCAGACCTGGTCATGATGCCAGTGTCTAATTCAGATAATACATTCTCCAAAGGATGCGAACTCTGATGCTTCCAGGGTCTTGGATGTATCTGATGTGAAGGACTTTTAGCTGCATACTGAGTAGGTTCATCTTCTTGATCATTTTCATCATCACGGTCAGTTGTTCCCTATGCCATGTTGTCTCCTTATTCCCCCTAGTCATTTCACCATGAGTTTCTTGCATTTCTTCATTTTCTTCTGGATTTTCTGTGACTTCAGCAGGTTCTTCCCGAGTAAGACCTATGGCCTGGTCCTCACCATCAGCAACAACCTTGTAAGATTCGTCAAACATAACGTGCATGCTTTCCTCAGCACTTTGTGTTCTCTTATTGAAGACTTTGTAGACTTTTCTTAGAGTGGAATAACCCAGAAATATTGCTTCATCACTTCTGGCATCACATTTACCCAAAAGTTCCTTTCCGTTATTGTGAACAAAACACTTGCATCAAAAAGGTCTCAAATGTGCAATGTTGGGTTTTTCTGCCTCTAAGTGACTCATATGGAGTCTTGTCAACAATAGCTCTGATTGAGCACCTGTTCAGTAAGTAGCAAACTGTATTAACTGCTTCAGCCCAGAAATTTCTTGCTAATCCACTTGATAATAGGATCATTTTTTCTATGCCCTCCAAGGATATGTTCGTCCTCTTACCTACCCCATTTTGTTATGGGGTTCTTAGTGCTGAGAAGTTGTCATCAATATTGTACTTAAGGCAATATTCGGTGAATTTTTCATTTTCAAGCCTCGTGCCATGATCAGATCTAATGCTTACTAGTTTTAAGCTCTGCCTTTTCTGCATAATACCAGCCCAATCTTTGAAGTTGTCAAAGGCCTCATTCATTGAAGCAAGGAACATAGTCCATGTGTACCTCGAGTAATCATCAACAATCACAAACACGAACCTCTTTCACATTTCCTCAGTCATATAGTTTTGAAATATTCAGCAACTTGTGTCTCAGTCCATATAATACACATTTTCAATTGCATGATCCAGTGATCTCCCAACCTTTCCAATACCAATTATCTGACCACTATTACCGCCACCAAAAGCCACACTCCTCTCTTTAAATGCTGCAAGTGAGAGAAAATTTCTTCTATCTCCAGTCATGTGCCTGAATAACCACTATCAAGAATCCAGTTTGGGTTGTTCACTCCCACTCCATCCTGAAAAACAGATTAGGGGTTAGTTTTAAGAAACCAGACAAGCTTGGGTCCCTTCTTATGAGAGAAAGGATGAATTAAATCCTTCCTAGCCCAACTAGGTAGATTCAGTATTTTATTCTTAGTTTTAGCCCTTTTAAAGTCATGCAATTTTCTTTGTAATGACCAGTGTTTCCACAGGACGTGCACAATATACTATCAAGAAGTCTTAGATATTTTCTTTCAGGATTGTAACGTGGCGGAGGTTTCCTAAAGCGCAAGCTCTTCTTGCTTCTGTTCTGATTTTCAAGAACCCAGTTAATAGCTTCTGAGGACTTATTCCATTTGGTAAGTCTTGTGAGTTTATGATCAGTCTTTTCAAGCTTTTCTTGAAAATTTCTGTTCTTTTTTCAGTTTCCTGACAAAGAATTTCATTTGTTCGTTTTAGCTCACTCTCAAGAAAGGTTTGAACTTCACTGATTCTTTGCTTACCTTTGGCCTCTTTCATCTTACCAATTTCAAGCTCTAGATCTGAGACTTTATTTTTAGTGGCAAGAACTTGACTATTGCATGATGCATTGGTTTTCTCGAGTTCAACATTGGATTCTTCTGAATTCTTGCACATGGTTTTTAATTCAGACACAACTACAGACAGTTGGTCTTTCTTAGTCTTCAATTTGACAAATCCTTCAATTAAAGTGGCAGTTATTAAAGTAAGGCTTTTATGTGAGCATGTATGAAGTTTTTCTTTGAGATCAGAAAGACTTACTTCAGCTGCATGAGCAGATTCCTCATCGTCAGTTGCCATGAGGGCTAATTCCTTCTTCTTGGATCTTCTTCGTACAGTTCCTTCAGTTTATTCCATATTTCTTTACCAGTAGAGCATCCTGATACTTTCTCCAGCACATTGAAGGTCATCCAATACTTTAATGAAAGTATGGTCTTGGAATTAGATTGAAGCCAATCCAAATTATGAGAATGTAGTTCTTCCACCATCTTGGGTACCAGAGATCCATTTGAAGCTCTCTTCACAGGACATGAAGTCCTCTTTTCACAATAACCAAAAGATTGTAGTCCATTGCCTGAAGGAACATTTTCATCTCCCTTTTCCATTCTTTGTAATGGATTCCTTCAAATAATGGAGGTTTGGTTGGATCCCTTCCTTCGGTTATTTGAAAAACATCATCCTTTTGAATGATTTTATTTGTCAATCCCATCAGTGCTAGTACCGACTCATCATCTGATTCTTTCTCTCCATCTGACTCACTATCACTTGGTCCCCAAGTGGCACATAAAGCTTCCTTCTTCTTTCTTCTTTCAGCTCTGAGATTTGGTGGACGCCTAGTTTTCTTTGTATCCTTATCTTTGTCCTTGTCCTTATCGTTGTCCTTGTCCTTCTCTTTCTCTTTTTGAGCCCTGTTCTTCAACCATTCAACTTCCCACATGGGGCAATCCATGACAACGTGGTCCTTCTTGAAACATTTGAAGCAGCCTGAGTAATGTGGACTATCAACAATGTTGTTTCCTACTAGTCGAAGCCCTAGCTTTCTTCTTGAAGCCCTAGCTTTCTTCTTGAAGCCCTTGAACTTCCCTAGGTTGAGTTGTTCTCTAAGAGAACCAACCATGGCTGTTGCTCCCAAACGCACACGCAAGTATACGCGGTTGACAAGTAATAAAATGATAAGTAGAGTATCTTTCCCACGAGGACTATTCAGACTGGACTCCTAACAACAATTTCTTAACAACTATTCAGGGATCTTTTCCAATAGTGATGATTTAGTTAACTAAAGAACAGTGATTAAGAGGGTAAAAGTGAACTCAAACAATGGAGCAAAAATTAGTCGTTATCAGTAATAAGGAGACGGTCCAGGGTCAGAGTTACGAACAATCCAGTTGAGTTTTCCAATTGATTCCACTTCTTAAATCCCGGGTTACTAACTGACAGAATAAATGTACCTGTGAAAACCTTTCGATTCTTCACAGTCTATGCAGGCTACTTCAATCCCTATATGTCTATGGGTTGAATCACAAGCACGCATTAACGAATTCTGTAATTAGTTAAACTAGGCTAGCAAATATATGTCTATCCCACTTATAAATTGGTTCCCCGATGCCCGGGTTCGCAATCTAGCTCTAATCTTTCTTATTGCATTCATAAATTTCCTCTTTCGAGTTTAATCTAAAAACCATAGATAGTGCATAATTATCGGGCCCTGACAATTACACAAGTGAAATCAAGAAATAATAAGCAATCCGTTATGGGATTCAATTAATGGAAATCAATCTTCAAACATCAACTTTCATGCAATACTCTTAACCCTAGAACGTAAGATCTAGCCACGCATACTCATAATAACAACACAAAGATTTGATGAAATAATGAAATAATGATGTAATAGATTAATGGAATGAAGAAAAACCCTTGTTCAAGATGTTATAAGCTCTCCAATTGCTCCAAAGTCTGAACTCCCATCAAAAACTAAATAAAAGAGTATTTATAGGGTTTACAAAGGCCTGGTAATAAGTTAGACCTAAGCCTAGACAAAATAGGAAGTCAAAATATGCTCCAGGGGCGCTATAACTGGCGCCCACGCCCCCGAACGCGCTGCCCCAAGCAGATTACGTCGAAAGTCACACGCCTTTGCCCCGCGCCGCGCAGCCAAACGCGCCAGAAGCTGGGCGCTTTGCCTGGCACGGCGCGCCACCTGTGGCGCCAAGGCAATTTTCTGTTTCCTCCGTCTGCATCTCGCGTCGCGTTGTGCCTTCGTATGTTCGATCCAATCCTAAATCAAAATCCAATCTTTTCTTGCTCGATCATGCTCTTTAAAGCTCCAATTGCACTGCATAACAACCTACATACACACGACATAAAATCAGTGCAAAACCATATTCATAAACTAGAAAACGGGCGAATAAAAAGCTCAAACATGTAGAAATATTAAGGAAACATCAGGATAAAATGCCAAACATCATCACCCCACACTTGAACCCTTGCTCGCCCTCGAGCAATCACAACTAACTTCCCAACCTAGGTAGAACAGGTCTGCCTTCTACCTATGACTATGGTTGATATCGATCATTGAACAAATCCACACATGACTACTATGGGTCCACAAATATGCCAACTATTTAACAAACATCAAAACGTGAGAACAACCACCCCAAGATAGCTCAAATGCACAAACTTAACTCATTGCAACCATGCTCCCACAAAATCACACCTATCTATTCAACCAAGAAATCACGACTTCACCTATTTCATGCAAATCATGTGCTCTCACCAAAATGAAGCAAGAGAGTGTCCCCCCAAATATCACACACAACAATGAATATCAAAAATAGAACGGGGACAATAACCTAGAACGTATTCACTCACTCTCATGAAATTCTCACATGTCACGCACAATGTACCATAGGCTTGCCCGCAGTGTAGGACTCCACTAATGTAAGCTCACTCCAATCGGGATTAACTAGGACTTTAAAAAGGTTGTAATGTAGGCTAAGGGGCAGGTAGGATACATATGGGTAATAGTGACTACCTCCCTAAGCACTTTAATACATCACAATTAATTTCAAGCACAAATCTCATCAAAGCCACTCAATCAACAACTTTTACACACCTTCTCAACTAGTAGCAATTTTTTTTTCTTTTAAGCACACACTAGCAAGGATGAATATTCTTCTCTCTTTATTTCTTTTTTCCAATTTTTTTTCAACTTTGCTCTTTTTTTTTTCTTTTCAACTCATTACTTTCCAAACCTTGCCAATGCTTTTCACTACTTCACAAATTATTTCAAATATTCCCCTCATTGGTTCCACTCAAAAACCAAGTGCTTAAGAAGTAAAGGGCAAAAAGAGAATAATTTAGAACAAGTGGGTAGGCTCGGGGTGTGGGTGCCAACAAAAAGTAAAAAAATTCACAACAATCAAGTCCAAGGTGTATATGTAAGGGTAGGCAAATCAAAAGAAGGCCTGTATCATTTCCCGACTAGAGCAAACCTAGGATTTTGCTTTGCACACACACGGGGCAAGTTCTAGACATTAATATGCAAACATGGAGTACAAAATAAGAATATGTCTCACAACACACATTGCACACAATCTACACAAAAAGGCTCCATCACAACTCTCAATCAAGCATTTAGAGTGCAACTTGTGGAAAATTAAGCACTAATGCACAAAGGTTCACAACAAATGCAAGCAAGTGGACTCAAGCATCTCAAGGGGGTCATTCCATTTTTTCTTGGCATGCATCACAATTTAAAACCAAAAGAAACCACAAATAGCACATGCAACAAGTTCAAGTCCACCGGTATCAAACAAATCAAGGGCACCTACCATTCTACCTATTCCTTTCGTCTAGGGCCACCTATAACTAACTACTCTAATTCTAAGTAAAATAAAAACTACCCGGTTCAAAGGCGCCCCCGTGGAAAAAAACCGAGGCCATAAGAAAAACCACAGGGTGGATGACATGTACTACTAATAAAAACTAAAAGGAAAATCTTTTTGGAATTTTTCATTGGTTTTCTAATTTATTTTTTCATTTTTTCATATATTAAAGCAAGAAACAAATAAAAATAAAGTCAAGTGACAAAAGAAAATCCTAACGGTACATGCATCCCTAACCTCAAAAATAAAGGAGAGTTCCCCACCCCACACTTAAAACTAAGCAATGTCCTCAGTGCTAAAAATAAAGTACAAGAGTTAAGGAACTTCCCTGAAGGCCGAAAGATCTAGCCTTTGGTGCTAGCAGTGACGCCATCTCTATCACGAACCCACCAAGCGTCCGTATAACATGAGGTACTCAGAATTCCCCCAATAGAAGGCAGGGGCGAGGATACCCCACACTTAAACTTGACATTACATGAACCTGTAATCCAAAGAACCACCCAAAGTAATATACAACTATAAAATAATAAAAATAAATAAATAAATAAAAGTAAAGCAAGCAAATTGGGTTGCCTCCCAAGAAGCGCTTTATTTAACGTCGCGGCACGACGAAGACAACTTCATCATTTTTTCCTCCACCTTGAACTTATGAATTGAATTCCCAACTTTGCCTCAAACTTATTACTATGGTATCGGGGTGGTGGCAAAAATACAAAAGGACCAAGTAACCAATGTCGCATTTTACACTTCTTAGCCTTTAAATGAGGGATGTCGTTTTTTTTCCTCGGCATCACAAACTTTAAAATATAGGCACCTTGTTCCTTCTCCTTTGATTTCTTCATAGGCTCGGGGGGCTCAATTTTCGTGTCACCATCCAAACACAATGTTGAAAAATGATTGGAATGAGGTCCATGCGCTTTAATTCTAAAATTGTATTACTTTTGACACCCTCACTTGCACAAACACTAGAGTCCTCAAATATGATGTTTTCTATTTCCTCACTTGACTCTAATGTGATTTCCTCAACTTCGGCATCATCAACTAATATTGGGTCGAATGGTAGAAATTTCACTTTTTGCTACTCAAATTGGCTTCTAAGCTCTTCTATCTCAAATCTACTATTCACGACAACTGACAATTGGGCTTCAGACACCTCAATCATATCACTCAAATTTGCCTCTAGATCGTGAATAGCTAAGCCAAATTGATCAATTTCTTGCCTGAGCACAACCCTTTCTTCCATAAATTGCCTCGTCATATTTGTAAGTTCACTCCTGAAATCCCCATAAGCTTCTAAGAGTTTGGCTTGCTCCTCTAGCCAAGTTCCGCTGCACTTTATCGCTCCCGTCAAACTCACAAACATCATTAGAGTCATCACAAAAATTATTGGGGGAAGGAGCATGACACTTAGAACAATCATTGCACCGACCACCACACAATTTACAAAAATTCCAATCAAAGGTGGTAGAAAATTCACATAACCAGTCTCGTAGGGTTGAAAGAGTTGGACAATTTTCCTACAAGTGGGTTCCTCCGCAAAGTAGACAGAGATCATCAAAATTTGAGTTACAACAACTCGACCAATTTTCATTAAAAGATGCCATGATAAGACAAGTAACACAATACTAAACTAAACAAAAATTAAACCTGAATAGAAAATAAGTAATCGTTCAAAGTGAAATCAGTCAATTATTTAGTCCCCAACAACGGCGCCAAAACTTGTTGCTCCCAAACGCACACGCAAGTATACGTGGTTGACAAGTAATATAATGATAAGTAGAGTATCGTTCCCACGAGGACTATTCAGACTGGACTCCTAACAACAATTTCTTAACAACTATTTAGGGATCTTTTCCAATAGTGATGATTTAGTTAACTAAAGAACAGTAATTAAGAGGGTATAAGTGAATTCAAACAATGGAGCAAAAATGGGTTGTTATCAGTAATAAGGAGACGGTCCAGGGTCAGAGTTACGAACAATCGAGTTGAGTTTTCCAATTGATTCCACTTCTTAAATCCCGGGTTACTAACTGACAGAGTAAATGTACCTGTGAAAACCTTTCGATTCTCACAGTCTATGCAGGCTACTTCAATCCCTATATGTCTATGGGTTGAATCACAAGCACGCATTAACGAATTCTGTAATTAGTTAAACTAGGCGAGCAAGTATATGTCTATCCTACTTACAAATTGATTCCCCGATGCCCTGGTTCACAATCTAGCTCTACTCTTTCTTATTGCGTTCATAAATTTCCTCTTTCGAGTTCAATCTAAAAACCATAGATAATGCATAATTATCGGGCCCTGACAATTACACAAGTGAAATCAAGAAAGAATAAGCAATCCGTTATGGGATTCAATTATTGGAAATCAATCTTCAAACATCAACTTTCATATAATACTCTAACCCTAGAACGTAAGATCTAGCCACGCATACTCATAATAACAACACAAAGATTTGATGAAATAATGAAATAATGATGTAATAGATTAATGGAATGAAGAAAAACCCTTGTTCAAGATGTTATGAGCTCTCCAATTACTCCAAAGTCTGAACTCCCATCAAAAACTAAGTAAAAGAGTATTTATAGGGTTTACAAAGGCCTGGTAATAAGTTAGACCTAAGCCTAGATGAAATAGGAAGTCAAAATACGCTCCAGGGGCGCTATAACTGGCGCCCCGCGCCCCCGAATGCACTGCCCCAAGCAGATTACGTCAAAAGTCACACGCCTTTGCCCCGCGCCATGCAGCCAACCGCACCAGAAGCTGGGCGCTTTGCCTGGTACGGTGCGCCACCTGTGGCGCCAAGGCAATTTTCTGTTTCCTCCGTCTGCATCTCGCGTCGCGTTGTGCCTTAGTATGTTCGATCCAATCCTAAATCAAAATCCAATCTTTTCTTGCTCGATCATGCTTTTTAAAGCTCCAATTGCATTGCATAACAACCTACATACACACGACATAAAATCAGTGCAAAACTATATTCATAAACTAGAAAACGGGCGAATAAAAAGATCAAACATGCGGAAATATTAAGGAAACATTGGCATAAAATGCCAAACATCAATGGCCATCTCAACCTAATGCATATCAAGTTCACCTTCCTTTGCTGATTCCAATGCTAGAGTCTTTTCCTTCTTTGGTGCAGACTTGTTTCTAGACTCCTTCATCATCTCATGAATCTTCAGACTGCCAATCAGTTCTTCCAGCTTTATGGACTTCAGGGGCTTGGACTCAATAATGGCAGTCACCTTTGGTTCCCATGAGTCTGGCAGTGTTTTGAGAACCTTGTCCACCATCTCTATCACTGGAAGGTCCATATCCAAAGATCTTATCTAATCGTAATGATGGTTAGTCTGGTCATCATATCTTTAATTATTTCCTTTTCTCCCATGGTGAACAATTCAAATTATCTTTTGAGCATACTATTTTTAGAATCTCTGACTTGATTGGTTCCTTCATGTGCAACTTCCAAAGTTTCCCAAATTTCCTTTGCAATTTTATATGATGAAACTCTATAAAATTCGTCAGGGCCAAGTGCACATATAACCAGCCTTTTAGCTTTATGATTCTTCTCTATCATCTTGTAGTCTGCTTCATTGTGCTTAGACTTATCCTTTGGCTTAGTTCTAACGGCAGCTCCTTCACCAACAGTCTTGATTGGAATCAAGGGTTCTTTTGAAACAATTAGCCATAACTGATAGTCTTCAGTACAAATGAAATTTCCATCCCGTTCTTCCACCTTGCATTGTATTGGCCGTTGAACTATAGTGGCCTAAGAACAGACTATCCTTCAGTGATTGTCGGTGGTGCACTCATGAATAGATTCTTCTCTAGGTGTTAATCTAAAACTTGAGAAGACCTGATCTAATACTACTTATTATAATCTATGCACCTACTAAGGACACTAGAAAGGGGAGGGTTGAATAGCCTCCAATTTTTGCCAAAGAACCTTGTTCGTTACACGAAGAACCATATTCTTAGTTCCCTTAAACAATCAACAACACATGAATCAATCTAAAACTGTAAGTAAAAAACAAGAGTTTTTACATGGAAAACTCCTTGCTCAAGGGAGAAAACCCACGACCCAACTCTGGGATTTTAGAAACTGTTCCACTAACACAAATGAGCAAGTTGTAGATTACAACCTCTGTACCAAGGGGATACACTCTAGACCCCAATCCCTCTAAAAGCTAAACTCTATCTTCATAATGTGTTCTCAAAAGATTCACCTATTACAATTCTTCTAAAACTAAGCATATAGGAAGTACATTTTAACTTCACAAAATATATGTCAACAATAATGAAGAACCTATGTTAAATACGGAGTAAGCTCTGAGTTCTTCAGTGGTTTTTTACTACTATCCAATCACTCACGAATAATAACTGGATCACCTTTTTGTTTGCTCTCAAATCTCGTAGTGAATGAATGAATACGGGTGCCTGAATTACTTGCTTTTATATGGGTTATGCAAAACCTAGTAGTTTCTCACTAGGAATCTTCTCAATTATGGTAAGAGAAGATCTCGAATGATATACTCCTTGTATAGCACCAACTCCTGTTCACACTTCATTGAGGCAGCCTCAGCATAACCTTTTTTGCTGACTAGGATAAGTAAACACGCACGCGCCAAACTTTCCTAGTTCTGCATGGATTTGAAAAACAATCTTTTCGATCAGCCATGGCTTCTCTGAAGTCTAGGTTCTTCACCAGGTCCTTTGTTTGTCAATCTTCAAAACTAACACCTCAACACAAGCGCTCTTGATATTTGATGCTCCATCTGTGTCGATCGCCCATACTCTGAGTGTCACTCCCCCTATGGCTGGTAAATTATCCTCAAGTTTCGGTAGTATTTCGATACTGAAGTAGGCGATGAAACATTCCAAGATCTGTGACTTTATGGCCATTAGAGGCTAGTAGATGATATCGTATTCATTGAGCTAGACGACCCACTTTTCTAAGCGTCCTGAGAGCTTGGTTTGAGCGGGCGGTCCTTTATGGGAAGGATGAGACGACATCTATCGTGTGGCTTTGGTAATACGACCACAACTTCCTGGCTGTCGTGAATAGAGAAAATGCAAGCTTTTCTAATTGTTGATAGTAAGTCTCTGTGTCATGTAGAGATTTAATAACGTAGTAAATGTGAGATTTCACACCTTTCTCCTCCCGTAAAGGTACGACATTTACGACCACTTCTAACACCACTAGGTGCAACAAGAATTTATCCTTTTCGTGTGGCTTGGACAACAACCTTGGCTAAACAGATACTCCTTTAGGTCTCAGAGTGCTTTTTGGCATTGATCTATCCATGTGAAGAACATTCAAACTAATGGCAACAGTCAAAAGATTGAGATGAACATTCTTAATGCGGCTATACGGCCATTAAGCCTCTTCACTTCTGCCTCACTTTTCAATACTTCCATTATCCTTTGATGGCTTTTATCTTGATGGGGTTAGCTTTGATCCCTCGATTTGAGATAGTGAACCCGAAGAACATACCCGGGGATTCTCCGAAGGCACATTACTCGGGGTTAAGTTTCATCCCAAAATTTTCCAATATGTTGAATGATATCTTCAGATGCTTGATATGATCCTTTGCGAACTCTGATTTTATTTGTATGTCATCGATGTATACCTCCATAGTCTTCCAATATGACCCTTGAACATCAAGTTGACCAACAGTTGATAAGTGACTCCAATATTCTTCAACCTAAATGGCATTACGCAATAACTGTAAGTCCCTCAATATGTGATAAACGAGGTCTTATTTTGATCATCGAGGTTCGACTAATTGTATCTAGAATAAGCATCCGGAAAATGAAGCATTTCATGCCCTGATGTAGAGTCAACGAGCTGATCAATGTTAGGCAAGGGGAATGAATCCTTTGGGCATGCTTTGTTCAAGTTAGTGAAATCTATACGCATTCTCCATTTTCCATTCTTCTTCAGAATCACTACCACCTTGGAGAGCCAATCTGGATAATAGACTTCCCAGATGGAGGCATTTTTATCAATTTCTCCACCTCTTCGTGAACTGTCTAACCCTTCTCGCGACTAATCAGTCATTTATTTTTCTTGAGAGATTTGAATGTAGGGTCTATATTTAGCCGGTGGGTGATCACTTGAGTTGAAATTTCTGGCATGTCCGTGTGCGTCCAGGCAAAGGTTGTTTCTCGGGAACAGAGGAGGTTGGAAAATTCCTCACGAGCTTCAGGTGTTAATTTCGACCACACATAGAACTTCTTCTCCAATGTCTTGTCATAAAAAACTAGTGGTTCCAAGTCATATACCGTTGCTCTTGAGATTTCTTCTTCGTCCAAATCACAGATGACATTAGATATTTCATGAGGGTCCGTCCCTTTCGGCTCTTCGGGCTCAATTTCAATATCTGCAACTAGAAGCAGTCTTAGTTGTCTCAGATGATTTTTGACTTTTGTCTTTCATGCTCATGAGAGACACTCACGAAACGGTCATGCGTAATTATGGCCTAAGATACGAAACAATTCCACGAAATAAAAATTATTCGTAGAAAGGTGCATGGAATCGACATCAACCAACCAGATGAAGAGGCGTGGAGTTCTCGAATAAATTAGCATTAGACTTGGTCAAAGATACTGTGTATTTATAGGAGTCAGTGAGATATCTTTCACACTGCTTTCACTTTCTAACTGCTTACATTAGCACTCAACAAGTGGGGGGACTGACTGTGTAGGAAAAAGTACGCCACCTATTGTTAAGGGGATGTGAGTCTAGTTGGCGAGACTAGACTTATCCTACAAGTCACCGGGCACACTAAATATACACCTGTTCTACGAGTTACGACCGTCCAGGCTGTATGGGCATAGAATGCAAGCCATACATCATGCTGCCTTAAGTTTATAATCTCTAATTAGGGTTTCATATATACCACCGTCTTGAGTTTATAGGCCCATGAGCCTTATTAGTCTTTGTATTTAACCTTAATTAGGACTGCGTATCTACTACTATAAATACCCCTCCTTACATTATATTGTGCATCAGGCGATTTACCACTGAATCCGACTATTCTCAACGAATAAAAGCTCTTTACTTTCTTGTCTATTACTGTTCTCTTTACTTTACTTACTTTTCGTTGTATTTTACCGTGTTGCTTGTGACCCCTTTATAAATTTAAGTGTTTAACCTAGACATAAATTTAGGCATAAACAACTATCACCAATAACTACTACTATAGAGTATTGACCATATCCATCATCGCACAATCACACAACTACAACCGATACTGCAAAAGTCCTAGTACACAAGCACCGCGACTAGCTACCACCAGTAAATATCACCACTTTGAAACCTAATATTTTGTTGAAATAATATCTAATTAATCTTTTTTAATGTGTAATTTAAAAAATAATAATTTCAAGAAATTATAGACTTTCAGACACTGACAATTCAGAATAAATAGTTATTTAGTATTTAGATCTAAAATCAACAACTCTCTATTTGTCCCAATTTATGAGGCAGATTTTGACTCGGCATAGAGATTAAAAAATACATGTTGACTTTGCAATTTTTCAAAATTACCCTTGTTAGATGAAAGAGAAAAAAGAAAGAAATAGAAGATTGGAGTAATGAGAAATTGGGTAGTAACTTTTAAAGTAGGTGAGACCTAACAAGGATAAAATATAAAAAGTGATATCATATAGTTGTCAGATAAGGATGCCATATTTTGGGACAGACTGAAAAGGAAGTGTGAAAAGTAAAGTGTGGCTCATAAATTAGGATAAAAAATAATATTTTAATGTGTTTCAGATTCTGTTGGACTTCGTCCACCTCGTAGGACATTAGAGGGAGGATTAGTAGTGTTCTTACCCGATTTTCGATTCCCCCTAATCTTTCTCTTTGCTCAGATGAATTGCTCATGAAAAACTAGGTTCTTAGTGAGTTCCACCTAACTCTATAGCTTAAAATTATGCGGAATGTAAATAACATAGATATTTCTACGTGGAAAGATCTTTTCTCAAGGGATAAAAAACCACGACCCAAACTCTAGGAATTTAAACTCTTCCACTATGGAAAACGAGCAAGTTTTTTGGTTACAACTCTATAACCAAGAAACTAAAAATCTTAGTACCTAGACCTTACAAGCTAAACTCTAGCTTACAAGATAGAATCTTCCTAAGAAAAGTATTCTAATTCAATACTTTTTGATAATAATAGAGAAATACAACTCGATACCTATTATAGAATACTAGACAGACAGACTAAGCATGAAACTCAATAACCTCCAGGTTCTGCTGCCTTGTCTCTACCTTGCACGCAATTGATCTCATAAAGAATTGCACTCTATTTGATGTTTGAGACTTCTTGAATACGTAATGATTCTTGGCCAACAACATCAATCTTTAATCTACTTCTACTATGAACCTTTTCCTCTTCATATCAGCACCTGGTCCTTTCATCAATTATCAAAATGTATACATCAATAAATTCTCTCTTTTTGATGATGACAAACTTTATTGTCTCATTTAAGGGCTAGCAAAGAACCTGTACATATAAATACTAAAAAAAACCAGGGTAAAAAAACTAGGTCAGAAACACACATTGTCTAAACATCTAACTTTCCCCTTTTGGCATCATCAAAAATTTCACAGTTCATGAACCTGCATAACTTAAATAAATTAAGTTAACTCTAGTGCCATAGGCAGCAAGCCAATCTATCAAGTTAAGAACTATTTTCAGACATAATATGCCATCAACGATAGTAAAGGATTAAAACATATTAAGTGCCAAACTGGCAAGCATTCAAAGCATACATACATGATTAAATGTCTTAATAAGCCATCATAAAATTACTTGGGGATATGAGGAAGGGACTGGTTCATGTCTAGGGGCTATCACGAATATGGAAATAAGCAAGCAACTTCGCAAGACGCTTCAAATTTCCTTGTGTCTCTCGTTCCAGCTCCATGTCTAGCCTTACATTCTCAGCATTCAGCCAAGCCAGCTCCTCTACTTGCCTCTCCAACTGCCTCCTATGGACATCCACCCTCTAGTCCAACCTAGCAATAGGAACTTCCTCACCTTCCTCCTTCAAGTTGATCGGTTCATCTGAAGGTTCACCTTCCAACATATAGTCATAGGACTTTACGATTTTCCCTCCAAGACTATCATTATGAACCGACTCAGTATACTTCCCAATAGGCACTCCAAAGAACTCAAAAACTTTACCCAGCAGAAACCCATACACCACAGCATGCTTCCCCACTTCCACATCAGCAATCCTACTTATATGCTTTCTCATCAAACCTGGCAGATTGATATGAACCTCACGATCCGGCAGGTCCATATAGGTAAGCTCAAGAAAGTTTGCCTCACTTCTGCGCTTAGACCTCTGCACAAGTTCTTCAACACGAACTCAAATAGGAATTGGTAGAAAAGGGCCATGGCTTTCCTTTTCACTTGTGTAGCCCTTGTGGTTTCGTGGAGAACTTTTGATATACCTCCAATTCAGACACACCATCTGACATTGCCATAAATTTCTCATATATTCACAATACCCATCGGACTGAACACCTAACAATACACCTAGTTCCTTATAATCAAACTGGATTACCGCTTATGGTCATTACAATGCCCCCACTTACAGTACAATTAGTATAAAATTCTTGAACTTCCTGATCATAAAGCTTACGAGTTTCCTTGTGAAACAGGTTCAGCCAACCTTTAGCATTCAACTTTTCCACAAGCTAAGCCATACCTTCCATCTCAATGTTAGCGAGAATTTTACTCTTCACCAGAGGAAACCCTTTAAACCAAATCACTCTATTCGCCCTCTCTTTCTTATAACTACCAACAACGAATTTCAACTTTGATCCTTTATTGCCTTTCTCCAGGTGCCTCATCAATCTTTTCATTATGTTCCCTGATGGAACCTCTTGTCTTAGGCCTTCTTGCATGAGAACAAACCTTCTTACATTTTTCACCTACATCTCTCTCATGGTTACCTGAACCAGCTCTTTCACAACTACCAACTATCTCACCACCCTTCACTAATCTCCTTATATCTTTTCTCAATCTTATTCTTTGGTTCCCTCATAATTACGACCTCATCATCGCTCTATGATTTTCTCAAATCCCTAGGAGTTAGATTAAGCCCTTCATCTTCTAATAGAATCATATTTGGTGGTTCTGTATATCCAGCTCCTTTGAGATCTTCTCCCTCATTCTCATTAGTACCTTATTGTTCTGCGTCATCACCAGTAAGGAACATAGTGGATCAACCAGGTTCTTTCACTGTTTCCATTTCTGTTTCAGTAGAAACTTCCAAGTCTTCCTCTTTTTCTAGCACAACTTCATTCAAGGGACCAGTCGCAGAAGCTGGTTCTTTGACTGGGGCCTTAGATGACACTTCTTTAACTACTTTGGACAAACCCTTTCCATGTTCATATTTTTCACTCTTTTTTTCTTCCACCACTTCCTTTACTACATCACCAATCACACCGACACTTTCTTTACCTAAATCTATCAAGTTTTCAGTAGCTAGAGTAGAATCTGCCAAACTAGAAGTCTCAGAAATGCTAGGGTTAACTAGTTCAACTTCCTAGATAGTTTCTTGATTCGCCACAACCTTTTCTTCCACAATCGCAGCTATCAAACCTTCTCCCTGACTAGTAGCTTCCTCAGAGACCTTCTTTTGTCTTTGCATCACGAATCATTTAATCATTGCCACTAAGAGACTTGCTGCGAGTTGGTTAGCCCTTGTTTTTCGTTTAGATTTAGAGATTTCAGGTTTGGATAAAACAGGGTTGGTGGTGGTCTTTAAAACAGTAGACATTCTTCAAATTCCTTTTAAAGAGAGAAGGAGAAAGGTTTTCGGAAAGGTTTTTTTGTACTTAGACGATACAAACAATGAGAAATAATGCTTATACACTTCTTGATTACTTAAGAAATAAGGGTAAGGTACAAAGTCTATATGGGAAGTGAAATGGCTTGAAGGGATGTGAAAAGCTTCATTCCTATTATTGCTTATAAGATCTGTTGCCATAAGTTCAAAGATGTTAATTTTAAAAGTTGACTAATGATTAGGCGCCAAGTAAGGTTAATTGGTAACAAACTAGGCCATGTAAGACAATCAATATTAAGTATATGCAAATGGATGTGTACCTGAATACATATGTGCCTGGTCCCTAGTGAGTTATTCCTCTACTTATAAGTTTCTTTCTAGCATCTATATCATGAAACCATGTTCTAATAAGATTAGCAAGCAAACTTTACCGTTTATAAGAGTAAAGTCAAACAAACTTTTAGTTAAACAAGTAAACATAGAATCTTTTATAGCCAATTATCGGGAGAACCAGGCGCTACCTCGTTCAGTGTATCTTGGTCATCCCTAGCTCCAACATGTTCCTTTCAAATTGTACCATGTTCAAAGCTTTAGTAAATATGTCAACAATTTGGTCCTTAGTCCTGCAAAAGTTCATAGTGATTAAGCTCTTCCCAACATTTAAGATGCTTTGTTCTCTTGTACTGGACCAGGTTCTTTGCAATGTTGACTGCACTTGTTTTTGTTACAATAGCTTAGAACTCATCCACACTTAATTCCAAAGTCCTCCGACTACTGCTTGATCCATAGTAGTTGTAAACAAAATGAAGTAGCTTCTACATACTTGGCATCAGTTGTGGATAGTGCTACTGAGTTCTGTTTGTTTTTAGCCCATGAAACAAGACAATGACCCAGGAAGTGTGCTATCCAAGATGTAGTTTTCCTATCAACCAAGTGACCAGCATAGTCAACATCAGGAAAGCTAATTAGATCAAAGTTTCCACCTCTTTGGTACCATAAACACAGATTTTGAGTTACTTTCAAGTATCTTAAGATTCTCTTGGCTGCAGTTTAGTGTGACTCCTTCTGTTTTGAGTGGAACCTTGCACAGAACTCTACACTATAAACAATTTATGGATGACTCGTAGTAAGATATTATAGAGAAGCAATTATTCCTTTGTATCTAGCTTTATCAATCGACACACCAGTTTCGTCCAGATCCAGCTTGGTTTCAGGTGCTATGAGTGTGCTCATATCTTTAGTAATTTCCATCTCAAACTTCTTCAATAGTTCCTTAATTTACTTTTGCTGATGAATCAATGTGTCTTCCCGAGTCTGCTTGATTTTCAAGCCTAAAAAGATTCAGCTCGCCCATTATGCTCATCTCAAATTCAGTACCCATAAGGTCGGCAAATTCTTTACATATGTTCACATTTGTAGCTCCGAAGATGATTTCGTCTACATACATTTGAACAGTATGCAAGTGCTTGGCTTTCTTCCTTAGAAATAATGTGTTGTCTATTTTTCCTCTAATAAAATTATTTTTCAATAAGAACCTAAAAAACCTTTCATACCATGCCTTAGGAGCCTGTTTCAACCTATATCGTGCCTTTTCAAGTTTGCAGACATGATCAGAAAACTTGGTACTTTCAAATCCGGGAGCTTGAACCACATACATATTTTCATTCAGATAGCCATTTAGGAACGCACTCTTCATGTCCATCTAATATAACTTGAATTCCATGTAAGTAGCAAAAGCAATCAACATCATAATGGCTTCCATTCTAGTAGCAGGTGCAAAGGTTTCATGATAGTCGATTCCTTCTTCTTGACTGTACCCTTGAACCACCAGTCTTGTCCTATTCCTTATAACTATACCATGCTCATGCAACTTGTTTTTAAACACCCAATTAGTTCCTATGATGGACCTTTTCTTGGGTCGGGGAACCAAGTTTGAGATGTGGTTTATTCTGCATGGCAATTACCAATTTGGATCCTCAATAGCTTCTCCAACATTCTTAAGTTCCAAAGAAGGCAAACACATGGAATTCACATAAGTTCTTCAGTGCTCAATGTGTAACAATTCCATAGTTTAGCTTAGACACGAGGCTCTTCAATGGATGTGACATTTGATGCTTCCAAGATTTAGGCTGAATCCGCTGAGAAGTTCCTCTAGAAGGACCTTAAGAGGAACCAGGGTCATCTAAATTCTCATCTGCTTGATCTGTTGTCCCTCCTATCTAATTGTCTCCTTGTTCCCCCTGAGTTCGACCTTTATCTTCAGTTAGGTCAACTGGCTCTTCAGCAGGTTTGTCTTTAGCAAGTCTAATCTTCTGATCGTCATGAGTTTCTTTGTGGCTACTTTAGATTCATCACACACCATATGCACACTTTCTTCTACAGTCGAGGTTCTCTTGTTGAACACCTTATACGCCTTACTTTGTGAAGAATATCCCAAGAAGATAGCTTCATCACTGTGTGATTTCCCAATGGTTCTTTTCCATTATTGAGCATGAAACACTTGCACATAAAAGCTTTTAGATTTGAAATATTTGGTTTCCTGTCTCTAAGAAACTCATAGGGAGTCTTTTCTAACAATCGATGAATAGAACATCCATTCAGCATGTAGCAAGCGGTGTTGGCTGCTTCAGCCCTGAAATTCTTTGCTGAACCGCTCGAAAACAATATTGTTCTAGCCATATCTTCTGAGGACATGTTCTTCCTTTAAACTACTCCATTACGCTGAGGGGTCCTTGGTACAGAGAAGTTGTGCTCTACACCATGTTCATCATAACACTATGCAAACTTTGCACTCTCAAATTCTGTGTCATGATCAGACATAATGCTCACAAGCTGAAAGCCCAGTTTCTTTCACACAATCTTTGCAGATTCATAGAACATATCGAACGCTTCATCTTTAGATGCAAGAAACAAGGTCCATGTATACCAAGAGTAGTCATCAACAATCAGTATCACGAACCTCTTGCATCTTCAATTCCTTACCCTCATTGGCCCACATAAGTCCATGTGAACCAGCTCAAATGGTTTTGACGAACTGATCACTTTCTTTGACTTGAATGAAGATCTTACATATTTCCCCCTTACACATGCATCCCGGATTTTGATGTCTTCGAACCTTTTGCTTGGAATCCTACAAATGAGGTCCTTAACCACATACTTATTCAATTCTGCCAAGCTTGCATGTCCTAGCCCCTTATGCCATGACTATGTATCATTCTTAAGTACATTTAAACAAGGTGAATAGTGTTCTTACCTGATTTTTGTCTTCTAAAACTTTATATCTATTCGACTGTTTAACTCACAATGAACCAGGTTCCTTGTAAGTTTCTCCAATCTCTGAAACTACAACTAAGTTCGGAAGCGTAACGAAGACAAAGATTTTTACGTGGGATTTAAACACTTCCACTAAAGGAAACTGAGCACGTTTTAGGTTATAACACTCTATAACCAAAAAACTAACACTCTTAGTACCTAGAACCTTCCAAGCTTCACTATAGCTTGTAAGGTTGAAACTACCTCACACAAAAGTATTCTACTGATTGCTTCTTGATAAGATGATAGAATTACAGTTCAAAACCTATAACAAAAACTAGACAAATAGACTAAGCCATGAAACTCGAACTCCTTCAGGTTCTGTTGCCTCGCTTCTGTTCTTGCACACAATGTTTCTCACAATGATTTTCTCTAGTTAGATTTCTTGAGTGTGTAACTTCTTCTGGCCAAATTAACTTGTATTTATAGAGTTCTTGAAATCCTTCTTCGAATTAGTTTGGAACTCCTTTTACAATTTGGAATCCATTTCTAATATGTCTTTCCTTTGTATCTGCTTTCCTTCTTCAACTTAAATTGAGAGTTGTCCTTCAGCCGTTCCTTTTCCTTTTTCATCTCGAACTCGATCTTCAATTCGAACAGCCGACTCTTAACCTCAACAGTGAATGTTTCCTAGTTCACTTAGCACCAGGTCCTTTGTCAATCATCAAAACCTATATTCAACAAATTCCTCCTTTTTATGATCACAAACAATGTTGTCTCACCGAGGGTATTAGTACAAGAACCTGTACATATCAACACTAAACAAAAAATAGGGTAATAACAGCTAGGTGAATTAGATTATATACATAAACTAATCTAAATAACATCTAACTTCCCCCTTTTGGCATCACCGAAAAGTTCACAGTTGTATGAACCTACTTAACATAAATTAAGTAAAGCTGACCCTAGTGCCATATGCAGCCAACTAACCTATCAAGTCAGGAGCGTGTTTCAGACAAAGACTACCAGCAAATAGTAGTAAAGGATATCAACATTATTAGTGCCAAATCGGCTTAAAACATCCAAGCATCATCCAAATTATTACAACCTAAAAAGTAATAATTGTCTTAAAAATAGGCCAACATAAGAACCAACTAGAGGATATGATGAAGGGACAGATTCAGACTTGGGGGACATCGGGAGTGTTAAAGTGTGCGAGAAACTTGGCAAGACGAGCAGAATTTTCTTGTCTCTCACGCTCCAGCTCAGCGACAAGCCTAGTGCTCTCAGCATTCAACCATGCCAGTTCATCCGTCTGCCTCTCAAGTCAAACTCCACCCTCTTGTCTACACGAGCACCTTGACTTTCCTCATGTTCTTCCTCCATATGCACTGGTTCATCAGCAGGTTCACCATCCAACACATAGTCATAGGACATTAGTATGTTCCTCCCAAACAAGTGGTTGTGATCAAGTTCAGTCCACTTTGCAGTAGGCACCCCAAAAAATTCAAATACCTTGCCCAAAAGAAACCATAGACCAAGTTTTGCTTTCCCTGACCCATATCAGCCACTCTACCAATGTGCTTAATCGTGAAATTGGGCAGATATATACGAACCTCTCTATCAAGTAGGTCCATCTAGGTCAGATCAAGAAAGGTGGCCTCAGTGTGCCTTTCTAATCTCTACATTAGGTTCTTCAGCACAAATTCAAATAGTAACTGATAGAAAGATTCCATGGCCTTCTTCATCACTTGTGTAGCCCTTGCAGGTCTAGTCTCCCTACAAATTTTCTGGTAACCTCCAAAGAAGACATACCATCACCTCTTGTTGGCCTTGAGATGGAACACTCAAAATCACTCTAAGTTCATCACAGTTGAACTGGATCACCAAGCCCTCATAATAGTTGTTACAATCCCCTCACTCACAATACATATTGTGTAAAATTCCCAAACCTCCTATTCATACAGCTTTCTCGTGTCATCTCTAAACAGTTTCAACCAACCCTGTGTGCTCAGCTTATCACCCAACTAAATCATACCTTCCAGCTCAAGGTCAGTGACAATCTTACCCTTTACCAGGGGCAACCTTCTGAAGCAACCTACTCTTCTCTCTTTTGCTTCCTTGTCATGTTTAATTACCTAGTTTAACTTTGTTTTCCTGCGCATCTTAGGTTCCTCAGCAGCTTTGCTCTGCTGTTCCTTAACTGAACCTCGACTAGCCGGTCTCCTCCCAACAGTACCAGCTCTCTTACTGTATTCACCCATATCATTGTCATGGTGCCCAGAACTTCCTACCTTAAAGCTACCCTCACGCTCTCCTCCCTTCATAAGTCTCCTCTTTTTCACATATTTCACTAGCACAACTATTTCTGGTATTTTCTCTGCCTTTCTTTTATATTCACACATAACCATTATTTCTGTTTCAGCTAAACTCTCAATCTCATGAAGAGTATTGTTTGCATCTTCACCCTCATGCACATCCCTATTCAAAGGCTCTGTGTAACCTACACTTTCCACATGCTCTTCTCATACTCATCAATTTTCTGATATCTGCATCCTCACCAGCCACAGAACTAGAGAGTGAACAAGGTTCTTTCTCAGGTTCCTTGGTAGGTTCAGTAGACTTCTCCTTTTCTCCCTCATTTCTATCAGACACATCATCTAGAGGAACTATCAAAGGAACAGGTTCCTCAATCGCCTTTTCCTCTACAATACCCTCTGCAAGATCATATTTTTCTTTTTCATCTAGCACTACTGCTTCTTTTTCTTTCTCAGTACTATCAACCACAAATTCTTTTCCTAAATCTCCTACAGGCTCATGATTCAAACTACTTACTACAGGAACAGTAGCAACAGAAGAACTAGGTTTACTTTTCAGTTTCTTGAACATTTCTTGATTCACAACCACCCTTTGTTCTACAACCGCTGTTGACATAGTTTCCTCCTTGCTTTTAGCATCCTCATACACTTCCCTTTGTCTTAGCATTGCAAAAATATTTACCATTGCAGCTGAACGACTCATCGCGAATTGCTTCACTTGTTAGTTAAATATAGAGATTTTCAGTTTAGGAGAAGCAGGGTTTGTAGTTTTCTTGGAAGACGTATACATTTTAAGAGAGTATGTGTTTGAGAGAGAATGAGAGAAATTTTCTTTCTTTAGAGAGAGTTTTGTGTGTATGTAACGATAAAAATAATGTTAAGTAATCACAAAACCTTTCTGATGACTTGTGGGAATAGGGAAGGTTTAGAGTTTGTATCGGGAAGGAGAACGAGGCGGTGGGACGTGTAAAAGCTTTTTTTACCATTATTATGTATGGGAGCTAACGCCAGCGGGGTTTAATGAATTTGAATTTTTAAAATTACCCGATAATCAGGCATCACATGTGGTTTTTTGGTAACTAATTGGCCACGTAAGATAAGTATTACAATCAGGGTAAGTAATTGGATGCATACCTGAACGTCCAAGCACCAGGTTCATCAAAATTAATCCTCTACTTGAAAATTTTATTTACCAGCTTCTAAGTCATGAAAACAGGTTCCAAACAAGGTTAGCAAGTAACACAATTAAGTTTCAAAAGTACAGTCAACTAAACAAAGTTAAGACAAGTAAATAAAGAAACTTCTCTAGCCACTCATTAGGAGAATCAGGTGCTGCATCGATCAGTGTATCTTGGTCATCCCTAACTCAAGCATGTTCTTCTCAAATTATACCATGTTCAAAGCTTTAGTGAAGATGTTAGCAATTTGATCCTCGATCCTACAAAAATTCATCGTAATTAGGCCTTTCTCAATATTATCCCTTAAAAAGTTATTCCTAATATTAATATAATTTGTTCTCTTATATTGGACCGGGTTCTTGGCTATATTGACTGCACTGGTATTATTACAAAAGATTGGCACTGGTTACTTTACTCTACAGTCCTCTAGCTGCTTCTTGATCCATAATAGATGTGAACAACAAAAAGTAGCTGCTACATATTCAGCCTCTGATGTAGATAATGATACTGAATTCTGCTTCTTGTAGCCCGTGAAACAAGACAAGGACCTAGGAAGGGTGCCATCCCAGACGTACTTTTCCTATCCACCAAGTGACCAACATAGTCAGCATCAGATCGAAACTTCCACCTCTAGGATACCATAAGCACAGACCTTGAGTTCCCTTCAAATATCCCAATATCCTTTTGACTGTTATAAAGTGTGACTCCTTTGGCTATGACTGGAAGCACACAACCCAACAATATACACAATGTCTAGACGACTTGCAGTTAGGTACAACAATGAACCAATTATTCCTCTGTACTTACTTTCATCAATCGAAGCACTAGTTTTGTCCAGATCCAGCTTAGTTCCAGGAGCTATGGGTGTGCTCATATCCTTAGCTGTTTTCATGTCAAATTTCTTCAATAAATCGTTGATGTACTTCTGCTGATGGATAATTGTGTCTTCCTGAGTTTGTTTGATTTTTTTTATAATCTATGCACCTCCCAGGGACACTAGGATGAGGGGGGGTTGAATAGTGTCCTCAAATTTTCATCGAAGAACCTGACTCTTGATCACAAGAACCTAGTTTTTGTGCAGTTGCACCAATAAAACACACTACACTGAAAGTAAAGCTGTAAATAAAAAACACGATGTTTTTATGTGGAAAACTCCTTGCTCAAGGGAGAAAAATGACAACCCAGACTCTGAAATTTTGAAAACACTTTACTAACACAAAGAGCAAGTTTTAGATTACAAACTCTGTAACCAAGGGGCTACACTCTAGATCCTAATCACTCACAAAGCTAAACTCTAGCTTTAAAAGGTAATCACTCAAAATTCACCTATTACAAATGGCTTTTAGGATAAGCAAATAGGTAAAACAATCAATACATAACACTGAGACATATTCAATAAAGAACCTAAACAATTTGTTAAGTATGCTTCGAGTTCTTCAATGGTTGTCGCCACAGTTAAATCACTCCAAGAATTATTGTTTCGCCTTTAGTTTGCTCTCAACTCTCGTAGTGAATAACTGAGGTCGGCTGCCCAAATAACTAGCATTTATATGGGTTTTGTAACCCTAGCAAAGTTTTACTAGGAAACCTCACAATTTTGGTAAGTCAAGATTTCTAGTGATACACTCCTTATTTAGTATCACCTCCCGTTCATACTTCAATGAGACAACCACGACGCTTCTTTTGCTGACTAGGATATGCACATGCACACGCGCTACTACTCCTAGTTCTGCATGGATTTGCATCCCACAATCTTTTCGATCAGTCATGCCCTTCTTTTCAAGGACTAGGTTCTGCACTGAGTCCTTCATTTGTCATTCTTCAAAATAATCATCTCAACAAATCCCCTTTTTTGATGATGACAAACAAATATTGCCTAAGAACATGTACATGCAAACACCAAGATAAAAATAACAAAAATACAGTCGAAAGAAAATTTAAGACAGATGAGTTAGGTCACTAACATCCCAACATTTCCTTCTTCCCCCTTTTGGCATCATCTTGAAAAGATTCAAAAATCCTTTAAGAACAAGTTAATAAAGTCCAGACTATAGCACAAGGAAACAAGCTAACTAAGAGCACAATGAATATATCCAAGGGCCCAACCAAAAACCAAAAGTTTTATAGAAAAAACCACAAAATCAGAACAAGCAATTTAAAATAAATTTTCCAGGGCACAAATATATGGCCCGATTAAGTACAAACCAAAACACAAATTGTCTTATTGTGCATCATAAAGGAGAGATAGGAAGGATTTTGGACAAGGACTAGGCAGAATGTTTTTCATTCTTTTCTTATGAGGTCGTGTAGAACAACCTTAACCGGGAATATGAGTCGAAGAAATAACAAGAACCGGACTTCATCCATTCGGACAAAACCCATGCCCCCTAACCAGTCGTACTCTGACCAGGCTTCGAAAAACTTCGAGATCACCGAGTTTCTCGGGAATCAAGCGGTCAAGAGCCTAATCAGGTCCGAAGTTTTTTCCTAGAAGTTTCAACCTTGTTGACTATGACAACAGTCGCGACTATAAACACACTCATGACTATGGCATGCGTTCTTTCTCTCTCCTCCCCCCCCCCCCCCCGCCATACATCCCTTTTTTTCTTTTGGTCATTTTTGTTAAAGTTTGAAGTGTTTGACGAGTGCATCCAGATTCTTGGTATTTTTAGCTCTCTCAACTACCAACTCAGCCTAATGCCTGTTACACTCAATGGTCAAGCGATCAATCTCTTGATCCTTCAACTATAGCTAGTTCTTCAGCTTCTCATTTTCCTCATTCAGCTCCAACAAATGCTGCTCCAATTCCTTCACATCTGCTATAGCTTCTTCTGATCCAAATTCTTCACCCTCATCAACTTTCTCCATCTTGACCTGGATAGGACGTTTGGATGCTCTCTTCTCCTTAAAGAAGTCACATGTCCTCAGGACATACATGCCAAACATATGATGATGAGTAGCCTTCTTCCTATTCTTGAGAGGCACTCCAAAGTGCTCAAAGACCTGCTCCAATATGTAGGACTGCACAAGAGAATACACCTTCTTGTTAGTCTCTGCAATATTCTTGACGTGTCTTATGATAAGCCCATGCAGGTTAATTTATACATCTCTGTCCAACAGATCCATGTATGTCAGATCAAGTGCACAAGCTTCAATGTTTCTTTCACCTCTTGGCAACAAGAACTTGTGCACAAACTCAAAGAGTAACTGATGAGCAGGCTCAATTTCCTTTTTCTCCACTTTCTTTTCCTTCCTAAGTCTTGGATTACCAGAGAACTTCTTGGTTACTTCTAGAGGAGTAACCTCATCTATTCTCTTAGGCCACTTCAACTTCAAGTATCTACAATAACCTTCAGCAGGTACATCCAAGATGACTCCCAACTCTTCTCTCCCAAATTCAATCTAAATACCTTCAACCTCAGAGAATACTCTCCTTCCAGCCACACAACACTTCACATAGAACTCCCTCACTTGTTCCTCAAGAAAACAACTTAGTCCACCCCTGAGCATTCACCTTTTCTACCAAAGGTTTCATATGAGGCTCCTCTAGGTCACACCACACATTTCCAGACAGCACCTCATGTCCAGCAAAGAAAGCGGCCATGTCGACCTCTTCTCTATTTTCTTTCTTCTTCCTTGTATTCTCAGAAGTTTCAAAGTATGAGTCATCTGGGTCCTCAAAGTCCCCATCTTCAGCACAACTCTCCTTGTCATCAACAGATTTTTTTTTTCAACCTTTTTAGCCACTATCTTTTCCTCATCAAATTTCTCCAAAGTTGCTATTTGCTGCTTAAGTACTGACCTTGTAGCTACTTTCCTAGGAACCACAAGCTTCTGTGTGCTCGCTGATTCAGACTCAGAGTCTCCCTCATCATCACTTTCATCTACCAGCTTGCTTTTTCCTACAACTTTTCCTCCTTTCATCGACTTTCTTTTGTTCTCCTTCTTTGGTTTTGTTTCACTCACAAATACTACCTTTTCTTCTTCCTCCTCTTCTACCTTCTCATCTTCTTTTCCAAACTTTATATTGGCACTATTCTTTGGTATCTCCTCTGACTTCCTACACTTCACATTCTCCTTTACTACCTCCTTTTCCTTTTCAAGTTCTAAATCTGTCCATTCCAGTTCTGCATCATCAGTTGCAATGGGAACTGAGAAAATATCAGGATTTTTCTCAATTTCCTTGATCACCAACTGGACCACTCACATCTTCCTTTATACACCCTTTCTCTAAGGAAGCAACCTCCAAACTAGGTTTGTCGATTGGGTCCTTTAGAGATTCTACCACCTCTTCAACATTCAACTTTTCAAGCACAGTTTTAACAGCATCTACACTAGCTATGCCTAGGGCCATGCTAGTAACATCACCTTCTACCTAGGTTCAACAGTTTTACTTTCAAGATTACCCTCCTTATTCTCTACATCTTTCCCCATGTCGATTCAACTATCTGACTCCACTACATTAACAAATTTTACAATTTCATCCATCCCTGTTACTAAGGTTTTTGTGTTAAACTTCCCAGGGCTTACAACATAATCAAGAACAATAAAACTAGTGTGAGTCAAGTCTAGCCTTACCTCAGCAGATTTTGAGTCGACGACAAAAGGTGCAATAGCCAGAGCAGTTGATTTAGTAGTAGATTTTTGGGTACTTTCTTTCCAACCCTCTTTTAACGATCCTTTTAGCTAAAGTTGTAGGGCTTGCTTTAGGTTTCTTTGAAAGATTTTTTGAGGTTTGGGTTTCTGATGTCATTGTGGGTGAGGTTGAAGAGGATTGAGCTTGAGACATGGTTTGAGATTTTGGGAAATTTTAGAGAGCAAGGGTTGTCGTGTTTCTGAGAATTTGTGAAGAGAGAGAGGTATAGAGAGAAATATTTCTGATGAATATTGGAAGGGGTTCATAATGATGGCAAATAAAGTAGAACAACTTTTCAGTGTTTGGGGAACCGGGAAATCAGATAATGTGATGGTTATGGGATGATTGTCATTAAAGCTTATAATTCAAGTGGGGGTAGGTTTGAATTTTAAACTTGTAACTGATAAGGAATGTGTCCAAGAAAATAGGGCGGTTACACGCAAAAGGACATTTTGTGATGCACGTCTAGAACAATTAAGTTTCAGTTATGTGTACTTAATAAAAATAACCTCACAGTCGTACCTAGACATGATTCCTTGTTATGTTTATGGTTCCTTCTTTCACTTAGTAGGATTTTTCAGTCCTGCATGAATTCATAGTTATTAGATATTTTTCTATATTATCTCTCAAGAAATGATGTCTAATATCAATATGCTTCATTCTATTGTGTTGGACTGGTTCTTGGTAATGTTCACATCACTTGTGTTATCACAGAAAGTAGGCACAACTCCACATTTAATTCCAAAGTCCTCCAGTTTTTGTTTAATCCACAGTATCTGAGAACAACATGAAGCAGCAGCAGCAACATACTCAGCTTCAGCAGTGGAGAGAGCTACTGAGTTCTGCTTCTTTGTAGACCAAGAAACTAGATATGGACCTAGGAAATATGCCATTCCTGAAGTGCTTTTTCTATCCCATAAATGCCCTGCATAATCTACATCTGCAAAACCAATTAACTCAAATGTACCACCCCTGGAGTTCCTTTCAAGTATCTCAATATCCGCTTGACATCAGTCAGGTGGGACTATTTGGATTTAGATTGAAATCTTGCACTCTACTGGACGACTGACTGTGAGATAGAGAAGAGAACCAATGATTCCTCTATACTTCGTCTCATTTATAGAAGGACCCAATTCGTCATTATCCAGCTTTGTTCCAGGAGCAATAGGAGTAGTCATTTCCTTAGCTCCTTCCATATCAAACTTCTTCAGCAGCTCTGATCCCTCACATACTTTTGTTGATGAATCAGTGTACCTTCAGGCGTCTACTTGATCTTCATTCCTAGGAAGAAGTTCAGTTCTCCCATCATGCTCATCTGGAACTCACTGTGCATCAATTCAACAAATTCCTTACTCAAATCCTCATCAGTGGCACCAAAGATGATGTCATCAACATAAACCTGTACTACCAATAAATCATTTCCTTTCTTTTTCAAGAACACTGTGTTGTCAATCCTTCCCCTTGAAAAAATACATTTAAGCAAGAAACTTGACAACCTCTCCTACCAAGCTCTAGGTGCTTGCTTCAAACCATAGAGAGCTTTGTCAAGTTTGTATACATGGTCAGGAAAGTCACTACTTACGAAACCAGGAGGTTGTATGACATATACTTCCTCATTCAGATAGCCATTCAAGAATGCACTCTTCACATCCATCTGGAACAGTTTAAACTCCATGTAGGTCTCAAAATCAATCAACATTCTTATGGCCTCCATCCTAGCAACTGGTGCAAAGGTTTCATCATAATCAATTCCTTCTTCTTGGCTGTAACCTTGAACCACCAACCTGGCTTTATTTCTGGTAACTATGCCATGTTCATCCAGTTTGTTTCTGAACACCCATTTGGATCTAATAATTGATCTATCCTTTGGTTTAGGAACCACGTGGAATACTTTGCTTCTCTCAAATTGGCGTAGCTCCTCTTGTATGGCTATCACCTAGTCTGGATCCTCAAGAGCTTCCTTAACATTCTTTGGTTCCATAAAATATAGGAATGCAAGAATGCACAGAAGTTTTTCAAGGCATATCCGATCATAATCCCAGTGTCAAATTCAGATAGCACATTTTCCAAAGGATGCGAGCTCTGATGTTTCCAGGGTCTTGGCTGAATTTGATGAGAAGGACCTGCAGTTGCATTTTTAGTATGTCCTTTTTCTTCATTTTGTTCGTCATCCTGATCAGCTGTTCCCGCTGACATGTTGACTCCTTGTTCCCCCTGAGTCAATTCTCCATCTCCTTCACTTGATTCTTCCTTTTCCTCTAGATTCTCTGTGCCTTCAGTAGGGTCTTCTCCAGCAAGACCTACAGCTTGATCATCTCCTTCCTTCTCAGCCACTACCTTGTTTGATTCATCAAACACCACATGCATGGTTTCTTCAACAGTCTGAGTTCTTTTATTGAACACTTTATAAGCTTTGCTTTGAGTATAATAACCCAGAAAGATAGATCATCACTTCTTGCATCAAATTTTCCAAGAGGCTCCTTGCCATTATTGTGTACAAAGCATTTGAATCCAAATGACCTCAAGTAGGCAATGTTGAGTTTCTTCCTCTTAGTAGCTCATATGGAGTTTTGTCATGGATTGCTCTTATGGAACATCTGTTTAAAAAGTAGCAAGTTGTATTCACTGCTTCAGCCCAGAAGTTTCTTACTAGACCGCTTGACAACAACATGGTTCTTTCCATATCTTCTAAAGATCTGTTCTTCCTTTCGAAAACTCCATTTTGCTGTGGAGTTCTTGGTGCAGAGAAGTTATGCACAATCCTATACTTGGAAACAGTACACAGAGAATTTAGCATTATTAAATTCTGTGCCATGATCAGATCTAATGCTCACAAGCTCCAAACTCAACCTTTTCTGCACCATGCCAGCCCATTCTTTGAAGCTATTGTAAGCTTCATCCTTGAAAGCAAGGAACAGAGTCTATGTGTATCTTGAATAATCATCAGCTATCACGAACACAAACCTCTTTCCTCCTCTACCTCTAATCCTCATTGGTCCACAAAGGTCTATGTATATCAGCTCGAGTGGTTTTGAGGTACTCACCCCACTTTCTTTGACTTGAAGGATGACCTCACATGTTTCCCCCTGACATAAGCATATTGTTTTCAAACTTCTTTGTAGGCAAACCATGGACAAGATCCTTCAATGCAAGCTTGTTAAGCTGTGGAAGACTAGCATGTCCAAACCTTTTGTGCCACAGTTATGAGTGACTCTCTTGAACGTTCAAACAAGTCAAATTGTTCTCAGGAAGTGATCCCAACGAGGCCTTGCATACATTGTTCACCCTTTTGTCCTTCCATGACCACTTCTCCACTCTGTAGGTTCTTCACAGTGCATCCCACAGATGAGAAGCTAACTTTATTTCCTATGTCATATAGTTGAGAGATGCTTAGTAAATTGCGTTTAAGACCATCAACACAATATACATTTTCAATAGCATGATCTAGTAATCTCCCAACTTTTCCTATGCCAACAATTTGACCAGTATTTCCTCCTCCGAAGGCCACACTACCTCCTTGAAATGGTGCGAGTGAGAGAAATTTTCTTCTATCTCCTGTCTTGTGCCTTGAACACCCACTATCTAGTATCCAGCTTGGGTTGTTCACTGTCACTCCAGCCTACAAAACAGATTAAGGGTTAGTTTTGGGAACCCAGATAAGCTTGGGTCCCTTCTTATTAGAGAATGGATGAACTAAGTCCTTCTTAGCCCGATCAAGTGAAGAAAATTTCTTGTTCTTAATTTTAGCCTTACTCATTGCCATGCAATTTTCTTTAAAGTGACCTGTATTACCACAGAAAGTGCAGAGCATGTTGCAAGGTAGACCTACATATTTTCTTTTGGGATTGTACGGGTCAGTGGTTTCCTAAAATCTAGACCTTTCTTTCCTTTTTTCTTGTTTTCAAGAACCCAGTTCATTACCTCAGAAGAGTTATTCCATTAGGTAAACCTGGTTAGTTCATAATCAGCCTTTTCAAACTTCTCTATGAGAATTCTGTTCTTTTTAGTCTATTGATAAAGAATCTCATTTGTTCTCTTTAGTTCATTCTCAAGAAAGGTTTGAACTACACTAATTATTTCCTTTCCATTTGGTTCCTTCAGTTTTCAAATTTCTAGTTCAAGTTCTGAGATTTTTAAATTTGATACAACAGCCTGTCCCTTTTGAGAAGCATTAATTTCTTCAAATTCAGCATTAGCTTCTTCAAGATTCTTGCATCTAACTTTTAAATCCGACACAGCTTCAGATAGCTGGTCTTTCTTAGACTTTAACTTTTCCATAACCATGAATTAAAGTGGCAGTTATTAACAACAAGCTATCAGGTGAGTATGTGTGCAAATTATCTTTCAGATTAGAGAGACACACCTTAGCAATGTGGATTGTTTCTTCACTATCAGTCGTCATGAGAGCAGCTTCCTTCTTCTGATTATCTCCATTGTACATCTCCTTCAGCTTCTCCTATATTTCCTTACCAGACTGGTATTCTATCACATTGGCTAGAACATCAAAGGACATTCCATTCTTCAGCATCAACATAGCCTTGGCATTTGCTTGAAGCCAATCTAAATCTTGAGGATCCAGTTCTTCTACTAACTTTGGTACTAAGGATCCATTTGCAGCTTTCTTTACAAGTACATGGGATCCTCTTTTTGCTATTATCAAAAGATTATTATCCGTAGCCTTGAGAAATACCTTCATCTCTCTTTTCCATTCTTTGTAATGGACTCCTTCAAATAGTAGAGGTCTAGATGGATTCCTTCCTTCATAGATTTCAAAAGGATCAATTTCCCTTGAGTTCTCACCTGTTAATCCCATCAGTATTAGTGGTGGCTCTTCATCTGAGTCCTTTTCTCCATCAGATTCACTATCAGTTGATCCCCATAGAAGGCTTCCTTCTTCTTTCTTCTTTCAGGTCTAAAATTAAGAGGACGTCTGACTTTACTTTTGCATTTGTCTTTGTCTTTGGAAGTGTCCTTCTCTTTCTTTTATTGCTCTATTCTTCATTCACTCAACTTCCTATATTGGAGAATCCATATGATGCAATACAAACCAGGCTTACCTGATCGATTCATCAAGACAATCCATCAAGGAGTCACATGACGCTCACGATCAAATAGTATGGCTGAAATAGAATATATCGAAGACTGCCTCGTCGAGCAACAACGATGGAAATCAACCGAGCAGACAACAAGTGACCGATACTGACTTTGGAAGCTATGAGGCCGGACACAACATATGGAAACTCAACGATCAAGCTTGAGTCCGAGGGAAGAAATGTCAAGCTCGAGCCTGAAGCTGAAAAGCAACCGAATCAAAGAAAAATAACGCTGAGCAGTGAATCGACCAAAGGGCTACAAATGTGCCTGTGACAAAAGAGCGTTCGATTCCAAATGTGCCGAGGCAAAGAGCGACGCGAACGAGCATTGCCGCGTTAGAGCGTTCGAGCACATAGTGAACTTCAGCCCTGCGTGGCTTTATCTTATTGGTCACCTGTGACCGTTTTAATATTTTGTCCCTAGCATTGTCTATATAAACCCTTAGCTTAGCTCATTATCTAGTTAAGTTGATTGTTGATGATATTGTGAAAATAGAGATAGATTTGGCCGAGCCAATCTTGTGGAAGCCCGAGGCTTCATGAACTCCATTACTTGAAACCGAATGGATGTCTTCCTAGTATGAATCCTTGTTAGGTTCAAGTTTTCTTTTCTCCCTTGGATAATCAATCATGTTTTGATTCGGATGATCCATTTTTTCTTTTATTTCTGTTCTCCCCCATCCCTTATTTCTTCTTATCTTGGTTACTTTATCGCTTCCGCCTCTTTATCTTATTATTTCCGCATCGTTTCCGATTGCTTGCTTTATCTTCATGATTAGCTTGCATCAGTTTGGTATCAGAGCAAGGCTTGGATTTCGTTCTTACGAATCCATGTTCCTTGTTCATATTTTCTTTACTTTACTGTGTGTTCTTATAAAATAAAAGTAAAAGGAAGAAAATTAAAAAATTTGTTTGTTGTTGATTGTTTGGATTAAACAGTCACATATTTGGAATCACCATTGTTTAAGAATTTGATTGAATACCCGACGTACAATCTTTAATGACTAGGGGTTTTCATCAATTTTGGACTGTATTGGCGTGGTGATACCGTGATAGAAACCCCAATTTGAATTTTGATTGTTTTTTGTTGAAGACTGGTGGTTGTTGTTTGATTTGGGTCGATTTTAGAGTTTAAAATCGAAGTTCCAATGTTTTAGCCCCTGTCCGTGCGCCGGAAATTGTTAAAACTTGCAACAGTGTACGGACGATGTTGTAGCTATTCTTAGCTCGGCTTGGAATTGAAATTTATCTCTGATGTCAAGTTACCGGAGATGACCTAAATACTTAGCATAATCTGATTATTCGTGGACTGTGAATGGAGATTGTAGTTGTCCGTACGCCGGAGTAAAAAGGGTTCATTGTTCCATTGAAGAAGAAGGAGAAAGGCACCACTTTGTCTGTAAGTAAAAAGTGGATAAAGGTGCCAAAACCCTAGGTGAAACTTGGACTCCAAGTAAGAAAGGAAAGTGGATAACGTAAAAGCCTATCTGTACCAAAGGAGGGACCACTTTGTCTGTACCGAGGTCACGTGTTCAGAGAATTCCGAATCGGAACCGGGGAGGGGGTAGATTCTCCTAGGTTATCACTTTTCTTGGTGTCCGAATATTCTCAATAGTGGATCTCTGGAATAATAATTCTACTCGAGGTCACACTATTCGTTTGAGCTTAATAGGAACTCGTGTGTGGGGTGACCGAAGTCTAATTTCCATAGATAATTCTTTCACTCCCCATGCGCAGTTTAAATAGCATCTGTTCCATCGAGTCATATAAACTCCTTCCAAACCTATACTTGGAAAGTACTAGTTGTTGACTTATCACTTCGATTTCCTGTAAAGAGGGCAAGGCCATTTTTTAGTAGAAAAATGCTAGAGTGGTGAGAGCAATAGAATAAGGTCACAAAAGCCAACGACCTTAAGTGTATACACGAGTGGAAATAAAATTGAGTGAACATAATTTGAGTGATACACGTGAGGGAGTAAACTATTGAGGTCCTTTACTCTTATTGATGCAGCTATGTCTTCGGATGATGATGGTTGTGGAGGGTATGATTCGTGTGGAGATGATGGAGACTATGGTTCCGATGGAGATGATAATGGGTATTGCTATAATGATACCGGGGACTATGGTTCTTACGAGGATGAAGCGGGTCACTATAATGATTACAAGGATAAAGAAGACTACGGGGCTTGTGAAGATGAATGAGAAGATCCTTGTATTTCTAGTCGAGAATATGAAGGTACTGACGCTTCGAGGTATGATGATCCTACTTACTCTTCCTGTGATGATCTTGAACACGATGAACGTGACATCGGGGGAATCGATGATGAAGTTGATCGAGTGAACTGTTCGATTGCATCTTCTCTTGGTGTCTCGTATGGAGCGCAAGGGAGTAGTAGAGTTCCTTCCATCGGGTTAGGAGGAAGTGGTAGTGGTTGTTCCATGGGAAAAGGAAAGTTTACAATTTTGAGTCGTGCCACACAATTCAGAGCTTCCGATTTCTATGTGAAGGCTAGTTTGAGTGGTACCGGTAGTTATGGACTCGAGGAGGGTAGAGGAGGTTTCTATCGAACTCCTCTTCCGAGGAGAAGTTCTTACGAGTCCCATGCTAGAATTCCTTCCTCGACTTTCAACAATACTTCTAATTATGGAAGAGTGACGGTAAATGGAAGTTATCGTAACAATGTTTCTAGGAGAGGAGGGATAAGGGAGACCCGAGTTGATGGTGATACTATTCCTAGACTTCCAAGTTATTTCTTGGATGATCCTACACGAAACTTGGGTCTAAGAAGGTTTGTTGTTGAGCTAGATGGTAATGGAGGATACTTGCTCAAGATTGGAGACATCGATGTTAATTGTATTAACACCTCTTTGGTTGATAGACTAATGATACCATGCTATAAATTGAAACATCCTTCTGAGTATCAAGGTGTTCGGATTACCAGTGAGGCTCGAGTGCTCATATCTCATGGGAATTACAAGGGCTATGTTTGGTGTGATGTTTATCCCATGAAACATCTTGCTATCTGGTTAGGAGATCCATGATTGCGAGACAAGAGAGTGTGATATAATATCATGAAGGATAAGTATAGTATAAGCAAGGGACAAAGGACTTTTGGCTTTGAACCTTGTTGGGCAAGATTCAAGTTTCCTTCTCACACATCCTCTTTGTCTATGCACAGAAGAAACGAGCAAGAACTCCATTCCATGATTCAAGGAGTGCCACCGAGGAGTCCTACAAACACACGAAGTGGTGGGACAAGTGCCAGAAAAGAGTTGACCGATGCCAACAAGGTGAACCTGAGGACACAAGCTTTGGAGCCCAGTGGTTCACCAACAACAAAGAAGGAGACCTCGGTTGATGAGTCTCCGAGTCCAAGATTCTGGGTTGACGTAAAAATTCCACCTACTCCAGCTAGGGTTGTTCTTGGGCCTCAACTCAACTCACCCGAATATGAGAGACAAAAGATTGAGAGGAGTAAGGGAGTGACCGGGGACAACTCTCGAGTGGAAAAAGAAGAGGTTGTGTTGAGTGATGTGAGTGAGTTGTCACCACCCGAATTGTACTCGACGTTGAAAGAAAAATGAGGGAAAAGATAGAGGGAAAAAGAATTGCGAGTGAGGACACCCCTTATTCTAACACTTACTCTTTATCTTTTTCTTCTACTTGTGTGAGACCGTGTGTAGGTATTCCTGAAGGCCAATGAAAGGAGCCTCAAACATGTTCCAGTGTAGACGGACAAGGTGAACGAGATCTTCCATGTGAGCTTCATGATGAAGAAACTACTTATGACACTTCGGACGCATTGAGAGAGCCCGATGGCCACTCCGAGGTATGTATTCATTCTCCTTCCCGTGAGCATGATACTTCCTTATCTTGTGATATTGCTTGTGAAAAATCCATGCTAGTTGATGATTTTTATGACTACAATGTGTTTGAAACTAGTGTAGAGTCAGATGGTCAATTGGTGTGTGACTGTGAACCACTAGTTGAGAGGGATGATAAACCACATCATGATGTGAGCCTGTTTTTCACCGAACCCCTCTCTAGTGATGAATCCGTAGTTGACCTTGCTTATGACCCTTGTTATGACACACCACCTATCTTTGACAAGGAGGAAGATGAGTTGTTTGATCAATACCGTTGTTGATATTATTGCCTATGGTGGATCAATGTCTTTTAGTGAGGATGTTGGTGACTTTGAGGAGTCCCTAGTGGATGAATTGGATCGGATTATATTCGATAACTCCTCAAGTATGGATGATTATCCTGGTTCGGATACACCTTGGATGGGTAGTGAACTTGTTTTTACTAACCCTTTGTTTGAAACGGATGGTGATGTATATTCAACTAGAGAGTGTGAGTATGAACCACCTCGGATTTGAAAGCATAACCCCTTAGATGATCCATTGTTTGAGACTTGCTTTGGAAGCTCGTCTAGTGAGGAGGATTGTCTTGGAGGTGACTTCGGAGGTGAGGAGTTGTCTTTTGGTATAAATAAGAAAGCTTCTAAGAAGGGGAGTGTAGTATTTGATGTTAGTTGTCATTTGAACTATCTTACTTACTTCATCCGACATGTTGATCACACCTCGAGTATTGTGCATACCGGAGCCCATAAGCCATATGGTGATGAAAATGAATCGAGGGCTCATTGTGTTGACCATAGGTTTAGAGGTGATAGGTCTGTTGATTTCTACGTCTTGCATGATCGGTATCCTATTGATCTCTTTGTTTGCTCTTGTATTCGGTACAGTTCCTATTTGAGTCAAGAACTTGTTGTTTCCTTTGGAGACATAGGCTGTTTGATTCGTATTGATGCTTGGCTCTATCATAAGAGTGTGTTTTCCACACTTTTGAACACTAACCTACTCTTTGAATAGGAAGTTTCGTTTGTCTTTGCCTTGCTCGTAGGTCTTGTAAGTTTGATTTCGAGGACGAAATCCTTTCAAGAAAGGGAGGATGATGCAATACAAACCAAGCTTACCTGTTCGATTCATCAAGACAGTCCACCGAGGAGTCACATAACACCCATGATCAAATAGTGTGGCTGGAATGGAATATATCAAAGACTTCTTCGCCGAGAAACAACGATGGAAATCCACCGAGCAGACAACAAGTGACCGATGCTGACTTCGGAAGCTATGAGGCCGGACACAACATATGGAAGCTCAACAATCATGCTTTAGCCCGAGGGAAGAAATGTCAAGCTCGAACCCGAAGCTGAAAAGCAACCGAATCAAAGAAGAATGACGCCGAGCAGTGAATCGACCGAATGGCTACAAATATGCCCGTGATAGGAGAGTGTCCGATTCCAAATGTGCTGAGGCAAAGAGCGACGCGACCGGGCATTGACACATTAGAGCGTCTGAGCACATAGTGAACTTCAGCCCTGCGTGGCTTTATCTTATTGGTCATCTGTGACCGTTTTACTATTTTGTCCCTAACATTGTATATATAAACCCCTAGCTTAGCTCATTAGCTAGTTCAATTGATGGTTGATGATATTGTGAGAATAGAGATAGATTTGGCTGATCTAATCTTGTGGAAGCACGAGGCTTCATGAACTCTATTACTTGGAACCAAATGGATGTCATCCTAGTATGAATCCTTGTTAGGTTCAAGTTTCCTTTTCTCCCTTGGATAATAAATCATGTTTTGATTTGGATTATCCACTCTTTCTTCTATTTATGTTCTCACCCATCCCTTATTTCTTATTATCTTGGTTACTTTATCGTTTCCACCTCTTTATCTTATTGTTTCCGCGTCGTTTTTGATTGCTTGCTTTATCTTCGTGTTTAGCTTGCGTCACCATAACTGCATGATCCTTCTTAAAGCATTTGAAGCAGCCTGAGTAGTCTGGACTATCGACTATGTTCTTCCTCCCAGAATTGTCCTTTTTATTCTTCTTGAAGCCTTTGAACTTCCCAACATTTAATTGTTGTCTGAGTGCACTAGCCATTGCCAATTCAATAGTTTGTAGATCAACCTCGGGTTCATCAGTTGCCTCAAGAGCAAGGGTTTTTTCCTTCTTGGGTCCTAACTTCTTGTTGGATTCCTTCATCATCTCATGAGTCTTCAAAGTGCCTACTAGTTCCTCTAGTTTGGTAGACTTTAGCAGCTTTGACTCAATGATAGTAGTCATCTTTGGTTCCCATGCGTCTGGAAGAACATTTAAAACTTTATCAACCATTTCGACTTCTGGAAGTTCCATGACTAGAGATCTCATCTCATTTGTGATAATGGTTAGCCTAGTCATCATATCCTGAATGGACTCCTTTTCATCCATTGTAAACAACTGGAATTGTCTTTTCAACATTCTCCTTTTTGAGTCCTTGACTTCAGTGGTTCATTTATGAGCAACTTTTAAGGCATCACAGATTTCTTTTGCAGTCTTGTAAGATGAGACTCTTTTGAATTCCTCAGGATCTAGTCTACAGATTACAAGTCTCTTGGCCTTGTGATTCTTTTTACTCATCTTGTAATCAGTGTCAGTATACTCTGATATTTCCTTTGGTTCAGTATGAGCAGCAGCTCCTTCACCAACCGTCTTAGTTGGGATCAGATTTCCTTCAGAAACGATTACCCATAATTGATAATCCTTAGTACAAATATAGTTCTCTATTCTACTCTTCCTCCAAGCATAGTATTGCCCATTAAATTGTGGTGGCCTTAGTACAGGTTGTCCTTCAATGATGGTAGAAGGTGTACTCATAATTAGATCCATCTCAAGGTGTTAACCTAGCCACGAGAAGACCTGCTCTGATAACACTTGTTATAATCTATGCACCTCCTAGGGATACTAGAAGGGGGGTTGAATAGTGTCCTCAAATTTTTGTCAGAGAACCTGACTCTTGATCACAAAAACCCAATTCTGTGTAGTAGCTCCAATAAAACACACTACACTGAAAGTATACATGTAAATAAAGAACACGGTATTTTTACGTGGAAAACTCCTTGCTCATGGGAGAAAAACCACGATCCAGACTCTGGAATTTTGAAAACATTTTCACTAACACAAAGAACAAGTTTTAGATTTCAAACTCTGTAACCAAGGGGCTACTCTCTAGATCCTAATCACTCGCAAAGCTAAACTCTAGCTTTAAAAGGTAATCACTCAAAGTTCACCTATTACAATGGCTTCTAAGATAAGCAGATAGGTAAAACAATCAATACATAACACTGAGACAACTTCAATAAAGAACCTAAACAATTTGCAAAGTATGCTTCGAGTTCTTCAATGGTTGTCGGCACAGTTAAATCACTCCAAGAATTATTGTTGCGCCTATTGTTTGCTCTCAACTCTCGTAGTGAATAACTAAGATCCGCTTCCCCAATTACTAGCTTTTATATGGGCTTTGTAACCCTAGCAGTGTTTCACTAGAAAACTTCACAATTTTGCTAAGTCAAGATTTCTAGTGATACACTCCTTGTTTAGTACCAACTCCCATTCATACTTCAATGAGACAACCACGGTACAACTTCTTTTGCTGACTAGGATACGCACACGCACACGTGCCATTACTCCTAGTTCTGCATGGATTTGCATCCCACAATCTTTTCGATTAGTCGTGCCTTTCTCTTCAAGGACTAGGTTATGCACTAAGTCCTTTGTTTGTCATTCTTCAAAACAGTCATCTCAACAGATTTTCAAGCCTAAAAATAAATTCAGCTCACCCACCATGCTCATCTCAAACTCACTTCCCATCAGATCGGCAAAATCCTTACTTGAACAATCAGCAGGTCCTTGGCTTCTTCCTTAGAAACAAAATGTTATCTATTTTTCCTCTTGTAAAATCATTCTTCAATAAGATCCAGACAACCTTTAATACCAAGCCTTAAGTGCCTGTTTCAACCCATATAATGCCTTGCCATGTTTGTAGACATGATCGGAAAACTCTAAACTTTCAAAACCAGGTGGTTGAACCACATACACTTCTTCATTTTGATACCCATTAAGGAATGCACTCTTTACGTTCATCTGATACAACTTGAACTCCATGTAAGCTGCAATGGCGATCAGCATCCTAATGACTTCCATTCTAGCAACAGGTGCAAAGGTTTCATCATAATCTATCCCTTCTTCTTGCCTGTAACCTTGAACCATCAGTCATGCCTTGTTCCTTGTCACTACGGCATGTTCATCCAATTTATTTCTAAATACCCATTTAGTTTCAATGATGGACTCATCCTTAGGTCGAGGGACCAGCATACTTTATTGTATTCAAACTGATGAAGTGCCTCCTGCATAACAATCACCCAATCTGGATCCTCAAGTGCTTCTCGTACTTCTCAGGTTCTATAGAAGAAAGGGAAGCATAGAATGCATAGAAGTTCTTCAAAGCTTTTCTATTGAAAATTCCAGTATTTAAATTAGAGATGAGGTTCTCTAGAGCTTGGGAACTTTGATTTTTCCAAGGTCTAGGTTTAATCTGCTGAGTAGTTTCGATAGAGGAGCCAACTGCATTAAAATTGTTCTCTTTTGGTTCTACAGTTCCCCCTGTCTCATTGTCTTCTTGTTCCCCCTGAGTCTGATCCTTATCATCACTTTGATCAGCTATATTATCTTCCAGGTTCTCAGGGTCCTTAGCAGGTTCATCTCTAGCCACACTAATTTCCTGATCATCATCTTCTACTCTATTTGCAACAGCTTCAGATTCGTCAAAAACCACATGAACACTTTCTTCCACGGTCAAGGTTCTTTTGTTGAACACTTTTATAAGTCTTGCTTTGTAAAGAATATCCCAAAAAGATGGCTTCATCTCTTCTATCATCAAACTTCCCTAGAGGTTCTTTCCCATTATTATGCACGAAACACTTGCACACAAAAACTCTTGGATATGCAATGTTGGGTTTCCTGCCTCTAATCAGCTCGTAGGGAGGTTTTTCTAACAAGGACGAATAGAACAATGATTCAGTAAATAGCAAGGTGTGTTAACTACTTCAGCACAAAAATTCTTTGCCAGACCTGTGTGGGCAAAAATATGCCACCTACTATTATGGGGATCCGAGTCTAGCTGGCAAAATTAGACTTATCTTACAAGTCACTGGGCGCAGAGGACACACGCCCGCTCCTGGAGACAACGACCGTTTAGACGGTATGGCCATATGACACATGGTATACATCCAGCCGCCTAGGATTTACAGTCTCCTAGTTAGGGTTTAGTATATACTCATAGCCTTATTAGTCTTATTAGTCTTTGTATTTTACCTTATTTAGGACTCTCTATCACTACTATAAATACCTCTCCATAGATTGTATTGTACATAGTGGGATTCAACACCGAATCTGGCTATTCTCAAGAAATACGAATTACTCTGCCTTTCCCTTAATTTTTTTATCTTTTTCATTCATTACTGCTTCATTATATTTACATACTTTTCCGTTGTAGTTACTGTATTTCTTGTGACCCCAACCATAATTAATTGTTAAACCTAGATGTACAATTTTAGGCATGAACAGTTTGACACCCATCGTGAGGCCCAGGCAATTGTAGGTATTCTACAAAAAAAAAAAGGGGCCCAATCATGTCTGATGATGATAGCATTCCAAAGAACACTGCAGACACAGTACACGAGTCCGCAAAGGATACTGATGATCCCAATATACGCCTAGGGATCCCGTTGAGGAGCCGAAAGACAACTCTTGAGAACCAATCCTTGTTACCAGCGACGGGGAAGATAATCAACCTGTGGGAGGTAATTTTGAATTCATACGTTTCCTTGTAAATCTCCTCAAAACCGTGTCTAAGCAGAACTAGAACAACATAGTTGATGGGATATCCCAGAAGTTAGGAGTAATGTTTGCTGAATCGTCTTGGAGGCCAGCATCCCCGCGAGGACCAGCGCCCACGAACAATTTACCAGCATCAGCTCCTAATCGAAGGCTCAACATGGATGCCGCCCCTGGAGGCTCGGCAACAATCAACAACCAAGAACTCAAAGGAGCTCCTGTCATTCAGGACCTCATAAAAGAGATGAAGGCCATCCACGACCGAATTGGTAATGTTCCAGGTGCTCCACCCCAAGTTACCACGGTAGATGAGGAGAAGTTTTATAAACATGCATATAAGGCAAGTGCCACGCCGGTCCGCATACCGAATTACTTTCACTTGTCGGATAAATTGAAATATGACGGAACGGCTGAACTGAACAAGCATATTGCCGCATATTACACCGCCGTGAAGAGTAACGAGATTACTAAGGAAGAAATTCAGTCTGCTGTAGTGAAGAGGTTTGGCTCGACTCTGACTAAAGGGGCCCTAGCTTGGTACACTAGCTACCAATAGGATCTATCAAATCATTCACTCAGATGCAAGACTTGTTCAAAAAGTGCATTCTTGTACCTACAAGCGGGAGAAGCGCATGGAAGATATCTTCGAGATACGTCAGCGGGACAACGAGTTGCTAAAAGGTACCTTGACAAATTTCAAAATGAACGCATGGTGCTTCCTCCAGTTCCTGACAACATCATTGTGGTAGTCTTTGGAAAGAGTTTAAAATTCAGAAGGATCATTGGCCGCTAGGGAGTTGCAGTGGAGTTTAACCTAGCAACCGGTGTCCACATGGAGCATGTTACAACAAAGGTACACCAAAAAGCTTCGCTTGGAGCCAGACAACTCTCATAACCCCAAAGACAAGCGAAGGAAGAGTGCAGTGAGCCCTTCTAAAGAAGGAAAAGAGAGCGGAAGAAGGGTGAAGCCAAAGGCTCAGAACCAATCAGGAGCCGGAAGGCGGAACAACTCCCGAGCATTAGGATCTCAAGAGAAGCGGATGGAACCTCGTAACCTCAGGGATATTTTCTTATGAGTCAATGTTGTGGATCTAGTTGCCAATTACTTAGGTAGATTAGGTCTAAGGGTCCGGTGCCGCCTACCGTGAAAGGAGCTCAGGGAGGAACACAACGCTCTATTGTGATTTTCATTGCAGAAGCTGTCAAGCCACAGTCGACTGTAAAGCCTTGATGATTGAAATCGAGCATCTGTTGAAATAATGGCACCTCAAAGGTCTGATTGACGAAGGACCATGGCGTTCCAAAGCACGAGATTCCAAAAACTCAAGGACTATCAACACAATCTTATCAACTATGGAACCCGACATCGCACAGGGTACGACGGTGCCAAGGGAATTAGAAGGTCCAACCATGTTTGGTTTGGATGAAGAGGCAGAACATCAAGGCGACCTCATCGTTCCCATGGAAATGTACGACTTACGCGTCTGACGAACCATGGTTTATCCGGGAAGTAGCGTGAACATTATCCTGGGGGAGGTACTGAGGAATATTGGCTTGTGCCGTCGAGTAGCCTCAAGCACCCGAAAGTTAATTAGTTTCAATGGATCTCGAGAAGAGCCTATTGGAGAATTAGATCTTATCGGTTCATAAACTGGGTGTGACGAGCATAACCTCCTTTCACGTATTGAATTGTAATCTACCATATGACGTCATCTTTGGACGGCTATGGAGACAGATGTTTACGCCTAAATTTGTACGTCTAGATTAAACAATTAATTATGAATGAGGTCACAAGTCATACGGTAAATTATGATGGAAAAGTAAATAAAGTACGAGAAAAGTAAGACAAGAAATAATGGAGAAAGCAATATAAATCTTATTCCTTGAGAGTAGCCGAAGTTGTTGGCCTATCCAGCGATACGTACAATACAATGTAAGAAGGGATACTTATAGTAGTGATGCTCAGTCCTAAATAAGGTAAAATACAAATACTAATAGGGCCAAGGGATTACAACTCAAGGTGGTGGTATATAAAATCCTAACTAGGAGTCTGTAAACCCTAGGCGACTGGATGTGTGCTCTGCGCCCTGTGACCAAACCACCCAAACGGTCGTTGGCTCTAGGAATAGGCATATATCCTCAGTGCCCGATGACTTGTAAAATAAGTCTAGTCTCACTAGATGGACTTATATCCATGTAACAATAGGTGGTATATTTTTGCCCACATAATCAGTTCCCCCACTTGCTGAGTGCTGATGCAAGCAGTCAGGCAGTGAAAGAAGCGTGATAGCGGATGTAAATGCGTGACGGTACTAATGCTCATATTCTTGACTCTTCGTGTGCCGGCCGGCCCGTAGATCTAAAAGGATCCAGCCATAGGCCTGACCGGATATCGTTTGTCCACAAACAAAACAAAAACAAAGTCGGTTTTTAGTAGTAGTTCATGAGACCTCGAATTCCCACGTTCCAGCGTGCATTATGCCAAGAGGTCCCACCACCAACTCTAACATTAAATGAAAATTCTTTAGTACAGCAACGTGTCCCCCGATGATTGGAGGGGTTTTTCCGCGTATCTTTCTAATGTTGCTGCTCTGTTCACATCACGTAATTATGGGGATTCATATCACTTAACTACAATAATCATAATTACGATCCCATGTGATTGATATCATTCCACTTTCCTATATGTTTCCAACCCAAACGTGTATATATATGTCGTAAGTGAGGAAGTTTGTTCACAACTTTTCCAAGATCTTCAAGAACCTTTCTTCAAAAGATAACTTCTTTCCAATCTTGCTAACAATATCATCATGGCACAAGGTCCAAGCTTTCTCCCAGCAAATTTCAGAGCACAAGATTACATCCCAAATACCTTATACTTCAAAAATGAAAGTCGCATGCTAGTCCAAACTACCAAGCAAGAAGGTGAAAGCAGAAATCTTTCCATCGAATCTTACCCTTCTGCAGTAACAGAGAGGGACATAATGGGTATCAAACTTGAATGAAAATGGCCCAATTTATCTGTCATTCTTGCTCTTGGTACTGAAGAAAGGATTTCTTCTCATCAGGATGGCTATTCGATGGTTCAAACGTACCCTTTTACTCTTCATCTTAACAGGCGCGTCCACTTAATCGTAGAGGACATATGTCGCTGTTATAATGTTTGCTTAGGCCAAATCGGACCTTCTGTGTGGCGATTAGTGGCCTATCTTGATCACTTGGTTAACCATGCCCAGGTCGCATTTACTTTTGATCATCTTCTGGCCTTCTACTTCCCTCGTCTTTATAAAGCGGGAATGCTGATGTTCATGAAATGGGGAAGAAATGTATTGTCCCAAATAGTGCAGCTTCCAAGGACCGTAGTTGGCTATACAGATACGTGGTTGTGCAGACAGCCGATTTGGTATCCTCTCTTCCCTTACCAAAGGTCTTCAATAGAAAATGTAAGTCTGTAGAAACATATCTCTTTGCTTTCAACTGTGGTTGCTTGAAACTGATTTTATTTTTGTACACTGAGCGTAGTTTCCACCATTTCTTTGAGCCATAATGAACTGATGATTTCGGTCACCAACATCTTTTCGAGGAACCATCCTGATTCCCTAACCTTTTTTCCCTTGACAAACGCGAATGGCTGATGGGCGAAGGATCATGGTAAGTAATCATTGAGTCGTTCTTTCTGCCCATAATTTCTCTTATGTTTTGATTCACTGCTTCTTCCAGGATTTTCTCGCCGTGATATGCCTATGTTGTGGAGATTCAGATCGATTCCCCGTATATTGCTCCCCTACCCGATATGCTGGCATCAAGTGGGAGAATTAGAGCCAGCGAACAGATTCATTTTCTCAAAGAGGAGAAGGTCTTCTAGGCCAACCAGTGCGCCCATAGCTAATAAAACCCTTGTAGTTTCTGATGGTGAGGGGGAAGTCCCCCGAGTGTTTGGGTCCGGGGCCGTTGAAGTAACCCCGACTACTGCTGTTGAAGCTTATCCTTCTTCACAAAAACATAAACGTCTGATTGAAGAGACTACCATAGCCGAGGAAGAGACTAGTGCGGAGGATGATGTCTTGCTTCCTTCCATGTCTTCCGATCCACAACCTCCAGGTCTGTTACTTCTTGGACTTCAGTTTTTTGAAATAATATTCTTTCCTTGTTATCTTCAGAAGCTTATATTATTTGTTCATATTTAGAACCAGTTGTTGTTGCTCCGCCGCCTGAGGGCTTTGACTCTTTTCAGCGGCGTCCTAGCAAAGAAGTTGTAGAGGCTCTGCCTGAGCCCGTTAGTGGAGCTCGGGTGGTTGTAATCCCTATTGTTGTGGGGGTTAACCTGATGAAAACTACGCGGGTTGTGATGGTGCATACTGCTGAACTGGTTGGCCCCGCTGAACAAAAGCACCTTTCTTTCTATAATAATCACGAGTTACTTGAGGTTGCCACCGGCTGCTTCCTCCGGGTAGGTTTCTTTTCACTACTTCAAGTTTAACATCATTGTCCCTTTTACCAAACTCCTGTCTTTTCCATTACCCAAGGATTGGTGGTGTATCATGAGATACTCCACCGGGAGAGCTTAGAAGAGAATCTGGTCGAGGAGGCAGATGCTCTACACGGACAAATGGCTAGTTTGCCAACCTTTGTGGAGAAGGTTGAGGAATTAAAGGGCGAGCTGCAGACTACTCGTGATGCTTATCGTGTCGAGGCTCTGAAGAGAAGGAACTTGGAGAAGGCATTGACTGGTGAAGTGCGCAAGCACAAGCAGGATGTGGAGGCCCTCTTGTTGTCCCATATAGATGTCAAGGTCTCAGAGCAGCTCCATCTCAACAATGTGAATCGTCTGGAAGGGATCATGAGAGATCTTCAGCACAAACTATCTACTATGGGGGAGAGAATGAACGCTGCTGGGAAATATGCCGCACATGCTTAAGGCCTCTCCACCTTCCTTCAGGATGAGAATGACAGGCTGAAAGGTGCAGTGGCATCACTTGAGCGGATTCACAATGACCTCTGCAAGAAGTCCTCTTAAAAGATCAACATAAAGAAGCTCTGAATTCTCATTTCATAGCAGAGGTTGATCATGCCAACATTGATTCCGCTCTTGGCACTCTTCTTCGGGTTTGTGACAACCCTAATATTCACCTTACTGCTGAGATTACCTTGTATACTGGCCTTGTTGCCTAGGCAGATGCTCAAGTTGGTTCTGACCTTGAGGAAGGCTCTGAAGAGATGACTGGCAAAGGAGAGAAGGCACCGGCTGGAGAACCTGCAGCTGATGAAGCAGGACCTTCACGGAGAGTTGCCGATGAAGGAAGTCCCCCGAGAGAGGAATGAGAATCCCCCCTATTTGATGCTTTTTTTTAATGCATATAATGATTAAGACATTCATCCGCGTATGCGGATGTTTAATGTAATTTTGGGCCCATTTCGTGGTGTGTTAACTTAAAACACTTTTCTTTGCTCATGACATATTTTAAATTTTCGTTGTAAATAATAAGTAATGCCAAGTTATGCCTTTGTGAGCATTTATACCTTAAATTTAGATGACTTCTGGTCGTCCTGACTGCTCTAGTTTAAGAAAGTGTGTCAGTATGCTTGCCTTGAGAAATTACATCTATTATGCACCAATAAATAGCTGCTAGGTTGCATCCGCAGTAGATGGCTGTTTGCGCCCATAATGGGACGACTTTAGGCCGTGTGAAAATGGTCCTTTGCATTTTGGACAAAACATCTTTACTTAGTACTCGAGTATTTAAGAATTTCTTGCACTACGCAGACAGGCGTCCCCATCGGCATGTAAGTGCAATTGGTTATTTAATGAGATCAACGCTCGATTAATGCCGGGGCTATGAAATAGTTGGATCAAAGATGTATCTGAAGAAATGAGTAAAACTGACTAAGTAAGATAGTAGTTTTATTAAAAAAGGTTCGGGGCCTAGGATGTTGTGGGTGAAGACCCGTAACATGTCTAAAAAAAGTATGAAAATACTATAACTGAGAGCAAGACAATGTGCTAAGTAAATTCTGAAAAGAAAAGTATTTCCATTGTCCCAAATCCTTCCCCCCCCCCCCCCAAAGATGTCAATCAACAATACTGTCTGAATCCCAGTCTTGGTTGTTTGCGCCTTTGAGGTGTCGGGGTCTGCTGGAATGTTCATATTGGGCACTTGCTTGGGGATAGCTGCTCCAAGGATTGCAGCTGTATAGCATTCTTTTGTTGCCTCTTAGTCACCATTGACTTCTTTTATCCCCCACTGAGTAGGATACTTTAGTTTTTTATGCCAGGTGGACGGTACTGCTTTGGCTTGATGAATCCACAGTCGCCCGATGATCGCGTTGTAGGGAACGCCTCCTTTAATTACCTGAAAAAATGAAACATATTATATCCCCGGCAAGCGGGTAGTTAAATCAACTTCGACTACGGATTTTTCACAAGAAATTTTAAAGCATGCGAGCGTGTAAACATCTAATGATGTTTACAGCACTGCCGGCATCGACCAATACATATTCGATGTTTGTGTTTTGTATCCTGAGTGTTATGAACACGGCGTCATGGTGCAGGGTACTGCATGTGATGTTGTCCTCCTTGCTGAATAGGATCGTCTCATTTCGAGCAAGACCCTTGTTGGGCGCTGCTGAGTTATCCTCTAACCTTCTGAGCAATGTTGGTCCGCCGATTATCACATTGATGGACCTCTTAGGATTGGGAAGATTTGGCGAAGCGTCCTGGTTCTCACTCCAGGCGACAGTTTACTTCCCCTTGTTGGTGAGTAAGTCCTTGAGATACCCTTAGTTCAAAAAATTCATGGCTTCTAAGATCAATGCTCTGCACTCGGCCGTATCATGTCCATGGTCCCTATGAAATTGGCAGTAAAGCTCATTGTTCCTAGGTTGCTTGGCCAATGGATTTGTGCGTTCTTCATATGATCTCTTACGAACTCAACGGTGTTGACGCATAAACCCAATTCTTCAAATCGATTTTGAACCCACTCCACATTGAGTGATCCCTTAGACCATGACCCTGATGACCCTAACGTTCCTTGTTCGTCTTGCCATTTTGGAAAATCATCCCTATTGTCTTTCCTATTTCGCTTGCCTTTGTCCCCCATTCGAGATTCCTCCATGTATCCCCATTTCTACCCTTGGCGAATGACGTCTTGGATAGCCGATCGAGCTTCATCGGGAGCAGAAGACTCCTTAGGCTCTAGGAAAAGCTTCTCGGTATACCTCTGGTGCAGAGCATTCCATGTCGATACAGGGTGCTGAGTCAGGCTCCACTGCAGCTCTCTGGTGCCCAGGGATCCCTTTGCATTCAAACTTTTGCCAAAAACTACTACAACAATATTGTCAGGAACTTTTGAGAACCTCGTTGTCCTACTGTCGGATCTCAAAGATATCCTCAATGCACTTCTCACGCTTGCAGGCACCGGATTGTGCTTTCTTGAATAGATTCTTCATCTGAGTGTACCAAGCAAGGTCTCCTTAGGTCAAAGTTGAACCAAACCTCTTCACTAGAGCAGACTGGATTTCTTATTCAGTAATCTCGTTACTCTTGCCGTATACTACACAGCAATATGCTCGTCCAGATCGGTTGTCCAATCATACTTCAAGTTATCCGGCAGGCGGAAGTACTTTGGTATGCCAACTGGTGCATTACTTGCCTTGTAAGCGTGCTTGTAAAACTAGTGTTCATCTACAGTGGTGACTTGGGTGGAGCACCCAGCACGTTACTAATCCGGTCGTGGATAGCCTTCTCCTTTATGAGGTCTTGAATGACAGGGCTACCTTAAGATCCTGATTATTGATTATTGATGATCCTCCTAGAGCAGCGTCCATGTTAAGCCTTCGGCTAGGCACAGATGCTGGTGAATCACTTACAGGCACTGGTCCTCGTGGAGACGCTGGCCTTTGAAACGATCCTGTAAACATCGTGCCTAGATTGCGAGATACCCCATCGATCACGTTGTTAGAATTATGTAACGCCTGTTTCATCATAGTTTTGAGGAGATCAATGATGAAAATTCTGAAATCAGGCTTACCTTCCAGTGGGCAGTTGATCACTTCGTTACTGGCGGCAGGGGTCGGCTCTTGAGAAGGATCCTTCGGCTGTTCGGCCGAATCCTTTTATTGGACGCTGGGATCGTCAAGATCCTTTGCTGATTCATCCACACCATCTGCAGTGTTCTTTGGAACGCTGTTTTCATCGTCAGACATGATTGCGCTTTTTCCGTCATAGAATACCTACAATTGCCTGGGCCCCACGGTGGGCGAAAATGTTTATGACTAAATTTGTACGTCTAGGTTAAAAAAATTAATTATGAATGAGGTCACAAGCAATACGATAAATTATGATGGAAAAGTAAATAGAGTACGATAAAAGTAAGATAGGTAAATAGACAAGAAATAATGGAGAAAGCAATATAAATCTTATTCCTTTAGAGTAGCCGAAGTTGCCGGCGTATCCAGCAATATGTACAATACAATATAACGGGTGTATATCCTTAGTGCCCGGTAACTTGTAAGATAATTCTAGTGTCGCCAGCTGGACTTATCTCCGCGTAACAATAGGTGGCGTATTTTTACCCACACAGCACAGTGTCAAGGGAGTACCCTCTACACTTCATCAAGTTTTCAAATACCCGACCTCGTGCGGGATTGTTGACTTACGAGAGAATTTTATCCAACCTACGGCGAGGATCTTAGCGTACCACTGGTAACCAAAATAAATATGGCTGAAAAGGAGTCCATCGATTTTGAGTCCATAGAACGAGAAGTCAGAGAAGAGATCAGTGAACTATGGGATCGATTGGCGGTGATGGATCAACTAGTCCCCAAGGCCACGGAATTGTATGTCAACTTTATAAGGTCCTGCAAAGACAAGGGAGGCCCCTATGGCTGATACAGAGTTGCCTAACTGTAGCCCAGACTAATATGCGGCTCCTGCAGCTTCCGGTGATAACTGAGCCAAAGCCAGGAGAGCATCTATTATTATATGTCTCGATCTCACAAATAGCATGGAATGCAGTCCTTGTACGAGAAGAGAACGGGACACAATTTTCCGTGAAGTACACAAGCAAAAGACCCTCACACCGAGACAGGTTTTTTCCTTTACTTTTTAGTTTATTGCGGCCATGGTCATGGTGACTTAGGAGTTGTGCACATATTTCCTTGACCATACGGTCGGTATGATCTCATCTATACTAGTATTGACCATATGGAGGAGCCGTCGAGTTATAGGAACTAGAGGGTTTCAGGTCACACTTCATGGAGAAGCTCAAACCACAGGCAGAGAAGTCAATTAGAAATGATGAAACGATCGAGCCCGGAGGTTGAGAAATCAGCATTAAAGTGGACCTAATAAAGGAACGAGCCAATCTCGATCTGTGGGTTAGGACACCCGTTGGGATGGTATTTCGCAAGACCGCCAGAGCTCAAATCTACGAAGCAGAGTATGAAGCCATAATTCAAGCTATTGACTTAGCCTACATACTGCGGACCTGGGAGGTCATCCTCTTCAATAGCTCTCAACTGATCGTCAATCAAGTCAAAGAATCTTTCACCACAGAGGGCATCTGCACACCAGATCGGTAGGAGATAATGAAAGCACTCCTGAAAAATTTTCAGGCGAAGGAGTTTGCCTGTCAAGAAGAAAGTTCAAACGGTGCCAAAACGGCCAAAGATTCGTATGATCAGCAGATAGTGGTTGAGCTAACCCCCGTGGACCTGATGAACCTCGAAGTTCCAGACACAGGATTTGTCACAGGGCGTCACGCACTAATCAACTACTTGAGCAAAGGAATCCTCCCTGAAGACAAATCAGAAAGAAGGCAACTGCAAAAGCAAGAAGTTCATTATTGTTTGATATGCATAGAATTATACCATCAGATTGTCAAAGGCCATAGGTAAAATCTCCAGGCTTAGTACCCTCGAGCAGGGAAGCCCAAGCACATGCCCCCGAACCTTCCGAGGGACGAGCATAAAGTATCTTAAAAGCATTTATATTTTTTACTTCTGATCACAGTATTTCCATACTCATGAATCATGTTACGAGTTTTCACCCACAACATCTCAGGCTTCACGCCCCTTTTATCAATAAAACTACTATTTAAGTCAGTATTACTTATTTATTCAGATCTATCTGTGATCCAACTATTCATAGCCTTGGCCAAACCTAAGTTTAAGGAATACACTCACTTTTCGCTACAAAAGTAGGGTACACTAGTTGCTTAGAGCTAGACCACGCCTAGCTTAGCCACCAGGCATCATTCGTGAGTTGAATTCGTTAATTCAACAACTGCACCTACACGACGGGGGCGCCTGTTCCCGTAGTGCCTGAATGTCCTAGATACTCGAGTAACTAAGTAGAGACATTCGAAGTCGGATGCAAAAGTGCATGTTATCACACGAGCTAAAGTTGTCGCAAGCAGCCATCTCCTACAGATGCAACCTAGCCGCCGAACATTAGTTCAGAACGAAAATCCTCAGAAAAGGCACAACCGGAAGCCATCTAATCCTTAGGTGCACAAACATACTGCTTGACTATACATTAAAAAAATGTAATAACACGAGTACATATAAAAATATTGATGAACGACCATTTCATCAATAACAAACATCCCGTAGGCTCATAATATACGTTCAGTTCTTCCTGAATACAACATTTATTATTAATAATTGTAGAAAAAAAACAAAGAAAAAAAGGGAAGACTAAAAACAAGGAGCTCCATAGAATTAACATGGATGAAGATCCTTCATCTGGATTGTAACTACAAGCCATAAACAGTCCGGAGTTCTTCTTTTCTTTTTGTAGCCCGAGATATGTCGGCCTGAGCATTCGTTCAAGGCACACGGTCGTTGGTGCAACCAAAGCCTATCTGCTTAATCAAAGAAATGGACCTTGTAAGTGTCTGAGAATAGGCCCGGCCTTCCCCTATCTCATCCGCTGAACTTAAAGAGAAAATTGAAGGCTTGCCGCAATGTTTGACCATCCTAGTCAACCTCAACTAGTCAAATCGAAGTGCGTAGCCCCACAGATATTCAAGTACAAACAGAGGTTAGCTGAGAGTAGGAAGGCTTGAGCTAGGAACCTACCACATGGGAGCCTCTTCCCTCAGGTGTCCCGCAGCCAGCGACCGATGGAGCATTGAAACGCTGACAAGACCGAACCAGCAGAATCAAGAGGCAGCCTGGAGCCGTAGTTGGAGTTAAAGCTTGGCGACTCGCTAATCTGCTCACAACCCGGAGCTCTCTCCTCTTGCCTGCCATGAAATGGAGTCAGCCCTACTCCGTCAAAGAGGCAATCTATACACCAGAGAAATCTTGGTGGAGAAGCCACACGGTAGCTAAAAGGGCTAAGCGGCCTGACCCCTTATGACAATAAAAATATCACATCAACCGTTGTGTTGGAAGTTGAGCACACCGTAATCAGTGAACGTGACACAATGAAGACATCCCAAAGGACATCGTTAGAATCCCGATCAAACTTCATGATTCGGGAGACTTCATCTGTTTCCTCACAGACGAAGAAAGAAAAAGAGATAACTGCAGGCAAATTTCCTCCTATGGTTCCTTCATGCAACATCCATTCGGAACGAAGAACGTTTCCTAGGAATATCAAACCAGGATCAAAGGGGAACATTTTTAAGGGTGGAAAAGTTTTCCGCTATCATAAGAAATTGCTAAAAAAGTGAAGTATTTTCTAAAGAGGAGTTTGTGATTTTTCCACTATCATGAAATCAATATTTATAGGCATAAAAGGATAAGGAAAGAGCATGAAACGGTTAAGCGTCATTATTGCTGGAGATATGAAACGATCCGGAGCAGTTAATGGCAGTTCCTGAAAAGGTGCAGGAGATCGGTATCAGCTAATCAGAAGGAAGCATGCAAAATTCTCGAAGAGATCAATATCATTCTTGGCCAAAGAGACTGCGAGTCTCAATGAGTCAGTAAGATATCTTTTCATATCCGTGCCGCTTTCACTTCCTAACTGCTTGCGTCAGCACTCAGTAAGTAGGGGGACTAACTATATGGGAAAAAGTATGTCATCTACTATTACGGGGATACAAGTTATGCAGGCGACACTACACTTATCTTATAAGTCACCGGGCGCAGAGGATACACGCCCGCTCTTGGAGCCAACGACCATTTAGACGGCACTGCCATAGGATGCAGGGTATGCATCCCAACACCAAGGGTTTACAGTCTCCTAGTTAGGGTTTAGTATATACCTTCGCCTTGAGTTATAGACTCATAGCCTTACTAATCTTTGTATTTTATCTTATTTATTACTGGGTATCACTACTATAAATACACCTGCTTACATTGTATTGTATATCGTGTGATTCAACACCGAACCCGGCTATTCTCAAGGAATAAGAATTACTCTGCCTTTCTCTTAATTATTTCGTCTTGTTTATTCGATACTTATTTCATTATATTTACATACTTTCCCATTGTAGTTATTGTATTTCTTGTGACCTCAACCATAATTAATTGTTTAATCTAGACGTACAATTTTACATATAAACAGGACCGCTGGACAGCAACATGGTTCTAACAATATCCTCTAAGGACCTGTTCTTCCTTTCAACTACTCCATTTTGTTGAGGGGTCCTCGGTGCAGAAATGCCGTGGTCCGCACCAAGTTTGTTGCAATACTCAGTAAACTTAGCATTCTTAAACTCAATTCCATAGTCAGACCGGATACTTACTAGTTGGAACCCCAATTTTTGCTGAATGATATTTTCCCAGTCCTCGAACATATCATACGCTTCATCTTTAAATTTATGAAACAAGGTCCATCTGTATTTGGAGTAGTCATCAACAATCACCATCACAAACCTTTTACCTCATATGCTCCTTCCCCTCATTGGCCAACACAAATCCATGTGAATCAAGTCGAGTGGTTTAGAAGTACTAACCATTTTCTTTGACTTGAATAAAGATCTTACATGTTTCCACCTCACACAAACATCAAAAATCTTGATGACATTGAACTTTTTGTTTTGCAATCCACGAACCAGGTGCTTTGACACCAACAATTGTGTATCGTTCTCAAGCACATTCAAACAAGTCAAATTATTCATAGGAAGAGATCTTAATGTAGCCTTGTACACATTATTTGCTCGCTTCCCTTCCAATATTACTTCACCAGTCTACAGATTCTTCACAGTGCATCCTATAGATGTGAAACTCACTTGGTTTCCTCTATCACAGAGTTGAAAGTATGCCTCAATCCATCCACACAGAGTACATTTTCAATAGCATGATTGAGGGACCTCCCAATTTTCCAATACCAACAATTTCACCACTTTTGCCTCCTCCAAAAACCACGCTACCCCCTTGAAATTCTATGAGTGAGAGAAAGTTTCTTCTCAATCTCTTATCATGTGCCTGGAATATCCACTATCAAGAATCTAGCTTGGGTTTTTCTTTCTCACTCCAGCCTGCAAAATAAAATCAAGGGGTTAGTAACAGGAACCCAGACTAACTTGGGTCCCTTTTTGTGATAGAATAGATGAATCAAATCTTTTCTTGACCAGTAAAGTAAAACTGAATTTTTGTTCTTTATGACTATTCTTTTTGCAATACTTCATTCTCTTCTATAATGACCAGTTTTTCCAAAAAGAAAATAGAGTTTATTGCAAGAAAGTCCTACATATTTAATATTAGGATTCCAAGTAGGTAAAGGTTTCCTATGCCCTAAGCCACTTTACCTCTGTTATAATTTTCATGCAACCAGTTCAAAGCTTCTGAAGAATTGTTTCATTTAGTGAGTCTGGTAAGTTCATAGTCAGCCTTATCGACCTTTTCTTAAAGAACTCGATTCTTATCAGTTTCCTGATGCAGAACTTTATTTTTCTTTTTAAGTTACATTTCAAGGTTGATTTGAGCCTCACTAACTACTTGCTTACCAGAGACTTCTTTCAGTTTAAGATTTTCACATTCAAGTGTAGAAACTTTCTTTTGTTCATTAAGCACATGTTCCTTTAATTTCTGATTTTCAAGTTCAAAGGCTGAGACTTTCTGGTTTAGTTGAAAAACTTGAGCATCACTCGATGCCGATTCCATTCCCAATTTAGTTTTAGATTCTTCCAAGATTTTGTTTTTAATTTTAAAATCAGACCAAAACTGAGATCAGTTGGTCCTTCTCTGAAAGCAATTGTTCCTTCTCAACCTTTAAACTTTCAATACCTTCAATTAAAGTTAATGCAAGCATATTGAGTTCTCTTAAGGAGCAAGTATGAAGTTTTTTTTTCAAGTAATTGGGACTGACCTCAGGCAGATCATCAGTGGGAGGTTCTTCATTAAGAGCCATTAGTGCTAGTGGAGAGTCATCATTAAATTTCTCTTCTTCTGAGTCAGTGTCACTATCCGATACTCCCCACTCCGTAACAAAAACTTCATTATTCTTTTCCAATTCTCCACTATAGTTAGTGTCCAATGTATCCCATAATTCCTTTGCAATTGAGCATCTTGGACTTCGTTTATACACCATAAATCCTAAGCCACCGTGAAGTGTTTTCATGGCTTTAACATTCATCTGAAGTAATTTGAAATCGGCTTCATTCTATTCTTCTACAAGCTTTTCGGCCTTGTTCCCAGACTTATCAGTTTTTGTAGGAACCATAGGACCACTGGTCATAATTTTTCATACCTGATAGTTCCTTGCCTGTAGAAAGGTTTCCATCCTAGATTTCCAATACTTGTAGTGTTGACCGTTGAACTGAGGAGGCCTGTTGATGTGATGTCCTTTAGTTATTATTGGTGGTGCACTCATGATTCAGATCCTTCTCAAGATGTTGATCTTTATATGAGATAACCTGCTCTGATACCACTTGTTGCACTTGGCGTACCTACTAAGACACTAGAGGTGGGTGAATACTGTTTTTACCCGATTTTCGACTTCTAAAACTTGATATCAATTCGACTACTTAACTCATAATGAATTAGGTTCCTTGCAAGTTTCTCCAGTCTCTGAAACTAGAACTAAGTGCGGAAATGTAAAGAAGACAGAGATTTTCACGTGGAAAAATCCATGCTCAAGGGATAAAAACCACGGCCCAAACTCTTAGGATTTAACCACTTCCACTAAAGGAAAACTGCGCAAGTTTTAGGTTACAACACTCTATAACCAATGAACTAACATTCTTAGTACCAAGAACCTTCCAAGCTTCACTATAGCTTGTAAGGTTGAAACTATCTCACACAAAAGTATTCTACAGCTTGCTTCTTGACAAGCTGATAGAATTATAATTCAAAATCTATAACAAAACTTGACAAACAGACTAAGCTATGAAACTCGAACTCCTCCAGGTTCTGCTGCCTCGCTTCTATTCTTGCACACAATGCTTCTCACAATGATTTGATCTCTATTTACTCTATTGAGATTTCTTGAGTGCGTAACTTCTTCTGGCCAAATTAACTTGTATTTATAGAGTTCTTGAAATCTTTCTTCGAATTAGCTTAGAACTCTTTTTACAATTTGGAATCCGTTTCTAATAAGGTTTGACATATTTTCCTTATACCCAAATTAATTTGCCTAAGTGTTCTATCATTTTTTGATAAGGAAACTCTTCCTATTATCCACTGCTTCTGCTTTCCTTCTTCAACGTGGATTGAGACTTGTCCTTCAGCTGTTCCTTTTCCTTCTTCAACTCGAACTCGATCTTCAATTCGAACAACCGACTCTTAATTTCAATTGTGAACCTTTTCCTAGTTCACTTAGCACCAGGTCCTTTTTCAATCATCAAAACCTATATTCAATACATCCTATCACCACTGCACCTGTTTGCAAGTTCTTCACAATACATCCTACAGAGGTGAAGCTAACTTGATTTCCTCTATCACATAGTTGAGAGATACTCGGCAAGCTATTCCTTAAACCATCTACACAATATACATTTTCAATGGCATGATCGAGGGAACTCCCAACTATTTCTATACCAAAACTTTCACCATTTTTTCCTCCTATAAAAGCCACACTACTCCCTTAAAATGATGCGAGTGAGAGAAAGTTTCTTCTATCTCCAGTCATGTGCCTGGAATAACCACCATCAAGAATCCAGCTTGGATTGTTCATTTCCACTCCAGCTTGCAAAAGAAAATCAGGAGTTAGTTTTATGAACCTATACGAGCTTGGGTCCATTTTTATGATATAATGGTTGAATCAGATCTCATCTAACACAATAAGGTAAAATATACTTTTTATTCTTCATTACTGCCTTTTTAGCAACCATGCAAGTATCTTTATGATGTCCAGTTTTACAAAAAAATAAAGCAAAGCATGTCACATGGAAGTCCTACATATTTACTTTTAGGATTCCAGACAGGTAATGGTTTCCTATAACCTAAGCCAAGCCATTTTTACCTTTGTTCTACTTATAATAAAACCCAATTTATTGCTTCAGAAGACTTGTTTCATTTAGTGAATCTGGTAAGTTCATAGCTAGCCTTCTCAACCTTTTCTGGTAGAATCCATTTCTTCTCAGTTTCCTAATATATAAACATATTCTTCTTCTTAAGCTCAGCTTCAAGATTGATTTAAATTTCACTTATTACTTGCTTTCTCAAACTTTTCTTGTAGAACTTCTTCTCAGCTTGTAAGAAGAAATTCAATTGTATTCATCAAGTCCAAGTCCACATATGAGGAGCCTCTTAGCCTTAGCATTCTTTTCAACTATCCTAAAGTCAGCATCAATATATACAGATCTTTCCTTAGGAACTATTTCTTGAGCAGCTCCTTGACCAACAATTTTGGTGGGAATGAGAGGTCCTTCAGAAGTAATGATCCAGAGTTGGTTTTCAACTTGAATGTAGTCTTCCATTCTACTGGTTGTTAAACTGAAGAGGCTTGTTAATGGATTGTCCTTCGGTTATGATCGGTGGTGCACTCATGATTCAGATCTTCTCAATATGTAAATCTTAATAGAGAGAACCTGCTCTTATACCACCTGTTTCACTTGGTGCACCTCATGAGACATTAAAGGGAGGTGAATAGTGTTCTTACCCGATTTTTTACTCCTGAAACTTACTTCTTGCTCAGATGAATTACTCACAAAGAATCAGGTTCTCAATGAGTTCCACCTAGTATAAATACTTGCTCGAGGGATAAAAAGTCACGACCCAAATTCTAGTATTTTAAACTCTTCCACTATGGAAAACGAGCAAATTTTAGATTACAACTCTATAATCAAATAGCTAAAAATCTTAGTACCTAGAGCTTTCAAGCTAAAATTTAGCTTACAAGATTAAATCTTCCTAACAAAAGTAATCTACTTCAGTGCTTCTTTATAAGCAGATAGATATATAACTCAATATCTATTAAAGAACACTAGACAGATAGACTAAGTATGAAACTCTATAACCTCCAGGTTTTGATGCCTTGTCTCTGTCTTGCAATCAATTGATCTCACAAAGAATTGCTCTCTATTTTCTATTTGAGACTTCTTCAATGTGATGATTCTTGCCAAAACAACTTGTATTATAGAGTTCATAAAAACCTTTTTAACTTTAGTGTAGAACTCTTTTTTCCAATGGAATTCCTTTCCTTCTAGGTTATAAATCTTTCCTTATTTGAACCTAAGCTGTTTTGCCTAAATCTTCCATCCATAGCCGCCTAGGAAATCTCCTTTCAGCTCTGTCTTTTCTCCCACTTCAACTAGGATTGAGACTTTGCCTTCAGCTATCGACTTTTCTTTCTTGAACTCAAACTCAGACTTCAACATCGTCGGTCTTTAATCTACTTCAACTGTGAAACTTTTCCTCTTCATATCAGCACTGTTTATGCCTAAAATTGGACGTCTAGATTAAAATCTTAAATTTATGAATGGGTCACAAGCAATACAGTAAATTACGATGAAAAAGTAAGTAAATAGAGATGAAAACAATAGATAAAAATGTAAAAAGTTTTATTCCTTGAGAATAGCCAGATTCAGTGGTGAATCGCTTGATGTACAATATAAGAGAGAGGTATTTATAGAAGTGATTATCCAATCCTAATTATGGTAAAATATAAAGAAACATGAGGCTCATGGGCCTATAAACTCAAGGCGGTAGTATATATAAAACCCTAACTAGGAGATTATAAACCTAAGGCGGAAGGATGTATGCTTGAAGGGTCGTAACTCGTAGAACATCCGTGTATCCTTTGTGTCCGGTGACTTGAAGGATAAGTCTAGTCTCGCCAACTGGACTCGTATCCTCATAATAATAGGTGGCATATTTTTTCCAACACAGCCAGTCCCCCCCCCCCCCCACTTGCTGAGTGTTGATGTAAGCAGTCAAAAAGTGAAAGTGGTATATAAGATGGATGTGAAAGATATCTCACTGACTCCTGGACCTTGCAGACTCTTTGACCAAGAATGATGTTAATTTATTCAAGAACTCCACGCGTCTTTATATAATTGGTTGATGCAATTCCATGTACCTTTCCAAGAATGATTTCCACCCGAATCGTTTCATATCCCAGACCATAATTACACTTGACCATTTCGTTATCCGTTCTTATCTCTTCCAGTCTATAAATAGGGGCTTCGTGATAGCGGTAGAATTACAAAACCTCTTTAGATAAATACTTCATCCTCATCTTCTTCAAAGATCCTTATGAAAGAATGGCTCTTCTATCATCAAAAATATTTGCCTTTGATTCTGGTTTGATATTCTTAGGAAAAATCCTTCATTCTGAATGGATGGCACATAAGAAAGTTGTAGGAAAAAGACCATATGCAGTTTTCTTCTTCTTTTCCTCTTTCCATGATTGGATGAACAGAGTCCCCTAAGTCATGAGTTTGGTCGGGATTCTAATGATGTTCTTCGGAATGTCTTCATCGTGGGGATGTGCAATGATTATGGTGTGCTCTTCTTCTAACACAACAGTTGCTGTGATATTCTTCTTGTCATGCGGGGTCAGGATGCTTGGCCCTTTCAGCTGTCATGAGGCTTCTCTGCCAGGACTTTTCTAGCGTTCAGGTAACTCCTTTGATAGTGTAGGGTTAAATCCTACATGCCACGCTCCGTTCCATGGTAGGCAAGAGGATATAGCTTTAAGCCACCAGCAGATCAGGGAGTCACCAAGCTCTAACTCTGCTCGTGGTTCGAGATTATCTCTTGGTTCGGCTGGTCCGGCTGAATTGCCATTGCAACATCTCATCAGTCGCTTGCTGTGGATACCCAAGGAAAGAGGCTCCTTTCTGGTAGGTTTCCAGCTCAAGCCTCTCTATTCCTGATGAGCTCCCAATTGCGCTTGAAGATCTGCGGGGCAGTGCACTCACGTTTGACCAGTGGGGGTCAAAGCAGGTTTTTAAGTTTTCTTTCTGAGATCTATAGATGTGATGGGGAAAGAATATGCCTGCATTCAGACGCTTCCAAAGATCCTTGCTTTGATCAATTGTACAAGTTTTGGTTGTATCAATTACCGCGTACCTCGAAGAAATTCTCGGGCAGACATATCTCTGGCTGCCAGGAAGAACTCTGGACAACTTTACGGCTTGTAGCTACTATCCACATGAAGGACCTTTATTCGTGCATATTATGCGTACTTGTGTAGTTTAACCAGCATGTTTTGTGTGCCTCGCTCTCTGAGCTAGTGCCTTTAAAAGACTGGCGTGCACACTGAAGGGTGCTTCATTTGCATCAGTATTTGACAGCTTATGTTGCACCTATGATACACGGTTGTTTTGTCTCTACAATGGCATGACTTCAGCCAGTGTGGTAACAAGGCATTTTTGCGTTCCGATTCGGAACGTCCTTTCTTGTTTACTCTGAGTATTTTAAGACTTTCCAGCACTATGCAGGCGGGCATCCCCACCAATATGTAGGTGAAAATATGTTGAATTGACGAGGTGAACTTACGAATAATGCCTGGTGGTTGAGCTAGACGTGATCTAGATCTAAGCGAGTAGTTTACCCTACTTTTTGTAGCGAAAAGTGGGTGTATATCTTCAACTTAGGTCTGGCCGGGGCTATGAATATTTTTATTGTAGATGGATCTGAATTATAATTGTAAAATTGACAAACTAAAATAGTAGTTTTATTGATAAATAGGGGCACATGGCCTAAACTGTTATGGATGAAAACCCGTAACATAACTGACAAGTATGTTAATACTCCGATCAAAATTAAAAGGAAACTAAAGACTTAACTTAAAGTAAATACTGAGAAGGACTGTAATTTAATTTTTGAACGGAGGTATCTACCAAGGCTCCCTCGTCGGAAGGTTCTGAGCCTCGAGATATAACCCACGGTCTGCTGATAATCCGATGATATAAATTCCTATTGACTAAACAATAATGAACTGCCTGCCTCCGTAACTGTCTGCTTTCTAAATTGTCTTCGGGGAGAATTCCCTTGTCCAAGCAGCTAATCAGTGTGTGACGCTGCTTTGAGGCGGAACCTGTGCTTAGAACTTCAAGGTTCATCAGGTTTGCTGGGGTCAGCTCAATCACTATCTGCTGGTCGCCTGAATTAATTTGTGCATCCTCGGGCGCTTCGACCTCGCTCGAGCTTTCCTTTTGATATACAAACTCCCATTTGTGGAAGATTTTCAAAATTTATTTTAATTTTCCCTTGCCAATCTGGCGCACAGATGTTCTCCATGGTAAATGCCTCATTTGCCCGACTGACCACCAACTAGGAACTACTGTAGAGGCTAATCTCCCTAGCCCCCAATATGTAGGCTAAGTCAAGAGCTTGAGTTATGGCCTCATATTCTGCTTAAGTGCTTGGAACCTTCGTGGCTTTGCAGAAGACCTTCCCGGTGGGAGTTTCAATCCACAAATCGAGGTTGGCTTCTTCTCTTTTAAGATCCATGTCAGTATGAATTTGCCAGCATCCGGGCTCAATCGTCTCCATACTTTGGATAGACTCATCCGCCTTTGGTGCTAATTCTTCCACAAAAACTGAGGTGAAGCCTTCTAAAGCCCGTGACTGGATGGCTGTTCGTGGTTGATAAATGATATCATACTCCCCCAGTTCTTCAGCCCATTCTACCAACCCTTTGGAGAGCTCAGATCTAGAAAAAATGGCCAGTAATGGCAGGGAAGAAACCACATTGATCATATGGCTGGGAAAATACGAGTGCAACTCCTGGGTTGCCATGACCATTGCCCCAATAAACTGGACAGGTAGAGATAGAAGCCCATCGGCGTATGAAAGCCCCTTGCTGGCATATTTTATTGGAAGTTGTCTCCCATCTTCTTCTCGTGCGAGGACTCTATTATACATTACTTCTGAAATTGAAACATAAAGTAACAGGTGTTCTCCTTGGACCGGCTCGGTGATTGTCGGAAGATGCAAGAGTTGCACCTTGACCTGGGCAATGCAAAATAGCAGTGTATCGTCCATAATGGCTCTTCGTGCTTTACCAATACCTCGGTGAGCTGGTATCACAGCTCTGTTGCTTTGGGGATTAGTTGGCTTATCTCTGTTAGCCACTCCCTCAGCACACCGGTCTATATCCTAGCATTTGCTCCATCTTTTTATACCAGAGGGATTCCTCATCGCTAATATTTACCTTGGCTATCGGCCCTTCATCGTGTCCTTTGTTGGATATTGGATAGTCTCCATTCGAAGGCCGCTCACTCTGCAAGTCATTAATCCATGCGAGGCGAGGTATCTGAAAACTTGGTGAAGTGTTAAGGGTACTTCCGATGACATATCACATGTGAGTACCTCGAAGGAGGTTATGCTCGTCATGCCCTGGATATGAACTTGTAGAGCTAGCTCTCCAGTAGGTTCCTCACGGAGGCCATTGAAGCTAATTATCCAAGTCTCGGGATCATCTTATGGCCTTGCCCTAGGCTGATTATCCTGTGAAGGCTCGGGATCATCTGATGACCTTTCCCTAACTTCCGTAATACCTATCTTCGAATAATGTTCACATTACTTCCTAGGTCAACCAAACCCTTATAGGGATGGTGAGAGCGCTCTGATGCTCTCCTTTGTTCTCCAGACTGAATGCAATAGGGCTAGTGAACGGCCCAGGTCGTGACAGCCCTGGTCGCGAACTATTCAATCCCCCAGGTCGTGACAGGTCCCGGGGTTACGAAAATTACGTTAATGTTACGCTTGTCCCCAGAGTCCGATTCTCTCGACCGCCTTAGTCCTTCTTCAACCAAATCCTTGAGATGTCCCTCCTTTAATAGATGCTCGATTAATAATTGTAGGGCCTTACAATCGACTGTGGCATGGCCATTGCTACGATGGAAGTCACAGTAGGTCATTGCGTTCCTCCCGATTGCTCCTTTTATGGTAGGCAGCCACCGTACTTTTGGCCCTAGTTTGCCAAAATGATTGGCAACTAGTTCCACGCTGTTGACTTGGAAACTAAAATCTCAGAAGCTTTGAGGCTCGACTTGTTTCTCCTGGGACCCGGGCCCGTGGGAGTTCCCCTGCTTTGCCGTTCTTAATTGGCTCTGTGTCTTTCCTTTTACTCTTCTTCCGTCCTCTTCTCCTTCTATGGATGGACTTCCTACTCGTTTTCTTCGTTCAACTTCAGGGTTTTGAGAATGCTCTGGTTCCATGCGGAACTTTTCGATGTACCTGTAATGTAAGGCACTCCAAGTTGACACAGGGTGTTGAGTCAGACTCAACTGCAATTCCCTGGTAGCTAGTGACCATTTGGAATTTAGGCTCTTGCCAAGAGCTACCACAACAATATTATCGGGGACCAGAGGAAGCTCCATGCATTCCCTCTGAAACCTTTCAAGATAGTCTTTCAATAGCTCATCATCATGCTGCCGAATCTCAAAGATGTCCTCCATACAGTTCTTCCGCTTACGGGCGCCAGAGTACGCTTTCTTGAACAAATCTTGCATCTGGGTAAACGACTCGATGGAGCCTATCGGTACCTGAGTGTACCAAGCAAGGGCACCCTTGGTCAAAGTCGAGCCAAACCTTTTCAGCAGATCAGACTAGATTTCTTCCTCTTAGATTTCATTGCTTTTGACGGCTGTGTAGTATGCAGCAATATGCTCGTCCAGATCCGTTGTTCTGTCGTACTTCAAGTTATCCGGCAGGCGGAAGTGCTTTGGTACGCGGATTAGTGCAGCGCTTACTTTGTATGCATGCTTATAAAAATTTTGCTCATCTACAGTGGTAACCTGAGGTGGTGCACCCAGTACGTTACCGATCCGATCATTGATGGATTTTATCTCCTTTAGGATATCCTGAATGACAGGTGATCCTTTGAGGTCTTGATTATTGACTATTGTTGAACCTCCAGAAGCGGCGTCCATGTTGAGTCTACTATTAGGATCGGACACTGGTTTATCGTTAATAGGTGCTGGTCCTCGTGGGAATGGTAGCCTCTGAGACGATCCAGCGAACATTGTTCCTAACTTTTGAGATATACCCGCAACCATGTTGACTGAGTTCTGCTATGCCCGTTCCGACAGGGTTTTGAGGAGATTAACGAGGAAATCTCTGAGGTCAAAATTACCTTCGCGTGATTGATCGCCTTCACCGTCGCTGGGAATATGGACTGGCTCCTTGGTGAGATCCTTTGGCTGCATGCGGGGATCGCTAAGATCCTGCACAAATTCGTCTACTACATTAGCAGTGTTCTTTGGGGTGTTGTCATTGTCGTCTAACATGATTGTCTGGGCCCCACGGCGGGCGTCATATTGTTTATGCCTAAAAATGAACGTCTAAGTTAAACACATAAATTATGAATAGGTCACAAGAAATACAGTAAAATACGACGAAAAAGTAAGTAAATAGAGAGAAAAATAATAGACAAGAAAGTAAAGAGATTTATTCCTTGAGAATAGCTGGATTCAGTGGTGAATCGTTTGATGTACAATACAATGTAAAGAGAAGTATTTATAATAGTGCTTACCAAGTACTAATTATGGTAACATACAAAGACTAATGAGGCTCATGAGTATATAAACTCAAGGCGGTGGTATATACGAAACTCTAACTATGAGACTCAAATCCTAATGCCTTGCGTCTTATGCCCATACCGTCTGAACTGTCATAACTCATAGAACAGCCATGTATCCTTTATGCCCGGTGACTTGCAGGATAAGTCTAGTCTCGTCAGCTGGACTTGTATCCCCATAATAATAGGTGGCGTATTTTTTACCACACAAGTACCAGGTCCTTTTGCCAATCACCAAAACCTACCCATCAATAGATTCATATATCGTAGTCTTGTAATACTAACACCCCTTATATGCCACACACTGATCTAATTGAACTAGATTTCAACTGGTTACATAGATTCTTAATACCAATAGCTTAGCTAATTAACCCGTCAAAGAGTAGGGCGGAATTTTATGCCTCCCAAGACTAAGCTACCGTTTGGACATAGATTTGGTTGAAACTTAAAAAAAAATGAGTTTTATTGTTGAATTGAAAAATAGTTTGTGAAAGTTGAAGTTGTGTTTGTGGGTTAAAAATATTTTTCTTGAAAAAATCCCAAAAAATTCTACATGACCAGTTTGATTTTTGAAAACTCATTTCTAAAAATTCACCAAAATTTTCCCCAAAATTATGTCCAAAGAAGATTTCCTAAAAAATATTTGAAAAATTGCTTCCAATTTTTATTAACATAGGAGCTTAAAACTTGCTCTTGCCGTACACGTGCACCGGTGTATGCAAATGTACGGCCAGTTATTTTAATTGTGTGGGTGTGTCTCATGACTATCTGTGAAGAATAACTCACGTGTAGGCATTAATGTGCAAATTGGGAGTGGACATAACGGAAAGAATCGAAGCCACCGAAAGCTTTTTAACTCCTGATATATCTTAGAGCAGAGAATAAAATCAGAGGATATTGGGAAAGAATCTATAGAAATTGACCATACATATAAATTAATGCATCTTCAAGAATGACACTTTTATAGTCTGGTATTGCACGGCCAGTTGCTAGTCCACGTTGTCAAGAAAACTTTTATTAGTATGAGTAGAAACTGAATAAATATGGATAATCATAGGTTTGGTTAATTAGTTTAACATTTACATATACACAATATTCCTAATGGTGATCTAGGGTTTACATAAATGATATTAACGTATAACACGAATAGTGTAAGGCATAATTATGTCATCCGTATATTTTAACTTATTATAGTAAGTTATATAATTATTTTTTAAACAATTAATCTCTCTTACTGTGAAGTTGTCTATAATTTGATGACCAAATAATGTAAAAGTTAAGCAATTAATATAAAGGCAGAACGCGTTAATAATAACGTAGAAAGTGCATTGGGGTCTATATTTTGAGGTTGTGGTTCAAATAAGTAAAGCCATTCCCACCATATAGGTAAGATTCTATTCAAAAAGTGCATGACTGAATAGAATATATGTATCCTCCAACTTGCTCAATGTTTGTGGAACAAAACAGTATCTGTGTTTAGAAAAATTCTCTACAGTAGAGCTGCATTCCAGTTTATGGAGCATCTAAAATAAAGCACAACCTCTTTTGAATCTTTATTGGTTAGACAGAGAACTCCACTTTCATCTAGCTAGTTTCATGTATGTTCCCCCCTTTTTTATATATAGTGTAGCATGAAAACCCTAAATTTGCAAGCCAACTCTAAGCTTGAAAAAATTAAGCCTAATATTTCTCAAGTTCTTTCTTGTTTGTTGCTTCTTCCTTCATCCCTCTTAGCATCAAATATTCAACCATCGGATCGTTGTTCAAGTTAGGTTGAACTTTGATCCGATGGTACACTAAAAGTACCTCCATTGTTCACCACTTCCCCTACTTTTATTAAGTTTTCCTCGTGTTAACGGTACCTTGAATACCAAGTGTCGATCGTAACGATCTTACTTCAACTCAAGGGCATACGGTAATTGTTTTCACGACCTTATCAAGAAATGGACAAGGTACAAAGAACGGCATCAGAAAATGGAGTAGTGATCTTCAGCAAGAGTACATGTTGTTTATGTTATGCGGTTACTATATTATTTCGAGATCTTGGAGTTGATCCATATGTTCATGAACTTGATCATGATTCAGAAGGAAAAGATATGGAGAAGGCTCTTATGAGGATGGGTTGTAATGCCTCTGTTCCAGCAGTTTTCATCGGGGGGAAATTGGTTGGATCTACTAATGAAGTTATGTCTCTTCACCTTAAAGGCTCCCTTATTCAACTCATCAAGCCTTATCTGCCTGACTAAAGCATTTGAGACTTGACGAGTTCAAGAAAATTATGAAAAGAAAGCCTGCAGTTAGTATGAATTAGAAAACAACAAGATTAAAGAAACAACAAATTAACAAACAAAAATGGACACAAATAAGCTTTGGCTCGATCGACAGACACTAGTAGTCATGCAGCGATCACGGTCTTTAATTTGTAGTATAAGAATGTTGTAATAGTACTTGTGATAATGCGTTGTTGTAAGATATAATTGATCCTAATTAGTCACTGATTAGCTAGCATGAACCATATTTATATATGCAGCCTACAATATTTTCTCTACCAGCAAATGACGATGATGGTCTAGTTTGCCTAGCTAGCTAGTACTCCAAATAATGTACTTCTATTTAGTTGCTCAATGAGAAAATAAAAGTTAGTATTATTGCTTTCAACAAGTTTATTTTTCGCATTCTTTTCTCTGAGAAACTCCTACACTTATTAAGATAATTACATGTTTAATCTAAATGAAAGTAGTACTCCCTCCTTTCAAGTTTATACCATCCTATTTCAATTTTAGTCTATTCAAACAAGAATAAATATTTTTCTAAGTTTGAAAACGATTTAACTTGAACTTCTCTCTTATTATTAATGAGAAGTTTTTATCGTCACACAAACTCTATGATATGTTTATATTAACATCACAAGTTTCAAAAGTACTTATAACCACATAAATATTATGATACACTTAAAATCACATGTTTTAATTAAAAATCTTCCATTATTTTCTAAATTCTGTGTGCGGCCAAATAAGTTAAAAAAAATTGAAAGAGATGCTGTAAACGATAACTTAATGCAAATGGTAACTGACTTGCACAAGTTAAAATCAATTGATAGTGCCACAATAATTATATTTATTACTAAGCTAAATCCTATAATATTCTAAAATCCTTTTACGGGTACCCAACAAGTTAGGGAGTATCAATCTTTTGCAATTTTATATATTTCATAACAACTCCTTAGTGTAAATGCAGAATATAATGGCTGACAAACTCATATGCTTTATTCGGCTATGGAAATTCCTCCATACTTTGCTTAAATTTTTAAGTAGATCAATAAAACTCCACCATTTTCATAATCAAGGTGCTTAGGCTAAGCATATTGGCACAAGCCACTTTGGAAGCACAAAATTAGAAGGAGATAGCTCTTTTTCATTGCTTTGTCTGACCCATCCGGTGAAATTCCATGGAGGCCGATGATTGACAATAACTTTTCCAAACACAACGAATTAACGGACTAATTTTCATCGTATTGTGCTCTCCGATCCGGAGATCAACTTTTTAGATTCTACTGCCTACTTTTGGTCAAATAAGCTATGAATAAATGGACCTAGCGGGCACCTAACTCAACTTAAAATGTTCAAGGGACAAGGATTGCGCCGGACCATAGGAGACCACAACCCATTGATCACTCAACTTATTTGGTACTTAAATGTTCCCACACGCCCATGAGTGGCATTGGTTGTTGTTCAACCACTCAACTCGACTTAGGCACTGTATTGGATAAAAACTAACATCACCTAAAAGAGTGACACGTGTCTGTCATGTGGTACATGTAGAGGTTTCCCCGGGCAGACATCTAACGGATAGATGACTGGCTAGGCGGTTACCTCGAGCAGGCCCAAGGCAGTTACGTGACGCCTCTCCGAATCGGTGCGATTTAAATGAGCAACTACCTGTCCATACGCGACTGCTCAATGAATGGTTACAAGGGTAACGGCTGCCTAGCGGTTACGCACTCAACGGTTACATACCCAGCAGTCCCAATGGATGCCTAGTAAATCTATATATAGCGTTTGTTTTCGAATTATTGTAACAGACATTCTCTTCTCTATATACAATATCAATAAAATACTCTCGCTCTCTATTTTTCATCATCTATATTATTGCATGATTCGTTCTCAAGTTTCCAAGTGTAATCAATATCGAGGGATCCTCACCGAGATCAAGCGATCTAATACGGTTCCTTCTATCTATTTGATTCGTGCTTTAATCTTATTTATCTTCATTTATTTCGTATTGCTCTCATATCATCATTAATTATCATTACATCTCCATCGAGAATCGTGCATATATTCGTAATCTTGTAATTAATGCAATCATGTATTTAAATCGGGTAAACTCTTAATCTAAACTATTGATCGTGACTCCGCAAATACAAATTTAATTGTTAATTGGCCTAAAATCGAATCTAGGTTAAACAATTTGGCAACCACAGTGGGAGCCGGTCAATAGCCTCTATATGTTAATAGTTTATCTTTTTTCTGCATTGTATTCTTTTCTGTCGATCTTTTGTTTGTAACTAACATGGCAGAAAGTGATTCACAACGAACTATGGTGGGCGGAAGTCAAGTACGTACTCCTCCATCAAGCCCTAATTACACACTAGATTACTCGTCTGACGGGCAAGAACGCTCTTCCCAAGGACCAGGTAGGCAACGGAACAGGCGTGAACACTCTCAAAGCAGAACTCTGCCTAGAAGACAACGCCATAGAAGTCTCTCCCCTGATCAAAGGAATCTCCAAGAAACAATCTTTGAATTTATGAAACAACAAACGGAGGTCAACAGGGGAATAAACGAGGCGATCAATTCTCTTCGAGGAAAAATCCCATTAGTTACGTGGGCCGATCCTGCAGCCCAAGGTCGAAATGTTCCTTCTTCACACACTTCAAGGAAAGATGGAGAACAAAATGCGGCTAACAACGGGGGAACCATGGATCCAGCAACCCAAGCAAATCAAAATCAAAACGGAGTATCTGTGGTATCCACTGAAATGAGTGTCGTCGTGGAGGCACTCACCAAGAAATTTAAAGAGAGCCAAGAAGCGCTTCAAAAGTCTCTCCACGAGAGAATTGATCAAATACCAGGCGCTCCGCCCACATTGAAGAAAATTGACGGTCAACGCTACTCGCAAAGGCCTTGGAAGAAGGAAGCAGCACCGAAGGCAATACCAAAAACGTTCAAGATGCCAAACATTCCGAGATATCGTGGGACAACTGACCCCAATGATCATCTCATGATGTTTAGCAATTTTATAAAAGCAAGTGATCTCACCGATGAGGAGATTGAATCAGTGCAATTGAAGAAATTCGTGGAGACCCTAGCGGATGGAGCTCTACGATGGTATTCAATGTTGCCACCAAACTCTATCGGGTCCTTCATGGAGATGGCTGAATTGTTCGTAAAAGCCCACATAGGTGCCCAAAAGACGGAAACTCGTGTGGAAGACATCTTTGAGATCAAGAAAAAGCCTGGTGAGTCTCTCCGAAGATATGTGGACCGTTTCCAATGGGAGCGCATGTTGCTGCCCAAAGAACCGGACAGATGGGCGGCCATTGCATTCACCAACATCTTGGATGTCAAAAGCACAGAAGCTACGCGCAGACTATACGAATCTCTTGGCGAATTCCCAGCAGCCAATTGGTCAGATGTCTACAATCTCTACAACTCCAAAGTATGCATTGATGAAGACAGGCTGATAGGAACTAGTGCCCGAGGAAAGAGTCAATCACGGAGCGGTAGCTCTGGCGGGAAGATAGAATAAAAAAGGTTAGATGTACATTACGAGTCGTACCCTGACCGATCACGCAACAATTCCAAAGGGCGCGGTCGCAATAACAAAGGGCTAGCACGAGGAGACGATTTAGAGTCAAATGCTCGGGGAGCCCCAAGCCTACCAAACTTCAACGTAGAAACGACTGAGCTGATCGCAGCCCTCAAAGATATGGGCGAAATGGTCAAATGGCCAAAGGACATGAAAACCGATCCAAGTAAGAGAAATCAGGACCTTTGGTGCGAATTTCATCGTGACCACGGTCACACCACTGAAGATTGCAAGGCCTTAAGATACGAGGTCGCACATCTATTAAAACAGGGATTCCTGAAGGAACTTCTAACTGAAAAGGGAAAGCAAACTCATGCGAAGGCTCAACAAAAAAAATTTGGCCCTTCACGAGCATCCTCCCCGAAGAAGACAGTCAACGTCATTTAGGGCGGGATCGAAGTTGACTCCGTTGTTTTCACAGCAAAGAAATACGCAAAGGTCTCTATTACAAAGACCAAGCGTCCACGGCCAGAAGAAACGATAACATTTGAAGATTCTGATACGGATGGCTTGCAATTCCAACATGTCGATGCACTGGTCATAACACTACGCGTGGCATAGTTTGATATCAAAAGAGTGCTCATTGATGCGGGCAGTTCTGGAAACATCATTCAATCACGAGTTGTCAAGGAGATGCAACAAATGGAGAAGATCGTGCCAGTATCGCGAGTTCTCTCTGGCTTCAACAACTCAAGTGAGAAGACCCTTGGTGAGATTACTCTCACAACTCTTGTCGAAGGGGTAGCAAAGGAGACGGTGTTCGAAATTGTCAACGAAGACATGGCCTACAACATTATCCTTGGAAGACCATGGATCCATGAAATGCAGGATGTTCCCTCTACATATCACCAGGTATTGAAATTCCCATCAAAACGAGGAATACGCGAGATACGAGGAGAACAACGCTCTGCTCGAAACTGCTATTCGGTGGCCCTTAAGCTGCCCGAAGAAAATAAATAGCAATCACAGCAACTGGGATCTGACGCAGCAAATGAAGAAGCCAAGTACGAGGTCCCAGAATTTATCACGAAGCTAGAGGCACGAGAAAATTATACTCCGACTGTGGAAGCTTTGGAACCGGAAGAATTGTTCGCGGACATGCCGGAGCGGAAGGTCTACTTAGGGACAGAATTGGATGAACGCCTACGAGGAGACATCCTTCAATTCCTCAAGGAACAGCATACGATGTTAGCATGGTCGCATGCAGACATGATGGGTATTTCTCCAGAAATTATCTCTCATAAGTTGAATGTTGACCCGCACCACCGTCCGGTGAAGCAGAAGAAGCACCCCCAGGGAGCTTTTCGGAATCAAATCATAAACGATGAGGTTGATCGACTGCTGAAGATTGGATCTTTACGCGAAGTTAAGTATCCAGACTGGTTGGCCAACGTGGTCGTTGTGGCTAAGAAAAATAGGAAATGGCGAGTTTGCACTGACTTCACTGATTTTGAATAAAGCCTGTCCGAAGGACTCATATCCTCTTCCCCGGATAGATCAGTTGATTGATGCAACCTCTGGGCACGAGGTGCTCACCTTCGTTGACGTATATTCAAGGTACAATCAAATATTGATGGATCCCAATGATCAGGAGAAAACATCTTTCATAACGTGCAGAGGGACGTATTGCTACAAAGTCATACAGTTTGGATTGAAGAATGCAAGTGCAACGTATCAGCGATCGGTCAATCGTATGTTCAACGATCATATCGGTAAGCCCATGGAAGTATACATTGATGACATGCTGATCAAGTCAAAACGGGCAGAAGATCATCTGGCACACTTGAAGGAAGCCTTCTGAATACTTGACCAATACAACATGAAGCTTAATCCAGAGAAGTGTGCATTTGGAGTTGGTTCAGGAAAATTCCTAGGCTTCATCGTCTCTCATCGTGGAATTGAAGTCAATCCCGTACAAATCAAAGCAATTGAGTCAATTCCAGACGTGCTCCACTACTAGAAAGACGTCATGAAATTGACTGGGAGGGTGGCAGCCTTGCGCAGGTTCATATCCCGTTCATCTGACCGGTGCAAAAGTTTCTTCGATGTTCTGAAGTAGAACAAGGAATTCAATTGGACTCTTGAATGTCAACAAGTGCTGAGAGATCTGAAAAGATATCTATCCAACCCACCACTACTCTCTACGCTTCAGCACGGGGAGCAGTTGTTGATCTATTTGGCAGTTTCAGAGTCTTCGGTAAGCGTCGTTTTAGTTCGAGAAGAAAAAGGTAAGCAACTTCCCATTTATTACATTAGTAAAGTTTTAATTGATGCGGAAACACGTTACCAACCCTTAGAAAAACTGGCTTTAGCACTCGTAACTGCTGCCCGTAAATTACGTCCTTATTTTCAAGGTCATTCAATAGCTGTAGTGACAACCTTTTCTTTACGCAATATTTTGCATAAACCTGAATTCTTGGGAAGGTTGGTTAAATGGGCTGTAGAGTTAAGCAAATTTGATATTACCTACCAGCCCCGGGTAGCAATTAAGTCACAAGCCCTAGCAGACTTTAGTGCTAATATATACCCTGATGCGGAAAAAGATGCAATTCTCTACGCTGGGCAGGCCCCTGGTGTATGGACCCTATTCACTGATGGCTCCTCGAGCGTCAAAGGGGGTCTAGGACTGGTTCTTATCACTACGTCCGGAGAGACCGTCAAGAAGGCCATCAAGTGCCCGTTTATTACTAACAATGAGGCCAAATATAAGGCCGTAATTGCAGGATTGGAGTTAGCTCGAAGCTATGGAGAAAACATCATAAAACTCAAGAGTGACTCTCAACTAGTAGTTAACCAAGTGACCGGAGGTTTCATCACACGGGAGTCCAGAATGCAAGTGTACCTTGCCTGTGTAAAGGAACTTTTGTCCCAGTTCGACGAATGGGAAGCGCTCCAAATTCCACGAGAAGAAAACCATGAAGCAGACGCCCTGGAAAATTTAGGGTCAGTAGCGGAAATTGGGGCGGCCAGCTCCTCGCATGTCGTTCAACTTCTCTGCATGACCATAGATCGAGAAAAATTTGAAGTTAATGCTATAAACGCAACTTGGGACTGGCGAAATGAAATTACAAATTATATTCTTCATGGAACTCTGCCCGATGACGCGAAAGCTGCCCGCAAACTCAAAATAAAAGTTGCTCGGTATACAATCATCAACGGTGATCTTTATCGCAGGATGTTCGCAGGGCCCCTCGCCAAGTGCCTGGGATCAAACCAGATCAGCTACGTGATGCGAGAGGTCAACGAAGGTTGTTGTGGCAATCATTCTGGGGGCAAGGCATTAACGCGCAAATCGATCCGCGCAGGATATTATTGGGATAAGATGGAGAAAGATATAAATGATTTCGTCAAGAAATGTGATAAATGCCAAAGGTTTGCGCATCTTCTCCATCAACCGACAGAACCGCTACACTCAATAATCTCCCCGTGGCCATTCTTGAAATGGGGAATGGACATAGTTGGTCCTCTTTCTGCTGCACCAAGAGGGGTAAGTTTCTTACTAATCGTCACCGATTACTTCACCAAATGGGTCGAAGCGGCAGCATATGCAAAGATACGACAAACGGAGGTAATTGACTTCCTTTAGCGATATGTAGTACGTCGCTTTGGAGCACCTAAGGAAATAGTCATGGATAATGGCCCACAATTCATCGGCCAGAAAGTGACTAGGTTCCTCGACGACTTACACATCAAAAGGATTACCTCTTCCCCATACCATCTGGTTGCCAATGGACAGGCAGAGTCAACAAATAAAATAATCATTGAGTCTCTCAAGAAGCGCCTTGAGCAGGCCAAAGGGTGTTGGGTAGAAGAACTGCCCGGTGTACTATGGGCTTATCGCACAACAATAAAAATGAGTACAAAGGAGACACCTTATTCGTTGGTATACGGCGCAGATGCTCTAATCCCAGTTGAAATTGGAGAGCCAAGTCTACGGTATGCTCATGCTACCGAAGAATCCAAATCAATCAATCTTTCCGAAGAATTAGATCTCCTCGAAGAACGAAGGGAATTAGCACTTGTACGAGTAGTCGCCCAGAAGGAACAAATCGAACAATATTATAATTGGGGACTACGGGTACGCAGCTTCCAGGTTAGAGATTTTGTACTAAGAAAAGTATCTCAAAACACACAGGAAGCAAACTCGGGAAAATTAGGCCCTAATTAGGAAGGGCCCTACAAGGTAGTTGCATCAGTCGGTAAGGGATCTTACTGTTTGGCACGACCAGATGGCTCAATCATCCCAAACAATTTGAATGTGATTCACCTCAAAAGGTATCACTTCTGAATGGTAAAACGGTCAGTTATTCTATTCCTACCTTTTACTTTTATGGCATTCTTACTTTTATTATATTTCTCCTAAATTGTACTAATGGCTTAAACAAGGCCAGATCCGTTTAACTCAACTGGCAGAGCTCGAAGTTCTTCAACTTCGCGGCTGTGGGTTCGAATCTCTCAACAGACACACTCCTCGTTTGGTTATATGTGTTCTTTTATCTACGACCAGCCTTAACTCTTTTTATGATCAAACTTTCCGTATTTCAAATATAAAAACAAGGAGGGTGGTAAGAGGCCCCTGTAGGCCAGAAAAGACCTTCATAAAGGCAAAAGACCTTGTAAAAAAAAGGCAAAAGACCTTGTAAAAAGGGGAGTTTTTAAAACTTTTTACGTGACAAGCTTCCACGAAAATAAGAGAAGTCGTTCACAAGGCCAATGGCTCGGTCAGAGTTAAACTACAAACTTTCTGCGTCGACTTTCAACTATCAAAAATGGTAAGCAAATTTGTTTGCAAGGCCAACGATTCGGCCTGAACCTATTGACCACAACTCGATCAGAGTGAAACATCTGCGCAGACCACTCACAACTTATGAACTCTTCCTTGGGAAAGGCTGAGTTAAAACATACGAACAGACTTTTGAAGGCCAGAACTTAGCAAGTTCAAACTTCTAAAAGCGCTTAAACAAAAGGCACAAAGGCCACAATGCATCCAAACATTATTGCAAAAATCAAAGATTCAAGCTATACATAGTCATTGAATTAAGAGGTCTAAAAATATATACATTGTCTTGACAAAACAATAAAAATGCCGAAACGGCTGACAGAAGTTTTGTTGAGTGACAAAGGCCAATGAAACCGGCCAAACAAGGATCAGAGAGTCCCAAAGAGACCTCTATCCACAACCAATTATCCAGCTCTCGCCGGATCCATAAACCTACCAACTTAATCAATTTGGGGGGTGGGGGGCGGTATTAATTTTGGGGACTACAACCAGAACCCGATGCACCAGCTCCATCGGCTCTGTCGTCGTCACCCAAGCTCTTATCACCATCTTCGTCATCCTCTTCATCAGACTCCGCAGGAGAAAGGTTCAACACCTGCCTCACTTCATGAACGGCACGCTTTGCTTTTAGCATTGCTTCCTCGACGTTGATCTGACCTGCATGGACCTGCCCGAGCAGCGTTCGTTTGGTTTCAAGCGCGGTAATCTTAGCCTTGATCTCAAACTGATCGCGCAAGTTGGCCAAGTCTTTGGATAACGAGTCTTGAACGCTCATCGACTAGGCAACTTGGTCCATGGCGGCTTGTAGTTCAGCTCCAGCTTTAGCAGACTCTTCCTTAGCCCTCAGCAGGTTCATCTCTAAAGATCCATGCTCATCGAGTGCCTTGTTCAGCAAAGAGATGTGTTCTTCAAGCAGAACCTCCGAGTCTCGGGCAGATTGTGCGAACCCCTCTCTTTCTTCAGAAAGAAGGTCCTTTTCCTCGGTGAGCTTGTTAATTTGTTCAACCTGTTTATTGTTGGTCTCAGCCAACCGGTTAACTTCACCCTCGAGGAAACCACACTTCCCTGCCAGAGCCTCGTTCTCCTTCAGAGTCTTCAGCAATTCTTTCATCAATCCAAGCACCTCATCGGGATTGTTGATCCTGGAACGGAAAATCAACTCGGCAGCCATCAAACTTGACTGAAACAACAAAAGAAATAAGGTTAGAAGTATAAATTCACAATTACTTCCAACTTGAAAAGTGATAAAGAAGCACTTACCCGGGCAGAGTCAGCGGCAATGGCAAAAGCCAGATCTTCATCACTCATTTCCCTCATTGTCCATTCTTCGCGGGGACCAATGAGTGATGAAACTGCCTTGGCTAAACTACCAGGCCTGGTCACGAAGTTAACATTGGGGGCTAGCTTCATGGTGCATTCCCTCTCGCAGTATTTAGGCTCCCTAGCCTGCTCAGAGGGAAAGTTTGGGCCGAATTTATAGCGCACGCCCCGAATGTCCCTCGATCCAGTTAGACCGCTGATGGTGGTCCACCGAGTGAGCCTTGTGCTTGACATATCAGATTCATTCGCCGCTCCAGGATCTCTTGTGTCACATTCATGTAAACAGACAGGCACCTCCCCCTCAGCTGCCACGTTCTCCAAGTCCTCGAAATAAAAAACACGGGGACTCTGGCTGCCCTCTTGGGGGATCTCTACTCCTCCTTCTTCTTCTTCGCCAACCTTTTTTTTACCCTTTTCTGCACGAGAAGAGCCTGCCTTTACCTCGTCATCAACTCGGGGACTACCCTCCGGAGTACGGACAGTCTTCTCCTCGACCTTCTTCCTGTCACTTCGAAGATAGGGCTTTCTCACAATGTTTTTAGTGGTTTCAGTGTAAAAAATGTCGATCACTTCCTTGTCAAAGCCCTCTCCCCGTGCAGACTCGGGGACTTCAGCAAAAGTCTTAACATGCTCTTCTGCAGGCCTGGGCACACTAGCCCCGTGCGGAGTCTCCCCTCCAACGGCTGAGGTCTTCTCGGCATCTACGAAAGCCTTGCGAGCAGCCTTCTTCCGTGCTCCGCTCTCACCTTGGCTCTTCTTCTTCCTCTTCAGAGAGCTAATACTGCTAGACAATAGCTCCTCGCCACCTTCCCTCCTGCGCATTGCCTCCGCTGCAACTCTTATGGCTGCGACCTCATCCTCAGGGTCAACAGCAGGCCCTGACGGCTGAGGGGAAGGGGCAGGGAAGAAGTCTCCTTGTGTGCCTAGACCAGTAAAAAGGCGGAATGGTTAGATACAGCAAAGCCACAAAGAGAAGAAATAGCTACAACAACGAAAAGTTCTCACCGTGAGTCTTTGCGGTCAGACCCTTTTGCGTGACGAAGTACGTCCATTCCCTCTGCTCAGCAGGGAACTTCTCCAGAATAGCCTCAATCCACGTTGTCAGCTCATCAACCGATATGATCTTATCGTAGGGCAGCTCGGCAGCTGCAAGGCAGAATCAAAGGAAAGAATAAACGAAAAGGGGAAACATGAAAATTCCAAAGAAAAACTCGGGGACTTACGCCTTTTATTCCAGATCTCGGAGAGAGGAGCCTTGGAGTTAAGATACAATGCCTGGGTGCGCACAAATATGTACCGGTGCAACAAAACCCGGTCATTGGTGTCCTCAGAACCGCGTATCAAGCCTTTGTTTCCACGCATTCTGGCATTGACAAAACCGTCCATAAAAATTTGGATACTGTACAAAGAAATAAAATGTTCATACTCAAAACTTTGATCGGTTTCTTCAGAAAACCAGTCCATAAGTATTATCATCCTATATATGCTGGAGCTCAGTTGCCCCGGGCAGAGAAAATACTCCTTACAAAGCCTGTCGAGTATAGGATGGAGGGGTAACGTACAACCAACTGTGAATGGGTAGGTGGACATGGCCGTCCACCGTGCCCTATGAGAAGTAATGTTCTCATTTTCAGATACCGGCAAAATGGGAGCACTCGTGTCCCAACCGCAGTCCACTCTAACTCGAAGGATCATCTCCGACGTTATCCCTAATTTGAATCTGTACGCTGGCCATACGCGTACATCACCATAATTATTGAAGGCCTTAACACTGCAGTCCTTCTCCAGTTCACCCCAGTTCTTGGGGATGATTTCTGAAGCAGTGGCCTGAGCGGCCCTAGGTCTAGGGGTAGCCGCGGAAAAACTACCAGCAGCAGCATCCATGTTCAAATTCTTCTTAGCTTTAGGAGACATAATTGGAAGGAAATCGAAAGTTAGAAGAAAGATTGAAGAAAATTCAAAGGTTTTCAAGATTCGGAAGTTGTAGAATGAAAGCAAGCAAAATGGCTAAAATTCAGCAAACCCCTATTTATAGGAGTAAACAGGTCCGGCCCATCAAGTTTCCATAGGACACATGGAGATCATCGAAGAGATCACGATCAGATCCAACCGTCAAAAGAAGAAGTAGGTTTCGCCGAGTTTCGATGCAACATCATTACTCTGAAGCGCAGCGGTCACCTCGCAACTGACGAGTGGACGTGTGCACGTGGCTGAGGCGGTTAAAAATCATTACATTTGCTCTTTGGACGCACAATAGTCACTTCAAAGCTGACAGCGGACGTGTGGAAGTGTCGGGCACAGTTACTTTTTACCTCGCGCATTTAATGCGCACGTCACTGAGATTTGTCATGTTGCTGATGAAGGTTGGACTTTCCAAATGAAATTTCCCGCCAAAATCCACTTCCACTCCTCGAGCAAAAACTCTGCTCGAGAAGTGCGGGGACTATCTGTATTGGATAAAAACTATCGTCACCTAAAAGAGTGACACGTATCTGCCACGTGGTACGGGAAGAGGTTTCTCCCTGCAGACATCTAACGGACAGATGACTGGCTAGGCGGTTACCTCGAGCAGGCCCAAGGCAGTTACGTGACGTCTACCCGAATCGGTGCGATTTAAATGAGCAGTTATCTATCCATACGCGACTACTCAATGAATGGTTATAAGGGTAACGGCTACCTAGCGGTTACGCAATCAATGGTTACATACCCAGCGGTTACAAACCCAACGGATGCCTAGTAAATCTATATATAGCATTTGTTTTCGAATCATTGTAACAAACATTCTCTTCTCTATCTACGATATCAATAAAATACTCTCTTTACTCTCGCTCTCTATTGTTCATCGTCTATATTATTGCGTGATTCGTTCTCAAGTTTCCAAGTGTAATCAATATCGAGGGATCCTCACCGAGATCAAGCGATCTAATACGGTTCCTTCTATCTATTTGATTCGCGCTTAATCTTATTTATCTTCGTTTATTTCGTATTGCTCTCATATCATCATTAATTATCTTTACATCTCCATCGAGAATCGTGCATATATTCGTAATCTTGTAATTAATGCAATTCTGTATTTAAATCGGGTAAACTCTTAATCTAAACTATTGATTGTGACTCTGCAAATATAAATTTAATTGTTAATTGGCCTAAAATCGGATCTAGGTTAAACAGGCACTAGTAATGAGGTGAGTCTAGCTTTGCTACCACTCTATCACGAACCTGCTTAATTAACTCTCAATCCAAATGGTAGGTCGTAAGGGGAAAGACTGTCTGATTACTTATAAGCTGCCTTGGATGTCCAATGTAGCCTTTGAGCATTTAACCCATTGGCCGATGTCCCACCCATTAGCAACCACGCTTTCTCGTTGAGCATCACATTAGGTTCTCAATACACTACCATTAATTATCTAACATCTTACGTACAAAAATGGGTTCTATTTTCATTTTCCTGTTTCCTTCTTTATTTTACCCCGCTAAGATGGTTCAAGATTTAAGCTACTGAATGTGAATTATATTGAACAGCACTTCTTTGTGCAAATGCTTTCAAATGATTGTACAATTAACTTATAGAACACTTAAAACGAAATGCACTAGATGCGTCCATATGCTGCAAATGACATACAATATCAGTCAATGCCAGTAGTCATTATTTGCCTGTAAATAGGCAAGGTTACGAACGCAATGCAATGCAATTCTCCTCATCTCCTTCAGCAAGTCCAAAGCTTCCAAATTCTACACCCTTCGAGTGGCTCAAATTTCAAAGCAAGATACTGCTTATAATGTCTCTTGCATAGTCGCACTATTCACGTAGAGATTCGTAGTATTGCTTTCTGCCTGCAAAATTGTTTGCTAAATGATGTGTTTTTACCAACCACAGCATCGACAGTCTAAAAACTATTGTTGCCACAAAGGCGAAAGAAATGGAATGTAATTCTTTAGGCATCTTACCCTGGAGATGTTTGAAAGGAGTAATGAATTATCCAAAGAGCATAAATTCCTCATGCCCGAATAATAAAGACAATGGCATGCGACCAAACCGTGGTGAATTCACTAAACGGGTTCAGAGAATCATACTATCAAAAACAACTACGCATCGATCCTAAATCAGTGTAGACCATATGAATATGGACTAACCATGTCAGTCCGTATAAGCTCATCACAGAACAATATAATGACACAAAATAATACAACCAACCAAGATTAGTTTGGATTACAGCATGGGTGATAACTGATTCTTATTGGTATTTGGCCGCATTCGGCTGAGATAAACTGGATCCAATGCTACATGGGGCATATTCGAATTGCAAGTACTCAGTCTTGATTCATAAGGTTGATGAAACATGCATGTAAAACATACCTAAGAGTTACGGACTGAACGATAGGACAAAGACACAAGGAAATCCCGCAGCTTTTTTGAAATATAGACTTACAGGTTTTGGAGAAGATCAGGTAAAAACAACACCACGAGCTCCAAGGTCAATGAAGTTGTCAGATTCACAGCTAAACAGACACTTGTTGAAGGAGGGACAACAAAGAAGATGGGGAAGCATCCATGGGATAATTATTACTACAAGTAATGTTTAACAATACGTGACCTTTATTAATTGTTAGCTAAGAAATACATGATCAGCACCATTTCATCAGAACATATCACCAGAGCAAAACAAGAAAATGCTACATAACGATACAAGAGTCTGCAAATAGCACATACACAGCTGAACATGCCCAGTGGCGTACGCAGAATCTTTTGCCAGCGGTGTCACTTTCAAATAGAGACAACAGATTTAGAAATTTTTCTGAAGATCTCAATTATTTTAAGCGTAGTGCTCTTATTTTATACTTGGACATTTTACTGTTACATTTAATAAAAGATTGCACCTAGCATAAGTAGTTTTACACCTCTTAAATTTCAACGTTTTATTTTAAGCGTAGTGCTCTTATTTTATACTTGGACATTTTACTGTTACATTTAGTAAAAGATTGCACCTAGCTTAAGTGGTTTTACACCACTTAAATTTGTTGAATATCTAAGGATCGATCCTCACTAATACCAATTTTTTTAATCGAATACTACAAGATTCACAAAAAGTGATTAACGTGCCGCTAAGGGGATTCAATCTCACATCATTAAGGAGTATAGCTACACTCGCAACCACTGCATCTTCAAGACGTTTTAATTCAAGCTGTGTCACGCTTCATTTTTGTAGCAATATATTGTAGTTTTTTTATTTTATGTATATATACATTTGGTAAAAATATTCGATGAAGCAGTGTCCCGTGACCCCCTACCTCTAAGGTAGTTTCGCCCCATGCCCCCTCCCACCCAACAGTATTATAGGAGTCCTTACTGATACACAACACAAAACTAAAGAGTTTAAACTCTCTTCATAATTAATTACTGTGAAGTTGCTCAACACAGGGTAGACTATGAGCTTCAAACCTCTCCATAACTTTTAGCTCCCATGGGACACCACAACCGGCACTGCAACTACACAAGACTCAAGGAAATAAGTACAGTACAGACAAAAGATTAGCATAGAACTAATACTTGCATTCTTCCTTGGCAGAAGCCACAGGACATTCCTTTACCCCATGGCATTACTGCTGCATCTTCATCAATTACCAAACATAATCAGGCATGTCTAACAGCCGTCCTGCCACTGTCCTGTATATATAATGTTTTTCAATGATGCAACTTTCTGTTCTTGTTTCTGGATCACCTCTCTCTATCAAAAACTTCAACATTAAGCCCTGGAAACTTCTGATGTAGCAGCTTACATGCTCCAAAACTTACTAAACAAGAAGATATCCAAAGTTATCACATTCTCTCAAGCTTCGCAGCATTAAAAAACATAGCCTTGTCACCAAAGGGGCAGTTTTTAATCTCCAACTTACAAAGGCTGTCACAACCAGAGAGCACATAGTGAAGGCTTTGGTCACTTCACCCCCCGCCCCCCCCCCCCCCCCCCAAAAAAAGCTATGGAAAGCATCTTCAACTTCTTATCATGGACCCCAATGTACAAAACACACGATCAGTAAGGAGCCCAGAAACCGAAAGTTTCCGCAATTTCGTGCAGTGTTGCACAATGGCCCCAAAACCAGCATCGAGTGGTGCAAAGGTTAAGTATGTTAGAAAATTAGGGAGAGTAAGACAACACAAAACAACACTTAAAACTCACAAAGAAGAAAGTGGAGGAAAGGATGATTTCTATTCAACTTGACTTGCTCAAATAGCTAGGAATACATGGCTATTTATAGGAGAACTCTTTCATGTATCTAACCTAGTGTATATGTAAACACAATAACCAAGTCCACACATCACAATTTTCAAGGTACATGGATAACACGAATACATAAAGAATTTCACACTCTAATATAAGTACTAAATTAATATTCTAGTTCATGAACTAATATAAACAAATGTAGACAATGTAAACTAATGTGAACTAATGAAAATAAGTTTATTATATTTCACATTTCAACATCCCTCTTATACTTGTTTCATCACTCCAAGTGTCTTCCTTAACTTTTGAAAAAGCTCTATCTTCAACGGCTTGGTGAAAATATCCGCAATTTGATCTTGTGACTTCACGTGCTCAAGCTCCAATACTTTATTAAATATACAATCTCTAATAAAGTGATATCTCGTATCAATATGCTTGCTTTTCATGATACAACGGGTTCTTGGCCAATTCAATAGCCGATTTATTCTACAAAAAAAAAAGTATTTTGTTGCACCTTTCTGTGGTTGGTGAATTTCCTCCAACAAGCTCCTTAGCCAAATTGCATGACAAACACAAGAACAAGCTGCTACATACTCTGATTCACAAGTTGACAAAGTCACAATTGGCTGTTTCTTAAAATTCCATGTAAATGCGGAATTTTCAAGAAAGAAAAAAAAACCTAGTAGTACTCTTTCTATCATCAATATCACCAGCCCAATCGTTATCACAATATCCAACAAGTTTGGAGTCTTTGGAAGATGAATAAAATATTTCATAATCAAGCGTAGCTTTGATATACCGAAGTATTCTTTTGGCTACCTTTAAATGGGAAGGTAGTAGGCTCTTCCATAAAGCGACTCACAAGTCCAACACCAAAAAGCATATCCGGCCTTGTCCATGTCAAGTACCTTAAGCTTCCAACAAGACTCTTGAAATGGGCGGAATTGATCTTTTCTCCATCTTCATGCTTGGACACTTTAACTCCACATTCAACAAGGGTGCTCACGAGATTGCAATTCTCCATATCAAGTTTCTTGAGAATTTTCTTTGCATATTCCTCTTTTGTGAAACAAATATGTTATCCTTCCTTTGTTGCACTTTAATTCCAAGATAATAGGATATTAAGCCAATATCCGTCATCTCAGACTCTCTTGTCATAGATTCCTTGAATTCTTCAAACATCTTTGGATTATTTCCTGTAAAGATCAAATTATCTATATACAAGCAAACAAGTAAGATGTCATCTTTTTTGTCAATTTTACATAAAGTGTATGTTCATGTGGGCACTTTGAAAAATACTTGCTTCAAGCCATAAAGAGCTTTCTTCAATTTCAGCATTTTATTTTTATGTCCTTCAAACTTATAGCCCAAAGGTTGATCAATATAAACTTCTTCCTCCAAAATACCATTCAAGAAAGCCGACTGCACATCCATTTGATGGATTTTTCATTGATTTTGAGTTTCTAAAGAAATGATGAAATGAATTGTTTCCAAATGAGCAACCAGAGCAAATACTTCATCATAGTCAACACTAGTTTTTTGCTTGTATTCCTTGGCGACCAATCTTGCTTTGTACCTTTCTACCTCTCCCTTGAAATTTTTCTTCGACTTGTACACCCATTTGACACCAAAGGTGCTTTTGCCTTTCGGAAGTGTAGCCAACTCCCAAGTATCATTCTTCTTGATTGCCTTAATTTCTTCATCCATGGCATCCCTCCATTTGGCATTTTGGGCAGCATCTTCATAAGTTAAAGGCTCACTATCCACCAACACACAAAAGTGAGTCAAATCATACAAATCTTTTCTTATCACTTTCGTACTTTCATACAATTTGCAAAAACTTTTAGTCTTATGATGCACTTCTTTCACTTAAATAACTTGAATTTGACTCCTCTACTTCTTGTACTTGTGTTGGAGGTGTTGAATTGAAGGTGGTGTGATAGGCTGCTCCACGAGTTTTTCATCATCTTCTTCATCAAAGAAATGACTAAAAGAGTAATCTTGCTCTTTAGTTTTTCATTCCCAAGCATTCTCTTCATCAAATTCTACATCTCTACTTATGGTGACCTTACCATTTCTTGGGTTATATAATTTATAACCTTTAGAATTTTGATTATAGCCAATGAAAACATATCTCTCACTTTTATTATCAAGCTTGGACCTCTTCTCATCCGGCACATGTGCATAGGCAATGCTCCCAAAAACTCGCCAATGAGCAAATTTTGGCTTGAAATCGGTCCAAGCCTCTTGAGGCGTTTTGTCACGAAAACTCTTGGTGTGACACCAATTTAACAAGTAATCTACAACTGCTTCAGCCCAAAACTCCTTTGGCATATTCTTGCTCTTCAACATACTATGCGCCGTGCTGAGAATAGTCTGGTTCTTTCTTTCCATGATTCCATTTTACTGTGGTGATCTTGGAATAGTAATAAAGAGACGAATTCCATTTTTTTTACCAAAAGCCTTGAATTTATTTGAAGTGAATTCTCTACCATTATCGGACCGTAATGACTTAACTTGACAGCCACTTTGTTTCTCCATCATGCTCTTGAATTTTTTTAAAGTTTCAAACACCTCCGATTTCACCTTCAAAAAGTACACCCAAGTTTTCCTAGAAAATCATCAATGAAAAGTTAAAAAATAATTACTTTTACCAAGTGAAGATGACTCGATTGGTCTGCACACATCTATGTGAATCAACTCCAATGGGCATCGAGCTCTAGTCAAAGACTCTTTAGGAATGCTTTTTCTTGCTTACTTTCAAAGGAGACATCATTCACAATGTTGGCTTGGATGATCAATTGTTGGCAACCATTCACCATGCTATCCTTCCTCATCAACCTTAAGCTATCAAAATTCACATGACCAGTTCTCATATGCCAAAGCCAGGATGAATCTTTGGCACATGATAGCAAGCACCTTGGAACTTCACTTTGAAGATTCAAAATAAACATTTTACTATTATCCATAGGAACTTTGGTTAACAATCTCCCATTTTCATCTCATGAACAATCTTTTATCCTTCAAATGAATATCATAATTTTTCTCCAAAAGTTGTCCCAAACTTAAAATATTACTTTTCATCTCCGGTACATACAAAATATTAGAAATTAATTAGTGACTACCATCTTTCAAGCGAATTAAAATTGTACATTTTTCTTTACTTTTAACCCGCGAAGAGTCTCCAAAAGTGATGTTGTCACCATTCAATTCTTCAAGCTCCATAAATAACTTTCACAAATATGGCTACTTGCACCGGAGTCAAGGTACCATTGATTTCTCTCTACACTTTCTTATCATTTGCAAGCAAGAAGAAAAGTGTCATCTCCATTTTCATTTTTGCCCCCCACAAAATTATTTTTCTCCTCCATATTATTTTTATATTCCCAGGACAAATGACCAAATTTATGACAAGTATAACATTCAATATTAGACTTATCATACCTTCATTGATTTTGCCTCTATCATCTGCCTCTTTCACGGTCTATTTCTTGGCTGGAAGTCTTCACTTTTATTCTCTTTGCTGGTGGTTAGCTACCACCTCTTCCTCTTCCACCACGACCTTATCCACGTCCACGACCTCTTTTTTGCGAGCCACGCCTATTATCTTTCTCCTTGAAAGAAAGTTTTGTTTGTAATGCTTGTTCAACCGAATCTTCTTTCGGTTTCTTCAACTTTTCTTCATGTACTTGGAAAGAACCCGTGAGTTCTTTAATGGTCATGGTGTCCAAATCTTTGGACTCTTCAATAGCAAACAAAAAATATAATAAAATTTTGAACCAAGGGATCGTAGTATTTTTGTTACGACTCTATCATCACTTAAGTCTTTACCATATCTCTTCATTTGATTGACAATAGCCAAAACTCTTGAAATTTAATCCTAAACAAATTCGGATTTCTTCATATGCAATGATTCAAACTCTCCTCTTAAGGTTTGGAGACGACCTCTTTTCACTTTATCCAAACCTTTAAAGGACGTTTGAAGAATCTCTCATGCTTGCTTGGAGGTGGTTGCATTTGCAACCTGCTCAAACATCTTGTCATCCGAACTTTGATGGATGAGGGTGAGCGTCTTTTGATCTTTCTTTCTAAAGGCAGCATCATCCTCCGCTTCATCACATCCGACTTCCGCCGGTTCCCAAAAATTATAGGCACTAAGTAAGACCTTCATCCGGATACACCAATTTCCATAGTTCTCTTGTGTGAGCATAGGAACTTGAAATAGAGTTCTATTACTATTAGTCATCTTTCTCCAAGTTTAGTTATCTCTCAAATACACCGGCTCTGATACAAAATGTTAGAAAATTAAGAAGAGCAAGACAACACAAAATAACACTCAAAACTCATAGAGAAGAAAGTGGAGGAAATGATGATTTCTATTCAACTTGGCTTGCTCAAATGGCTAGAAATACATGGCTATTTATAGGAGAACTCTTTCATGTATCTAGCCTAGAGTATATTTAAACAAAATAACTGATTCCACACCTCACACCTTTCAAGGTACATGGATGACACCAATACATAAAGAAATTCACGCTCTAATACATGTATTAAATTAGTATTCTAGTTCATGAACTAATGTAAACTAACGTGAACTAGTGAAAATAAGTTTATTTTGTTTCATATTTCAACAAAGTAATCAGGAGTTCGAGGCTTGATAATACACAAACAAAATTTGATCATGTTAGGACGGTTCTTTGCAACAGTATTTTTGTCATTTGGCGGCAGAAGTATAAAACTGAATGGAGCTTAGGCAACCAGCTGAGATAGCTACAAGGCCTTGCTCAGTCAAGGGTGCATTAAGTTCTGGAGCAAATGGATCCGAAAGAAACACATTAACTTCTTGAAGGTCCTTACAAGAATTAGGAATCTCCTCAAGACTGGGATCTTCAATGTAATCTAGCACTTGCAATCGCATCCATTCCAAGTGACTTAATATCTAAATGACCCAGCACATAAGCTGGAGAGCCAGTTATGCAAAGGTACATCTGAGCCATTAGACAAGAAGAGCTTAAAAATACCATGGAAGCTTTTAATTCAGGATTAAGAAACTGAAAATACCTTAGTCAAGATAACAACAACTATGTGAAACCAAGCTTTATAGGTAAGTTATTCTCTATTTGGCTGACCAGCAAATTACTAGGGAATAGTGATTCTGTATTCATGCAGGTTCTTTGCACCTTATAAGGGGAAATTATTCGAAGTGTTGAATCAACAATAACTGTTTATCTATGCTACTTCTGTATACACCGACGTTCATCTACATTAACTGTTTATCTACCTAGAAGTTATCAGAGTCGGTATAACAATGAATAAGTTGGCTTATTGTTCTTCTCTAAGAAATTTTTTTCTTTCTCAACTGGACAACATGCACATAAAGTATTAACATGATAATCATGATCGAGTTTTCTATTTTACCACAAACATAATTAGTGTATATATCTTGATGTCTAGATCATGAAATGAATCTGTACAATAGTAAGACACAAGCTAGAACCTACCCAAAACCGCTGCAACTTGAGACAGTGTCTGATGAGCTTGCCAAGATCAGGTATTTTAATGGTAACATATCTTAAATTCAAATAGGTGAGTACAGAGTGTATTGCATATATAGTTGGAAGGTAGGCTGGCACAGCCTTCCAAAATCCACTCAAGTGTCTGAGTTGCAACAACCTGTTAAAATAATTATCCATGTTTAAACTTCGGAAAAGTCGAACTTATGTCAGCATAGAAGGATCCAGTACCGAATTCAACCCACTGGGAAGCATGGTGCAATAGGATTGGAAGTTTGTCCAGGGTAATAGCATGATTGAGCTGAAGAGTCCTCAAATAAGGAGAACAGGCAACTAGACGCTCCAAAGCTGAGATGCTGACCTCGGAAGCCAAACGGGAAATGTTAAGTAACACGAGTGTGATGTTCCACAATCAGGAAAATGACTAACTCATTGGCCACTCAGGCCTGCCACTTCACACTCTCCCAAGTCCAATTCTGTTAGATTCCTACAATAAAGGGTGAGTTACGTATCAGAATATAAATCCAAAGAAATCATGCCTTAGAAATTTAAGGACGGGGGTTAGGCCCAGTAAGGTCATCAAAGGCCTAATACATTGTCATTATGGAATTCTACCTTTTTGATTTTCTTTCTACTAGTGGCAATCAAATGCCATATCATCAAACAAAAAAAAGAATGAACTTAACAGCTTGTTTGGATGGTTGTAACTCATGGTATGGTATTGTATTGTTACCATGGATACGACGTTTGTTTTGATTATTTCTCTAATTAACATTGTATGGTATCATTAAATCCATGGTTATATAACCATGAAAACTGTCACTTTATATAACGACCGATTTGGTGGGATCGCGTCGTTACCTATTTTTCTTACCCATCATGCCCTCACTTATTATTTAATATTTCCATTTTACCCTTTACCTTATTTTCAATTATTAAACCACGGTAAGCAATACAATCTATTCAAACGTTGTACAACACAATACGATACAGTACCATACGATAGAATACAATACAACACATTATGAAACGATGGGTAACAACCATCCAAATAGAGTGTAAAAGAGATAACTAAAAGCTTCTAGTGATTAGGGAATTGACCTAAAGGGCTCAAATGAATAATTTCCTAAACCCCTCAATTACATACAAGTACATTTACCCCAGATGACAAAATTAAAACATGTTTCACCAGTAAGTACTAAATACTCAAGACATGAATACTCGGCCCCTCAATTTCAAACAAGTACAACTACACCTAGATACAAAGATCGAAATTTTTTCACGAGTAACGAGTAAAGTATTCAGAAAAAAATTACCTCAACCCCTTAACTACAAATAAGTACAGTTACACCCAGAAGAAAAGATTAAAAATTTTCTTCACTACTAAGGGGCTAAAGTACTCAAGACAAAAATGTTACACAAAACCTGCTATTACCACAACTCCACACTTAAAAACATGTACATTTACACCCAATTCTAAAGATTAAAGCTTTTTCAATAAAAAGAACTAAAGTAGTCAGAAAAGGGTAAGCTCGAATGCAAGCAGACAAAAGCTTCGTATTTATACACCTGAGTTTACAACCTTGCTCCATTGCCATTGGAGTTTTCTTGATTATCATTTAATTAACAGCTTATTTGGATGTGTTGAGAATTAGTTTTGAAGAATGACAAACAAGAAGGACTCAGTGGTTTTGGAGAAGAATCTAGTCCTTGAATAGAAGGGCACAACTGGTCGAAAAGATCTGAGGGTTGCAAATCCCTGCGGAACTAGGAGTAGTGGCATGTGAATGAATATACATCCTAGTCAGACTAAAAGAGGCGGTGCCCAGGCTGTGTCTTCGAAGTACGAATAAGAGTTGGACTTCAACAAGGAAAAGAGTTACAAGGAATCTTGTCTTACCATAATTACAAGGATTCCTTGTGGGACACAACTAGAGTTGAGAGCATACAAAGGCGATCAAGCAGCTTTCTACGTGAGATAACTGAAGAACACAACTGGTGGAGCTAAATAGATTGAGTCTAGATATTTTATCTAGGTTCTTGAATTGTAAGTTGTCTTGCTTTGTGCGATCATTGTTTTTACCTATTAGCTTACCGTAGAAGCATATGTATAAGGTGAACTTTTGAGAGATTACTTTGTAAAGCTAGAGTTTAGCTTTGTTTAGTGATTAGGGTCTAGAGTGTAGCCCCTTGATTACAGAGTCTTGTAATCAGAAACTTGCTCGTGTTGTTAGTGGATTGTGTTCTAAAATCTCAGAGTGTGGATCGTGGTTTTTCTCCATTGAACAAGGAGTTTTTCACGTAAAAATCCTTGTGTTCCTTGTGTATGTGATTGGCGTGTGTTGTGGTGTTCAGGTTGCAAAACTGTAGAGGCAAGAACAGGGTTTTTGACTCATGAGAATCGAGTTCTTGAATCAAAAATCGATAGACACTATTCAACCTCCCCCCTCCCTTCTAGTGTCCTTAGGATGTGCATAGATTATAACAAGTGGTATTATAGCGGGTCTTCTCGTACTAGGTTAACACCTTGAGAAGGATCAGAATTATGAGTGCACCACTTACCATCACTAAAGGACAGTCAGTTCAGAGGCCCCCACAGTTCAATGGGCAGTATTATGCTGGGTGGAAGAATAGGATGGAAAATTACATATGTGCTGAAGATTAACAACTATGGCTTATATTATCAGAAGGAAACTTGATTCCTACTAAAATAGTTGGTGAGGGAGCTGCTGCCAAACAAGAACCTAAGTTGAAAGATGAGTTCAATGAGGCGGACTATAAGATGATTGAAAAGAATCACAAAGCCAAATGTCTGGTAATTTGTGGTCTTAGCCCTGAGGAGTTTAACAGAGTATCATCCTACAAGACTGCCAAGGAGATCTGGGATGCCTTGCAGGTTGTGCATGAAGGAACCACTGAAGTGAAGGACTCAAAGAGAAGAATGATGAAGAGACAATTTGAGTTGTTCTCTATGGGAGAGAAGGAATCAATCCAGGATATGATGACCAGGTTGACCATTATTACTAATGAGATGAGATCCCTGGATATGGAGTTGCCAGAAGTAGAGATGGTTGATAAGATTCTAAATGTGCTACCTGAGGCTTGGGAGCCCAAGATGACTGCTATCATTGAGTCTAAACCTCTAAGATCTATTAAACTTGAAGAACTGTTTGGTAGCCTGAAAACTCATGAGATGATGAAAGACTCAAAAACCAAACCAGCTCTCAAGAAGGACAAGACCCTTGCACTCGAAGAAACGGATGAAGCTGATGATTATGTTGATCTACAATTAGTTGAAGCAGCAATGGTTAGTGCCTTGAGACAGAAGCTTAACTTGGGAAGGTTTAAAGGCTTTAAAAGAAGTGGCAAGAAAAACTCTAGAAGGAAGAACATTGTCGACAGTCCTGATTGCTCAGGATGCTTTAAGTGTTTCAAGAAGGATCATGCTGTTATGGATTGTCCTATGTGGGAAGCAGAATGGATGAAAAACAAAGCAACTATGGAAAAGGAAAAGGAGGCGTCAAAGGAGAATGACAAAGATAAGAAGAAGCCAAGACGACCTCCAAACTTCAGAGCAGAAAGAAGGAAACGAAAGGAAGCTTTCTATGCTACATGGGAACCTACTGACAGCGAGTCTTATCACGAGAAGGAATCTGGAGTTGAGACACCAGCGCTGATGGGGTTGACAAATGTTGGTTCAGATGAAGAAGATCCTCGGGAGTTTAGAGGAGGAAGAGATCCCTCAAAGCCACCAGTGTTCAATGGGACTAACTACAAGTGCTGGAAGAAGCAGATGAAAAACTTTCTTCAAACAACAGATTACAGTCTCTGGTTGATCGTGAAAAGAGGACCTCACGTTCCTGTAAAGAGAACAGCAAACGGGGTTCTGGTGCCAAAGAAAGTAGAAGAACTAGATCTTCACTGGCTACAGGCAAACTCCAAAGCTGAATTGTACCTGAGAGGAGGGCTGACTACTGATGTGCTGCAAGGATACTTGAATATAAGTCTGCTAAGGAAGTATGGGAAAAGCTGAAAGAGATGTACACAGACGATGACCAGAAGAAGGACTCAGCCCTTATGGCAATTGATGGAGTTGAAGCTGCTCACTTAGCAGAGGTATGTCTATCTAACTTTAAGGAAAATCTTCACACATACTCTACCAAAAATTTGATCTTAATCACTGCCACTTTAATTGAGGGCTATGAAAAGGAGAAAATTGAAAAAAATAGATTAACTGAAGAGTTAAGTGATCTCAGAACTAAGCACAAGAGTCTTCAAGAACAAAACATTGAACTAGAAGAAATCAATGTCATTTTAAAAGGGCAGACTCTTGTGTCAAACTCTAAGATCACTGAACTGGAATTGGAACTTAATCAGTTAAAAGAGAGTATAAATGGTAAGCAAGTAATAAGTGAAGTTCAAACCTTTCTTGAAAACGAACTTAAAAGAACAAATGAGATTCTGTATCAGGAAACTGAAAAGAACATTATTTTAAATCAAAAGGTTGAAAAATCTGAATTTGAGCTTACCAGATTAACAAAATGGAATAAATCCTCTGAGGCAATAAATTGGATTCTTGAAAATCAAAACAAGGGAAAACAAGGACTAGGATTCAAGAAACCATTGCCTCCATATAATCCTAAGAGCAAGTATGTGGGATTGCTTTACAACATGTTGTGTACCTTTTGTGGTGAAACTGGACACTACAAACAAAGTTGCATAAATGCAAGCAAGGCAAAGGCCAAGAACAAAAGAAGTGTGCTACCTAAATGGGCTAAACAGGATTTGATTTATCTATTTTCTCATAAGAAGGGACCCAAGCTTGTCTGGGTTCCTAAAGCTAACCCTTAATTTGTTTTGCAGGCTGGAGTAAGGGAGAACAACCCAAGCTGGATTCTTGATAGCGGTTGTTCAAGGCACATGACAGGAGATAGGAGAAACTTTCTCTCACTCGCAGCATTTCAAGGAGGCAGTGTAGCCTTCGGAGGAGGTAAAAGTGGTCAAATCGTAGGAATTGGAAAAGTTGGGAGAACTCTGCATCACGCAATTGAAAACGTATACTGTGTCGATGGTCTCAGACACAACCTGCTGAGTATCTCTCAACTGTGTGATAGAGGAAATGAAGTGAGTTTCTCCTATGTAGGATGTATTGTGAAGAATCTACAGAGTGGAGAAATTGTTATGGAAGGAAAGAGGGTGAACAATGTATACAAAGCATCACTAAAATTACTGCCTGAAAACAACTTAACATGCTTGAACGTGCAAGAAAGTGATTCTCAACTGTGGCACAAAAGAATTTGGTCATGCAAGTCTCTCACAACTGAATAAGCTTGTATCTAAGGAGCTGGTTCGTGAACTGCCTAGCAAGAGATTTGAAAACATAAAAATGTGTGATGCTTGCATAAGGGGGAAGCATGTTAAATCATCCTTTAAGTCAAAGAAAGTGGTAAGTACATCAAAACCATTGGAATTATTGCATATGGATCTGTGTGGACCTATGAGAGTCAGGAGCAGAGGAGGAGAAAGATTTGTGTTCGTAATTGTTGATGGCTACTCTAGGTACACATGGACCTTGTTCTTGGCATCTAAAGATGAAGCCTTTGACAACTTCAAAGACTGGGCTGGTGTTGTGCAGAAAAGGTTAAGCCTAGAACTTAGCAGTATTAGATCTAATCATGGAACGGAGTTTGAAAACTCAAAATTCTCTGAGTATTGTGCAAAATACAGCATTGATCATAATTTCTCTACAGAAAGAACTCCACAGCAAAATAGAATGCAATGCTGAAGACATAAAGCAATGGGAAAAGAATGCAAAAGCTAGGAAGTGGCTTGTTGGTGGACTTAGTCCTGACGAATGCACTAGAATCAGAGGGTATGCCACTGCAAAGGAGATTTGGGATGCTCTACAAGTTGCACACGAAGGAACAAGTCAGGTAAAAAGGTCTAGAGGTACACTTCTTTATGCTGAATATGAAAGTTTTAAAATGAAAGAAGAAGAGTCAATCTCTGAAATGTATACTAGATTTAATGCCATTGCTTCTGAACTTATCTCTTTGGGAAGGGTTTTAACTGTGGAAGATAGAGTAGAAAAGATTCTAACTAGGGTTCTTCCAGATTCTTGGGAGATCAAAGCTTGTGCTATCATAGAAAGCAAAGATTTAACCACTCTATCCTTAGATGAACTTATAGGCAATTTAAAGACTTATGAACTAAGGAAAAAGGTTAAGAACATAGGAGTTCCAGTTATAACTGAGCCTAACCTAGCCTTGACTGCCGCTGATAAGATTATTGATGATAAGGACCTGGTCCTTATTGCTAAAAGTGTTCAGAAATATTTGATTAAGAAAAAGGCAATTAGTGGACAAGGTAGGTCTACTAACATGAAACAGGCTGGAGAATGCCACAAATGTGGAAGCTCGGAGCACTACATCAGCAAATGTCCAATTATGGAAGGAGAATGGAGGAAGAGATTCATTGAGGAAATGAAAAAGGCTAGGGAACAGGTCCATAAGAAAAATAGAAATCCCAAAGCAATGGTTGCAGGATGGAAAGACAGTGAAGACGAAATAACTGATGATGATCTGGATGAGGATCTTGCTCTAATGGCTCTTGGAGATTCAGAAAATGAAGAAGATGCTGAGGTATTTGTTTCTAAACTCAAAGAAGATGTAAACAGCATGTCTAGAGAAAAATTGGTTAAAGTATTCCATATTGTACTAAATGAATTTAAATCTCTAAGGGATAGCAATCATCAACTGCATGATAAAATTGATTGTTTAGAAGCAGAATGCAAAGAGGAAATAGTTAAAAATAATTTTCTGGAAAGCAAGATCATGCTTGAGGAACAGGTCCTCACACTTGAATCAACTGCTCAGGAATTAGAAAATGTTAAAACAGTTGAAAAAGGTAAAGGTATTGCTAATTCTCATCAGATCATTGCTGAAGAGAAACTGAAAGTCACAGTTGATGAACTGTGTAAAAAAGATGAGAAGATAAGATCTTTAGAAGAAGACTTGGTTAAAACAAAAATGGAACTAAGAAAAATTATAGAATGGAACAAGTCTTCTGAAGCACTAGAATGGTTACAGGAAAATCATAGTAGTAAAAGGAAAGGTATTGGATTCATGAAAGCACAGAGCTCATCCAAATGAGATCCAAAGAGTAAGTACTTATCACTTCCTGAAAACTGGCTATGCACTCATTGTGGGAACACTGGTCACCGGAAAGAAAGTTGTCAATCTTTAAAAAGGGTTGCCCAGAGGAACAGGTCCTATAAACCTGTTCAAAATTCTGTGAAACAGAAGAATAGGTCCTATAAACCTGTTCAACATTCTGTAAAAAGGGAAACTGTTCACACAAAGAAACCACTACTATTCTGGGCTAGGAGATATCTGATTCATCCTTTTTCTAAAGGAAAGGAACATAGTTTGGGTTCTTAAAATTAACCCCTAGTTTTATTTTTGCAGGCTAGAGTGAAGGAGATAAACCACAAATGGTACATGGATAGTGGTTGCTCAAGGCACATGACAGGAAATAAGGAACTGTTCCTTTCACTCTCAGCCTTCCAAGGAGGAAGTGTTTCCTTCGGTAATGGTAAGAAAGGGGAAATCATTAGAATTGGAAAGGGAAATAGGCATGGAAACATCTACAAAGTAGACTTGCTGACACTATCTGATGGAAGCTTGAGTTGCTTAAGTGTGGTGCAAAATGATCCCCTCCTATGGCACAAAAGACTAGGACATGCTAGTCTTTCACAATTGAACAAACTTGTGTCCAAGGACTTGGTGATAGGTCTTCCTAACATCAAGTTTAATGATGAAAAAGTATGTGAAGCATGTGCCAGGGGGGAAGCAGGTAAAATCCTCCTTCAAACCAAAAAAACAAGTAAGTACCACTAAACCTTTGGAACTGGTCCATATGGATTTATGTGGTCCAATGAGAACAATGAGTCGTGGAGGTAAGAAGTATGTTATGGTATTGGTGGATGATTACTCCATATTTACATGGACTATATTTCTTGCATCTAAAGAAGAAGCATTTAATGAATTTTCAATTTTTGCTAAGAAAGCTCAAAGAACTCTAGATAATCATATTGTTGCCATTAGGTCAGATCATGGAACTGAATTTGAAAATCATATGTTTTTCAATTTCTGTAATGAAAATCTCATTAATCATAATTTTTCTTCACCTAGAACTCCACAACAAAATGGTGTAGTGGAAAGGAAAAGTAGGACTCTAGAAGAAATGGCAAGGATTATGTTAATATCTGGAAATCTTCCACATAACTTTTGGGCTGAGGCTATTAATACTGCATGCTACATAATAAATAGATGTATGACAAGGCCTTTAATAGAAAAGACCCCATATGAATTGCTTAAAGGAAGAAAACCAAATATTTCTCATCTTAGGGCTTTTGGTTGCAAATGTTTTATACACAATAATGGGAAAGATGCCTTAGGAAAATTTGACCCTAGAAGTGATGAGGGAATATTTGCTGGTTATTCTTGAAATAGTAAATCTTATAGGGTGTTTAACAAGAAAACATTGAAAATTGAAGAAAGCATGTATGTTAAATTTGATGAAACTGACAGTCTCACTTAAGAACAGGTACAGGAGGATGAAGAAATTGGAATGCTGAAAGAGTTTGAACTTAATCCATAAATGCAGATTCTGGATATGAGAAGTGAACTGCAAGGAACTGTTCCTCAGGACAGAACTGAAAAGAGTGGCACAGAAACAGGGGGAACACATGTTGGTTCCACCTCACAAACTGGTAGTGCTACTCTATCATGAACTGTTCCTCAGCATGGGACTTCTGACAATGGATTGACACCCAAGCCTTACAAGTATCAAGGGTCACATCCGTTGCATCAAATAATCTCAGATAAGACTGCTGGGGTTCAAACTAGATCAGCAGTCAAGAATCACAATCTGTGTGCCTTTAGTGCTTTCTTATCTCTTGTTGAACCCAAAAATGTGAAATAAGCACTGAAGGATGCAGATTGGATTAATGCTATGCAGGAGGAATTGAATCAATTCCAAAGGAGTCAAGTTTGGCATCTGGAACCCAAGCCAAGGAACAGGTCCATAATTGGAACAAAATGGGTTTTCAGAAACAAACTTGATGAGGATGGCATGGTAACAAGAAATAAGGCCAGGCTAGTCGTTCAAGGATATAGTCAAGAGGAGGGCATCGACTATGATGAGACTTTTGCTCCAGTTACAAGATTGGAAGCAATAAGACTTCTTATAGTCTCTGCTACATACATGGAATTTACTCTACATCAAATGGATGTTAAGAGTGCATTTCTGAATGGTTACTTGAAAGAAGAAGTGTATGTCAAGCAACCTCCAGGTTTTGAAAGTGAACAGTTCCCTGAACATGTGTACAAGTTGGACAAGGCCTTGTATGGGCTCAAACAGGCACCAAGAGCATGGTATGAAAGGCTATCAAAATTTCTACTTCAGGATGGATATAAACGAGGTAAAATTGATAGCACATTGTTTTTAAAAGAAAAAGGTAAGCATCTCTTAATTGTTCAAATATATGTAGATGATATAATCTTTGGTGCTACTTGTGAAAATTTAAGTAAGGAATTTGCAAACTTGATGGGGAGTGAGTTTGAGATGAGCATGATGGGTGAACTCAATTTCTTTTTGGGTTTACAAATTAAGCAAACCTCAAATGGAACTATGATCCATCAACAAAAGTATGTTAAGGAATTACTTAAAAGATTTGATATGGATAATGCTAAGGAAATTGACACACCTATTGCCACTGCCACAAAATTGGATCTTGATGAACATGGAATATCAGTTGATCAAAAAATGTATAGGGGTATGATAGGTTCTCTACTTTATCTAACTGCTAGTAGACCTGATATTGTGTTCAGTGTTTGTTTGTGTGCTAGGTTTCAATCAGATCATAAGGAATCTCATTTGAAAGCTGTTAAAAGAATATTGAGGTATCTGAAAGGAACAGGTTCCTTGGGACTTTGGTATTCAAAAGGTGGTAGTTTTAATCTTGTTGGATATACTGATGCTGACTATGCAAGTTTCCTTGTTGATAGAAAAAGTACCTCAGGTATGGCACATTTTCTTGGTGAGTGTTTGGTTTCTTGGGGAACCAAGAAACAAAATTCAGTGGCACTTTTCACTGCTGAGGCTGAATATATGGCAGCTGCTTCATGTTGTTCACAGTTGCTATGGATCAAACAACAATTACAGGATTTTGGTGTTGATGTAGGAACTGTTCCTATCTATTGTGATAACACTAGTGCTGTTAATATGACAAAGAATCCAGTGCATCACAAAAGGACTAAACACATTGACATAAGACATCATTTCCTAAGAGACAATTATGAAAAAGGTTTGATCACCATAGCATTTTGTCCCACTGAAAAACAAATTGCTGACATTTTTACAAAAGCTCTAGGTAGAGATGATTTTGAAAGAAATAGATTGGAATTAGGGATGATTAAATTCACATAAAATCATCAATGCTTTACTTTATAATTGGCTAGACAATTGTACTTAAAATGAATTTTATTCAAGTCAAAATGAATGATTCAGTCCAGCTTAATACTTAAATGTATACTCTTATGCCATATCTCTTATTTAGAGTTGCTAAAATTGAATGATGTTACCCTTATGCTCTTAAAATTTCAGATGATCAAAAATGTTGCAAATTGGAAGGACACTGAATTTTCGTGTTAAAATCAGGTATGTACTCGTTATTATTCAGTTAATTTAGAAGTATAAAGGCTATAGGTAAATTGTGATAAGGATAAATCCCACTAAGTTTCCTAACCATATCCAAATTGCAAAAGAGTCCCATCGGAGGAACAGTTCCCACTCTGAAAAGGTAACCTGGCAGCCCAACGGCTCTATTTCTCTGGGAGACTCCCAAGAGTCCACAACCGTTGCATGTTGTGCTGAGGTAAGTGTGATCGATTCCTACTCTAATTCTACTATCTAATTCACCCTATAAATACACTCCTTCTCCCTCATTATTTTTTTACCTTGTTCATCAATTAAATTCTCAAAATTTCAGAAAGAATAGTCAATTGTCTTTTAATTCGAATTGCAAGAATGTCTCTTTCTTCTGATAATTCTTCAACTGCACTCGCTGCTGAACAACCACAAAATCTCAATCCTTCCTCACCCATGGATACCATTGACCTAAACCTTGAAATTCCTGAAACAATCCCAGAAATACCTGAACCTGAAATTCAGGGGGAAAGACCAGCTCCCACGGCTGAATCAATTGTTGAGCAGGTTGAGGATTTGTCACGAGCTATGGTCTTGTATCAGTATCAGGTAAAATTTACCTATCCGTTAAATGTTGTGATAGATGAGGAAAAAAAGGGAGAGGGGTCGGAGGCTGTTCTTGAGGGGGAAATAGCTAAGAGATTGGAAGCACCCATGCATGGGTCATCGGGGTCTCCAGAGGCTGCTTTTAGAACACCCATGGAGGATGTTATAGATGTTGATGAAGCTATAAGTGATAGTGATAGGCCCTTGGTAGATTTGATCAACATTAGGAGTCTGAAAAGAAAATTAGCTAGAAAGGGACCCATTGATGACCAAGTGACTGCTGAAATTGCTGCTAAGTTGAAGAAAATAAGTAACAGTTATAAGCCAGGAAATAAGAAGAAAGTTGAAGGTTCCTCCAAGGCAAAAGGACCTGTTCCCTCTGCCTCAACCCCTGCTTCTGGGGTCAGGAGGACAAGAAGTGCTGCTAAAGCTGCTGATGAACAATTAGCTGCTGCCTTAGAAAGGAGCAAAAAAGGGAAAGGAAAACAGGTTGTTGAAGAGGAAGAAGTAGAGGATATTGAATTTGATGATTTTGGTGAAGATGATGAGATGGTAGATGCTGAGGAGGTTGCTCCTAAATCTAAGAAAAGAAAAGTTGTTCAAGGACGGGTAACAAGAAGTTTTGGTAAGGCTGCAGAAAAGTCTGCTAAGGCTGCAGAAAAGTCTGCTAAGAGGACCAGGTCCTCCAAAAGAGTTGTTGTGTCTGAAAGTTCTGCTAGTGACAGTGATAAGTCTTTTGCTGGAGATGAAAGTAACAATGAAGCTGAGGGAGCTGAGACTGTACATTGTGTTCATGATGATATGCTTACCAGGAAGGTGTTGAAGGGTAGAGTATTGTCTGATGTGCAAGAAAAAGGGATGCTATGGTTGCTACAAAAACTGCATGCTCAGGGATGGAGGGACATGGTCCTTTAGATCTCTGGCAGGTGTGCAAAGAGGATGGTGCAAGAGTTCTACAAGTACTGCTCCATCAAAGAAGACAGGATTACTACCTCTGTTAATAAAAATGTGATTATGTTTGATACAAGGGAACTTGGTGCGCTATTGAGGATTCCTTTTACTGGGTATGACAGCTATGTCAAGAAGGTTTGGCCTGACTTGACAAACTTGCCAACTGATCTGGAGATCACTAGGAAGTTTGCTGAGAATGAAGGGGAAGAGAAACCCAGTGCTGTGCAGAAGAGTGAGATGCACCCACAGCACCACGTGTTATTCGAGTTTGTGAACAAGATTGTGATGCCAAGGCAGGAGAAAAGATGAATTGCCAGTTTCATGGACCTGGTCCTTATGGAACTGTTGGACACTGAAAAGCAGATCAACTGGCCTAGTTTTATGATCCACCTAATAAAAAGGGTGATAGCTGGGAAGAGAAAGCATTCCTTGCCGTTTGGGTTCATCTTAACTGATGTGTTTGCAAAATTAAAGATTCCCTTGGAAGGGGTAGTGAAGGCTACAAAGAAGGAAAAATTTCGCTGTGCCACATTGATAAGTTGTGATTTGCCAGTTCAGGTTGATCCTCCACAGGCTGGTGTTGGGAGGCAGCCATTAAACAACAAAGTGAGGGCACTTAGGCAACAGGTTGCTATTCAGGCTGCTGAGATAGCAAGGTTGGAAAAGGAGAAGAATTACTAGAAGGCCGAGGCCACAAAGGCAAAGGAGACCAATGAGGGAATGCTCAAGCAAATGTTTGAGTTGCTTAACAAGTCTCAAGGACCTGGTCCTTCCACATCCTGACCACCTTAGCCTTTAGCCATCTTTTGTCTAGTGGGATTTAGCCTAGTCTAGTGCCTTAGCCTTTTTCTTCTTCAGTCTTTGGATAATTCTGTAGTACTTGATTGTATCCCCTAATTCCATCTTTTGATTTAATGAATTGTCTTTGATGGCTAATATCATTGTTTTGCAGTTGCTTTAATCTAATTTATGTTTGCATTTTGAGTTGCCTCAATGGCCATGTGCTGATTAATTCTAACACTTGAGTTATATTTTTTATGCAACCTTTTCAATGATGCCAAAAGGAGGAAGAGAAAGTCTGATTTTGCATGAAGCTATACCTAATTAAAAATCTGTTCCTTAATGATAAAGTCTCCACTGACTGTTTTTTGAGCTTAAGTTGTACCTCAGGACATTAAGGATATGAAGTTATGCTTATGAATTTGTCATCATCAAAAAGGGGGAAAATTTTAGCTTGGATAAGCTTGGAGTTTTGACTGATGACTGAGGAACGGATTCAAAGGACCTGTTCCTTTGAATCACTGCAGCAGAATAGATAATACATGCAAAATCGTTTAAGTTGAGATATTATTAATTATCCTAAAACTAATGTTTATCTTGATAATTATGCAGGTCTAAACGGATATGAAAAGATTGCATAAATACAAGGATAAGGATAGAAGATCCGGATTCTAAAGAGTAGAATCCAATTAGGACTCAAACTCAAGGGAGCTTTGGAGTTCTAATTGCTCAAGACTTCTTGGCTGCTGGAGCTATAAAACGTGGAGCATATCAACCATAGAAGCGTGCACAAATACAGAGAGCATCGAGCAAAAGCTTAAGAGAGTCATTAGCTTATTTGTGTAATCAGTTAGCTACAGTAGAACTAAGTTAGAACCTGTTCCTTAGATTGAATATTGTAAAAGTTCAAGTCTTAGTTCAACTGTAGTAAGCAATAATCGAGTTGTAAACTTTCTGGTTCAAGTCGTGGACTTGACACAACTTCACTGATCGTGAGAAAGATCACTAAAGGATTAGAGTTAGTCCTAGGTTAGTAAGAGTGAGTCTTGTAACCAAGTGGGTCTTTTTACATAGTGAAGTTGAAATCCTACTTGAGAAGTAGGTCGTGGTTTTTTTATCCCGAGTCAAGGGATTTTTCCACGCTAATATCTGGTGTTCAATTACTTACAGTTTTAATTCCGCATATCGTATAGTAAAGGAACACATTTTAAGGAACTGGTCCTTAAAACAGTAAAGTGGTGTATCGTGGGAAATAACAATGTCTTATAAGAAATGGATACTGGAATCATGACCAGGTCAGCCTTGAAGAACTTCTGTGTATTCTTTGCATTCCTTTCATCTCTGGAACCAAAGAATGTAAAAGAAGCCCTAGAAGATCCCGATTGGATTCTAGCCATGCAGGATGAACTTCATCAGTTCGAGAAAAGCAAAGTGTGGCACCTGGTTCCTAAGCCAAAGGACAGATCAACAATTGGAACAAAATGGGTGTTCAGAAACAAACTGGATGAACATGGTATAGTGACAAGGAACAAGGCAAGACTAGTAGTTCAAGGATACAGTCAGGAAGAAGGAATTGACTATGATAAAACTTTTGCACCAGTGGCAAGAATGGAGGCTATAAGAATGCTGATTGCTTTTGCTACATACATGGAGTTCACACTTATCATATGGATGTGAAGAGTTCCTTCCTGAATGGCTACCTAAATGAAGAGGTCTATGTAATACAGCCATACAATGAATTTCCTGATCATGTTTACAAACTGGACAAGGCACTCTATGGATTAAAGCAAGCTCCTAGAGCCTGGTATGAAAGACTTTCAGGATTCTTACTGAAGAATGGTTTTTCAAGAGGAGAGATTGATAACACATTATTCCCGAAGAAGAAAGGAAAGGATCTATTGGTGGTTCAAGTATATGTCGATGATATCATTTTTGGAGCCACTGATGAGGAGCTATGCAAGGGGTTTGCTGATCTGATGGGAAGTGAATTGGAAATGAGCATGATGGGTGAACTAAATTTCTTCCTAGGACTACAGATAAAGCAGTTGCCTGAAGGGACCATGATTCATCAGTAAAAATATGTCAAGGAACTTCTGAAGAAATTTGACATGGAAGGAGCAAAAAAATTACTGCCTACTGCTCCCGAAACCAAGCTGGATATGGATGAACTAGGTCCTTCGACCAATGAGATAAAATATAGAGGAATCATAGGTTCACTTCTCTATCTCACAGCTAGCCGCCCTGATATTGCATACAGTGTGGGACTGTATGCTAGATTTCAATCCAAGCCTAAGGAGTCACATTTGACAGCTGTGAAGAGGATCTTGAGATACTTGAAAGGAACTCAGGATCTATGTCTATGGTACCCAAAGGGAGGTACTTTTGAACTAATTGGTTTTGCTGATGCAGACTATGCAGGTCACTTGGTGGACAGGAAAAGCACCTCAGGAATGGCACAGTTTTTTTGTCCTTGCTTAGTTTCTTGGGCAACAAAAAAGCAAAATTCAGTAGCCTTGTCTACTGCGGAAGCTGAGCATGTAGCAGCTGCATCATGCTGCTCACAATCGCTATGGATCAAACAGCAGTTGGAGGATTTTGGAATCAAGTGTGGAGCAGTGCCAATTTTCTGTGATAATACAAGTGCAGTGAATATTGCCAAGAACCCAATCCAACACAAAAGAACAAAGCATATTGATATTAGACACCATTTTCTTAGAGACAATGTAGAAAAGGGTCCGATTACTATGAATTCTTGCAGGACTGAAGATCAAATTGCTGACATATTTACCAAAGTATTGAACAAATTGTAGTTTGAGAGGAATAGGTTGGAGTTAGGGATGACCAAAATACACGGATGACCCAGCAGTTATCCCTCAATGATTGGTTAGTTAAGTGTTCAATGGTTTGTGTTTAACATTTGTTATTATTGTCCAGTCTAATATTGTGCTTTATTAAGTATACTTGTTTAGCTTATGAGCACTAGGTGAGGCTAATGTGATCCCATGAAGAACCTAATATGTACTTAGAAGGAACCGACTGAAGCATGAGGAATCATGTCCAGGTACAGTCACACAGTCTCACATGATAAGAGTCATAACTGAAATTAATTGTCAACTATACGTGTGTCAAGGGAGACTTTCCATGTTCTTATAATTATCCTAAATTATAGGAACATATTCCTTTTTGGGTTAGACTTTGAATGGACCCCACAAATCAAAAACCTTTATTTGGCCAAGTCTAAGTAACCATCAACTCCATAACTCTTTCCCGGTTCTCAAAAAGTTCAAAAAGCTGCTTTTCACTTTTCGGTCATCATTACTTTGTGTTCCCCAGGAAAACATCTCATCATCATAACTCCTTCTCATCCTTCCGTTTTGATCGACACAGAACACACACACTCAACAAAATTCTCTCCATTCAACCTACTTTCTCTCTCTAAAATCTAACCGAAAAAACTCCATCGTCCTATTTTCAAACCCCTAATTACTCTCATCATGTCTCAAGAAAAGTCCATCTCAACATCACCTACCAAAACTTTCAAGAAATCAACTTCAAAACCCCCTCCCTCCACTCTTGCAGAGAGAATTGCCAGGGCTAGGTCAAAGTTTCTCAAAAAGGGAGAAAAGAAGTTGGTCAAGAAGATGATGGCCAAATCTTTGTCGACTACGCCTACGGAACAAGTTTCCTCCAAAAGACCGGTTGAGGTAATACCTGACTCTACTCTATCTACTTCTGTCGATTTAGAAGGTGTAAAAAGTCCTGGAAAAGTGAGTACTGAAACATTAGTAAAAGGACTAGATGAAATCGTAGGAGAAGTAGAGTCTTGTGATAAAAGTGATAGGGGAAAGGTAGTTGAGGAGAAACAACAGGATGTTCAGGAGGAACCTAAGGCCGGTATGCATGTGCCTGTAGTAGTTGAGACTGTATTAGAGGTTGATGTAGTAGGAAAGGTGTTAGAAAAACTGAGGGAAGAGGATTCTGTTGAGTCCCTTAAAGAACAGGTTGGTGAACCCAGTTCTAGTGATGTTCTTACTGAGAAAAGTCAAGGGTTGTCTGTACTTGAAGGTCCAGTTGTAGGAGGACCTAGATCTGCTGAGGCCTCACAGGATTTGAGCAAAGAACCTGGTTCTTGCCCAGATCCTACAGAGGTTGATGACGCAGAACTCAAGTGGACAGACTCTGAAGAAGAGAAGGATGAGGAAGTTGTAGAAGTAAAACATGAAAGTAAGGAAATTACAGAGAAAGCTGAAGAAACAAAGAGAAAAAGTGTGAAAAGAAGGTTTGGTGAGGAGGATGAAAGGCTGATATGTGAGGAAGAGGAAGAAGAAGCGGTGTTTGTGAGTGAGAACAGAGTAGAGCCTGACAAGAGAAGAAGATTGGTGAGAGGGGGAATGCCGGTATCTAAAAGCCAGTTAGTGGATGAATCTAGTGAAGAGAGTGATGGCAAAGCTGTGGCAGAGCTGGTGGCAAGAAGAGTAGGAACTAGGTCTTCTTTGAAACAACAGTTGGCGACTGTTGGAAAGCTTGAAAGAACAGTTAAAAATGTGAGAGACAGAGAAGAGAAGAAAAAGAAAGAGGAGGAGAAGAAGGCCGATGAGGCAAAATAAAAAAGTGATGAAGCCGGTAGAAGATCCTGATTGGATTCTAGCCATACAGGATGAACCAAAGAATGTAAAAGAATGTAAAAAAAGCTCTAGAAGATCCCGATTGGATTCTAGCCATGCAGGATGAACTTCATCAGTTTCAGAGAAGCAAAGTGTGGCATCTAGTTCCTAAGCCGAATGACAGATCAATAATTGGAATAAAATAGGTGTTCAGAAACAAACTAGATGAGCATGATATAGTGACAAAGAACAAGGCAAGACTAGTTGTTCAAGGATACAGTCAGGAAGAAGGAATCGACTATGATGAAACTTTTGCACCAGTGGCAAGAATGGAGGCTATTAGAATGCTGATTGCTTTTGCTACATACATGGAGTTTACACTGTATCAGATGGATGTGAAGAGTGCCTTCCTGAATGGCTACCTAAATGAAAGGGTCTATGTAATACAGCCACCAGGCTTTGTGAGCAATGAATTTCCTGATCATGTTTACAAACTAGACACGGCACTCTATGGATTAAAGCAAGCTCCTAGAGCCTGGTATGAAAGACATTTAGGATTCCTACTGAAGAATGGTTTTTCAAGAGGAAATATTGATAACACTTTATTCCTGAAGAAGAAAGGAATCGATCTATTGGTGGTTCAAGTATATGTTGATGATATCATTTTTGGAGCCACTGATGAGGAGCTATGCAAGGGGTTTGCTGATCTGATGGGAAGTGAATTTGAAATGAGCATGATGGGTGAACTAAATTTCTTCCTTAGACTGCAGATAAAGCAGATGCCTGAAGGGACCATGATTCATCAGCAAAAATATGTCAAGGAACTTCTGAAGAAATTTGACATGGAAGGAGCAAAAGAAATGACTACGCCTATTGCTCCTGGACCCAAGCTGGATATGGATGAACTCCTTCAACTAATCAGATAAAATATAGAGAAATCATAGGTTCACTTCTCTATCTCACAGCTAGTCGACCTGATATTGTATATAGTGTGGGACTTTGTGCTAGATTTCAATCCAAGCCTAAGGAGTCACATTTGATAGCTGTGAAGAGGATCTTAAGATACTTGAAAGGAACTCAGGATCTATGTCTATGGTGCTAAAGGGGAGGTACTTTTGAACTAATTGGTTTTGCTGATGCAGACTATGCAGGTCTTGGTGGGCAGGAAAAGCACTTCAGGAATGGCACACTTGCTTAGTCCTTGCTTAGTTTCTTAGGCAACAAATAAGCAAAATTCAGTAGCTTTGTCTACTGTGGAAGCTGAGTATGTAGCAGCTGCATCATGCTGCTCACAACTGCTATGGATCAAACAACAATTGGAGGACTTTGGAATCAAGTGTGGAGCAGTGCCAATTTTCTGTGATTATACAAGTGCAGTGAATATAGCCAAGAACCCAGTTCAACACAAAAGAACAAAGCATATTGATATTAGACACCATTTTCTTACAGACAATGTAGAAAAGGGTCTGATTACTATGAATTCTTGTAGGACTGAAGACCTAATTGTTGACATATTCACCAAAGCATTGAACAAAGTGCAGTTTGAGAGGAACGGATTGGAGTTAGGGATGACCAAAATATACGGATGATCCAGCAGTTGTCCCTCAATGATAGGTTAGTTAAGTGTTCAATGATTTGTTTGTAACATTTGTTATTTTTGTCCAGTCTAATATTGTACTTTATTAAGTATACTTGTTCAGGTGAGGCTAATGAGATCCCATAAAGAACCTTCTGAGTATGTAGAAGGAACCAAAGCAAACATGAGGAATCATGTGCAGGTACAGTCACACAGTCTCACATAATAAGAGTCATAACTGAAATTAATTGTCAACTATCCGTGTGTCAAGGGAGACTTTCCATGTTCTTGTAATTGTCCTAAATTATAGGAACACATTCCTTTTTGGGGTAGACTTCTATTAGACTTTGAATGGACCCCACAAATCAAAAACCTTTATTTGGCCAAGTCTAAGTAACCATCAACTCCATAACTCTTTCCCGGTTCTCAAAAAGTTCAAAAAGCTGCTTTTCACTTTTCGGTCATCATTACTTTGTGTTCCCCAGGAAAACATCTCATCACCATAACTCCTTCTCATCCTTCCGTTTTGATCGACACAGAACACACACACTCAACAAATTTCTCTCCATTCAACCTACTTTCTCTCTCTAAAATCTAACCGAACAAACTCCATCGTCCTATTTTCAAAACCCTAATTACTCTTATCATGTCTCAAGAAAAGTCCATCTCAACATCACCTACCAAAACTTTCAAGAAATCAACTTCAAAACCCCCTCCCTCCACTCTTGCAGAGAGAATTGCCAGGGCTAGGTCAAAGTTTCTCAAAAAGGGAGAAAAGAAGTTGGTCAAGAAGATGATGGCCAGATCTTTGTCGACTACGCCTACGGAACAAGTTTCCTCCAAAAGACCGGTTGAGGTAATACCTGACTCTACTCTATCTACTTCTGTCGATTTAGAAGGTGTAAAAAGTCCTGGAAAAGTGAGTACTGAAACCTTAGTAAAAGGACTAGATGAAATCGTAGGAGAAGTAGAGTCTTGTGATAAAATTGATAGGGGAAAGGTAGTTGAGGAGAAACAACAGGATGTTCAGGAGGAACGTAAGGCCGGTATGCATGTGCCTGTAGTAGTTGAGACTGTGTTTGAGGTTGATGTAGTAGGAAAGGTTTTAGAAAAACTGAGGGAAGAGGATTCTGTTGAGTCCCTTAAAGAACATGTTGGTGAACCCAGTTCTAGTGATGTTCTTACTGAGAAAAGTCAAGGGTTGTCTGTACTTGAAGGTCCAGTTGTTGGAGGACCTAGATCTGCTGAGGCCTCACAGGATTTGAGAAAAGAACCTGGTTCTTGCCCAGATCCTACAGAGGTTGATGACGCAGAACTCAAGTGGACAGACTCTGAAGAAGAGAAGGATGAGGAAGTTGTAGAAGTAAAACATGAAAGTAAGGAAATTACAGAGAAAGCTGAAGAAACAAAGAGAAAAAGTGCGAAATGAAGGTTTGGTGAGGAGGATGAAAGGCTGATATGTGAGGGAGAGGAAGAAGAAGTGTTGTTTCTGAGTGAGAACAGAGTAGAGCCTAACAAGAGAAGAAGATTGGTGAGAGGGGGAATGTCGGTATCTAAAAGTCGGTTAGTGGATGAATTAAGTGAAGAGAGTGATGACAAGGCTGTGGTAGAGCCAGTGGCAAGAAGAGTAGGAACTAGGTCTGCTCTAAAACAACAGCTGGCGACTGTTGGGAAGCTTGAAAGAACAGTTAAAAATGTGAGAGACAGAGAAGAGAAGAAAAAGAAGGAGGAAGAGACGAAGGCCGATGAGGCAAAAGAAGAAAGTGATGAAGCCGGCAGCTATGTGGAGCCAAGTGACTCTTAGACTGACAGTGAGGTGGAGAATAGGAAAAGAAGAAGAGGATTTGAGGAAGAGCTTGACCGGGTGGCTTTCTTTGCCAAGCACCACGTGCTTGTTGGTAGCATTCTGCATGACGAGAAGGAGCATCATATGAAACCCTTGCTCAGGATGATTGGTGACCAAGGGTGGCTGAGCTTGTTTGGAAACAAAGACAGGATGTTGTTCTCTGATGAGATCAGGGAATTTTATACAACTTGCAGGGTTGTAGCTAGGAGAGTGTTCACAATGGTGAAGGGAATTGAAATTGAATTTGGAAGAACTGAGCTGGGGGTGATTCTTGATGTGCCTGCTGAAGGTTATTGCAGGTACATTAAGCTGAAGTGGCCGAAGAGGACAGACGGGGTAACTCCTCTTAGTGTGGTCAAGAAATTTTCAGGGAAACTAAAGCTCAGGAAAGAAAGGAAAGTAGACAAAAAGGAGATGGAACCAGCACACCAATTGCTCTTTGAGTTTGTGCATCGGTTCCTCCTACCTAGGGGAAAAAGAAACAGTGAAGCCAGTGCTCTGGACTTAACCTATATGGACTTGCTGGATAGGGGGTGAGAATCAACTTTCCTGGTCTAATTATCAGACATATCAAGAGGATTGCAGATACTGATCTAAAGCCACATTCATTAGTGCATTCCTATGTCCTTCAGCAGGTTCTACAGCATTTTGGGGTTCCATTGGAAGCAAGGAAGAAGCCTACAATTCATCAGATGTTTGGATATAATGTGCTTAAAAGCTGTGACTTCTTCAAAGAAAGGAGAGCTTCCAAGAAGCCCATGCAGGTTAAGCAAGAGCAGTCTGAGGAAAGTGAGGATTATGGACCCGAGGAGGCCATTGCAGCTGTGAAGGAACTGGAGAGCCATGTCCTTGAAGTGAACACAGAAAAAGTTGAGCTTCACAGACAGCTGAAGTCGAAGGATCAAGAAATTCATCGTTTGAAGATAGATTGCCACAAGTATGAGGCCGAGCTGGTGATGGAAAGGGCCAAAAATACAAAGAACCTTGAGGAACTTATCAAACACTTCAACTTACAGCGCTGAGTCCTCCTGTCCTACTTTCCTGTCCTTTCTTCTAATTGTGTTTATCTCTTCCTACTCTCCCTGCATATGTAATGTTGTGTAAGACAATTTATTTTCAGTTGTGTACTTCTGGATAGGGTTGTGCTGCTGTCACACCCTGGATGATGATTTTAAATTTCTCTTGTTTATGTTTGTTTTGCTCTATGGTACTTGGTTCTTGTTGGGCCCTTAGCCTTATCTATGTGTGTTTGCATTATAGCTGACTTGTTGCCCTGTGCTCTAGACTGGATAGTACTAACTGGTTCATGCAGGTATTTGAATGTTTTCGATGATGCCAAAAGGGGAAGAAGGAAATGTTGGGGTGCTTGTGACCTAACTCATCTGTTTAAATTTTTCAAACTTGTTATTCTTATCTTTGTGTTTTTGGGAAATTTTGTCTATTCAGGTTCTTTGGCAATATTTGTTTGTCATCATCAAAAAGGAGAAATTTGTTGAGAATTGGTTTTGAAGAATGACAAACAAGAAGGACTCAGTGGTTTCGTAGAAGAACCTAGTCCTTGAATAGAAGGGCACGACTGATCGAAAAGATCTGAAGGTTGCAAATCCCTGCGGAACTAGGAGTAGTGGCGCGTGAATGAATATGCATCCTAGTCAGACTAAAAGAGGCGGTGCCCAGGCTGTATCTTCGAAGTACGAATAAGAGTTGGACTTTCAATAAGGAAAAGAGTTACAAGGAATCTTGTCTTACCATAATTACAAAGATTCCTTGTGGGACTCAACTAGGGTTGTAAAGCCCATATAAATACAAGTAATTGATACAGCCGAAATTAGTTATTCATAAATAGAGAGTTGAGAGCATACAAAGGCGATCAAGCAGCTTTCTACGTGAGATAACTGAAGAAGACAACTGGTGGAGCTAAATAGATTTAGTCTAGATATTTTGTCTAGGTTCTTGAATTGTAAGTTGTCTTGCTTTGTGCGATCATTGTTTTTACCTATTAGCTTATCGTAGAAGTATATATATTAGGTGAACTTTTGAGAGATTACTTTGTAAAGCTAGAGTTTAGCTCTGTTTAGTGATTAGGGTCTAGAGTGTACCCCTTGGTTACAGAGTCTTGTAACCAGAAACTTGCTCGTGTTGTTAGTGGATTGTGTTCTAAAATCCCAAAGTGTGGGTCGTGGTTTTTCTCCCTTGAGCAAGGAATTTTCCACGTAAAAATCCTTGTGTTCCTTGTGTCTGTGATTGGCGTGCCTTGTGGTGTTCAGGTTGCAAAACTGTAGAAGCAAGAACAGGGTTCTTGACTCAGGAGAATCGAGTTCTTGAATCGAAAATCGGTGGACACTATTCAACCCCTCCCCCTTCTAGTGTCCTTAGGAGGTGTATAGATTATAACAGGATGGTTGTCACATGTTGTTTCATAATAATTATAATGTATTAGTATATTCTATCGTACTATATTATTTTTGTTCATACAGTGTTTGGATAGACTTTTACATTTCGCGTCGTCCACTTACTAGCAATCTGAAGAACAATATTGCGTAAGACGTGGGGTACGGGATATAGTTAGTCGGGTGAAGGGCAAAATAGGATTCTTAAATAATAAGAGCAAGATGAGAAAAAAATAAGATGACGATACAATCACACCAAATTAGTATACTATTTTGAACTTTTCATTTTACATGATGGCAGATTAGTAAAATAAATATTGTATTTAAAGTAACAATATAATACGTAAAGATGCGATCACAAAAGTTGGTTGTTAGATAAAAATGACACTTTTCGTCCTACATAATGCAACAAAATATAAGTAGCAGTCAAACCTGCAGGTAGAAGCAATGGGTGCAAGTCCATAATAGTAAAACCCTGACAAGACAACAACACCAAGACTTTCAAATACTGAAAGACATAGAAATCAACTCCAATGACTCATCATCAACAACCATTCTCTTAAGCCTAATCTCCTCGGGAAATATATAGGATTACAACATGGCAATAACCCATGAATAAAAACATGCACCCCAAACTTTACGTAAAAAATTGTAATGATCATCAAAATGTGGCCTCCCTTTAATCTATATACACCTGAGATTTGTGAACCGTCGTATTAACATTGAAGGGGTTGCAGCATAGCGGTTTTCTATGAATACTCTTTTTTTTAGGCAAAATACATGTACAGCCCCCTAAAGTTGGCGTCAGTTGTCAGTTTGACATTCCAACTTCTCAAGTGACTTTTCAGACACCTAATGTAGCATTTAAGTAAAACTTTTAAGCACCTCTATTTTACAAACCTTATGCGTGGGTTGCAATTGCGGATGAGGTGGTAGAATTACTAATAAAAAGATGACACGTGGAATTTAAAAGTAAAAGTAAAGAAAAAGAAAAGAGATCCATTTTGATATGAGAGAAAAAAAAAAGGAAAAAAGATCAAAAAATTAAAAAACCCACCAAGCTCCCCCCGTTTCTTCTTCATTGCAGCAACCCCCCACCCCCCCCCCCCCCCCCTCAAATTTTTTCTTCTTTATTGTTACTCCTCCTCCACCATACTGCCTCATTCTTTTCATTGAATTTCTTTCCATAAATCTCACCCAAGCACTGCCTCCCACCCCAATTTTCTCCATCATCAATTCGAACTCAAACCGTTTCTCTTCCGTTATCTCACAAATGTTTAATTTCTTGGCCAATTAATTTATCTTTTCTTGGATTCATTCCTCTAGTTTGTATTGAATTAGTCAAATTTGCATCATAAAAATTTTATTATTCAAATTTTCATTCCTCTAGTTGTTATCCCACAGTAACAAACAATACGACTCTCCATTTTTTTAAAATTTTACGAGGTCTATGTAACTGTGGGAGAAGGATTAAGATGAGAGAGGCAAAAAAAAATTAAATTTTCAAGCTTTTTTGAGCTGTGAATGTGTTTTAATGGAGGTATAAGAAAATGGGAGGGAGATGACATTTTAATAGAGGAAGAAGAAGACTTTAAGGGTATAAAGGTACTTTCTCCTGTTTTTTACGGTTATAAAGTCAGTAATTTTGGCTTCAACATGCTGCATAGGGCGTGTATCTCACGCATCGTGCCATGCTGGACTGGGGTGTTTAAAAAGTTCACTTAAGGTATACATGAGGTGTCTGAAAAGTCACTTGATAAGTTGAAGTGTCAAACTGACAACTGACGCCAACTTTAGGAGGCTGTACATGTATTTTGCCTTTTTTTTAACACGTCTTTTACATATCAGAATTTACAGACTAAAGAAAGTGCCATATGGTCAATGTTGGAGGTTATTATGTCGGAGAAGAAGTATTCTGGTACTTGTGATGGAAGTGAGGAGTTACGGAAATGGGGTTTCGAATAAGTTGACATTTTGTTCAGCAAGAGGAGTTCAGAATCACCTACTCTTTGGTAGTGGAGGTTAATTAGAATAGTACTTTTATTTTACGTGTATTATTTATTGTGCATTAAGGAGTTGTACAATTAGCTAATAACCTTATACAGAGACAACTTATAAATATAAAACACTTACCATGTTTAGGGTAAGCACAACTTTTACCACTTCTTCATGGTATCAGGCAGAGGTCCTGGGATCAAATCTCAGCGCCACCCACAATTAAAAAGAATTTTCACGTGCTTGGCCCATGAAAAAAGAATCATGCCAGCACGTGACTGGCACATTGAGAAAGTAATTAAAATAATAAATTGTACCACATCTAACAGCTTAAGCTTTTAGATGAAATGATCACACACTTCAACCGTTAAAGTTGTAAAGAATGGGCGTGAGAGCTAGGGTGTTCATGGTTCATTCAAAAATATCCAAAACAAAATCGAACCAAATAACTAAAAAATAAAAACTAATGTGGATTTAATTTGGTTTGGTTTAAATTTAAATCAATCACAATATATGTTTTGCTTGGTTTGACTTATTATATGGTTTTGTTTGATTTGGTTCTATGAAAACCCCGAAAACATAATTCAAAAATCAAAAAATTGTACACCTAGATTTTATAATTATATTAATTTTTTAATTTACTTTGAAGTATTTATGTATTTTTAAATAGAATTTTTAGTAGGTTAAATGCTAAAGGATTTTATCCTTTTAGCTAACTCCTAAGTCCACTTCAAAAAGAATCAAACTCATTTAGTAAAAGGATTCTAATTAATTAGAGCATGTTCGGCTAAGCTGCTCGAGCTTATTTTATTAAGAATTTTAGTGTTCTTTTAAAAGTACTTTCGAAAGGTAAGTAGTTTGTATTTGGCCACTCATTTGAGACTTGCTCTTTTTAATAAACTAGTTTTAGCGTACGGGCATTGCACGTATCACTCGCGTAAAGAGTTAAATTTTTATTATGCCTAGATAGTGAGATTCCTAGTATTTGTCTTATTCTTCTTCAAATTATTCATTCTTTGTTCGTCCATATTCCAAATTAAATTTGTATCTTTTCAAATTTTATAATAATAAAATTGTTAATGAAATATGCTTATGTATTTATCCAATTTGGAATTAACTTATAAATGGTACAACAACATAATAATATAATGTTTACAATATTTGTTTGAGTTACAAAAAGTGTAAAATTAAATATAAGTCATAGCTTTTTGAAAATAATAAATATTTATCTGTTGTAAAATAAAGGAAATACTACAAGATATAGATAAGAAATGTGCGGAGAAGAAGGAAGAACTATTTCCTTCATCTATTCAAGTGTTTCAAGTGTGTCTTCCATAGGATAAAATATCCTCTATTTATAGGACACCAATACATAGGAGGTTACAAGTAATCCTAAGAGTTACAAGAATTAAGAGGTGCCTAAATGAGGAATTAAGTAGGAGAAAGTGGGGAGGAATTAGGTAGGAGAAAGTAGGGTAGTAAACTATAGGTTACAATTGAATAATGGAGAGTAGTGGTCATCGACAAATAAATGAATTTACAACACTCCCCCTTGGATGACTATTTGGAAGGTAATGTGCCTCGTTAAAACCTTACTAGGAAAAACCTGGTGGAAAAAAGTCCAGTAAAGAAAAAAGAGTACACACTTCCTGTAATACACCTTTAAAGCTGTCTCATTAAAAACCTTGCAAGGAAAACTCAATTGGGACAAAACCTTGTTAAGGGAAAAGAAGTACAATGCGTACTTGACTCCCCCATATGACAACATCATTTAATATCTTGAAGACGACACATTCCAATCTTGTAAATCAGCTTTTCAAATGTTGAGGTTGGCCATAACTTAGTGAATAGACCCGCCAAACTATCACTGGAATGAATTCTTCAACATTAATTTCAATATCTCTTGAAGATTACAATTGAGAAGGAACTCTGCTGAATAACCATCTCATTTAGTTGTTGTATCTTCAATTTAGCTGAATTATCCATGCAACATTTTATATAATATTGTTGAATCATCGTCTTCAAAGAAATACCATATTGTTGCTGAATATGTTGAGCCATTGATCTCAATCACCAATTTTATCGCCTAGCTTCAAGCATGGCTTATTATCTCTTCATAAATTGAAGATGTAGCAGCAACAATTGATTTTGTAAAATATCATAGTATGGGTGTTCATCCAGAACAAATAAATAGCTACTTGATATCGGGCTTTGTGGATCAAGTAAATATCATGTATTCTTCGGATGCCTTCGCATTGAGGAAGAACTAAATCTTACCAATAAACTTATAACAAAAGCTATAACCAGTAGAGTATATTTGGCAAGATACTTCAATGCACCCATTGCATTAAAATATAATATTTCAATACCAAGAAACTCGCAAACGCGATTTCAGCACATGTGTCCAGATCTTTTAATCCGTATGAATATTTATGAAGCTTTATTGAACAAGTTTTCCGGGAACCTTTAAATACATTAGGCAATTTAAATACTTCAAAAAATTTCATATATATATTTTCCAACGAGCCATATATATATAGGCTGTAACAACATTCATTAGACGCACTTTCATGCACTGTCAGACTTATAAGATACCTGAAGGTGATTGCATCTACCATTGGAGAATATATCTTCATATAATCAATACCAAATTTTTGTGCCTCAAGTCGTACTTCATATCTAACGACTTTATTTTTCTCAATATTTTTGCACAAAAACTTATTTATACACTACTGGCTTTATACCTTCAGATATTTGGACTATAAGTCCGAAACTTCACGTCTTCCAAGTGAAGCTATTATGCTTGAATGCATTTTTTTATATTGGCCAATAATTTCATGTATGTATTCCTAACAGACTTAAGCTCAAGATCCTCATAATCATATAAATATTGAGCTTTATAATATATGTAAGATATCGTCGACGATAATTTCATATCTCGGTTCCCAATCCGACATAACATATTGAGATCTCTTCATATTCAAAATTTTTAGGTACCTGAACCTCTCCTCATGAGGTTTTATGAAGTGTTATGTCCTGGGCTATTCTAGAGCCCTGCCTCTTTATTTGAATCATTTGCTCCTTTCCTTTTTCAAGGAATTATATTTGGAACCGAGTGGTCTACCATGCTTCAGGCGTGCTTTAGACTCATATTCATGAACAAACTAATTGTTCTATCAGAACATCAGGAGCATTAGCGGCTGGAAAATAATTGTTTTCTTTTGGATCAGTAATGAGTCTGGCAATGACTTGCATTACCTTCAAATGAGGATCATAATCAAATGAAAATTTAATTTATTTATTCCTCAGCTGCTTTAATTTTCTCCCCCTAATGTTAGCCAAACTAACATTCGTTCCCAACCTTATATGAGATCCATCTTTTTGCATTGTGGTGGAGAAATTGATAATATACCACACATTATAATTATTAGATAGAAAATATTTGGTTACTGACCCAAAATCAATTATGAAGGGGAATTCATTTGGTGGCATGTCGCACTAGGGGTGTTCATGGTACGGTACGGTACGGTTTTAAGCTTATCGGTAACGGAATATCGGTTAACGGTATGTAATTATGTAAAATCAATACCGTACCGATAAGCTATCGGTTATCGGTAGTTAACGGTTCGGTAAGCGGTATACCGAAGCCACAATAACCCAGATTTACTAAAGGAAGTAATCAAAGAAAGCTTGCTGGATTAATAAGAAATCTCACAAAAGCACATAAAAAGATTAGCTTTACTCTTAAATGTACAACTTATAAACTTTTATTACAAGCAGCAGCACAGCCTATAGAAACGCAAATTAGCCAAAAGAAGGTAAATTTCATTCATATCTTCCATAAACAGACAGCTATTAATATTACTTATCAACATTAGCAACCTCAATCAAGGGATTATCATTTTACAGTAATGTTTCCTCCGCCAACATCTATGCACCTTCTGCAATGTTTTCTCTCCAACATTCTTCATCTTAGAATGTTGTAATGACAAATTCAAAATGGGTCAGGCCTCATATGTTTGTAACGACAAATAGCCACCAGTAGCAATAATATTTATACTTTAACATATAAATTAATATACTAATAATAAATAAAATACATAAAAATTATAAAAAAAAATCCTTATCGGTTATCGGTACGACAACGGTAATGATATATAGAAACCATTACCATACCGATATCTTATCGGTATTAGAAATTTATACCATTACCGAACCAATAACCGTTATACCGATACCGTTATGCTTATCGGTAGCAGTAACGGTTCGGATATCGGTACCGGTTCGGTTTTGCACACCCCTATGTCGCACACAAGTGTTGCTTTATGGATATACCATATCTCATATCTGATTTAGGTGGCATTGTTCTCATATGCATGGTTTAGCAATTGGAGCATTTTAATATATGAATATGCTAAACCTGCTTGCCAACATTATCAAGATAACTTGTCTTGATTGCAAAATCTGGAAATCTGCTCATAATAAAATTTATTTGAACAAATACATAACCTCGCAAGTATCATTGCGGGTTTGTAATAACGCACATGTGACCTTCTCATAGATGCATCAATCATATAATAATTATATGGTCCACATGGCAGGAGAACAGGCCCATATTCACCTTTTATACATTCCAGAAGTGCGGGGATCCTGATCCCAAATTTAGTTGGTCTAATAATTTATTTATCTCGAGAACAAGCAGCCCAAAAAGAATTCTTGAAGAATCCTGTCGTTTATATATCTTGTGTATCATATTTGAACCGGGATGATCAAACCGGTCATGCCAACTCTTAAAGTTATTCATCTAGTAAACTTCTAATCTACTATAGCATGGGTTTTGTAACAATAAACTAAAAGTTTATTGTGGCATGCACATATGATTTTACCACACTTATATTTTGAGTAGTACAAACTCGAGGAAGAGGCGAGGAGCTTTTCAAGCACATATATCTCACCCGACATTCTTGTAGTAATATAAAGATATTCATATATTTCCATCAATTTTAGTCTCTTAGCCATTTTGGAAAATGTATTTGAAACTTTATAAGTTTCTTTTGAGACGTACTACAATAAAATACTTTATCCATCTCGTTCCTCCAAGTAGTAATAAATTGGCTCTTCGAGAGCACTCAATTAATTTTGTACTACCATATATTTCATTACACCAACCATATGGTGAATATCTCCTTCAAGGAGAAAATAATATAATTTTTGTCATGGTCAAATCATTAAATGCAAGATTGATTTCTTGCTTACGTGCTCATGTGTTATTCATAATAACACATCATTTTGACGTACATTTTGTACGTGAGCAATGACCATTCATGCCACAATAAATGATAGTTCATTCTACTAGAACCTCTTCTAGAGGTGAGTTGTGGTACTTTATCAACTACGCACGGGCACGTCCGTATCATATCTTTTATCATATATTGCCACATTCACTTCCGTGAATGGGACCACATCCATAATATTTATTATAAATTGTCTTGTTAACTTCAGGAACGGACCATAATTCATCAAGACTTTCCTCATACTCACATAACACATTGATGACATTATTATCTTTATCGTTTGAACGGTTATTTTGAGAATCCTTATTGTTCTCTTATTTATTTCATAATGATGACAATTATTTATTTTCTTTGCCACGTCCACGACCATGGTCTCTACCATGGTAATTATTTTGTCGTTTTTCAGACATAAAAATAATTGTCTTCTTTCAGACATAAAATTATTTTGCCATCTTTTAGACATAATATTGCTACAACATCCACATTCATAAATGGAGCATGTGTTTCTCCTCCATTCACCTTATGGAATGGAGATTTTTCTGCTCCCACATTCATCTTAGGAAATGGAGCATAATTAGCTCCCACATTCGCCTAATAGAATGGAACATATCTAGTAGGACGGGCTTAGAAAGAACATATTTTTGTCTTGGTCATCATTGTATCATCAATATGGTGTGCTGAGACCTGAACCCAGTGTCTTATTATCATAAAGACATGTTAGGCCATAACGTGTTGGGACTTGAACCCTAATTTCTTTTTATCATGGTGCCCCAGGACTCAAATTTGATGTCTTACTTTTAACAATGGGCATAATAGGTCAAACAAGTACATCACATTATATGGCATATGAATTTGTCCAAATGAGAAAAGTTCCTTTGAGGAAATTATAATAATCACAAATACAATTTTATGAGTATATTTACTACATAACCATTTAAGTAACAACCTGGTGCACTTAATTACCATGTATTATTATACGTATAAACCAACCTGTTTTGTGTTAGACATCTCATCAATAATTGAATATGGATATTTCACATATTGTGGTATTAAACTCCATAATCAAACATACCGTTCGTACCCTCTCATGAAAAGATAATGAATTAACTTTTTCATTGTACAAGTGAAAACATTGTTTCTAGAATATTTATTTTGTATGCTGAACTTTTAGTTTTTCTTCATGTATATGACAAGGTACTAAAAGAAAAATTAATAATAATGGTAGCATTGCGGGTGAAGCATTATTGATTAGCAGGCAGAATTGTCAATTACCTTCTCCTAGAATGTATTCTTCACACTTACCCAAATAATACTTAAATTTGTCTCTCAAAGTCTACAATATCATACAACAAGCTTTAGATAGACAAGCATAAAAGTTAGTAATAAATCAATAATTTACTTGTCCAAAAATATACTTTTAGGGAGGAATCATATTTGAATTTTAAGAAATAGTGATGAAAGGATTACCTCTTTCACTTACTGTTATAGGATTGCAACTATATTGTGGATCCCAAAGATTGCTTTTCATTTTTATTCTTGATATGCTCTGCCATATCAGCCCATTCTCCTTATTATTAGACCACTTTCAGATCCTCGTCTTTATCATCTTTAAAGGAATGATAAAACCCAAAGAAAGTTTCTGCTACTCATTTCTGATTGCTAGAGAAATGGTAAATAAAATTCAACTTGGAAATGGTACATAACATTAAAATTAGAGACTTGTGCTGATAACGTGTTGTAAAATAAAGGAAATACTACAAGATATAGATAAGAAATGTGTTGGAGGAGAAGGAAGAACTATTCCATTCATCTAATCAAGTGTTTTAACTGTGTCTTCCATGGGACAAAATGGCCTCTATTTATAGAACACCAATACCTAGGAGGTTACAAGTAATCCTAAGAGGTTTTTTTTTTTTTTGGTCGAAACAAGATACTTAGCATATATTAATAGAAAAACATCATGGGGGATTACATAACAGACTCACACGAGTTCCATGGGTGTCCATCGCATGATTTGAATTATTACAACACAAAGGGAGTGCTTGTAAAACACAAAAGTTTCCTAATTTAGCTAACGTAGAGCAAGTACTAGCCGATGTAGTAGTAACAAAATACGTGCCCTTCCGATCATCCTCCAAAGCTTGGTGAACAAGAATGGGTGGCACAGCATGGTGAAAAGTTGAAAAAGATTTGGACAATGAGGGAGCCCCTTGAGCGAGCTTATCAACAACTCTATTCCCTTGTCTAAAAGTATGCCTAATTAGCGGCATTCCCAGGTTGTTCATCAATGATCTGCATTCATTAACAATTGATAAATAAGTACGTGACGGGTTTTCTAGAAAATTGATGACCTCTGTTGAGTCAGTCTCAATTTCTAATGAATTATAATGTAGATCATGTGCTAAAATGAGGCCTTGATGTAGCCCTAAAAGTTCTGCATGAGTGTGACTATGAGCATGCACCATTTTTGTATAACCTAATAGCCATTCGCCTCTAGTATTCTTGAAGACCCCACCTATACTTGCAGAATTATCAGCCTTATAAGATCCATCACAATTTAACTTAACACTATTAGCCTTAGGAGGGATCCAATGTACCCTAATAATACTACTTGTATCCTTCCTAGAGCTTGAGCTAGTTAACAATTTGTATTCTAGAACTTTCTCATGGACAGAGCCATAGGTGATAGGTGAGCTCAAGTTGTTGACATTGTAATTATTTCTATTAATCCATAAATTCCATAGAGCAAAAAATAAAAATTTGAGCCAATTGTAGAATTTGTGGTAAGGGTCGTTGGGGATATCCTTAAGACACTGCAACCAATTATTACGATCAAGCGTATTGTACTTAATCTTGTTTCCCCAGAATGCCTTTGCTATAGGGCATTCAATAAAAAGATGAAAAAAAGTTTCAGTAGTATTCTTACAAACACTGCACATAGGATCAACATTCATACCAATTTTGTTAAGGTAAAATCTAATCGGAAGTCTATTATGTTGACATTTCCAGATAAAAAATTTTATTTTATTTGGAACATCAATCTTCCATAACCACATGAAATCCACATCACTATTGATAGTAGGTTCACTTTGTGCAGATTCTATTTGAGCATATACTGATTTCATAGTAAAAATACCATTTTTTGAAAGTTCCCAAATCGGATAGTCAATATTCCCAATAGGGGAAGGAGAGTTAATAATTATAGTTTTGACTTGTTGAGGAATTTCAAATCCAATCTTAGAAAAATCCCAATGATTATCATGCATAATATCACATACCTTCTTGCATGAGTCCTCTAATGTCAAAGGACCAAACAAAAAACTTCTAAGATTTTTATTATTAGAAAGCCAAATATTGTCCCATAGAGAAATTGTTTACCATTACCTAATACACATCGAGTGCTATTATAACAAATAGGCAAGATACTATTAATCCCTTTCCAAATGAAGGAAGCAGAAGTTGTAGTAGGCCTTACAATATATTTATTACTAAGAATTTTAGCCCATAAGGCATTAGGGTTTGTCAGAAGTCGCCATGCTAGAGATATAAGCATAGCTTTATTTTTAGATTTTGCACTAATGATCGATAGACCCTCCCTGCTGCCTTGGTTTAGTGACAACTTGCCATGACACTAGGTGCAATTTTTTCTTTGTATCAGTAGTACCCCATAGAAAGTTTCTCTGAACCCTATCAATACAGTTTAGGGTTTTAATCGGAAGAGTATGGAATTGCATAATATGATTAGGGAGGGCATTGAGAGTTGATTTTACAAGAGTTGCTCTCCCTACTAAGTTTAAGAAGTTCATCTTCCAACTAGATAATTTAGTAGCAAGATTATCAAGAATAAAATTGTAATCACTATGTCTAGGCTTATGCCCTAGAATAGGAAAACCTAGATATTTCCCAAAGTTGTTGCTCTTATTAAGAGAGAGGATATTGCCTAGATGGTTGGATAAAGATAGATTAGCGTTTTTAGAGAAAAATATTTTAGATTTTTCTTTACTAATGATTTCTCCTGACATTTCACAAAAAAGATCCAAAGCAACCTTAATACTAATAGCAGATTTTTCATTAGCTTTAGCAAAAAAGGTGAGATCATTAGCAAAAAATAGGTGAGAAATTTCTGGTCCTCCAGGAGATAATTTTATAGGGTCCCATAAATTCCTATCTACCTGTTGATTAATGTAAATAGAGAGCAATTCTAGACATAAAATAAAAATATATGGGTGACATAGGGTCACCTTGCCTTATTCCCCTGGATGGAAGAAAGAATTTTGTTTTAAGACCATTTACCAAAACACAAATTGAGGAAGTAGTAATACAGGAGAGGATTAATTTTGAGATCCTTGGAGGAAACTTAAAAAAAACTAACAATGTACGAATAAAGGACCACTCGATTTTATCAAAGGCTTTTTCCAAATCTACCTTAATAATCATTTCACTTTTCTGCCCCTTCAATTTGCTAAATTTATTCATAAACTCTTGAATAATAATAGCATTGTCCGATGCTCGTTTATTTTTGATAAAACTGGCTTGACAAGGATTAATCAATTTATCTAAATGAGGTTTAATTCTATTAGCTATAATTTTAATCACTATTTTGTAAAAAGTGTTACATAGCCCAATTGGTCTAAAAAATTTTAAGTTTACAGCATTTTTTATTTTAGGAATTAGGCAAATATAGGTGGAATTTATATTTTCAGCATCCTACCAGTTTGAAAAATATGATGACAAACATTCATCACTGAGTTACCAACAATCCCCCAGTGTTTTTGGAAAAAAAAAAAAAAGGGATGCAGACCATCAGGTCCGGGGGATTTGTGAGGTTTAAAGGAAAATAGAGCAATATAAATTTCACAATTAATTAGGGGCCTATCCAAAATATTAAGGTCTACTCTATTAAACCATCCAGCATTATCTTCTAGAGGCTTCATCTTACTGAAAAGATGATTTGATTTGTATAAGCATTCAAAGTAAGATGTAACATGATCAAAAACTTCCTTAGTTTCAAAAATTAAATTCCCACAATCATCTTGAAAGTGAGTGATACGATTTTTCTTCCTTCGATTTAAGGTAGTCACATGGTAGAATTTAGTATTGGCATCTCCAAAGTTTAGCCAGTCAATTCGAGACTTTAACTTCCAGAATTCCTCCTCTTGTTTTAAAATAGTGTTATATTCACTAATGAGGTCTTTTTCTAAAGTCTGGAGAAAAAAACTGGTACTATAATTAGGAAACATTTGAATCCCATTCAGTCTGGCAAGGGTTGTAGATTTCTTTTTAAAAAAATTAGCAAAAGTTTCCTTATTCCAAATAATAGCATTGTTATGAAAAGATTTAATAGCTTCATCTAAAGGTCTATTGTGCCATGCATTCGAAACTAAATTCCTAAAAGTAGGATGAGATAACCACATAGTCTCAAGTCTAAAGGGTTTTTCATAATTATTAGTAGCCTGTCTATTAAGTTTAATTAACATAGGGTTATGATCCGAATAGGTTTTAGGTAAGTGGACAACACTAGCATCTTTAAACAAAGTAACCCATTCAAAGTTGGTTAAGCATCTATCTAATCTTTCTAAAATGAGACCTTTTTTATATCTATGATTGGACCAAGTATACTTAGGCCCCTTAAATCATAGGTCTACTAATTTACAATAATTTAGGCAGTCTCTAAAGTGAGAAGCATTTCTTAAATTTAAAGATCTTCCTCCCCATTTTTTCTCCTGATTTAAAGCTTGGTTGAAGTCCCCATTAACCAACCAGGGCCCTTTATAGTTATCATAGACAGTCTTAAGATATTTCTATAATAATTCTCTATGAATATAACATGTACTAGCATAAACAATAGAGAAAAGCCAAGTAAAATTAAGAGTAGGATGAAGTACCTTAATCATGGCATGAAACTCATTTCCATTAATATGAATGTCAGTGACATTCACATATTCATTTTTCCATAGGAGAACAATTCCACCAGATCGACCCTCAGCAGGGATTTCAGCAAAATCCGTAAAATCATACCTTACTCTAAAGTCATGGTGATCATCCAACTTGGTTTCTAATAGAGCTACAACAATAGGCTTGTAAACTTCCAAAATAGCACCAAAATTCCAACGAAATTCAGGACTATGAGTACCCCTAGCATTCTAAACTATTATATTGTTTGTCCAATCATGTTAGAGTTTGCATCAACATTATGATCAATTATATCATCATCAGTTCTCAATGCAGGGTTGAGAACCACTCATACTTCCCCACTGCTTTGTTTGATGGGGCTCTCACATCTAAGGAGCATTTGAATAGATTCTTGTGACAAGTTAAGATTATTTTTCTGTCTAGTCTTTCTTTGAGTAGGAGAATTATTATTTCCTTTAGGTTTGCGAATTTCGTGTGATTCTCCCTCTCCCTTAACACGACTTCTTGTTCCCTTCTCACGTTTTGCTCTTGTTCTTGTGGATTGTGATTGTTCCTTGGTGATGGTGGAGGGCCTGGTGGAGGAGGGACATCTACTTCCATTTGGGGTGGAGGATTGGGGGGTACGTTTGTTGGGTTCAAGTTCGGATACATCCCTTTCCTGTCTATTAATGCATGTATGGGCTGATTCAAGTTTAGGTCCCATGGTGTGAAGATAGGGTTCTGTGGAGGTAACACTCGTGGGGGGAAAAATGGGAGATCCACTAGAGGTTGGTCTAGTAGTGGCATTGCCTGAAGAAATTGAGGCCACATGTTGTTCATATAATTTTGCATCGTGAGATGCATCCCCTCGCTCACAATTTGTGCAAGATATTGTGGGTTTTGAATGACCACAAAAGCATGTTGTCCATTGATCTCCATCGGAAGTGCTACTGCATGACCCCATAATATTGATTCCACCCATGACTGAGGAGCTTGGAGTGGAGCTTGTGATAGTGCAAAGATTAGAGGTTGATTTAATTGTGGATTTGCTTGATTCATTTGAGCATTGTTTTGGTGATTCATGTTGTTCATTTCCTTTTTCAATTGGTGTTGCTTGAGTAGTTTCCTTACTAGTTTCCTTGATTTTTTCCTCGAGGCTTGAAGATTTAGTTTGCTCATCTAGGTTTTTATTATTAGTTGAGGAAGTAATAGGAGTAGTGTTAATAGAAGGAACGATTGTCATATTTTGCATGTAGGGTTGCGTGTATTTAGGAGAAAGAGATTGTGGAAAGGCGTCAGAAATATATGCAAGATCAATATTTATTTTTTGGTTGGCTATTTTGGACGGTGAAGGTAAATCAGTGGATGTTTCTGACATAGCACAATCTCCAAACTGAGAATTCGTGTTAAGTTTAGTAGAAGAAATAGCTGAAGAGTATATAGTAGTGGCAATGCTTATTTGTGTAGCCTTGTCAGGTTTAATGCATGCCACAGAATGTGCATGTCATTTTGTAACATGCCTTGGCTATCTATTGGACAAGTGGACGTGGGGACCTTTTTTGTTATGTAATTAGCCACGTATTTGGACATGTCATCACTGTTACACATTTTACTTTCAGAATTTTTGGTCAAATGATTTTGCATGCAAAACTCATGAATTTGGTTTGAGTCCTCGAGTGTAACGACTGATGATGTTGTCTCCTTTTTTAATTTGGTTATCTAGATCATCATTAGTAGTCATATTAAGGATGTTGAATTTATTAATTGTTTTACTAATTAAATTCTTAGAAGACCTAATACTATTGTCATTAACCACTCTATAGGTAGGCTTTAATTTAAGAGGAGGATGATGATACTTACCTGTCTCCGATGGACTGACCTTGCTTGTAAATGGAGCTAAGATATTATACTTTCCATTCAATGCCTGTATCTTTTTTTTCTTGGAGAACTGTACAGTTTTCCATTCATCCTCCCCCATCTTGGCTTTTAATTTAGGGCTTGGTGTGTTAGAGTTAAGACGGGTAGGAATAGGATCAAGGTTACTTGGAGAAGGTTTATAGGGACAACTATCACTTAGGTGGCTTAATCGACCACATGATTTGCATAAAATATTTTCACCTTCATAAATCACCATTTGTTTATGTTGTTCAATGAAAATGTGATTCTTGACTAGGACATCTAATGGAACTTCCACACATTATCGAGCATATCTTGCTCTAATAGCAGTGGAGGTCTTGAAATCAACTTTTAATAACTTGCCAAGTTTAGTGCCAATTGTCCTCAGAATAATTTCATCAAAGAATTCCGTAGGCAAACTTGGTAGACGTACCCAAATGGCAGTAGTAAAGATCTTAATTTCTGAAGCCACAAAGTTTGGCTCCCAACATCTTATAGATAGGAAAAAACCATTGATGAACTATGGTCCCTCAGTGAGGATTTTATGTAAGCTCTCATGCCTGGATAATTTCACAATGTAATAGTCATCTCCTAAATCAATTAGTGGAAAATCCTCCTCCAAGTTCCATGACTTCCTTAATTTCTCATAGATATATTGATGATGTAGTCTTTTCCCTTGTAATTTAAGGATTATCGAATTAATCCATGGAGAGTATATTCTTTGCTTCTCTTCTTGGGATAGAGAGATAGAATCCATTAATGCATCATCCTCCAGCAAGTCAGATTGCATGGCTATAATATTAGTTGATTGATTTACGAAATAGTCTGTAGGAGCTTGCGTAATAGTAGGAGTAGTTACCTTTTGTGAGTAGGATGGTTTATCCAAGGAGGAGCCATGATTTGTGCATGCAAGGATGGATTGGCTATTTTTAGAAACATTTATGGAGGAATCAGGTGGTTTAGGGGGTGGATTCAATGATGGTGGAATCGAAAGCCATAGGAAGAGTAGTATTTTACTTTATTGAGCTAAGAAAAGGGGGAAGGGTTAGAGAGAAGGGGAAGGATTTTTGGCTCCTTTTTAGTTATCTTAAGTAATCCTAAGAGTTACAAGAATTAAGAGGTGCCTAAATGAGGAATTAAGTAGGAGAAAGCGGATAGGAATTAAGTAGGAGAAAGTGGGATAGTAAACTATAGGTTATAATTGAATAGTGGTGAGTAGTGGTCACCCGCAAATAAATGAATTTACAATATGATCTTGCTTTTGGACTTAAAAAAGAAAAATACAATTCCAAGAAGAGATCGTATTGTCCTTAAAGTATAAATTAACACATTTATTTAATTTACGGTTCCTCCTTTAATGAATCATACGGAAGGTGAATCCGGATAACTTGCACTCCAATGTGAGATAATGGATAGGTACATAAAGAAATACCATCACCATTAATTAATGGATAAGCAACAATGCAAAAATATTCATTCAAATCAAGTTTATAGTTTCTGTAAAATTACACATGAAAAATTAAACAACACAAATTATAAAAAAATATGACAAACATCCACTATGCCTGCCGTTAGTAAAGTATTAAGGAGATAAATTAGTATAATATAAGGAATTGTCTAGATGAGAAGCATCAAACAGGTGTAATATGTTGGATCAACTTTAACGATAATATTAAAAGATTTTTGCCTCATATTTTTAGAGTTTACATTCTATTGCACATGTTTATAAAAGATGTATTTTTAGAACACGAATAATTAAGAGTAAGGAAAAATAGGGTTATCTTTTTCAAAGATGAATCTGATAACTGGATTGATGATCCAGCGGAAATTCATTTCCATATTGTTTTATACATGCTTAATCTGATTCTTCAGCCCCAAAATTAAAAATTTAAAGGTAAACTGAAATAGGATGATAAAAGGTTCTTAGCTAGCTATTATTTTAATTAGTCTTTAAACGACTTAATTACTACTGTATGATGTAAGTAATGTCTCCAAATTAAAGTTTTATATTTATATTTTATACTTCATAAATGTTACCTTGTACTTAACCTGTCATTCCAAAATCAATTATTTTTAAAATCTGAAAACCTGCATTTAGTAAGAAAGAACAATTAAAGGCACAAACAGAACACATTACCTTCTTCATTACTATGTTCTCATACGCAGGAATACCCATGTTAGCTGACTTTTGTAGCAAATTCTATTTGTTCTTTGCCGCTTTGGGTTGTGGGGCTTACTTTCTAGCCCCAGTGAGAGTAGTGACTAGCGTTATACGTTGTTGGGCAATCGGAAGGTTGCACCATTATTAATTATTATTAAAATAATATTTTTTTTGTATGGTTACTCACCAATGGCACAACCTACGGGCTAAATACAACCTACGGGCTAAATAGTGCCTCAGTGGAAGTATTTCTTTCCTCCGTAATATATATATTTATAATCTCACCTTTTAATAAGTTTGTATTTCGAGACTTTTAGTCTCATCTTAAGCAAATAATAAATGTATGTCATAATGCCAAAGGTCCTTTTTAATTGGATAAGTGTCAAATGCTAAGCATTAGAATTAGATATCACAAATCTAATTATTTTGTAAGTTAAGATTAGTTTCTTAATTGTCTAGAGCAATCTATATATACAACACCTACCCATCTCAGGGTACTTTAAAAAAAAAAAAAAAAACAACATAATGCATGCATCAGCCACGACTTTAGATATATCAAGCGCCATAAATGAGTATAACATTACTTGTTTCTTCATTACACTCGAAACACAATAAGGAGTTCCTACTGTCTAATACTTGAGGAGCCTACCTATTCCTACAACATTCATCAACTTTTACGTATCAAACACATAAAGAAAAGGTAACTGTTATACTTTATGCACCTCCTAGGGACACTAGAAGGGGGGGTTGAATAGTGTCCTCCGATTTTCGTTGCTAGAACCTTGTTCTTCAGTAGTAGAACAGGGTTCTTCAGTTCGTTGTTATGCAGCCTTCTACCTTAGAACACACCTCCAAACACTTATCAAAAGACACAAGGATTTTTACGTGGAAAACTCCTTGCTCAAGGGAGAAAAACCACGACCCACACTCTGGGATTTTAACACCGAATCCACTAACACAAGAGCAACGTTTCTGATTACAAACTCTGTAACCAAGGGGCTACACTCTAGACCCTAATCACTAAATAAAGCTAAACTCTAGCTTTCCTAGTAATCACAAAGTAGTTTGCCTAATACATATGCTTCTGAGATAAGCTAATAGACAAAACAATGAATACTTGCAACCAAGACAACTTACAACTCGACAGATCTAGACAAGAATTCTAGACTCAAATACTTTGCATGCAAATCAGTTGTCTTCTTCAGTTTTCCTACGTAGACAGTTCTTCAGATCGCCTTTATATGCTCTGAACTCTCTATCTGGAAAAACCAACTTCGGCTATGTCTTCTACTTCCTTTTATACGAGTTTTGCAACCCTAGTTGAGTCCTACTGGGAATCCTCTTTAATTATGGTATTTGAAGATTCGCAGTAACTCTTTTCCATGTTGAGGTATAACTCTTGTTCACACTTCAAAGACACAGCCTGGACACCACCTCTTTTAGTCTGACTAGGATATGTCTTCAACCACGCGCCTCTACTCCTAGTTCCACAGGGATTTGCAACCCGTAATCTTTTCGATCAAGCGTGCCCTTCAACTCAAGGACTAGGTTCTTCCATGAACCTCAGTGTCCTTCCTGTTTGTCATACTTCAAAACCAGCTCTCAACAAATTCCCCCTTTTTGATGATGACAAACAAATATTGCTCAAGAACCTGAATAGACATAAACCAAAAAAAAACAAAACTAACATAACAATAAAAACAGATGAGTTAGGTCACAAACACCCCAACACCTTTCTTCCCCCTTTTGGCATCATCGAAAAGATTCAAAGACCTGCAGGAACCTGTCAGATTAATCTAGTCTAGAGCACAAGGCAACTCATCAGTGTCAAGAACATAGGTATATCAAAATAAGGGCCCAACAAGGAACCAGGTACTGAAACAAGAAACAGTCGCAAACATAAGAAATTTAAAATCAACATCCAGAGGGTGACAGCAGCACCACTCTATTTAGTTACACAACAAAAATTAAAATTGTCTTAATTATCCAAATCATGCAATCAAGGGAGAATAGGGAAGAGTAAAGATCAGGTGGGGTAGGAAAAGAGAAAGATAGGAGGACAGGACTGGAAGAATCACAGCTGAAGGTTGAAGTGCTTAACGAGTGCCTCAAGTTGTTTCGTATTTTTGGCCCTCTCCATCACCAGCTCGGCCTCATACTTGTGGCAATCAATCTTCAAGCGATCAATTTCTTGATCCTTCACCTTCAACTGCCTGTGCAGTTCAGCATTTTCTTCATTAACTTCAAGAACCATTTTCTCCAGTTCCTGCACAGCACCAATGGCCTCATCAGGTCCAAACTCTTCACTGTCCTCTGACTCCTCCTGCTTGACCTGCATTGGCCTTTTGGAGACCCTGCTTTCTTGAAAGAAGTCACAGTTTCTCAGCACATTAACCCCAACCTTCTGATGGATGGTAGGCTTCTTTCCTGCTTCTAAGAGCACTCCAAAACGCTCAAGAATCTGATGGATGATGTAAGAGTGCACAAGAGAGTGTGGCTTCTGATCAGTATCACAAATTCTCTTAATGTGCCTAATAATGAGCCCAGGCAAATTAATTTTCACCCCTCTGTCCATCAGATCCATATATGTCAGATCAAGAGCACTAGCCTCACAATTCCTTTCTCCCCTAGGTAGAAGAAACCTATGCACAAACTCAAACAACAGCTGATGTGCAGGCTCCATCTCTTTCTTCTCAACCTTCCTCTCCTTCCTCAATCTGGGTTTCCCTGAGAACTTTCACACAACATCTAAGGGAGTAACTCTATCTGTTCTCTTTGGCCATTTTAGCTTGACATACCTGCAATACCCTTCAGCAGGTACATCCAGAATTTCTCCCAATTCAGGTCTCCCAAATTCAATTTCCACTCCTTTCACAGTGGTAAACACCCTCCTGGCTACCACCCTGCAATTTGTATAAAACTCCCTGACTTCATCCACAAACAGCTTCCTGTCTTTGTTGACAAACACACTCAGCCAACCCTGGTTTCCTATCATCCTCAACAAGGGTTTCATATGAAACTCTTTTTCATCATCCAGAATGCTGCCTGGCAGCACCTGATGTTTAGAGAAAAAGGCTTCCCTATCCACTTCTTTTCTTTTCTTCTTACTCTCAATCTCACTGTCAGTGTCAGAATCACTGGGTTCCACATAACTCTCAGCCTCACTCTCCTGCTCTTCTTCCCTGGCACCCTTCTCCTCTTCTTCTTTCTTCTTCTCTTCTTCCCTTATCTTCACATTAGTTATTGTCCTTCCCAGCTTTTCAACCTTCTCCATCTGTGTCTTCAAAGCAGACCTAGTACCCATTCTTCTAACAACAGGCTCCCTAGCCTCTTTATCACCTCCTTCTTCACTATCTTCATCTACCAACCTAGTTTTCAACACAGGCTTACCATCTCTCACCAACCTTCTTCTTTTTTCAGGCTCTATTCTATTTTCTTTTACAAACACCACCTCATCTTCTTCTTCCTCACCAGTCAACTTCTCATCCTCTGCCCCAAACTTTCTTTTTCTTCTTGATTTTTCTTCTTTCTTGTCACCCTCTTGCTTTTCAACAACAACTTCCTTGTTCCCTTCCTCATCAGATTCTGTCCAGCTAAAATCTGCATCCTCAGCTCCAGTGGGGTTTTGACAAGCAACTGGCTCTTGTCTCACACCCCCAGGAGCTTCAGCAGTAGCAGGTCCAACACACTCCGGACCTTTAGGCACAGAATCCTCTAAACACACCCCTGTTCCACTCACATCTTTACTTGACTCACCAACATCTTTTCCCAGAGATTCATCATTATCCAGTTCCCTCAACTGTTCTTCTATTTTTTCGGCTATATTTAACTCGCCTCTAGACACACCGTCTACAACATCCTGCACATCTTCTCTAGGTTCATTCTCTTTAGTTTCTTGTTCCTCCTCACGTGGGTTCCCCCTATCTATGTTGTCCCTCTGCTCAACATCTACTATTTTATCTAATTCAGCAACTAGGGTTTCAGTTTCTACAATGTCAGGACTGGCTATATCAACTGAACCAACAGGTGTAGATGGAGTAGGATCAGAAATTACCTCAGGTAACGGTTGAGATGAACTTTGAGTAGTGGGTGTTGAAGGAACGGCTCTTGATTTTAACTTCTTGACCAGTTTCTTGTCCCCCTTTTTGAGAAATTTTAGGCGAGCCCTAGCAATTCTTTCAGCAAGAGTGGATGGAGGTGGTCTTTTAGACATCTTGAAGAATTTTGTAAAGATTTCTGAGTTTGTTGACGGTTTATCTATTTTAGGGCTTGAGAGAATTTTGATGTTCAATTGGAAGAGGTGGATGAGATCATGAGAGATTGAAGAAGTGCTGTAGAAAGAGAGAGGGTTTTGGTGAAGTGACAATGTCTAGGGAAGGCAAAAAAATAATGAGTATAAAGAAGGGCAGCTTTTTGAACTTTTTGAGAACCGGGAGAAGTTAAGAGATTTGACGGTTATGAACTTAATTTAAATATACCCTTTTCAAGAAGTGGGGTCCAAGCAATTTAAAAGGAGTTCTATCCTAAAAAGGAATGTGTTCCTATAATTTTGGACAATTATGAGACTATGGAGAATCTCCCATGATGCACGTACAATAAACAATTTTAATTCCAGTTGTGACAACTAACAAATAGAGTAGGTTTACTGTACCTGGACACGATTCCTCACGTTATGACTGGTTCCTCCTCAGTACACAGTAGGTTCTTCATGGGATCACATTATTTGTACCTAATGCTCAAAACACTAAAAACGAGTGTACTTACTCAAGTACAAATTTAGTCCAGATAGTAATGACAAATTCCTAACAGACACTTTTACTACTAACCTAGCCAATCACCAGGGGATTACCTGCTGGGTCATCCGTGTATTTTGGTCATCCCTAACTCCAACCTGTTCCTCTCGAACTGCACCTTGTTCAAAGCTTTGGTAAATATGTCAGCAATTTGGTCTTCAGTCCTGCATGAATTCATAGTGATTAGACCCTTTTCTACATTGTCTCTCAGAAAATGATGTCTAATATCAATGTGTTTGGTCCTTTTGTGTTGGACTGGGTTCTTGGCAATGTTCACAGCACTAGTGTTGTCACAAAAGATTGGCACTGCCCCACACTTGATTCCAAAATCCTCCAGTTGCTGCTTGATCCATAGCAATTGTGAGCAGCATGAAGCAGCTGCCACATACTCAGCTTCAGCAGTTGACAAGGCAACAGAGTTTTGTTTCTTTGTAGCCCATGACACCAAGCAAGGACCTAAGAAGTGTGCCATCCCCGAAGTGCTTTTCCTATCAATCAAATGACCTGCATAATCTGCATCAGCAAAACCAATAAGTTCAAAAGTTCCACCTCTGGGATACCAAAGGCATAGATCCTGAGTCCCTTTCAAGTATCTCAGAATTCTCTTCACAGCTGTCAAGTGTGATTCCTTAGGTTTTGACTGAAATCTGGCACACAGTCCTACGCTGTAGACTATGTCAGGTCGACTTGCTGTGAGATAAAGAAGTGAGCCAATGATTCCTCTATACTTGGTCTCATTTGTCGAAGGACCAAGTTCATCCATATCGAGCTTTGTTCCAGGAGCAATAGGAGTAGTCATCTCCTTAGCTCCTTCCATGTTAAACTTCTTCAACAATTCCTTGACATATTTTTGCTGGTGTATCATAGTTCCTTCCGGCGTCTGCTTTATCTGCAACCCAAGGAAGAAATTCAATTCACCCATCATGCTCATTTCAAACTCACTTCCCATCAGGTCAGCAAAACCTTTGCTCAGCTCCTCATCAGTGGCTCCAAAGATGATATCATCGACATACACTTGAACTACCAGTAGATCCTTTCCTTGCTTCTTGAGAAATAGTGTGTTGTCAATTTTACCTCTTGAAAAGCCATTTTTCATCAAGAACCCTGAGAGTCTTTCATACCAGGCTCTAGGAGCTTGCTTCAAACCATACAGAGCCTTGTCCAGTTTGTACACATGATCAGGGAATTCATTGTTCACAAAACCTGGAGGCTGTACTACATAAACTTCTTCATTCAGGTACCCATTCAAGAAGGCACTCTTCACATCCATCTGATACAGTGTGAATTCCATGTATGTAGCAAAAGCAATCAGCATTCTAATGGCTTCCATTCGTGCCACTGGTGCAAAGGTTTCATCATAATTTATTCCTTCTTCTTGACTGTAGCCCTGAACAACCAACCTTGCCATGTTTCTTGTAACTATGCCATGTTCATCCAGCTTATTTCTGAACACCCATTTAGTTCCAATTATGGATCTGTCCTTTCGCTTAGGAACTAGGTGCCACACTTTGCTTCTTTCAAATTGATGAAGTTCCTCCTGCATAGCTATAATCCAATCTGGATCTTCTAGAGCTTCTATGACATTTTTTGGTTCCAAGGCTGAGAGGAAAGCAAAGAATGCACAGAAGTTCTTTAATGCTGACCTAGTCATAATTCCTGTATCCAGTTCAGATAGAACGTTCTCCAAAGGGTGAGAACTTTGATGTTTCCATGGCTTGATCTGGATCTGATTAGAAGAACCTGCAGCATCGTCTTGAGTAGATTCTTCTTGACTTTCTTGATCTTCAGCTTCATCAGAAGTTCCCCCTGTCAAGTTGACTCCTTCATCTGACATGACTTTGCTCTCCTTTTCATCCGAGTCCTCCAGTTCATCTATGCTTTCTTCTCTTCTTAAGCCAATCACCTGATCATCTGCATCATCTTCTCCTATTTCCTTATCTGATTCATCGAACACAACATGCATACTTTCTTCTACTACTTGTGTTCTTCTGTTGAGTACCTTGTATGCCTTACTTTGAGTGGAGTATCCCAGGAATATTGCCTCATCACTCCTAGCATCAAACTTTCCCAAGGGTTCCTTGCCATTGTTGTGAACAAAGCATTTGCACCCAAAAGGGCTTAGGTGAGCAATGCTTGGCTTTCTACCTCTGAGTAACTCATATGGAGTTTTGTCAAGAATAGCTCTGATGGAACACCTATTTAGCAAGTAACATGCAGTGTTTACAGCTTCAGCCCAGAAGTTTCTTGCTAGTCCACTTGACAGCAGCATGGTTCTAGCCATATCCTCCAACGACCTGTTCTTCCTCTCAACCACCCCGTTTTGTTGAGGAGTTCTTGGTGCAGAAAAGTTGTGATCTATGTTGTTCCCTGCACAGTACTCAGAAAATTTTGAGTTTTCAAACTCAGTTCCATGATCTGATCGAATACTGATGAGTTCAAGACTTAGCCTTTTCTGAACCACACCAGCCCAGTCTTTAAAGTTCTCAAAAGCTTCATCCTTAGAGGCCAAGAACAAGGTCCATGTATGCCTTGAGTAGTCGTCAACAATCACGAACACAAACCTCTTTCCTCCTCTGCTTTTTACTCTCATAGGTCCACACAAATCCATATGTACCAGCTCCAGTGGCTTAGATGTGCTGACCACTTTCTTTGACTTGAATGACGTTCTTACATGCTTTCCCTTTACACAGGCATCGCACACTTTTATGTTTTCAAACTTCTTTCTTGGCAATCCACGAACTAGTTCCTTTGAGGCCAGCTTGTTTAATTGAGTGAGACTTGCATGGCCCAGTCTTTTGTGCCACAGCTGAGAGTCAGTATCTTGCACATTCACGCATGTCAGATTGTTTTCAGGTAAGGACTTCAGTGATGCCTTGTACACGTTGTTCACTCTTTTTCCTTCCATCACCACTTCTCCACTCTGTAGGTTCTTCACGATGCACCCTACAGAGGAGAAGCTCACTTCGTTTCCTCTGTCACATAGTTGAGAGATGCTTAGTAAATTGTGTCTAAGACCATCCACACAATAAACATTTTCAATTGCATGTTCCAGAGATCTCCCAATCTTCCCAATGCCTACTATCTGACCACTTTTTCCTCCTCCGAAGGCAACACTGCCTCCTTGGAATGCTGCGAGTGAGAGAAAATTTCTTCTATCTCCTGTCATGTGCCTGGAACAACCGCTATCAAGAATCCAGCTTGAGTTGTTCTCCCTCACTCCAGCCTGCAAGACAATCAGAGGTTAGCCTTAGGAACCCAGACAAGCTTGGGTCCCTTCTTATGAGAGAATGGATAAATCAAATCTTGTTTGGCCCATTTGGGTAAAACACATTTCTTATTTTTGACTCTTGCCTTGACAATATTAATACACTCTTGTTTCGTATGACCAGTTTTACCACAAAAAGTGCATAACATGTTGCAAGATAATCCTACATACTTGCTTTTAGGATTATATGAGGGCAGAGGCTTCTTGAATCCTAAACCTTGTTTTCCTTGGTTTTGATTTTCAAAGATCCAATTCATTGCCTCTGAAGATTTATTCCATTTTGTAAGTCTGGTGAGTTCAAGTTTTGAGTTTTCAACCTTTTGATTTAACATTCTGTTTTTCTCAATTTCTTGATACAAAATCTCATTTGTCCTTTTCAATTCATTTTCCAGAAAGGTTTGAATTTCACTCATAACTTGCTTACCATTCTTACTCTCCCTCAACTGATTACATTCCAATTCAAGTTCAGTAATTTTAGAGTTTGACACAAGAGTCTGCCCTTTCAAGATGGCATTAGTTTCTTCAAGTTCAATATTCTGTTCTAGGAGACTCTTGTGTTTAGTTCTAAGATTACTCAGTTCTTCAGTTAAGTTATCCTTTTCAAGTCTTTCCTTTTCATACCCTTCAATCAGGGTGGCTGTGATTAGAATTAAATTTTCAGGAGAATATGTATGTAAAGTTTCTTTTAGATCAGAGAGACATACCTCAGCTGAATTTCCTGTTTCCTCTCCATCAGTTGCCATAAGAGCAGAGTCCTTTTTGATGTTGTCAGCAATGTACAATTCCTTCAGTTTCCTCCATATTTCCTTGGCAGATTTGCACTCCAGTATCCGTGTATGCACATCCTCAGTGAGTCCTCTTCTTAGATACTCCACAGCCTTGGAGTTTGCTTGTAACCAATCCAGATCTTGAGGGTCTAGTTCTTCCACTTTCTTTGGCACTAGGACACCATGTACAGCTCTCTTCACCGGAACATGAGGTCCTCTTTTCACAATCAGCCACAAGCTGTAATCAGTTGCCTGTAAATAATTTTTCATCTGCTTCTTCCAGTGATTGTAATGAGTCCCATTGAACACTGGTGGTTTTGATGGATCTCTTCCTCCTCTACATTCTCGAGGATCTTCTTCATCACAGCTGACATCTGTCATACCTGCTAGTGCTAGTGGTGAGTCATCATCAGCCTCTTTTTCATGATCAGACTCACTATCTGTTGGTCCCCATGTGGCATAGAAAGCTTCCTTCTTTTTCCTTCGCTCTGCTCTGAAGTTTGGGGGCCGTCTTGTCTTCCTTTTGTCTGTATCATATTCCTTAGTGGTTTCCTTCTCCTTTTCCTTAGCAGCTCTGTTCTTCTTCCATTCTATTTCCCACATCGGGCAGTCCATGACAGCATGGTCTTTCTTGAAGCATTTAAAGCACCCAGAGTAGTCAGGACTGTCAACTATGTTCTTCCTACTAGAGCTCTCCTTGTTTCCTCGTTTGAACCCTTTAAACCTTCCCAGATTGAGTTTTTGTCTTAACGCACTTACCATTGCAGCTTCCACTGATTGAAGATCAACATAGTCATCAGTTTCTTCCATTGCTTCCAGTGCAAGGGTCTTGTCCTTCTTTGCTACAGGTTTAGCCTTTGAGTCTTTCATCATCTCATGCGTCTTCAGACTTCCAACCAGTTCTTCAAGCTTAATGGATTTCAAGGGCTTTGATTCAATGATGGCTGTCATTTTTGGTTCCCATGCTTCAGGCAGCACATTTAGAATTTTGTCAACCATCTCTACTTCAGGTAATACCATCTCCAACGATCTCATTTCGTTTGTGATCATGGTCAATCTGGTCATCATATCCTGAATTGACTCCCTTTCACCCATTGTAAACAATTCAAATTGCCTTTTCAGCATTCTTCTTTTTGAGTCTTTTACTTCTGTGGTTCCTTCGTGTGCAACCTGCAAGGCATCCCATATCTCCTTAGCAGTCTTGTACGATGATACTCGATTGAACTCTTCTGGACCAAGACCACATATGACCAACCGCTTGGCCTTGTGATTCTTTTCTATCATCTTATAATCTGTCTCATCGAACTCTTCTTTCAGTTTGGGTTCTTTTGTAGCTGTGGTTCCTTCACCGACTATTTTGGTGGGAATCAGATTTCCTTCTGAGACTATCAGCCAGAGTTGATAGTCTTCAGCACATATATAATTTTCCATCCTATTCTTCCACCATGCGTAGTATTGCCCATTGAACTGTGGAGGCCTCAGAACCGACTGTCCTTCAGTAATAGTAGGTGGTGCACTCATTTTGATCCTTCTCAAGGTGTTAGCCTTACAAGAGAAGACCCGCTCTGATACCACTTGTTATACTTTATGCACCTCCTAGGGACACTAGAAGGGGGGGTTGAATAGTGTCCTCCGATTTTCGTTGCTAGAACCTTGTTCTTCAGTAGTAGAACAGGGTTCTTCAGTTCGTTGTTATGCAGCCTTCTACCTTAGAACACACCTCCAAACACTTATCAAAAGACACAAGGATTTTTACGTGGAAAACTCCTTGCTCAAGGGAGAAAAACCACGACCCACACTCTGGGATTTTAACACCGAATCCACTAACACAAGAGCAACGTTTCTGATTACAAACTCTGTAACCAAGGGGCTACACTCTAGACCCTAATCACTAAATAAAGCTAAACTCTAGCTTTCCTAGTAATCACAAAGTAGTTTGCCTAATACATATGCTTCTGAGATAAGCTAATAGACAAAACAATGAATACTTGCAACCAAGACAGCTTACAACTCGACAGATCTAGACAAGAATTCTAGACTCAAATACTTTGCATGCAAATCAGTTGTCTTCTTCAGTTTTCCTACGTAGACAGTTCTTCAGATCGCCTTTATATGCTCTGAACTCTCTATCTGGAAAAACCAACTTCGGCTATGTCTTCTACTTCCTTTTATACGAGTTTTGCAACCCTAGTTGAGTCCTACTGGGAATCCTCTTTAATTATGGTATTTGAAGATTCGCAGTAACTCTTTTCCATGTTGAGGTATAACTCTTGTTCACACTTCAAAGACACAGCCTGGACACCACCTCTTTTAGTCTGACTAGGATATGTCTTCAACCACGCGCCTCTACTCCTAGTTCCACAGAGATTTGCAACCCGTAATCTTTTCGATCAAGCGTGCCCTTCAACTCAAGGACTAGGTTCTTCCATGAACCTCAGTGTCCTTCCTGTTTGTCATACTTCAAAACCAGCTCTCAACAGTAACAAAACATAAAAGAAAAGAAAAGAAAAGAAAAGGTAGGAAAATCTATTCTACCCTTATAAATGAGAATAAGCAGGGAGGTCACGGTCAACCTCCTTGTCCACCATGGCACTTTGCGAATAGTAAGTTTTCTCTTGGTGAGGGGTTCTCTACGTTTTGAATTAAATTTTGTACCATTCGCCCCACAGTCGTTCTTAATGACATAAAACCGAAGGTTTTCCAATCAATATCCATTTTGTCATCTCTCTTAAAGTTGGATGCGAAATAGATTTAATGTAGCTTGTTTGAAAAGAATTTACCGGTTTGACCATGCTACCTTTATTCTTATGGCATCCACATATACCAAGTCATTTCTCATGGACCCACTATCTAAATCCCACAATTCTTCTTTGTGCTTTACAATCCCACTCTAAAGACACGTAGCATCATACGTGGGTTTCTTTTTAACTCCCCATTTAGCAATTAGCAGTAGCTCCTAAACCAAGACAATAAAATAGTAGCCTGCCCCTTCTAAACCAGGACGTGTAAGTTTAACTTGTAAACATATGAATGTAAAATTTTCCACTAAATAGGAGTGTCTAAGTGATTGTTGCTCAACTTCGAGGGCTATTTATATATTTTATCTTATTAATTTCTCTTTGATATTCATATTAAAATTATTTTCAATAATTCTCACTTTGTTGGTCTTAATTTGATCTAGCACAAAATTTAATTAAACTGGTGGATTAAAAATGTCACACTATTTATATTGCAATAAAAATTTCTCATTAAGAAAATATAGGACATTCTGTTTTTAACAGACTAATAAGAAAAAATTATAAAAAAAGTGTCCATTTAACTTTGAGGGAAGCAGTTTCTATAATCTTTTTAGTTGGTGTACAATAAACAGACACATATATACTCCATATTAACAATGTGAAATGTTGGATTACTAGATATACCAACGTTATCATAAGTGTTACGTCCATTACCTATGTAGAAATGTTTGGTTACTAGATATATACCAACGTGATGATAAATGTTGCATCCATATAGCTTTAGAGAATTACTTATGCATGTTACACAAGAGAGATTGAGAGCTTGTAAGCAAAGTTTTAACAAGGATACTGGACATGTGCTTAGCATAAGCACACTCTAACTAGTAAAGATAAAAGTGAGGATATAGTTATTAGGTAATTAAAAAGAAAATTCTATGCTATGTAAGGATTTAATAAAATAGAAAAACTTCTATCATGTGAAACATTTAACCTAATTTAGAGTCCTAAGAATTCCTACACAACTTCATAGCATAGCCGCCATATTGGACCAGAATTTTTATACTTTCAAGAACCATATTTTTCTCTATCCCTGATTAAAATGATAAAATCGATAAAGGGGACCCACAAAATTTCTCATCCCAATAAGTCCACATTTAAGGACCTGATTTTAGATTAGTCCTAATAAGACTTAAATAATTTTATTAATATAGACATATTTAATTAAGATAAATGAGTTAAAATTGTACAGTACTAACATTAGTAGGTAAATACTCTTTCCGAGGTTTTACATTAAAAAGAAATGGATTCAAGTATTTCATAGTAGAATTTGTCCAATATTTTAGAACCTTTATCTAAACTACTCAAATTTTAATATTCATAAATACGATTTTGACAATGAAAATCAATGTAATGTACTGAAACAAATGATTACATTTTTTTAATAGAAAAATAAATCTCATTATAAATAACTATGACTAATAACACAATTTTGAGGCCTTAAACTCTTGGGATAAGTCGAAAGCTTTAATGTGCTTACCCTTGAGCCACTCATGGTCCTATTTTGTATCTCACCCTCTAACATATGAGAAATTAAAATAAATAAATAAATAAATAAAGTAGGTTTTATAATAAAAATATGATTTCATATTACATACATCATCTGGGATGGATGGGATATTGACTTCCTCTCTACTTCCTCGTTTTGGATAATCAAGATCCGTGTATAACCCAAAATACGCCGCATACTAAGACATCAATGTGCGACCCAAATAACATCTATTATAATCGCTTACAATGCCTTTTTTTTATTTTGCATAACCAAAATATCTTGGCATATAATATGCTATTTGTTGTATTGAAAATTCTACGTGTGACCGATTATGGTGACTAGCATATACTGCCGTGATAGCTTCTCCCGTGCTATAAGCATAGCACACGTCTTTAAAGGAAAAAAAAAATAAAATAAATTCAAATGATATCATATTAGGACATTTTATTAAAATAAATACTACAGCATATTAAATTATATTTCTATTAAAATAATCATAACATAATCAATCTATTTTAGTATACATATATTATTATATATTCATTTTGCCTTGGTCTCGGACATAAGGATGAAGCATGGCATGGCCTCTTAAGGTAAACTCCTCATCAACAGGTTCATCAGACATGGTGACCTACAAAATTAAAAGAAAAAGGATAAAGAGTCAAAAATGTTCTTAACGTATGATAAATGGATCAAAAATACCCTCTTTTCATCTATTGGCTCAAAAATACCCTACTATTTTCTTTTGGCTTAAAAATACTCTCACATTTAACACACTATTGAGTTGGCATTTGTGAAAGTTTTAATTAAATATGTGAAATGGATATTAAACTCATTCAAAAGAACTTGATCCACAACTCATCAGTTTACCCATACCCGAAGCCATGACTCATGTCTAACATTCTTCTTCATGCACTCTCTCATTTCATGATAAAATGAGTTTCTTGATGCGGGGCAAATTGAGCCAAAGCGTCAACCATCAAGAGCCAAGCGTAAGAGCACAAATGATACAAGGCAAGGGCTCCGAAGGAGGGTTCGAGAGTGATTTAAGGTCATGGACTTGAGCGTCATCGAGGGAGGACCAACTATTGATCAAGGAGGAACACCTAAAGTCCATTTTGAGCCGTTTCCAAGCCTCACAGGAAGAGGCGGACCACCTAGTTTAAGACCAACTCTCTTAGGGGTGGGCACTAAACCGAAAAAACCGAAATACCGAACCGAACCGAACTAATTCAGTTTTTCGGGTTCGGTATTTCGGTATTTCGGTTCGGTTCGGTCCAAGAAATTTTGAAATTTCGGTTTTTTGGTTCGGTTTTCGGTTTCGGGCAATCCGAAATTTCGGGACCCGAAAAACCGAAAAAACCGAAGTTTTATTTTTTTTTTATTTTTTTTTTTTTTTTGCACATATGCCATATATCTCCTAAATCCCTAAGTTACCCATTGTCAGTAAGTAATATGATTCTACGTATTGACTGATTTAACTAAAGGTTCTGCTATTTTTTATTTTGCAGAATAGAGAAAGTATCTAAATGTTCGTTACTTTTTGTATTATAGTAAATCATAGCTAGATTAGTATTATAGTAAACCATAGTTAGTTAGTCATAGGCTATAAACTTTTTGTGTTATAGGTTCGTTACTTTTTGTATTATAGGTTAGTATTATAGTAAACCATACATAGTTAGTCGTAGGCTATAAATTTTCTTGTTCGAGTTTTATTTTTATTTTTTGCAATAAACTTTGGTTTAAACCGAAACACCGATATACCGAACTAAAAAACCGAACCGAACTAAATTATAAAAATTACGGGTTTTTCTACACTTCAAACCGAACCGAAAACCGAAATACCGAACCGAAGTTTCAAAAAACGGAACCGAAGTACCGAACGCCCACCCCTAAACTCTCTGGACTTTGGGGCGCCTACTTTTTGGGCGGACCGCCCACTTTTCTACACTCTGTAGTAGGCGGATCTCCTACTCTGCAAGGTGGGGCGCTTACTCTGCTAGGTGGGGCACCTGTTTTGCCTAGTTTTGGACGGGATTTTGACATTTAATCCCTATTTTAGCCCTAAGTGGCTTGTATTATTTTTATATCATTTGAGGGCTTTTTAGACATTATATTAGGAGTGTGGATAACCTATAAATACCACACTTAGTCATTTTATTTGGGTAGCTAGATTTTGGAGATTAAGAATAGAATTTAGAAGAGACTAGATCCTTCTTGTTGAAGCTAGGCTTGATGTATCTCTTACTTGGAATCAATGGTGGATCACCTCTAGTGTGACCCCGTTAGTGGTTCAAGTCTCTTTCTCCCTTTAAATCAATCTACTTTGTTAGTTTGATTCGTTCTTTCTTCTATTTCTGTTCTTCCCCGTCCCCTATTCCTTGATCTCGTGTTTACTTTATTGCTTCCGCTACCTTGTTTCTGCTTCCGTGATTTTGACCCGCATCATCTTGGTATCAGAGCAAGGCTCGGAATTTGTTTCTACAAACCCTCGATCCTTGTTCATCCTATCTTTTAGTTTAGTTTATTGTTATTGTTGTTCTTGTTCTTGGAGAAAAGAAGAAAAACAAAAAAAAAAAATTGAAAAAGTTGAAAAATCCAAAAAAAACAAAAAAAGACTAAAAATTCATGGATTTGATGACCCATTCGATTATTGTTATTTGGGATTGATGTATGATGTTTACCCTTTGATTTGGTACCCTTATTACGTGATTTAGCGTTGAGAATCAAAAGTGAAAAATCAAAAACCCCAAAGTTTGAAAAACCCTTGAATTTGATTGAAAATTCTTGATTTGGACTTGTTGATGATTGAGTGTTGTTAATATATCATTGGGGATTTATTGTAGTAGTTGAAAACACATTGGGGTACCTTCGGATTGGAAAAACACCTTGAAAACATTGGAATTTGGGTGAAAAGGGGGCCAAAAACCTGCTGTTGAACTGTGCTGAAAACACCAGTAGGCGGACCACCCACCAATCTCTCTGAATCTCAGTAGGCGGACCGCCCACTCCTGGAAGGTGTCCGGTTTGCTTCGTTTCGTGTGTTTTTGTGTTCCGTTTGCTTCCGCACTTCTTGGTTAGTGTTTCTAAGGTACTTGTCCTACTTTATTAACACTAATCTTTGAGCTTCTAGGGTGTTGTGTGTCTTGGAGTCTTTACTTAAAGTCGTAGAACTTACTTGCTTCAAATGCGCATTTAAATAGCTTCCGTACGTCGAGTCACATAAACTCCATTCCGAACCATTACTTGGGTGTACCAATTGTTGATCTTGCCATTACAGTTACTAAGAGAACAAGAAGGTCTTGAGTGAAAAAAGGCTTGAGTGGTGAGAACAATAGAGTTTGGTCACAAAAGCCAACGACCTTGAGTGTATACACGAGTGGAAAGAAAATTGAGTGACATCTTTTGAGTGATACACGTGAGTCCTTTACTCTTTATTGATACAACTATGGCTTCGGATGATGATTGTGAAGGGTACGACTCGTGTGGGGATGATGGAGACTATGGTTCCTATGTTGATGATGATGGGTATTGCTATGACGATTCGGGGAACCAAGGCTCGTATGATGATGAAGCGGGTCACTATGTTGATTATGAAGATTATGAAGAATATGGGGCTTGTGGAGATGAATGCGAAGAATTTTATGCTTCTAGTCAAGAATTTGAAGATAGTGACGCTTCAAGGTATGATGATCCTACTTACTCTTCTTGTGATAAATTTGTGCATGATGACAGTGATATAGAGAGAATTGATGATGAGGTTATGGATTATTCATTTTCATCTTCTCTTGGTGTTGCTAATGGTGTGCAAGGGAGTAGTAGAGGACCTTCCATTAGTATGGGAGACGGTGGTGGTTGTTCCATGGGAAGGGAGAAGCTTACCTATTCCACTTGTGCTAAACGGCTTGAAGTTTCTAATTCCCATGTGAAGGATGGATTGAGAAATGGTGTTGCTCTTACTACTAATGGAATATATTTCTCTAGTAGTAGTGGTAGGAGTGATGCTACGGGCTATGGAACCAAGGTGAGAGGCACTTATGGGTTCCATAGTGGTACTCCTTCCTCGACTTCAACAACACTTCTAATGTTGGAAGAGTGACGGGAAGTGGAGGTCATTCTAGTGGTGTTGCCACTAGTGGAGGGATAAGGAAAATCCGAGTTGATGGTGATACTTTTCTTGGATTTCCAAGCTCTTACTTGAGTGATCGTATACAAGACTTGTGTGAAAGTAGGTTCATTTTTTAGGTGAATGGTAATGGAGGATGCTTGCTCAAGATTGGTGGAACTGATGCTAATTGTATTACCACCTCTTGGGTTGATAGACTAAAGATACCATGCTATAAATTAAAACATCCTTATGAGTATCATGGTGTTTGGGTTACTAGCGAGGCTCGGGTACTCATATCTCATGGGAGTTACAAGGAATATGTTTGGGGTGATGTGTATCCCATGAAATATTTTGGTATTTGGTTAGGTGAACCATGGTTGCAAGACAAAAGAGTGTGGTATGATCTCATAAAGGATGTGTATAAAGTGAGCAAGAGACAAAGGACTTATGACTTTGAACCTTGTCGGGAAAAGAATTTGATACATCCTAGTACACCTTCTTTGTTTATGCAAAGGAGAAAAGAGCAAGAACCTTATTCCATGATTGAAAGAGTGCAATCAAGAAGTCCTACAAACACAAGAAATGGTGGGACTAGTGCAAGAAAAGAGTTGACAAATGTCAACAAGGTGAACCCCAAGCCACAAGCTCCAAAGCCAAGTGGTTCACCAACAAAGAAGAAAGAGACATCAAGTGATGAGTCTCTTAGTCCTAGATTCCGGGTTCATGTTAAAAGTGCACCTACTCCGGCTATGGGTATTCTTGGGCCTCGTCCCAATTTACCCGAATATGAGAGACAAAAGATTGAGATGAGTAAGGGAGTGACCGGTGACATTCCTCGAGCGGGAAAAAGGAGAGGATGTGTTGAGTGATGTGAGTGAGATGTCATCACCCGAATCTACACACGACCTTGAAAAGAAAATGAGGGAAAAAGAATCATCGAGAGTGAGGACACCCCTTATTCTAACCCTAACCCTTTATCTTCTTCTTCTACTTGTGTGAGTACTTGTGTAGGTATTCTTGGAGGCAAGCCAATGGAGCCTCAATCATGTTCCAAGATAGATGGGCAAGGTGAAGAAGATCCTCAATGTGAGCTTCAAGGTGGAAAGACAATTCATGACACTTCAAGTGCATTGAGTGAGCAAGATGGCCACTCAACGGTATGTGATAGTTCTTCCCTTGAGCATGTCACTTCCTTGTCATGTGATAGTATTTGTGAAAACTCTATACTAATTGATGAAATGTGTGATTACAATGTTTTTGCAACTAGTGTAGAGTCGGTTGGTCAACTTGTGTGCGATTATGAACCACTAGTTGAGAGGTATGATAAGCCACATCATGATGTGAGCTCAATTTTTATTGAACCTCTCTTTAGTGAAGATTGTGTAGTTGACCTTGCTTGTGAACCTTGTTATGACACCCCACCTATATTTGATAAAGGGAAGATTAGTTGAATGGATACCCTATCTTTTCCCTTGATGAATTGTTTGATAATGGTGGACCTATGTGTTGTAGTGAGGATAGTAGTGACCTTGAGGAGTCTCTAGTGGATGAGATGGATCGAATTGTATTCGATGACTCCTCAAGTGTGGATGTTGACTCTAGTTTTGAGGCCTCACCTTTGATGGGTAGTGAACTTGTTTTCACAAACCCTTCATTTGAAGAGGATTCTCGAAGAGGTGATGGTGAATATCAAACTAGAGAAGAGTTTGGATTTAAACCTCCGTGGTTTGGAAAGTTGAACTCTATGGACAATCCATTGTTTGAAACTCCAAGTGAGACGAGTGGTCTTAATATTGGTTGTGTTGAACAATCTTCTAGTAGTCCTAACCTTCATTGTGTGGACTATAATGATGAAGAGCCTATTTTGGAGGCCTTCCTTGTAGGGGTGTTTATCGGTCGGTTCGGTTCGATTTTGCACCTTATCGGTTTGTACTATCGGTTTTCGATTTTTAAAAGTGCTAAACCAATAACTGAACCAATAAGCTATTGGTTATCGGTTTTCGGGTTATCGGTTTTAGGTTCTTATCGGTTCGGTTTTCGATTTAACCATTAAGAAACTTAGGCCTAACAAGTGTAAAAAAAACCTTTTAAACGATTGCATCCAATACAAAATCAGCTTTTTTTTCACAGTGAATTCAAATGCCACTTATAGCATTCGCCATATTCAAAAAAGCAACCAACAACATATTCAAATACACTTCATTATTCTATAAACTAATGGAGGAGGCAATGAGTGAAATAGTAAATCAGTGGTTGAAATGGATGGGGCGACTTGAAAGCTACACAAGTAAAAGAAGACTAGGGTTTGAGGTTTCCAAGTTCCAACTAATAGTAATTAAGTATACTACTTCTATGCATATAAGCGCGACATAGTAGATTTGAAAATCTTATTGGGTTATCGGTTTAACCAATAAGAAAATGTACAAAACCGATAACCGAACTGATAACCCAATAAAAAAAATTTTGCAAATCGTTAAATAACCGATAACCCGATAACTCAATATTTATAAATCATTAACTTTTTATCGGTTTCGGTTTATCGGTTTAAACCGAAAAATGAACAGCCCTACTTCCTTGGGAGTTTGTCTAGTGAGGAAGATTGTCTTAGAGGTGGACTTGGAGGTGAGGAAGTCACTCTTGGTGTGTGTAAGAGTGCTTCCAAGAAAGGGAGTGTAGTATTTGATGTTAGTTGCCAATTGAACTATCTTGTTTACTCCACCCCACATGTTGATCACACCTTGGGTGTTGAGCATGCCAAAGCCAATGAGTCACATTGTGATAGTAATGCATTGAAGGCTTGGTGTGTTGATCATAAGCTTGGAGGTCATAAGGAACTTAGTTGCTTAATCTTGTATGTTCCGTGTCTTATTGATCTCTTTGCTTGTTATAGTAGTGAGTGCTTATCATTGTCGAGCCATGAACTTGTTGTTTCCTTTGGAGACCTATTCTTTTTTATTGGTATTGATACTTGGCTCTATCACAAAAGTGTGATTTTAACATCATTTGTACTCACTCTTGTTAGACTTGCCTACTCTTGTAGTGGGAAGTTTTGGTGTGTTCTTATTGGACTTAGGGATCATAGGAATTTTAATGGCTTGATATTGCATATTCTCTACCCTATTGATCTCTGTGATGAATCATGTGTTGAGTGCACCCATTGGGAAAGCCAAGTACTTGTTGTTTTCTTTGAAAACATGCACTTTATCATTGTTATTGATACTTGGTTATACCATAAGAGTGTATTTTCCACACTACTTGCCCTAATCTACTCTTGTAGTAGGAGATTTTGGTTGTGCTTGTCTTTGATTGTAGGTCTTGATAGTTTGATTTCGAGGATGAAATCCTTTCAAGAAGTGGAGGATGATGCAGGGCAAATTGAGCCAAAGCGTCAACCATCAAGAGCCAAGCGTGAGAACACAAAGGATACAAGGCAAGGGTTCCGGAGGAGGGTTCGAGAGTGATTTGAGGTCATGGACTTGAGCGCCATCGAGGAAGGACCAACTGCGGACCAAGGAGGAATACTTAGAGTCCATTTTGAGCCGTTTCCAAGCCTCCAAGGAAGAGGTGGACCACCCACAGTACTAGGCGGACCGCCTAGTTGAAGACCAACTCTCTGGACTTTGGGGCGCCTACTTTTTGGGCAGATTGCCCACTTTTCTACACTCTGTAGTAGGCGGACCGCTTACTCTGCAAGGTGGGGCGCCTGTTTTGCCTAGTTTTGGACGGGATTTTGACATGTAATTCCTATTTTAGCCCTAAGTGGCTTATATTATTTTTATATCATTTGAGAGCTTTTTAGACATTACATTAGGAGTGTGGATAACCTATAAATACCACACTTAGTCATTTTATTTGGGTAGCTAGATTTTGGAGATTAAGAATAGAATTTAGAAGAGACTAGATCCTTCTTGTTGAAGCTAGGCTTTATGTATCTCCTACTTGGAATCAATGGTGGATCACCTCTAGTGTGACCCCGTTAGTGGTTCAAGTCTCTTTCTCCCTTTGAATCAATCTACTTTGTTAGTTTGATTCGTTCTTTCTTCTATTTCTGTTCTTCTTCGTCCCCTATTTCTTAATCTCGTGTTTACTTTATCGCTTCCGTTACCTTTTTTTTGCTTCCGTGATTTTGACCCGTATCATTTTTGTTATTATTTTGTTAAGTAGAATAAGTCCATAACACCTTAAGGAATAGATGCCTTAAGTAGAAGGAATTTTTATATTGTATAGACATTTAAAAGTGCATTTAACAGAAAATAGATACATTTATTCTAATTTATAATATATAGACACTTAGACTTATTTAACTATCTTTTAATAGCCATTTTTAAAAATTGATCAACTTTCCTCTAATCGTGCCTAATTTTAGGGAACTTACGATTTTTCCTCTTAATGTGCCTGCTGCATTTAATATTTTTTTAAATTCTAATTAATTACTCATTGAGAATGTGAGTTATCTCCTAATTTTTTCTTCTTATCATAACTAAAGCGATAAATCAAAATTTCAGATATGAAATTTTCCCCTCTTTTTTTGTAAACCCCTATATTTTGGACTCTTCAATTTTCCATCAGATTTTCCTAATGACCCTAATTGATTGGGGAGTAATCGTTAAATATATCTATTTAAGAAACAGAATAGTGAATTATGTTGAATCATTTCCTCAAACAGACTGTAAACTTGAATTCATATAACTATCTCAACAATTTATAAATAGAACTATTGAAGTGCTATTACTTTTAGTCTTTGACGATACAAAGAATTTGTGCAGTAAACAATACTACTTTTCAAATTACAACTTAACAAAAAGAGATTAAGGGTGAATCTAAGTGGACTTTTTTTTTAATTCTGAGAAATATTTCATCCCTCCCCTCTAGCTTTATGTCTGAATATTTGTATGACATCAATGTTGAACCAACTTGCTTACAACTTAGATTCATTCATCAAACAGCCTACTACATTCTTTTAATACATGTATTATGTAATCTTGCTCACTATTTTTAACAAAGAAAAAACTTTTCCAAGTTCGCTGCCCTTCCAACAAGAAAAGGTATAAATATGGAAACTTCTCTGCCATTTGGATCGAGATGCTAATCCACGAAAAAGGATATGAGAAATTTTTTAGAACTCATATACGGAACGAGGGCGACCTGTGTAAATACATCGATTTCTTACTCATTCAGTTGTTACATAACTTGCTTCAAAACTATAGGAAAAGATAACTTAAAAGTCACATAAATTCTACTTAATTTAGGTATGAAATATATATCAGCTATGAAATAAATATTCATTAGGTATTCTGTATCTGCATATCAGCTTGTTGTAACTAGAGGGTGGTATAAAATATATATCAGATATGAAATAAATATTCATTAGGTATTTTGTATCTGCATATCAGCTTGTTGTATGTGATATTATGAGGTATAAATCATGCATATAATGATAATATTATATGAATAAAAAAATAAAATTTTCTTGAAACTGTGAATACTCTAAAAAAAAATGAATACCTTATAAATAAAAATTGAATACTATATGAATGATATATTTAATAAGATATAATAAAAATTATAACTCTTTATATATTTACCATCTAAAATTATGGGATTCTATTTATTGCATATGTATCATGTAATTTTTTAGAGTCATCATTTATCTCTAACTCCACGATTCAAGGAACCAATATATATTGTCATCAACATTGTTCAAACTACAAGAAATATAGAACAACTTAAGAATTTATTTTTAAAAAAAAAACCAAAAAAACCATTGAAGCTGTAGGAAAACATTTGCTTTTGTAATAGGCGACTGAATATTCATCCAGTACTTTATCACATATATAATTTTTGAATCTCGTTGAAAGGGCAAAAATATCTACAATATATCTAAAATATTTCTAAAATAAAAAGTGCATATATTGTACATATTTGTATATATCGAAATATATCTAAAATATTGACATATTTGCATATATTGAAATACATCTAAAATATTGTACATAAATTCATATATTAAAATATTACTATATATTGTAATATATCTAAACTAAAAATTGCATATTTTATATATATCTGCATATATTGAAATACATCTAACTTATTGTACATATTTGTATGTATTGAACCATATCTAAAATATTTATTTTATATTTCTTACATGAATAACGACTAAATATTTGTTGAAAATTACAGGTATAACAACTAAGAAAAAAATGGGATGAATAAATTTGGAAGAAAAACTTAAAAGAAAGAAAGAGAAATTGTAATTTGATGGAAGTGGAGAGAGATGCGTTACAGATTAATAGCCTGTTTGGGATTGCTGCAAAAAACTGCTTATTTTGAGAAGTACTTTTGACATAAGTACTTTTTAAATAAGTACTTTTGGATAATGAGCAGTTTGTGTTTGGACAACTCATTGGAGAAGTACTTTTGATAAATAATTTGTGTTTGGTTAATCGTTACGAAAAGTACTTTTCAGTGTCAAATTACGAAAACGACATCCAAGTTCATTTTACATTTAGATTAATAAAAACAAAAAAATAATTTTGAATATTTATCATAAAAGACTTAATTAGAAAATTTATTTAATTAAATGTAAAACATAACGTAAAAGATATAAATTTAAGCTATTGAACAACATAAAATATAGTTAAATCAAAGTGATAACGGAATTAGGAATTTCTAGTAATCGCTTTCTTTTAAAAGATGATTTAAAGAGTAGGACATCCTATATACGGTTGATAGCAATACCTAGAAATAAAAATTAGTCCTAGAGAAAGAAGATTTGTAAAAGTACGTAGTAGAAAAAAGTAGGAAAAAGAAAAATATAATTGTATTTTGAGAAAGATATGGTTAATTTATAAGGAATAATATGGTAAATATGAATTCTTGGTAAGGATATTTCTGTCTTGAAAAAATTAATAAACTGCTTCTGCTTCTGCTTCTTGGAAGAAGTAGATATTTGTAGCTTCTCCCCAACAGCAGAAAAACTGCTTCTACTTCTACCTAAAAGTATTTTTTTTAGTTGCCTCAAAATTTTTAAAAAGTACTTTTGTTGAAAGAAAAAAAACGCACTTTTGGCTTTGGAGAAGCAATGCCAAACAGACTATAAGTGATGATTTTTTGTTTGTATAGGTAAATCAAGATTTACCTTATTTGTGCGTGAGTTATGCTAAATTTTAGGAAAGAAATCAGTGAAGGATGCTAATATTTAGGATAAAGAATATACATAAACCTATTTATTAACATCTTTTTGGCTAATCATTATTGTATATTAATTGTGTCTATTAAACTGTTGGGCCATGTTATATATTTGGTTAGATATGAAATTTTTCCTAGGTAGAATGTTAATCTTATCTAATTCTAAAATCTTACCGAATTAAAGCAGCAGATCAACAAACTATAGTTAAAAAGTCAAACTTAGGCCATAAACCAACTACAGTCTACAGTGCATCAGAATCTATATACTGTTACTTCAATGTAGCCAAGAATTATTAGTGCTTAAATTCAAACAAATCTGCCGCGTACTCAACATAATCAATGGACAAAAATTATGACTTCATGAATTCTTTGAAGACGCCATTGTAAATCAAGACAGGGATAGTGACACCAAGATGCCGGACGGGATAATTATAATTTACCCAATATATATGTACTTTTCACTAAAGTCTCCGTATTTTGGGAATTAAAATAGTATAGATTAAGAACATAAAGATTTTCTAAAGAAAATCAGAATAATACCTATCATAATTGTTGAATGGTGACTATTTTTTAGGTTTATTCAAATTGAACTTTTCATCCTTTGTGATTCAATCCCTAAAACGTCAAAATCTAAATATGAATCACTATAAAATAATAATAAATATTACACATGAAAAAATTAAAGTTAAAAAGCCATGATGATCGCATAAACAAATGAAATTAATAATAAATATTACACATAAATAAATAAAAAATAAATACTATACCCCCAATAATGGTGATCACAATCTAATGTTAGATTTTTTCTTGAACTTTTTAATGACTTATTTGTACAAACCTAAACAATTAGAAAACAAATCATCAAATATATATTCAAAGATTGTCCAAACCAAACCTTCAAATGCTCTCTCCGTCCATGCCGAATACCCTCGGCCGGTTCCGCCCGGTAAGCTCAGGAGCTGGTTTGGGGAATCACGGGAAACTAAGAAGCCAATCGGAAGTAACAATGCATCAAAATTCAAAGTAATATTTCTTTGTAATGCATTGATCAATTCTAGAAAGTGGTATTGTGTTTGTACTTTTCAAATTATAAAGCTACTAGAGAACTACATTAGTATTGGTAAACAACCATTTCTTTTCCTGAAAACTCTATGCCCAAGTTTGCAAAGCCTATTTTTGTCAACGGTAAGTTATTTATGTCAACTTCATAGGTTTTTTTGGTCGGTGTGTTTCCACTTCATCACTGTGCATATAAAAACTTGTTTTGCTATGTGTATACACAACTTATTCTAGTAGCTTTTGTACAAGTTTACTAATATCAAGTGTAGGCTTTCGTTCGATAGTTGTCTTGGCCTTTTTTACCGTTGTTTTACTTGAATGAATATTAGAAAAAACTTACTCTATTAAAGTACTTACAATGTATTTGATTTCAGTGGACATATGTTAGAACCAAATATTGGAGAGAGAAAAAAGATTGACATATATGGTGTCCAGATCAAATTAAGTAAATCAACTAATGTTATCTTGTGCGGCTTGTGAATGTCAAACTCGATGATAAATAAAAAAAACAAAAAAAGAATATCAAATTCGTTACGTTGCGAAAGACGTCAGTTATTAATCAAAAACATAAAAAAGTTGAATAACACTGTAACCATGGTGATGTTGGAGAGTATGAGTTGCTACATACCTATCATGGTCCTCTAGTTTCAACTCTATGCTTCTGAAGCAAATATTACTCCATTACTTTACCAGAATATTTTCTGAATTTAATATTTTAAGCTTACTTCATTACTTATTAGGAGTAGCCTGAGTTATAAGAAATCATACAATAATATAACACGATTCTCATTTAGGATCTTGATGAAAATATTGAGTAGTGTTGGTTTTGACCCTTTATTGAGTAATGCAGCTTCACGATTTTATAACGACTCCTGCTTCAAACCTCTCTTGTTTAATATTTGAGTTGCAATAGCTTGTTGCACGCGAGGGATATATGCACATACATCACCACTATCGATACCACCTATATTTATGTAAAACTTCATTCGAAATTTACAAAAGCATTGACATATTAGTTTCTTCTAATCAACAATGATAATTTTTAAAAAAATAAATGAGCTATTATAGCGAATCCCATGAAAATAGAGATGACCGTCCTAGATCTTTTATGAAATCATAAGCGAAGACGTTGGAAAGAAAAGAGAACTATGGCTAGAATATAATAATTTATTATGTGGAGAACATTTGACCTCTTTATACTTGTATTGAGAAGGTAAATAGGCGTGGAAAATAAAAATACATATTTGCCTTCTTTCTTCTTCTTGCCTCACCCCATGATATAAATCTTCTATTACCCTCAGCAAAAGCCTGATTAATCCTTTTGTTATGTCGACACAAAATCAGTTTGGTGGCTTGAAGAGTGAAGGAAGAGTTATCCATATGATATGGTAACGTTGATCCAACAGGAGGGGAAAATAGTAAGTAGTAGTGTTTAATTTGTTGATGCCCTTGATTCCTGGGCTTCTTTCATCCTTTCATCTATCCTATTTTTGATTATCCACACTAAAGGTATGTATTTGACATATGCAAACATTGTGTCTGTTTTATATAGGTGTTCAAAATTTAGTGCTGAAAAGCCTTTCAAATTCTATAATTAAGTGATGCATGTGTAAGTTTGTAACTGAAAGAATTAGGGAGAGGAGTTATTACTATTAAAGGTGAGAATTAATTTTAGATTAATTGAAACTTTAAGTAAAGGATTCAAATAAGGAGAGGATAAAAAAATGTGGACATTCCGACTATTGGTAAGAAGGTGTTGTTTCTGTTTTTGACCTTGTTTAATGTTAATGGTGTTGAAGTTGATGACTCAAAAGTCAAGGCTATTAAAGATTGGTCGAGCCCTACTTTGGTGTCTCAAGTTCAAAGTTTTCATGAGTTAGCTAGTGTTTATAGAAGTTTTGTCCGTGATTTTAGTACGGTGACAGCTTCTTTAACCGAGCTGGTCAAAAAAGACCAACCGTTTGTGTAGGGAGGGTCCCAAGAGAGGGCCTTCCAAGAGTTGAAGCGGAGGCTAAGTTCTGCACCGTTGTTGCAACTCCTTGACTTTAGAAAAGCATTCCAAATCGAATGTGATGTGTCCGGAGTCGGGATCGGATGAGTGCTTATGCAAGATGGGAAGTCGATCGCTTACTTTAGCGAAAATCTTAAAGGTGTAACCTTGAATTTCTCTACGTATGACAAGGAATTGTACATCATCGTGAGAACACTTTCTTATTGGAAACATTATCAACGGCCACGAGAGTTTGTGATTAAAAGTGATCATGAATATTTGAAACATGTCCGAGGCCAAGAGAAGTTGAATCGGCGGCACGCCAAGTGGGTGGAATTCATTGAGAGCTTTCCCTATGTAATACAATACAAAAGGGCAAAGACAATGTAGTGGCCGATGCGCTGTCAAAAAAATTTGCCTTAGCGACCACTCTCGCTTCGAGACTGATGGGGTTCGAAAGTATCAAGCTAATGTATGAACACGACCCCAAGCTTAAGAGCGTCCATGACGCTATAGTGAGTGGCCGGAGGGTGAAAAATTATCAGTGGCACGATGGCTATCTCTTTAGGAAGGGGAGAGTTTGTGTGCCCGTATCATCTTGGAGAGAGCTTTTAGTTCGAGAAGCTCACTCTGGCGGCTTAATGGGTCACTTTAGAGTGGATAAAACTCTTGGTATCTTGACCGAGCAGTTCCACTAGCCGAAGATGCGACGAGATGTGGAGAAGCTTTGCAATGCTTGTTTATATTGCAAGAAAGCTAAATCGAAGTCCAACCCTCATAGTTTGTATACACCGTTACCTATTCTTAATTGCCCTTGGGTTGATATAACCATGGATTTTATGATGGGGTTACCGAGGTCGAGGGGTGGGCATGATAGCATCTTTGTCTTAGTCGACTGTTTTTCTAAAATGGCTCACTTTATCCCGTGAAAGAAATGTGATGATGCACAACATGCAGCTGCTTTTTTTGTTACTCATGTCTTGAAATTGCATGGTGTGCCTCGTACTATTGTGAGCGACCGGGACTCTAAGTTGTTGAGTCATTTTTGAAAATGCTTGTGGGGTGACCTTGGCATCAAATTTCTATTCTCGACGTCTCACTATCCTCAGACTGGTGGGCAGATCGAGGTAGTCAACCGAACCTTGAGAGCTCTGCTTCGAGTAATGACCAAAGGTAAGACAGGAAACTGGGTTGATTGTTTGCCAGTGATGGAACTTGCATACAACCGTACTATGCATAGAATGATTGGAATGACTCCGTTTGAGTGTGTGTATGATTTTAACTCTTTAATTACACTTGATTTTACCCCGACACCTCGAGATGTTGTTGTTGATTTTGAAGGTACATGCCGAGCTACTGCTTTGCTCGAGCTCCATGCTAAAGTGAGGAAAAATCTTCAGGAAGCCTATGCCAAGGTTGCATCGAAGAAAAATAAGGGGTGTAAGAAGTTGGAGCTAAAGAAGAGAGATTATGTTTGAGTTTATTTTCGAAAGGAAAGGTTCCTAAACCAAAGAAAGGGAAGTTGGCTCTGAGAGAGGACGGTCCATTCGAAGTGCTGAACAAGATCAACAACAATGCTTATGTGATCTACATCCTAGGTGAGTATAATATGTCTAACCCCTTTAATATTGCTGACTTGACTCCTTGTGTCGCATGTCGAGCACCTGAGGACGAAGAAGACCCGATTTTGGAGATGAAATTTTCTCAAGAAGGGGAGGATGATGCAGCTCGTGTCCATGTTGATCAAGTTGTGCTCATCCCAACAGGACAGGTCACACAAAGCCAAGCCAAGCCAAGCCAAGACATTGTACGATGAGCATATCCACCTAGCATTATCAGGAGGAAACAACAAATCAGAGAGTGAGTGGCTGGGTGCCAGACTTGAAAGCTATGTCTCGAGCCTAAGGCAGACTGCGTCCGAAGCCTAACAACTGATGTCGAGCATGAAGTGACTGAGGGCTACACTTGCGCCCGAGGTAGGAGAGCGCACGGGCCACTAAACTCATTCACCCCTGCGTGGCTTTGTTTGATAGGCCGCTTATGGCCGTATTTACTATTTTAGCCTTGGGTCTTTCTATATAAACCCCTTTGAGTTTCATTTATTAGATAACCGAGTTCTGAATATTGAATATAAGTTGTATGCTTTTGTCTCCGTCTTGAGCACCCCCGTCGTGGGAACCCTTGTTAATGGAACTTGTGTCATTTGATAGAATACAATTGAGCATTTTCTTCTTTGATCATTCGGTTGCAAGAAACGTAGGAGTTAAACACAAGAAACGTAGGAGCATTTTCTTGGGGAGAGTTAAACACAAAGTCCAAGTGCAGATCCTCCTTCCTCCATAGAATTGCTATCCCCCCAGAATAGCCATCAGCAGGAACTTGCTCAACAGCATGGAAAGGCAAATAGTTGAGCAAATCATAGTGGCCAACAATGTCCATTTTAGTTTCAACTAACACAAGAAGCGTAGGAGTATGAGTTTGGATGAGATCTAGGGCACTACGGCAAAAAGTCAAGCTACCTGCACCCCTACAATTCCACAAAATCATCTTCATCCTTGCATATTCCAGATTCGAGAAGCTCCCGCCTCTCAACATTTGCACACTGAATGGAATCGCCTGAGTTTCCCCTGCCCCTGCCCCCATAGGATAATCCTCCAATAGCTTTGGAAGGGAACAGATCTTGTATTTGAACTCTGCTGGGGGCGGGTAACATCTGATAGTCAGTGAAGTTTTGAACATTGTTTTCGGAAAGTTCCACATACACCTTTCGTCTACTCCCTCTTTGAACCCCTTGTACAAATCCCCCCAAAGCGTCTCCACCTCAATCACTGTCTCTAGACTGTTTGGGGGCGATACACTGTTTGGGAATGGAATTGGTGTTGGAGATCTGAAGACTTGGGGTATGGGTACCAGTGGGGTTGAGGGGTTGGAGATCTGAAGTCCATAGGAAACATTGGAGTTGTATTGAACATATTTTCTGAGGGTGGATGTTGGCGTGATTTCCATAAGAATGTTGGCCAAATCATTGGGGTCGTATTTGGATTGCGAACTAGTTGTTGATATAAGTCCACCGGATTTAACTCTTGGAACCTGAGAGATTGAAGAGCGGCTAGATTGTTGCTGCCATGTCGCATTAGTTCGACTGATAGTATAGCTAGCATCCTTGGGTCGTAAAGGGGTACTATTGTTGGTTGATCGTTGATTACCACTGTGAGCTCGCATGATATACCTGTTAGTCCCAGTTCTAACCACATATTCGGGCTCATTGATGGGTTTCGAGTCAGATCGAATACTAACTGGAAGTGTGTCACTGGAAAGCTGTTGACTGGGATTAACGGGGTCCTGAGGACGGTTTGTTGTGGAGGAACTTGTTGATTTGCTTGCGTCGAATTCTGGGATGGTGGGCTTGTTTGTTGGTAGTTGCGACTGGAGTTGTGAGCTGATTGAGAGTAGGAGGTTCTTTGGTGGCGACTCGCCTGAGACGACTGAGATTGTGCTCTTCTCCTCGGCATTTTGGTAATTTTTGGTGTTAGACTCTTTAGAGCTTAAAGGGTGTTTGGTTATGATTTTATTGGGAGTGGCCTGTTGATTTTCAGTGGGAGGGGAAGAGTATGGAATTGGTGAAGCATGGGGGTGAACTGTAATGATGGGAGTTGGAGTAGTTGATGTAGGGTTAGGTATAGGTGCAGGCTTAGTAGAATTATTTGTCTTTTGGATTTTTTTGTTTTGAGAAGAGGATTTGAAACTCACCACTGCTTCTTTTGAATTCAGACAAGGATTCAACGAGTTATTTAGAGTTTGAATGATATCATGGACTTTAATAGGTACATATACATTATTATTAGTAGGAGTAGGAATAGTAGTAACATTATTATTTGCAGAAGAACTCTCATTTGAGTTTGAGGAAGGAGAAGCTATAGAATTAGACTTTGTAGTTGGGATAGCCGACTTGTGATCTTTAGTGATTATAGTAGCAATACTAGGATGTTCTTTGGGGGGGATACTACTTGGGGCCAAAGCATCAGGTGCTTGGGGCAAAAGCTCTTTTTTGTCAATTTTAGTCGAGGTTGTAGGATTAGAATGTTTAGATTTTGTTTGCAGGCTAGGGTCTTCTACAGTAGGATACTTATGTAAGTGACTTTGGGGAAAAGGAATGTTACTGTCCTTGAAAGTTTGTGAGGTCATTGGTGTGACATCATAGTGAGAATTTTCACTATTAGCTACTGGGGAGGCATGGTTGGGATTTTTAGTGTGGTCTAATGGACACTCGGTTTTCCCCTGCTTAGGAGTCGATGTTGAAGAGTACAATTTGGTCTTGGCAGTAGTAAAAATAGGATCTATTTTTTCCACATGCCTAGGAGTAGTAAGAACATGAAGAGAATTGGTTTGGCTTCTAGAATTTTTATTTTTAGAAAAGCTTACAGTTTGCCAACCCTCGTTCTTTTCTTGACTGGATGAAGTAGAGGTGGATGAGGTAGGATTTGGATTTTTGTTGTCTTTACTATTAAGCAGGGGGCAATAATGAATTAAATGACCTATACATCCACATTTAATACAGAAATCCACAGATGGCTCATAAAGAATTTTTTGGACGTGTTTCCCAATCATGATTTCAGTAGGAAGAGGTTTGCCTAAAGGAGCTAGAACACAAAGACGAGCATACCTTCCTCGTAAGGCTTGGGTTGTGCAATTGTCAACTTTGAGCAGGGTGCCAATTTTGTTGCCAACTTTCATCAGGATATCTTTATCATATAACTCAGTTGGAAGCTCATGGAGCCTAATCCAGATAGATGAGTAGTCTTGAGCTGAATCCGATGCTTGAAATTTTGGTTCCCATTGTCTGACTGTCAGGAAGTGAAGACCAATAAACCATGGCCCATTATGAAGAGCCATAGTATAGTTTTCTATACAGTGAAGATTAACTACATAGAAGTCAGCCCCAAGATCAACTAGATTGATGTCTCCATTAATCTTCCATAACTACATAATTTTGGCTTTTAGGGTGACATGATTCAACCTTTTCCCAAGCAATCTTATGATGACTGCATGCTTCCATTGGTCATATAGTCTATTTTTGTCTGAATTAGTAACTGGAATAAAGAAAGGATGATTGACAAGATTGTCAACTTTATCCTCCATGTCCTTATCAGAAGTGAAAATTGGCTTGAGAGAATTTGAATCATCAGTGATTGTAGATCCTACTAGCTTTTGAAGAAAGCTTTCTTTTGTAGGAGAGGATTTCTTATGAGTGACTGCATTAAGATCAGTCATTTCTTCATCACAAGAGCTCATGCTAACAAGGTGAAGTAGAGAGAAAACTGAGATGATCACAAACACTATCCCTTCTTTGCTTATCTCTTCTATTTTTTTTATATAGATATTTTGATATATATATATATATATATATATATATATATATATATATATATATATATATATATATATATACAACTTAAGGATCAACTTTGAAGAACAAGGGATACAAATCTATGCAAACGAAAGAGGAATCAGGACTTAGACATGATATAGCCAGACTAAGAGAGAAATAAGGGATAAGTAGTAGAGCAAGAAAAACGTAGGAATGTAATAAATAAGGGAGAAGAATAAGAGGGTGAATATGATAATTTACTGAATAGATAGGAGAATAGAATATGAAGCAATAGTATGACTTTGAGTTTACCACAGGGATTGAGATGAACTGATAAACATGAATTTGAATTAAAGTGACCATTTGACACGGGGAATTCTCCGTAGAAATAGGTGAAGAAAACGCCTATTGATCTTGAGATAAATGAAACTTGGTAGGTATTGATGGTAGCACTTCGTAATACACTAACGTATTGAATAATACAAGAGCAATATGCGGATTTAGGGAAGAGAATAATGGAGATTGAAGTAATGAAAGTAGTGAGAGAGTCTAGAGTAAGAATTAATCTTATTGAATGAAGTTTCAAAAAAAGTCAAAAGAGAGCATGATGTTTCACTAATCCTTATACAAACATGTCATTTCTAATGAGCAAATATAGTTGTTTTATCTAAGCGAGGAATCACATGTATTTATAGTAAATTCTAACTCTAGAGGATTTTAACACATTCTTGGACATATGCCTCCTCTTGAATGAGATTTTGTCCTTTTACGGAATATAGATATTGGTGTGAGTGTACGATCATCGAATATTTCTCTTACTGATATATTGGTCCAGGCGCCCTTTTGAGTCTTCCGACAATAAGCCCAAGATTAGTTGAGGTCTACATCTGGTGATAAAGTATGTAGGCATTCCCGGACTCTTATGGCCGAAGTCAATGAAATATGCATTGCTGATAACAACTCTTGATTAACTTGTAGATAATCCTTTTGTCATAGGGTATAGTTTCGATCTTTTGCCACACCATTTTGACCTTTTCTCCATTAGTACATGTCCTTTAATAGATTCTATTAGGGTTTTTTATACATATATATAAATCTAGACCCCTATATTACAAAAAAATAGCAATATTTTTCATATTACAAGACATAACAATATTTTTTTAGCACATTTTTTATAATCAAGATATTTCATTTTTTATAATTATACTTACGCCCCATTCTCCTAAAAACTCTAAAATACTTTCTCCACTCCCCCCCCCCCCCAAACAACAAGGTATCACCCTCATTCACTTCTCTCAAATCCAAACATGCAACTCCACGAAACCACCGGATCAACCACCACCACCACCGATCTAAACAAAAATAGAGAATAACAGAACATCGGAGCGGCACCTCCGTCGTTCTCTCCGCTTTTTCCACCGCCGGTGTTGGATCGAAAAAGTGTCGTTCATCTAATTGATCTTTCTCCGATGTAACATCAACATTTACACTTGAATCGCCACCGTCGATGTAGGTTCCAAACTTTAACAGCGGGTCCGGCAGTAACAGAAAAGTCGCCGGTAATGTTATGGGAATCAGGATACTTTGATACAGCGGAGGAACTTGACAATTTTCTATATTCCAGCAATCTGACGGTTGCTGCGTCGTTCCCGTTGTTTCAGCTGGCGCCGCCCATGTGTAACTACGAGTAGTTGATAAAATTAAGGAAAAAATGTACGATTTTTTCATTGGGTGCGTATGGTTAGTTGAGGAGTGCATAGGATTAGAAAGGAGATGAGGTAGCAGATTGAGTTACTTTTAAAATGAATAAAAAAAATTCTTAGTATGAGGACTGATTTGTCTCCGGTGTTGAAACAATTTGAAACGTCATTGAAACAATCTGAAACGGCTATTGAAACAGTATGATACAATCTGAAACTGTATTGAAATTGTATGATACAGTCTGAAACGACATTGAAACAGTATGATACAATTTGAAACGGCGTTGAAACAATCTGAAACAACTATTGAAACAGTGAAACGACATTGAAATAGCATGATATAGTCTGAAACAGCTATTAAAACAGTTTGATAGTCTGAAACGGCGTTGAAACACTATGATACAGTCTAAAAAGACGTTGAAATACTATGAAATAGCTGTTGAAACAGTTTGAAACGGTGTTGAAACAGTATGATACAGTCTGAAACAGATAGTAAAAAAGTCTGAAATAAAATGTAAAAACATAATGTGAAACAACGCAAAAAAAGTGAAATAGTTTAGAAATAGTGAGAAACAATGCACAAACGGGATGAAACAATGCTAAAACAGTCTAGAAACAGCTAGATACAGTCTAGAAATAGTTAGATACGGTGCAATACAATCTGAATCGGTGCTGAAACAACCTGAAATAGCGTAGATACAGTTTGATACGGAGCAAAAATAGTGCGGATACAACGCTGAAACAGTATGAAAAAACTATTAAAAAAAGTCTGAAACGAAATGTAAAAAATAATATGAAACAACGTAAAAAAAGTGAAATAGTTTAGAAACAGTGAGAAACAACACACAAACGGGATGAAACAATAGTCTAGAAACAGCTAGATATAATCTAGGAATAGTTAGATACGGTGCAAAATAATACAGATACAACGAGATACGACAAAGATACAACGAGATACGAAGGTAGTTGGTAGTTGAGAAACATCGAGATACAACGAAATATGGTAAGGATGGGAGGAGGAAAAGTGAAATTGGGAGAAATTGGAGGATTAAAAGTGAAATTTGAGGTAATGGTGGGAGGAAAAATGAAATTGGGAGAAATGGGAGGAGAAAAAGTGAAATTAAGGGAAATAGGGGGAATAATGTAAGGGTTTGCTATGTTATGGAAAAATATTGCTACGTTTTTGCTATTTTTGTAATGAGCTCTTCCTTTCCTCTACATTGGGTAATTTTGCTAAAATATTGCTATGTTTTGTAAATAACTTCTAAAACTTGTACTTTTATGTAAAAATTCCATTCAATTAAGTATACAACACGCAAAGGTAAACATTTCATGTGTGAACCTATTTTAGGCGCTCTATTTAAGATCTAGCCAGATTTTAAAAGTTATTTAGTTTTTAGCTGGTATATTTAACTTCAATTCAGATGGTTTGAAATTGGAAGCTCCTAATGCCTAATTTCAAATTTGAATTTGAATTTGAACAACCTTCAAGTTTGAAATTAAGATCCGAAGATTTGAATTTAAGACACGAAGATTTGAAATGCAGCCTAGTAGCTAAAAACAAAATAATTTTTAAAAATTAATAAAAAAAACTAAATGGGCAGCCTACAATAGGCTTTTCGTGCACTTCCCCAGGGTGAATTGCAGAATTATGACACCACAATGGTTGGCTTTTTGAACCTCGTAATAATGGTTTAGCGAAAATGGTCTGGAGTTAGTTTAATGATTAAGTTTCAGATAAAAATATACTTATGAAACTTATAATAACACTCGTATCCCCATCTTTATTTTGTAAGTACCGTATAAGAGGAATCACTTTCATTTAACCCATTTTTTTAAGCAACAGTTGTCCTTGAATCTCATATTCTCCTAGATAAAAAGTTGGTTGGGTAGCACTTGCCCCTTAAATTCTTTTCCTCTATTCTCTAGAAATGATTTGAAATGTTGCATAGACAATACTTGCCACTTGACCTTTTGCTAAAAGGCAATACTTGACAATTGATAACTATAAATATTGCCTACAAATGAAGCATATATCATTTTACTAAAATTATGTTAAAACGGTATAAACTCTCAGAACCAGTTTTGGGACACCGGGTTGAAATTTTTTTATTGGACACCAAATGGCCACATAGAAGTCCCAAATTTACCCTCCATTGATATGATCAACGTTTCTGTTAAAGTTGACACATGTTTTCAGCTTACTTTGCTTCCGAGTTACTAATAATTACTACATTTTCATTCATCAAACTTCTTCGTACCTTCCTCCTTAAGCAAAGCATATTTGTACTGAAGACTTTGACAAGTTTCAGGTTCTGTTCTCATGTCATTCATACAACTTAGCTTTTGTCTACACTGCACATGCTTAGCAAATTAAAAAGGTAAACTATTATTATTACTTCATTTTGATTATACAGAAAAGAAAAAAGAATCATTTCACGTTCTATTCTCATTCATTCATACAGTTCAACTTTAGCCATTGCATTTGATCAATGTAAATTATGAGTCTTATAACTTTCACTTCAGTTTATAGGTAAAACTAAGGATGTTTTTAACTGTTACTCACCGTCGTTGTTTCTTATGATCTCGTGCGATAATTGATAAACTGAGGATTCTTGGCGATATTCAGAATTTACACTTATTTGTATCGATTAAGTAGGGCAGCTCGATACACAAAGCAACTCGAGTTCATCCACCCTACCTATTAACTATTAGGCAGAATAGGCAAAATGGCACTCGACCTTGACACCAAATCCCCTTGACACACTTCTAAAACACGGGAAATTTTTGATACACCTTATTTTAAAAGTTATGTGTCTTAGACACACCTTTTTTACTACGTGGCAAGTGAGTGTTTTGCACTCAAACAATGGCGCGTGAGTTACTCCAAAAATTATATTTTCTCCTTTTTTATATTATTCTGTTATATCTTTTTGTCTTTAATTTATTTTTTAATTTATAACTACCCCCTTCTTGTCTTCTCCGATGACCCCCAAATCTCTTCCCCCCCCCCCCCCCCGCGAAATACATTTTCCTCTTTCAGGTGATTCCATTACTACACATTATGTCTTCGTCCATGGACCACCCCCCCCCCTCCCCGCGCGTCCCCTTACCCTCAGTAACCCATTTACGCCCTTCTTCCAATATTCAATTAGAGTCCTTTCCATCCCTTCATTTCGCAATGATCCATCAGATTTAACTAGTGTAACTTGTGAAGTGGATTTTCTTGAAATCAATTGGATTAAAAAGTTTGAAGGTTAAGGATGTGGTTATTGCTTTTTCCGGTGGTTTAACCGTGGAATAATGGCCGGAGATGGTGTTCAAAATCTTCACTCCAAATTAATTTTGACTTTATATAAATTGATGGATTCTTCCAACAAATGGGTATCATAGCAGCATATTGGTTTCTGCTTATTCCCATGTCTGACGATGGCAACGTGGTAGAGGCTTTTTTTGTTTTGTTTTTTTGGGTTTGCATTTTCATTTGTTATTTAAAGTGCTTATTTTAATTAAAAAATCATTAATGCCACATGTCATGAAACCATTGGCGCGTGACTTGTACTTGTTTATAAAAAATGGTCAAACACTGAAGTGGTGTGTCTAAGACACATAACTTTTAAAATAAAGTGTGTTAAAAATTTCCCGTGTTTTAAAAGTGTGTCAAGGGGATTTAGTGTCAAAGTGGAGTGCCATTTTGACTATTCTGCCTAACTATTAAGTACTTAAGTTATTACTCCTCCGCTACTCATTTTGTAGGAGTAACATATATGTGTTTAATTTCCATGCACGGATAATGTGATTATTAATCACAAAATCAACATTACTTGATCTATAAGCATTAGTCAGTAACTTGATTGTAGAAAAAAAGGTTTATAGATTAAACTACACCAATAGAAAAATCTTTGCACAGTATATAACTTTGATCCTTTATGTATATAATCTTTTAAACTTAAGATTATAATCTTTGACCTGGTATACTTTGATTACAAGTCTTGATAAACTCATGGTTAATAAGTGTCTTTTATCTTTGGTACTTAGTATTTACTTGTTATTTTTCAAAACTTGTTTTTGTTGAGCCGAGGGTCTCTCGGAAATAGCCTCCCTACCTCACTCGAGGTAGGTAAGGTCTTCGTATACCTCACCCTCCCCAGAATGGGTATTATGTTGTTGTACTTAGTATTTACTTGTGCTAATAAAGTTGTTTTTTTCTTTTCTTTTAATTGGAAAGATGTGTTTGAAACAGTTGCACTTGCAAGGAACATATTGCCGTGTCTCTTGACTGGTTGTAATTATGAGACTTGATGTTGTGGCAAGATTTGGCATGAGGATGTTATCAGATGATGATCAGGTCACTGTAGATTCCATAACTCTGTTTGTGGCTCTTCTTTGTGGATGTATTGTGATTGGTCATCTTCTTGAAGAGAATCGTTGGATTAACGAGTCCATCACTGCTCTTGTTATCGTGAGTCTTTTTTCTTTTACTGAATGAATGTCGTATGTGGATAAACCTATAAAAAGGGCTTACCCCATGTACTAGCTAGAAGAGGTAATCCCTGTGTAAGAGTTGAACTCTGCACCTAAGTGATGCTGAGTGAAGTCGTATCCACTAGACTGTAACTTTGGTCTGTGCACACACATATACATGCATGAATTATGATTTTTATTATGAATTTTCTTCAAAATACTTCATAGTGGACTGTGCTTTTGTTTATTGTCGTGATGGATGGTCTTTGTTGTTTGGGTGGCAGGGTTTATGTACCGGAAGCATCATATTGTTAACTACTAAAGGGAAAAGCTCTCATCTCTTAGAATTTGATGAACAGCTCTTCTTTACTTATGTTCTACCACCCATCATATTTAATGCTGGGTAAGTGGTTCTCGTCATACCCATCTATTGTCCCGTGTTGTAATGGGGTTGTCACAGTTGTTTGAGTGTTTTTATTGCATTGGTATATTATATGTTATTCTCGCCAATCTGAACATGGAAGAGAAAGATCACTTGTTTACTCTTCCCTGCTTTGATTGTGGGATACATGGGATACTTTTTAGTATTACTGTAACGAGTTCTCTTTGGCATCTTTCCTTTTTAAGTGTTGATGCACTAGACTCAGGGTATTTGATGAGTCTGATGCATCAGTTTCTTCACTTTATTAGTTTCCAGGTGAAAAAGAAGCAGTTATTCAGGAATTTTATGTCCATCATGTTGTTTGGCGCCGTAGGCACATTGATATCTTTCAGCATTATCTCATTTGGTATGCCCTGCTTTCTCAGTCCTATTCTTCAATCAACTTAAGAAAGAAAATGTACATGAAGTTAGTTGAAGCGAGTTTTCTCTTTCACGTGTTCCAATGTTTAATGAGCTGAAGTTGAAATCTCATATGAACTTTTGTGATTTTATGCTTTAAATGATGGTAGTGATGGGGAGGAGGAGGTGATCTTAGGTTAGAGTTAGTTGAGATCCTGATCTGGTGTAGTTAACATTTGAATGACAGATCACTAAGACACTAGTTTCTAAGTCTAATTTATTCAAATAACTTCACAGACATTGTCCTTTCCGTACAATTATTTCATGTTTCTTTAAAATGCCTAGACATAATGTTAGAATGCAGTTTTGCACATTTACAATATTGTATGATCTTGAGTGAGTTCGTATAACACGTAAAACATACCTTGTTCTATGATTGAAAGGTGCATTCATGTAGGGTGCATACTTGAAGCAGTTCTGAGAAATGTCATTGTATTTGTATATCCAAGTGTCTTGTCCTTCTCTATGAAAAGCAAAATGGTTTCTTACAACTTCTTTGATTACTTTAAAATCTTTGTTGTGTAGAAGCCAAAAGAATTTTCTAGTTATCAAGTTGTACCATAATTCATTTAGTCCCTCCTTAAGTAGTTTTCTGTTTGTTATGTTGATTGTGCTAACTTGAATTTTTTTATTTTAGGTGCGAAGGAGTTATTTGGGAAGCTGGATATTGGTTTTCTGGAGCTACGTGACTATTTGGGTACTAGTCATTCCTCTTCTTCCCATTGTATTTGATATTTCAGGTTATCCATTTTAGATGTTGAAATAAGGCCTCAATTGTGTAAGCGTAACCAAAGGAGAAAATGACTAATACTATACGGCACAAAAATATGGGAGTGCAGTTTCCATACTGTGATTTTGATCTGATTGACCTGAACCTGAATTGGGACCGTGCATTCCGTATTGTGCCATAACTCTTTGATAATATTTTTATCATTCTGCATTTCAGTGTCTAAAAACGAATCTTCATATTATAATTTGATTTAATAAAAGGGGTAAAAATTTAAGCTCGGTCTTTTTCGATGTTGACATCTTTCTGTTAGTTGATTGTGACCGCTCAACTTCTAATGATTCCGATTTTATGCTTCTGCAGCTCTTGGAGCTATTTTTTCAGCAACAGACTCGGTTTGCACCTTGCAGGTACAGGTTTCCTCCAAAAGCTGCAGATGTGTTCTATCGCAAGTAATAATTGAGATATCAACTTGTGTAAACTGAAGCATTTGAGTAACATGCTCAGGTGCTTAATCAGGATGAGACACCTCTACTCTACAGTCTAGTTTTTGGGGAAGGAGTGGTAAATGATGCCACGTCTGTCGTACTTTTTAATGCAATCCAGAAGTTTGACCTCTCACACAGCAACTCTAGTGTTGCCTTACTGTTCACTGGAAATTTTTTCTACCTGTTACTTGCAAGCACTTTGCTTGGAGTTTTGGTAAGTAGCATGCTTTTTGCTTTATAGTTTGCGCACATTAGTCACTCCTGCGACGTTTATACACAACACTGTTCAGAAGTAGATTCAATTTCCTTTTCCAGAGATGGACAAACAGTTAACATTATATGATTGTTGTAATATTGTTTTTGTTTATAAGTTATCACCAACTTAATATATATAATGTGTATCATTGAGAAATCCACGTGTTCAAAGAAATGTAGACAATTGAAATACCTCTAGAATGAGAATTCTAGAGCGAGAAGCCTAGAAGTAATCTAGAAGTACAATTTCAGAATTGAGTGGGACGTAGAATTCAAGAATGATGGCAGTAGCAAACCTCAAGTTGTCTGCAACTTATTGTTATCAACAGTTTTTTGGTCATACAAAAACTTTTATTTATTGGCAAGACATTTACTGTGTAGAAGTAATATTTTTGTCGTTTTCTGCTTAAGCAAGTCTGAAAATATTTGATCTCCTTAGGTTCTGCTGTTCAGGTCAATTTTTCTGGTTTTTTTCTTGCTTTTGATCAGATTATGGTGACCATCTATCTTTTTTTACGGAAACTGGACGAAAAACCTTAAAGAGGTTTAGTGCAAACTAGAGTTATGACATCTTCCTCTTTAATGCAGGTTGGGTTGCTAAGTGCATACCTAATAAAAAAGATATATCTCGGCAGGTGTGCTTATCTTTCTTCCATGTTGCATTATTAAATTTAATCAATTTATTAGTTTATTTCTATGTCTTTTGGTTTCCGTTGATAATTAATCAATCTGACTTTGTTCAACCCACATCACCATTCATCTTTGGCTTACCTGTCAAAACAAGAAAAATGAAGTGATTAGGAAGCGCGAAAGTTCCCGCTTCATAGTAGATTTATTGTATGACAGTCTTGTTGAATGTTAAGAGCTTCTAAAGGATTTTTTTCATTGACTTAGTCTTAACATCCAAGCCTGTTTCTTAATTATGTTTTCTTGTTCTACTAAAATGAACTCAGTGTAATCACTGATAACCTTTAAGTATACATGCCTAAAAACTTCACCTTCCTTCGGAGAATTTATGCAGAGATTTTCAAAGGGTTTAATTTCTGTATACTGCCAGTGTAAAAGAGTTGTAACACTATCAGGTCTTCTATCCATAATAACTGCAATTAGTAACCTTTGGAAACAAAGCAGGAAATCTGTTACAACAGGTTAAAATACATTTATTGTAAAAGAAGAACTCTTTTTATTGCTTCTGTAAATATGTTAAATCCTCCTTCAAATAACTCCAGAATAACTTTGTGAAGATATGTCCCTTGAACCTAACTCAACCCCAAAAGCTAAGCTCAAGGGTGGAGGATTACCCAAAACCATATAAGGAGACTACAACCCTGACAAACTTGTAGTCCCGTGAAATAGGTTTCCTAGGCCTTAGTAAAAATCGAGTTTGGCATTACCATTCTGACATAGCACTAACTATTCAAGGTAGTGAGTTTCCTCGTGGAATCTGGATTCCATGTAGTAATACTATAGATGATTCAAAAAGAAAAGCTTAACGAGAATTTTGGATTTAAGATCACCTGGTAAGACTAAGGCTTCTCAACATGTTTTCTTTGGGTATCAACATGGGTATTTTATAAGTAGTCTATATTTGTAACTCTAGAAGCTGTCGTTTCCACTTGCAGGCACTCAACTGATCGTGAAGTTGCTCTCATGATTCTCATGGCTTACCTTTCATATGTGATGGCAGAAGTAAGTTTCTGTGCGATGTGAATATCTGTATGGATGTTAATTTTATTACCTCTGCTCTATGTAGTTCGTGTAGTTATTGATCATCATAATGCCCCCTGCCTTTCAGCTGTTTGACTTAAGTGGAATTCTTACAGTATTTTTGTGTGGGATTGTCATGTCACACTATACCTGGCATATGTGACCGTCAATTCTAAAATGACAACAAGGTATGTTAATCAGGAATTACTATTCAGAATATCTTTGTAATCCTGGATTCAGATTCAATCTTTAGGAACTTGTCAAAGCAGCAGTATGTTGTTTCTTAGAACTAATTATCACAGGCATGCTTTTGCAACACTGTCATTCATTGCGGAGATTTTCATTTTCCTTTATGTTGGCATGGATGCCTTAGATATTGAGAAATGGAGATTCGTTAAAAATAGGTAAGATCTTGTATCCATTTTCTTGGAGAAGTAAGATATTCCATTGGTCTTACATATGATATTACTACTGTAAAGACTGACATAAGCTGTGTCCAAGTGTAACATACTTCCCTTTATTTGGCCTTTTCAATTTAATTTAGTTCTCGTTTTCTGGATTCTTCATTCCGTAGTCCTGGAAAATCTGTTGGAGTTAGTGCTGTGCTGCTTGGCCTGGTTCTGGTTGGAAGGGCATGCTTTGTGTTCCCGTTGTCTTTGTTATCCAATTGCTTGAAGAGATCTACTTATGACAAGATTGGCTTCAAACAGCAGGTGTTATCTCAACTTGTCCCCGATCTCTTGCTGCTAGTCTGTTGCTAAGTCTTATTGGAAACCTAATAATTCAACTTCACAGGTTACTATATGGTGGGCTGGTCTAATGCGAGGATCTGTGTCCATGGCATTGGCTTATAACCAGGTAGATACTTGCAGTTTTCTGCTCATTTTTCTAAATGATAAAAAAGGAGGGGAAGAAACTAGGAAAGAGTTTGTCTGAGAACGTTGTATGGACAAATGTACGAGTGCATGAGGGTACAAGTAGCCTGACAAAAACGCCCTACAGCTATTAACCCCTGCCTTCCTCTATGTTGGGACGGTCTAGCTGTATTCTTTTCCTTTACCATGTAGTGCTTCAAATTCAAGCAGATTGTCATTGTCCTTGAAAATGTGATGTATGCAAGTGACAAGATGCTTGTTTATTCAGAATAGTTTAAAGTTTCTTTTGTAGAATTAGTGAAAAAAGGGAACATAAAACTTGGACATATTTGTTCATTAGAAGGATTAGTGCAAATTTCTGCTCCTTCTGTAAATGCTTAGGCCCTCCAGTCAAATGTTTTGTTTAGCTACGAAGATGTTGATGGGAAAGTGCCTAAGGTATCAGCGCAGGACAGCTCAAGCACAAGCAATGCGCCTCCATCTCTATGATGCATCTAACTACCCTTAACATTCATCAATTCATGCAACTCGTCCTTGGTTTTCCTATTTTTCTATAAAGTTTTAATCCAAACTAATGCAGTTACTAGTATTCTGATGATGGACATCAGAAATTAAACTGTCTAGCTTCTTGAAGAGCATCTTCGGAGACCTGTTTTTGCAAGAAAACCTAGCAGTCTAAATTAAAATTTGCGCTCTCTTGAGTTGTTCTATTCAGAAGTAAGACGATCTGTGCTCCTTTAGTAAAGAAATGGTTTTTTTTTTTTTTTGGTATTTCAAAAGTAATGCTGTTTATTGAAGCCTGACTCATCGTGTGCAGTTTACGAGGTTTGGCCACACCCAACAGCCAGGAAATGCAGTCATGATCACCAGCACAGTTACAGTTGTCCTCTTCAGTACAGTGGTAATAGCATCAATTCCTTCGTGACCAATATTTGAAGTTGCCTTTCATTTAAGTATCTACTATACCTCAATTGAGTAGCTAGCTGGGTTGGTTATCTGAATCCTCTGTAACCATCCACTCTATTTGAGCTCATTTTATTCTATATTAAATTTTCATCAGTACTTCACTGTATTCACATTTTCATCACACTATTTCGTTCAATATTTATTGCATGCAGATTCATCATAACTTGTGTATTTTACGCTGCATTCTGCAACCTTATCTTGCATCCAAACTTGTGACCGGCTATGCTTTCATATAGTGGAGCTGAAGTTAGCCATTTAGCAGGGCCTTTATTTCTCGATTTTCTCGACATATACTTGGAAGTTGAATCATAGATGACCAACTTCCTTGGGTAGTGATGTTGGTATCTGTGGAGTTTATTATAACTGATTATATTTACTGGATTATGTAACTCAGTTGTACTAGGCTTTACCCAGAGATGAGCTAAGAAATACATAGAAATCAAAAGGCAGGAATAATCAAAAGAAAGTAACATGCTCAACGCTTCTCTTCTCTGCAGTATGATACACACTATACATAATAGTATATACAAATATTATATATGTATATTATATATTATATTAAAAGGGAGGACAGTTTACTGGTCTGTTACGACAAGGTTCAAGTTTAATGGTCTAAGGACGCCTCAACTGCATTAGTCATTACATTTAACATTATTGAACTTCCACATGATACCCATCATAATGATATAAGCTTGTCTCATTAAATGGACACTTGATTCTGATTTAGCTAAATCAAATTGTTTTGACCCCTTTTAGGTGTTTGGGTTGATGACCAAGCCTCTTGTAAGGTTCTTATTGCCTTCATCACAAGGTTTCAGCAGCCTGAATTCTTCTGCACAATCGTTTGTACTCCCACTTCTCCCCAATGATCAAGAACCTGAAGCTGAGATGGGTAACATTGATTTTCATCGACCAGCCAGTTTGAGCATGCTACTGAGGAAACCTTCTCACACAATTCATTACCATTGGAGAAAGTTTGATGATGGTTTTATGCGACCCTTGTTTGGAGGCAGAGGATTTGTGCCGGATGCTCCAGAGTTATCCAAAGGAGCATGTGATCATTAGTGGCAGTCTAAAAGCAGCAGAATTTCTGGCTGTGTTATCAACAACCTTACTAACTTCTAGTATTCAGTGCTTTAACTATGATATTGTACATAATCAACAATTGCACCTCATTGCTTTCTTACATGCTTGTATATAGTACAGCAGTTGAATGTGTAGTTATGATTTAAAAGGGCATTGTGCATAAATTTTTTCTGACTTTCACTGGCTAAACAGTAGATTACTCATAGAAAAGCTGTAATTTAGTGAGCAATTTTAGAGTAACAGGACAAGTGATTTTTTTGCATTCATGATCTACTTCATCTTCATCATGGCATCTTGAAAAGTATGACCCTATATGGCCTCATAAATCATAATTCAACAACATGATCTTAAAAAACTTGGGAGAAGTATTGATCTTGTTTTTACACGAATAAATAAATCAAAGGCCGCGACTAAGCAATGTGGGCGTTTGGTCTAGTGGTATGATTCTCGCTTTGGGTGCGAGAGGTCCCGAGTTCGATTCTCGGAACGCCCCCAATAATTATTCGCTTTTTTAAAAGAAAAAATTTTAACTCTTAGGGGTCATTTGGCAGCACATGGAGTTATCCGAGATTGTTAATCCCACCTCCTATGTGGAATTGCTAATCCCGTATTTTGTGTGTAAAAGTGGTACTAGCATTAACTAATGTGTGTAAAAGTGGTACTAGCATTAACTAATACCTCTAACCAAACATGGAATAAGGATAGTCCCAAATTTTATCCCGGAATTATAATCCTTATCCCCGCTACCAAACGACCCTTAACTTTTTGTTTCGCCCACTTCTGTTGGAAGTAACATAATTCTCATTTTTATTCAAACTTTGGTTGCATCACTTGTTTCATTAGTTCTTAAATGAAATATACTTATGCTACCCTTGAATTTAAAATTTTAATGTTCTAATTCCATAACAAAAGTATACCTACAATGTCAGTATATGGACGAGTGTAACTCATTTAACTAATTTTAAAATCTATTTTCCTATTAAGAGTGAGATTTATTTCCTATGGTTTTGAATTTTCAATCAAATCATTTCATCTTATTGTAAATCTATGTTTGCTAGTATAAATATAACTCGGAAAAAAATTAATTCATCTTTTTCACGATAAACTATGTAAATCATAATTTTTTGGGCCATTTGCGTACACACTACCTATTATCAAGTAACTAGGGTTTTTTTTGGGTGAGAGGGACTTTCAAGTTCCTCAAATAAGAAAAGGGGACAAAGTCTTTAAGAATTAGGTGAGGGGACACTTTTAATATTAATACTAATTACTAATATTTTAAAAGCCCACAAGTTTTTTTATTTGCACAAAGCCCCCCACTTTCTCATCTCCCCACCCCAGCCCCCTCCCCCCCCCCAACATTCGGATTCCCACCCCTCTGCCCATCCACCACTACATCACCACCCACCGCCACCTTCTACCACCCACCACCACCTTCTACCACCCACCACCACATTCTACCATCATCCACTACTACTTACCACCACCCCCTACCACCCTCCACCACAACCACCACCTTCTACCACCATCCACCACTACCTCACCGTCCTCCACCACTATAATAAAAGGATATGTACACATCAGTCAGCTGTGTACACATATATTATATGTATACACGTATTTATTATATGTGTACACGTATTATTATATGTGTACACGTATTATTATATGTGTACTTATATTATATTATGTGTACACATCAGTTGAGGTGTGTACACATATTATTACATGTGTACACATATAATATTTGTGTACACATCTTTTCCAGCCGTGAAAAACAACTCCAAAATTGTATAAACATTTGAAAAATATGTTTATTCATCCGAAAATATTTGTGAAACGATTAAAAATAAAAATAAAACATGAAAAAGAATGAGACATTGATGAAGAAGAAGAAAAGAGAGAAAAATAAAAAAAAGATAAAATGAATACGAAGAAGAAAAGAAAATGGAGACGAAGAAGAAGAAAGAAAAATAACAAAGATGGTGATGAAATGAAAATTGAAAAGAAATCATGAAGAAAGAAGGAGAAGGAAGAAGAAAAAAGAGAAAGAAAGAAGAAAGAGAGGAAAATAAAAGTTTGAAATTATTTGAATAGGTGGGAGAGTAAAAGTGGGTGGGAAGGAGGGAAAACAAAATATTTGAATTTTTTTGAATTTGGGGTGTTTTTATAAATTTTAGAAATTTTTCTTCTACCCACAAGTTTTAAATATTACAATTCGGCCCTCACTTAAGTTAATTAAGTTTTTGTCCCCTTTTATTCTTTTGAAACTTGAGAGGTCCCTATGCCTCTTTTTACACACACAAATGAATATTTGCTTTGCTTACAACAAAACATGAAATTAAGGAACAAACAAAGATATATGTCGACAAATTAAAAATAGCAATAACTATTTCTCCACATGCCTGCATAGACCTATTTGAGAGTTTGAAAATGGAGGGCTTAAATAGTGTTATCAATACACTACTCATAGTATCTAAATATCTAGATTGTTTATGAAAATAATTAACCGTCATTTTTGCGCATGCGTAGAAATGTTGTCGTACCTATTTGTCTTACATGCAATCTATTCAATTTGAAATTTCATCGATTTATAGAAGATATGTCGCGATAATGAAAGTGTGTTTGAAATACCTACAAACAATGTTTTAAAAAGCGGGGTGCAAGGCGGGGCGTTTTACTTACAATGGTGTGAGGCGTAAGCCTCGAGACATGGGGCGTAAGTCCCATGGATCTTATTTTTTAATTAATTTTAAATTAATAAAATATCATAATGAGCCAAAAAAATATCAAAAGTACAAAAAAATTAAGAAAATTAAAACAAGAAAAAAGATTATAGAAACAAAAGATCTAACCTTTTTAACAATCGTAAGAAATTGAATAATATTACAGTTTTTATGAGATACAAATAAACCATAAGGTCTTATCTTTCACTCAATTAAAAATAAAAATTTGTTACTATAAAAAGGGAATAAACAATAAAATTTATTACTATTATAATTTAAAATATTAATTCTTCGTTGATAATTATAAAGTTACTTCTAAATTACAAAATAATTGAAGTCTAACAATTTTAAGTGAGAGAAATAAAACATGAAGACCAATAGCAAGTGATGATCTTATAAACATCGGCTATGCATTTTTAGATTAAGTATACAAATGATATACACTCCTATGATATTTTCAATTATAATACATGTAATATTAGGGAACTGTTGAGCATGCAAATTAGGGAACTGTTGAGCATGCAAATTCCTTCTCCAACAGTAATGCATGCAAATTAGAGAACTGTTGAGCATCACACTCAAATGCTGGAGCTACTTGCATTGTAGGAGGTGCAACAGTATAAATAGGAGCAACATGAGCACTTGGTCCTGGGCTTGGCACATTACGCACTGGGTTGCGAGCATCCATGAGCGTGACAACCAATTCAGTAAGGCTATCAAGTCTCTTCTCCAAACTTGCTACGGTTGCTTCAAGCTTGTTAACCTTGTCTTGGTGGGATCCATCATTTCCATCAAGTCAATCACAGCAATTTGACGAGCCATAGGTCCTGATCTTGATGTTTAAATAATTAACCCTTTAGCAACGCATACCGAATTTAAATAAAAAATTATTAAAATAAAACTGACGGGTCAACTTATTCCAAAATGGAGAAATTGAGACCGTACTGAAAAGACCCAAAATTTAGAGCAAGACACTTATTTTGTTAAAGTAAAACAGAAGCGGAAACACTTGTTTAACTCTGAAATTATTATCAAAAGGAAAACACACTTGCGAATACTTTAAAATATGACGCTAAACAATATTTTGCAAAATGACAAGACTGGGGGTTAAGATAAACAAAATAACATTTGAAAGGCATTTTAGAATAACAGTATGCATGATAGATAAATGACTTTAAAAAGCGGTTAACTTTTACGAAAGATAGGTTGAAGTAATATAACGTTAATCTTACCATACCGCTGAACAAATTCAATCACTGTGCAATCAGTGCCAACAAATTTCAAGCAAGATGCACATATTTAGCAAGTAATCGCATATTAGACGGACAATTTGACATGTGGCAAACACAAGTAATTGAGCGTAAATAAAATGCAAACGCGTCCTACCCTGTAAGGTGCCTCTTTTGTACTAGAGGTAAGCCTAAGACGAGCAAACAAGTGGTAACGAAAAATAGCTCATGCCAGTTTTGAGCAATTCAGATTTAGAGTAAGCAATAAATAATAACAATAATCGATAACAATCAGCTCTCCGCCTAGATACTGCAATTCCGTTATCCCCAACTATCTTGCAAAAGTTGGTATCAACTCGACATTCTAACACAGCTCATGCTCTCCACAACATCTGCACCAAATTTTAAACCCAAATGCCTAAACCTGAAACAATCCTCCATACCTTTTACAAATATCCACACTCCACCAAGCACAATTCCCAATTATTTTACAGCATCCAGGAGTGAGATTTCCAATTGCCTTCACAATACCAGACTGCAAATTATGAAATGCACCAATTAGTCGTTCAAAAATAAAACCCCACTGGTCCTCGGCTTTAGTCAAGCCTCTCAGCTTCCTAGATTTTTTACAAGGCTCACAGATCTTGTTCATAGGGCTCCTCACTGGTCCTCGGCTTTAATCAAGCCTCTCAGTTTCCTAGGTAGCCAAGACCGCACTGGTCTTCAAGGAGGGACCCCATTGGTCGTTTATAGACATAGGGGCTTCTCTCTCCTAGTATGCGACAAGCATACTTCATTCCATAAGAATTTGCAGCTGATTAGTCAACATGGGCATGTACACACGCAAAGCCATTCACGAGAGGGACCCCACTGATGTTTTAAAGACACCAGGGGCTTCGCCTCTTAGATCTCACTACACCATACCATCTCCAAAACACAAACCAATCAAATCTGCCTAACTTTCCCTGGACTGCACTATGATCTCAAATTCTATGTGGACTGCTATGACCACATAAATTCTGCTAAATTCTTCCATTTGCTGCCCTAAAAGACAACATAGGAGACAAAATTCCAAATCTGATTTTGCTCAAAACATAGTTAGGACTGAGGATTCGTTATCACATAGCACATAATATGCATTGTCGTTGGGTTTCAAAAACCCGTTGACGTAAGGGCAGTTTCCTAACTATGGAGGCGGTATCAAGGACCGGGTCCAGACTAAGGTGTAAATGCATGCATGCTCCTAAAAGCTCCATCTAAGAGTGGGCTAACGGTTGAGGCTGACTCGACCTATGCGGGATAGACCTGGCCTCACAACGCAGTAGAACTGGCCATGACAAAACCAGGCAATCTCAATATCCCGAACTAACTTTTGGTGACACGAAAGAAGTTTCAAAGAGTGAGGTAAGGGCAATGCCCTTCCTGCATAACTACCCGTCAAGCGGGTGCCCCGTGATGAAATCGAGGAGGAGAAAAAGAATTGACAGGCTCCATTAGGGAGGAAATATGAATGGAATGCAGACTATGCACAAATAAAAACATGCTTCAATACATTCATTTCCAACAATTAATTCTACGCATGCAAACAAACAAAGAGTTAAGCTACGCATACATACATAAATAACGCACATTCGTGAAAATCTTTTGGTTAGAACCATTTGCGTATCCCCAGCGGAGTTGCCACGTTGTTGAACCCTCCCAAAAAAATGCACACAAGTATGCATCGGGATTTGACTTCAACAAAATGGGACTCCAAAGGGTTTTCTTTGGAGTCGCCACCTAATTTAAGGATTATTAGGAACCTAAGCTAATTAAAGAGTGCAATTTTATTCCTTATTTAAAAGAAAATTATTAAAATCAGAGATTCTTAGGTAAGTGGTTCTATTAAATTGGAAAGAAGGTCCCTAGCGGGAGCACTTTCGAAAATCCGCTAAATGCGGTTAATCCGGCGGTTTTCACGAATTTGTTAAGGATAATAAGTATATAAAGCTAATTTTATATAAGGATAATAGGAATAATATAAATAAGGTAAGACTTTAGTTATGCCAATACTTAGATAAATAGATGACTCGATTTAAGATTAATTAAATGGATAATCAAATAATGGTTAATTGGTTAATTAATTAAATAAATAAAGGCTAAATAAAATTAGATAAATAAATGAAATAAACTAGATAAATAATTAGATAACAATAAAAGATTAATTAATTAATTAATTAAATAGATAAATAAATAAAAAATAAATAACTTAATTTAAATAAATGAATACTTATTAAATTAATATTAAATGAAGGAGTAAATGAATAATAATTGATTAATTAAATAAATAAATAAATAAATATTTAATTGATTAAATGATTAATTGAAATTAAATAAATTAGATTAAGTAAATAAATAAATAATGGATTAAAATTTAATTGATTAACTAAATAAATAAATTAGATTAAATAAATAAATAAATAGTTGAATATTAATATAATCAATAAATAAATAATTCAAATGCAAATGATGATGAAGGTACGATTTTAATCGAATTTTATTTGCACTCATTAATTGACAAATGATTCTAAACATCCATAAATTAATTGGCGATTCGCAAAGAAATGATACAAAGCGTTCATATAAAAAGAATTTAAGTAATTTACAATAATTATTCACAATTCAAATATCATTTCTATCCTACAGGGCTCCTAATCCGGTTTATGGGGAAGTCCTATACAACATGCATTTTCTAAGGGATTGGGGAAGGATGGAGTTTAGAAGATAGAACCCGGAAGCGCAAACTAAATCATTGAGCCTTGGACTTTGTGATTTTCATTTTTTCTTTTACATTTTCCGGGATATCAAGTCCTGAAAATACGAAGCGGAGCAAATAACTTCAAATGCAAACAACCGTCCCAATTTGTGAGTTTTATTCAACTCGTTCCCAAGTGTCCATGCAAAGAAAAATAAAAGAGAGAAGGAGTTAATAACCATTCAAATTGAAAAAAAAAATAATACAAAACAGGTTGACATCAATCAGATAGATCAGGACTTAACTTTAACACACTAAGAACTGGTTAAAAGTTTCAAGATCATAACTTTACTTTTAAAATAAAAAGGTTGCATGCCAAAATTAAACTATCTGGGAAACGAATACAAAGCATGCTTTCAAGCTTGACTCTGCCTAGAAACACATTTAGCTTACTCATTAAAATCTGGGAATTTGCAATAGTTAACCATCATTTATACACTATTGATCAAGTTTTAAGATGCAACATAATATTTTCACTAATGGCATGCAGAACTAAAATGTTATCCCAACTTGAACCATAAGCAATCACAGAACCGAGACAATCCTCACAAACACCTGAACTGCAAAACCTTGAACACACAACTGACCCCTCCCTGGACCAGACTGAATAATAACCAGCCTCAGAGCAAATTTCTTTTACCTCCAGGAATCAATCTAAACCACCTGAACTCCCTCTTTCTCTCTTCAGCTCACAAACCTGAAAACAACCGACACATACCCTTCCTGGTCCCTTACTAACACCTCATACCTCCTCTAAAACCAGCTTTACAACTCCATTGCCTCCCTTTACATGCACTGAACTGCAGCACCTTCATAGGTTTGCCTACACAGCTCACAAGAGCAGACCTTGACACTTGAAACAATCCCATTTTCAACTGTCTGCTACCTCTATATTCAACCTTAACCCTGCCTAACTACACACACTCACCCTAACTGAAACATCCCTGAACCATCTAACCTGCACACTTACAAAACAAGCAAAGCAGCCATCATGACCCCATGAAACTCTCACTTTGCTCCTGCTGCACCTACTCCAAACACCTTCATCTTCTCAACAGAAAACAAAATCACCGTGAACAACACTCCAGGACACCCCATAGAACACTTGAACAAAACAAGAACTTGATGCACCCTCACTGGACTCAGCAACTAGAACAGCTATCTGCCTGCAGCATCTCCAGACCACCTAGATCTCCTACACCCTCTTACAAACTCACGCACACACCCTGAACCTAACAGCACACACACCTGAACATAAACAACACACACTTCTCCATACACTTCCCCACACTGAACCCTCACTGCCTCATACACCTCTGCACCAACCTCACAATCTCACAGCACGAAGGAAAGATACAAAAACTTACTGAAATATACACAAAAAGATGGTGATTGAAGAGAAAAAAACACTTATGATTAAAGACAACATGAAATTGCCTTACCAACACTACTGCAAACTCAATACCGACCTCTTGATTCACAAGAGCTATTAAAGCTAAAGCTTCAATATGCTATTCACTAAATGAATTCACTTAAATAATTTCACAAGCTCATATACTTAATGTTACAAATAGGTGTAAAGCTCTTAACTTTGCGAATAAGAATTATCCTAAATCATTTCAAACAACAGCATACTACTATCATGTTCAAAACCAGATTCAAAGGAGCAAAGCAGTCATTCACAAACACTGATATGAAAGAACTGTAAAAGGGTTCCAATCTAACCTATTTTGGTGCAATGAAGAGGGGCGCGAGATCTGAAGGAAAGCGACTCGACGAAGCGACTCGAGCGATAAGACGACACGAATAACAGAAACGATACGAATAGTGAAGCAATATCAGAAACAGTAACATTATCTGAATTTTATCCGCAGTAACACTATCTGAACTAAGTCTCAATCTCCAAACGGAACAGTGAAGATATGAACCAATATTTTACTTCCAAAAATCAGAAAATATTTTCGTTACTCTCTATATGTTGCCGTTTTTTAGACTCCAAAACTTAGCCCCCCTAAAACCCTGAAAATGATAAATATAGAAAAAATTTAGGGTTTACCTTTTGTTACGAAATTACCCGATAATCCTTCACTTTTTGATCCCTTCTCTTGTGAGATAAGGGTGAGAAGGGTAAAACTACACCTCTCTCATCCTTATCTCCAAGAGAGAGATCAAGGGCTTGGAATTGCTTGAATTTGAAATGAATGGACAGGATTACATATTCGTTATACTGATGGTGGACCAAATCGTACAACTTTTGGACTGATTATAAGTTTTTTAGAGGGAATTGAAACCAAACGCGGGTCGAAATAGAGGGAAACGGGTTGGGAAATTGTGAATTCGGGTAAAGGAAAAGGGATATGAGAATAGGCTGAAGTGGATAGTGTGTGTGTGTAACGTATATAAGAGGTTTGCAGAAATGGGCTAAAATGTAGGATTAGGAGCATTTTTAGCCTTTATTTAGGATGAATTAAGAACTGAGAGGGGGTTTTTATTGATAGGTAAGTTTTAGGGTATTGCCTTACAATTTTAGCCCTTTTTCCCTTTGAAATTAAATCAGTTATTTTGAATTTTCAAAAATTATTTTAATTTAGAATAATTAGACTTTAATTGAAACTTCCAGGACAAAATTGGGTGTCAACAACAGCCATGAAAGGGATTCATAGCCAACCTTGAGTTAGTCGATGCCAACTTCAAGGACGGAAGAAATCTTAATCGTTTCAGAACTTGGTCCCAACTCGCCATATAACTTGAAGTATTGGTAAAACAGTACTTGCCCTTGAAGTATAGTCAATTGCCAAGACTTACAAAATTTTTGTCTTGAAGTCTTGGCTCCGGACTAAATAAGAGCATTTTGCTAAAACATTTTTTAGCACATGCAATTTTGCAAAACTACTCCTTATGAAGGACATATAATGAAATTTTTTGGGTCCCAGGTCTATCTCGTCCATACGAAAGGTTCCGAAATGATTCATCCATATGGTCCAACTTATCCAGATCATTTAGTTATGTCACGTCCAACTACCATGATCTTATACCCGCAACGTGCAGGAGAGATGCTTGGGGTTAGTTAGGGTTGTACTTACCTATAAATATCCCCATCTTCCCACCTTTGTAACATACACAAATTCAGTCAAATCTCAACTCTTAAGTATTGCTTATTACTTTGTCATTGGTTACTACTCATTCCGGATCAATCAATAAGAATTTTCTTCTACCTTTATTTATTACTGACACTTTATCCACTTATTGTTTCATCGTTATTATTTTACTTCCATAATCTTTACACTATTAAAGAATTAATAGAATTTTATATAATTTAATTTCTTATGGCCTGATTAGACAAATTGATTTATTTAGCAAAAATGGCATCACCTGCCTTTGACCCCTCTTACCTAGGTAAAATTTGTCTTTGAACTCTTCCAATATTCTCACAGCTAACTTGAAGTGTTGTCTATGCAGCACTTTCCGTTGACCTCTTCCCACATTCTCCTAGATAAGTTGAGGTGTTTCCTGCAGATGGAGGCTATTTTGCTAAAACTGTCGTAAACATGGACAAAATCTCAGAGCTAATCAATTTTGGGGACACTGGGTGTAATATTTTGAGCCTTAAAATTAGGGCTAAGTGCACGAAAGGCCACTTTTGCCACTGGTCTTTGGGCACAGGCCACTAATACCAAAACATTTAGTTTGTGGCCACTTTTGCTTAAAGAGATAGAACTTCAGTCCAGAGGCCGGATTGAAGTTCAGTCCTTAAAGATTGAACTTCAATCCGCGGCCATATGGACTGAAGCTCAGTCCAGTCCTTAAGATAGAACTTCAGTCCATGGTCCATAGCCATACTATGGACTGAAGTTCAGTCCATGGCCATATGGACTGAAAGTTCAGTCCTTAAGAGATGGAACTTCAGTCCAGGGGCCGTATGGACTGAACTTCAGTCAACTATCAGAACTTAAGTCAACATTTATTTAGTAAAGGCCCAAAAGTGGCCTCTAGTGTAAGACCAAAGAAAATAGTGGCCTCAAACTAAATACCAGTGTTAAAAGTGGCTGCTGGGCGAAATTTTTACTTAAAATTATGGACATTTGTAAAAGGTACACTTACAAAAATACCCAAAAAATCTAAAATAATTACAGTCATTACCCACTACTTTCAGATATTACCCGACCTACCCACTAAACTATTTACTCACTCTACTCATCCAAACTTATATACCATAGTTTATGCAGTATACCATAAAGGTATACACATATAAGATATAACAAAGGTATACAGTAATAAATGCCTTCCATACTTTTATATCATAATCTATGCAGTATACCTTAAAGGTATACACCTATAAGACATAACGAAGGTGTACAATAATAAATGGGTAGGTTGGGTAAATACTTTTAGTTTTATAGATAGTGTAATTTTTAATAGGTATGACTTATAAATATTTTAAATTTTATGGATATAGAATGTAAAAATCCTTTAATAAGGCAGTCCCGTGTATCATTTCCCTCCAAAACATTTTGGCGCTTTGTTTTTGGCTTCCACCTCATTTTTGCCATTTGATAAACCTCACAAAATACACACGTCTATCAGCAATTCCTACAAATTAGTGTTTCTAATTTCATCGTCTGTTCATTCACAATTCAGGTGATTGATTTTCGTTACTATTATCAAAGACCTGTTTAGTGTTCAATTTTCAATTTAGGCATGACCCTTTTTTTTTTTTTTTTTTGTGTGTGCACAATATAACTACTATTTCTCACAGTAGTTTACGTGTATATAACTTATATCCACCTCTAATTTTCCTAATGTTGATGACGGTGATCATGATGAGAATAAGATGTCCTGTTTAGTGTTCATTTTTCAGCATGATGTTTGTGTGTTTTTCTATTTCATGTCCTCCATTTTGCACGAAGCTATTTTACAAATTTCATGATAAGGTTATTAAGAGTAATTATATATAATCCATTAATCCTCATATCACTATATTTAGCTTGTTGCGGATTTATGAGTTCTGAACCATAGCTCTTCTTTCTACTGTGTTCTGCATAGAATATATTTATACATATTAAGTGGATATTTTAACGCTAATACATGGTCCCTACCAAAGTTACTTGTTTTGTCGAACCCGTTAACAGGCTTGTGCAGCCGTCCTTGGTTATCATAACCCGCCACTCCTCTCAAAACACAGAAAAATCAGATTGAACTATTGTGTGTAATCAAAGAATCAGCTACTGACTCGATGCCAATTTTTGCTTACCTTCTGTAGTTGGAGTCGGTTATATGAGTCCTATATGTATAAGACACACACACTGATTCATGCATGTATTCCGCTATATTTTGGTCCACTTCATCAGATAATTTTTCTTCATGATTTTGTGATCAGGAGCAAGTAAAAAGCACGTTGAATGGAAGCTGAGCACACATATACTCTTCCCTTTGATGATACTGTTACTGTTGAGAGTCCTACATTTGGAATGGAGAACCTTGATTGTGTTGAAAATGACAATTATGGTGTGCCAAATGACTGTGAGGAAGAGGTTGTCCTTGACAGTGATGACGATACTGATGTGACAAAGTGGATATCTTCCGATGATATACAGCGCCTAGATAAGTGGAAACTCTCACCTGCTTCTAAACCAACATATGTGGGTAAGCATTTGTCTTACAAACATAGCCTTCACTCAACTTCATTCTTATAATCATCCTGCTAATCATATATGGTTCGATGATCATCTACTCATTTGGTACCCTACTAAATCTCCAGTAGCTGTACATGCATCAATGCCATTGGAACTGTTGTTTGGGCTGTAAATTGCTGAATGAACTCATGTTTAACTGTTGAATAGCACCATCCCTGATTAATTTCTAACGACTGCAATATCATGTTATGTGTTAACTATCAAATTTGCACGAGTGAATTGTTCTCACAATTCTTGAAGATCTACGTATCTTCTAGTTTTCTAGATTAAAAAGCAAGAAGTGTGTAGAAATTAGGAAGCCTTTATGACTGAAGCTAATAACCTACTGACCTGTCATAGTTCAGTTTTTAGCATGTCCTGAGAGAACATATCTGAAGCATAAGTGTTGAAGTTGATAAGTAGCAATCCTCATATTTTCATGGCTTAACTATTTCTTCATCTGTTGAGAGAAGTCTCTTAATCCATATCTTAAAGCTTCCCTGATCTTCATAGCATCTTTCAATGCACATGTTATGAATTCTGTCAATTGTGTCTTTCTTATTCCTATCGCACCGTGAATCTTGTCTATATTTTTAATAGGGTGTCTACGGAGGTCAAAGAATCTATTTCAGCATAGAGATTCAGTCAGAAGCACCACAAATTTTGAGAACACTAGTCAACAGAAGCCGTTTTCTGAGGTAAATGGCAGAATATCTTCACAAGTAAATAAAATAGTTGCTACAAAATCAAGAGTTGAAGAGGACCATTATTGGTGTCAGGCTGCTGAGGTAATCAAGGATGAATTCTTCGAGGGGAATGTGGTAACAGAAACTTTAACTGGTTATGCTCTTGATGAGAAAAGGGCTTCGTCAAGTAATCATGAGGTACACATGGATGAGGATAAAGATTTTCCAATTCATTCCTGTAACATAGAACCTCCCGAGCTAAGCAACACTGAATCTCAAGTACCGGAAGAGCTATCAGAAGCTAATGCTCTGGACTTCGTGGACCACTACCTGTCTGGTAACAATCAAGATGCACTCAATGAAGTCAAAGCTGGAGGAGTCAATAAGATCATATCACCTCCCATTTTCAGCCGTGTGGGACCTCAAAGGTTGGCAAGCAGAATGAATATTCAAAATTCAGTAAAGAACTTAGGAGTTTTTGACTGGCCTGAGAGGCAAAGCGAAGATGCAAAAAGTTCTTTTTCAAGAACCAGAAAGATGATGACCATTGATAGGAAGAATTATGGACTGAAGAACCAAAAAGTAGCAAGTGTGCAATCCAGTAAGGAACCAATAGGAGGTATGAGAGATAGTGAAGAGGAGCGAAAGTTTCTTGTGGAAGGCCATTTGAATGTTGAAGCCAACTTCCTGAGGAAGTCAGATGAGCAGCTTGATGTGGGGGTAATTGAGCAGCAGTTTGAAAAAAGTGATGGAAATCAATCAGATGTATTAGAAACATATGATGTTGGCTTTGACACTCAACTTGCGGCCGAAGCCATAGAATCATTGCTATATGCCCCTCCTTTGAAATGTGATGCTGTTTGTGCTCCTCAGATTCCAGAAACCAACCTACTTAAAAAAGAGGAATATACTGAGAGAGTGCTCTCAAAAGAGTTCAAGATTGATGGTAGTTCATCAAAACCTACTCAATGTAGCTCAGCTGAAATAAATTTGTTAAGGGGTAAACACAGAGGTTTTTCTTCCATTGTTCATAGAACTAGGCATCAAGTATCTTTAAATTTGAGGGGCTTGGAGAACCTAACAACCAATTCCATTACAGAGCCTGATTTTCCTAATAAAAGAAGGAAGCAACATGACCTAGTAGAGTCAAATGACAACTTGTTGAAAGTGGCTGCTGTGAGAGGAAAAGTTTCCAAATCTGGTACTGACATGTCGAGGAAAGCTAGAAAACTTAGCATGAATAAACGAGGAGAACTTCTTAAAAGTGTAGCAGCCACATTGAGTCAAGAGAAATTGGAAAACTGGGCCTCTAAAGGCAAACGAACACCTAAAGGTGCGCGACTGCTTTCAAATAGATCAAGCAATCTCTATCCTGCACTGTGTACTGATGACGGACATGATTTCAAGTATCCAACTTTGAATCATAAGACAGAGAGGAGACCACAACCCTTAGAATTCGATAGACTGAGTCGGTTTTCATCTGAACAGAACCACTCAGGACTCTTGGCAGCTCAGTGTATAAATGAACCTTGTTCCTTAATATGTAAATATCCGGTTACAAGTCAAAAGATGATGCCCATTGACTTCAAAAGAGTTGAATCTACTGAGTCTGCCAAATTAAATGAAGCAACCTCCATAGCCACTAATCTTTTGAGAAAAGACATGAAATGTGACATGATGTCAACTGGAAACTCAGATCCATCATACAGTCTCAATGGTCACAAGAAAGCCAGGAAATGCATGGGAAGTCTCTCCAAATCATCCCTTACTCAAGAGCTTATTAAATTAGGATATGCAGAGCAATTACCTGACTTTCTGCCCCGAGGTTCACGACGACGTAAAGGTGCAGGTGATATTCGTGTCTTGTTCAGCCAGAGCTTGGATATCAAATTAATCAAGCATCAGAAAAAGGTAGTTCTCCCAGTTATTTGAGATATCATTGACTTTCAGTTGGCCTTGTGCTTGTCCATGATTCAAGGTTTCTTGAATTGCCCATGAATGCAGATTGTAGCAAGACTGGGGTTTATCTCCACGTCAAATTGTTGTGATGCTACACACTTTGTCACTGACAGCTTTGTTAGAACAAGGAATATGCTGGAAGCTATTGCCTGTGGAAAACCAATTGTAACACATTTGTGGCTTGAGAGCTGTGGAATAGCAAGTTGTTTTGTTGATGAGAAAAAATATATCCTAAGAGATGCCAAAAAGGAAAAGGTAATTGGTTTTAACATGCCTGCTTCACTTGAGCTTGCCAGAAAGCATCCTCTTCTAAAGGTATGTGTGCATACTTACTGTGATAGTTGTATTCAGGCTATCATATGAATCATCTTTTTCTGTGAATTAGCAGGGTAGAAGAGTCATTATTACTCCGAGTGTAAAACCAAACAGAGATACCCTTATAAGCTTGGCCAAGGCAGTGCATGGTGAGGTACACAACCATGGCATTGATTTAACTCTTTTCAATGTTGTTTGGGTTGCTAGTCTTGATGTCTTACTGATGTGAATGGCTAGACAAAAATCATCCAAGTTCATAAATTCCTTTCTTTTAATGTATTGTTGAGAATATTATAACAAATTTACATCAGTTAAGTATCTTTCTTTTCCTTTTTTCTTTTATTTCTTTTCAGGTGGTGGATGAATCTAATAATAAAACCACTTGTGATGAGCTATTAATTATTTCCTGCGAAGAAGATTACAAAGTATGCATTCCATATCTAGAAAAAGGTATGATTTCGTTTCTAACTTTTTGCCCTTCTAGCAAATAACTGCTTTCTTGGAACTATTGGCAGTTAGTATCATTCTTGCAGGAACTTTTGTGTATAGTTCAGAGCTCTTGCTTAATGGTATCGTTATCCAGAAACTGGAGTATAATAGGTAAGTAAAGGAACAACATTTTCATTTCTTTTCTCTATATGGTCAAAATTACCATAGTTTGGTGCTGTACTTGCTTGAAGACTTAGGGGAGAATGCATGGCTTTAGAGCTCATCTGGATGCACAATTTCGTAATTACAGCAAAATAGTTTTCATCTACTGAATAGAAACTTTATAATATGAACCTCAGTGTGCCTTGTCTTTTCAATATCAAATTATATTCTTAACTATTATGTGCAACAATTTTTTGCATAACCAGATTAGTTTGAAAATTCCTATTCAGTTGCGATAAAATTTTGGCCCTCTTCATATATCTTCTTGAAATGGTAGCTTGGTTTCTGTATTCTAAGAGGTTGAAATGTTTGAATAGTTTAGCATTAGAGTAGTTGGTCAGATCATGAAAAAGGCTTTCAAGTGAAATCTACTTTTGTAATCTATTGGAAGTCATTCCAAAACTCGTAGTTCTAACTAGCAACAACATGCAAAAGGAGGTTATCTTACTATATTTGGAATCAAGAAACTTAAACAAACCACCCGCTTAATTTTAGTAAATACATAAGGTTAAAGGATTGGACGTCGTTGTTCTAGGAACATTATCACTTATCTGCCTTTTGTTTGACATTAGGACCATGTATGGTAGAATGCCAAGATGGTTGATTTCTATTACTGTTGTTTCAAGTATAGGCATCAGCTTTTCACAAAGTCGCATGACAAAAACTGCAAAGGGTCAAAGACAGTCGTATGTAGAAAAAGACGAGGTTTTCATGAAGAAAGCTTGGCGCCCAACTGACAGTCGGAGCCTTATCTAGGCAGAGGTAGTGCCTGATTGAATTGGTATATTGTCTAGGTACTCATAGGTTGTTCAGAAAAGGTGCCGTCTTATCTATTCTCTTGTATATTCACTTGGGTTGCTCATGGATCTGATAAATTTCGAATGAATGTAGATGCAATAATGCTATTTTCTTTTTGGTTTCTATCGAAAACTACTGTGGAATTAGTTTACACAGGAAAATGATTAGATTGTTCTCCACCAGTTGTAGTGACAAAAGCATTTAATGCTAGCTAAAGACCAAGAAGTATGACATCTGTTAATCTTTTGTTTTTATTTCATTTCATTTCAACTCTTTTACAAAACTCATAAAAGAGAAGTTGCCAATTCTAAAATGGAATCTTGCTCTAGCAAATGGAAGCTGTACATCAGTGGGACATGTTTACGGTAAACTAGGCTAGTTGACCAAACTGAAAACGTCTTCCCAGAGACTAGAATAAGCAAGATTATTCTTCGCAGTAAATTAGGATAATAAACTGATTGAAAAACATACTCCTTGCTTCAAGCGATGATAAAATGCAAAATATGTTTCCTATAGTATACAGACCACTATTAGTGATAAATCAAATGGTTTTCTTATGCTTTCATTATCCTAATTTATGTGACTTTACTTTTAAACTATCAGTCAAGTCAAACAACTTCACATAAATTAGCATTGATGAGTATTATTTATTACTTTGTATCTATATTCAGCATAACTTTGAGGGCTGAGGCAGTGTGTCTCACAATCTATTTTAATACATTACTTCTTTTTGGTTTTTCATCCAGTGTTCGGTATTCATTTTGTGTCCCAACTAATTCGATTTGCGCCGAAAAATTTCACTTAACTCCATTTGATTTTAAATTAAAATGTTCAAATCTGAATATATTATCTGATTACTAAATAATTATCTCCATATTTTAAGTATAGGATAATTTAAATTATTTTTTTTCATCATCTGAATATTTATAATTTATCTTTAATAAAAATAAAAAAGTAAATTCAAATAAAATAGTGGTACAATATTATATCAAAAACGGAAAAGGGTCAATTTTACCCTTCAACTATCGAAAATAGATCAATTTTACCCTCCGTTTGCAAAGGATCTCAAATATACTTTCGCCGTTAAGAGAATGGGTCACTTATACCCCCCCCCCCCCCCTCTTCACTAACAGACTCCATGTCACACATAAAAAAAAATATTCTCTGCCTGCGTGTACATCCAACGTGGAAAAAACTCATCTCCGCCTTTTCTGTACCCCACCTCTTGAATTGAAATTTAGTAACCACCATTGAAACTCTTCTTCTTCACCAAAAATCTACCGGTTTTCTGATGAAACTAACGTAGCTCTGAAAATTTTGGCTATATAACAAGACCCATTGCATATTGGGACTTCAAAATTTATCCACTCTACATTAAATCCACGTTAATTCTTCCACCTGATGAACACTACACCGTGGCTGCTCCGTCGTCCAAAGCCGAGGCTCCGTCAATCGCTATCGATTCTCCGCCCGTTTGTCTCTAGTGAAGAATAATGAGGAAGCTGGTGGTTGAAAAGTTTTCTCTTTTAGTTGCTTCTCATATTGCAACGTTGAATTAAGATTACTTCTGATTTTGAAATTGAAATAACAATAAAAAGGTTCTTAACATTGTGCAAACAATTTCTTGTTTTATTTGTACTTTAGGATACATTAATTTATAGTTGAAGTTGTGCAATCAAATGGGAATTTCATTGTTTCATGTTGTCAAAGCAATGTGGAGTTGCCAAAATTGTGAATCGACGCGGAAGGCAGATTCTTCTGCCATGGGGCCTTGAAGGTGTTTTCTTTAATGAAGGTTTCAATGAATGTGTAGCTTTTGGGATGAACCGATTTTATAGTGAGATTTTTGGGTAATTACTGGTGGAGGAATTGGAAAAGATAATTTCCAAATTATATTCCTTTAGAGTTCCATGGTTACTGTAATAGTTAGAGGTGTCTAGCATTTTTACGGTGTTGAAGGAATTTTATCTTTGAGCTTTTCTATGGTGAGGCAGTGGTGGTTTGGAGTGGCAGTGAAGGTGATTCTATGTAATGAATGATGAGAAAGTGGAGTTTTTTCCACGTTGGAGTTACACGCCGGCAGAGAAATACTTTTTTAGATGTGACATGGAATCTGTTATTGAATAGGGGTATAAGTGACCCATTCTCTTAACGGCGAGGGTATATTTGAGACCGTTTACAAACGGAGGGTAAAATTGATCTATTTTCGATAGTTGAGGAGTAAAATTGAGCCTTTTCCGTATCCAAAAAGTATTTGAGAAGAACTTCTCTTTGTTATTATATTTGTTTTATTAGAGGAAAAAAAAAAATATGTAGTCCCTTTGGTCCTTACGTATCACAGTGGACATGAAAAGTCCTTCTATCTTTAAATCTAAGACTACTAGCCGTACTTTTGATTCTATCTGTTTTGTTCTAATGCTGCCCTGTTTTTGCTGTCAAGTATATGGTGTGCTTTCTTCGAGAAGAATTAGCTAAAAGACCTCTCAAAGTGTTGAATAAAAAGTTTAACCTTTCCATTTCTTTTTGACTTATTTTTGGAGAGAGAAAAAATTAAGTGGGTTTAAGTGGGGACCAAGGACTGAATTAGTATTCTTAGAAACTTGTGGGTGCAAAACATTAAAAACTTGTGGGTGCAAAACATAAAAAACTTGTGAACTCTTTTGAAATAAAAAAAAGTACCCGGGTAATTTAAACAATAACGGATACTACATCTGCTCTATTGGGTTGATCATACACTACTGCGTTCCATTCCAATTTTCACTCTCAACTTCTCCTATTTTCTCTCTATCAACTGCCTGCACGACTTCAACTACTGTGAGTGTCTTTTTGGAGTTATTTAAAGGATCTCTGTGGGTTAAGCACATTATCGACGAACAACATAAACAGGTACGCACTCGATTTTGTTAGGGTTTTTATTTGAAATTTAACTTTGTATTTTCTACGATTAATGGTATTCTGCATCTTTACATCTTGATTTTGGGTAATGGGTTTTGTTATTTTACCGGTTTATACGCAATTTTCGATTTTGGTTTTCGGTTTAATTTTTGGGGGTTTTTCTTTAACTTTCGTATTAAAATGTGGTTTGTGTAGGTGTAATTTTTGGGGGGTTTTCTTTAACTTTCGTATTAAAATGTGGTTTGTGTAGGTGTAATTATTAGGGGTTTTTCTTTAACTTTTGTATTAGAATGTGGTTTGTGTAGGTGTAATTATTGGAGATTTTTTCTTTAACTTTCGTTGTAAAAATGTATTGTGTTTAGGTGATTAAATGCCTAGGTTAAAGCGCGTCGTTCCGAAAGGAAAAGGTCCGCGAACTTGGGAAGAGCGTAGAGCGGAGCTTTTAGAAGAAAAGAGAGCTAAGGAAAAAAATATACGTACGCGTAGGTGGTCCATGCGCAAATCAGCACAAGAAGCTTGGATGTCTTCGAACATCCCCTCAGATTTTGTCAAATGCAAAAGAAGAAGGGTGGAGGAAGAAGATGATGACAGTGATGCCACATCCACTGATAAAGATGTGGGTGGTGGTCAAACAGAGGTTGGTGACAACTTGAGTTCAAAAGGTGCATCTGTTGACACCTTTGATCAGATAGACAGATTTCAAACTGAAGATGGAGTTGGTAGTAGTGCTGTTGCTGCAGCAAAAAGAAAGGGAAAAACTGTTGTGATTGATGATGATGAGGATGAGGATGATTCTGGGGAGGCAAGTAGGAAGAGTGATGGAGAGGAGGATCAGGCTGGTGATAGGGATGATGGAGTTGATAAAGGGGTTGATGGGGATCAGGCTGGTGAGAGGGATGATGGAGCAGGTGATGGAGTTGATAAAGAGGGAGATGAGGATGATGAAGAGGATGTGCATCCTCTTGACAGATTAAGCATTCCACAGAAGGTGATTGACATTGATGTCAGTACCTTTAGGTTCAAAACCTGGTTGTCCAGGTTTGAATCATTTAATGCAAAGATCTCTGTGAGATCTTCAGTTACAAAATTTTATGACTTCAAGACCAAGCTGGCAAAATTGGATCTTAAAAAGATGTTTAGGAGATCAGTTTTTGGGGATTTCTTAAACCTTTCTGAGAACTGGACCTTCAATGGTCAGTTGGTGCACTCAGTGCTTTTGAGGACTATTAGACAGTCCAAGAAAAAGCATGAGATGTGGTTCTTAATTGATAGTAAGCCAGTCTGTTTTGGCTTGAGGGAGTTCTACCTGATGACTGGCTTAAACTGTTGTGAAGAGCCAGATACCAAATTGAAGGCCAAGTTCTTGGCAAATGGTGAAGGATTTCTAGAGAAGGTCTGTGGTGGTGGGGATGTGAGGGCAGAAAATCTACTGTAC